>OX438835.1:12786642-14179963 GCA_949315975.1 Eudonia truncicolella | reverse complement strand
CCACCATGTACAAGTCCAATCCACACTTGAGTCGCCTCGACGAAACACCTGAACAGCTAAAGAGTCCTGGTATTGTGTCTATTATCAACCGCAGTCAACGTGACTTAGCTGACGCCGTTTCCAGAGAGTCTGAACGCAGACGCGACGGCCTTTTCGGTGCTAGATATGGGAAGACGACGCCATTAACGAACGGACACTCCAACGGATATAAGCCGCACGATGAGGCAGACAAAAAGAAAATCTTCCTGAAAGGACTCCGGGAGAGAGCGCCCGAATTGTACCAAACTCTTCATGCTGACGACGAATCAGATGGCAGCAGGCTGTCCTCCAGATATGGTACACCTTCGCCCTTATACAAAGATCGTATATCCGAAGAACGCAAGATACCATTGTATAAAACGGATTCTTTGAATAGGGAAACTAGTCCATTTGTATCCCGTTTGGAGACAAGGTTGAAGTCTCCTGCCTTAAGACGAAGGCAGCAACAGTAGTGACAACTACTCGGAGACCTTTAGGTACCAAACACGTTCTGGAGACCCAGAGCGGCCCAGCATCACGGACACTGTAGAAACTATCAGCAAAAAAGTTTTACCGTCAAGAGACGGCCGCTCTAAAGAGATTATTGAGTCCAGGAAAGTTAATTCGGTGACCAAAAGCAGAGGTCTCAAAGAACCACTGCCAAGTTTAAAGTATATAGAGAATGGTATTCGCTCTTCACCTCTGGGATATGAGTCTAAGAACGGAACGACTCCGTTATACTCCGAACGGAGGAGCAGCAACTATAAAGTAATGGAGAAAATTAGAGATTATTAAAAAATCTATCACATCACAATATTAATGAATATTATTCTCATCTCGTCTCAGCCAAAAAGACGTCCACTGACAAAGGCCTCCCTCAAGGATAAAATCATTTTGAGGGGAATTTGCCATAATCGCCACGCCTGGCAGGCGGGTTGGCGATCGCAGTAACGT
The DNA here is from genome assembly GCA_949315975.1 of Eudonia truncicolella. Classification (NCBI taxonomy): domain Eukaryota; kingdom Metazoa; phylum Arthropoda; class Insecta; order Lepidoptera; family Crambidae; genus Eudonia; species Eudonia truncicolella. The sequence continues at coordinate 14,178,991 of OX438835.1, read as the reverse complement.
AAGAATAATCACAGAGAGACGCTGCTGCCCATCCTCTGGAATGGTCCCATAGTCGCCTTCTACGACACCCACGGGAAGAGATGGGGATATGAATATTATTATGCCATATTTTCTATTAAGAAGTATAATTAAACGAAAGGAAACAAAGTCAATTTGCAGACTGAGTCTTACGCTTTAGATATTAAGTTGTCTAATAATTTGGAGTTACAGAGTTACAGAGAGTTAACAATTTGTTAATCTTGAGTAAGATGCTTTTTGTTATAATGTAAAAAGTCATAGCTTTACTAATATTATTCTAATTCGGGTGTATTCCGTCCATCGTAACATTTTAATAACTGTGTTTATATTAAGTTACTTCTATTGACAACGTTGATATTGTGAATAGAGTTTTATTTTGATAAGATTGTATTGTTATAATATGATAAAATATTAATATGTTATTTTATAAGATTTTATAATGAATGTATCGATTATAATGTGTTAATATGCACTAAAATTTGTTTTACTTAAACTTGTAATACTTTTAAGCCACGTTCGTTTAGCTGTTCGAAATACACAATGATACGAATAGATATAGTCACTTCGAACAGTTTCTTTTACAATTTATTTATTTATTTATTTATTTATTTATTTATTTATAGAAACCAACAGCTTATTACAATGAACACTTATTCTACTAATAATTACAATAAGTAAAGCCAATTACAGGTTTCTGCAATTACCTATCAAGTAATGTTTGATTGACTAGGTTCATTCATCATCATCAGGTCATATATGACCCCACAGCTGGGGCACGAGCCTTCCCTATGGATGGATAGGGAGAACGGGCCATAAACCACCACGCGGGCCCAGTACGGATTGGTGGTTGTTAAAAACTGCTAATGCAGCCAGGACCAACGGCTTTACGTGCCTTCCGAAGAACGGAGAAGCTCGAGATCATAAATTTTTGGTCAAACAATGCTATAACATTGTTGTTATGGGGATAGATATTAAAAAGATAATGACAGCTTGCCAGGCAGACCAAGAGCGAGCCGACTAAACCAAATACATATACAAAATATACATCCTTATTTTGTAAGAACCAAAGAACTTTTAAGGGTAGCTTCTGCTCATAATTTAGCAAGACTTTTACTTTAAACAAATCTAAAAAAAATAGTAAAAAAAATACCAACTGATCGATTCAATATGAATTTCACGATTCCTAGTAGGTAGTTAAAATATAAGGGTATATGTATTTGTATATCCCATGCTTGGAAATCGAACCCAGCATATCTGGGGTTTAGAGACCAGTGGTGTAACCAAGAGGCCATAGCCTGTTAAACTATCTAAGGCATGTTATTAACTTATCCGCTTATAAAAACTGAGAGTGAGAAACTTTGGCAGTTAATTTATTTGGGAACTAAAAGTGCAATATTGGCCAAAGTATTCATTGCAAAATAACTACGCTTTAAGTTCTCACAGGTTTTACTATCCATATCAAATAAAAAAATAGTTAAATATTCTTACATTTTAATAATAATCTTAAATATTACATACATTGTGTATAAAACCCTTAAGGGTTTGTTTATACGCATTGGAGTTACCGACGGTGGCCAACATATTGTTTATTTATTAACACCATTTTCAGCTTAAGCTACGCACAACGCACCGATATGCCCAGAAGCGGACGAGTCCGATTTATTTTTGAAAACCAGTTTGTGGGATTGTCTATATATTATTTTCCTTTTATATAATAGTAATAATAATAACACTTTATTGACCAAGATAATACATACATATTTGAGACTTAAGACAATGTTAAAAAAAATATAGAACATCTAGAAAAATAAGTTTAAAAAAAAGAGATTTTTTTCATAGTTCGGGAGATACGTGGTTAACTAAGATCAATTCGCATGGACCTAGTTAAATAACAAAAACACAAATGCTGACAAAAAATTCACTAGCAGGATTTGAACCACGATTGATTTATTTTTTATAAATAGCTTGCCTACTTCTTAACTGATCTTTAGTATTTGTAAAAATATTATGATCGGATGTTAACGACGGTAGTTGTTGACATTGAATGGGCCCCTTTGGCTTTCAAAGTAAAAAAGTAAATAGTGTTGAATAATTTCGGCGGTCTGGTTAGAACCACGATAGCTCAATTGGGGGAGCACCTGACCCGGTATGTCAGAAGGGTGCAGGTTCAAATCCTGTTCGAGGGATTTTTTCAAGCATTTGTTTTTTTGAAATTTGTTTCGCAACAAAATTTGCGGTAAAATTATATAAACAAAACAAAAACATTTCTAGTTGAATAAACTTCTTGAGAATTTGACTATATACATACAACATCAAGAAAAATAAGTACAAGAAAAAGAGATTTTTTTCATAGTTCGCTAAACACGTGGTTAACTAAGATCAATTCGCATGAACCTAGTTGAATAAACTTCTTGAGAATTTTGTCCGATTAATTATTAGACCACTATCTTCTTTAAGCATAGCCAATTTGGTTTGAACTGGCTCATTCGTTTAAAAGATAGTAATGTGAACTTTGAATTTAACTCTCACGATGTAGATATTGATGTCGCATATGCCTAACTGGTTATCTAAACTTAGCTCTATTAACTGAAATACGTATGTACCATTAATTAAGAAACGATTAACAATGCTATTAATTTGTAATTGGAAATATAACACGTGCCAGTTTTGATTAATGTAGACATCCATTATTAAATAGTAAATTAATATTATGAACTAGAATTTCCTAAGTACCTATTTCGTATTTCGTTTACTTTCTCATATGTTTATGATAAAGATTCTAAACAAAGAAATTTAAACGACTACGGGGGCCAAGTACAAATCGAACGGCCCGACGTCCGGAGGTCTTGGGTTTAGTTTTCAGGTCGGGCAATGTGTGTTTCTGATTTCCCGAAGCTTTCGGAAACTTTCTTGACAAAAATCAATGTTTTTGATCGCGGGTGTCCATGGGCGGCAGTGATTGCTTCCCATCAGGTGACCCGCCTGCTCGTTTGCCGCCTTCTAATATAAAAAAAAACATTCTATTCCGTTCCTTTTCTACTAGCGTCATGCTACTTGTCTAGGCCTTCGGGCTATTTCAACCGGAATATATAATAAATACCAATACATCCTTTTCAATCAACCTGTATACCTATTAATGTATAAATTAACTAGCGGCTCGCCCGGCTTGGACTTGTACTTTTTTATTTTTTATTTATAGCCTATGTTACTTAGCTAATGTAGCATTCTAATGGTGAAAAATTTTTTTAAATCGGTCCAGTAGTTTTTGAGTTTATTTGTTACAAATATACATACATACATAAATACAAAGGTTTCCTCTTCATAATATTAGTATAGATTAGTCTCCGTAGTGCGAATGCATGTAAGTAATAATTAAATTGGTCTAGGCAAATAGCAAAATTTTCATATTTCTAGAGGTTGTCTATGTGTGCGTTGCTCGAGAGATGATTTTTTTTTTGCTGATTGCCTCATACGGCATTTTTAGCTTCACCTGGCTTTTTTGGGGGCGGCGAGAAACTTAAAGGGTTCCTCAAGCCGTGTGAAACGAATTACCTTCGGAGGTTTTCTAGAGGGAACGGCATCGCGCACAAAGGCGTGTCCCTGTGGCCTACTAGATTCTCCGAAGGGTTCGGTTCGGATCGGGGAGCGGAACAACCCGACGGCGCCTCTTAAGGGTCGGACCACGGTTCGGGTTGACCGGGCCGTGGTGGAGGAGAGAAGCGCCCAGGTACATGTCTGTACCTGGTGTAGAGCGCGTGTGAACCGGCTCGTCGTACCCTTGTTCTACGAGTACGGTGTCTTGGGCCTAAACTAGTATGCATGTTTAGTGTATTCTGTAAATGTGTAGTGGCATTTAGAGGATCGAACAGGGCGTTTATATGAAGCTAAACTTCTGCAGTCACCTTTTTTTGCGACGCGGCTTCACTCTGCACGCGCAACGCTATTTTATATGTCACTAGCAACATTTTATAATGTTCTACGACACTAGCGGCCCGTCCCGTCTTCGTACGGCTTTTTTTATAACAGCCTATGTTACTCAGCGCTAATGATGCATTCTAATGGGGAAACATTTTTTTTTAAATCGTTCTAGTAGCTTTCGAGTTTATTCGTTACAAACCAAAATACAAAAATACAAAGCTTTCCTCTTTATAATATCAGTATGATAACTACTAATAATTATCAACATTACTGACAGATAGGGATATATAGAGTCCACTTATATAAATTTGCTATAGTGAAAGTCAAAGATAAGTTCAAATTTGTGCAACAAAGAATCTTTTTCAAATAAGTATAGTTCACTCTGCTTTTGAATGGATGTAAAAGGTTATCGTAATGACAAAACTCATTAAATAATAGGCAGGTTCAGATTACGGACAAATCGTACGTTGCGTCTCATACCAAGTCTATATGCGGTCAAGAGATGATACATCTTTAGTTTTACTTTGTACTATTTACAGTAACTAAAGCAAAAAGCAATGTTTCTATTTTAAAGTGCGTAAAAGACTATAAAAACTCTGTAAATATGTTAAAATTGATGTTAAGTGTTACCGTTTTAGTTAGTTTTATAGCATATGGACATGCCGCCAATATTCTGTACTTAATCACGTATATAGGCAAGTCGCAGTATATAATGCTGAAGCCTATAGGTCTGGAGTTGGCACGGAGAGGCCACAATGTGACAGTTATAACAGTGTTCAAGGAGACGGACCCACCAACCAATTACCGTCAAGTTTTCGTTGACGAGAAGATATTCGATGTGATGGGTAAGTAACGATTATTTATATTTTTTTTTTTTTTTAGAGAGTTTGCTAATTGCCGCTGCGGCATTTTCAGCTTCACCGGGCTTTTTTGGGGGCGGCGAGGAACGTAAAGGGTCCCTCAAGTCGTGTGAAACGAATCACCTTCAGAGGTTATCTAGAGGGAACTGCATCGCGCACTAGTGCGCGTCCCCGTGCCCTACTAGATTCTCCGAAGGGTTCGGATCGGATCGGGGGCAGTAACGATTATGTTATTAAAGCAGTATATATACAGCAAGGCTTTCATAAGAATGCTTGTGATGATGATAACTAATATTATAATTGAGAAAATATTCCGAAAAAAATTTTTTTTTGCTTAGGTATATTATATTTGAGGAAGTGCATGGTTCTCTAAAGTTAACGTGGAGTAAAACACTTTATATGGATCTACTGGGATTTATTTTTTAAATTATTTTCTTATTCTTTTCTTGTTCCTGCGTTCCTTTTCACGCAAAATTAGCTTACAAGCTTACCTACATACAGTATCGTTGGTCGTACACTGCGTGGTTGCGATATTTGGTATTGGGATTGGGATTCAACAACCTGTATGATGGAATTAATTCCAACCATCCAGGGAACAAACTAAAAATGATCAAAAAAATGAAAATAAATGAGGTTAATGACGGTAGTTGTTGACTTTGAATTGGCGCCTTTGGCTTACAAAGTAAAAAAAAAAAAATTGTTTTGAATAATTTCGGCGGGCTGGTTCGAACCACGATAGCTCAATTGGAAGAGCACCTGACCCGGTATGTCAGAAGGGTGCAGGTTCAAATTCTGCTTGTGGAAATTTTTTCAACATTTGTGTTTTTGTAATTTTTTTCGCAACATAATTTGCGTTAAAATTATATTAACAAAACAAACACATTCTATAAAAAGTGTTTCAGATCAATGTACTACTGTTTGCCAACTTAAGGAAACAGTAGGTGGGGTTGGCACCAGCGTTCGAAGGTTCGACGTCATCGGCTTTTTTTCCTAGTCATCAAAAATCAATTTCATGATTTTAGGAATAAAATCAACAACACTGCAATTGATTTAGTATTTAGCAACAATTGAATACAGACCTCATGTTTCCTAGCTGTCATTTCGTATTTCAATTAAATCTTTGTTTATTAAGGCGCCAAAAAACTGTGTGACACACTGGTGCTATTAAGATATAGTATATAATAAATTTCATAGTTTAGTTCAAAAAGGAGCAACTTTTTATCATAATTAAATATGAGAAATATGAGACAACATCACATACATTGTTCTAATGCCAAGGTAAGTAGCTAAAGCACTAGTTTCATGGAAATCAGAAACAACGACGGTACCACAACCACCCATAATTCGATCAAATAATTCGTTATCAGAAACGAGAATTTGTATGGCATTGACGCAACGCTTTCTGGTGACGAGTAGGAGACGGGGGAAGTGCATTTTTTTCTAAAGTTAACATGAACTAAAACACTTTTTATGGATCTACTAGTATTTTATAGTGTCAGCCATCAATTATTTATTGCATCATGTCGGTATGGTACAGATCTTACAATATTATAAATAGTCCTCTGTCCTTACAGGGGACTATTTACAAAAAACCTCAAATTGTTGCAATACCCTTGTATTGCAACAATTTCGAGTTTTTTGTATACAAATATATTTAAGTTAACAAAGGCAAAAACAGCAAATAAACAACAATAGATATGAATAACAATAATTACTTATCCAAAAAAACTAAAGAGTTTTTAACGAATAAAAACATTGCTCTATCAAATACTCCTTTGATTTTTTATTAAACTCTCTTTCTTTCTGCAACTTTTAATCATAATTCGATCAAATAATTGGACTGAGGCGGGGTCCTTATTTATTGTTATCTTGTTACAAACACCAAAACGAGGAGTGCGCTTGCCTTAATTAAGATATTTTAAGCACTACAGCAGTGATAACCTTGTGATCAAAAATGAGATAAGGTAAGCGTGGGGTTATCTATACGGATGGAAATTATCTGCATTTATTTAGTGTATAACTTAATGTGCAGACCAGGAGAGTAATTATTAAATCTCACCGGTAAAATTTAAATTTAAAATAACAAAATATATACCTATATTTTCTGCATTATTTGCATAATTTAAGTTATTGTCTCATGACTGCATATTCAAACACTTTTGACTCTTATTGTTTTCTAAAGTTTACGCGAACACTACACATTGAAATGAAACAACTTTTACGGATCTACTCGCGTTTATTTTACACATTAGTTTTAATTAATGTTTATCCTGACGTTTCGAACCCTTTGCAGGGTCCGTGGTCACAGGGAGACTGAGGTGTTGGTCGTCTCATAATTAGTTAGTAGCTTGTATACCCTCATTTAAATTTAATCAGGTGCGTTCCGTTTTACGCAGAAAGAGCTTACAGTATCTTTTGGTCTGGCAGTATGGTGTTGGGGCTGGGATTTAATATTCTTTTAATTTAACTTTTGACTCTTATTTCATTCTATTAAGATTTACTTACTTTTCTGTGCACTTGGCAAACGAATACCTTAAAGTGAGAAGATAGTGTGGGATAATATATTTTGTCATCGATTTAAAAACGTAAATTGTAGATTGTAGATCAAATCTTATAAAATATTTATAATAAAATAATGCGAATATATTTTTATTTTTTGTATTCACTATGCTATATGTAGCTACAAAATAAAAGTTTACTAGAAAAAATCAACCAGTTTCAGGAAGGTCTAGTGAAAAAGGAACCATTTTCTTTTCTAGTAAAAAAAATACATAAATAAATAAATACATACATTCATTCATACATACATACATACATACATACATACATACATACATACATACATACATACATATATACATACATACATACATACATACATACATATATACATACATACATACATACATACATACGTACATACATACCTAAAAGGGGTAGGCAGAGCACCAAAATCACCAATTATTATTTTAACTAATAATAAATCACACTAATGTTATAAATGCGAAAGTTTGTGTGTATGTGTGTATATTTGTTGCTTCTTCACGCTGCAACGGATGGTTGGATTTGGATGAAATTCGGCATACAGATAGTTTATAACCTGGATTAACACATAGGATAGTTTTTATCCCGATATTCCATAGAAACTGTCAAAGCGGTACGAAGTCCGCGGGGTCAACTAGAAGAAAATAAGCAGTTATACTGAGTGCGAGTTTTATTGACCATTCGATCATGTTAACGATATTTAAAAAATATATAGCTTGCCTAATTTTTAACTGATATTTAATATTTGTAATTAGAATCAGATGTTGATGACGTCGTTGTCGACATTAAAAAGGGCTCCTTTAGCTTGCAAAGAAGGAGTAGATAGTGTTGACGAATTTCTGTGGGTTGGACAGAGTAGAACCACGATTGCATAAAGATCTAGTGACCTGACTCGGTCTGTCATGGGGTCATGGGGTGCGGCTACGAATTCCGCTCGTTGAAATTTTTCGACACATTTTTCCAATTGTTATTTGTTCGCAACTAAATTTGCGTAAAATTATATGTAACTATAATAACTATAATGTTAACGATAGCGAGAATTTATATAGCATTGAAGCAACGCGTTCTGATGACATGTAGAGGGAAGAAGCAAGGGGGAATGGCGTAGAGGAAATCTGTCTAATTCATGTCTAAATATAATTTTATTCGAGCTTTACAATGATTAAGAGAATGATTAATTTAATCGTCAATGGTTAAGTAAGATTTGTAGGTGATTGGATCTACTCGCGTTTATTTAACATACGAATATTTGATCTTGATGATCCAAAACTTTTATAAAGTTTTGTAAAAATGCTGAAATATTGCAATAATCGACGCTTGCTATACTGCCAGCTGTTCTTCATCAAATCATACTGTTGGAGCGCTCGCCTTAAGTACATATCACACAGTAGTGAATATTCGGGTGAATGACACAAGGCAATGGACAAAGATGCGAATTCGAACATTGACCTGTATCCACCATGACACCAGCTCATTTAATGTCCCCACTGCTAGGGCACGAGACTTCCCTATGGATGTACAGGGAGAACGGGCCATTAACCACCACGCGAGCCCATAACGAGCCAAATATTAATGTTATACAATAACTTTCATTTTCAGGTGGAAAGAGGCCCAGCCACTTTACCTCGGTAGACCTATCAGCCGAAGAGAGGCACAACCGATTTCTATGGAACGGAGGCTTAGCATTAACCGAAATAGTACTTAATTCGACCCAAGTGAGACAGTTCTTGGCAGAAGACCAAAAGTTCGATGTAGTGATAAGCGAACAGTTTTTCCAGGAAGCGATGTACATTCTAGCTCACAAGTATGAAGCTCCGTTGGTATTAGTGACGTCATACGGAAACTGCATGAGGCACAATATTGCGACAAGGAATCCACTGCAGTTGGCAACAGTCGTTTCTGAATTCTTGGTTGTGCCTGAACCGAAGAGTTTTTTGGGGAGATTGAGGAATTTGTACTTCACAGTTTACGAATACATATGGTGGAGATTCTGGTATTTGGAGAAAATGGACAAATTAGCTAGAGAATACGTACCTAATCTTAAACAGCCTGTCCCCAGTTTATATCAGCTGCAACAGAATGTGTCAATGTTTTTGATCAACAGCCACTTCAGTGTCGATCCACCCACTGCTTACCTACCAAATATTGTTGAGATAGGTGGAGTCCATTTGTCTCCAAGCATACCTAAACTGCCAGAGGTAAGTAATAATTTTCCTTGGCGTTATTCTTATTTAATATATTTATATTTTGACAGACTTTGTTTTCTAGTTCTATACACATTTTAAGATGCTAACCAAGTTCAAAAGAAAAATCGTTTAAAGAAGACATAGGTCGATGTTTATAAAGTTGGTTAATATTTGAATGTCGCCAATAATTTACTTTGTTTTCTAGTTTTATATACATTTTTAAATGCTAACCAAGTTCAAAAGAAAAATCCATGAATTTTATATATAACGCTTGACTATAAACGTTTCTTAGATTACGGAAACTATTAAATATTAAATGTAACACTTGATAAAGCTAAGATTTTCAAACGTCAGGCTATTGTAATATAAAAAGTAACTGTAAGTTGAGCAGAATACACAGTTTCATTTCACTGCATACCAGTTAATGGACATACCAATGAATGGAATATATAGAAAATGTAATTACAGGATCTTCAAAAGATTCTCGACGAAGCGAGGAACGGTGTAGTCTACATGACTTTTGGTTCGAACATACAGAGTTCAAGATTGCCAGAAGACAAGAAAAATGCGTTCTTAAATGTCTTTAGAAGATTAAAACTTACTGTTCTGTGGAAGTGGGAAGAGGATCATTTGGCAAACAAACCGGACAACGTGTTCATACGAAAATGGCTTCCCCAAAATGAAGTGTTAGGTAAGTCGTAAAATATGTATTTCAGTAGTCACCTGTCTTCAAAATGTTAAGAAAAGAAAATTAACTTTGGGGCTTGCAATCGTAACAAAGTGTAAACAACAGCTGTAATAAACTTGTTTAGTGAATGTCCTGTGATTTACGGTTCAAATTATTTAGAGGCTAAGTCCAAAGACACTATGGTATTTCAATCAATGAACATATTAATATTTCATACCAACTGAAAGCCGTAAGCGGTCATCGCAGCCTGTTGTTGTTATCCGCAACGCCATTAGACCCTTGTTTAATTTAAAAGGGCATATTGTGTCTTCAGTAATTTTATTAAATTTTACAGTCGTATTACCGACAACACGTAAGCCATGATAGTGCCAAACCAACCACCAAATTTCGTCAACTTCCATAACAATTTGTCAACATTCTGATTTTGTTTTTTGAATAACGAAAAAGTTACCTTACGTGTTTCTAGACTTCTTCTAAATCAGTAAGGGTGACAAAAAAATATTGCATTTTTTTATAATAATAAACAAGATTACCTACTACATCTGTGTAGCTTCAATCTTATATTTTTCAATTTCAGCGCATCCTAATGTTAAGGTGTTCATATCGCACGGAGGGCTTATAGGAACACAAGAAGCTATATACCACGGTGTTCCTATTATCGGTGTGCCTATATACGGAGACCAGTACAACAATTTGCTACAAATACAATACGCAGGGTTGGGGAATTTATTACAATTCCATGACATCAATGAGGATATATTGGATAAGATGCTGCATGAAGTCTTAACGGATGATTCTTATAAGAATAGGGCCAAGGAATTATCCGTTAGATTTAAAGATAGGCCAATGGGTGCTTTGGACACAGCTATTTATTGGATTGAATATATAATAAGAAATAATGGTGCTAATTACATGAAAAATCCAGGATTGGAATTAAGCTGGATTGCTTACAATATGTTAGACGTGTATGCGTTTCTAACATTAGCGTTATTGTTAATGGTTTATGTAACTTTAAGAATATTTAGATATATACAAGGTTTTGTTGAACCCAAAAGCTATGTAAAAGAAATGAGAAATGGCAAAATAAAGCATAATTGATGATATTGTTTTACTTTTACTGGACAAATAAGACCACACTTAGGGCCTCTTTCACCATCTACAAGTAAGTTCCCATTAGCGTTTACTTGACTGATAGTCCATACAAAACTGTCACTTTAACTGCCAAGTAACTCGTAATCAATTATTTGTTACTTGTGTTAATTATTTATTTATTTTTATTTTTTTTTTGTCTTGTATTTCATGTCTTTGTGTCTGTGTGAGAGTCAATAAATGTTTTTTCTTTCTTTCTTTCTTTCTTAATCACACATTGTGAAACAGGCCTTTAACCTTTTTTTCACTACTTTATAATAATAAAAAAAATACCTACCTGCTAATAGTTAAAACAATAGAGTAGCGTTTGGGAGAATTTGTACGTTTTGATTACTGTCAACCTAAGCTGTCAACTGTTAACTGTTGATTGAGTGACGACGACGCTATGGCGCGCCTGTTCAGCACACACGCTAGTGTAAGGCAATGTGTGCCTACATGTGTGATGCTTACGATATGAAATTACTAGTATTAGTAATCTCCGTCTAGACAAAGCCACCCCAAAGAGACCTCAGAAGGTAAGCCACGCTCAAGCAACGCACACATATCTCACGGACAAGGAATCTCGGATCATATCAAACTAGTCCGTGCGCAGCTGTTGCGAGATTCAATGTACGTGAGAGGTTGCCTATGTGTGCGTTGCTCAAGCGCGTTTATATGAAGCTTACCTTTTGCAATCTCATTACTTTGTGACAAAGCACAAAAAAATTGTTTCCGTATGCCAGTAACAATTGACTACTGGTAAGAGATGCGCTGCGCAGACTAACGACACTCAGTCGTTGCCACACGGTCACAGCCATCTGACCCTAGCTCACAAAACTCGTAAAATGATAGTCAAATATTTAAGCGTACTAATTTTAGTAAACATTATCAAGTATGGTGATAGTGCAAATATTTTGTACGTGGTGCCGTTTACGTCTAAATCTCATTATATTGTGCTGAAACCTATAGGTTTGGAACTGGCCCGGCGAGGGCACAATGTAACTGTCATAACAGGACATTTGGAGAAAAGTGATTTACCAAACTATCACCAAGTTAAAGTCGACGATAAAGAAATATGGGAGGTATTAGGTAAGTTGTCTTCACGTAAATTTCCAATGATGTAGTATTCAATTGTCTAACTTGTTTATTCCTTTTCGATTATTACTGTCTCTGTGTTGAAGTAATTGCCACAATTATAGTTTAGACACTTTAAATATATAGCGTTTATGATAAATAGGTATCTAATTATAATTTGATAACATAAACCTTACAAAATGACGAGGGTAGTGTTTTCTATATTTTACTATGTTAATGAACGAACTAATCAATTTAATCTTTTATCTCCCAGAGATTCCATGTGGAGCCGTAGAACAATAATTGAATTTCTATTGTGTCTCGTTTTATGGATAGCGAGAGGTTGATAAAGTAAATAAAAGATACGATATTTAGGGTGCCTATTGTGAGATTTTATTATCATTTGGTCACGCTAACTAAAACGAGATATTTTTTGGCAAAATTTTAACTCTTCTCGTTTGTCATTAGAATTCTTGCTTCTGCTGCTTCGATACCATACAAATTCTCGTTTTCGTTAACTTGATCGAATGCTGAATTAAACTCACCTAGTTAATATAGGCATGCCATTGCGTGTCTACGAGATGATCACAGTACATTTAATTACCCGATCTAATCCGCTCGCCGCTCCCAAAAAAGTGAGGTGCTTTCTGAAAAGGCCGTCCGATGCCATCAGCAAACTCTCAAAAAAAATAAAAAAAAATAAAGATAAGTCTAAGCAATAACGACAATGAGTCAGTTATAATGTGAGTGACGTTTATGAAAAGATGAATATTCATGTGCCATCTCCAACACTTTCCAGGGACGGAGAGGCCTAACGTCTTCACGATGACGGATGTATCAGCGGAAAGTTTCCACGATTTCATATTGTGGCGTGGCGGCATAGCGTTCACCGAAATGGCTTTAAACTCCAGCCACGTTAGACAGTTCTTGGTGAAGGACAACCAATTCGACTTGGTTATCAGCGAGCAGTTCTTCCAAGAAGCATTATACACCTTGGCTCACAAGTATGGGGCTCCATTAGTCTTAGTTACTACCTATGGAAATTGTATGAGACACAACATCGTGACCAGGAATCCCTTGCAATTGGCCACGGTTACATCCGAATTTCTGGACGTGAAAGACCCAACAAGTTTTTTAGGGAGACTGAGGAACCTCTATTTTGCATTTTACGAGTTTGTTTGGTGGAAGTATTGGTACTTGGAAGGGCAAGAACAGTTGGTAAAGCAATATATACCGAACTTGCCTGAGCCCGTGCCGAGTTTATACGAGCTACAGAGAAATGCCTCCTTGATTTTGATTAATGGACACTTCAGCTTTGATTCTGCGGTGGCTTATCTCCCTAATGTTGTAGAAATGGGAGGTGTGCACTTAACGCATGGCACTGAAAAGCTGCCAGAGGTAAGTTTTTGTATTAAATTTAAGTATTTGTTTTAGGGTGCTTCGTGCGTTTTATTTACTATTCGAAAATAAGAATTTGTATGACCAAATTTTGTATGACCATTGCCATTCAAAATTTCGTATGCGTTAACTCAGTGCTTTAAAGAAAATACATTCTAGAGGATCTAGGATCTAGGATCTCAGATTGATGGCATTGTCTTTTTATAATTTGTAAGTGATATCAATCTCATTAAATAATAGTTAACAATCTTGAAATGAATATAATAGAATGTGACTTCACATTAATACTCGTATACCTAACTATAGAACAAATAGCCTACGGCAAAAACGGTTCAGTTTTGTAAGCTGATTATACGAGACGTAACTCAAGATCATAGTTTTTGTCATTTCTTCAAATGGGTCTAGTCAATCATTAAATAAAAATTGGCAAAAGAGCTGTTGTATGTTTGATATGATATATAAGTCTCTGAAGATAAGAATCAAATTTATTCGACAGGGTGATAAAATCGAAAATTTAGTTCCTTTAAAATTTAGGTTCTATCTAATAATATTGGTTCTAATAGCATAAAATTTAAAACATGATTGTAAAATATTTACTTCTTGTTCCAACAACATTAGTCGCTTTTTAGATATAACTAGCATTTGTCCGAGACACAAAGCATAAACCATGCATCATGACATAATGCCTTATGGCGTAGATTGAATTTTTGTTGATTAAAACTAATAAATTAACTGGGTCTGCCTAGGTCAGAAGATAGTTAAGCCATGAATTTCAATGATCCCACGACCCGGTCAATCCAAGCCGAGGTCCTAGCCTTGAGAGGCGGTCTCGTGTTATTTCGCTCTCGAGCCGATCTAAAGAGAATCTAGTAGAGGACGGGACACGCTTTCGTGATTGCATCCCTCTAGAAACCGTTTTAGTTATTCCCGGACGCAAAAGCACGGAGGTCGAGATGAAAAATTTTTTGTCACCCATCCGGTGACTGGCCTTTGCGAAAGTTACTTAACTTCAGCAATCGCGGACTTGATGCGTTATAAACTGTGCCATCGAGCTACACATCGAATAGCAATCTCTTTCCAAAAAAAATGCCATGATCTCATTGCCTATGGAATATAAGCGACTCCAGTCCTCTCTAGAAGTTTTATTTTCTATGATGAGAAATAAGTCACCGAGTCTAACACTCATATTGGCGGGCGTTGTCTTACGTATGGTCCGTGTCCCCCAGGGTCACGGTCAGCTAAATTTTAAAGAGTTATTGTACGAGTATGTATCGTGTTCACGTGCGAGTTCATTGCGAAGTTTTGTTATTTTGACATCATCCACAGACATCCATCTACTGAATAAATTTATCAGAATGTATGTCAGTATTTTTAAAGTGAATTTGTTTCAAATAGCTTTTTTCCGGTCTACGTCCCGTAGTTTCTGTAGAGTATACGAAGTCACTCTCTCTCGAATTAACCGATATTACTCATTAGTTACATAAGATATATTAATGTTATATTTCAAGCGAATAAAGGCATAAAAAATTCGCGACACAAACTTTTCTTCCCTTTATTACTGGTAAGTACCAGTTGACATAATTTTAAAAACTCCTTTAATTGTACATATTTACATAATAATAAGAATATACCTCTTATAGTTTCAAAAACAAAATACTATGTAATAAAATTATTATGGTTAGTTCAAAATAGTTGAATATACCCTCAAAATTTCAAGTCCATGCATCCAGAGGTTAGGGTTGTAATTTTTCAGTCGGCAACACCGATAGGATAGTACAAATTAAATGATTTTGTAAAAGTTTAACATCCCGTCTATAGTAAAACATATTTTGTCTAATTTTTCAATCATCATGTACTTATCGATTTTGATGTGGTCACGTCAGAAGCTCATTGTTTAAGTTTCATTTCGATTGGAAGAGTGAAGCCATAGTCAAAGCTTCAAATATGTTATGAGCTATTGATAGTTATGGTTTATTGGTAGTATCTTCTTCCTATGGCGGAGTTACTATGACGGCCACTCCACACGACAATAGATACTGGTCCATCTTTAAGTGAGTAATAGAACTACTGTCATCTCAGGCATCAGAAGCACATTGCGTGATGAGTGCTATTTAAGGAATCATCTAATTTACTGTAATTTAGGTACTACAGCCACTGATTGTATAGATTGTATAGCAACGGATGTCGACCTTGAAAATTATAACAACGTTTAAAAGAAGAGAAAAAGTTATGTCAATAATTTGTTACTAATACGATTACTAGGTAGTTGCAAATATTAACCAATTAGTAGTAGTTATGTAGAAACTAATGGTTTCAAAGTTCAGCCGTAAGTATAACTACCAGTCACTATAGCTCAGAGTAACTTCTACTGAGTAAGCGTAACTAGTATGATACCTAAGCAGTTACAAGTTAGTTACACAAGTACGTCGCTAGGTGGCGCTGTTTCGATCCTACAGAAATTGTAGTAGTGTGAACGGTTTTAAAAAATACACTCATCACCAATCTCATCAGAAATTTCTAAACATATTCGCTGACAGAACATTTAAAATTGTATCATATAGTCAATAGGTCAACATAGTTTTGAGTACTTGTGACCTGGGTGGTGTCTTTTATATATTATTGTTATTATAATTATTTTCTAATAAACATAAATCTATATACAGCCGAAAAATGCCGTCTGTAGCCTTCATAGTGTAATTGGAGCTACCCTCGGTAAATAAATGTTGGTAGATTCTTTAGCCTTTCTTCCGTAACAAATTGTATAAATACAGTCAATGCTTTAAAAATGTTGCAGGATCTCCAAACTCTGCTAGATGGAGCAACGACGGGAGTAATTTACGTCAACTTTGGCTCAAACGTTAGAAGCTCCGAACTTCCAACTGAGAAGAAGAATGCTTTTCTAAAAGTTTTTGCGGAACTGAACCTTACAGTACTGTGGAAGTGGGAGGACGATACTATTATCAAGCCAAAAAATATTGTCATAAGGAAATGGTTTCAACAAAAAGAAATTTTATGTAAGTGAGTTTGGTAACAATACTGGGTACAAATTTTCCTAGGCCCACATATGACATAACTAATAACGTATGAGAACCTCGGGCCAATACCCATCACTCTGATCTGATAAGGGTTTGAAAGCTTTAACAAAATACTCCCACTGCTGTTCTCAGACTTTCCCGTTGACTTATTACGTTGGCCTAATATGGGCTGGAGAATTGTAATGACTGTCATTTTACGACAACAAACGAGACCTACGGCTTAACGTAACCTTCAAAGCACAGAGGAGCCAGAGATAAATTTGGTCACCCAGCAATTCCACATTTGTTTAACTTGCAACTGCAACATCGCAAATCGAACGCGCTAGCTACGCTATCGAACTTGTTATTATGACTCTGTGACGTAACTTACGATGTAAATATGTAACCTGTTTTTCAGCACATCCAAACATAAAAGTGTTCATTGCACACGGAGGACTAATGGGAACGCAAGAAGCAATATTTCACGGAGTTCCCATAATCGGTATACCCATATACGCTGACCAATACAACAATCTACTTCAAGCACAAAATTGGGGTTTCGGAAAAATTCTGCAGTTCAAAGATATCAACGAGGAAACTTTACGCAACAATCTTCTAGACGTTCTTTATAATAAGTCCTATAGTATTAAAGCAAAAGAGTTGTCGAAGAGGTTCAAAGATAGACCAATGACAGCATTGGATACTGCAGTTTTTTGGATCGAGTATGTCATCAGAAATAAAGGAGCTGATTTTATGAAGAACCCTGCTTTACAATTAAGCTGGTTTGCATATACTATGTTGGACGTTTATGCTTTTCTGTTAGTTGTGTTAATACTGTTTTTGTACGTATTGTTGCGTGTGATATTAAGTTTGAAACAATGTCTATGCCAACAACACAAATTGACAAAAGATAAAAGTAAAACTCAATAAAGGCACGTGGGAAGTTTTGGTGTGTAATCAATAAATAATAAATAAATAATTAAATAATACATAAATAATTTTTAGCCAAAGTGTAGGACTATCCCACAATTGGTAAAATAGATGCCGCCAGGACTACTTTCAAGGAGGTGCATCTGCATCTACACATTATACTGTTAACTTTATAAAATATGTACATTATGTAATGTAATGTTTATTATATGTATTTTCTTTCCTGACATGGGGGTGCAAGTGCACCCCCTTGCACCCTGCTACCGGCGCGGCGCCCATGATTGGAAAACCAGTTGTCTTTAGCAATTGTGGGATAATTCTACCACTCCCAATCACTATTAAGAACATATTATTTTGTCTTATCAAGGACCAGAAACTGTTTGGCGGTGAAATTGAATAACAAAAAATACTTGATTATTTCTGACTCGTTGTATATAATTATAATAGTTACAGATATAATGCTATAAATTCTTAATAATAAAAATATGTTTAGTAGGTGGCCAATCGTCCTTTGGTGGCAGTGCGGTAAGTATGAAAAACACAATTTCAGAGATCCATGAAGAAACATCGGAAATATAAACCAGTAGACGATGTTTTTAATGAGATTTGCTGATTTTATTCATGAAACTTGCCATCCAACCTCACTATTATTGTTATTATTATTAGCAATAGCAATTAATATTCCCTATTTGCAGTGCACAGTAGCACAAAAGAGATATACATTAAGCACTGCAAATAGATAGATAGATAAAACTCACACACACACAGAAAAATAAAAAACCGACCCAATTTTTTTTATATCGGAGTGGGCATAGGTGGGTTTATAGATAATAGTCCAAAAAGGTTGTCTATCGCCTAACGATAAGGTCTATTTTATTTATCAGATTCGTCAAAACAGCTCATTTTATGTCCCCATTGCTGAGGAACGAGCCTTCCCTATGGATAGATAGGGAGAACAGGCCATCAGTCAGGACCAACGGCTGAACGTGGCTCACCCATCCGATGACCGGCCTTTGCGAAAGTCGCTTAACCTCAGCACCCGCAGACCGGGCGCGTTAACCACTGCGCGTCTGCGCCACTAATACAGATTCGCCTTCCGCCAATACTTTCATGTTTATTTATAAACT
The DNA here is from genome assembly GCA_949315975.1 of Eudonia truncicolella. Lineage (NCBI taxonomy): Eukaryota > Metazoa > Arthropoda > Insecta > Lepidoptera > Crambidae > Eudonia > Eudonia truncicolella. The sequence continues at coordinate 14,160,106 of OX438835.1, read as the reverse complement.
TTCCCAAAAATTGTGGAAACCACAATGCGCCTTGATAATTAGACAGCGCCATCTCTCAGATTGTGGCTGCACTGTTGGCGAACTAGTCTTGTTGTACAAAGCGTATCTGCGTCATAGTTCCAATCGATTCCGATAAAAACCTACAGATGTCTCTGTGAAGTAAATTGCGGTGTTGACTTCCGTACCGTATAGTCACGCTGATATTATGTTTATATAAAATAAAGTCATTTATTATTACAAAATTTGAGCATTTTTTTAGGAAAACTGGAAAAAATTCGGTTAAACAACAGAATGCAATATAAAATACTATTTCTATTTGTATTAAAAAATTAATTTACAATTATTTTTGTTAAAGCTTGCTAATATTTTTATCGAATAAACTTGATTTTCCTTTGTCTTTTATGTACGACTGAGTAGGGCTGTTGACAACAACAATAATTAATTCCAGAATATTAAACGTATAAATGAAATCACGTAACAGTTCTATAAAACATCAACCAATTTTTTATTTAACATAAGCATGAATTTCTGTCACCTAAAAAGGTATTTATAAACATTCATTTGACGGAACAAAACACGAGACGTCATAGTTTCTATTTCATAAAGGTACCTACAATCTTTATAAAAAAGTTGTTTTTCAAATTATATATTCGACCTCGAACAAAGGTACAAAAGTAAATTAAACAATATACTTATTTATATATAACAAATTAAACAATATAAATAACATAACAAGGTAAGCGTGAAAATTAAAAAGAATATAAAACTGCTAAGTATTAGAGATAATGGTACGTTATGATCTTATGATGTGTTATGTATGAAAAAAATAATCAGAAATAAAAAAAATAAAAGGACTGAAATTGCAACATAATTAATAAATCACTCCGTGGATCGGTAAAGAACAAACACGATTTAGGATGACTTAATATATTATATGAGTTAAGTAAACATTGTATAATATTGTGAAATTATATCAAAAAGAAAAAACGGTCCTTGGGCCGGAAAACAACAAGAAAAATAAAATAGATAAACACTTAAAAAAACCTCTTACATATTAGTTCTTACACAAATTAAATACCTACAACTCAGACGATCAGACCACAAAATAATGAGACTCAGAAGGTAAGATACAGCAATAGTTCGGAACAGTCCGAGCGTATAGCAGAGATATTGCGACTGTGAGTGTCCGTGAGAGGTAGATTGTGTGCGTTGTTCGAGCGCGTTTGTAAGGACCTTCTGCACTCTTATTATTTTGTGATCAGACGCACCAAACTATTTTTGTGCAGATTACGTTATCAAAGCCAATGAACCAAACGATATATTATGAATCAACGGTGCCACTCTCAAGCACTCCGCGTGGAAAACTGACGCCAGTGGGTGTCTCGGTGATAATTTGTGAATTAGAATATAATAACATAAGAGTTGTGGTTGAAAATGAAACTCTTTTGACGGATCTCCTTACGCTTGTTTGGAATATTGTTTCAATTTGACGTTTTAGCCAGTGTTCGTGGTTCACAGTGTGTTTGAGTGTACACATAAAAATGAAGGTATTATGTGTTGTTTACTGAAGTGTTTTGTTCCCCTAATTTTCATTAGAACAACTATAATGCATGATGCTTTAGTAATGCCTTTTTATTTAATAACGTTTGTTAATAATGAAAACTATTCAGTTCAGTTGTGGCTTTAAACAAGTGAATTATGGTAGATTTCTAATATAATTTTTGATGCCATTTTACTGTGCGAAGCTGTTGTTCTCTCTAAGACAGCCTCGGTATTTTGGCAAATGCTGAGTGTATGTATTTTCTGTGTCATTTCTCTATTTAAGCGTTTTAAGTTAAAGCTTAGTATTCAAAGATTATACCCATAATACCTTGAATAAATAATTTCATTACATTTATTTGTTCTGGAAAAGTTTCATACAAAATCATAAATTTTTTACGAGTTAAAAAAAATATTGTGTTAATAAGTTAACGTATCTCCCATATTGGCTCCAATGAAAACATTCAAGTGGATCATTTAATTGGTTCACTACGTTATAATAAACCTAAAAATAAATAAGTAATTAACTAAGACTAATTTTTCAGGTCATACAAACATTTCTTCTGTTTTGTGTGTATGTGGTGAATATATCGGAAGCGGCAAACATTCTATATGTCATACCATTTTCGGCAAAGTCACATTATATAATGTTAAGGCCTATTGGCATCGAATTGGCTAGGCGAGGCCACAATGTGACTGTAATCACCGTGCACCGAGAAGCAAACCCACCACCTAACTACCATCAGGTAATGGTGGATAATAAAGAAATATGGGACTTACTTGGTGAGTAAATAAGATTTATTTTTGATTACCTTAGAATAAAATGTTTTTGTTTTGCTTATATAATTTTAACGCAAATTTTGTTTAATTATTGTAATTTGTAAATTATTGCAAAACAACATAATTTTTAATATAGGTATGTGACTATGTTTGTAAACACTTGACAATAAAATTATTCACTCATCGAATACTCTCAAGGTGAACATGGGGTCGTAGCTTCAGTCTTAATCGCGGGTTGAGCTAGAAAAACACGGAAACAAAACGGCTTTGCCATAATAGTAGCCTGAAGGTCATAATATGTCTACTGATTCATGAATAGTGTGTCGAAAGGAATAATTTTTAAAATTTATTTATCTTGATATCAATCAGTAATGTATATTGACAATAAAATTGTTATTATAACATGGACATTGTCAAAATCAAGCCGAATTATGTGAAATCGGAACACAATTTGTGAACGTTGTAGTAGAATTGAATCTCAGTTAACTTCATCCAGCCAGTCAACTTACTGTTGGTTTATTTTTCTTTAGTTGATGGCTTCGTGCGATGCATTTAGCCAGTGACAAAGTAATTTTTCTTACAAGTTATAAATATAAATAAACAATATTTCCTTTTTGTTTGATGATGATGAATGATGATGATAGAAATGAAAAGTGAGAAAAGATATACCCCCAAACCCTAGGAGTATCACAGTAGAGATGTGGCGCTTTAGTAAGACCTCACGCGAACACATAATATGAAAAGTGACGTTGCACTCTTTTTTTCATTTGCCAATTACTATTTGCCAAAACTCATAACTACAAATTCACATCAATATTCGACATAACACCGCCTTCATGAATGGGTGCGCTTGTTACCGTGCTTGTTCCACGGTGAGGAATCCTCTCACTATTTTGGACTGCATCGGCTGCTTACCATCAGGCAGGATGTGGTCACAATGACGTGTCAATATAAAAAAAAATAACACTTTTTAGAAAATAAAACAAAACCACAGACACGATTCTTCACATTCCCGCCAACAAGTCTTGCTTTTGGTTGTTCGGAAACATAATTTTCAGTGTAGTGGGTGATACGCCCCCTGGTGTCTGGTTTTTAAGCTGGCCTTTTTCGGTCTGTTTTTATGACTGTAAACATCTTGTGCTATGTACACTACTTAAAGGAAAACTTGTATATCATGCAGCACTTTCTGATATCAGTAGGGATTAACGGTTTATCGTGCCTGCCCAGAGGAAAATCACAAGCATTATTTTGGTCCATCGGATATTTTGAATAATAATAAATAATTTCTCTAACAAAAAACACAGTATACACCATACACAATATCTCACGCCGGCTCCACACTCTCGGGCGAGACGGGACGAGGGCGCGGTACATCGATGATTATCGTTTGCTTCATCATCAGCTCATTATTTGTCCCACGCTGCTGGGGCACGAGCCTTCGCTATGGATGGATAGGGAGAATGGGCCATAAACCACCACGCGGGCCCAGTGCGGATTGGTAGTTGTTAACGACTTCCGAAGCACGGAGGAGCTCGAGAAGATAAATTTTTGGTCACCCATCCGATGACTGGCCTTTGCGAAAGTTGCATAACTTCAGCAAACGCAAACCGACGTTAACCACTGCGCCGTCGAGCTCCTCGTTCTAGTGCTTCTGGTGCTTCTACACCTAGATTCTTATTCGAAATCGTCAAAAGCATAGATAGAGATGTACTGTGCCTTCGGCCCGCATCGCCCGATAGTGTGAAGTCAGTCAAGTCACGTCACGTCACGTCAAGTCACGTTAAGCAGTTTGTCTTGGTTTTTGTTGTAAGATGGTCTTCGATCAACAATTGATCGAAGAAGATGGTGCAATGGTCGTTAGAAGCAACCAAACCGCATTTGGTCACCGTGATTGGTTCTGTCCTAATAAAACATTTATTATAGTAAACATACTTATATGCGAGCTTTTAAGCATGCCTGCTTAAGATTTAGCGTATGGTCATATGATACCATAGATGATGATGATGATGTTGTGAGATAGCAATAACTTTACGCACAGTTCTTGTTTTTAAAACACCTTTTTATTACCGGCCACATTTGAAGTAGGTAGTCTGCTAATTATGACACTAATAATTCAAATTCAAATTTAAATTTATTTATTCGGTCTAGTAGTTGGGCTTAAGTTCTAACAATAAAACTAATACATAAAGTTAAAATGCTACGACGAACTGGACTGCTCTCAGCATAATTTGCAGATTTAAAAAACTGCAACGCTGCTACCTGCGCAAATAATGCTATTCTGAGGTGCTACTGACAGCCCCTACAAAATAATGAGCAATCACTTCTTTTCATTTCAGGCAAAGAAAAAGTGAATGCGTTTTCTACAGTCAATATGCCAGCTGAGGATTTCCACAGCGATGTGCTATGGCCAGGAGGACTGGCCTTCACCGAATCAGTGTTCAACTCAAAGCCAGTCAAAGAGTTCGCAGCTAAAGATCAGTCCTTCGACTTGGTCATCAGCGAACTGTTCTTACAAGAGGCTACTTACATGTTCGCTCACAAGTTCAAAGCACCATTGGTTCTTGTCACCACTTACGGAAACAGTATGAAACAAAACATTCTCATGAGGAATCCATTACAGATAACCACAGTTGTTTTCGAATTCTTAACTCTGAAAGATCCGACTAGCTTCTTGTCTAGACTGAGAAACATTTACTTCACCGTGTACGAATATGTCTGGTGGAAGTACTGGTACATGGGAAAACAAGATCAAATGGCTAGGACACACATTCCAAATTTGCCTGAGCCAGTCCCTAGTTTGGTCGAGATACAGAAGAATGCTTCTCTTGTTTTGATTAATAGCCATTTCAGTTTTGATGGTCCGGTCGCATATCTCCCTAATATCGTTGAAATTGGAGGTCTGCATATTACACAAAGCAATGATAAGCTTCAAGAGGTAAATTTAACTGTGTTATATTAAAAAAACTGGTATATTGAAGTTATTTTTATTTGATTGTTTTTGGTGACTTAACCTTTGTTTTGTACTTTTATTTAAAAAATTGCTAATTTTTTTAAGTTATCTCCATGATTGTTTGATTCTTGTAATTTCGAATTATTACAGACACATAAAAATCGAATAATAACAGGACACAAAAATAATTAGTGTTCATGTACGGAAACAGGAATATAGCTGATAGGTACTCATAAAATAGTATATCCCATGTATGTTATTGATATCCATCAGGCTTTCGCGGTTGTTATATTCAATTGTAGATATTTTCATAAACCTAAAAGTGCATATAGTGCTCCTGTTTCATGATCCATACTTTTTGAAGATTTATAATAATGTTATTATTTGAGTATAAAATGTTTTATGTAAATCAAGCAATTTAAACTAGAACAGCATAAATGACGTCACAACTTTTTTTCATAAAAATAATTTTAATTCTAATTTTAAAATACAATTGTACTTATTTTTTTAATGTTACATCTGAATTTAATGTATTCTGGTAAAGAAACTTACTTACTTGCCAATGAGGGGTCTATAAGCAAAATCAGCTCTGCCCGTGTAGTGTCAAATTGGGTTGTAGTAAAATTACAGTTTTGTATTTAATAGTGATAATTAACACTGACTTTGCTAAAATGAATATTATCTGAGATAAACCCAAGTATCGATGAAATGTGTATAATATTACATTATTAGACTATTTAGCGCAAAATTTTGAACAGAGGCGTTTTTTATTTAACCTATCTATATATAGCTGAACGAGTACTTATCCAAAGTACCTATAGGCATATAGATGGAACACATTCACCCCGCAGGTACACAAGGGCTAATAATAAGATATTACTCATATTTCTTCCAGGATCTCCAAAAACTATTAGATAGTTCAATTCAAGGCGTAGTGTATGTAAACTTTGGCTCAAACGTCCGTAGCTCAGAACTGCCCTCAGAGAAACGAGATGCTTTTGTCAATGCCTTCAGAAGATTGAAACACACCGTTCTGTGGAAATGGGAGGACGATTCTTTAGAAAACTTGCCAGCGAATGTAGTCATCCGAAAATGGTTACCACAGAGCTTAATTTTAGGTATGTGGACAGAATTAAGATAGATGAAGTAACGTAATTATGCACTGCAAAGCATTTGCCCCACAGTGAAATCAAGTCTTCACTCCAATTGATGGGTATTGTGCTTATCTGGATACCGCTTCAGCTTTAACATTAGGTGGAGTGGAGTCATTTGCCTACTCATCAATAATAAAAAAATGGTTCTATCCGTAATATTTAATGTCTGACATAAAAGACAATTTTCTTTAATACAAGGAAATAACTGCCTTATTAGGACAAATCTTTTAAAAATCTGTACATACAAATGTAAATACAAATGTACATACAAAATTGTGTGGTGTGAGGCCAACAAAGACCCTATATATAATATATATTATATATATTAAATACTTATATATTTTGGACAACATCACATACATTGTTCTGATCCCAAGGTAAGTAGCTAAAGCATTCGCATCATGGAAATCAGAAACAACGACGGTACCACAACCACCCAGACCCGACACAATATCGAAAAGTTAGTTTTCGACATTGACCCGACCGGAAATCGAACCCGGGACCTCAGAATTAGCGCCGCCCAAAGTCCGGCGTGCAAGCCACTAGGCTACGGAGGTCGTCAAAATAACTGCCTTATTAGGACAAATCTTTTAAAAATCTGTACATACAAATGTAAATACAAATGTACATACAAAATCGTATTATCTGAGATATAAAATATGTTTTGTTATACTATCATATATGAACACTTGTAAATTAGTTCCTCAAACCCATTTAGGCTAATTTAAAAACAAATTTTTTTACAAAACTTCCAATTAATCTGTGTTCCCTAAATGTGCTGATTCCACACATAACTTCACTTCACTGTGCATTTAAACTGGCTTTCATAAATATTTTTTTCTTTGTTTTTTTTTAGCTCATCCCAATATTAAAGTATTCGTATCACACGGAGGGTTGCTCGGCACGCAAGAGGCTCTTTACTACGGAGTACCAATTATTGGCATGCCAATTTATACGGACCAATACAACAATTTGCTGCAAGTGCAGGATAGAGGGTTCGGCAAAATTCTGGAGTACCACGATATCAATGAAGAGCTTCTGTACAAAACTTTAAACGAAATATTAAGTAGTACTTCATTCAAAAATACAGCTGTGGAAGTATCCAGACAATTTAAAGACAGACCTGCGAGCGCTATGGATTCAGCGATGTTCTGGATAGAGTACGTCATACGAAACAAAGGTGCTCATTATATGAAGAATCCTGCATTACAATTCAGTTGCTTTGCATACTATATGCTGGATGTGGTAGTATTTTTAGTAGTACTATTAAGTGTCTTTATAATTTGGATTGTATCAGGAGTTAAGCTTATAAAAATGGTACTGCGACGAAGCGAAAAGGTTTCGAAAAAGAAGAAGAGAAATTGATATTGGACTATTTACGGAAACTTTCTTTATTTGGAGTTATGTTCTAGTTGTGTGTTTGAAAGAAATGAAATAAAGGTTGTACGTTACATTTTAATTATCATATTTATTTTAAAAAAATCTGCTATTTAGTACATAAATACAAAGTTTCTTAAAGGTAATAGGTAATAATGCAATATTTATTTGTTTAAGAAAACTTAGAAAACATCAAAATGTGAATTTGGCTCAAGCGATATAGAAGTTTTAATTTTTACTTCATTTTTGCAATGTCAAAATACACAAAATTAACTTAAAATCAAAGTTACAAGACATTAAAATTTAAAAGTTAGGGACGTAATATGGATGTAACCACAGACCTAAATTTGTATGTGTAAAAAATAATAATAATAATAATAATTACAAAGAGTATTAAATCAAATATACAATTAGATATAAAAAAATACAAGCATAATTTCGAACACAAAAACAAACTCAAATTAATTACACCTAGGACTAAATATGGGAAAAAGACAATTTTGTTTGAGGGAGCACAGTTGTTTAATAGGTTACCAGATGAAGTGAAAACTTGTGAGACTATATACATGTTTAACAAAGTGACAATTTGTATACTGTAATTTATATATTGTTTATATCTCATTAGAGGTGCAATTTAATTTCGTATTAGAATAAAGATCTTTAAACCTATGTGGGCGTAAAACACAAAAACTTGAACAGGTTGTATCTGTGAGTTGAACAGACTATCATATCTGAAAATGACGTTTAAAAGTATAATTCATCCCGAGTTTCTGATTCGCGTGCTTGTAGCCGACTGATGTTTCATTCGCGCTGTATGCGTCCACCGCGAATAATTAGACAAATATTTGAACGAAACACGGCTGTTTGAATAGGGGGCGGGGGAGGGGCGCGCCTTTTGTCCATGCACTTACTCGCTGGCACTGCCTGGTCGGAGTTATGAATTCCAAATGTGTAGCCCTTGAATTCACCATCGTTGTTGGACGCGGCTTTTAGGCGACAAGTCCCCTTTTGTGAACGCAGCCTGTGATCTTGGCGCAGACGTTTGTTTTGATATGTTGTTTTCTTTTATTTTGCGTGTTCTCTCCCACTTTTGCTTTAGAAATTCTGGGGACGTTACCGGTGTACCTTTCATATTTTCTTTATTATTTTTTTTAAGTGACGTAGACAATTTTAATCATTCGTTTGACAGCCGTTAAAATCACAAACAAAATGGTGGTGGTATATAGTCTAATCTCCTTATTTTAATATGGAAAGGTTGTTAATGTCGTATGAAGAAAGTAAATTGAAATGTTTTAGTTAACTTTGTGAGCTATGCATAAAGTTTCAACAATTTTATCGCGTTGAGCAAACGGTTGATATTTGCGACACGACTTAAAATATTCTTTAGAACTATTTAGGATAATGAAGTTTGTGTTTGACGAAAAAGACAAGATTTCAAGGTGGCTAGTCATTAAATACCGTAAACTCTCTTGTCAAAACTGTGAAAGGATAAATTTAAAATTTAAATCTTTATTGTGTAGTAAAGTCTGATGTCTTTCAGACAATATATCATAAATCGTCCGTAATAAATGCAAACGATATGGAGGAGAATTTCAAATAGATGTGTTTCCCTTTTACAAAGTACTTACGAATCTAGCTATACAAAATTAAAGTAGGCAGACCGATGCAAAGATGGCGCGACGAGCTGGACTCATATACCAACCACATCTGCCCACTGCAGTGGCGATCAGAAAGAACTGAATGGAAGGTTAGCCCCTTCGCCCTACTTTAGATTAAAATAGGCTGATACAATAACATTTTAGTTAACCCTCACCATCCAAGATAACCAATCAACAATGTCATCACTCCAGCACTCAGTAACAAATTATAGCCAACATCAGTTCGATAGACAGTAGACACTGGCCTATTTCGAGGCCATTGCTGTCACCCACCTCATTAAGAGTTCGCAATTAAAACTTGGAGTTTGGCCGGCATCGAGCGAGAAATTAACGCCAGTGCGAAACATTCGGGAAATGAAAATCGGCGCAGAAACGAACGAAGTCAGTGTAATTTTCGCCCGTTCCCTTAATATCGTGTTTGCTTGAATAAACATTATTCTGAGACGTTGCGATATTAATAATAACAGTCGGCGTTATGTAAGTCACTTGTTTATTAATTTACTTCTCCCCCGCTTCATATCGTCGCGTTAGAAAAGCATCGGGGGTTTTTATATGTCGTTCAGGAATATCCGGGTTCGAAGGACCATATTTTCTTAGTTTTGTTGTATTAAGGAAATGTGTTCAAATTAAGCGCTGACTGTCAATTGTTTATCAATTTGTTATATATGCTTTGTAAATGCAATTGCAATTGTGTGCACTTATGTCCACGTAGGTCGCGAGTAGCTGCTGAATACGAGCATCATAAAATCGGTTATTATGAAAATCCTTGGGGAAGACCTTTGTCCAGCAGCAGTCTTTGATTGAAATGATGATGATGATGATAATGGTGATTTGAACATGTCTAACCTTATTAAATACTATTAATGAACGAATGTTTTACATAGATTTAGATTGAAAACACACCTGAAGCATTTGCTTTTTTAAGTGTAGTCATGGAGTTGTAACGTAGTATGTAATCTAAGACTAAGATTCATAATATTACCATCAAACAAATTGATTTGATAAGAGTTATAAATATATACCTATTATAAGATATTATTTGTTAAAAAAGAGTGCATTTATTTCGTCCATAAACTGTTGATCAGTTTGGCGAAATTTTTAGTAAAAACTGTATAATTTGTAAAAAAAAAGTAATTGGGAAAAACTACAAAATATTTTTTAGATACCGCCAATGTACAATTAATTGTGTTTATGAAAGTTTAGAAACAAAAATAATAGACACAGAAATATAATGTCGAAGCGTTGGTCTCTTGATAATGAAACATCAATCTTATCAATAGCAAAAACGGTTTCAATTATATTGCCCATAATAAGTTTACTTATAGAGTGTCTAAAGGTAACGTTACGCTACGTTCCCGTGAAAAATTGGGTGCAAACACAGGGTGCAAAGGTATGTTATCATAACTAACCTATTAAGTAGTTCCGCGTTAAAACCCAAGTGATTTACTTGTATTTTTTGGAGTAGTACAAATGATACAAGTGTGTGTCATTTGTACTACTGGTAGTACTAATTAAGTAGTACGAAACCCGAGTGATTTACTTGTATTTTTTGGGGTAGTACAAATTATACAAGTGTGTGTCATTTGTACTACTGGTAGTACTACTTGGTAGTACTACTGCTACAGAGGGATAAAATCTTTGTTTATAAAAAGGTCATTAAAATGAGAATCTCCTCGCGTTATTTTACCGTTTATTGAATATGCTGACGTTTTTACGCACCCTTTACGCAGGGTCTTTATTTATTTATTTATTTCAAACGGATAACTAAGACATCATCATCATCATCATCAGCCTACACTAGTCCACTGCTGGACATAGGCCTCTCCAAGTGCACGCCACCGATCACGATCCGCGGCTTCTCTCATCTCTTTTTCTCTCTTCATGACATAATAAGTTACACTTTACGATTATTTACATATAATTTTACGCAAATATTGTTGTGAACAAATTTCAATTTGAAAAAAGGCAAAGTGTTGAAAAATATCCACGAGCGGGATTTCGATGTCATGGGGTGCGGGTTCGAATACCGCTCGTGGATTTTTTTTCAACACTTTGTCATACTAAAATAAACTTAAGTAGATGCAAGAAAAACCGGAAAAGAGGGAATTTTGGCGAAAGGGAAGACATTTATTTATACTTAAGTATTTAATTATTTTTAAATACCTAAGTATAAATGTCTTCCTAAGTATAAATATCCACAAAACTGTATCATTTCGATGAAAACAAAATGAAAAGCTTAATTTCGAATACTCTCACTGTAATACTACTCACACCATTATTCACTTCTAAATGCGCGATAGAATACCATTTAATTCAACTACATTGGTTATGTCCCAGTCTCGATTCGGAGTACAGATTATATGTCGTATAAATGCACGGTTATTTCTCCCCGGTTGTCGATGGTTCTCTGATACAAAGACAGCTGGTAAAAGTTTGTCTATGTAAGTCGTATTAGTTAGTTACACTGGATTTAATAGAGCACAGTGTCTCGTTGAAGTTTTTTATGTAGCTGCTTAAATAGGTTTTTTATATACGTATTATACTCGTAAATAAAGAAGAGGTTATATTCAAAATTCAAAATTCAAAATTCAAAAATCATTTATTCAGTTTAGGTTACAAGTAGCTCTTGTGAATGTCACTATGCCATCGGTTCGTAAGTCTACTCTGGGCGGGAGATCTTGTACTGAGAAGAACCGGCAAGAAACTCAGCAAGTGTCCAGCTCTTTTCTCCCTTACAGCGTCAAAAATATTGGAAAATGCCCTATTTTAGCAGGACACTTTCCATCACAAATAAACACAAAAAATAAAAAAAATATAAAAGACAACCATATGTAAAAAAACAAAATTAAAAACCTAAATTAATAAATTTACCTCAGGTAAAAGTTCCAATTTCCACAATGTCATAAAGTACCACTACAGTACTCTAATAAAAGTCAAAAATTGTTTAAGAAAAACAAAGTCAAACTATAGAAAATAATATTAAAAATAAGAAAAGTATGCAAAAGCAGACCATTATGGATATGGATTGTTAATAAATACTATGTAATGTGGTGTGTTCGAACGGTGAACAGGCGAAGCTGCTGGATGAGAGCAGCACAAAACCGGTCTTTGGGGGATCCTAGCCTTTATCCAGCAGTGGACGTCTTTTGACTGTGATGATGATGAAGATGGTGATAAATGTGGTGTGTTGAGCTGTGGCTATCTATGACTACATTTAATTAAATGCAAAATATTTATACTGTTTCTCATAATATCGTCGTCTTTTAATGTTTTACTATGTTGTAAGATAAAGAGTATTTTAATTCATTTCATATTACGAATGAATTTTGAGATAACTGACACCTAATCTCCTTCTGACTACGGACTATGCAGGTGGATCATCTTCGTCAATATAAAATAATCAGTAAAACAACACAAATCAAGTTCATTTCAACACAATTTGTACTTGTAACGAACATTTTAATTATTAAACTTTTTATTGAATTCACTGTTTTACTAGCAACTTAACAAATATACCTTGTATTTGCGCTATTCAATGGCAGCTACCCCATTGTGGAAGTTGGAACAGCAAAATTTGACATTAAATAACAAAGTTCAAAATAATGAGTGAAATTGAAATTCGCTGTGAGAACGTAAAATTTCGTTCGCTGATTAAAACTTGCGGAAATTGCAAAGCAGGGTTCTTTTAAAGAGTTATTGTCGTCTGCTACTAAAACTTAATAATTAATTAGTGAACGGGAACCCTTTACAAAGGATATTAATGAAGATTCATTGATTACTTTGTGGAAGTCATCCATCTAAATTACATTATAAATTGTATACATTGGACAATAAAGTGGAAAGCTTTTTGCAAAACTTTCGCTTCTCTAAGACAATTTAAAACAATATTTTACACAAATTGCTTTCGCTGTAGTCTCTGCAAATGATGAACCAAAGAGCTTAAGTAACAAACGACAAAATATTTAAGTTATCTCTCTTTTAGTGTTTCTAGTTTCTAGTTTCTACTAATCGGTTCGCATTGCAATCTCCTAACAAGAAAGCCTTGGCTACTCGCCATTTATTATTGGTCGTAGTCATGGCCATAGGACCTTGGAAGCTTGGCAGCATTAGTTGGATGCGACCTGTGCAGACCATGTGGCTCCTTCGATGTGTATGCTTTGTGTACGAGCTACATACATTACTTCGTGCGGAGGCTGTGGCAGTAATCGCTGAAAATTAAGCTATTTAAATTTACTTTATTGTAACATTTTTGTTGGCTGTTTGCCCCCTATGGCTTTTAAATCGTAGACAGCTAGCAACTTAAAGGGTTCCTCAAATTGTATGATCGGGACATCCTTATCCAGAGGTATGAATTATTTATTGTGCCTTTTAAAGTGTGGACAATTGGTCTATGGGTAAGGTGGCTCGCTTATGAAAAAAGTGCGCGCCAGAGACCTCAATACTTCTATAAGAAACCGCTCTGACTCATAAGTCAAAGTGCGGATTACATTGCCAAAGTCAGCTGAAAGTAATACGCGTTTTAAATTGATGATTAAAAACATTAAAAAACCATCCACTTATTTTTTTATTACTGTAGAAGGCATTGTAACAAGTCAAAATTAAATATTTAATATTAGACAACATCGTATACGTTGTTCTAAACCCAAGGTAAGTAACTAAAGCACCTGTTTTATGGAAATCAGAAACAACGACGGTACCACAACCGCCCAGACCCGACACAATATCGAAAAGTTTTTCGACATTGACCCGAACGGGAATCGAAGCCGGGACCTCAGAGTTAGCGCCGCCCAAAGTTCAGCGCGCATGCCACTTCGGCTACAGAGGTCATCAAAAACTAAACTTCAAATTAATATCATCATATAATCATCCCAAAAACATCTTCGAGCCATCGAGCTTTCCCCTTAAATGTCTATATTAAATATGCATATCCAATGTTACAACAAAATAAGTCAATACAAAGCATGTCTTGTTAGCCAACTTGATGCCGGTATCAACCAAGACGTGTTCCCGGGAAGTTATTACGAAACAAACTGATTCGCGAAGTTCAACTTTACCGAACGAAACGGGTGAATCAGTATCAATTAATCAATTTTAATTAGCAACTGTCCTAACAAAATGGTATAGCCGGTCATTGATTGTCACACATAAATATTGCCAACCAAACTCCTTGGTGAATTAAAGATTCGATCAGCCAGTTGTGATGGGAGAACTTATCAAATATTTACACCGTTCTATTCGAAGATACTTGCCGGAGACAGTTGTAGTTTGAGATTTGTTGTTTTGCATTATACATCCCTAGATGGTGTTGTACTGGACTTCCTGAGTCGCGGTCGAGAGATTATTGTTAATATAATAAGTAGTTCTTGATCTCGATCCAATCCGAACGGCTTAGATAATCTAGTCACACGACGGGGACCTCCAACCTAGAAATCATCCTCTGAGGATGTTTGGATTACACGGCTTGAGGATTTTTTGTTTCTCGCCGCTCCCAAATCATACGGTAACTCTGTAAAGGCCATAGAAAGCCACAGAAATCTCTCTCCAAAAAAAAAATCAACTCTAGTCTATGTATAGTTAAAAACCAAATACATACGATAGTTGCACCAGTGATGGACATATGATGTGTAACATCTTTCCGCTCGCTTTTCAGATAAGCAATTTGTGGGAGTGATTTTGTGAAATGGGATGGAAGTATGTGTAACAGTGTAACAGGAAGTCGGAGAAATGCGCAAGCGCGCGCCATTTTGTAAATTTAAAATCGATATTATGAACATGACATAATACAATTATTATATGAGACATATTGTGTCATTTACCTATCAAAGGTCATTTTGATAATGTCAAATGTCTTCTAATGAGTATTTACTGCATTTATTTTATAGATAATATATGATAACATGATGATACCTGACCCATTTTTGATGTGTAACATCTTTCCGCTCGCTTTCTATATATACAGTTTGTGGGAGTGATTTCGTAGAAATGGAACGGAAGTGTGCAACAGGAAGTCGGAGAAACACGCAAGCGCCATTTTGTAAATTTTAAATCGATATTATGAACATGACTTAATAATATTGTTATTATATGACATATTGTGTCATCATTTTGATATGTCAAATGTCTTCTAATGAGTATTTACTGCATTCTATTGAAGATTTGTAAAAAAAATATACGTCATTGTTAATTCTATATTCTATTTTCTTTTGTAATATTGATTTCAAAAGGTGAGAAGTCAAATGTTACTCATCATATTGCGACTACTGTAAGGCTCGTTTTTTTTTCAGAATATAATTTAATATTGCTTATTACTAAGGTGAGATGTCAAATATTACACATCATATGCGACACTGTAAGGCTCGCTCGTTTTTTTATTTTTTTATTTTATCATTAAAAACAGCAACAATTGAATACAGACCACCTGCTTCCTGGTAGTCACTGGATTACTGTCTCAAACATTGGTGACTGGAGCAACTACGATAGTAAACATTTAAACAAACAGTTCATCAGTCAAGATCATAGTATTGTTCAACTATATGTCAATCAAGAAGAAAATTTTCATGGTAAATTTACCACCCCACTTTACTCCAAGTGGTGTATTCAGTGGTGGTAAACTCTAAGCAGTTAGCGAGTGGGCACTTGGATAATCCCGCATATCAATGGCAGGGGTGGACAACAGGACTATTCCATTTATATTTGCGAAGTTTCGCTGAGTCTAATTGGGGGCGACAGCTTCCGTGATTTCGTAATATGCACCTGTCTGGAAGTCCCGTTGCCTAATGTAGAACTTTAGGACTGCTGCAGTTTTATTCATAGACCAATTAATTAGCTAAAGGTTTATCTAAGGTTTTAGTCTGTTTGTTTTAAATTTAATGACTTATTTATTTTATTTAAACAATATAAAAATGCAGGTTTTATTATTGAATAACTGTATATGACTTTTATTTGACTATTATTAAATTTGTTTATGTAATGGTTTATCCGTATTGATTATAGTAAAATAAATTCTGCTGTGATTATTTACATATAATTTTACAGAAAATTGAGAAAAAAACAAAAGTAAAAAAGGATGCATATTTAAAATTTAAATGGGTGTTTTAAAAGTTAGGTCGCTGACGCATTAAAAAGTCATAATTTTTTTAAATATTTTTTGTAGTGTCTTTTGTTTTGCCTCATGTCATTATTTAAATAATTGTCGGAAAAATAACATGTAAAAAGTACAATATTGATCAAAGTAAAAAAAATGCAAAGAGTTTTCAATGCAGCCATTTTGTTTTTTAACAATTCACACACCCCTTTTCCCTCTTTCCTATGATGGGGTCCTAACGAACGAGGCGTGAAGAAGCACCTTGTGGGCCGGCAGAGTGAAGTTGACTGATGCTGCGTTGTTTTCACGCTGCACCAGTTGTCTTCGCGTCTGGACTCCATTTCCACTTAGCATCAGGTGGTGTGGAGTCATTTGCCGTGCTAAGTAAAAAAAAAAACAGCTCACACTAACAAAAGATCGCCATTACGCATCTAACCCTGCTAAAGCCGTCGCCGTTCAGACTGTTCAAGTGCAAGTAAAACGTATGTTAATCCCACATTAGCACATGACTGGGAAAAATCACTGGCCCATTAAAGGGTGTATCCGCGAACTATAAAGGGTTGAGTACTTACAATGGATGGAGGTGCTATTCAAGGTCCTCAGACCTTCGAGCTCTCACGTCGTTTGTCATGCTAATATAATGTGAATAATTTATATGAGACATCCCTTCTAGGGGACATACGTAAAGGGGAAGCTTCAGGTATAATTACTAGCAATTATACCCAATTGCACAATGGAATCATCGATTTCATAATTTATCAAATTTAAATTGATATTTATGTATGTAATAAACGTGCTCAATCTGCGATTGTTGAAGTTAAGTAATTTTTGCAGAGGCAAATCGGATGGGTGATCAAAAATCTCTTCGGAACGCACGTAAATTTTTGGTTCCATCCCATTAGCAGTCGTTAACAACCACCAATTAATACTGGGCCCCGTGGCGGTTTATGGCCCGTTCTGCCTGTGGGTTTTTACCCATAGGGAAGGCTCGCGAAGGCTCGACACGATAATGAGTCCTCACGCAGACTTCTTGAGAGAATTTGAAAAGTGACGTTGCACTGTTTTGTTTCATTTACCAACACTTATGCACAGTCACGAACACTTAACGGTTAATAATCCACCAATATTTCACATTAATATTTGACATAACACAAATTTTAGAAAATAAAACAAAACCGCAGACATGATTCTTCACTTTCCCGCCAAGAAGTCTTGTGCGTTATTGTAATGTAAAACGCACGATTTTTTTTTTTAATAAGGTAAAACGCACCGTTTATTAAGATGCTCCGTCTAAAACGAACATTACTTTTTAAAATCTTAGCAAAGAGTTTTTATGTCAGAAAAGTGGTCAACATTTTCTGAATAAAATTAACTTTGGGAGATAAAATATAATAATTAAACATTTAATTTCTTAATTTAATTAGTTTTGACAATAAATTACAACCATAAAATACAACCATACATCTGTAACAAAAACACAAAAATATGAATTTACTTCATTAGTAATACTGGCTGTTTTTATGTCTTTTCCTTTAAAAAAAACGCTGTTGCGCGCGCATAGTGAAGAAATACGAAGCACTTCGTTCAACAAAAGCGATGTCTAACAGATTTTTTCAAAATTATCAAAATAGAAATTGCACTAGCCAACCCATTGGCATAAATAAATTTGGAGTTTCAGAAGGTCCTCGGCTACGTTGCTCGCCGATTCAGATGCGGACTTATTGACACTAAAACGCCACGGAGGGTGGCGGTCGAACAGTGTACCCGAGGGCTACGTAGATGACTCGATGAGAAATACAGAAGAAATTAGCTCCCGCATTACAAGGAATATAAATTTAGAGCCAAGTGTTGACTCTCGACCATCTACGAGCACACACGCGTACATTCCACCATCGTCGCCGCCATCGACTGCAGAACTCTGTGGTCTCGTTTCTCCTCCTTTCACTCAAGAGAGTGAGAGAGAGACTGGTGAAATTGTAACTAATAATAATAACTTGACAACATTAAAAATGCCAACTGGCAACGTAATAATCAATTTTACAATTTGTTCAAATTTTTATAACTGCTTTAACAAGTGATTAAAGATTTATTCGTTTAAGAAAGTCATAGTTTTATTTATTTCCTCGCAAATATGTTATAAAATGTCGGCTTTGATAATTACAACCTCTGCTTTCTTCTAGCAATATCGCCTCAGCTGTAATTTTCAACTTACCGCAAGTATATCATAATGTACTAAAATGGTGTCATGCGGAATATATAAACATCATTATCCCCATCATCATCACCATCATCATCCGCAGCCCAACTTCACCCACTGCTAGGTATAGGTAAATATGTAGCCATAACATCAATGTTTGTAGCATTGTTGTGTTCTGGCGGCAGCTAGAGATAAGATAGCCAGTGCCTCACTAGTTGGGGTTCCCGAGTAAAGTGCGCTTCCATCATTGGCCTTATCATCACTTTACATCAGGTGAGATCAAGGCACTGTGCTTATCCGTAAAATATACAAAAAAAAGGAAAACCTTCTTTTTACTTTTGCCACTTCCTACAGTCCTGCGTTAGTATCACCATCCATCCAGCCACGCCTGATGTGTAAGTATAATATTTGTAAAAAAGCAAATTTGCATTTTCCCCAGCTTGTTCTCATTCATGACGCGTCGGATCTCGCTCTGGGACATTAATAAATAGACACACCGACCGTTTGTAGAATCCTCGTCCACAACGTTCGTTTTTCATGCATTTTTTGTTTTGTATAGTCAAAGAGTAGCGACAACGGCAGAGGTAACCGGGAATGCTTAGTTGTATGACGACATACCGACATACAGCTGAGTGGATGAAAAGTAATAGTTATCCTTTTCTATTCCACATCAGGGAATTTGTTGATCTTCAACTCACCTGTGGTATAATACCGAAGGAAGCTCATTTCACCCTGAATCCTCAATTTCTAACGCACTGTCCTCTATTTCTATCTTATCTCACGCTCTACAAACCGTATCATCAACCAAATCAAGTATATTATAGTACAAGTAAGTATATTACTTCCTTCTTGGAATCGTACAAAGGGATCTGAGTCTCAGTTAGTTTTTCAAATATTTAACTAGCGTACGCTCGCGATTTCATCATCTTAACCCTGTAACCAGTGACTTTTAAACCAGCACTGACCAAAACTCCAGGGATGTAGAAAAGTAGGAACACTTTAGAGCTTGCTCACAAGACGTCCCCACAGCGAAGGCAGCCAAGTCAAGGCAAGGTAAGCCTTCAAGCCATTCTAATTAGAGTCACGCAAATTCCTTGGTTGCGATTCTCCCAGGGTTTAGAAGGTATGCCCCTCTCTCTCGCACAGCTATCTTATGCAGTCCGAAAGGGGACAGGAGAGCCGCCACATAGCCGTGCTGCCCATCTAGTACCCTCAAGCCATCAAGCTCCTCACTGTACCGTTTGTGGGTACGTTACTCTATGACTCGTTGCGGGCTGTGGACATTTCCTACGTGAAGTAATGTATGTAGGTATTATTCGTTGTGCCTGCACGCGGCTTGCAAGTCGTTTCGTGTCGCTCATCTAATTTGTATTTACGACTAGGTTTTGCTCGTGAATTTGTTCGCTGGACCGCTGGACACAACTCTTGTTACTGAAAAATGTTATCGCGGTTGTTCTTTTCTGTTCGGACTTAGTTTTACAACAGTTTATTTGATTTATTAGACTTTCTGTTTTAAGCAAAGATACTAGTAATTATCCTGTATAATGTTCCTAATGCTGGGTAAGACGATTAATCAAGTCGTCGCTATAGTTGATGGGTATTGACTTAACACACTTGCCGAGCTAAGCATCGAAAATCCGAAACACTTTTTACTCGACCAGGGAATTAAACACAACGATACAGAAGTGAAAGAAGATAAATTTACTTTATTATTATAATTCTGATTAAACATTATATTACATTATGTTATGTATGTGTTACCCCTAATATTTAGTAAAATATCATAGGAGTTAACTAGCATCTACACACACACACGTCACACAACCTCACACACACATACACCCCCACCCTCATACAGGCGCGACCTAGTTTTGTTGATATTGTTCTTGTTAAATACGTGTTAACATTGTTTTTAGTCCTATAATTATATTATATTTTCTTGGTTATTATAGAATTATCATTATTGTTATAATTGTTATCAGTATTGTACACAACAATAACCATTTCACATGTACCCAGTGCCTTGACAAGGCATACAAAAAAACTGAATGAGCAATCATATTTTTTTTATTTATCACTTGGTCTTAATCATAAGGGTCCCATACTTTTGTTTCAACGAGCTTCATTTTAGATATGTTCAATGCTTAGAGCATTAAACCAAGTTCAAAGTGGCAAGTTACAAGAATATAGTTCGCATCTTCGTCGTCGTCGCCGCGAAAATACATTACATTTTATAGTTTTAAACTTGTACTAAGTTTCCTTCGCCCCCGAAGTACTTATGTATATCTAATAAATAGGCGCTGAAAAGCGTATGCAGGTAATCTGTATTAACTAAACGACCTACTTGAGTTCAGTTCACATTTTGGTACGATGAGTTAAAGTTTAATTTTGAAAATCTGTATTTTCCTTTATCACTATTATTACATAAGCGAACTGTGTTACTTTGTGAAATGCAGATGTGATTTTTAAACAACAATAAAAACGACTTCAGGTTATATCTGCATAATAATTTCTTAAAGTTAGTTTCAACAGTTTGCTAAGGTCTATCATGTAATTTACAATATTTAGCACATTTCAAAAAAATACGGGTAGGCACATTGTCTTGATCTCACCTGATGTTAAGTGATGATAAGGCCAATGATGGAAGCGAATGAATGGCACTGGCTTAAACAACGTATAACAGAAAGGTTCGGTTATAATGAAAATATCCAAAATGTATCCGAACTAGATCTTGTATGTTTTGTTACTAAGACATATTTATTAACCTTAATTTGTCATGCAATAGAAAATTAAATGTTTATATTAGTAATGTCGTGCGCGTAAAAAGCAAATATAAAAAGCAAAGCTTGAAATATTATTTCAGGCTATTTAAAGCTTTAATCATCAACACGATAATTTCATTTTAAACATTTTGGAGTTCAATCCTTTTAGTTGCAAACTAAATTATAAATAAATAATCCTTTTTTTTCTTTTCCTTTTTGTGAGGACCTGTTAATGGCTTTCCGTAGCTATTTAAATGTTTATTTATGTATAATAGCTGTTGGTCTTCCTAAAATAAAATATATTAATAAATAAACATTTATCCTCAATAGTAGTAAGTACTCCTAGTAATCCTAGGTACCTATAATGTAAACAAAAAATTATATAATTTATCAGTTTCCATAGCAATTGTGATAACGTGAACTGATAAGTATCTTACACTTATATTTATTTTTCGTAAACTCGCATAGCAACTTCAATCAAACAACAAGTTGTTTTTCTCAGTGACCACACAGAAATTGCGGCTTTAATTTAATGAAACTAAAGCATAGTGTCTGTTGATCAGTAAAGGCAAGCGCTTACGCACACATGATTAACAAACAACTGTTTTGAACGCTGTGAACGTAGCTGCGTACCATTCTATTTTTGTTACTACTATCGTGCTGTCATTGCGTCGTTGGAGGTTAGTTAGTAACATGTAAATATTGAGCATTATATCATAATAACAGAGTAGGAAAGTGACAGAAAAACTTATAGGGCTAGCTTCAATGACATCAAAGGCAAATAGAAACGCTAGTGTAAGTGTGTATACCGTGATATCCAAGTATCTAACAGTGCTACATACGAAGTAAAATATTGTATTGATAACGAGCTGTCAAAAGTGTTTTTCATTAATTACCGGAGTAGTACTAGAGAAACAGTCAACCATGTCTGCGTCGTTAACCACAAAATTGTCGTCAGTACTGTGTAAAAGTGTCAACAATGTCCGAGCCTTGTCGGCGACGAGTATGAGAAATGCAAAAGTAACATTTAACTGGGAGGACCCACTGAATTTAGATGGCCAGTTACAGGACGACGAAAAGGCGATCCGGGACTCGTTCAAAGCTTATTGTAATGAGAAACTATTGCCCAGAATAATCGACGCTAACAGAAATGAAGTCTTCGACCGAGGTATTTACAAAGAAATGGGTGAGTTAGGCGCCCTCGGGTGCACTATCAAGGGGTATGGATGTGCCGGCGTCTCCTACGTCACTTACGGTCTGATCACCAGGGAGTTAGATGGGGTCGACTCAGCTTACAGATCGGCGATGAGCGTACAAAGTAGTCTGGCTATGGGAGCAATTAACATGTACGGTACAGAAGAGCAAAAACAAAAGTTCTTACCGAGAATGGCTAAAGGGGAATTAGTAGGCTGCTTCGGACTAACTGAACCTGACTTCGGTAGTGACGCAGGTGGCTTAGTGACTCGGGCGAAATACGATTCTAAATCGAAAACTTACATACTATCAGGATCAAAAACTTGGATTACAAACTCACCTATCGCCGACGTACTCATAGTATGGGCTAAAGATGAAGAGGATAAAGTAAGAGGTTTTATTATAGAACGGTCACAAGTTAAAAAAGGTTTGGACACGCCTAAAATCAATGGGAAATTCTCTTTGCGAGCGTCCGCTACGGGAATGATATTGCTCGACGAAGTGGCTATACCGGAAGAAAATTTATTGCCAAACGTTGTAGGTTTGAAAGGGCCGTTCGGATGTCTCAATAACGCTCGGTACGGGATCTCTTGGGGCGCTCTCGGTGCGGCCGAAACGTGTTTGCGTATCGCCAGACAGTACACATTGGATAGGAAACAATTCGGCAGGCCGTTGGCTGCGAACCAGCTGATACAGAAGAAGTTAGCCGACATGCTTACCGAAATAAATATCGGTTACCAAGCTTGCCTTAGAGTTGGCCGTTTGGTGGATGAAGGACAGGCGGCTCCAGAGATGATATCTCTTTTGAAGAGGAATAACTGTGGCAAAGCTTTGGATATAGCCAGAGTTGCGAGGGATATGCTAGGTGGGAACGGGGTATCAGATGAGTACCATGTTATTAGGCATGTTATGAATTTAGAGGCTGTGAACACGTATGAAGGCACACACGATATTCATGCGCTGATATTGGGCAGAGCTATTACAGGGATACAGGCATTTTATTAATTTTAACTGTATACTTGTATGACCTTGTTTCGTTTATTTATTTACTACATTGTTTTATGTAAATATAGCTTAGACATTATGTTATTTACAATAAAAAACGCATTTTAATTTTTTTCCTTTTCTTGACTAAACAACTAAAATATTATTAAATGAGTTCTTAAATAATTTATTATTATTTCTTAATATTAAGAAAATCACTCAATCAAACAAATGAAGTTATTATAAGTTATAAAAAGTTTGTTTTTATCATAATTAATATTAATTATATAATATCAAGTTAAAAAAATAAAGACGCAAAGAAAAATATTTTTACAATAAATTAAGATTTTCCAAAAATATTTGGAGGCGCCGGGTATCGATCCCGGTACCTCTCGCATGCTAAGCGAGCGCTCTACCATCTGAGCTACGCCCCCGGTTCTTTAACACGGCGAAATAAGCGTTAAAGTGTTTCACGATCATGGAAAAAAAAACATTAAAAAAAGAAATGTATACACGAGAATTATTATCACCTTTCAATCTATAAAATTAGAAAATCTCATAATTAATGAAGCATCTAAATATATTATAATTGCAAACTCCCAGACACTTCAAACTAACATTAACGATTTATGTGTGTACGTAAGTATGTGCTTTTTGCTTTTACATATACTTATTGTATACTTATTGATACTTGTTAAAGTATCTTGAGTTGAAATTGTAAGCATTTTTAATGTGATATAATGTTGTTACTAACTAAGTATTCATTAATCTTAACAATTGACGTTTCTGCGTGCGGTAGTTAGCAATATTTGACCGCTATTGACCGCTTTGATATCTGCTTCGCTTCGATATCGGTTCGATACTGCTATTGACCGCTTCCCATCAGGCATACCATGCTTATTTGCCAACAGAGTAGTATAAAAAAGATTATATTATCTCTCTATCTCTCTCTCTCTCTCTCTCTTTATCTCTTTCTCTATATCTCAGTACATTAGGTAATTGTGTAATTTAATTTAACCTTAATAAGTTGCTGACCGGACCACGCATCATCAACTGTGACACGCGTACATTAGACAATATTATTTTCTGAAATTCCATACTTACACAATGTTTTTCACATACAATAGGGTTGAACCCTATTAATATCTATGTCAAGCCTATATACGCTCAACGTCAGCGTGGTGGCGTGAAAACGAGCAGTTTTGTCTCACTATGGCTGCTGAAATATCACTTTACGCGCGTTATCGCCGTTATTGTTTATGGCGTATAATGCGTAGGCATAGCCCACTGCATGGAAATCATCCTTAATAGCGTTAGGGAAAGCGGAACGCAGAAAATACGAATGCAATTTTATTGCGTCGCAGTATGGGATTGTGGGCCGACGCCTAACTTATTTATATGAGCAAACAATACGAACGTACTATTTGCATGTAAACTTTTTGTATTCAAACTTTTGAACTGTGATGTAACTGCTATAGAGATGACTATAATGATTTATGGTAATAACTGCAGTCTGCAAAATATAGCTGAACACTTTAGGGATTGTCACAACAACTAAGTTATCTATACGGCGCGCGCTTGTCAACTTCAATGAATTAACAGATTTAATAACGTTTATACAAGCTACCAAAGTTTTTAACGATTTCTTTGCTGACCGTTCTTAGTACAGACGCCTGCACATTAACCTATCCAAAACTGTCAAATTACTTCAATTACTTTTTCAACCATATTAGTCACTTAGTCATAAGGTTCAAAGTCTATTGAGGATATTTGACAGTTTGTGGTAGGTTGATGTGCAGGCGTGTGTACATATGTGTACGTTATTCTTATTATGAGTACCTAGGGAGGTAAAATAAATTGCATCAATTACTTATAGCCTTTGAAGCGTTGGTAGCCGAACGGATAAAAGCTCCGGGTTGAATGCGAGAAATCGTTGATCAATCGCCATAACTCTGTTAGACTTTTAGCGTGGATCCTTTCTAACACAAGCTTAATAGTTTTCCAGTAGGGTTATCAGGACTATTATTGACGTGTAGTTAGCGTAATTAAAATCATCTTATTAATTTTTTTTTTATATTTGAAGGAGGCTTTGCTTTCCTTTGCTTTCCATCAGGTGACCCGCCTGAAGCAGGTGGTGAAGCAGGTGGGTCACCTGATGGAAAGCAATCACTGCCGCCCATGGACATCCGCAAAACCAGAGGAATCGCAGATGCGTTGCCGGCTTTTAAGGAAGGAATAGGCTCGTTTCTTGAAGATCCCTACGTCGTAATGGTCCGGAAATACCGCCGCCGAGAGCTGGTTCCACAGCAATAATCTGTTAATACTTGAAGAAAAACTTGTGTATCATATTTAAAAGCATTGCGCGCACGGAGCCGCGTCATCTATGTAGAAAAGGATTGCAGAAACATAAACTTCATTTATAATCAGTATAGTATATGTGATCATATTATTATGCGATCAATAGTATCTACAACTAACATGTTAATCCGTTGCGCGTTGATCCCGGTTGTTGTTGTAAAATGGCAGTCGTTAAAAACCCGTCAAAACGCATCGTACTAGCTTGGCGAGTTGTGGTCCAAGCTCCTAGGACAAAGTCCAGCAGTGGGACGTTATTAAAATAATGAAGATGATACAAATTTTAAATCCTTACATTACGAAACACTACCCAAGTGTGTAATACACATTCAACGAAAGATTTCTAATCGAAAACATTTCCTGCCAGTAAGTATAGTGTAAGTGAAAGGATCAAACCTTCAACAGCACCGGTATTTTGTAACGCAAATCCTAACGAATACATCCTAACAACACTATCGTTTAGTACACTGCACAGAGATATCACACAACCGGTCTACATCCGAAAATCCTTTGAAAGTCTATGTGGGCAATCCAGTGAGTGCCGGGGGCTTAACATAAATAACGTTTAGAGCTCGCCAAGAGGTGTTCCAATTGCTTCCACGTGATATATCCCCGGTCCAAGTACTTTTGGCCATATTGAATTTTTAAGCGAATATCTCGTTAGCTGAACTGCACTGCGTTACCATTTTTGTTTTTATGACACTAACTGTATTCATGTGGGAATTCGTTTTGGAGTGTGAGTTGGATACGAGAGAGAGAGAGGTATTCAAATGCAATTTTATGTGTATTATTGGATATGTTTTATTATTTATGGTACTGCTTATATGTACAACGTACAACGCATTCTGATTTACGTGTTTCCCTTATATATGCATACATTCTCACAACGAAAACCAGAAGTGCATGTTATTGTTTTTTAAAGCATCATATCATGATGATTGAATTTAATTGTCAATCATTATATTATGATGATTGACAATTAAATTATTAAATTAAATTAAATTGGAATCAGTTAGCTAATGACCGCAATGGGTGGAAGAAATGGAGGGAGGCCTTTGCCCTACAGTGGGACAGTGAGGGCTTAAAATAATAATAATAATACAAAATAATATATTTTATATTGTAAATATGTTTTTATATAAAATTTTGTAACAAAAAATGTTAAAGAAATATATTTAATAAAGAGAATAATAATAATAAACTAAAATAATAATAACACTTAGCGACATAACTAAAAACGCAATGGCGAGTCTATACTGTCACTATAGTACCTACTTACCTATAATAGTCTCAACAACTGGTGTCATACCTCGTAACTTACCTAACATTTAAAAACACTAAACATTTATCCAGGCACATACATCATCATGCAGAAGGCTGCAATTCTTAATACAATTCTTAACAAATCCCAGTAGATAAAATAAGTTCACACTCAATAATAAATATTCAGCTTTCACACTCACTTTCGCACACACGACAATATTAACACACTTAACTTCCTATACTTGGCAAAAGCCCGTAGAGGAAGTAATATACCTTTCCTAAAACAGAAAGAGACAAGAAAATCTACCAATATAATAATAATAATAATAATAAAGCAGTACTCCTTGACACGGCACGTATTGTCATCAGGTTCCTCACTCTGCAGTCCTGACCACCGGTAGCTTGGGCCATGCCCCGCTGTTGGCGGTAGGTACTCTAGAATTAAGTTTTTATAATGTTTTATTGTTTTTATATTAAAATTGTAAAAAACTATTTTTAAGAAAGAAAATAAATAAAGGGTATATAATAATAATTCAAATAAGCTTCGTAACTTTATTCCTTTTCCAAAAATGGTTTACTGATTAATGTAAATGATATTAGGATCTAACAAATTAATACAATTGAAAATGTAAAAATGTGAAATGTTTAAAATACACATAAGAACAATATTCGCCTAGCAATAGTAGCGGTAACTCAAATCAATGACAAACCCTACGACCTACGACTAGTTCCAACCTTCATAAACCCTTTAAAAAGTTGTAGACGCCGAAACAGAAAACAACGATAAAATATCCCAAGGATACAGGTAAAGCCTTTGCAGATTGTGTCCTAAATATTTCATAGTCTTTACAGTACGTTGAAAAAAAAGCGTAATGAATAAGTGAAAAGGAGGCCACGGGCGGGTCAGTGACAAAAGGGGAGGAACAATATCACAACCCTTGAGACAATGGAAAGTTCTCGGCTAACGATGTACTAGAACGCTTGCGACGTTTTCGGAACGCATGTCACCTAAAGCTTTTGAAGCACTAATCCTTACGGTGTGTGCAATGTTACCTTTTTTGATTTTTTTCCTGTTCTTATTATTCTTTGACCATTCTAATATAATGTTACTCTAGACAACCTTGTTACAGACTGCATACAAATTTGTACGCAGTTTGTAACAAATATCTATAATATTACAGCACTATTTCAATGGCGGTTAGTACACGAATTAACTAATCACAAACGGTACTAACTTTACAAACGAGTTTGTGATTAGTTCATTCATTTCATTGGTTCATTTTTGATTCATAGGTACGCGTAGTCACTAACAATTTTCAACATAGTCTTTTAATATTACTCGTATTATCTAAAGCCTTTTTAAAGTAAGTCTGTTTAGAGTAAAGTAAGCTAAGTAAGTAAGATCGGGTCATCTGGTAAAACAACGTTTTTCATAAAGAGCGGTAAGCTATTAACATTAATAATAATAAAAATACGAATACTGGACCTTTTAGTACCGCACAAGGGCGCAGCCATTTGTCAATCGGTAATACCTATTAGATCAGCACAACCAAAACCCAAGACGTAGAGAAAATATAATAAGAAGGATATCTTTGCTTCATAGTGTAGATCAGTTATTAATACTGTTATCTTGAATTTCCTGCAACCGGAGGCGCTCTAGAGTGGTCTTACTTCGATCACGGAGGAGGTTGCATAAGGCATTCTCCAAGTAAAAAAAAGATCAGTCAGCATCTAAATAATAATTTTTATATTGAATCTTATAGCTAAAAGTTATCCTTATTCTAATTTAATTATAAAAACATCAAGAATGAGTATCTGTTTTCAATAATTCCTAAGCGGTGACTTATATTAGTACCTATGTCAGAAGTTTGGTATACAGGAATACCACATTCTGGACGTCCAACGTCTAACGTCGAGGTAGATATCACTATATTCATTACCTTTTAACAATTCAGTGGAAGCCATGCATATTCTTGTATGTAAATATTCTTATTTGCTCACATTTCATATTCAGTATGCTACATTGAAGGTGCTGATTGAAATTTCACTATGGTCACCAAAATTTACGACTGCGCGACCTATTGACACCCCATAAAACACAGCAATGCCCTTGCAGATAATCTGCTGGAGCTATCTAATCCGAAAGGAAAAGAGCGTTTGCACCTCTTTTTATACCACTGCCGATTTGGAAACTTAGATAATCTCCTTGTGACCACGCACCCTGCAAAGGGTTTTAGGATAAAATGATTTGTGAAGTAAACGCGAGAAGATCCGTACAAAGCGTTTCATTAAACCAACTTCGAGGTTAGACCATTGGGGCCTTAAATGCAGTTGTGGGAACGAGACGCATGTAGCAGCGTATATACACGCGTCTCGTTTTAACAACTGCAATAATACTGCTATATACCTCATGGTAAGGCCCCTGATCTCTGACCGATTCGAAGTGGCACTGTTCACTGTATAAACATGCCCAGTTCTTCTTGTGGTGTTTCTATCCTTAGGAAAGGCTCGTGCCTAAGCAGTGGCGATATAAAATGAGCTGACTATAATAAAACAAAAACTAAAGTAGCTGGTACTTTAGTGGTTATCCAACTGATAGATGGCGTTGATTCCTGCAGGTATGAAACAGTTACAGGACCGCGTAAACCTGTGTACTCTAGAATATTTGTAGCAACGACGCATTCCTTGTATTCCTGCCCTGTTCATTCTTATAGGATTGGCAAATATTCATTTGAAATGTTTGGTAACTGAACCAAAGTAAGTACCTAAACTAAACTAATTAAGACGTAAAAAGGTAACCAAAGTAAGAACGAAAGTAACTGTTACTTTAGTTCTTTTTCAATCGATAGATGGCCTACGAACCAGTTACACAGCCGCGTAAACCAGTGTACCTACACCAGAATGTTTGTAGCAACGATGCCTTCCTTGCTCCTGGCTGACTTCCAGCGCAATGTTTTTGCTCGAACTTTTTCCACCACTGTCGTCAGTATAACGGATCCGTAAAAAATATGAACTAAAGCTAACCACCGCCACTGGGGCGAACTGGCAACTGGCACGAACATTTTATTTTACCAAGTTTGTTGGGACGTGTTAAATTTCCCTTGAATTAGGAAATGCATGACTACTAAATATCTGAAATTACGATTATGGCATAGTGTGGTAGGCTACGCGGATGACCTTGCTTTACTAGGTGAAAAAAAGGATAATACTGGCAGCTGAAATACTAGAAGCTGAGGCAAAGAAAGTCGGTCACAGAATCAACCACCATAAAAGCGAGTATATGCACATGGGTAGATACAAAAATGTCAGAGCACCGATGTCAAACCTTGAAGTCGGGAATGCCACTTACAAAAGAGTGGACAGATTTAAATATCTGGGCAGTACTATAACGGACACTAACACCAGGGAAGAGGAAATAGATACAAGAATACAAAACTCCCTCCGTTGTAGTGCAGCTTTACACAAGGTGTTGGTGTCCAGGCTTCTCAGCAAACGCACAAAAATCTGTATTTATAATACGCCAAATCCTAATGTACGGCTGTGAGGCCTGGACACTAACTCTTAAAGAAGAGACCGAACTCTTGGTGGCGGAAAGAAGGATCTGGAGGAAGATTCTGGAGCCAGTACGCACACAGGACGGAATATGGAGGTGCAGGAAAAATTTAGAGCTGGAAGATCAGGTAGACGAGCCGAATATCATCGGGGAGATAAAGGCCCACAGACTTCGCTGGCTCGGCCAACTCGAGAGGATGGGAGAGGATTGTGCGGTAAAACGAGCGTACATGGGACGTCCTAGTGGCCGACGACCGGTTGGACGACCCAGGTACCGCTGCGAGGACGAGGTCTGTAAGGACTTGCGCGAGCTCAACGCGGATGACTGGCACCAGGTGGCGTAGGACAGACCCAGATGGCGACTCTTATTATCGGAGGCCAAGACTCACTTTGGGTCGCTGCGCCATTCTAATTAGTTTTTTTACGATTATGGTTTAATTTACAATTACGACTAACTAACGTCACTGAAGTTATACCTAGTTAGTGTTATTTTTGTACTTTGTTTGCATCAAAACGGAGCAACGAGTTAACGTGATTTCTTAGGTAAAAATGATCTTAATTTCATTAAATCTCTATCTTTCTAAAGCCATACTTATGGATGTCTAATTGTAGATGTTAAAGCACACGCAAAAGGAGTCATGGGCACAAGGGTCCCTATTATAAAAATGTCATCTAGAAACTTGTAACAAAACAAATATTAAGTAATTACTTCCCAGACTTAAAAGAAAGCACTGCAAGATAAACAAAGAATAAAACAAGTAACCAAAACAAAAGCGTAAAACGTACGAAAAACATTTTCAAACTATCGCAATATGTAACCAAACGGCGAGCAATGAGCGGGAGCTGTAAAAACCTCGCATTAACAACCCCGTCTACGATAAAACCATACTGAAGTTGTAGACAAAGGAAGCAACAGCGGCGCGCAGACAATAAGAGTAGGTACGCACCACACATGCACGTACAGACGTTAAGCTGCGAACACATCGCACGGAGTACTTTGCGACACTGTAAAAGTAACTAGAGACGTGCTAAAATGGCAATGGAAAGTTTTAGGACAAATGTTGTTGTCTTTTGTGATGAACGTCGCTTTCTGGGATGACAGCGTGAATTGTTTTTTTTTATATTTTTGCTGGAGGTTACGGGTTTTAAGGCATATTTTGTAGTTTTAAGGCATAGCGGTAATGCACTGCTTGCTTGTTTGATGATGCTTGAAATAATCGCCAAATATTTACGAAATTGTACGATAGATATGTGGGTGCGATCCTTTTAAAAAAATATGCAAACTATTGTTTAATATAATTATAATTATGTTTAATTTCCCATTATACGATGAAGTTTCAAGATGATTAAAGGAAATGGGTACTTCGGGACCTAACAATATAATATCTTTTCACAGAAATCAAAAATTCTTGGTTAAATCAAAACGAATGATGTCATTTGTGATTTTAATATTTTAAAAATATATTTATTATTTATTTTATTATTAATATATTCAACAACCCTGTTAGTTTTAATCCTAATTTGGACAGTTCTGCATTCAAAGTCTAAAAAACTAATTTTAAAATAGCTTAATACGACTGCAGCGGATAGGAATGTTGATCACAACGAATCTTAATTCCAAACATCACTGCCTATGAAAAAAACAATGCCTATGAAAGTAGGTATATCGTTTTGACAGGTGCTAAAATGTTTCTATATTTACCAATCACTCAACTACCCTATTCAATTTCTACTTGTGCTAAGTCTACGCGCGGATGCGTCCGCTGTG
Organism: Eudonia truncicolella; assembly: GCA_949315975.1. Taxonomy (NCBI): domain Eukaryota; kingdom Metazoa; phylum Arthropoda; class Insecta; order Lepidoptera; family Crambidae; genus Eudonia; species Eudonia truncicolella. The sequence continues at coordinate 14,127,489 of OX438835.1, read as the reverse complement.
GTGTCAACTTTGTCCTTGTAATTCTGTTTACACGATGCTCTGTAAATTTTACTCACGATCGATAATCGCGAACAAAAACGGATTTTTGTATGGCACTGAAGCAGTGCCTCCTGACATATCGCACACTATCTTTCATTGTGAACTCTTTCACAGCGCGCAGTCCACATTAACCCAACGCTTCCGTTGGGTTAAAGGCTCACATTACTGCAACAATTTGTTACGGACTCAAAGAGCTCACTCTAGTTTGCACAAGCATCACGCCTCATGGAATCATTATTTGATACCGCCAATAAGTGTTTATGTTCTTCTATTGGCTATTAGTTAAGCGGAGTACTATAAGTAGGGAAAATACAATAGCACAACCAAACAGGTTGAATTATGGTAGCTACTCAAAGCGATCGTTACAGAATATGTCTCATATCTTTTAAAAAATAAGTTTTTGTTATATTTGTAGTACTTATGATGCTCTTAGCCTTTATAGAGTAAATGCGTAACGTGATCACTGAATGATTCCCGAATTTTTTTAAGTGCTAGCATCATACATGCTTGTTCTCGTATTATTCTTTGAGGAGTTAATAGCGATAAAAAATCCCATTGAATTTAAGCCTCGACAATATTTTTTAATCTTCACCCGCACACGATCTTTCATTGTGAACATTTTCACACTGCGCAGTCCACATTAACCAAACGCTTCCGCAATGCTCTCATTACTGCAACAATTTGTCACGGCCTCAACGAGCTCGCACTACTTTGCACAAGCATCACGCCTCACGGAATCATTATTTGATACCGCCCATAAGTGTTTACGTTCCTCCGACACATTAAAACGACTATTAGTAGGGGAAAATCGTATAGTATAACCAAACAAGATTAATAATGGTAGCTACTACGATCATACAAAATATGACCCACTAGCGGCCCGTCCCGGCTTCGCACGGGTGGATTTTTTTTAAATATAGCATAAATTACTCAGCGCTAATGTAGCATTCTAATGGCGAAAGAGTGTTTTAAATCGGTCCAGTAGTTTTTGAGTTTATTCGTTACAAACAAAAATACAAAAATACAAAGCTTTCCTCTTTATAATATTAGTATGATATCTCTTAGAGAAGCTTTTGTTTTTATATTATTTGTTGTAAGCTGCTTTTGGCTTTTACACAGTAACCGGCTTTAGGGCGGCGACATAACGTGGTACGAACAATTCCTGCACGTTTTCTAGAGTTTGGTTAGTAGTTGATACTCAAAGTTGGTGACGTGAGAGGAAAACCCGTAACCTTTTATATACGTAATACAGCTTTTTATCTGATTAAATTGCTAATTTATAGCTTCGGTAAGTCTTAAGTTAATTATATTCCTTATTTTTTCTTAGTTTATTTAGTTTTAAATATGGATATTTAAAAAGTTATACTCGTACTATAGTGATTGACTATTCTGACAACTCTATTCAACGAGTTTCCATGGCAAAAGAGTTTTCACATCAACCACATACGAAACACGCCCAAAAAAAAACAAAAAAAAAATAGCAGTCAGAATCGGCGCCCGTAAACAATATCTTGAAAGGGTGAACCAACCAGATGCTTACTGGAAAAATATGGTGATTGTTAAAATTAAACAAGCAATCTCGTTGTGTACAGGCACTGGGCCCAAATGGGGTGCCGTGGAAATGGGCCATTGCCCCAAATGTACCAAGTTTAAACAATGATTACAATCAGGATTTATAGTAATTTGCATTGTAAATGTTAATGGGAACGTTTTATGACCTCTTACCTAATATGGATGGATGTTTTTTTGTTCACTTGACTTTGGACTTCGGTACAAAAAATTATGACAATGACCTAAGTATTTAGTAAGTAAAAAGTAAATAGCCTATAACTGTCCCACTGTCTCACTATGGGCCTTATCAGAAGGCTCAAGGTCACTCAAAGAGCAATGGAGAGGGCTATGCTCGGGGTTTCTATGCGTGATCGAATCAGAAATGAGGAGATCCGCAGAAGAACAAAGGTAACCGACATAGCCCAAAGAGTTGCTAAGCTCAAGTGGCAGTGGGCATGGCACATTGCTCGCAGGACTGATGACCGCTGGGGCAGAATAGTCCTTGAGTGGCGACCGCGTACCGGAAAACGCAGCGTGGGCAGGCCTCCAACAAGGTGGACCGACGATCTGGTGAGGGTCGCGGGTAGCCGCTGGATGCGAGCACCGCAAAACCGTGGACGTCTTTTGACTGAGATGATGAGCTGTCCCACAGCTGGACAAAGGCCTCTATCTTAAAAATCTAGTCATCACTACAATGGATGGGAAATCACCACGCTTGCCAAATGCGGGTTGGTGATCGATCACAAACCCGGGCTATGCATCGAAAAATCCGAAACATATTGCCCGACCTGGGAATTGAACCCGAACACCGAGGCGTAGTAAGTACTAAGAAATTATGACAAAATTACCTATGTGTTTAGTAATTGCTAACAACTGTTTCCACTAAACGATTTTAAAGCCACTGGCAGCAGCAATGAAGATAATATGTATGGTTAATATAATGTAACGCAAATATATTTATGTTTATACTAGCGACCCGCCCCGGCTTCGCACGAGTGCAATGTTGATACACGCAACCGCTATGTCCCTACATTTTAAATATGTAATATCTTCGAAAATATTCATTTAAATTACATGCTGTAAAGGGCCATATTGATCTATATTAAATGCACAATGTATATAAGGTAAGTAATTGGATAAGGATTAATGCTGTAATTTTCGCTTCGTTGTATGCCATTATTTCTCGTAAAAAGTAAAAGATAAAAAAATATTATTGTGGGTTATCCCTAAGAGATAGACATATACCATAGCGGGCTTTTTTGTAGTTTTTTAAGATGTACAATACTGTAGCAAATTATTTTGATCTATCTCATAGGGTTCAGCCAGCGTTTGCAATGTAAGCGCAAAAAAATGTGAAACCTCTGAAATGATAAGTGTTTCTCTACTATATTATGCATGTATTTATACATATAAACCTTCCTCTTCTATTAAAAAATCTATCTATTAAAAAACCGCATCGTTGCGTATTTTAATATATGTATATAAGCATACATACATAGAGACAGCGGGCAGCGACTTTGTTTTATACAATGTTGTGATGATGGTGGAATTAATTATAATTTGAAAACTTGACTTTCAAAGTAAATATAGGTGGTGTTAATTCATATTGGCGGGTTGAACAGAGCCACTATGGCATAGTCGGTAGTGCACCTGACCCGGCATGTAATGAGGTGCGCGTTCTAATCCTGCTCGTGGAAACATTTTCAACACCTTTTCAAATTATAGATTTTATCGGACTAACGGTTGGCTATAATTTAAACCCTATTTTTTTTACAAATTCTGATATTTTTTTCATAATTAAATTAAAATATCGACAATATAAGCAAAGCAGTAAATAATTACTAATATAATTATTAAATCATTTATTAATTATAAATAGAAATAAGTATTTGCTTTATTTTCCTGCACCTTTATTGTCATTATATTATAGAGATAAAAATTATGCGATTTTCTTACACCTAATAATACTTTTAATTCTAAGCCCGCAGCTAACATCGTTATTTCAAAGTTTCAACTTCCAACGAAATTCAGGAACAGCTGTGAAAATAATAAAAACCGGGAGGGCTATTTAAAAAAATCCAACCGGCATTATTATAAAATCGACTTTTCCCAATGTAAATTAGGATGAGAATTCAAAAGAGCACTTAGTTTAAAACCGGAATCGGTTTACTTGAAGTATTAATTGCTTTTCGTAGCTCATTGCGATTCAGTTCCGCGAGAGAGAGATGCAAATTGTGCTAAAGTTCCAACTGCTCCACTTTCTAACCGGCAATGTGGAAAGTTTATTGAAAAAAAACATCGCTTGTTGGAATGGAATAGAAAAGTCTACGTGTTGTTTGTGGTTACTGTTTTCTATTTACCCTTGGGTAGCCCGAACCCCTCGGAGAATCTAGTAGGGAACGGAGACACGCATTAGTGCGTAATGCCATTCCCTCTAGAAAACACCTGACGGTGTTTCAATTCACACGGCTTGAGGAGTCCCTTTAAGTTTCTCGCCGCGCCCCCAAATATGTCCGGTGACGGTGGAAATTCCGCCTGTGACATTCAGTAAACTCTTGCTACAAATGATGTGATTTACATATACTATTTTGACGCTTTTACCAACCTAAGTCGTTGTTTGATATTTATTAGACTTCCACTAACTGTCAAATTTCCTCAATAGACTTTGATTAGTGGAAGTCTGAGGTGCAGGTGTATGTAATATTTTTTCTTATAAAAGCAATGGGGTGATGATCGGGAAGAATATGAGTAACAATCAACCGTCATAGCCATGATTAATAACTGATGTTAAACCGTTCGAGTATTATATTAGCTTTAACTAAAAATTGACAACTGACAATAAGATTTTGTTCAAAACGAACTATTGATATAGATTCCAGTCGATCTCCTTGGATTTAATGAAGAAAATCATGATTGTAAAACAAACTCCACCGATTTCCAGTACCTGGCAAAAGGAACCTGAGCTTTTTTCAACATAATAAACAAATTGAAATTTAAATAATTTTGAAGCAAACGGACATCATACCACCACCACTTCTTGACCTGTCATCTACACTAGAGTCTTCATTGTATCGTTTGATGGTACGATAAACGAATCTTTTGGTTAAATTCAAATTTTTCAGTATGTCAAAAATTTGAATTGGCGCGTAATCGCAACGATGCAACGCAATAACTGCAACACGGTCTTCTTTAAGCGTCCACTCCATATTTAAAAATGAGTAAAATTCTATAAAGTATACATTTTTATTTTCATGAACAATTCGAAATTCGAATTCAATCAACTTTTTTGTGGCCAGCATTCTAAAAGAAAAGTTTTTACTGTGTGACAATACTTATGACCTGACTGTGTATTTATTAATTATTATTAGATTTTGTTAATAATTTGTTGTAGTTATTTTATAAGCATTGTATGTAGCTTAGAGTGCATCTTACCTCAAAACCGGTTCCTCCTGAAAACCAGCGCCATGGCTCCGGCTGTGACATTAAGCTGAGGAAAAGCCGTTTTGGCGTTTCATTTTTAGTACGACTTTATTATTTTTTAAAAGTATTTTTTGAAATGTCAAATAAATATTTCTTTCTTTCTTTCTTTCTTATTTACAAATAGGTGTCTTTTAAAATAAATATAATTTATAAACAATAATAAATTAGTCTGAAGCTGGCATAGATTTATGAACGGCTCTAATTAAAACGAGACTATTGAACGAATTTAATGAAAAGGCAACTTATAGGAAATGTCATTCAGCTAAAAATCATAGATTCGCTAATAAATTGCGTTGAACTAATTCTGGTTGTGAATGAATTTTAACACGGCTGGCTCTAATGGAACTTTAATTAAAATTGCATAGTCACTAATTAACGCCATGCTTTTGATTGAAATTCACTTACATAATTGAGCATTAGAATTTGTTATATAAAAGAACGGTATGTAGCATAACTGCATTAGGAGTATAATTTTTTACAAGAATCGAATTAGAAAGTTATTGATACTTAATAAAAATAAGGTATATTTATTCTCTAAGGCTAACGGTATACAAATTTGTTAGCTCATTGTATTAATTTGCGATTAAGTTGTTGCTTAAGATTTTTTTTAAAGAATTAGTAATTAATATACGTAAAGAAGTAAAATATAGCAAATATTAATAACTCACTTGTATTGTCCATGTTTTACAAATTACAAAAACACAAATGTTGAAAAAATTTCCGCGAGCAGGATTTTAACCTGCACCCTTTTGACATACCGGGTCAGGTGCTCTTCCAATTGAGCTATCGTGGTTCTAACCAGCCCGCCGAAATTATTCAACACTATTTACTTTTTTACTTTGAAAGCCAAAGGCACCCCTTCAATGTCAACAACTACCGTCATTTAACAATTAACTACCGTTATTTTTGTTTCGCAACAAAATTTGCGTAAAAATTATATAAACAAAACAAAAACATTTTTTAAATAGCTTGCCTACTTCTTAACTGATCTTTAGTATTTGTAAAAATATTATGATCGGGTGTTAATATTTTTTTTGTTATCTACTTGCTTTTTCTATTTATTTTTGTATATATTTTTTTGGTTGTTTTTGTATTTTTTTTTCCCACACTGCCGTGCCTTGAGCCGAAGCTCCATTGACGTTGCTGGCCGCCTGTCCCTCCCCCTGCTGCAGCCCACGGCGCGGTCAGCCCCCAGGTAAGACGGCGTTGGCCGAAGCCCGGTGAGCGCCATACTGCTGTATGGCGGACAGCAGTGATGATGGTGATGATAAAGAGATACCGTCGGCTTAAGATGCCGATGCAATGCATGTTCGTACGCGCAGGGTAGGCTTGGGCTGGAATGGTGGCGGTGCAGCTGGAGGAGGGGCCGAAGGTGACGACGCCGCAATGACGCTGCCGTCGCCATTGCAGTCGTCTTTGATGGCGCCGAGATTCTTCCAACTGCTCCCTGCCTGCATATGTATGCTTATGTTTTATACAAATTACGTTTTTTTTGTAGAAAGTTCGATGAGGCTTCATGCGCCATTTTCAGCTTCATCGGGCAACCAACATTTGCTAACATAAATATTCTTACTAACTCAGTAACAAAATGTTGCAAACACTTAAAGGTAAACACCTCATGCAATAGAAACATTTAAGTACTTAGGCTTAATGAAAGCATAGAGTTCATAGTTGTACTCATAAGACTACGACTCTCCCGAGACACTAGTTTTATGAACACTTGAAATATTGAGTTTCCAAACAGTTAAACGGAGCTGATGATGAAAACGCAAAAGTAATTTGTGAAAAGCAATACGCTCGCAAAATAGGTTTGTTAATTCCAGCCGTATTCAATGCTGCATCCGATACCTCCAACGCCGCCGGCTTAATGAGGACGTAAATATTTCACTGAACGTGCAATATTTTATTGATATCCTGCCGGATTGGTTTGACACTTCAGTTGTTGTTTAAAATTACTGATCATTGTTAATTGAACAACCGCTTGTACGTCTGTTGCTTGATACGAATACATTACTAAGGTACTTTGTACGATAAAAAAAATAATAAATAAAATTTTCTACACTTACACCAATTATCTAGCCCAAGAGAAGCTTCGTTATGAAACTCGTTAAATGGTTACTAGACAACGGATAAACATACTTAAAATACTTAAATACATACTTATTGTACAAAGAAAACACCCAGCCCCGAGACAATTTAGAAAAACAATAATTTCCAAATTGACCCGACCGGGGAAGAGGGACGGACGGACGGAGGGACTCTTTGGTGGCCAGTATCCATTCTGAGGATACTCTGAGAATCAAAAGGGGGGGAAAGCTCCACATAACTTAAGTGGTACCTCAGACCCGCGAGTATGTAAAATAATGCATTTTTGGCAGTTAAATAAAGAGGAGAAAGCTCCAAATAACTTGCGGGGCGCCCCTGACTCGCAAATATGCAACATACCATAATATCGCAGAAACATATAGGTACACACATTTGAAAATATAAACCACTGTGTGAAACAGAAATTTAGTTAAAGCGACAAAAGAGCCCTTACTTAGCTGGGTTTCTGTCCACAAACCACACAAACCTCAATCCCACAGCTCATTATTAAAAATGTTTGTTTGAAGCGCAATAAGCGTTGGGGTTGGTTACCTTTAAACAGCTTATGGCGATATCGGCGTCATATAAACATTTTTGGCTTCTGGACAGGCAACGACTAGAGAAATATGTTAGTTTATTTTCACCTTACGTTGTGTGTACGTTGATTTTATATTTTTATGAATTTTTGAAATGTATTGGAACATTTCTATACGAAAAGAATAGGAAATAATACAAAGATTTTTGTTTAACATGTTATGACAAACATTGGTAGTAATAATCCTACTTACATTCGAAATGGGTGGTTATTTTAGTTAGACTGACCCATGTTCTTTTTAACGACTTTCATGAATATAGAACGGATAAAATACATAAAATAAATGTAATAATTATCTAACTTCAACAATAGAAATCAGAAATAAGATATTTTTACGACCCTCCGTCACTCAAATTAGACCCGTGAAGCTTTTATGCGAAAATAAAATAATTTTAAGTTCGTAAGAATCTGAAAATCTGTATTGCAGTGCTAACATAATAATAATACTTTTTATTCAAAGTCAACAAATGAACCAATTACAACTGATAAATGACAAATTATTATAAATTAAAAACAAAATAAATTTAAATTAAAATAATATAAAATTAAATCAAATAAAAATTAAAAAAAATGAAATGAAATTAAATCAAAATTAAAATAATATTACATTATTAGCCCGTATGTACATGTATGTACACACGCCTGCACATCAGACTACCACAAACTGTCAAATTTTCTCAATAGACTTTGAACTTTACGTTTATGGCATATAGGTCGAACATTTATTGAAGAAATTTGTCAGATAGGTTGACGAGCAGGCGTATGTAACATGTCACATAACTAGTCACATCGATTTTATACGCAAAGATCCTGTAATTGATTTCCATCAGGGACAGCATTGCATCTACTCCGTTTTCTAATGACAGTCTCACTAAAGGCGCATCCTTTCCCAATTAATTTCGACATCTCCCAAAGTTTAATTGTTTAGGTGATATCTAATTAAATTGCGGATGATTTAGAAGAGATTTCGACTCAAAAGAACTTCAGAAGCAGCCCCTTTCCTTTGATTTGTCCCTTTGTTCCCTCAAATGAAACGCCATTTGTCGACGACTATCTTACATCCCTTACATCCGGTAATGGTACGGCCGCCGCTTGATAGCGTATTTTGAAACTTTTTTTTTTTAAAGTAAAAATGTGAAAAAATTATTCTGCAGTTGAATATGAAAAAAGGCAAAATAAAAGTACTAAAAGGCAAAAGATCGCTAAATCGATAGAGTTGCCCTCTAAAATCGGTATATGAAAAAAAAGCAATATAGAATCAAATTCGTTATTTATTTTTACCTTAGATTATTACAAACTATTTTATTTATTAAATATCAACTCACAGGTTAAATAGGTACTTATATTTACTTTTATTTTCGCCATAGCCGCGGTTATCTATGGTTTGATTACAAAGTCGTAATAATTTAGAAACTTTAAAAAGAGGACGTATTGTATGCAACAAACCAGAAATTGACTCTGTAGACAGCCTATTTCGCTGTTTGGTTTTTATGAGACTAATGTGAGAAAATTCTTCGGAGTCCAAAAAAATTATGAACGAATAAAATCCTATGGACAAGTGAATACACGAGCGGGAATCTCCACATCGAGTTGTAGGACTCAAGGGTATTCCCCAAAATATAATTATGAAACATTCTGCAATACTTGTCCATACTTACCATTGGCCGCAACGTTATTTAAAACTAAATTCAAGTTAATGACATTACATGTTAGGTACATGTAATAAATATATTATTATATATAATATATGTATATCTATACTTCTATATATACTACTATAATAAAAATCTGAAGGCTCTGTGTGTACTTGCAATTTTATTATGGGGATAAATATTCATTTTATTACCCACTGACACCAATTCTACGATTTTTCAAATTTTTGTCTGTCTGTCTGTCTGTTTGTCCACTTCTAACTCAAGAACGGCTTGACTTATATTGATCTTGATAAAAATAAAAATAAATAATACAGTTTAGCGGGTGACGGCTCTTGATGAAAATTTGTATGTAGTAAGAACATGAGATTGTGCAAATGATAGGCTACCTATATATTATGATGTTAGTAAACCTAATAATAATTTTGATTAGCATTCATTGGTCCATTATGAAGTGGGCGGGTGACCACTAGTCTATAATATAAAAATCAATTGCTGTTCGTTTGAGTGGCTAAAACTCGAGAATGGCTGGACCGATTTGACTGATTTTGATTTTGAAATATTTGTGGAAGTTCAGGGAAGGTTTAAACAGTGAGAAATATAAATTATAAGTTACGGAAAATACTTAAAACGACAAACGATTTGTTTGTTTTGTTGTCATGGAAACTGTCAAAGCGGTACGAAGTCCGTCGCCGGGTCAGCTGTATCTATATAAAAGTAACAATAATAACGATACCTCATAATATCTAGTTAGTTAGTTAGTACCTAGTAGTTCCGGCGTTTAGAAGTACAAAATTTCATCCCCTATTTATTACCCACATAGGAATGGAATTTTCAAATTTTTACTAGCCTATGTTAGTCGGAACGATACAAGGATTCATATATCTAAATCGGTTCAGGCGTTTAGAAGTACAAAATTTCATCCCCTATTTCACTTACATAGGGGTGAAATAGGGGCACATAAAAGTACATTATAATAATAAGCACATTTTCAGCTTCACCGGGCTTGTTTGGGGGCAGCGAGAAACTTAAAGGGTTCCTCAAGCCGTGTGAAACGAATCACCTTCGAAGGTTTTTTAGAGGGAACGGCATCACTAGTGCGTGTCTCCGTGCCCTACTAGATTCTCCGAAGGGTTCGGATCGGATCGGGGAGCGGAACAACCCGAGGGCGCCTCTAAAGGCTCGGACCTCGGCTCGGGTTGACTGGGCCGTGGCGGTGGAGATAAGCGCCCAGGTTACATGTTTGTACCTGGTATAGAGCGCGTGTGAACCCGTTCGTATTACCGGTTCTACGAGTACGGTGTCTTGGGCCTAAACTAGTGTGCATGTTTAGTGTATTCTGTAAATGTGTAGTGGCATTTAGAGGATCGGACGGGGGGATTCGGACTCGTGCTGTAACTTGTCATCAACTATTTGACTTTCTATGATGATGATGATGATGAAGATGTCAGGTAAATATATTTTTTACAACACTTTAAAAAAACTGTGATTACTTATTTAATTTTAATTTTAATCTATTTTCTGTTTGGTCACTAAAAACATGTGTAAATCGTTTATTTTCCCCCACACGTTAGGCGATGTTTAATGTGGGAAGCTTGTAAATGGTTTTGATAAACTGAAAATTGAAATTGAAATTACTTACTATTTACATGCCACTCACTTCTATAAGAATTTTGAGCGCACAGTTGTTTTTCTTAAAATATCTGTTATTATAGTTTACTTATTATATTACAAAATAATACTACTTTTATTATAAAAAATATATGTCAGTGGTTTTGAACTGTGCGTTACCTATGTTTTAACACCATTCTGTATAGCGGCGTGTGATAGCTAAGATTGGTTCTTCAGAGATTGCTGACAAAAAGCGTATGCCTTAAAAGACTGGGAAGTTTCATTTCAAAGAGGCTGTTGTCTCCTTTATATAACACTAGTTGTTGCCCGCGACTTCGTTCGCAAAGACTACAGTAAAAAAAGAAAAAAAAAGTATTCTATATGCTGGTTTGGGGCATGGTCTGTATATGAGGAAAATTTCATTAAAATCCATTTAGTAGTTTTTACGTGAAAGAGTAACAAACATCCATCCATACTTACAAACTTTCGCGTCTATAATATTAGTAGGATGTAATCCCGATATACTTACATATCACACTTCAAAGGGAATACATTAAGAAAAATAATATTATTCTGTTCCGTTTATACGTGTTTTTTGTTAGAGGGATTCAACTGTCAGCATGCTGACGATATTGGAGTCCAGTCAGGTCAGCCTGCTGTCATTACTGGAGTCCAGTTTGGTCAGCATGCTGTCATTACTGGAGTCCAGGTAGGTCAGCATGCTATCAATACTGGTTTCCAGGTAGGTCAGTTTTTCTGTCGACATTGGAATCCATTTAGATCATAGATGACCTAAATGGAACAATCATTTTTCTGACCTAACTGGCAGCTAACATAAGTGGAATAAATCAGTTATTTATAGTGATTATCGTAGAGTGGAACAAATAGATTTTACTGTTATAAGTCGCTTTTTATAGTCGGCTCCAATTGAATCTGCCAAAAAGATAAACAATATTGGCAAGCCTTTTTATGACATATAAAATTATATTTCTAACATAAAACCAGTGAAAGTCGATGAACATAACCTTCCATTATAGAGTTAAGAAAAGCGTAATAAAACTATATGTATTGCATTATTAGAAATATACAGCAAACTCAAATTACAGTACACAAAATTTAACACAAAGAATAGTTTCCACCAAAAATTTTACAAAAACAGTTATCACAACAACTATTAAAAAAAGTTAAAAGACATTGACAATAAATCATATGTTACACATGGAGGTAATTTTTTTTTTAATTTTTTTTTAGACTGTTGAGTTGACCCGGCGGACTTCGTACCGCTTTGACAGTTTCCATGACAACAAAACAAACAAATCATTTTGTATTGGAAAAAATAAATTGTCGATTTAAGTATTTTCCGTTACTTATAATTTATATTTCTCACAACAGTGAAAGTTCAGGGAAGGTTTAAACATAAACCTTTCCTGAACTTTCACAAATATTTCAAAATCAAAATTAGCGAAATCAGTCCAGCCATTCTCGAGTTTTAGCGATACAAACGAACAGTAATTGATTTTTATATATTTTTATTTAAATAGATTAAAAACTTTACATTTTATTGAGTTTTTGTAACTCAAAAGTGACGTATTAAAACATCCAAATCTACACAATTTTTGTTAAAGCAATCACACGAATGGACTAAGAATCTACTTTCTGAATATTGGGTCCTATCACAGTGGCGATGGGGTGAGAATAAATTCTTGCCTCTTGATCTGACAAAAGTTTATTCTATCAAATCAAATCAAATCATTTATTGCATATCATATTTCAATTGATGAGATTAAATATTTAGGCAGGTATTCATGTGACACCCTGCAAGGGTGCAGCAACAGCATCAAAGGGGTATCTATAATATAATAATCAATTGCTGTTCGTTTCAGTGGATAAAACTCGAGAATGGCTGGACCGATTTGGCTAATTTTGATTTTGAAATATTTGTGGTTAAACAGTGAGAAACATAAATAATAAGTAACGGAAAATACTAAAAACGACAATTTAATTTTCCAATACAAAATGATTTCTTCGTTTTGTTGTCATGGAAACTGTCAAAGCGGTACGAAACCCGCCGGGTCAGCTAGTCTTATTATAAAATGTACTTATCAAAACTATTCTCTGTCACTAATAAAGGTTAATTTATTAACAAAACAATATTACAAATAGAAATAAGTTTATTTATAATGAATATCGTAAAAATGTATAGGTATAAATGAAATATCACTGTACAACATTCTACTGTAAACTTTTAATTCACTCATTCATTCATTAATGTATCGCACTTTAAAAATATATTTTATCTATATTTAACTAAAATTAACGTAGTCTCCACACCTGGTTAACTGAACACTATTGTTATATAATTGAAGATTTGTTCATAACATAGGTACCTATGCCTATGTATTAACCTTAACTATAGATGTTATTTGTCTGTAAATCTTCCTAAAAATAAATAAATAAATAATATTATTATAGGGACAACGGGCCGTAAACCATCGCGCGGGCCCAGGGCGGATTGGTGGTTGCTGCTGCTAATGCAGCCGGGATCTACGGCTTTACAAGTCTTCCGAAACACAGAGGAGCTCGAGGTGATAGATTTTGGTCACCCGATCCGATCCGATGAACGGCCATGCGGAAGTTGCTTCACTTCAGCAATCGTAGACCGGGCGCGTTATCTACTGCGCCATCGAGCTCCTCGATTTCTATGTAGCTAAAGTTATTTCGAAAGAATTACATAAAAACATTTACGGATGACTTTACATGGAATCCAAGATTGTTTTATATCGATGACACAAATAGAACTACCCAAAAAATCTTTTAAACTAAAATGTACAACGTATAAAATAACAGCTTACCGAATACTTCCGAACGAAGCATCGCATCGCCGCGGAGAGGCAGTGATATAATAAATACATATTTCAAAGTGATAAAAATATGAGAGCACCATTCAATATGAGAGCTTTAGAGCAATTTTTCTAATGCACAGCTATGTGTTGGCACTGGCAATTTCTATGATTAAACTCGGAGCGGCCGCAAGTACGCTTGTGCCAAAGGCTTAAAGATTTGTACCTCCGATACGATGATGAAAGTCCACATTAGTATGAGTAAGATCCTACTACTATTATAAAGGCGAAAGTTTGTAAGTATGGATGTATGGATGTTTGTTACTCTTTCACGTAAAAACTACTGAATGGATTTGAATGAAACTTTACCACAATATAGCTTATACATCAGAATAACACATAGGCTACAATTTTTGAGGTTTCTAATGTGAGGTCGTAAAAAAAACACATTTTTTGCGCTTACATTGCAAACGCTGACTGAATCCTACAAGATAGATCAAAACAATTTACTACAGTATTGTAAAACTTAAAAAGGTCTACAAAAAAGTCCGTGATGGTATATGTTTATCTCTTAGGAATAACCCACAATAACCATTATTTATCCTTTACTTTGTACGAGAAATAATGGCTTATTTACGAAGCGATTTTAAGCAATACAGTATTAATCCTTATCTAATTAAGTATCTTAAATACATTGTGCATTTAATAAAGATCAATATGGCTTTTTACAGCATGTAAATTAAATAAATATTTTTGAAGATATCACAGATTTAAAATGCAGAGTCATAGCAATTTCGGCGATAAATACCGTTTCGGTGATAAATACCGGCAGCGGTGCCAGGCGAACGGGGCGTGGGGGGAGCGGGGTAGGTGCGGTGGGGAAGAAGTGGCTCATCGCTGAGTGCGCGACCCGAACGCGGGCAGACGCGTGAGGGCAGACGTCGTTGACGGTTGTGTCCGTTTTGCGAATTTTCAAGGCACTAGCGATTTGATAAAAACCTACTATTATAAAGGCGAAAGTTTGTAAGTATGGATGTATGGATGTTTGTTACTCTTTCACGTAAAAACTACTGAATGGATTTGAATGAAACTTTTATCCTATCCTAATCCTAATAATATTATAAACGCGAAAGTTTGTAAGTATGGATGGATGTTTGTTACTCTTTCACGTAAAAACTACTGAATGTATTTGGATGAAATTCAGCATACAGATAGTTTATAACCTGCATTAACACATAGGATAGTTTTTATCCCGGTAACAGTTTCCTGTGGGATAGTGTAGTCTTCGCGAACGAAGTCGCGGGCGACAACTAGTATAGATATATTTTTACTATCAATATTTACCTTTTTTAGCATTTAATTAGTGAGAGTTTTGATTTGAATCCCCGCCATATTTACACAAAGCTTATACTGATCTAATATAAAAAAAATATAACTAACCATGCTAATTCTACAGCGCTGTTAACTCACCTAGATAGTTTATACACTTGTGTTAGGCATGGGTTCACGTACTTTCTAACGGTGTTATATATTAACCACGATTTCACGCATACATCCCGAGCGGGTTCATTTTTTTAAACGGTTTTATTTAGCTGGCCCAGTTTATTTATTTGTTTAGGTCAAATCTAGTAATTGAAATTTGACCCCCTTCCTGTTGACGGATTAATCTGAAATTTGGTACACGCCTTTAGTTCTGATGACAATATAATTCAATACATTCGGTATCATTGTAAATCCAAGATGGCTGCCGCTACATAATGCGGATTACATATTTTATCACTACTACCTAAATCAAATAAAAGGGCTTGATTAGTAGAATAGTTGATTATCAAAATAAAATGAAAATTTAAAATATTTAAAATAAAAAATTTTTAGTTAAACGGTTTTATTGAAAATTTTACAAAAAGCTAAAAAATAATTCGGTAGGTCCTAGGTACAGGTACAGGTAAAAAATAAAATCGTTGGGCGTGTGAAATTTCTATCAAGTCAATCGCTATATCATAATAAAAACGATATTTACATATTTACGCAGGTTACGTGCGCCCATCGATTTTATTTTTTACCTGTACCTGTACCTAGGACCTACCGAATTATTTTTTAGCTTTTTTTGATTTGTGTTTATAATAATCACTCTTCATAATTTATTTGCTCATACTTTTTTGTTCATAAATTTACTACCAACGGAACTCATAACAGACAGTTATCATATTTTTTTTATTAAGAACATGCTTTACAACTCATAATTATTTTTCAGAACTGTTTACTGCTATGACATTGTAGGTAGACCAATAAAATCGAGCTACTTAAAATCTAGGTTGTTATGAAATTGTTTAGTTCGAACATTCACCAAGAGATGGCGCTGTACAATGACAATCCTGAATGACTATTAAATTTTTTGCTAAAAAAATAATTGTTAGTTTACATTTAATTGTTTGTGCCTTTGACTTGTGGTTTTTGGGCTTTTGAACCGATAATACACATTCGAGCCGGATTTGAACCAGCGCCCTATGATCATAAGGAAATAAAAGTTTTTATAATAATTATGACGTATTTAATTCTATATCAACAAGCTTTCTCATTCTATGTTTAAAGTAACATTATTACCACATTATGAACACAATTTTAATTTGGAACGCTCTTTAAACAGAGCCAACAAAAATGAACAATAAAAGCCTCCTAACTTTTGGTCGTTAATCAAGCTTCAAAATTGCCATTAAACGAATAGCAAAGCATTGTTTATGGTCATAAAAATTAACACATTAAAATTATCCGAAGGGTGAATGTAATAATGAGATGGTCTTTAATTAAATGTAATAAAAAGTGTGCTTTTGTACTGGATTTCTATGGAGTGCGGTAACTGCTGAAGTTATTGTTACGGTTACAATGGTTACGATATTATTTGGATTATAATTAGAAGGTAAAATTTATTTTATTATTTAACGAGGCCTCGGTGGCGGAGTGTCTAAGCACATAGCCCTGATTTGTGTTCACCAACCCGCATGCGTAGTGATTAAAAAATCAACAATTTATGGTAGGTACGCGTACGTTGACAATGGGCAACATTATACATTTAAAGGTGAAACTAATACCCATCAATTGTAGCGATTGTGATTTCAATGATAGAGGTATTTCCCAGTGGGCTAGAATATCTGGCGCGAGATTTGACACCTGCGCCCCGTGACGTATCCGTGCATTGACAGGTAGTGTCACCCGACGTAAGAGTGTTAAGGGTCTTACACAAATAAACTGAAAATAAGCTTTGAGTAATTATTCCGTGTTTTGTCTCTTTTACTCTAATTAGAAATGACATATGTATGTATTGTTCTTCTTGGCGGGAAAGTGAAGAGTCATGTCTGCGGCTTTGTATTATTTTCTAAAATTTCTATTATGTCGAATATGAATGTGAAATAATGGTGGATTATCAACCGTTAAGTGTTCGTGAGTGTGCATAAGTGTTGGCAAATGAAACAAAACAGTGCAACGTCACTTTTCAAATACTCTCAAGAAGTCTGCGTGAGGACTTAGTAAAGCCCCACATCTTTACTGAGATACTCGAGGGGTTGGTGGGTATATCATTTCTCACTTCCCATTTCTATTATCATTCATCATCATCATAATAGGAAGGAAATATTGTTTATTTACTAAAAATACTTCTTCATTGGCTAAATGCTTGTGCAAAGCCATAAAAAAATGTATGTATGTGTATTTTAAAATGTAAGATGGGAACAACAAAGAGCATAATTATTCAGAGCTTCTCTGTTTATTTGAAAAAAACCCTAAAAAAGTTATAAACATGAACACAACATTGAATATAACTTTCCAATGTGCCTTTATAAAATAATGTCTCGAGTAGGAGTCTAGAAAATGTGAAACAATGTCCCCTCCGTCCCGCGTTAACCGTTTTTGAGGGAAGCAAGAAATGTAAATGTTTTGTCAAAGTCACCAGTGGCAGGTATAATTTAATTTCATTTGGGGAGAGTTGGGTTGATTATAAATTTAATTTATGTGGGCCTGACGTCAGGGGCCGCTTGTTATTCGTCGAGCGTGCAATTTATCGACTGTGCTCTGACGAGTGGGTTAGTTTGCTTGCGCTGGGTAAGGTGGCCTTGCGACTAATCTGATAGTAGTGGGGTCTGTGTGTATCAGTTAAAAGATTTTTTATTTTTTATTTTATTCCTTACGGTTAATCACTTGGCCTTCATCTCAACTGATGTTAAGTGATGATAAGGCCAAAAGTGGAAGCGCACTTCACCCGATATCCTTAATTACTGTGTAGTGACACAAGATAGCCAGATAAGATAGCCAGTGGGCTATCTTATCTCTCTCTAACTGCTGGATACAACATTGATGTTATGGCGACATTAAGATAAGATGGTGTTAGCAAGCCAGAAAACATTATAATAATATGAGCTTGTGGTGATGATCCATCGTCTGTGCGTGGCGAATAAGTGGGTTAGTTTGCTTGCGCGGGGTACGGAGGACTTACGTTTAACCTAGTCTAAGGGTGAAATGAAAAATGAAATGAAAATATCTTTATTGTAACCATACAAAATAACATAAAGAGGACAATACAAGAAGTAGTACGAATGACGGCCTGTTTGCTGGATGGATCATCATCATCATAGCCCATTTTATGTCTCCACTGCTGGGGCACGAGCCATTCCTATGGATAGATATGGAGAAGTAGCTACAAACCACCACGCGGACCCAGAGAAGGTTGGTGGTTGTTTACGCCTCTAATGCAGCCGGGACCAACGGCATAACGTACCTTCCGAAGCACGGAGGTGCTCGAGATGATAAATTTTTGGTCACTTATCCGATGACCGGCCTTTGCGAAAGTTGCTTAACCACTGGGCCGTCGAGCTCCTTTTTATAAAAACCTATACCTAGAACGCCGCCAGCAGCGGAGCTAGACTCAAGCTACAGGCGATTAAGGCCACAGAGAAAGAAACCTCCTGACAATGCGTGCCGTGTCCAGGAATGTTGTCTTCTGTATCTGACCCTTGATCTAGCCATCCAGCGAAAATCTCTTGAGATGTTGGTCGAGACTCTTCGCTATAAGGTCACCTCCGAGAGTGACCTGAGAGCCATTGTCTCAGATAGTTGTAAATTTTTGTAGTTGTTGGGAAAGTGCATAACCGCACATTTGTCTACAACGAACTCCATCCTGATAGAACTACTGAAATCTTTTGTGATTTTCAGTAGCTTCACCAGGTCTGGACGTTTCGGTGCAAATAATTTCAGGTTATCCATGTATGAATGATTATAGATATAGATAATGATGTAGAAATGATTTCTCTGTCACCTCGAAGGCAGTAGCCCGGCCCTGAATCCTTCAGTAGGTTGCTGAGAGGGTTTAGGGCTTGGCAAAACAACAATGGACTCAAACTGTCGTCCTGGAAAATGCCTCGCTCAATCCTTATCAAGTCCATCGGATCCGAGGGGCTATCTTCACCGCCCGGCTGACAAAGGACTGTGGTCCACTGCCTCATACACCCACCGAGAAAGGATCTCAAAGTTGTATTAACTTTATACAACTCTAAGATCCTTTCCAGCCATGAGTGAGGCACCGAATCACAGGCCTTCTTGTAGTCAATCCAGGCTGTAGAGATGGCAGCCTTGTTCCGTTGGACTTGCTTGCACATGATCATGTCCATGGAGAGGAGCTCTTTAGTACCACAAGACCCAATCCTACATCCGTTTTGAGAAGGAGCCAAAATGCTATATTATGCAACAATGTGCGTATTATTTTTTTCTCTCAATATATATTGAGCTTGTATAGTGTTGGCAAGCATGTTATGGGTCTATAATTTTTGGATCCGTGGTACTACCGGACTTGTAGAGCAGGTCGGTGACACCTGTAGTGAGGAAAGATGGAAGAGTACCAAGTTCGAGGGCTTGTTGGAAATGTGTTGACAAGCGTTCGTGTGAGCTTTATTATTATTATTATTTTTGTGGCGGCGTCACCTACCGCATACGCCGCACATTAATCGACACGAAGCAAACACCTTCTCAACCGTGTTAACAGATGGCGCCACAAAACACTTACCAACGACGTCGCCATACTAAGACGATAAATAGTATAAGAAGCCTACATCGCGATAGCGAAGTTTCACTATCTCCTTCGCTATATATAGCACCTCCGACTAACATCCGTTGGACCTCGGTCCCCGAGCTATACCACCCAGCTCGGAGGAAGATCTTCCATTTATCTTTCCTCATTGTGGCGCACCCCCTACCACTGGTTTCCTACAGTGATGACCCCGACGTGATTCCCTCTACTACTACCATCCTACATTATTGATGGATGCTGAAAACAAATTGTTTAGAAAAGATATAATGAGATAATGATGATGATTTTCTCCTAGCAGAAGCATTTCCTCTTTTTTACAATTCGGGGTCCTTCAAGCGAGGTATGAAGAAGCAACTTGCGGGTTCACAAGGTGAGGACAATCCAGCTCCACAAACTGTTCTCGCATCTGGACTGCTTTTGTTTATCATCAGGTAGAGTAGAGTCATTTGCCAAATTTACTATATAAATAACCCTCCTTCTGACGCAGTCCAATAAAATATATGTTCAATCAGATGAACCACCTCTGTGGTCTAGTGGCTAAGACCACCGGTTTAGACCCAGAGGTTCCGGCTTCGATTCCTAGTGGGGGTTACATGTTTGTGTTATCAGTTTGGTTGGTGGTAGGGCTTGTTTGTCCGCCTGGCTAGCTACCACCATCTTATCTAAATATGTCGCCATAACATCAATGTTTGTAACGTTGTTGTGTTCCGGCAGCTAGAGATAAGATAGCCAGTGCCCCACTAGTTGAGGATCCCGGGTGAAGTGCGCTTCCATCATTGGTCTTATTATCACTTAACATCAGGTGAGATTAAGGCACTGTGCTTACCTGTATATTTACAAAAATGTGCTCTTATGAGTGGGTTACTTTACTTCAGCTAGATTAATGGCGATCTTAAAGTTTAACCTGATGGTTGTGGGGTTTGATGAAAACAAAAATGTACAGAAAAATAAATCACATTAATCGTCTTGTACTCAGATGGGTTTCTTGTTACTCCAGCCTACATATCCCATATTCCTTTGTAGGATTCGCAGTTCGAACTACGGGCTGTCAGAATTTATCGTTCCCCAGTCCCGTCATAAAGATTGCAGTTACTTACCTGGATGTCATCTACTTCATACATCAATACGGCAACACAGAACAATACTGAGTTTGGTAACAGAAATTATAAGGGGAGAATCTAGATATACCAGTTTGATAATAACAAAACACATATAAAAGTTAGGGACGTGAAAACAATTAAATGCTGAATATAATAAGAACACCTTGCCTGAAGGCGCATTGCAGCTGAGTAAAACTTCCCTACACGGCATAACTTTTTTAATTCACACGTTTTATCTCCCACATTTGTACATTCATTTGAGCGACTTGGTAATTGCTTACCAAGTAGGTACCAGCCGAAGTTGGGGAAGTAACAAACTTCGGCGCCGATAAGACTGACGTTGAAACCGCTAGACTAAATACTCAGATAGTTTTACTACAATAATAAATCACGAACTTGTTTGAAACTTGCCCGGATTCTGCTGCGCGGGGATGTTTGAGTTTTCGGTACGTAGATTTTGTTTGCGTGTGGGCAATGCTTAGAGCCTTAGATCGATAGGGTTCGGTAAAACAATAGTCTAAGTTTACATTCATGTCGTTGGATGATTTAGTAGAAATTAAAATTGGTACCTAGTGTAATACTACACCTGTGTACCTAGTGTACCAGTTTTCGACAGAAACATGAGATTGAAACTTTTTCCTTTCATAATCATCATCATCGTCGTCATCTCAGCGAAAAGACGTCCACTGCTGGGCAAAGGCCTTCCAGGCCTTGGCAAAGGCAGATTTGTAACTTGAGCGACAGTTGAAAACTTAATAGAATTTTTTTATAAAAGAAGGAGGCGAACGAGCAGGCGGGTCATCTGATGGAAAGTAATCACCGCCGCCCATGGACACCCGCAACACCAAAGGAATCGCAGACACGTTGCTGGCCTTTAAGGAATAGACTCGTTTCTTGAAGATCCCAAGGTCGTAACAGTCCGGAAATACCGCCGCCGAGAGCTGGTTCCACAACACTGTAGTTTGAGGCAAGATATTTTGTGAAAAACGCACAGTAGTAAACCGCCATCCATCAAGGTGATGTGGATGGAATGACAGTCGATTGCGTGTTGTAGGGTGAAGGAAATCAGCGGCAGGGATTAAAAATTCCTCAAAACACTCCCCATGATATATGCGGTATAATATACAGAAAGCCACAACGTCTCGCCGAAGAGCCAGTGGATCGAGCCGACCTGAAATAACCATGTCGTCGACAATTCGAGCAGCTCTGCGTTGAATGCGGAGCATTATTCCATATGCGGCCTGACCTGTGCTTTGTACAGTTGTAAGCGGTGGGCCGGCATGAAATACTGACAACACCAGCTTTTTCATGGCACACCCAGCTTTTTCATAGCTTATTTAGCTTCAACTTCCTAATGACCCCGAAACTGAACGTCACTCGAAATATCGACGCCAAGGATCCCTATAATCGGGTTCGTATCAAGGAGAGTTTGTTTTTTGGCGACGAAAACAACTAACACTTACCTTAAATTGTCAAACACTGGTGTCACACCCTGCCTGATAAAAATTTGCAATATTAGATATTGTTTTGTTCGTTGTTGTCGTTGTCTTTTATATTTGTGTGTTTTTTAAATGATATGATGAGGGCATTTTCCGTGTATAAGAAAGAGAGAAAAGATATAAATCAATAAATTTTTTTAACCAACTTGGGTCATTAACACAATTAATATAAAAATACACAAATTTAAATAATAAAATAAATCAATTAAATTCACTCAATTCAAATCAATTCATTCAACACTCAATCAAATAAAATAAAACAAATAAAATTACAAACAATAAAATAAAATAAAATTCATTTTTATTTTTTATACACTCGGCGTCAAAAAAATCGCACCTTTTAAAAATCATCTTTAAAAATTCTTAAACCTTATGTAGAGGATAGTGTTGGGTATCATTAGAAAGGTAACAAAAAGGAGTATCAAAAAACAATTAAATTTAACTTTCTGTTTAATTATAATTATACAAACAACATTAAAATTAATAAAATAATAAAAATCCTTAATTAAGTCCTAATTAACAACAGATAATTTACAAAGAAAAATGTACAAAAAGTGTCTTAAAATTAACTTAAAATCTAGTGTTACCCCCCCTTGCCCTGATCACGGCTTCTTACGGTCCCTCATGGACCTCACCAACTTCAGGAGCTCTTCTTGAGGGATAAGCCCCCATTCTTCAATCACCGCGTCTTGGAGCTCCTGTAGAGTCGAAGGAGCTGGATCCCGAGATCGAACCTTACGTTTAAGATGGTCCCAGAGGTGCTCTATAGGATTCAGATCCGGACTTCGCGCTGGCCACTGCATCACAGAGATTTGGGACCTCTGCAAGAAGTCGCTCACGATGCCTGCAGTGTGAGCGCGAGCGTTGTCGTGCATTAATGTGAACCCCTCGCCAAAAGATTCGGCAAAGGGGACCACATGCACTTCCAGGACCTCAGTGACATAGCGGCGAGCAGTCAGCGACCCTTGTCCGCGAGCACCTCCAGTCCGGGAGACGCAGACAAGGTCGGTTTTGCCGGCAGCAGACATACCGCCCCAGAACATGCAGGATCCGCCACCATATTCCACCGTCTCCTGGATGCAGGCTTGGGCGAAACGTTCACCCTGCCTCCGGTATACTCTTCTCCGTCGGTCGTTGCAGAAAAGACACACTCGCGTCTCGTCTGAGAAGAGAACAGCTCTCCACTGCTCAAGGGTCCATTCGACGTGGTCACGAGCAAACTGCAAGCGGGCTCGCCGATGCGCTGCAGTCAATTTTGGACCCGTAGCAGCTCTGTGGGCCGCTATCTTCTTCTCCTTCAATCTTCTTCTAACCGTAGATACGCTTACGGTGCGTCTGCGAACTGCCTGGAGCTGCTGTTGCAACTCAACAGCGTTGGAGAAACGATTTCTCAAAGAGTTCGACACAACGAACCGGTCGTCTCTTTCCGAAGTGCAGCGACGTCTACCCGAACCGTGTCTGCGGATATAGCCACCGGTCTCTATGAAGCGCTGGTACACTCTTCGAACGGAATAACGGCTCAGGTTCAGTTGCCGGGCGACATCACACTGCCGCACCCCTGATTGCAGTAGTGCAACCACTTGAGCGGCTTTATCAGCTGTGGTATCCATCAAAATCTGTGCGTGTGTCCTCTTCAACGGTTGAATAGCGAATGACCCACATTGAACCCGTGTTGACCGTTTTATACCCACAAAGGAAGCGCAACTAGCAACTCTCACGGGTAGCAAAATTTGCATCGAATTTTTGTGACACTTTATTTGTTGCATTAGGTTTTATTTGATAATGAAAAGTAATGTTTTTTATTAAGTTAATTAAGTAACCTTGTAAATAAAATCATAATTAATGCGACTGCATGTGCATATCAAGAGTAAATGACATTTGAAAGTGATTTTCTAAGAGGTGCGATTTTTTTGACGCCGAGTGTATTAGAAGGAACACAGTAACTAAAAAAGTATTTTGAAATCAGTCAGTACATGAACCATGTTGCAATGGTTCAAGTACTGACAGTCAAAACGCTCCGCGAAGGCCTGCAGGATAGCATTGCGGCCGCCCCGCACCCGGCGCACCAAGGATGCGCACAGCTTGCGCATGGTTGCGTAGAAGCAATCCACCCACGCCTAGGCGAACATCCCCGATGCGCTGCAGAAGCGGGGCAGCCCTAATAGCACCCTAAACGCATTATTGTACTGGATGCATAGCATATTGTATTGCTTCTGCGTGTAATCGACCCACAGAGTGCTGGTGTAGAAGGACGTACAAAATGCCCTAAAAAGGGTGATTTTGACGCCTCTCGAACAGCAAGCAAATCTGCGGGCTATCATATTAGCACGTACAGACAACGTCCTACACTCCCTTTCTATGTCTGCATTTTCTTTCAGGTCCGAAGTTATAACTAGTGTGGACACTGGGTATAACTAAGTTATTTAAACTTGCCAACTCTGTTGGGAGGACACCCGTTCAGTTTAATTTCCGGTATACTCCCTAGGCTTCTACCCCGGACCAGAAAGACCACGCACTCACTTTTCTTTGAGTTGTACAACAGGCCGTGATCTACAGCGTACTTCTCACTCAAGCCACTCACAGAGGCGCTCAGTAGCACCATATCGTTGGCATAACTGATGTTTTTAAGGCAAACTCCTCCAATATGACATCTGACATGCGTCCTGCCGAGCCCCTCAATGAGCGCGTTCACATAAAGATTGAAGAGCTTCGGCGAGGTCAGCTCCCCCTGCCTCACCCCGCACTCCAACCTAAACGGATCCGAATAAGAACCGGATCACCGAACGATGTTGACCTGGTTCTGATACCAATATTTGACATGGCGCATCAGTTCCTCGGGCATATTGGTTTTTTGAAGTTTCAGCCATAAGATGTCATAACTATCAATAGATCAAATGCCTTCGATAGGTCGAGGAAACAGGCAAGAACAGGTGTATTTCTATCGGTATAGTACCCGATGGTTTACTTCAAACACAATACAGCAGTCTCTGTGGAGAGACCTGACTTAAAACTAAACTGGTTGTCGTGAATTTGTAGGTGTTTATCAAGCTGGGCGTTTAACAAACCATCAAGCACCTTGGCGATAACGGTGGCTCGTGAGATAGGCCTATAATTGTTTCCGTTGCTAATGTCACCAGTTTTGCTTTTTACGATAGGCACCACCACAGTACTCATCACCTGAGTAGGCAAGTACGAGTGCGCCGCACACAGGGAATAGAACACGGCCAGAACTCTAGGCAGATGAACACCTGCATATTTAAGGTGTTCTATGCTCAGTTCGTCGTGACCCGGGGACATTCCACGCGACATGGAGTGGACGACTTTTTTTACGTCTTTTTTTACGATATGCCTCTGCTGAGTTTCTAGCCGTTTCTTCTGAGTACAAGGTCCTCCGCCCTATTTACAAGCGAACCGATCGCGATGTTTAGTGACGTTTAAAAGAGCACAATTATTGTAAACTTAGTAGTCTTTTCATAGGGACGACTCGTACCCCAGCATAAATTTAGCTGGTGATAAACAAAATATATCAACACCTAGTCGCTGAGCGATAAGAGCGTTTACGGCGTTAATGGCTTAAATGAACACAATAAAATAAAATGAAATTTCCTACACTCACACCAACTATCCCAAGAGAAGCTTCGTTATGAAACTCGTTAAATGGTTACTAGACAACGGATAAACATACTTAAAATACTTAAATACATACTTATTGTACATAGAAAACACCCAGACCCGAGACAATTTAGAAAAACAATAATTTCTAAATTGACCCTACCGGGGATCGAACCCGGGACCTCAGAGATGGCGACACCATGAAAACCGGTGTACAAACCACTCGACCAAGGAGGTCGTCGACAACCAACAATGGTAATACATAGAAGTGAAGGTGGTGATCAGTGAAGTGAAGGTCAGATCCGCCGCGGGACCTTCTTACGTATCCAATAGTTCCTTTCTACTACTAGGTATACTTTGTTTTAAAATTTACTTTTTATTTTAACACGTTGACTGCCGCAAAACCAGACACAATAGAAAATTTATTGTTTGTCGGTCACCGGCGACCACCACGGCGATTAAAGACTTAAGGTGCTAATTGCTGCACTGAAGCTAAATTTATTATTTATAAAATAAAGTGAAAAAAATAGTGCAGCCGCCCGGATTGCGGAAGACCCAAGTTCGATTTCTGGCTGGGTCGGGTAGGCATTTAATTTTTTTCACTTTACTTTGTTTTGTTATGCTAACAAACTGTTGCTTGCGAAGCTAATGAATCGTATATTTAAATAATCGTTTACAAGTTCAAATAAAGAAACATTGAGTTTGACAAAATAAAATAAAAAAAACAACTCAAAGCTCTGAATATTTAATAAAAGTTCAGCACCTCTGATGTCTTTTTAGCAGTAATAAAATAGCAGATACAATGAGTATTCGCGGAACTCCTTTTTAAAGTATGCAAAGCATTGAAAGTGTTTCTTAAATATGCAGCAATTTAAAGGGCTTTATGGAGAAAAATATTCCTAGGGGAAGTTACAGCAATAGTGGGGACTGGGGAGTCCGCGTCATAATGTTCTATTTAAAATATCAAAAGTTAAAATTTTAATTAAAAGACACTTTGCGTGCCTTGAAGCGACTGCAATTAAAACTACGTCTTCTTCCCGGGGACTGCATAAAAGTGTAAAGGCAAAAGGCGGTGGATAATTGCGCGTCTGCTGGCTCTGTAAATTATTGTGGTCTGTCAATTTGGATGTTACAAGCGCCTTTGTGATGTATTTAAATGTGCCCGCTGCAGTAGTAGTTTGAGATATAAAGAAATGCTATTGTTTGCACATTTAAAGGGTACACCAAAAATTTGTCTGATACTTTCATGTATCGGTCGTGTTTAGGTTTATGACTAATTCTGTATGAACACTATTAGGTACATATTTAGTTATTTTGTTGACTTTTATTTAATTGACGTATTAAGGTAGGTACTGAAACGTACGTGTTAGTAATAAGTGGAAACTTTACTGATATATTTTGAGTAATCCTTTTTTCACACAGTTCTAAACAATAACAGAAAATAATTCGTAAAGGCTTGTACGAGTAGCTTAGCTCTTATCCTACCGCATGTAGAGCCTGACACGTTCAGTTGGCGATACTACAAGCTAAGCAACTTTCACAATGCTGATTCACTACTATCTGTGACTAAAAAGTTACTTAAGCTCGTCTGTACTTTGGAAGGCCAGTGAAGCTGTTGATCCCAATTGTCGTAATGACAGTTGACAGTTGTTAAAAAGGACACTAACCTGTCTTATTTATATTGATTAAAGTTCTCATATCATCATCATCATTTCAGCTCGTAAGCACCCACAGCTGAGTATAAGTTTCGCCTTTAACACGCATCAACAACTTAGCTTACCTACATATTTTTATAGTTACTTCTATTTTGAGAAATAAATTCTTGGCACGGCAAATAACTCCACACCTTTCATTCATTCCATTCTTGAGAACTTCATGTCGGAATCTGTAGATAGTCGTTCTGGATCCAAATTATCAATATATAACGTAGATTTATCTTTATATGTATAATGTATATTTAAATCAATGTACCTGATTGCCCTGATATAACTGATACCTGACATCAATGAAACGTTTGTAAACTAATTATGGCGATGTTCATTTAAATATTGCAACCGCTGTTGTTGGACGTTATTAACTCGGCTAATGTACACGAATATTAATAAAATGAGTTTTGAGTGCGATTAACGAGATAATTATCATATTAAACGATTTCAGTTTACGTAATTTTTGTCACTGTTATTTTTGCATAGGTACATACACCAAGTAACGTTACCATACTGTAATTGTACATTAAACTAAATTTATAAGTGATTAAGTTTCAATAATTATCTACCTACCTATAAAATTTTTGAAGACGAAAACTTATCAATATAACATGTCTTAGAAAGAGAGACATTCTGGTTTTTTAAATATTGTCGTTATGCCGACATACAAACCCGAGCGGACTTAGAACTATCTCCGGAAGGTACTGAACTGTTTGTACAAATGTATTTTTATGTTTACATTTTGTTATTAAGTTATTATTATTATTATTATTCATTCATCTCAGCTAAAAGACGTCCACTGCTGGACAAGGGCCAAGGATCTCCACAACGACAAGTTTTATGCTGCTCGCATCCAGCGGCTTCCCGCGACCTTGACCGTCCACCTTGTTGGGGGCCCGACCACACCGCGGAAAGCGCAGAAAATATAAAGCGCATATTATACATACTTCCCTGTGTGGTGCCGGGGATAAAGAATCCACCAGCCCATCTCTTCCCGCGGGTGTCGTAAAAGCCGACTAAGCGACCATTCCAGAGGATGGGCATCTCTCTGAGGCTACCCCCAACTTACTGCGATCGCCAACCCGCCTGCCAAGCGTGGCGATTACGGCAAATACCCCCCATGATAATCCTTGGGGGATAATCCTTTGTCTAGCAGTGGACGTCTTTTGGCTGAGATGACGATGATACATACTTCGAATAAATCAATGTAGAACTAGATACTCGGCATTTGCCGAGTTAGAAGCAGGACCCCGGCAAATAGTTAAGGAGCCCGTCTCGTATAACTAATTCTGAACTTTGCTCATTAGACACACGTACAACTGTTGCTCGGCCCCTTTATTTGTGCTTGCAAAGTAAAGAATACTCGTACATGTGCTACACAACGGTGCGTTAAGTTGCACTGCAAATGTATCCTGGGGCGGTAGCCAAAGTAACATTAAGAAAACGATAGCGAAGTTCGAAAAGAATAAAATGTAAGATTGACCATGTGATTTAGCGCGGCTTATGTCAATACCATACATATTATTCTTTTCGAACTTCGTTATCGTTTTCTTAATGTTACTTTGGCTAAGCCCACTGTTCTGTCACCCGATGAAGTTAGGAGGGTTTTATGTGATCTTTCACTAATCGGTAGTTAAGCCGGATTGGTAGCGGTTCGTGCGTCGTCGATTTTTAGTAAACAAGCAAGTTGGTAGCGATTCGAGCGTTTTGTAAAATATAATTAAAAATACCTTCACCGAATGGTCGCGGTTCGTGCGTCCTATTAATTTTGCTCATTCTGAAGGTAGCGTTTCGAGCGCTTTAGAAAAACAATGGCACGTAGAACTATACCATCGGTTTTAAACCTAATCCCTGACTACCGTTGTTTCTTACTTATTTATTTATTTACACAATATAATAAAATAAAGTAAAAAAGGCGGACTTAATGCCAAATAGCATTCTCTACCAGTCGACCTAAGGGCTAGGCAGAAAAATTGGTAAACGGTGAACGGTGAACAGAGAACGTAAATAAAACATATACTACATAAACTTATAAGAACTGAAATATACATATTAAGTTTATTAAGTTAAGTGATAATAATATAATATACATACTATAAAAAAACTTAAATAAAAATAGACTACATGAAGATACTTATAAACATAACAGAAGAAAAGATGATGGGAATCTCTTACGTGGGTGTTGATTCCTGTAGAAACAGTTTATACATCATTGTTTTAAAGACCATTTTACTTGGAGCTTGTTTGAATTTTTAGGGTAGAGCGTTCCATAATTGAATGGCCTGAACCGTGAAGGAATTTGCAACGAATCCTGAATGATGCAAAGGAGTGGCGATAAGGTGATTATCACTTACTTCATTTCTACCGTTGGTAAGTCTTGTAAGAGACAACGGTGACGTATAATGTGTTTAGGTAGCTAAAGGAGGGAGGGAGGTGGTATGTATGGAGTAAGTTGCATAATCTTATAATAACTTTGTACTACTACTCGAAACCGGGATTAGGTTTCAAAACGATGCTTTAACTACATAAAGACAACGGCGGATGTGCCCAACTTCCGATCCGATCCGATTCCCTTTGGAGAATCTAGTAGAGCACGGTGACACGCACTAGTGCGTGTCCCCATGCCATTCCCTCTAGAAAACTCCTCAAGCAAGCCGTGTGATCGAAACACCGTCAAAGGTGTCAAAAAAAGTCCGGTGACGCTGGAAAGGACGTCTGAGGCCATCAGGAAACTTTCTCAACGGAAAAGGTGACCAGCCTTCAAAGAATATGAAGACCTCAAAAAGTTTCGAGGAAATTGAATTGATCTAGCAAATTGAAGCATTCAGACTTCTGTCCAACAGAACGTAAAAAAATATTTATAGCAAATTCACTCATGTTCAGAGCAATAAAAGAAATCGGTATCCATGAAAAGGTACAACTACTTAAACGTAAAGAGCTTCTGCGCGTGTTCCTAATAACCACTTAAATGGGGTCGTCCACTAATTTGTTTCAATACCAAATCATTCTTAGAGTACTCCGCAAAGACAATAAAAGACACGTGAGTATTGAAACTGGAAAGCCGGAGAATACCCCCAATCGAAATAGTAATAGGAAAATTATGCGAGAAGTCGGTACGTGCTCGGAGGCTGCCTCCAGATTTATAACAAGCGGTTCGCGGGTGCCACAAATTACTGGCCGGAGTCGTTCGTACCATTCGGCGGGAACGCGGCAGGAGTTTTGTGAACTAACAGAGTTGATGTCAGGGCTCTGTGGTCTTGTTGGAAAACCACTGGTCTCAGACCCGGATGCTTTGAGTTTGATTACCGACGAGGGTTCATACTGTGCTTGATACGGGTTTGGGTTCTCTTGCAAGTTAAAGAGTATTTTTATATTTCGAAAATATCGTTTTTTTTTGTGATTTCTACAAACTATTTGAATATCTATGTTATACTAGCATAGACAATTATGGATCCTGGCTAGCAACGACACAGAAGAATCTACTCTGTAATAATATGACAAACAGTTATAACACAAAGAAAAAAAAACAAAATAAAAATTGCTTATATGTAAACCTAGCCCCATAAGATACATACAGACAGATAAGACCATAAAAATAGTCCCATAAGTTATATGAGAATAAACTAAAGTTAAATTCGTCTTATAAAGCTATAATAAAAACTATTATTTGTCGTCTAGCATTTCATGTCTTCATGAGATTCCAGAAGTGAAATGGAAAGCTTTATAGTATCAGTCGTAGCACCACACACATGGCTTTGTTAAATGGAATATTTATACCGGCGTGAGATTGCATTATATTTCTTGGGATTCCACTCTGGGGAAGAATGAGGTTGCTGCATAATGCATTCAGACACCTATATGCGTTTCTTTTCTCTTGTTTATACTAAAAACTTTCCAGACGCATTTATTTTTCAACCTCTTTGGAATTTAAAACATTACTACACTTATCTTAATTTTGATATCATACCTTTATACGGTAAAATATACACATATTAGTCCGGCACGAATGACCATTTTAAAGTCATACAAGTTTAATTGGGCTACTATTGAAACAATAATGTGGCAGGGTTTATTAATTAATGCGTCACCAAACTATTATATCACTTAATAATTAAAATCTCATAGGCGTTAATCTCATAATAGTATGTTTATCATAGAAACAATTTAATTATTTTAAAGTTTGCAAAGTGTGCAACCTTCCGAAAGACTAAACCAAATGAAGTCGACCACAACTATGTATTAAATACATCTTAACAGTGAGTGTTCTTATCGAGGGATCCACTACAAGACTTCCCATTTAGACTTCTTTGCCTGTTTTTACGACTGCAATCTTCTGATAGTAGCAAGGATCAAGAGCTCAACGTGGTCCTAGCTTTTCGGCAGCACGAAGGAAATTCGAGAACAAATTTTTGTTAATCCATCTGGATGCTGACCGTACTCTAAAATCGCTGAACTTTTACAAATTGTCTGTCTTATATCTTACTGTCGAAATGTAACTAAAATCAACATTGTTATTATGTTTACAGACATAGGTACAAAAAAGACGGTAGTAGCTAGCTTGGCCTTAGAACATAACAGAATAATTATTTATTTGCATCAAACATTACACTTAAACCACACCGTAGTTACCACCAATCAAACAAGGGTTCAACAATATGCACCGTTCGATAGCTATCGAACTCGAGACCTCCGGGACGAACACCACTGTCTTACCGCTACACCGCAGTGTTAAAACTATTGGTTTTCAGTCGAACACAAAGCAGCATGACGTAAACAAACCCTTCATTCTGATGTTTAAGCACAAAGAAAGTACACGTATGTTTTACGAGGCTTATCTATTTCGGCTCCAACTTTGTTGCTTATATGGGGGTTACTGTGGACCCTTATCTCAATATTAGCTGTTGTTTATCCCAGCTCGTCCTTTTACATTCCACAAACGTAGTCATATCTTTGAAATGTCCGGTCCTCGAATACTCTCGGTCATGCATACAAACTCGTGTTCAGTAACGTTACCAATATTTCACTGGGTATGTGTGGAATTAATATCGAAATGATAATATAGCTAGCTTTGTGCAAGTCCATTTTCAGATATGTTACCGAAACCCATGTTTGTTTAAGTTTTTCAATATACGTTTGCTAACATGACAATCTGTTTTAATTTTTCAATAAGAGTATTAATTGACGGTAAGGTAACTACTATCAGAGAGATATTCACATCCGGAATATGTCGATTCTCCGAATGTGAGTTATTATGTATTTGCAATGATTTTTAGCAAATTTTCCGAGATATTTAGAAACCACTGGTCAGAATAAAGTGACATTAATTTTTTTTTAGAATGTCAATTCTTTATAAATATCGTAAGCTGTTTGGTGAAACCGTCTATAAAGGTCAAGTTGTCACTAGAGCTTATAGGATGGCAAAAAAGTAGACATTTAAAAATTACCAAAAAATTACCAGAAATAAGGTCACATCCTTTTCGGCAGGGAAACTTGGGTCACTTATCCTTTCCTATATTATGTTCATTGTTCAAATTCTGCAGAATAATTAAAGCGGAGTTTGATAGACATTGTTTTGAATTTCAAACCCAGGCGTTTAGTTGATAGAAGCTCAATGCAAATGGGGTATTCGTGTAGTTAGCGATTACGGATCCACAGGCTCATGTACCTAGCCGGATAAGCTGACACTCGAGATGTGTACTGCGTTACTCGCTAGAACTAACACAACATGATAAATATCTAAATATGAGAGATATTTATCATGATTGTGATTGTATGTGAGAAGTACTCGATAGCGCAGTGGTAAACGCGCTTGGTAGACGATTGCTCAAATTAAAAAAAAATATTCAAAATCATTTATTCAATTTAGGCTACAAGTAGCTCTTGTGAATGTCACTATGCCATCGGTTCGTAAGACTACACAGGGCGGGAGACCCTGTACTGAGAAGAACCGACAAGAAACGTAACAAGAGCGTTTCTTTTCTCCCTTACAGCGTTAATAATAATTAATATATAATTGGTAAATGCCCTATATGAAAATAAGCAACTTTTGTAAAAGCTTTCCATCGGATGGGTGACCAAAAACTTATCATCTTGAGTTATTCCATGCTTCAGAAGGCATGTAAAGCCGTTGATCCTGGCTGCTGTAGCAGTCGTTACAAATCACCAATACGCACAGGGCCCGCGTGATCCGCTCTCCATGTGGCGATTCCATCATCGTGTTTGTGACCCAGCTGTCAGGACATAAAAAATGAGCTGGTGGTAAGGTGATGATCAATAATCCTTATCACCACCTACGTTCAAATATGGCAAACAAGAATTGAACGTAGAAACATAGGAAGACAACTAGCTGGATGGAGAGATGACATCGTCGGAGTTGCGGGAAAGAACTGATTTGGAATTGTTGAGACTCACTACCAACTGTAAGAAATGGCATACAATTGCAGAAGAAGTCAATTTTGTTATGCCTGGTATAGATACTTCCTTGATGAGCTAAGTCCTATTGCTATTTATAAGAAAATACAAAAAAATTGTCTCCTTAGTGATTATTTCTAGAATATAGC
Organism: Eudonia truncicolella; assembly: GCA_949315975.1. NCBI lineage: Eukaryota > Metazoa > Arthropoda > Insecta > Lepidoptera > Crambidae > Eudonia > Eudonia truncicolella. The sequence continues at coordinate 14,093,086 of OX438835.1, read as the reverse complement.
CCTAGCAGCAACTTGATTGCAAGCCTTAATGTGGACCTAGCGACTATACACGAATGGAGTCAGACTCATGGCCTAATGGTCAATCCTCACAAGTCGCAGGCAATAATTATTAGCGGGTCTAAGCAGATTTCCAAACCCAAATACATTCACGTTCCTGCCTTCTTTATTGACTCTGTTCCTCTTCATTACAGTAATGTTGCCAAAAACCTCGGTATCCTCTTCGACTGTACTCTGCCTTGGTCACCTCATATCGCGGAGGTCAGTCGGAAGGTGTACGCTGCCACTGGTTTCTTGCGGAGGTGGGGGAATCTTCTCTATGTGAAGACCAAGATCGAGCTTGCGCAGTCTCTTTTTTTGCATATCTTAGACTACGCTGACTTCTCAGCTTTTGCCCTCAATGAGGGTCTACTGGACAAGCTACATTGTCTACAGAATCTTTGCATAAGGTTCATATTTGGCCTACGTAAGTTCGATCATGTGTCTGATTTCTGGACTAAACTGGGATGGCTTTCTATCAGATTGCGACATGAGGAGCATGTTCTTACGCTTTAGTTCAACGTGCTGTATAACCCTTGTACCCCTCCCTACCTTAAGGAGCGTTTCCAATTCCTAGGTATGGATCACAATCGCGAGCCGGGGCTGATAACCTGCTGAAACATCCCTTGACTCGTTCGGAGTACCTACTTTAGAGATTATTTTACAGTTAATAACTAACTTAGTTAAAAACTTTATTCTTTTCTTTTAGATAGGTCTTAGTCTGCAACAACTGTATCGTATGTAGGTATATGTAGTTTATTATAACAATATATATTAGTAGGTATCCTATATATCGTATATTACCTATATTTATTAACTATATTATAGTTAAAAGATTTTTTTTAGCCAGAAAGAATAAGACCGCCTTTGCCTACTATTATTTTAAAATTTCCTGTTATTTGTTTTGTGTATAATTATGTAAGCAATAAAGTGTTTATCTATCTATCTATCTATCTATAGCCCAGTAAGCATGGTCCATAGAGTGCCATAATTCTGTAACTATAGTCATCTAGGGTGCACGATTTCATAATGTTAAATACATTAATTACAACAAAGAAAAGCACACGAAAAATAATTACGGAAAGTTCAAAATTAAATTCTACTATATGAGAATATTATGTAATTAGTTTTCTAAGTACTTTAATCAAGATTTTAACGTTCTAGGCTCAGCTCCAAATAGTGAATTTATGGGCGAATTTAATTAAATAATTAAAGAGTTTCCTTGTGGCGATGAACTAAATTTATTAAGCAAGTTTAACAAACTCTATGCTTCAAGATCGACATATTTTTTGCTGCGTTGAAAAAAAAAATCTAATTTAGTTTTAAGTGTTCATAAAATATTGAAGTCGCGACCTCTCGAGGGTATGAGTTTCGCCTGTCTTGAGGATATTAAAAATTTCATATTTCATATTCTTGTATATTTTTACATGGATAATACGGGAGCTGAATAAAATTATGTTTTTCAGAATAATGCACAGGAGAATAATACATTGAGTTGCGTAACTGTTGTTGTTTTCATGAAACTTTAGTCAACTTGTATCCAAATTGTACAAAATGTACCATGCTGGTATTTATAGGCTTACCTATGAAATTGGCGTTTTGAATGAAGATTTTTATTTTAAATTATATTTTTCATACTAACGTTTTTAAAATTTCTTTGCTTATGTTAACACTATAAAAAGGGCAGGGTAGGGCATTGCGTTTTTTTACGGTTCCGCAGTCAACAAGGAACCCTTATAGTTTCGCCATGTCCGTCTGTTTGTCTGTCTAACCCCAGCCTAGCTCATAGACTTTTACTACTAGAAAGCTGTAGTTTGGCATGGATATACATATTAATCACGCCGACAAAGCGGTGAAGTAAATTTTTGAAATATATTTTTTTTTTAGGTTACCTCCCCTACACATTAAGTGGGGATGTAATTTTTTTTTCTTGTTTACCCCCAAGTTTGGGATTTCATTGAATAGCAATTTCTAAAATATAGCGGGTTTGTGAAAACAGTTTTTTGATTGAGGCATCCGTTTGTGAACTATTAAGCTTTAAAGTGCAAAATTTTGTTAGAGTCAAGTGTCCCCCCCCTGCTAGCCAAATGGTTGTTTTTGGATACGTGAAAAAATTCACGGTAGTTGTATATATGACAAAGTTAAAAGGAAAACTATCACAGCTAAGTAGCTTTACAAGTTTACGAGTAACAGTCGACCGACTTATAAAATGTACTTGGCACAGTACAAATTCCTCATTGGGAACTACTTAAATAACGTTGTCAGTTGTGTGAAACCGGTAGTATCTACATTTAATTATATGAGCCTTCGTTAAATAAATGTTTATAAAAGCCTTCTTCTCAGAATCCGCATTATTAAGATGGGCTACGGAACCCTACACTGCGCGTGGCCCGACACGCACTTGGCCGGTTTTTCACTAGCTAAATATAGCAGCTCTTAAAAAGAAAAAAAAACAAGTCCCTTCAAAGCTACAATGCAGCAATAGGTCAATTCCGCTAACAAAAAAGAAGTCATTAAAAAAAAATTGGGTCAAAAAGACACAAAATTAAAAATCATTGTTATTACTGAAGCCCAAGTAACTCTTAATTAAATGTGTATAATAATATTAACAACCTGTATTGATTTTTAGAAGTAATACACTTATTAATGAGTAAGAAAAAAAAGTCAATAACATAGGTAAAGACCAACATAAGCATTCTTTATTAGCCAATGTGACCCCTATTAAATGAGAACCATATGATTTTTAAATCACTCAAGGATCGGTTAGGAATATTCTAACAGCAGATTCGAACCCGAGGCAAGTTTCTAATAACAAGTGCAATTGGTAATTTTATTTATAATACGGACACATTGTTAGAGGTGAAAAGTCATTGATATTTTTACTTGGATAAACGATTTTTTAAGCTCAAAGTCATTATGTTCAATTTTGTAGTAATAAAACACTAATGAGATCTTGAAGCAGTCTCGAAAATGAAAACGCCCTTCAGACAATCGTAATGGAGAGGATTCGGAGACAAATTCTTGTTTGTTGTCTAAATAATTACGTGAGCATTAATTATTTTGAATAACGTGTGGTATTTGAGAACTTTGAAAACTATAGACTGGATGACGACGACGTTAGCTTGATAATTCTTGTATGTCTTGAACACATTTAGAAACTTCTACGTGTATGGCAATCCTTTAATCTAATCTTACTATGTTAAATTCTATTCTTAACACGAATCTAATCACCGATCTTGCCAAATGCTTCTTAGTAAATGTCGATTCTAGATGAATAAATGTCTCTTTCATACGTCGAATAATCTGATACTTACTTAGCCTGACCTGAGAATTGAACCTTGGACCTTCAAACCGGCAAAGCGTTTTGCCACTCATCCACCGAGGCGTTTATTAATATTCCTTTATGCATGTAATTTGTTTTGACCAGTTGTCTACTTTTAAAATTAATATTTTTATAGAGTTTTCTGATTTCCACTGAGCGTTTTCAGCTCCACTGTGAGTTTTTGGGGGCGGCAAGAAACTTAAAGGGTTCCTCGAGTCGAGTGAAACAAAGTACCGTCAGAGGTTTTCTAGAGGGCATGGCATCACGCACTAGTGCGTTTCCCCGTGCTCTACTAGATTCTCCGAGGGGTTCGGATCGGATCGGGAGCGGAGCAACCTGAGGGCACCTCTAAAGGCTAGGACCTCAGCTCGGGTTGACCGGGTCGTGGGGTTGCGGAGAAGCGCCCAAGTACATGTCACTATCTGGTATAGAGCGCGTGAACCGACTCGTCGTACCCTTGTTCTACGAGTCCGTACTCGTCCCCGTAAACTAAACTAGTGTGCATGTTTAGTGTATTCCGTAAACGTGTAGTGGCATTTAGAGGATTGGGCGGAGGACTTATCCTCGGATAGTTTTAAGCAACAAGTTAAGGAGCACTATCTATCTTTGACACTTTAATGTTACTATACATTTCTTTATAATGTAATACTTTGTCCATATAATATGTATTTAGTTTATATGTATGTATTAAATTTATATGGCTGTATGTAGGTATATGCATTGTATGTATGATAATTAAGTATTTTTATATTGTGTGTAATATTTCGGAGAACACCATTTACCGCTAGTTTCTTAACTTTTTTTTTGTCCAGTTCAACAGATGGTTGCCTGGAAAAAATTGCTCTTTAGCGATAAGGCCGCAATTTGTACTTCTTCTTGTATTGTCCTCTCTAAGTGTTTTGTATGGTGTACAATAAAGAGTATTTACATTTACATTTATCAGTGGCTATTAGATGAAGTTTAACTGAGCCCCAATCTTTAGCTCCTATATGCGTCGGAAGGCACGTTAAGTTGTTGGTAGGTAACGGTTTTCAAGATAGCAGTTGTTAATACAATCCGCTTTTGCGTGATATGTCGTGTACGTGTAACCAAACATTATTGGGACGTAGCACTTTTAGCTACGAAATATCATAAATCTCCGCACACATAGCCAGCTAATAAACGAGGCAGGGTATATATGGAGCTAGGCCTCCCAACTGACGCTGGCAGTAAATCTGGAGGTGCGAGGTGCCGTTGTGATGTATTCCGGGCGTTAATGGAATTACGCGGCCGGTTGCTAGCTCCGTTTGCGTTTAACGACCCCTACAAACAGTTGCAGTATAAGATAGTGTTGTTTTTTAACAAGGTACATTGCTGTCTTACGTAGGGTTATGTGTGACTTACCTGCCTCTGCCAAGCTATGAATTTCTGATGGGGCAGTGGAGGCAGGCCAATAAAAACTTTGTAATATACCTGGTCTGCTACGAAGACTGCTTAGGATCACGAGCTATAGGCACCGAAGTATATAAAAGGTAGACCTAAAATTGCTATTGTGATAGTAATTCTCTTAGTTTTAACTACAATAGCTGATAACGAAATAGACCTTTTCGGTATTTCAAATACGTTAAGGAATAATAATAACAATTATTAGTTTTAATACGTTCTGTTTCACCTTTTAACACCAAAGTATGTTTTAAATTACTATTCTCTTGTGACTATTAACAACGATGAGATGTCAAAATAGAAAAGTTATACCATTCAAAATTCAAAGGACTATAAGATCCTCTTAAATAAAACTTGTTTGGAAGATTTCACTTTTGAATTTGTTTTTAAATTGCATATAAAATGTGATTCAAATAAATTTAATCGCTTCGAGGGTGTTTTTAGTTTTACAATAGCACTTTGTATTGAGTTTGTAGAAAGTAAATTTGCATATTTATTAAGCCGTCTTGGCTTTTATTGCATGTTGTAGCTTTTCAAAATAAAACAATAGTGAAATGTAAGCAATAATAAATAAATGGTTCCAACTGTTGGAAACCCACCTGCACCTTTTCTAAATATGTCGCTTCACCATTATTCTGCCCACATCATATCTTGTCACCTCTCTGTTATTTTCTTTAAATAATAAACCTTGGTCTGTGAATAAATCAGTATTTATAAAAACGAAAATAAGAAATATTCATTGACTTCTACAACCTTTATTCACCAGTAACTTCATTTCAAACATTTGGTAGTTACATACATTTTGTGATTAAATAGCCAGTTGAGAATGTAACTTAAGGTTCGAACCTTCAGCCTTATAATCACTTCACATTAGTCTCACATAAGTGTTTGTAAGGTCAGGTGCATTGCTGTAGCGTAGAGGTATAAAATAAAAAGGTCACCAACCACCATAGCAATTGTTTTTGACGTGACAACGTCTTATAAATTGGTTTGCCGGGTGACACTTCAAGAAACTGCGTTACGCTCCGCTCACGTTATGCGCTCACAATGAGAGCGAGTGAGAGGCACGCGTCCCTTCCACTCGGGCATGGTTAGCCCGCCTAAGAGCGAGAGAGACAGACATAAAAAGTGAAAGGTAAATACGTATGTATGTGTAAAGGTAAAAATAAAATTTTGTTAATATGAAATTCAGTGCGAGATTCTTTGTATAAATTAATGTTTTAAATATTATTCTTTGTATAAATAAATGTTTTAATTTGTTACTATTATTTCATCCTTCTTCCTACTATACGAATGAATATTCACATTAAAATTATTTTACCGCTCAAAGTCGTTGTCACGTAAAACTTTCGCCCGTATATCGACTTTACAGGCAACCAATTTTTTTTTTATATCATTGGTGTCATTGTTTTATTTAGACCGCTAGCCACTTTGTATGCTTGAGTTGTCCCTGGTTCTTAAGCAATGTTAATACGAGTAGCTACTAGTATTGAGATATTTCGACAGCTACAGGTAAGATAGCCAGAGTAGTGTGTGATTTTATTACCATTCAATCAGTACAACGAAAACGATCATTTGTGTGGCCAAATCGTAATCCTCGACTCATTTAATTTTGTCACCAAGAGGCAATGCGTGTTTTAATAATTACTTATACAAAGTATTGTACTTTTTTACATGATCGAATGGGAATAATGAATAATGGAAAGTGAAAGTTATTTGTAATGGAAAGTGTCCTGCTATGATAGGGCATTTTCCAATATTTTTGACGCTGTAAGGGAGAAAAGAGCTGGACACTTGCTGAGTTTCTTGCCGGTTCTTCTCAGTACAAGATCTCCCGCCCAGAGTAGACTTACGAACCGATGGCATAGTGACATTCACAAGAGCTACTTGTAGCCTAAACTGAATAAATGATTTTGAATTTTGTTTTTTTTTTTAATTTTGAATAATAACAAAGCGTTCAAAGCACACTTTAAAGTCCGGAGAAGCTAAAAATGACGTCTGAAGCAATCAACAAACTTAAAAAAACTCAGAGCTCATACGTTATCAGTGATTGAGGACGGTAAAGCACGTTTCCATCTTCGGCCTTATCGTCAGTTGCATTCTTCGTGAGATAGAGGCCAAACGTTATGTAATAAAATAAAGATGTTGATTTAAATAAACCATAATTTTGGTAAGCTGGAAGATGTCAAAATTATATATTTTTTTCAACCACGTTATTAATCGAAAAAGAATAGCAATCATAAAACATCTAAAGTTACCTATAGAATGATGAAATATAACGTGTTTGGAATAACGAAGAGGGGTCCCCCGCCCCTTGAAGATCCCTTAAGATTCGCCCTTTCGAAGATCAATAGAAACACAGAATTAGATAACGTGCGAAACCAATTCATTGTATCAGTTTTTTATTACGTATTATGTTCGAAAATTTAACTGAATTTATTTAAAAGAACTAAGGCCTCACATTCAGAGTTTATAAAGCATATTTGTAAGCCCAAGTATATAAAGAACGTTTGGCGGAAGGGCTTGTTTTTAGTCGGCCTTTCGAAGTCGACCCCTTTTAAGTTATTTTTTTTAGTGTTATATTATTGTTAACAACTTAAACGTGTTCCAATTTTATTACCATTTTGTAACTCTATATTACATTTCTTATCTTTATTTTTAGTATTATTCATTATTTCGTGTATTAACGTTAAACACATTATTTGTTTAAATTTGACATTTCTCTTTAACTAGCATTAGGTTAAAACACGACTTGCGTTCTTGCCTAAAAACCTTAAGTTTCGATTGAAATCTAGCATTACATCGGAACTGAAAATAGCATTTGACTTAACCATCCCATTTTGTTATTCTTATCTTATTTCGAACATTTCTTTTTTCCAGACCAGTTTTATTTCATCCTTAGATTTGCCACTAATATAATCTTCTTATGCATCCTTTGTTTTGAAGTATCTTTGGGGTTCGACAGAGGCTTCTCGCGTGGGCCAAGGGTTGATAATCTATATCAGTTTGTGTGAGGCGAAGAGGATCGTTAAGATATAAAAAGATATGTAACTACACACATGCGAGATAGGAAAGGGGAGAGAAAAAAGCTATCGACATCGCGCGGTGATATGCAATTTTTCATCGGGGAACTGGAGGTTTAAGAATCGTATTTAGTATGTATTTTTTAGTAGATTTTATTGTTTTCTTTATTACTCGTGGATCGGGTAAATGGAGCCTTGCACTCCTGTATGAACAGTGAAAAGGTGTCCAGGAAAGCGCGGCTGGCTGATAAAGAAGTGTTGGTCTCAACACTGATGTATGGAAGTGAAAGTTGCCAATGGGAGAAGAGACATGTTAGCAGAATAAATTCTGTAGAAATTCGAGCGCTGGGAAGCATGATTGGTGTAAAGTTGAGTGACAGGATAAGACATTATGTGATAAGGGATGGTGATGTGGTTTGTAAGAAGAAGAGTAAAAAGAATGAGTAAAAAAATATTGATTTACAAGGTATACAAAACGGATGTGAATGGGGTTAAAAGACGGGGACGACCTATGCGGTTGTTTTTGACCAAATCGAGGAAATTTTAATATTTTCACAAGACACCACACTCTTAGTACAAAGGTAAAACGATCCGGTATACACGCGCTCTTTACCAGGTACAAACATACCGTTCCCTTTAGAAAACCACTGACGGTGCTTCGTTTCACACGGCCTGAGGAACCCTGTTTCTGGACGCCCCCAAAAAAGTGCGGTGACGGTGAAAATGCCCAGAGGCAAACCTCCAAATAAGAAAAGGGTCGTACTAAAAAAAATATCTTGAGTTCCTTCGTGCTTTGGGAGATTCGTAAACCCGTTGGTCCCGGCTGTATTAACAGTCGTTAACCACCACTAATCCACTAGTGGTTAATGCCCCGTTCTCCTATCCATTCATTGGGAATGCGCGTACCCCAGCAGTGGGCAACGAGCTGGTGATGATGGTGATGATAAGATACTAGAAACCTAAAATGAGCTGAGTAGTTTGCGTTGAACCCCGATTCAACATTGTTACCATAATGGAAAGTGGAAGTTTTAAAAGTGAATTAAGCTAAATCTTTAGAAGATAAATTTCAGAGAAAAACCGGTTGAAACACTATTGATAAAATGTAAGCAAAGGAATTTGAATTACCTCAATAAAGTTAATACTAACGGGTTCCCTATTGTTTGTTATTGTTACTATTGAGTATCCGATAATAACTGCAAGCTAAGTATTGATAAGACATCATCGTGATCTTGATCTTCCCACTATCAAAGATTTTATCAAGGACGTTTCCATACGTTACTTTGATAACGCCCCCTATTACTGACTAAAGCCCTTTATTGCTGCTCTAGCCGACTACGGCGATAATATTAAATTCTACGTAAAAGAAAAACGCCCTTTTGGTAGCCATTTTTTGTAATAATCCCGACCAAATCGCAAAACAAAGTCTCATGTCAAAAAATACTTATAAAAACCATAAACAACGTATAAAAGGTGTTCATTCCACCACATTCTCCCCTTTTTTTATAGCGGAACTAATTTCTTAAGGGGACGCCTTAATAGACCCCCTACGGTACGCACATCCGCCACCCTGACTACGCCGTCACGACCGGGGAAAAGAGCCTCAACCACGCCACGAGGCCAGGTACCCCTCGGCAGATCTCCGTCGCCGATGAGCACCGGGTCCCCAACATTGATTGGGACATCCGTTCCCGGCACGCGTCGTGGAGCCAGAGTGGGAAGATATTCCGTAACCCAGCGGCGCCAAAAATGATCGGCCAAACGTAGGGCCTTACGCCAACTGCTCCTGCTCACTAAAGCTGCGTCCGTTAAGTCCTCTTCGGGGAAGGACCGTCCGGAGGAGTTCCCTAATAAAAAGTGGTTGGGGGTCAGCGCCTCGGGGTAGTCTGCGTCCGGCGAAACGTGGGTCAGCGGTCGCGCGTTGACAACTGCCTCCGCTTCAGACAGTACGGTGGCAAGAATTTCTTCCCGGGGAGCTCGCTCTCGAAGGGTGACTCTGAGGGCCGTCTTCACGCTCCTGACGAGCCGCTCCCACGCCCCACCCATAAAGGGCGCCGATGGTGGAATGAAATGCCATTTGATCTTTTGCTCCGCTGCGAACTGGGGAACCGCGGCGTCGTATAGAACGCGGAGCTGGCGATTCGCTCCAACGAAAGCCGTTCCGTTGTCCGAGTAAATAGCGCTAGGTGTGCCGCGACGAGATATCAGACGGCGGAGGCACATAATTGCGGAGTCCGTTGACAGGCTGGCAACAATTTCTAGGTGGATCGCTCTCGTTACCAGACAGGTAAATAACGCCACCCAACGCTTCTCACGACGGCGTCCCACGGAGACCGCAACAGGACCGAAGTAATCCACGCCGACAAAACTGAAGGGGCGCTGGTTATGGCTGAGCCTCGCTTCTGGTAGATCTCCCATCGGTGGTTGAAGGAGGGGAGCCTTGAGGAGTTTACATAGCTGGCAGCTGTGTCTCACAGATCGCATCGCGCTCCTTAGGCCGAGGATCCAAAACTCTTGTCGCATCTCATTAATGACTGTCTCTGTATTGGCGTGTGCGAACTTGGTATGGTAATGCGCGATGAGCAGTCGTGTCGCCGGTTCCTTCGCGTCTAGAATAATCGGCTGCATGTTTGTGACTGCGGACACTCTTCCGGCCAGGAGCAACATGCCATCTTTCAACACCGGAGACAATTTGTTCAGGCGACTCTTTCTTGATATTGGCTGACCACGCTGCAAGCAGAGGAGCTCGTCGCCGAAGGCGCTGACCTGACTCGAAGCTAATATATGACGCTCCGCGCGTAAAATGTCGCAGGCCTCTAGTGGCGCAGAAGCAGCGGCAGAGGTGTGTGGTCGCGGGTCGTTTAAACAAATGTCCCGAACCCAAAAATTTTGAAAGGAACGCCCCAGCCGTTTTGAAATTACGGCGATAAATCGATGAAGTACAGCAGTTGCCCTTACCAGTCTGATCCATGAGCTAAAGTGGGAGATGTTAACTACCACTGGTAAGGGCGTCTGCTGCGAGTTGGTGACGTTAATGGATTCTACAATGGAACGTGATGGATGATGAACTGAAACGCCACGATGTTGTGACGATGGCTTTAGTTCTTCCTGACCAAGAGTGGCTGCACCCTCAACCCGAGGCTCAGCAGGCCACTCGGAAGCAGGAGCCCTTAGAAAGTCCGGGCCCAATATCCAGCGTGACTAAATCCCGCACTTTCCCCTCGTCGCGTCGTCAGCGACGTTGAGTTCGCTAGGAACCCAACGCCACTCACTTAAATCGCTGGTCTCCATCATTTCCCCAATTCTATGCGCCACAAAGGGCTTGTAGTTTCTAGCGTCATTTCGAAGCCACCCCAGTACGGTCATTGAGTCACACCAGAAATAGCGGCGACTCGGCTTTGATCGGTGAGCTTCGCAGATGGTGTTAGCGAGGCGAGTCGCTATCAGAGCGCCTTGGAGCTCCAGACGCGGGATGGAAGCCGGTTTCAGGGGAGAAACACGTGCCTTGCTGGCTATAAGCGCAAGCTGGACCACATCATTGGCAAAGATGAATCTCCAGTAGGCAACAGCTGCGTGGGCTAGCTCGCTAGCGTCACAAAACACGTGAAGCTCGGACTCGATATACTCGCTCGAATTGTAGCATCGCGGGGTTTGGAAGTCTAAAATAGGCTTGAGACTGTCAAACCAGTCCCGCCATGGAGATTGATCGGCTTCTGATAGCTCCTCGTCCCACTCAAGGTTTTTACGCCACAGATTCTGGAACAAAATTCGACCTCTAACAACGATGGGTGCTATAATTCCCAGGGGATCATAGATACGCATCACTTGAGCAAGAACTTGGCGTTTTGTAAAACGATTGCTGATGACGTTATCTTTGATCGCCGGAGTTAAGCCGATGGTGTCAAGATCGGGGTGCCAGATGAGACCTAAGGTGCGTGTAAAGGCTGGTCTACCTAGATCTACACCACAGTCACTTGGGGATGCAGGAGCGGCCAGTAACGCCTTTGGCAGCTGATTCAGAGCACCGGGTTCGTTGGAAATCCAACCTCGCATCTCAAACCCTCCTCGTTTGTGGACCTCAACCACATCAGCTGCCAAGCGCGCAGCTTGCTCCACTGACCCGTTTACACTTCCGATATAATCATCCATGTACGTATCTGACGTAATGGCGCGCACGGCTTCCGGAAACTCAGCTCGAAATTCCGATGCGTTTCGGTTCATAATGTAAATCGCGGTGGAGGGACTAGAGCAGGCGCCAAACGTCATCGAAGTCATTCGGTATGTCTTTAATGCTTCCGCAGGGTCGTCTCGCCACAGAAAACGTTGGGCGTCCTGATCCTGTTCCCTGATCTTTACCTGAGGAAACATTTCTTTTACGTCGGCTGTTAAGGCCGTTCTACCCTCGCGAAAACGCATCAAAATTCCGAGCAAAGGCTGCAAAAAATCGGGGCCTGTCAAAAGCAGCGAATTCAAGGACACGCCTTGTATTTTGGCTGCAGCGTCATGCACAACACGCAGCTTCGCAGGTTTGTTGGGATTCACGACACCAAAGTGTGGCAGAAACCAACAGACTGATTTGGGTGACAACCCTGTACAATCCTCAGCGTATCCCTTCGTTATCATGTCCTGCATATTCAGGCGGTAGCGTTTTGCATAATCAGAATCCTTTGACATTTTCCTCTCAAGGCTCTTGAACCTGGAAAATGCCAGAGGAAAACTATCGGGTACTTCTAACTTGCCCGCCTTCCACAACAGGCCGACCTGGAAGCGCCCACTAGATAGCCGTTGAGCGGTCTCATCGAGGATAGCGAGAGCACGTTGGTCATCAGAACTGTGATGCTCATGTTTTGTAATGCCGATTGCTTCTAGCCTATATTGATCCTTGATGAGGGCTTCCAGTTCGTGTTGTGGGTCGTTATGATCCCGCAGGGATACGTGATACGTGTGGTTTACGGGACTCGTTCTGCTACTCGAAAATCCAAACAACACCCACCCTAGTGGAGTGCGAATAGCGACTGGCTGTGAATTCGAACCCTTCCTAATTTCAGATGCAGTGATCAAATGCCAATTATCTATGCCGATTATAAGCGTCGGTTTAGCTTCATCGTAAAATAATTCATCGGCTAAATCAGCTAAGTGCGAGTACGTAGTTACACTATCGCGGGTAGCCGACTGACTTAACAACCCTAGGTTCCGGATAGATCGAGCCCCTTGGATCAAAAAACTGCTAGATGAAGCTCGACCTTTAATTTTGAAATCCACATACTGAACGGGACTATCCTTCGACAAACCTCCTATACAGTCCAAGTGTACGCGCCCCTCAGGGCCCTCGGCTCCTATCTGTGAGGCAATGTCGGAGTCGATGAAAGTCGCGGTGGCTCCATCGTCCAGGAGAGCAAACGTGTCCACGGCCCCGGCGGGTCCGGAAACCGTGACTGCTAAAATCTTCAACAAGAGACGAAATGACGGATCCACCTTAGTGGCGGCCATATTGATAGTCATCTGTTCAGCATTGGCTGACGTCTCAGGCATGAGCGCTATCGGTGGATTTGTTGACGAAATGAAATTATCACAATGTAAAAGTGTGTGATGTTTGCGATTGCATTTCGGAATTGTGCACCCAGCCTTATTTTTAAAACAGAAATTAAAATTATGCGGAACTTTTTTGAGACAACGATGACAAACTTTGTTTTCTTTTATGAAACGCCATTTGTCATCGATTGTCAACGACTTGAATTTTTGACAAAATGACAGTTGATGATTTGATTTACAAAATAAACAACAATTTTCATGTTTTTCAGAGAATTTTGTTGATTTAGGCCTGGAAATTTTAGGAATAGCACCCGTGCTGGATTCGCCCGACTCTGAAACTGTGTGAGCACGATGATGAGGAACCGGCGGTGGTGGGGCTTCCGCTACGGCGCCGAACTTCGTCTCTAAGTCCACCTCTCGGTTGAGGAAAAGCGAGAGCAATTCGATCCTGGTGTAACCTAAATTCTGGTGACCTGCAGCGAAATCTTTCCATCGTGAGTGTAACAGTGGGGTGAATTTGCTCAAAAGTGCTCCGAAAAGTTCAGGAGAACGTAAGTGATCGGTGAAATCGAGCAATTTCACCACTTGCACACAATTACGCACACGAGTGGCAAATATATTCAAATTCCTTACCTCGGTCCCAAGCTTGGGTAAGGCTCTAATCGCGTTTACCTCCTGGTTTGCAATCAACTCAGGCTTACCGAAACGGCACTCTAACGCATCAATAACATCGCGAGCGTGAGTTGCCATTACGAGAAGCATACTGACGTCCTCGCGCGCTGCACCTTTCAGCGCATGATTCAAGCGCGCGAGGTTTTCCGCATCTGAAAATGTACCTGCAGTGTCCTGAAAGGCACGTTTAAACATTAACCAATCAATTGGCGATCTGCCATCAAACACTGGTAAGGTAATTATATTTTTATTATTGGGGCCGTTATTGTTCTTAGTAAGAATCTTCAGAGCGTCGACAAGTTGCGTAACGCCAATCGGGCCGTCAGCTTGGTTCCGAACGTTCGTGGCAGCAGCCCCGTCGCCCCGGCTAAGATCGGGCAGAGGCAACGACGTGGGACTCTGTACCGCAACGTCGGAAACGACAGCGTCGTTACGTCTTGTAGAAAATTCCTGGGAACATGGTTTACAATTAGTGGGCCCTACCTCACACCTACGAGATAGGAAATCGACTTTATAATTTTGCGTAGGGGGAGTTACATCGTGCAACCATTGCTGCACAGTATCGGTGCGACTCCTAATACTACGTTGGCTATTATGGTGACTGCGATTGCAGTCATCTGCCTCAATAGCAGCGTATTGCGCTTGGTATTCCAACTCTGCGGTTTCCCGTTCCAATACAATACGCCTTTCCTCTAACTCAAGTTGCGCGAGGTGGCGAGCGTGCTGTGCCTCCGCTGCGAGTTTTCTCGCGGTAATCGTCGCGGAGGAGCAGCTTGAGCGCGTGCCAGAGTTTGACGGGGCTCGTGATGGATTTGGGTTCGGATCAATCGCCGGTGTTGGGAATACCTGATCTCCGGAAAATACCGGAGCACCTTCGTTGCTCGTTTCAGCTTGGTCGGAACTTTCCATGGCTTCAGCATGTGAACGAGTCACTACAACCATTTTTCCTTTAAAAATTACGACTGAAAGGAAAATTCACCGAAACACTATTTTGCTAATTCTTTTTTAGTCTGAAGGACCACTTTATTACTGACTAAAGCCCTTTATTGCTGCTCTAGCCGACTACGGCGATAATATTAAATTCTACGTAAAAGAAAAACGCCCTTTTGGTAGCCATTTTTTGTAATAATCCCGACCAAATCGCAAAACAAAGTCTCATGTCAAAAAATACTTATAAAAACCATAAACAACGTATAAAAGGTGTTCATTCCACCACACCCCCCACCACCCTAACCCGCTTGTTGTGGCGGCCGCCAACTATAATGTTGGAAGCCTTCCACCAACAAGACAGTGCACATATAGGCGTCCTAAACACTTCCTAGATGACCCCGACGATCCCATAACTGTTGCGAAAGCCCCCCCGCCCGATCCTCTAAATGCCACTACACATTTACAGAATACACTAAATATGCAAACTAGTTTAGGCCCAAGACACCGTACTCGTAGAACAAGGGTACGAAGAACCGGTTCACACGCGCTCTACACCAGGTACAGACATGTATCTGGGCGCTTCTCTCCTCCACCACGGCCCGGTCAACCCGAGCCCAGGTCCGAGCCTTTAGAGGCGCCCTCGGGTTGTTCCGCTCCCCGATCCGATCCGAACCCTTCGGAGAATCTAGTAGGGCATGGGAACGCGCACTGGTGCGCGATGCCGTTCCCTGTAGCAAACCTCCGAAGGTGATTCGTTTCACACGGCTTGAGAGACCCTTTACGTTCCTCGCCGCCCCCAAACAAGCCCGCTGAAAATCCCGTCTGAAGCAAACAGCATTCTCTCACCAAAAAAAAGAAAAAAAAGATAAGACATTAAAAATAATAATTATAAAGTGATAAAATCTGTGTGTCTGTATGTTTGGGGTAATCTCCGGAACTAGGTACTGAACAGATTATCAAAATTATCTCATGAGCAAAAATCTCCTCTATGTACCCCTGTTACACAGGCTACCTAATTACCTTTAATAATTTTCAAAATCCCTTCGTTTGTCGCGATAAGACGCTGTTTCAATGGCTAGTTTTCCTATAAACTAGGAGGCCTGACATCATGCTGAGTGGACACCTGTTAGTGCCACTTATTTTTTGAATTTTTAATGTAATAATGTGTGTTGTGTCACTACTAAATGTTTTCCATTTGTATTTCAGTGCCATATAATTCTCGTTTTTGTTAACTTACGAAAGCTTAATGAAACTCGCACTATGCACAAAGAAAACACAGAGAAAAACTAATGCTCAGTATCCTCAGGATTAAAGATCCCACAATGATGACCCATTTCGAGATTTCCCTCTAGAGGAGGCATCAAGTTTGAAGTAAATCTGCGAGATCTCCCGTAATGTCTCCCAAGGCGTGCCAACCGAACTCGCTGACCGTAAAATTGTAAAAACTACAATAAATCTTGTGCCCTTCTCTTTTAGTGGAAACTCAAAGAGGTTGAATAAAAAATACTTACCAACGGCAGGCAACGTTAAAATAATGAAATGGGAAATTGAGTTATATCATGTAGGTTGTTGAGTTTAATTTCATATGGTGAAGACATTTATGAGGTTCAAGCTGTTTTTTTCACATAACCCTGCACAGCTTTTAAAAATATATTGCTATTATATATTTACTTACCCACATTTGCTAACACAATGAAGTACATATTATTATTTATCAAATAAAACTTAATGTTGCAAACACTTAGGTAGAGCCCTAATGCAATAGTATCATTTACTTAAAACTAGTACCTATGTAATTCTATAAAGATATGCTATTGGGGATAAAACCAACAATACATTAAAAAACTACAAAATGACATAGAAAAATCATGAAATCATAAATAGACGGGTTCAAATTATTAAATGTTTATTTTAACAATTTACTTTTGTCACTGAATGTTATTTATAATTGTGAACTATAAATAATGTATCTTCCTGTAAAAGGTACTAAAGTGTTTAATCTTTGAACTGTTCTATAACATGGTGAAACTCTTGGGTTTTAAGCACCACCAGTTTCGGAAAAGGAAATAAAATAAAAGATAAAATCTGGTGTAACCAGAGTGGGTTCAGGGTGGGTTAAGTCGGTCGCTGTAGTGCTCAGTGTTGTCGCGCGATTTAAAAGAGGACTTAGCTTCTGGCGGGGTTCGGAACGCGTGCGCAGTTCGGCGCGGCGCCTAGGTCAGCCTAGACCTGGGCCGTAGTCTGCGCCGGTGAGATCTGTTTCCGGATGTCACTGGGTCCGCCGCTGTCAGCTACCTCCGGAAATGCAGACGGGAAGGATGTGTGCTGGGGGTCGACGCTGCCCTGTAGAAAAACCCTGGAATGTACCAAATAAAAGGCTGAACACATGTTCAGTAAGTCCCGCCGCCACGCGGTCCGGGATTAAGATACAAGCTGCTGCAATTGAACCTAGCTCACTAACAATGACCTCTAACTAATGATTAACTACAATTCAATTTGCTATGGAGAACTCTCAAGGAAATAACATTTTATAAGAAATGCTTATTTCATTTATTAAGAAGGTAAGCACCGATGCCATAGTAACGGCTATTCGGACAAATGAAATTCTATAAAAAATAATAACCTGTTAGGGATTTTCTACAGAATAAAATTAAATGATAATTGTATTTCGTCCACGGGATCCTTCAGGAATCTCGCTTCACCGCAATGCAGTTATCTATTTTTGAAAAATAACGGTAGAACGACTCAACTTGTATGAGTATAAAGTCATCTTTAAAACAAAAGGACTTAGACAATTAATAAACTACATTCTCAAATAATGTAGGATACAAATAGTAACTTCAACAGTAAAGCACAATTATTTAGGTCTAACAAAGCTATGGAGAAAATCACTTTGACGAAGGACACTCAAGTATGGGGTTAGATTAATAAACTTTAGAAAACTGTTAATGTCTGTTTGTAACTGTTTTATAATTTGTTTCGCAACAAAATTTGTTTTAAAAATTACATAAACAAAACAAAAACATTATATAAATAGCTTGCCTTCTTAACTCATCTTTAGTATTTGTAAAAATATTATGATCAGATGTTAATGACGGTAGTTGTTGACATTGAACGGGCGCCTTTGGCTTTCAAAGTAAAAAGTAAATAGTGTTGTTTATTTGTTTAATGTTTTTGTTCCTATCTTGTTTAGCATATATTATTATATATGATTAAAGTGTATGACAAACGGTAAGTACTAAGGATTTTACAAAACACACTCCGTTCATTAAAGTTGAAACGGCAAAAATGTTACAATGTCAGATACATATACTTAATATTTTTAATAGGCAGATGCAATGCATGGCATTGCATTTTACTACATGCCTGTTAAAATTATATATTGTTCGAACTCTCCCAACGGCAAATAAACCCTCCAGAAGTTTTAACCGAAACGGATTTGTCAAATCAAAGAGCTTTATATAATATATAAAATATACTATATATAATAAATAAACATTAAAAATCGATAGCATAGTATATTAGCTACGTTTGCTATTTTTCTTAAAATGTCTTATAATACATGGAGAAAAACTTTTGTACTCCTTTTTAAGCACAATGCGTGCACGGAGGAGTGAGATTAAGTTCATAAACTCAATAAACAATGTATAATACATTGTTTTACTGAACTGGATTTAAATCTGGTAATAATAAAGGCATACTACTTAGACTGATTTTTTTTTTAAATATTCTTGGCCATAACCGAACTGGCCGAGCTGGAAGATTAAACTGATTTTTCAGGTTCATAGCACTGAATTGGTGGTGTGACAATATTTAAACTTAAAAATGTTACGAATTAATCTCGACAACTGGGCGCCTACTAGTTTGTTATAGCTGTGCAACTTGTCGGGGAAATCTCGCGACTTCTGTCGCACCTTGTTACCACGTGTTCAATCAAATGGCTTAATGTAGCGTGCCACAGTCTCGCGACTTGGTGCTGTTGCGCTTGTAGCGATCAGTCTTCACAGTTCGCTAGCTGCAACACCATTTAACACTTGTTATTTATTTAATAGGTTTTGTAAAGAACGCCACGGTGGCCGAGCGAGCGTGGCGAGCGTGGCGAGCTTTGCATTGGACCCGATATCCAACGCTTATTACGTACGATTTAATTACTAGGTCGGGCAAAGTGCGTTACGGGTTGTCGATGCACAGCCTGTGTTTGTGGTTACTAACCTGGGTGCCTAGTGTGTGTTTTCTTAACTATCCGTATTTATTAAATTACATTTTCGAAAACAAAAATTATTAGCTGCGCCTCCTGGCGACATAGGTACGAGAAAAGTAAAAATTTTGCCGTACAAATTCTCGTTTTCGTTAACCTGATTGAATGTCAAATGAAACACACACCCTGTATTTTATAGCAAGCATGGTGATCAAGCCATTATCCTACAAATGCAGCGATGACTACATTTTACTGATGGAGACCTTTGCCAGTGGGATAGTAGGTAGGTATGTATAGGTAAAAAAATTTTATAAGCGTTTTTAAAAGTAAATTCTTACTCCCATCTCTAAAGGAGTCTTTAATACCAAATGCATACAAATTGAAAACAAGCAAATATACTTCACTCACTCAAAAGTAACATATAACTTTTTATCCCTAAATACATATTTGCGTGTGTCGCGTGCATCGCAATATCAATACGTAAGTGCAATATTGCTTGATATAAAGAAATAAAAATGTTAATTAAGCCGAAGCTTACACTAGCGCCGAAGTTAATTAAGAAAGTTTCAAAAGAGCAAGGGTTTATTTTTTTGTCCAGACATTTATTGAGCTAGTTTCCTATAAGAAAGGCAGCGGAAAGAAAGAGAAGCCGTTATTGCAGCGAGTTGGCCGTTTGCCTTCTTATTCAATAATCGCTCAAGCATTTTCTATTGGAACCTTTTTTTATGGGCACTTGAGACTTGAGGCACAAAGCTTTAAACTACAAGTGTCATACAGACTGTCAACAGTAGTTTCGCTTACACATACATAAGTAAGAAAATATGTATCTCATTTGAGGAGAGATGTTCGTGAGATAAGCCTGATGGCGCATTGGTTTACGATCTGCTATTGCTAATGTTAAGGAACTTTCATAAAGGCCGTTTTTCAGATAAGTGAACAAAATGCTCTCGAGCTCCTCCGTGCTTCGGAAGGCAGAGCCGTTGGTTCCGGCTTTTTTTTTTTTTTTGAGAGAGATTGCTGATTGCCGCTGCGGCATTTTCAGCTTCATCGGGCTTTTTTGGGGGCGGCGAGGAACGTTAAGGGTCCCTCAAGCCGTGTGAAGCGAATCACCTTCAGAGGTTATCTAGAGGGAACGGCATCGCACACAAGTGCGCGTCCCCGTGCCCTACTAGATTCTCCGAAGGGTTCGGATCGGATCGGGGAGCGGAGCAACCCGAGGGCGCCTCTAAAGGCACGGACCTCGGCTCGGGTTGACCGGGCCGTGGAGGAGGAGAGACAGGTTCCGGCTGCATTATCAGTCGTTAACCACTAATCCACTGGGCCCGCGTGGTGGTTTATGGCCCGTTCCTATCCATCCATAGGGAAAGCTCGTGTCTGAGCAGTGGGGACATAAAATGAAGTGATGATGTGATGTGGTGATGTATCTCGATTACAACGGCTTTTACTATACGAAACATAAATGTGTACAATTAAAAAAAAAATATTCAGCGAGATATTATTTATTCTGTGGCGAGATATAGAACGAATGAAACCAGTAAGCTACTAGAAAGGCCTAATATTATCGAATCTCATTTAATTTTAATTCACGAGTATTACATAGATGATATAACGTACGCACTTACATAGGTAAGATATGCAGGACGCACAGGTCTTCATAAAATTATGCCATTTAAATAAAGCTTGCACTAACTAACTAAATAACCGCCTCTGTGGTCTAGTAGCTAAGACCACCGGTTTAGACCCAGAGGTCCCGGGTTCGATTCCCAGCGGGGGGTACATGTCTGTGTACTCGGTTTGGTTGGTGGTACGGCTAGTTTGTCCGCCTGGCTAGCTACCACCATCTTATCTAAATATGTCGCCATAACATCAATGTTTGTAGCATTGTTGTGTTCCGGCAGCTAGAGATAAGATAGCCAGTACCTCACTTGTTGAGGATCCCGGGTGAAGGGCGCTTCCATTATTGGCCTTATCATCACTTAACATCAGGTGAGATCAAGGCACTGTGCTTAACCGTTAATAAATAAAAAAATAAAAAAAAAATATACTTGCTAACGTATTTTACGCGATAAAAAGTAGTGCTTAAAGTAAGTTTATATGCTTTCGAGGGGTTCATGATTAACTGCCGTACTCAGAGACGTCATTTAAGTTTTAATGACAATTAAGTCTCTTGCGTCACTTTCTTATGTATAGTGCTAAATAGAGAAGGAAAGACATTTAATTGTCATTAAACTTAATTGACGTCTCTGAGTGTGGCAGTTAGTCCTGTTTTCAACTGGTAAGCATCGGCTAATTTCTTTGTGTTTGCGCCACGCTAACATCTATTTGACGCTGCTATATATTTTTTTTCGTTCTTTTCTATGAAGCAATTGAGTAGTGCCGTGCTTTGTACCCATCAATCGTTTAATACAAAATTAACGCCAGTGAGAACTAATAGTTACAAGTAGCAACTATCAGTATACTTTCTTACTGAGCAAAGGCTGATATTATTAAAATCGAGCTTCCGTTCAAATTTATTGCAGGTAACTAGTTAATTTTAACATGTTAGCAAAAACGAAATTTATCATGGTAGAAATGCAACTCACCTCGTTTGTCTGTCTATATCTATTCATCATCATCATCATCATCATCTCAGCCAAAAAGACGTCCACTGCTGGACAAAGGCCTCTCTCAAAGATAAATAATAACCTCATTTTGAGGGGAGTTTGCCATAATCGCCACGTTTGGCAGGCGGGTTGGCGATCACAGTAAGGTGGAAATAATCACAGAGGGACGCTGCTGCCCATCCTCTGGAGTGGTCCCATAGTCGCCTTCTACGACACCCACGGGAAGAGATGGGGTGGTGCAATTCTTTATCCCCGGCACCACACGGGGAATATCTATCCATGTGAATACAAAAGTATTCGTATCTTTTACTAAAGCGACTTAAAAATGCTGTAATAATGTAAGTAAAACACATTACATTGTCAGCTATACTCAATCGCCAGTTCTAGCGGTGTACTGTATGCGAAGCAGGAAACCACGGTATTATAATTGTAGTATTAAAAACTATTAATAATCTCATAAAAACAGACATTTGTAATTAATTGTTATTTAAACAAACTTTCGCAATGAAATAGTTCTAACTTGTAAATTGTGTTCTTATTATCGTGTTATTCTACCTATCATGCGTGTACGGTATAAATGAACCAGCTTTTATTATTATAACAAGATAAAAAACACGCCTGTAACCACCCTTAAACACTAACCACACAACAGTTGAAAGCCGAAAACAAAACACGAGCGCCGCGCCGACTTCGCAACAAATCCCGTCTCGTACGATTCTGTCGTCGCAATTGAAAGTTGCTCAATCACTTCGAATATTAGTCGCGGAAACTTTTTAATGAAAGCGGGCTCAACCGAAAAATGCTTCAAACCTCAAACACGCAAAGCTGGGGAACTACGAGACTGGAATAATGCTTGGGACAGAAAAAGTTTTACGCTCTGAACCTTGGCGGGGGTAAGTGTTTTGCATTTGGGCACACGCATCCTGCATACAAATGCGTGAAAGGATTGATGCTCGAACAAACTTTTTGGGGAAAAAAAAATCAGATGGCAGCACGCTGTGTGCTGTGTGCTACTCTCATGCTGCAGAGAGTTACGTACTTCTTCGGCTGGTGATCAACAGTAACAGTAAGTTAAATTATAAAGAAATAAAAAGGGATATTTAAAAAGAAAACTTACATTTTGTTGCAAACATTCGATACGGAAAAATTTTAAAAATTCAATCCAACCTTGGTTAGGCAAAGAAATTGCAATTCAGAAAAAGTGTTGAGTTACCACGAGCGGGATTCGAACTGGCACCCTCTGACATTCAAGGTCAGGTGCATAATCAATAAAGCAATAGTGACATTGAATGGTTTTAGTTATGCATCTGAGCTTTTACGACAAAGGGTGCAGGTTCAAGTCCCGCGCGTTGAAATTCTCGTTAATTTCCAGCACTTTATAACATTTATGGCTCGATTGTGAACAAAGGCGCTTCGTTAATTTCGAGTAGTACTAAAAAAGTAACAGTTAAACGTAAATTGTAGTTTATTTCATTTGTTTGTGAAAATAACTCCAGTAAGTGATTTACTAATCACTATTTTCTATCAAAATTTTCCGAAAATATAGTCTCTAAAAGAATGTGAAATTGTACTATTATGGCTGTCACGTCTGAATCTATACTAATATTATAAAGAGGAAAGCTTTGTATGTATGTATGTATGTAAGCCGCGCTAAATCACGTGGTCAATCATATGTCAATCCCATACATTTTATTCGTTTCGAACTACGCTATCGTTTTCTTAATGTTACTTTGGCTACCGCCCCTGGACCGATTTAAACAATTCTTTCACCTTTAGAATGCTACATTAGCGCTGAGTACCATAGGTTATATAACAAAAAAACACCCGTGCAAAGCCGGGGCGGGCCGCTAGTATTAATATAACTTGTTTTCTGCCACCGAAACGCCCTGTCAAGAGAAACATCAAAGTGTCAAGATTGTGACAACAGCTATTACTTTGGACAAGCCCGATTGCAATGGATAATGAAATATTTGTATTTGTGTAGTGATTTGGCGCGTCAGGCGCGAATAAGCAAGCAGCAGTGATCATAAATATTAGTACACAGAGGTTACTAAACCACTAGGGCTGAGTCTTGTTCATTATGATGACACGTCACAATATAAATATTTAATAAAAAATTCTATACCACATTAAAGTTATTAATCATGACTTAGTAACTCTGCACACAAGATCTAGATCGGATACACTTTGGATCTTTTAATTTTCCAATCGCTTATTGATAATAATTTTAGGAGCTCGATGGCGCAGTGGTTAACGCTCCCGGACAGTTCATTTTATGTCCCCACTGCTAGGGCATGAGCTTTCCTTCGATAGAGCACGGGCCATAAACCACCACGCCTGCCCAGTGCGGATTAGTGGTTGTTAACGACTGCTAATGCAGCCGGGACCAACGGCTTTACGTGCCTTCCAAAGCACGGAGGAGCTCGAGATCGAGATGATAAATTTTTGGTCACCCATCCGATGACCGGCCTTTACGAAAGTTGCTTAACCTCAGCACTCGCAGACCGGGCGCGTTAACCACTGCGCCATCGAGCTCGAAAGAAGAACATAACCACATTTAAAATTTTGAAACTAAAATCGATAACAATAATTGCCTGGTTGTTTAAATATCAAAAGGGTCAAGCATTGAACGCATTATCATCATCATCATCATCACCATCATAATCAGTCCAATGTACACCCACCTACTTTTGGGTTCAGTTAATTTTTTTCTCGCGCCATTATCCGCGGTCCTGTACAAAAAGATTGCACAGAACCAGGTCTAGGTCCAGGTTGGGACTATGACGGCATCGATGGATATTTATATCGAAGACCAAAAAGGGAAAGCGCTATTATTAAAGTTTGTGGTGGTTTAAGCCAGCGTTCTGTCATAGCAAGATCCTATCTTGCTATGACAGAACGCTGATAGCTTAAGCTATCTTTGGAGTTACTTTCGGATGCGTCCGATAAAATGCTTCGTACGCGTGTTTTTCTTAATCTTATCCTCGATTTGTCTACGTCGAGATAAAACCTTTATTGTGAAATTAAAAAGAAAGGTAACATTAAAATAAACCTTCCATACACAAAGTGCAGATTGGACTTCTTCTTCTTCTTCTTGAAAGTGAAGAGTCATGTCTGCGGTTTGTTTTATTTTCTAATATTTGTGTTATGTCGAATATTAATGTGAAATAATAGTGGATTATTAACCGTTAAGTGTTCGTAAGTGCGCATGAGTATTGGCGAATGAAACAAAACAGTGCAACTTCACTTTTCAAATTCTCTCAAGTAGTCCGCCCGAGGAATTATTAAAGTCCCACATCTTTACTGAGATACTCGAGGGGTAGGGGTATCATTTCTCACTTCCATTTCTATTATCATTCATCATCATCATACTGGAAGGAAATATTGTTTATTTATTAGTTGTTTGTTTTTTACTTGTAAGAAAAATTACTTTGACATTGGCTAAATGTGCTAATCGCACGAAGCCATCAACTAAAGGAAAAAAAACCGTGTTATTTATGGACTAATGTTTTAAAGTAGAATAAGTAAATTATATACCCATATGTAATATAGTCTGCCCCGTTGCTGATGAGTCCAACATTGAATACTACAATTGCTACAATTAATTGATGAGTAACGCCTTAATCACCACTCTCTCCAATTAAGGGTTGGTGACAGATAACAAAGCCGGGTTATGTATAGAAAAATTGATATGGCACACTTGAATACAATGGTGGCTAGAGGCGTACTTAAAACAAGCTCTCAAACTATAACCCCCGCTGGATATAAAATCAGGGACTTTACCTTGCGTCTGCTTAGTTCCAGATCCGTCTTTGAAACAGTAAAAAATCGATTGTGTCTGTATCTGCTGTCACAGATGACAGGTTAAGGTCAGAATTCATACGTTCAATCTATTGGTAAAAAGTTTGGTTTTCATAACAAGACAGTTAGGTTTTTAATTGGGCATTTCATAACACAAAATGGAAATGAAAAGAAATTTATTTTCAACCGCGAAACGACCCAAATAATTAATGCTGGCCTCCTTATGATTTCTCATTAGGGAGACGAGATAGATTTTTTTATCATTCACCGTAGGTATATAACAAAGACAAAGCAATACATAAAATTGTATTTTCACGGTACACTGTCACTAAGGACATCTTAAAATTCTCATCAGGCAAGAGAGTCTTTTAAATTACGTCATAAAATATTACAGGGACTTTGTGCTAAGGAGAAGCCTGTGAAATAATTAAGGACCTACCTAATAAGGCCTTTCCATTTGCATAACAAATTCGCGATGGGCCTCTTCTCCACCGAAAAAATATTGCTAGTGAATCCTTTGACAAATCAAGCGTTCTCGCCGAGATTTGGAAGGATTATTTTCTGGAAGGTAAAACGGGTTAATGGGGACTTATGTAGTTGTGTTTTCTTGGATGGTTTATTTTCAAACAACTGTAGGTATATTTTTGGAAAAGTGTTGAAAGTTAAGATCTGATAACGATGAAGTAGTTGTAAATGTGGAATAAGGCAAGGCTATTCAACGTTATAATAAAGTGGTTTAAAAAATAAGAGTAGATTTATTTTATTTTATTTTATTTTATTTTACAATTTTTGGAAAACTTACAGCTATATTTTAAAAATAAATTAATGTATAAACACAGTAAGGCCAATTACAAGTTTTCACCTATAAACAAAGTATGTAGATACATTTGGCAAATCGTTGTTAATATTAAGTACTTTATTTTTAAGAGCCGTGCGTGACACATAATGGATAAATACCTTTCATGAGCTAACATACATAAAGAAGTTATTATTGTATAATTTTTTGAACCTAGATACGTTAGTGTTGAATAAGTCTAAGTCCATATTTCGACACATTGAATTGAAAAGCTCAGGCGCCCTATTGATGAACGCATTAGATCGATAATTAGTCCCTGACAAAGGTACATGCAGTAAATTTGTGTGTCGCGTTGATAATGTTGATTTTCGGCGGATTGGGCGGAGATAGCGAAATTGGAAGCGCATCTTGACCCGGATTGTAAGAATCTATGGTACGAATCCCGATCGTAGAAAATTTATTCCGATTAAATTTTTTCAAATAGTAATTTGTTAGCAAAACATTTTGCGTATTTTTAATCCATAGTTTAATTGTAGATTTTTTAAATATATAACTTTATAGTGATTTGAAGGTAATAATCATCTATTATTAAAAAAAATATATTTATTTATCATGTTTATAACGTTCCACCGCTGGGCTTAGCGACCTTCCCACATTACGATTGAACAAGGGAAGATAGGGCCACAATGTACCACGCAGGCCCAATATGGGTTAGTGGCTTTTAACGATTGCGATCTGACGAAAACCGGGCTTAACTTATTTAGAAAATACTGAGAAGCTCGAGATATTTTTAATTTAATAACCAATTCGGTAAACTGGTTTTGTAAAAGTAGTTTAACTTGCAATATTGCAAGTCCAACATGGTAGTTCCTAGTACAACGGCAAAGCATTTTGCTTTCATTTCACTTATTAGGCAAGCGACGCTAAAGTCGGAGATGGAAGATGGAAGCTATAGCTATCTTATCTCTGAACTGACAATGCTACAAACATTGTTGTTATGGCGACACACTAGGAAAGATGGTGGTAGATTTCCAGGCATACTTTAAATAAGTATTGCCTCTAACACCAAACTAAGACCAAAAATATTTATATATACCCCACGCTGGAAATAGAATCGGAACCCTTAGGTCTAAAAGATCGACGGCTTAACCACCAGACTGCAGAGGCGATTCATAATATTGTTATACGCAAAGGAAATAACAATTTTACCAATACGACTAACTTATTGTCAAGTCACTCAAGATTTATGCGACAAACCCTAAAGTGGTGAACGCTTCTCTTAAGTCGACCGTACGTGATTGTCCGACCCGTACAATTTGCACTTACTTGTATCGGAGGCATCAAACAAATACCCCTAGTCTGGACATTTGCCGGACATTTGGGAACAAGGGGGACAGTGTCCCACTCAGGACGCACCCGACACGTTGCACGCGTGTCCAATTCTCGGGCGCCTTGTACGACAAGCGGGCTGTGAATAGAACAACATACGTACAAGACATTGCGTTCCCTGAAATACGGTTCAGCTGAGATAGTTGATTATAAATAAATGTCATGCACGGGAACCGGTGTTTTGTCTTTCTTTTGATGCGTGAAGTTTTGAATTTTTATTTGGTTTTTTTTCGACGTCAACACAGGAGTGTCTTGAGATTGCAATTCATAGGAATGTTTGCTATAATATAAGTAGGTAAACTTAATAAGAGTGAAAATTTAATTTTTTTTTGTCTTTAAAATTAAATAGTCATAAGACAAATAAATATTGATTTGTCATAGTTTATGTCTAGTGCCTATTCTTAATAAATGCCTTTCCTTAATATGAATAACAAATTTAAGTAAGCCGGTAGTACGTACTCACTCATAGATATTGAATGAGAGTCACATTGGCTTTCAGGTAAAATTCTTGTGGGTTGTATACATTTGTTACCTTGTTGTGGACAATGAAACCTTTGCGAACTTGCTGGAAGGACCGGAAGCTGACTACCTCTGTTAGTGAAGTTGACTAATGCTCTGTTGTGTTGACGCTACTTGGCTGAAGGATGTACAACATTGTGCTATAAGAAAATTTAAGATTGTGGTTGATTCAAAAGCTATATACATACATACATAGTTTAGTGTTACGTGTGGTTGTGGCGGATGCAATAACAATATACACACCGACAAAACACAAAATATTTTACTTTTTATTTTCAAGTGTTAATTGCTGCACTGAAGCTAAATTAAATATTTATAAAATTTTATAAAATACAGTGAAAAAATAAAGCCAGCCAGGAATCGAACCAGGGTCTTCCGCAATCCACCTATATTTACCACCTCCGTGGTCTAATGATCCGAAGGTCCTAGGTTCAATTGCCAGGTCTGGCTAAGTATGTTGAAGGCCTTTGCCCAGTAAGACTACTGTCTTACTGGGCAAAGGCCATTTATTTTTCTTTGTTTTAATGTTATTAGAAGAGCTCAAAGAAACGACTAGTCTGAAACCGCTCTGACACACAAGATGGTGTTGGTGGATGGTGATGGCGAGCGCGTCGCTGCGTATCACCCGTGCGGAGTTGAGCAATGTGTATTAGTGCCGACTTGTAGGATGACTAGACCGGGAATGAATCACTATTTGGGCTTTGAACAGTTTTATTAGAGGTGTTGAAATCATAAGGTTTGTTTTTGAATGTACAGTATTTTTAAAGGTGAAGAATTGTCACAAAGAATTTCAACCAGTAACGTAGTAACTATTACTCTAGCATGACTCAAAATATACTAGTCTCAGGAAAAAAACATAAGTAAAATCGTTTGTTAACTTACTTGTTTTCGAATACGAATCGATTTTTTATCTGTGGAAGTTTAGTTCTGTTCCCTTCTCGATGGAGAACTGTATTAAAACCGATGCTGCTGAAAATGAGCTGACACGAATAAAACCTGTTTTATTTTCGTGTACAGTCCTCCTGTTTTATATTTTAAAAAGCATCTATAATTATCATCATCAGTTCATATTATGTCTCCACTGCTGTGCGAGCCTTCCCTATGAATGGAAAGACAGAACGGGTCATTAACCACCACGCGAGCCCAGTGCGGATGGTGCGGTGGTTGTTAACGACTGCTAATGCAGCCGGGACCAACGGCTTTACGTGCCTTTCGAAGCACGGAGGAGATTGAGATGATAAATTTTTGGTCACCCATCCGATGACCGGCCTTTGCGAATGTGCATTAACCACTGCGCCATCGAGCTCCTCGATGGGCCATAACTCACCACATGGGCTCAATGGCTACTGACGACTGCTGTTCATTCAATGACATGACAAATCAGTTAACGCATAGCGTCTTCCGAAGCACGGAGAAGCTATTTTTTTTTAAATTTCACCATCACCCAGCCAGTAACAGTACAGCGATTTAACTCCACTTACAAGGTAGCAATTCGACATAAATGTATCTTAAGCCATTAAGTATATCTCCTAAACACTAACATTTTGCGTGTAAGTACATGTTCTGCCGGTGAAGTTGACTAATGTCGCCGGGGCGTGGAGGTGTTTGCTGACGGTACTTTACTGAAGGGTGGACAGACGTTTACTTACCGTCTTAACACTATAAAAAGCTGTGAGTGAATGACTCGCCGCCAAGAAGTTATGGTTCGGACAAAGTACCGTTGTAAGACAAGGAAATACTCTACCATTATGTAGTGCGCAGCATTGAAATCTATAATTATGGTTAAACAGTTTAATATGTCTACTGTAAAATGTTTTTGTTTTGTTTATATAATTTTAACACAAATTTTGTTGCGAAACAAATTACAAAAACACAAATGTGTATAATAGTGTTGAATAATTTCGGCGGGCTGGTTAGAACCACGATAGCTCAATTGGGAAAGCACCTGACCTGGTATGTCAGAAGGGTTCAAATCCTGCTTGTGAAATTTTTTTTTATAAACAACAATTGTTTTTTTATAATTTGTTTCGCAACAAAATTTGCGTTAAAATTATATAAACAAAACAAAAACATTTTATAAATAGCTTGCCTACTTCTTTACTGATCCTTAGTTTTTGTAAAAATATTATGATCGGATGTTAATGACGGTAGTTGTTGACATTGAACGGGCGCCTTTGGCTTTCAAAGTAAAAAAGTAAATAGTGTTGAATAATTTCGGCGGGCTGGTTAGAATCACGATAGCTCAATTGGGAGAGCACCTGGCCCGGTATGTCAGAAGGGTGCAGATTCAAATCCTGCTCGTGAAATTTTTTTTCAACATTTGTGTTTTTGTAATGTCTACTGTAGCTTTTCTGTTTCGATTTTTAGTGTTGGGTTAACTTGACCAGTACCTACACTTATTACTACTTTCGTTTCTAAATTCTATTTGGATAGTAAAAGAAACAAGTTCGTTTTAAATTCGTTCGTTTCGAGCGTTTGTTGACGAACCGACTGTAATTACATATTTTATTTTATTTTATTGGATAAAGAAACCTGTACGAGCACGCTCGACATTGTTATATTTTAGCTGACACTAGCAATAACTTTACTTGAACGATTTGTATATTTTATTATGTAGTACAATAAAGACACTGCACGGTGACGGTCGCCTTACTAAACCCCTGTCCCGTGCAACATAACCTGCGTACATTACGTAAAGATTTTACCTACCTTCTTTAACTAAACTACAATAACCTACCAACCTTAACAACTATCTACATACCTTGTAAATGCTACTGCTTTTACAAAATCTATACAAACAATGACTGAAATCAATACTGAAGACGATTCTAAACAAACTATTTTTAGGATGTGCGTTTAAGTGACAATTGTTTTATCGTAGTGGCGTCAGTGCTCGACACTTTATGCCTTGTGTTTGACACCCTGTCGTCGTTGCCGAAAATAATAAAGAATTTTATTGAAATTCTACTGGATCACAACTAGAATGCTGGTAAGCGTGTATTCAATTGTTGTCAAAAGTCAAAAATCAGTAGCTGATGATTATGTCTAATGATTAAAAAATGCCGATCACAGGTTCTTTTTTTTGAGAGAGATTGCTGATTGCCTCTACGGCATTTTCAGCTTCACTGGGCTTTTTTGGGGGCGACGAGGAACGTAAAGGGCTCGGCTCGGGTTAACCGGGCCGTGGAGGAGGAGAGAAGCGCCCAGGTACATGTCTGTACCTGGTGTAGAGCGAGTGTGAACCGGTTCTTCGTACCCTTGTTCTACGAGTACGGTGTCGTGGGCCTAAACTGGTGTGCATGTTTAGTGTATTCTGTAAATGTGTGCTGTCATTTAGAGGATCGGGCGGGGGTGAGAAACGTCAGTTGACACAACGCCCTAAAAAGCATCGGTTGAACGAGTGAAGGAATGAATAAGTGATTAGTGATCGAGTCATTTTAGTAACTGATTTTATAAAGATTTTATACAATGAGAAGATCGAATGACGTTGAGTATTTTTGTATATTCCAACATGTTTAAATTTTAAAACATACTTATATTGTTGTTGTTTAAAAATTTAAACAAGATATATGTTTTCCAAATAAAAGTATGAGGTTGAAGTAGTATTAGTTATGAAACGTAGTACCAATATTGTATTATACAAAAATAGTACCTACCAAATATCAATTTCTCAAAATCCATGTGAGAAGCATGCACTAAGCCGCCCGCCGTATCCCGTATCACATTACCGCCCCGCTCCCACCGGTCTCGGCAGCCGGGATTTTCTTTGTTCAAACAAGAACTGAATAATACATTTCACTTGAGTTTTAACATGACACCTCTTTGTTTTCTTCTCGCCACTCGTCACGAGAGGCGCGTTCGCTGCTTTGTACCGGGCGATGCGTAGTCTTATCTGGACGGTGAAAAATAGTTGTTCGGTAAAATAACAAAACACTATCGCAGGGTTTGCTGTTATTCTTCGTCTGTCACTTGTTTTACGTATTTCAATTCAGTGTTTTTAATGTGTTTAGGATTTCTGTGGCCAGTCTGAGGTTAAGTTTTGTCGATAAATAGGTGTGGTGGCTCGAAAATACTTTCTTGATCTTAATGAATGGCTTCGCGTTAAACGCATTTAGCCTTAAGTAGTATGGTTATAGTAAACGCAGTATTGTACTGTAGATTGACAACAGAAGATGAAGTTTGACTCGAGATTTATTTAATGATACGTCATTAAATAAATCTCGAGTCAAACTTCATACCGCCTCTGTGGTCTAGTGGTTATGACCACCGGTTTAGACCCAGAGGTCCCCCCGGGTTCGATTCCCAGCGGGAGGGTACATGTTTGTGTACCTACTCGGATTGGTTGGTGGTAGGGCTTGTTTGTCCGCCTGGCTAGCTACCACCATATTATCTAAATATGTCGCCATAACATCAATGTTTGTAGCATTGTTGTGTTCCGGCTGCTAGAGATAAGATAGCCAGTGCCTCACTAGTTAAAGATCCCGGGTGAATGCGCTTCCATCATTGGCCTTATCATTACTTAACATCAGGTGAGATCAAGGCACTGCGCTTACCAGTAATATATAATAATATTATATAAAAACATATATATACATTTATAGAACAACGAATATAATTACTTTTAAATAAAATGTACGTTGACGACAGCAGCAATAAATTCTTCAGTAGCAGTTACAAACTAACGATTTTATAAAATGTTAAACAGAATTGCAAACATGACTTTGCACTTTTCCGTTATGAATCTGTTCTTGGTTGTTTTTAATTTTTCTCTGAGGTTTTGTTAAAAGTAAGTTTGGAAAGTTTCGTGGCCAGATATTTGAAGCCTATGTGCAGTAGCTAGCCAACTAAAGTAAATATTTTATCACTATCTTCTTGTTAACTTGAAGCATTGCACATACCACTTTTGGTTATAAAACCAACCAAGTTAATTATAAAATTTGAATAAAATGCTTACTATTTTTTTTTCAAGCATGCTTGTTTTTGTAAGTTGAAGGTAGAAGGAGAAATATGGCAAAAAAACAGCCTGGGAACACTCGTCGTCTTTACAAAGTTTTCAACATTACCAAATCTCTTTTTAACTTTAACAATGTATTATTGGCAAATGTAATTTTAAAAAAATGCTTTAATATTTCTCGTATGTACAGACGCCTGCACATCAACCTATGCAGAACTGTCAAATTTCTTCAATAAATGTCCAACCATATGCCATAAAGTTCAAAGTTTATTGAAGAAATTTGACAGTTTGTGGTAGCTGATGTGCAGACGTGTATCTTCGACATCGTCGCTTAATAAAAATACTTACATCCTAACTTGGTAGAGCTGCACAGCAATGTACAGTGCAACTGGTTGCAAAGAACTAGGAGGCACTTAAAAGTGAACATCGAAAAAAAAGAAAAAAGTAGAAGAGAAAAGAAAAAACAAAAACCTAACGGCGCTTCTTTTCGGTGGAATTTTCAAACAAGCCCCCAACTTTGACATTAGCTTGTGAATTATCGCGGTCTCGCAGGGGTCATTTGTGAAGTTTCAGCTTGAAGTTCGGGTTGCTCGGTTCCTTTGCCGAGTCCGCCCTGGGCGGTGGCCAAGATCACTTTAGGGTTGAGGAACTATTCGCTTTTTATTTCGACGGACTTTTTTGCATTTGCAATTTTTTTTATTGTCCTCCCGCTCGGTGCTGACGTCTTGGGAGTTCTCACTGATTCGAAAACTTTGTGTTACAAATCGCGGGGTCTGATGGAGATAAGTTTTATAAATTCTTAGTAGTCAATGTGGCCTAGGGGGTAAACTACCGGTCCCATTCCCAGGTTTAATTTATAACGAAAGTTGATAATACAACGCCTCGGTAGCCGAGTGACAAAGCGCTCAGCCCGATACTCGAAGGTCCCGGGTTCAATTCCCAGGTCGGACGAAGTGTGTTTTGATTTTTCGTTGCATAGCCTAGGTTTGCGATCATTAACCCGCATTTGGCAAGCGTGGTGATTAAATCATTACCCATCAATTGCAGTTAGGTCTTGATGACTCCATTATCGGATAGAGGATTTTGCCCATTAGTGGGCCAGTCATAGGCTATATACATATCCTAAATTATTGTAATACCATAATAATAATGATTTTTATTACCATGTACGTAGTAAATGGTACATACTTTATACATAGTAGGTATGTCTGTAAGGTATCCTTTTATCGAAATCCTCGAAATCACCAACACTCCAGATAAGTTTTAATTGAGTTTTTGCAACACCCTTGTGCCCTTTGACAAGTTGGGCGGAATCAGATCTGATTAAGTGAGTGACTCAACCAAGTAGTGTTTCGATATTTTTAGGTCTCAGAAAGGCTGGTCTGAATTGGCTTTTTCTAGGTACCTAAGTTCAACCGTAACTCAAATCTTTATTTATGACTGAGTTTGTGAACAAAATTGTGCATCGACTTTATTTAAGGCTACTATATTTTTGTATTTGTTTCCTGTGTTATATTTCAATATTCTTTTGTTTATGACATTCATCTTTATTTCCTCCTAGTATTATGATATTAATACACATAAAAACGTAATCTAATTATTTAATTATTTAAAGGACCTAACACACACGGCACAGCGGCTTGCGTGTTCGCAAACCAAGTTAATAATAGTATTTGGAGCTTATCTGTGCCTTGGAATGCACGTTAAGAGCCGTTGCTTTTAGTTGAAAACTTAAGATGGCAGTCGCAAGTAATCAACGAACCCTCATTAGGCCAGCGTAGTGGGTTATGGCATGATCTCCTCATGTGCTAGTGCTCAGCCAAAGTCAAAGTCAAATTTTAAAATTCAAATAAACTTTAGAAAAGTGCTCTTGAATCATCCAAACATTTTTGTACCTACTGCCCTAGCCCTTGGCCTAAGCCCCACAGAGCTACTTTTATAGGCATAATTATGATGATGAATAACTAATAAGATTGTTAATCTTTATTTAGGTCACTAGGAAACAATGTTATTGGCTATTTATGTACACATTTATAACTTCCGTACTTCTGCTTATGCATAATTTTAATAATTGATTTTAAATAAAAACAGTGTTAGAACTACTATCATTGGGTTTGTTTCGTACATTAACCTTCCCTTATCATTCGCACTCATCTCATCTTATATACTGTAAACACATTACGACTATAATTACATTATAGGTAAAGATTAACAATCTTAGTAATGTTAACAGTTTATGAATCAATAATTAATATTATTTAGCCTGTAATCGGTAATGAGTCTTTCCTTCTGAAAATTACGAAAGTCAATTTAAAATATACAATCCAAAATGAATCCAATTAAGAGAATTAAACAAAACGGAAGGATTCCTAATTAAAACTATGTCTTTGTTGGAAACTGATGGGAGGTGAAGCGAGGCACGGAGCACTGAAAGCACTTTGGCATTGCTTAAATTAAGGTTGCAAAGGTTAAAAATATCAGATTATAAAAACGTTTTTGTCGAGTACTTCGTTTCGAGGGTCTGTTTCAAGTAGTGGTATCCTTAAATGGACCGTGCTTAGACGGTTTTAATAGGTTCGCGTAATGGCAGGCTCATTAAGTGAGAGTTCCATGGAAACTTTTGAATCGATATTTTAATTTTGTGCACAGGGGAAGTTTTTGTCTGACGTACACACGCCTGCACATCAACCTACCACAAACCGTCAAATTTCCTCAATAGACTTTGAACTTTATTACTAAGTTGTATGGTTGAAAATGTATTGAAGAAGTTTGACTGTTTTGGGTAGGTTTTGATCATGCACCATGAAAGTCAGGATGCTTTTTTATCAATCTTTTCAAATCAAATCAAATCAAATCAATTTATTCGTATAAAAAGTGTTACAGAAGTTGAAATATGGCAATTTGATCACACTTTTTACCAGAAGCTGGCATGCTAAATTTATTTTTAATAAAAAGAAAAAAAAAACAACATATACAATAAAGTTATTTTGAACAAACAATAGTAAATGAGTAAATTAATTTAAATTTGCAAAAATAAGTGGGTTACTAGATCCGGGTTTGCAATGATCTAAAGTAGGTATTCATCAATAGAATAAAAAAAGAGTTCTGTTTGCAATCAAACTACAGCTTAACATTTTTTTTTGAAACTTTAGTCTTATCAATGATGGTTGACGTGAACTACCGGTAACAATCACATTGCACAGTGGGTTTTCGCACACGACTTGGCCGGACATTTACGGGTCTAAAACAAAGTGTGAATAAATCTCTTTTAGTGGCTCTCCGCCGGTGTTTCTAGGCCATAAACGCAGGCGGTGGTCAGCAAACAATGTGCTCCTTGTCGTAGAAGCCATTTGTCGCGGCAACAAAAAGTGCTCGTTTGCTTGCACACGGCAGTGTTAATTTGGCACGCTAAGCACTACAAACCTGCAGATAGGCATCGCATTCGTTTTTATTTCGTTTAATGACTACTTCTCATTGGGAGCCGTCTTTAAACGAAATAAAATCTATTGGGATATTATTGCAGTACCAATTAAAGCTGACTTTTAGAGCTACAAATGAATACCTTAATTACCTATTTGTGTCTTTATTATTATCATCATCATCGTCACGCAAATGTTACGCAACAGCCTTTCCTTATTGTTCAATATCATACTAATATTATAAAGAGGAAAGCTTTGTATTTTTGTATGTATGTTTGTAACGAATAAACTCAAAAACTACTGGACCGATTTAAAAAAATATTTTACAGTAACCTAGGTAAGGTTACTGTAAACGAACTTGAAAACTTATAATACGCGACCTATTAAATTAATACTAATACTAGATCAACCTCATCAACAGGTATCCATTTTGATGACAACGCAAATCTGCGACAAAACCAGCAAAGTTATTGGATACTTCGATTACCATACCAGATCCATTGTCCTCAATGCATCACGCGTAATAAAAGAAAAGTCATAATAGCGCTGATAGCATCTAATGGATGTTCGCGAGGCGGAAAATCTGGTTGTGCCCCCGAATTAATATAACGTGAAAATGTTAGTAATAAGCATAACAAATACGACATAAAAGCATCTCTTATCTGGGCCAAAGTGAAAAGGCGAATATTAATAAATCCAATAATCTTCGAGTCGGCAGCAACTTTGATGCTCAGTTTTGTACGCCTCCACCATTTAGATTTTGAGTGTTTCTATTTAATGGCCGTAATAATTTTCGGATCCATTAAATCCGGAATGATGCTGAGGTTTCGTCTGTTGTGTGTGCGTTTGAGAAAAATGTGGGTGTTGTAGCTGTTACTGATGGTGTTAATCCAATTGCTCAGCTTGTTTGATGATTAGACATTGTTTACTGTTTCGTATATGTTTAGTTGTACGTACGCTAAATTGACCGCCTATTTTGACGCAGCCGTGAGACACTTCAATGTTTTTTTGTTTCTTTTTTGTTAAAGCCTTCTTTTTCCTATTGTCTCTTGTTTCTGTTAAAATAAACGTCTTTTCTTCTTCTTCTTCTTCTTATTCTTCTTCTACTCATGAATACGAGGTGCTCGATGGCATACTTATTTGATTTTAGTCTTGTAAGTTACCGCTTAGCAAGCACTTAGGTGTTTTGCGACGCGGCGAGCGTATTCTAGTTCATTGCGTTCTTTCTATCGCCGTTGACTAAGACTGCTGAAGCAAACCGCGCAATGAACTGTCCATAAGTAATGTTCTCTATGCCGGTTCAACGGATGCGTAACCAAGTTAACGTACCTCAAGCTAATCCTTGCTTTGGAATTTTGTGTCAAAAACCGTTGGTGACGGTTGCTCGCGTATTATAACAGTCGCTTACACCCACCAACCATGGTGACCTGATTTTCCCATATGCTATTCATGTAGGAAGGACTGAGCTCTTCTACAGTGGGAGGTTATTAGACTGATAAGTAAGATGTTCTTATTAAAACTTATTTTAGTCAAATACTATAGTTTTATCAGTACTTCTGGGTGAAGACCTGTGTGCAGTTTGTAGTTTAAAAATATGTCAATTCTGCTGAAAGTACCCTTTTTTTGGAATTTCATGCAGATCCTTAGCAATTCATGATGCGATGAAAGAAGGCAACCTTGTTAAGAGTGTACCTCAATATTCGTCTTAATCGATAGCTATCTTTGCGCGAGCAAAAGCCCAGTTTAATCAAGATTGGTGTTACGATGCAAAGTGAAATCTCAATATTAACCCTCGATTCTCGTTAATTCCGAATTTATATTGCAATAGCACCAGCCGACGTGACTTAGCCGTGATTAAATCCGTGGTGCTGGCTCTCGTAAAAGTACTTGGACGATAAAAATCTGGCGTAAAACTTGGCATAAAGAAGTGGGGATAATTGAAAAAACTGATCTCTCATTAAAATCTCTAGACTCCGGCCGCTCCTTTTCAGGATTAAACACGGCATATCGCAGTCACGTTTACGGTCTATTTTTAGTCATTTTTAGGAGTGTCCTTTCTCCCCGATCCTGTCACTTTTGTGGGACATCCCTCTCGTCGTAGCACCAATACAGATAAAATCTTATTTTGTCTACGTGTAGGTGAAAAAGAGATAGGCTTTCTTTTTTTATTTCGCAATTAATAACTAATCTATTGCTAAAGTCTTTTATTAAATGGGAATAAAGAGTATTTATTGTTTAAATCCTACTGAATTTTGGAGTAGCGTTTAAACTTGTTTAATACTTGTTTTGAATCTCTAAAGTAGTACTAAGCGAGAATTCTCTAAGATTTAAAGTGTAAAGTGTTTCCTTAACGTTTGTCTTAAATTTCTCAAAGGGCCAATATAAATAATGGGATTTTATTATAATAAGTGACACCTTGTCCCATGAATGATCCATAAACTTTCTGCAGTCGACGTTTAGGTATTACAAGTTTTTTTTTAATTTCTAGTATGAAGATAGTGTACATCGCAATGATTTCTGTAAAAAGAAATGTTTTGGCGCACATATAGAATACAGTTATAAACAAACTGTGACGCAACCGTTAGAATATTAATTTCTTTTCAGATTCGTGCTCCTAGGTAATATAAACCTTACTGCTCTTTTTTGTAAATTACAAATGGTTTCTATGTTAGCAGCTTTATTCCTTCAGAGGGCTTCCATAGGACGTAACACTATTTTATTTTAGTAACGTCATAACGTTACTAAAATAAAATAATCGACCTGTTTTTTTCATCCGTAAGCTGTATAATTTTTCTTACAGCAGCGTAAGCAGCGGAATAGATTCTCCCCGCAAGAGTACTAATATGAGGGTTAGGTACACTGTAATTTTGAATATCTAAGAACACCGTTGATTCTACAAGATCCAAAAGTTTATCAAATAAAATGTTTTTGTTTTGTTTATATAATTTTAACGCAAATTTTGTAGCGAAACAAATTACAAAAACACAAATGTTGAAAAAAATTCCACGAGCAGGATTTGAACCTACACCCTTCTGACATACCGGGTCAGGTGCTCTCCAATTGAGCTATCGTGGTTCCAACCAGCCCGCCGAAATTATTCAACACTATTTACCTTTTACTTTGAAAGCCAAAGGCACCCATTCAATGTCCGAAGAAGCGCACCTGAACCGACATGTCAGAAGGGTGCAGGTTCAAATCCTGCTCGTGGAAATTTTTTCAACATTTGTGTTTTTGTCAAAAGTTTATCGTTTAATTTTATTGTACTAACAACGTTTTTAACATTTGGAAGAGTAAAATTTATACTTTTAGTTTTCTTCGCGTTTAATTGAAACTAATTTTTGTTAAACCATTTAAACATATTGCTCAGAGCGTTGTTTACGTCATTAAAACTATTTTTATTTCGATCCATCTTAAAAATAAAAGATGTATCGTATGCATGTAAAAGATATCTTCAGCAAACAAAACAGTTTTACAGAAATTTTCTGCAAAGAAAGGTAAATCGTTTATATAAATTTAAAATAAGAAAGGACTTAATATTGACCCTTGTAGAACCCCCATCAGCACGAAAGATCCAGATGATATGGATCCATTGAAATGAAACAACTTTTACGGATCTACTAGCGTTTATTTTACACATTAGTTGTAATTAATGTTTATCCTGACGTTTCGAACCCTTTGCAGGGTCCGTGGTCACAGGGAGACTGAGTTGTTTCATTTCAATGTGTAGTGTTCGCGTAAATTTTAGAAAACAAGATATGGATCCATTCACGTTAACCTTTTGCAGAATCCTGCAGCTGAGATATGATTGAATCAATCAAGGCATCAGCGTGCACTCCATAGTGTTTAAGCTTTAAGAAAAGGGTATTCAACACAGTCGAAAGCTTTCGAGAGATCGCAAAATACTCTAAGAGCATTCTGCAATTCCTCTCAAGCCTCAAAAATATGTTTAAGCAGAGTTACATCTGCATCCGTAGTAGACCTTCCTCTTGTAAAACCATATTGTTCACTATGAAAAAGGCAAGGCTGTTCTTGGCGAAGTGGAAACTCAGTTGATCTAAAATTAGTTTTTCAAAAATGTATTAATCGTGGGTAACGTTGAAATAGGTCGAAAGTTACTTGGGTCATCTTTACTACCGGATTTGAAAAGTGGAAGAACTTTGCTATGCTCCGTGAGATCGGGGAAAACTCCTTCGTCAATACAGCTATTAAATATTACTACAAGAAAAAGCGCAATGGACTCAATAATATTACCAATAATTTTTGGTGAAATGTCCCATAAGTCACAAGTATTTTTCATTTTTAAGATTTAAATGATTTAAGAACTTCTTTACAATTAATATAACTGAATTGAAAATTATCATTACACATAGGCACATATTTTTTGAATAAGACTTCTGCACTACTTGACAAAGAGTTTAGGAACATGGTTGTAGCAATAGGAATATTTGTAAAAAAATGTTCAAAGGCATTAGTAACTTTATCATCCGAATTAAAATGCTATCTTATATCTTTAAAGAAAATTTTGTATGACGCGGCTTTACTTTACCATTTTCGCGGTTTATACCTACAGCTCCATGTTGCTTTTATTTTATTATTTGCCATTTTTATTTTCTTACTAATAAATAATAACTTGCCCAGGTGCGACGAGTGCAACTCGGACATAATTCTTTTACGCAAAGCTTCCCTATCTTAAACAGCTGTTGGTCTGATTGGAGTGATCAGCGCCGACACTGGCGGCGGCGGCAGCGGCGCGGTTAAAATAAGTTGTTAAGTCTATATGGTTGTAGCAAGTTTTTACTAACACGACGAATATCTCTCCACAGAAATAGAGTATAACTAGTTTTCTTGTCTGATATAAATTATTTTTAGGTGAACCCGACATATTCCGCAACAATCAAGTCCACATTTTTTTCAAATATTTGCGGAAATTTTACACGTAGCTAAACGTCCAATACAAAAATGATGCATCAGGAAAAATGCTTCACACTTTAGCACGCAACCCACGCGATTCTGCAGCTCAAACTTTAATGCGCTCATGGCGTGTATAAAGTAAAAAAAGGAACTTTTCTAAAGAGCTGTGAACGCGATACCAGTCTGAGGTGGAATAAGTTTTGTTTTATCAACTCTAATTAGTCAGGTCTTTTCGTTATAGAAGCGTCCAATATTTTAGTCGTTAATGAAACATTGAACCATAAATTTCTTTAAATGGAAAACTTTTTCTTCAACTTTCTAAAAATAAATGTAGGTATATTGTGTGATATGATAATGATATTAATATATTTTTATAAATATTGTGAAAAATTCGGAAAAATTTAAAAGTGCTTATCAAAATTTGTTTAAATAAGACAAAAAAAAACAACGTCAACTTGGGTTATTAACTATTTTAAGAATTATATCAAACAGGTTGTACATACCTACAAAATATGTTTTGTCTGCCATCGATCAAATTATAATAAATTTATCTTGATTTAGATATTTTTACTCAACATGGACATTTAATGTTGTGAAATATAGTCTGAAGTAAATTATTTAGCATTATTATAATAATACCATCACAACACTAATAAAGTACACACATCGCACCAATATTAAACCCAATTGTTCACCAAATCAAATAAATCGGGGATTGTTGAAAATAAACCGAAGTTTACAACAACTATGAAATATTGGCGGAACCCAGAGCAAAGTAATTATGGAAGTAGTACAAAGCGCAAATGTTTTCTGAATTAACACAGTTCGGGTTGTGTGTAAAGTTCGATCGGGTAATATAATAATATGCTTTATGTACTATAAAAACAATGTCGGTTTTTAAATGTTACGAACAGTTAATTTGTTTATACAATTTCATCACCATCGTTTGATAATAAAACTAAATTTATTTTCTTGACTTATTCACTTGTTTTAAGGGATATTTTCATGCATTCTCTTAACTTGTAATGTTATTTTTTTATTAGTTGAACCATCTGCAATCAAACATTGAAAACGCTATTAAGCACGTATTAAGTAAACCCTATGTATTATTTATGATAGCATTTCTTCAAATTAGAGTCTTGGCTTATAAGTTTATATAGTTTAAATATATTAAATATTAAATAAATATTAGACAACATCACATGTTCTGGATTCCAAGGTAAGGAGGTAAAGCACTCGTTTTTTTAATGGAAATCAGAAAAGACCACCCAGACCCGATACAATATCGAAAAGTTCGTTTTCGACATTGACCCGACCGTTCGAGAGAAGGCAACTAAAATTTAATGAAATGTTGACTTTATGTAACCAACCATTTTCGTAATATAGTTAACGATAGACAATGATCTGCAGACATAAAATCTTGCTGATCCATTGCTACAAATGCGTATGTTTTGCGATGCGTCTTGCGATTTCTCTGTTCATGGCGTTATTTTTATTACCGTTAACAAGCCATCAGTAGTGTACCACGCAAGATGCACGTGCTTATGACCGCAATAATTGTTGCTATAAGATTGAAGAAAAATGATTCAGCTTTGGAACGTGTTTGTATCCTTTTAACACGACCCCTAAAGCCTCTGTCAGCGGAAAGATGACGTCGTTAAAAAATAGAGGACTATTCCAGAAATCGAAGTTTCGGTCGCTGTTTTCGTTGTACAGGGAATCGCGAGATAAGATATCTCTGTTTTTGACTGTTGATTCAAAACTAATTAAATTTATTTGGTAATTTGGTAAGTGTTGTATTAAAATAAAGTTTAACTACCTACCTATTTTGACTGAATATACTTGATCTATTTACAATAAAATTTTAGAAATACTTAAGTACCTAATGTTATTTACGATGGATTTTTTCTTAGTTAAGTTCATTAATTCAAACGATTGCTTATCTACACTTAGAGCCTAGAGAATATCACATAATATGAAAACAATTTCAATGTCTTATTAATAAGACATTCTTCAGCCAGGCTTTTTACCATTATAAAATTTTATTTAAAATCATATATTTAAACTTATATTACTTATCATTTAATAATACCATTAATTTATATTCTACATGAATTCGTTATTTACGTTAAATAAAAATAAATTTTTCGAATTTATACATTCGAAATAGGGCTCAAGATGCATTGGGTTGGGGCTGTTAAAAGTGTCAACAGTATTTGTTACCGGGAGGGATAGTGGTTGTCACCCTTACATCTATTGCCGGCAACAAAGGCGTGAAAAATGGTTGCAAGTGAAGCATGAATAGGATAAAAGTGTTGCTTATCTGTGACTATTCATATTCAATGACTATATTGGATTCTACACGTGGCGTGGTCCGATTTCTTAGATTGGATTTTTTCATGTGTATAGATAGAGATTTGACTACATCCGTAAACGAGTGCTTTAGCTACTTAACTTGGGATCAGAACAATGTGTATGATGTTGTCATATATTTTTAAAGATAAATAGATAGATAGATAATACTATTATTACAACACCATACAAATTTAGATTAATCCTCTGCCCTTTAGACCGTACTTGATACGTTGTAATGGGCATAGTAGTCGGTGTCATGTTACTTTCTTTACAGTGCCTGATACGTTTCTAGCACGGTCATGGTAAGATACGGTCTAACGGCCAGAGATCTTTAAACAAAGTAATAATTTAAAAGAAATGTTACAGTTTAGCGGCCTCGTCGTTTTAAAGCGATTTCTTCTTGACAACCAGTTGATTGGAGATAGCTAAAAACTGTAAATTTGGAGGTGAAAACGTTTTAAAACTATAAGAATAATGTGTTAAGAAAAGTAAACGTTTAATTTATTTACGCAATTTTTTTGACCGAGAAATCTATTATGAAAATTTAAAAATGCATATAAATTAATTAGTAAACGAACATATTTTATTTGCCATTTCAAATGTACACATTGAAATTCTAGATAATGAATTCGTCGTAACATATACGTGAAATGTTAACTATACGTGGAACGCACCAACCACAAATGGGAAAAATCGCGACAGTAATAAAATCCCCGCATATCGTCACGAACAAATTTT
The DNA here is from genome assembly GCA_949315975.1 of Eudonia truncicolella. Classification (NCBI taxonomy): domain Eukaryota; kingdom Metazoa; phylum Arthropoda; class Insecta; order Lepidoptera; family Crambidae; genus Eudonia; species Eudonia truncicolella. The sequence goes on along the minus strand of OX438835.1, from coordinate 14,048,469 downwards.
TGTATGTGTGCTCTAGCTATGCTAGAAGTGTTGTAACTGTAAGCGTCTGATAAAAAATGTACTACAACTATGTTATATGATAAAATAACGAAAAAAAATATATAAAATAAAATATGGTTCCATTTCTCATGAGACTTTACGGAAATCTTAAGTGGACTTCTTGAGCGAATTTGGAAAGTGACGTTGCACTGTTTTGTTTTATTTGTTATTCATGCGTGTTTACGAACACTATACGGCTACTAATCATTGATTTGTTTTTTTTAAAAGCACAAATTTTTGAATAATTCTCGAAACAACACACATTACTCTTTACTTTTTTGCCAAAAAACATCATTTTGATCAAAACAGGGCTGTTAAAATGAAATAAATAAATGACGACAATAAGTAAATGTTCAAATTTCGAATCTAAATCAAAAGATGGCGTCTAATAGTTCATTGAACTCCTCTTGTCGCCGGTCGCGTGCACGCGTGCCGAGTTCTTGCATTACGATAATTACGAAATTTCACAATAATAAGCCGGTTGAAACATTAGCCGGCGGCAACGGCGGCAACACGAAAACAGAATTAATAATGGCCCAACTTTGTGGTTAATCCACATCGCCATCTGCACAGAATGTCGGAAAAATACATCCTATCCCAAGCTGTGTAGTAATCCGTAAATATGCCGCCGTTAAAACTGAATGCGATGCAAACAGAGTTTATTAAATCAGGGGGGTGACTCGACGACTTTGAAGCGAGATCGTGAAATGTTTCGTACAAAATCTGCAGTCAGCAAAGTCTACAATGGATGGAGGGATACAAGAAATGCGCTGGCTGAATTTCGATGAACTCTATGACAACGGATTTAGAATGAACAAAATACTTTACCGTGCCTTTGGTGCTTGAAACTATGGAACTTGTTTTAAGCCTCGCCGCAAAAAGGAGGTTTTGCTTTAATATTTAGGTATGTCTGTCTGTGGTAACTTTCAAACGATCTGACCGCTGTTATTTTACTTATTTATTTTAAAATTTATGTACACATTAACAAAACAGAAGGGAGAACATAGCAAGAATAGACAAGTAGGTAAAGGGCGCCGCTTATTTCACTGTGAAATTTCGTCTAGCAGGTCCGTGGGTTTCTTATTTTGAAGCCTCTTCTTGCAAAATGGTTCTTCGCTAAATTTGGTGGTTACAAGAGCAACTCATTTGAATATACCTAATTAAATCTATAGTAGTATTTTATAAGGCATCTGGGATTAGAATATAGCTACAAACTTGCAATTTTAGGTATACCTAATTTGTTTAGGTTTTATTACTTTTTTAAGCTGTAAAAGAATTAGATCTAGTGAAGTTAGAACACAAAACGAAAATTACATCACCTACAAAGAACTATAAATATGATAAACGAAAATATTGTTGTTTTTTCAACTCTTCAATAAAAGGGATTTTTGAAATTGTAATTGGTTTGCATTGGCGTACACCAATATTAATAAAAATAGCTTGCCTATTCTTCTGATCTTAATATTTGTAAAAATGTTAAGATCGAATATTGATGACGTAATTACTGACATTGAATAATCCTTTGGCTACGCATAGATAGTGTTGATAAAGCATGGGTCACACAGAGTCACGATAGCCTAATTGGTAGACCCGCTTTGAAAGAGAGTGCTGCTATTTTTAGTTCGAGTCCTGCTCGTTGAATATTTTTCAACACTCACCGTATTGTAAATATTGAACTTTAAATTACTTACCTACCTGACTAAATATAAACCATTATTTTAATCAGGGAAAAGAGACCTTATCTTGATTACGTACGCACCAAATTCCGACCGCTCTGTAATTGAAAACTAATGAAACAAATTTTTTGGTTATCCAGGTTCCATCTCGACTATTCTCAATTAAGGTTGCTAAACTTTTGCTATTGTTACATATAATTATATTACATATAAGCATTTAAATGTACTGTCTCAATACTGAGCAAAGGGCTCCATCATTAAAATCTAGGCATCGCTACACTATAGAGGTATTTGCTAAATCTCCACGCTTGCCAAATGCGGGTGTGTGATCGATCATAAATATGAGCTTATGCATTGAAAAGTCCGAAACACATTTTACCCGACCTGGGAATTAACCGAAGATCCTCTTGATATAGAGCCGACTACTTTACCACTTGACCACCAAGGTGGTATTTTTGCATTGATTAAAAGTTATTAAAAATATGAACATTACCTTTTATACTTAAGTTATCTAAGTTGGTACGATTTAGTACCAAGTCAAAATGACATCGTAAGAGATTGACAACCGCCTGTTTGCCTGTACGATTAATAACTTGCTTTGACAAAGTAATAAAGTGTTCAGCATCTTTTGTGGCTGACAGTAAATTATTTTTAATCAAAACAAAAATCTTCTGAAAATTCCGGTACATTTTAATTTACATCCAACTGATTTACCTAAAACCTCTAGTGATGCCTTCTATGACTTACGCATTCAGATATACCCCTGCTATAGAATCTATCGCTGTCGAGGGATCTAACAGATTCATCAAAGTGTCTATTAGAGCTGTTCGCCAGTCACCGGGGACGCATTCTTTAATTTATTGAAATTCACTAAAAAGCTACGGGCGGGCGTTATACTCGTATAAATGCATTATGGTTGACTCTGTAGGGAATGGGACTGTTGCGTTTATTCGTATAAGATGTTTGTCATTTTTTATTTACGAAAATGTTTTTTAATTTAAACTGACTGTTCAGAACCAGACATCTAAAGGTCCATCTAAATTCCCATCGAGGGTACATATCATTACTATTGTGCTCGGTTTAAGTTAAATATTCAGCGTTAAGAACTTAATATATCTTTAGTTTTTTTTACCAAAAACGCTAGCCAGAGTGCTGAATGCTACTTTTACAATTCCGCACCATACCATGACCGTGCTAGGAACGTATCAGGCATAGAATGTACCACGACTGGGTTTAAGTCCGCTTAGCCACCACCATCATAAAGCAAATGTTTCGCCATGCACATCAAACTACTACAAACTGTCAAATTTCCTCAATAGACTTTGTACTTTATGTATATAACATTTGGTTGAATATTTATTAAAGAAATTTGACAGTTTTGGATGGGTTGATGTGCAGGCGTCTATCCGCTTGCCTATAGCTACCACTATCCACCTACCTACTTAAAAGAATCTTGGAATCTTGAAGAAAGGAAAGAAAAAGTCTTTTAGGAATACACATTGATAAATCTATGCTAATTAACATAGGATGCTTTAAAAACATTAGACTTCTACTAACAATGATCACGTGAATGTAAGGACGTTATTTAAACAAACAAAAACAAACAGTACGCACTCCATTAGAGACAGGTCCTGATAACTATTTAGTAATGCCTCCATGAATGTTATCTTATGTTTATCTTATAATGTGATACCCAATTACTCACACAAATATCACGTTCCAAGCCCCCAGAGAAATAAATCACATCGGCCAAGTATCGCATAAAGAGAATTGGTTCCATGCAATTTCGGTAATGCATGAGTTCGTGGCCAAATATATAAGAGAGAGTTGAGGCTTTTGATTGAAGGTACAGATAGACTTTGCACATAGTTTAAAGTATCTTTCGATATGATAAAGTGTTTGTTTTTATTTTGGGAGAACACTACACATTGAAATAAAACTTTTAATTACGAATCTATGGTGGAGTGACGATCTTCGCAAGGTGGCTGGCAAGAGCTGGATGAGAGTAGCCGCGGATCGTGCTCAGTGGCGTGCACTTGTGGAGGCCTATGTCCAGCAGTGGACTAGTATAGGCTGATTATTTTGTAGGTATATAAAACGATTTTCACCATTGCTTAATTTCTAACGAACTGACTCTGTAATAAATATCATTCAATTAAATATTACACAAATAGTTTTAAATGTATTAAAAACCATATTACAAATATAAAAACTTTCACCGCATTTCACTGGATTAATATTGTTTTGCGAATCCAGCGTTTACTTTGACACATCCAAATATGGATATAACTCTCTAATAAATTGCCGACGAAATCCCAGCCTCTCAATTTAAAGTCGTGTTTTAAATCGAATCTGGAAATTAAATTTCCTTTAAGCAAACACGAAAGGGGGTTATGAAAGCTGTTCTATATCACTAATTTCACAGATTCGTTTGTGCCACGGCCTATAAATTACTGCGGGGGAAATGAGCTTGGCATCCGGAAAGAGGAAAAAATGTTAATAAAATTGTACCTTTCCCGTTAATCTTAACTCTGTAAGTAGTTAAGTACAGATTTGGGCAGATGCCGTACCTTCGTTAAAACGTGTGCATGTTTGTAAAAAAAAAAGTATTTAGAATATAAGAAATTGTATTAAAATACTGACGGTATCAACAAGTACATGTTAAGGGTCCCGGTTAAAGCGCCAAAGAGAAAGTGAAGATTAGATATATTTTGTCTACATCTTTTCAATGGCTATCATATAAAACAAGTCACAATTTAATAAATAAATCTTTTATGTCAGACCACTGATACATATTATGTATGTTAGCAACAATGAAACTTAAAAAACTATGTTAACTATGACGACCTCCTTGGTCGAGTGGTTTGTACACCGGTTTTCATGGTGTCGCCATCTCTGAGGTCCCGGGTTCGATCCCCGGTCGGGTCAATTTAGAAATTATTGTTTTTCTAAATTGTCTCGGGTCTGGGTGTTTTATATGTATAATAAGTATGTATTTAAGTATTTTAAGTAAGTTTATCCGTTGTATAGTAACCATTAACGAGTTTCATAACGAAGCTTCCTTTGGGCTAGATAATTGGTGTGAGTGTAAGAAAGTTTATTTATTATTATTTATTTATGTTAGCATTAAAGCTGTATCAGTAAAAAGTAATACCTTATAAACTATACCGATTTTTGTAAACTGGTAATAATATGGTGACGTAAACCACGGAATAATGTAATTAAGTAAATTTCACAATTATAAAAAGGTTTTTTAATATCTTACTTTTTTTTTAAAATTGTTTTACGGCTCCGGATGAAATCCATCAAGCCTGTTCATTCGTTCTATCTTCATATTATTATGTAATACATAAATAAACAATATTGATGATGATGAATGATAATAGAAATGGGAAGTGAGAAATGATATTACCCCCCAACCCCTTGAGTATCTCAGTAAAGATGTGGGGCTTTACTAAGTCCTCAAGCAGACTTATTGTGAGAATTTGAAAAGTAACGTTGCACTGTTTTGTTTCATTTGCCAACACTCATGTACACTCACGAACACTTAACGGTTAATAATCCACCATTATTTCACATTAATATTCGACATAGCACAAATTTTAGAAAATAAAACAAAACCGCAGACATGACTCTTCACTTTCCCGCCAAGGAGTCCCCTGAAATTGACTTGATTTTCAGTTGACATTTGACTGTGCCGCTCTCGACCTGTCAAAAAGACCAGTCAGCTTGGTTGGCATGTTTGCTCTATGCTGCATCTTTGAATCTATGCTGTTCGAGACCTGCGTCCATTCTGATCTGACGTCAAGACCTGATTGATTAGTGTCGTGCAAGTGTTACTTAAAACCGGTCGTTGTGGAGATCCATGGGGGAGGCCTTTGTTTAGCAGTGAACGTGTTTTGTCTAAGATGATGGTGATGTTGATGATGTAAGGTTACTTTGCTTGCGCAGGATCGATTGGACCTCGTCTAACCTGTCGGTTGTAAGCCAACAGAAAACAAACTTTGTTCATTGCAGCAGTAACGGACGCCCGATCCGATCCGAACCCTTCGGAGAATCTAGTAGGGCACGGGGACGCGCACTTGTGCGCGATGCCGTTCCCTCTAGATAACCTCTGAAGGTGATTCGTTTCACACGGCTTGAGGGACCCTTTACGTTCCTCGCCGCCCCCAAAAAGCCCGGTGAAGCTGAAAATGCCGCAGCGGCAATCAGCAATCTCTCTCCAAAAAAAAAAAAAAAAGTAACGGACTTTCGATCTCAGTTTTAAATAACATTGAACTTACTGTTCACAGGTAGCTTTGTAGCTATCTCATCGTAAATTTACGTTACGTTATACGTACTTATAAAAGTACTATTAAATCTATTAATCTCGTAGTAACCGGTACTTGGGGCAAGCTGGCGTACGAAATACGACACTATTAGACCAACGCAGCCGTAAGACTTAATCTCATTTGCAAAGCTAAACCTTTTTTTCAAGTGAGCTTAGCCATCTCGCCGGCTGCGTTCCCACTGAGTCTGAATTTCCAATTTAATTAAATGGAAACAAGGGAATGGTGGGTCCTCATCACTCTCGGACAGTTTTTTTTATTCTGTCACATAGTCTGTGGTCTTACTATCAGTGCATTTTTACGCTACACGCTAGTGACCACATAAATGTCTTGCGTAGCGAAGATAACACTCTTTGTGATTGCATAACATTATTATATGGTAGGATTAATTTTGGAACCTGTCCGCTAAGATAATGGCAACAAAAAGGAGGAGGGTCATTATAATTTGTAAAGGAACTTATTGTTTATTTGTAGAGAAAGAATTCAAATTAATATTTAAATGTTATTTATTCAATTTTGAACTACTTGACACATAATTATTTGACACAGACTTTTGGATTGCCATGGTGTGCTGTATCGAGATGCGAAGATAACAGTGTCAGGAGTCGGAACCTTACATTTGCTATGACTACATTCAATGTAACCACTTTTTTGTAAAGAGGTTGCTGATCGCCTCAGGCGGCATTTTCAGGGTCACCGGACTTTTTTGGGGGCGGCGAGAAACTTAAGGGTGCGCAGAGCAAAATTGCCAAAAGTGCAGTCACGGTTAAGTTAAGTTGATATAATTGAAAATACTATCATATTACATAAACAAAATATATATTTAGTATCAAAGGGAACGTGTTTACAATGAGTCCGATCCATAAATTCATAACACACTATAGTTTTTTCTACAATATCATTTAAAGTTGGACAAAAATCATGAAAACGGATGACAGCATTTAGTTGGTTTCATAAAGTTAATCTAAATTATCGTACCTGTGATTTTGTCTAAACAATCACCAATGGCTAAACTACAAATCGTTTGTCTCACATTTTCGATTTATCAAGCGGATATTTAAATTTTTATTTTTCAAATTAACACTTTAAATTGCCCATACGAAATTAGTATGGCTGCGCGGCATCAAATAAATATGGACGTAGACATTTCAAATAAAATATATAACACTTGTCACTTACGGACGGGCGGCGCCGGCGCATCTTAAAGAGTTCCTCAAGCTGTGTGAAACGAATCATTTACTAAAGGGAATGGCATCACGCACTAGTGCGTGTACTAGATTCTCTGATGGGTTTGGATCGGATCGGGAGCAGAACAAACCGAGGGTGCCTCTAGGACCTCCGCTCGGATTGACCGAGTCGTGATGGTGGGAAGAAGCGCCCAGGTACATATCTGTACCTGGTATTGAGCGCGTGTGAACCAGGTCGTTGTACCCCTGTTCTAAGAGTACGATGTCTTGGGCCTAAGCGAGTGTGCATGTTTAGTGTATTCTCTAAAAATGTGTAGTGTCATTTAGAGGATCGAGCGGGAAAAACTAGAAATTTGCTCGACGCGTCGCAACCCAAGACGCCCGTGCTAGTACCTGAGGCATGAGGCATAACTTACTCATCACTTGTAGCGTCGCTTCTTTAAGTGACAGTCTGAATGTCATTCAAGGCAAAATGAATCTTTGCTTTCGAATACCATATAAAGTCTCTGACATTATTGTTGTGTGCAAAGCGTAAAATCTTTTTTTTTTCAAAGAGGGATTGCCTATTGCCCCAGACGGCATTTTCAGCTTTACCGGACTTTTTTTGGGGGGGGGGGGGGGGAGAAACGTAAATGGTGCCTCCAGCCGTGTGAGGATTTCTAGAGGGAACGGCATCACGCACGTCCTGCGTAGTGCGTGTCCCCGTGTCCTACAAGATTCTCCGAGGTGTTCGGATCGGATCGGGGCGTAAAATCTATTGAAAGCGAGTAAGTACTGTATACGTAAACTCATAGTAGCTACAGATATTTTAAAAGGGCTGCTCACCAATCGTTGGATTTATGGCTGACTTCGCTTCCGCTTTTTCGAAATCTATTACTGCGTTCGAGGGAATTATTCGCAGGTACCGGTAAAAAAATCGTTTGGCTCGCTACATCGACACGGCGATGTATATTTTCGACACAATACGAATGGGAACGCGAATGGTTTTAAGTGAATTATGCGTCTGCACTTTTGTTATGGAGTCTTGTAGTTAGGTTTATTAAGTGGTTGTTGTGGACAAAAACAGTGTTTTAAACTGCGATTGTAACACTCGTAGACACCATCTATTGCAAACTCTGCTTTGTCTCTGTGAAAAGCTTCTCAAGTTGTCTGGATTTTGATAAGCGGACCGATTATAGTGAATTATATAAACTGCCAATTTCCTACTTACTTTGTTCACCCGCAGATCTCTTGAAACAGGGTAAAAATTTAAAATTAAAATTAAAAGTTAAAATACTTTTGATTCTGCTTGCATGGGTGGGATGTGTGTGTGTTGTTTTTATGATGAGTGAATGTTTTGTTAAATTTAGAGTTCTAAGGTATAACTAGTTTGTATTTACAGTTTGTTAAAAAAGAGTGCATTTATTTCGCCCATAAACTGTTGATCAGTTTGGCGAAATTGAATTTTTATTAGTAAAAACTATAATATGTTAAAAAAAAAAATTCTTCAGATCTTTGTGTAGAAATTATGTTTAACAATAAGGTCGTCATTTGTAGGTACTACTTTAGTATTTTCCTGTTTTACTATTGTGTACATTAAAGATTATTTTCAATTCATTTCAGATTCCACAGGGCACCTCACCTTTTGCTGTAAGGCGCCCTAACAAAACGTCCGGCATCCCACCACTAACATAAAAAGCAGACGAACACAAACCGAGATTTAAACCTCCTTGCATTTCGCTACACCGTCGTTAAAAAGTTATCACAAACGAAAATCTCCTTTGTCGAAATCCTGACCACGGAAACGTTATTTTTGCTGTAATTTGTTACAAATCAGGAAACAAAGGCCAGCTCGGAAATTTCGCGGTAAATCCGGCCCCCGGTTGTCTGGCCGTCCGTGTCTGACTGTCAATTAGCCGCAGGTAGCTACGGCAGGTGTCAAGTGACGGTAATTAACCGAGAGACACTCCTACTGCTACGGGAGACATTGTTAGTACACTCGCTTGACGCTCTTGGTCTCTTAGACGGAGGCGAAGCTTTGTTATACACATATGCGAATGTGAATGTTTGTGTTACAATAGCTGAACAATAATGATAAGTATTTTTAAATTGTCGGACTCAGCTATATATCTATCAATATTTTTTAAATCAGTCGTGAATCAGCGGTACACAAAGCAGAATACAATTTAAAAGATTATTTTTAAAATCAATCAATATGAAAAAGAAGTAAGTTAGTACATAACTTATAAACTGTCCCACGGCTGCGCATAAGCTTCCATCATTTAAAGTCACATCATCCCTACAGATGATGGGTATTGGCTTAATCACTAATTATGTTTGCCCAATGCGGGTTGGTGATTACAAAACTAGGCAATGAACGGAAAAATCCTAAACACACTTTACTCAACCTGCGAAAGGTATGGAGCTCTCGGCCACTAAAGTATTCCCATGCACCCGCTGAGGTGTATATATATAGTTTTTTTTTATATAAAACTAATTTTAAATAAAGTGTTCATTCTAAGCGACGACATCGCAAACCTGACGTTGGAGATACATAGGACCAGAAGAAGCCACGACCACGGAATAGACTGTCCTGTGGCCACAAGACACTCGGCAAGGGCTATTTTTATTTCCATGGTTATAGTTATGACATAAATTCTAAAGTACACACGCCTGCACATCAACCTACCACAAACTGTCAAATTTCCTCAATAGACTTTGAACTTTATGCCTCAACGATATAACGGTTAAAAATGAATTGAAGAAATTTGACAGTTTTGGATAGGTTGATGTGCTGGCGTCTGTACAATGTTGAAATATCAATACAATAAGAAGATATTGTATAGTTCATTGATATTAATATAAAAAAATATGAATGAATAATAGAAAAACTTTATGAATCGCTAGAATATAAATGAAAAGAAAACACATTGTCTAATTGTCTTCAAAAATACTCCCTTGACATCTTTCACTTCACAAGCCATCCAACTCTTGATTACATTGAAAGAACAGCAACAAAGCAAGGGGAAGTATTCTCGTTGGGACTTCATTATACATTTTTCTCTGTTCCTTCCCGCCCGTTCTACCCCGTAATCATTGCGTACGTGCCTATATGGCATGTCTGCGAAATAACTAATAAAAGTCAACGTAATAAAACCAGAGATTGTTTTAATATTGAAATATCTGAAAGAGTTGAGGCCGTTTGAGGTTATTCAATTCTGCAGCTCCAATATTTCCATTTAAATACGGAGTACATACTGAGCTGTCACACGGGGTTCCATTTGAATTGAGTGTATAATAAATCATGTCTCCTGTCCTTTGAAGTATCTTCTACGTATAAACACATGGTATGATTCTGGAGGTAGATAGACGCTACAGATAAGTAATAGCCTATATACTATCTACTGCTGGGCTAATACCTCCATCATTGAAATCCACCAAATGCGGGTTGGTGATCACAAACCCGGGCTTTGCATAAAAAAATCCGAAACTCATTTTGCTAGACCTGGGAACTTCGGGCATCGGGCCGAGCACTTTGTCACTTGGCAACCGGGGCTATTACACTTAAGACGTTAAAAACACTGGGGACTCACATTCTAGCAGCTTCTTAGTAAGTGAATGAATGAATGAATGAATGAATGAATGAATGAATGAATGAATGAATGAATGAATGAATGAATGAATGAATGAATGAATGAATGAATGAATGTTTATACAACTTAAAAAGAAAAACAAAGCCAAATAGGTCCCCCCCCCCCCCGTTCAGCTTAAAAAACCCTGGTACTCTGCGGACACCTTAACGGGTGGTGTCCGGTTATGCTCAAACATCAATAATCAGCTTTCTTTGATGCATATCAAACAATAACAATAACAATTTAGGAACTTAATCTTAAAAAAAATCTCTAAAATGTATACTTCTACTCGTATATCTATATCTGCGGTCTGCGAGTGCTGAGGTTAAGCAACTTCCGCAAAGGCCGGTCATCAGATGGGTGACCAAAAATTTATCATCTCGAGCTCCTCCGTGATTCGGAAGGCACGTAAAGCCGTTGGCCCCGGCTGAATTAGCAGTCGTTAACAACCACCAATCCGCACGGGGCCCGCGTGATGGTTTAAGGCCCGTTCTCCCTATCCATCCATAGGGAAGGCTCGTGCCCCAGCAGTGGGGACATAAAATGAGCTGATGATGATGATGATGAATATCCCACATTAGGGCAAAGGAATCTATCATTGAAATCAAGTCATCGCTACAATTCATGGCTATTGGCTTTATTACCTCACGTGCCAAATATGTCTGATAATCACAAACCTGCAGGCTTATTACCGAAAACAGCAACCAGTTATTAATTGTACAATTGATTGCAACGCGACTGCTCTAGTCGCGGTTGACAAATTGGTTTCACGGACACAAATCACTCAATGTATGTAAACTATTACATACATTTTAATCGCAAATGCACTAAGCGATCGATTCAATTTATCAACCGCAACTTGAGCAGTCGCGTTGCAATTGTACAATTAAGAACTGGTTGCTTTTTATAAGCTTTTCAATAATTTAAATAGTTTGAATTAAGTAGCTTGTAATGTACGTATGTAATTTGTTCGGGTGGAATCTTGCAACTCAACTTTGAAGCAGATATCTTCAACCGATTGAGTTGAAATTTTGTTGTGTACAAAATTTCAACTGTGTTCCGTTCGGAGCACAATGCATGGTTAATTGTGTGACGTCATTATAAATCCAAGATGGCGGACTAATTATTTTTAATGTATTCCTATAATATGGGTATAAAATGAAAGGGCTTGCTGAGAATAACTTGAAAAATAAAGTGACGTCACTCTATAAATAAATAAATGTTTCCCACACTCACACCAATTATCTAGCCCCAAGAAAAGCTTCATTCCTAATTTTATTTTATTTTATTTAAAACTTTTGCAACGTATATAACATGGCGGACTTAATGCCTGAGACATTCTCTACCAGTCAACCATAAGGTGGTGCAGAAATAACATGGTAGGTGCAATTGGGTGAAGACAACAATTTTAGAAATAAAAATAATATATTCTAAAACGTACAATATATACCTACATATATAATTAATTTTATATATATATATATAAAATGTTTTTGTTTTTTGTTTATATAATTTTAACGCAAATTTTGTTGCAAAACAAATTACAAAAACACAAATGTTGAAAAAATTTCCACGAGCAGAATTTGAACCTGCACCCTTCTGACATACCGGGTCAGGTGCTCTTCCAATTGAACTATCGTGGTTCTAACCAGCCCGCCGCAATTATTCAACACTATTTATTTTTTTACTTTGAAAGCCAAAGGCGCCAATTCAATGTCAACAACTACCGGCATTAACATCTGATCATAACATTTTTACAAATACTAAAGATCAGTTAAGAAGTAGGCAAGCTATTTATGAAATGTTTTTGTTTTTTGTTTATATAATTTTAACGCAAATTTTGTTGCGAAACAAATTACAAAAACACAAGGGTGCAGGTTCAAATCCTGCTCGCGGAAATTTTTTCAACATTTGTGTTTTTATATATATATATACTTATATAAACAAATATAATGTATTATATTTTTACATAAACTACTTCTGACTGAGATGATTCTGCCAAGGATTAATCAAAGAGAGCATACGGACTTTCTTTTTATAAGCGTCACGACTCGTAGCCATCCTGATTTCAAGATGTAGCGCATTCCATAGGAGAATGGACTGAGTATGGTAGGAGGAGTGTACAAAGCCAGATGTATGGGAAGGACAAATAAGGAGAAGATTATTTGTAGATCGGAGATTCCTACTATGAGAGGAGCAAAGGTATTGAAAATGAGGAGTGAGGTAAGAGGGAGCATTTGGAGAATTAAGTAGTGAAAATAGTGTCGTCAGGGCTTGTACACGCCTCGGATTACGAATGGGCAGCCATTTTAGCTCGGACCTATATTGTGAGATGTGGTCATATTTCTTGAGGTTGTAGATGAACCGTATTGAGTTGTTGAGCAATCTGTCGAGTTTATCTAACAAGTCAGCATTAAGATCGAAATAACACACGTCACAATAGTCGATCATGGGAAATATTAAAGTTTGCGCAAGCATAACCTTTGTCTTAAATGGTAAAAAGTTCCTCAGGCGATTCAAAGGAGCGCAAGGTCTAGGTAACTTTCTGGCTAACACTAGCGACCTGAGAGTGCCAACTTAGCGTAGAATCGAGATGCAGGCCAAGATTTTTACATTCGGACTAAATGGTAACCGTTGCATCGTACATAATTGGCTTAAGAGAGCTAATTCCCACTCTACCCATCAATCGCACGCTGCCAATGAGGTACGCGAAACGTCACCCCCGCCCGATCCTCTAAATGCCACTACACATTTACAGAATACACTAAACATGCACACTAGTTTAGGCCCAAAACACCGTACATGTAAAACAAGGGTACAAAGAACCGGTTCACACGCGCTCTACACCAGGTACAGACATGTATCTGTGCGCTTCTCTCCTCCATCACAGCCCGGTCAACCCGAGCCGAGGTCCAAGCCTTTAGAGGCGCCCTCGGGTTGTTCCGCTCCCCGATCCAATCCGAACCCTTCGGAGAATCGAGTAGGGCACGGGGACCAGCACTAGAGCGCGATGCCGTTCCCTCTAGAAAACCTCTGAAGGTGATTCGTTTCACACGGCTTGAGGGACCCTTTACGTTCCTCGCCGCCCCCAAATAAGCCCGGTGAAGCTGATAATGCCGTCTGAGGCAATTAGCAATCTCTCTCCAAAAAAAAATCATCATCGTCATCGTCAGTTTGCGCGACAACGGACTGGACACATTAGAACGGGAGCGGTCGGAGAGCACGCACGCGCAGAACTCACTTCGTTTCTAAAATCCATACGCAACTGTTTCTAAACAATTTAATTCTGATGTTAAAATAACATTAAAGTGATTGTAAGGAATACGACTGCGTTTTTACTTTGAAGATCCAAGATGAACCGTGTTACCGGCGAATCAGAGTTTGCTCGACCATCCTACCTACCTACCTACAAACACCTCGTCCCCGACATATAAAATTTTCGAGTCACATGTGAGTTGCCAAACTCCTCCGGAACGGCTCGATCGGTTTTTATGAAATTTTATATGTATATTCGGTAGGTCTGACAATTGGTCGTAATCTATTTATTACACCCCTAAGTGATAAGGGTGGTCCACCCCAAACATTTTTTTTTCAATTTAATTTTCCAATGCGAAATGTTCCACGATTTGTTTGTTTTGTTGTCATAGTAACTGTCAAAGTTGGTACAAAGTCCGCCGGGTCAGCAAGTAATAATATAATAAAAGAGATTATATTTGTGTATTCATTAATTGCACATCAACCTACCCAAAACTGTTAAATTTCTTCAATACATTGTCAACTTTAAGCCTTAAACATAAAGTTCAAAGTCTATTGAGGAAATTTGACAGTTTATGGTAGGTTGATGTGCAGACGTCTGCACTACATTCACCCGTAGAGCTTATTTTGTTACCCTTTTAAGTGTATACATAAACTTGTAAATAAACAACTAAATATGATATAAATAAAACAATATAGGCTGAAGTTAATTTTCTTGTAAATGGATATGTTTATGTAATCAAACGAACTACCTAATGTGAAGTCCGATCATATTTATATAAGCTTTGTTTAAAGATATATAAACAACAAAAACACAAATGTTGAAAAAAAATTAAACGAGCAGGATTTGAAACCTGCACCCTTCTGACATACCGGGTCAGGTGCTCTCCCAATTGAGCTATCGTGGTTTTAACCAGCCTGCCGAAATTATTCAACACTATTTACTTTTTTACTTTGAAAGCCAAAGGCGCGCAATTCAATGTCAACAACTACAGTCATTAACATCCGATCATAATATTTTCAACAATTCTTAAAATTTTTTCAACATTTGTGTTTTTGTAATTTGTTTCGCAACAAAATTTGCGTAAAATTATTTAAACAAAACAAAAACATTTTATATAATTATAAACTATGGTACCGAAAGGGAATATCTGAACATTTATTTTTAAACATACTGATGATTTTATTATTTTTATATTCCTTAGCACTAGACTTTCATCACTATATAAGGCCGACTGCGGAAGCACACTTTGCAACTTTACCCGGAATCCTCAACAGCAAAAACAGTTGTTGGCTATCTTATCTTTAACTATCGGAACACAACAATCGCCATATTTTGATAAATAGGAGGTAGCTAGCCAGGCAGACTAAAACAAGCCCTGCCATCAGGCGAATCGAGTACAAATTAGGACTCGAACCCGGTACCTCTAAGATTGAGACCTGTGGTCTTACCCACTAGGCCACAAAGGTGGTTAGATGATATCATCAAAGTCACTATTTAATAGTTGTCGGGTCTATAAAAATATCGGCGTCACATAAATATCTTGTAAAGTAGTGTCTGTAACCGTTCCAAAAGGCCTGTTTATGTTAGGATGTGTCAGTTAATACATTTTCGGGCGTCGTAAGTACCTTGAATTCCACACTTGAGCGATTCAATATTTATAACGGGTTTGAAGTTCACGAATTATTGGGGTTAACTATGGTAACTCGTATGTCAAAGGGGGAGCGAATGTTTACCTAGATTAGACGTGCGGCAGTTTAAAGGTAAGCAATAGGTATGGGAAAACTTACAAGATTTTTTTTAATGTTAAAATGGGACAAACGAGCTGGCCGGTCACCTGATGGAAAGTAATCACCGCCGCCCATGGACAGCCGCAAAACCAAAGTAATCGCAGATGCGTTGCCGGCCTTGAGGAAAGAGTTTGATCTTGATAAAAATGTAATAGAAAAAATCTAATAGCTTCAGGAAGCTCGAGTGGGAATCGAACCCACGGCCTTTGGATAACCGGTCTAATGCTCAGTATATATAGCACTAGCTGTGCCCGCGAATTCGTCCACGTGGAATAGTGACTTTCGGCAGCATTTTTAATGTTTTAGGCTAATTATTTTGCAATTAAAACACATACATATTCGGGTAGACACACTTAGGCATATTCCCCCACCTATTAATAAATAATTATTTGTGTATGGCGTGCGGCGCTTGGCAAGTTTCTTACTTGCGTTAATTTCCATACAAACTTTCATCCCCTTACAGCCCATTTTTCGCATTAAAAAGTAGCTTGCTTTCTCAGGCTCTTGACTATCTCTGTACCAAATTTCATTTAAATCGGTTCAATAGTTTAGGCGTGATTGCATAACACACAGATAGACAGAGTTACTTTCGCATTCATAATATTAAAGTAAGGAAGTAAGAATTGTAAATTCAAATTAAAAATAATATTTAATATAATTATATTGTAGTAGTTACTGTCAATAGAACATAGTCGCTCGTTTTCGCTGTTCAGGAATAGTTATTCTATCATTGTAAGTAAGGAAATAAATAACTTTTACTTCACAGCACAATCAACATCAAAATATTAATGATTACATTGTGTCACAGAATTTTTTTTATTGACATTTTTTTCCTATTCCGTCTTAGTGATGGCTGAATGATACCCTTAAGTCCTTCCATATATCTTTTTCCAGAGAGCTCACGGTATCGTTTGATCTTGCTGTGGACTGGTGCCAATGCTGAAACAAAACATGTAGGTATGATGACATAAGTACTTAAGTACATTTTTGCTTAAAAATTTATAAAGTCACAATACGCGTACTTTGGTTCAATGCGCCGACTGGAACAAACACGTAAGTCACTGCGGCCTATTACGTCTCTAACTCACGACTGTTCTAAATAACTTAAGTTTTATCGACTCATTTCATCTTCGATAATAACCACATATGTACTTAAGTGACGTTTTTAAACGACTTTGACTTAAATTTCTTCCGGGTCTAGAATTATGATATGCAAAACAAATGCAAATAGATTTATAGGATTATATAGAAGCACAATTTATAGGAATTACGATGTTAATACATAATAGTAATGCAAAAAAAATGTAGATGTGTTATATATAAATACCAGAACGCATGTCGATTGTATGTTTATTAAGTCGTAATTTAAAAAAGTATTTTCTCATTCAACAAATAAATCTGTTTATGAACAGACTCTGGTTTAAGAAAAAAAAAAAATATATCAACCAATTTTATTTGTTGCTTCTTGTGTCATTAAATTAAATAATATAAGTATATTTTATAAATAATATAACTAATTATGTATACAAAAAGGTAAAAGCAAGGCGCTTCTTGTCGCTTCTGCTTCTGCTTCTGCTTCTGCTTCTGCAGGTCCACACACACACAAACAATAGGGCTCCGTAGAATATCAGCGATGCAGGTGATGTTCATGCTGCATGGTTGGTTCATGGTCCTTTTTGGGTTTCGCCTTTTGGTTTTTTGGACTTCAATTTGAAACTGAATAAATATTTTGATTTGATTTTATTTGATTTGATTAGTTACATTGAAACAACTTAAATCTCAACATTCTTGTGCACAAGAACCCTACAAAGAACATACAAATTTCAATACTGTTCCTGTTTACCTCGATATTTAGTTGTCTTTGCAGACTATTGATGATTTTTCATTAACAAATTTTGTTTAGATTAAATTGCATCTTAATATTTAGGAACTAAATAAGTGTCGCATTAAACATAAAAAATCAGCTGAGGAAACCGTTTTGCCATTTGAGGTTCGAAATCCTGACAAAATGCAACATATCAGAACAGTTCGAATCAAGAGGTTCCTAAGTTCTACGTAGGTGTGAGTTTATCATGACCACAGTGTAGCTAGGTTCGAATCTCAGAATGGTAGGTCGTCTCCGCTTATGATAAAGTAAATAAGTTTTTATAGTCATCGAAGGTTAATGTGGTCATGACCCCTGATCCCAGTCCCCTCCAGTCCAGTTAGTTAGTTAGTAGGGCTTGTTTTAAGTTCGCCTAACTAGCTACCACCGTTTTGTCTACCGTCAAGACATCAATGAGTTTTAGCATTATTGTATTTCTACAGTTAAGAGAGCTATAGGTATTTCCTCACTAGTCAAAGATTACGCGTGAAATGCGATGCCGTCTTATTGTCATTTACTATTAGTTGAGATGAAAGTTGAGCGTTCCTGAGTTGTCAAATAAAGAAAAGAGTTACCACTCTGCTTGTGCAACAGTAAGCCGTATAAATGCTTCAGTTTTGACTTTGTCATTGGCGCGGAAAAGTTACTACAAACAGAAGTCTTGGATTCAGGAGTTAGGAGTAATACGCTTCCATGTACAGCCTTATTGTCACTCACCATCAGCTAAGATGAAGGCCAAGCGCTACCCCAATACCCCATAAAGTATTTAAAGAAATTATTTTATTAAATAGAAACAAATTAAAAAAAATTAAAACAGAGTTACTTGGCTTCTACTGCGGAAGGGCTTCCCAATGCTTCGGTTTTGAGTTTGCCACTGGCGCGGCGAACTTACTGTAAAGTTGATTGCCCTGCGACCGCACTCGATTTAAGTTTCGCACAGATTTCAGTTCTCTTTAGCTTTATTCACAGAGTCGTGGCGAAGTTAAGTGATTACATTGGCTTAAGCCTTATATTTCTCCATATGAAAGTATTGAATAAGTTGAGATTGAGTGTACATTTCTTAACAAATCTGGGTTCAAATATTTCTGGCACTGACGGGGTAAGAGAGCAGGAAGTATGCAATTCGTGATGTTATAGAAATACAGATGTTGACAATAATTTTGTATTAATAGTACTTTTGTGTAAAAATAGCGATTAATTTTTAAAGTTTACTTCAATTATGTTGATTAAATAACATGGCTCTAAAAGCAAAGTCATATTGAAGGTATAGTAGTATAGAGACTTCGGATCGCTCTATTTGTAAAATTTGTTGTAAACTAGTATGTAAATGAGTGTAATGGTCCGTTTGAAGCTAGAAATGTCATAAACCATAGGAATAAAGACTCTTGAACCATTCAACAGAACTATGCAGAACTAATACCGGTATTGTTTAGCGTAACAAAGAAGTTTCGTTGCGTTGACACGTCTAATATTCAACATGCCCTAAGGAACTTTCACACAATAGGGGACATAATGCTATTGCTGTTTTAATTAACCTTCGGGGGTGTGTAGAATTATATCTTCCTTCCTGCAGCGAACATTGTTACAAATTAATGGGGTTAATTACAGCTCTAGTTGAAATGTTTGAGCGGACCCGAAATGGCTCACGCCGGAATTAAAAACTCATTATTATTTGCCAACAGGCAATTCTAACTCATACGGGACGAGCATAACTCCAATTTTAAATCCATATTCAAAACTAACTTCGTGATTAATTGGGGTTCACCTCAAATAGTATTTCGGGAAATATTAAATGTGCTTAAAACACGAGTTGGTTAATAAAGTTGGTTGGTTTCAGAATGCCTCCGTTGAGATGGCGAGTCGAGTTGATGTAATAGAAATATCATTGTTCTTATTTAAATGTTTCAAACTGCTATTAAAATAATGCAGGTGAGTCTGTTTATGAAATAAATTTTGTAACTAAATGCGAAGCTAAGAGTCAGCTACTGTCCCACTCTATGGCAAAAGTAATATTTATTGAAATCAATTCATAGCGTCAGGTTGATTGATGGGTGTTGGTTTAATCACCACTCAATACGGGTTGGTTAGAAACCACGGGGACGCGCACTAGTGCGCGATGCCGTTCCCTCTAGAAAACCTCCGAAGGTGATTCGTTTCACACGGCTTGTTCCCTTTACGTTCCTCGCCGCCCCCAAACAAGCCCGGTGAAGCTGAAAATGCCGTCTGAGGCAATCAGCAATGTCTCTCAAAAAAAAAACCCCGAGTTTATTTTATTTTTTATGGAAACTTAGGCAAATGTCTCTGCTCTGTCTGATGTTAAGCAAAAGCAGATTCCAAATGTGAGGACAGCTAGTAAAGCAGGATTCTGCCGTCCTCACCTACCCGCACCTTGCCTACCCGCAAGTTGCTTCTTCACCTCTTGTTTGAGGACCCGAAGTTGTAGGAAGGAGGAAATACGTATGCTGGAAGAATTTTTTAAATGTATAAAATACAGTGATAAAGTTAAACGCCCACCCGACCCAGCCTGGAATCGAATCTGGGTCTTCCGTAATCCGCTATGCTACCGGGAAGGCTGACGTAAGCGCTGAATTTTGTCACTGCTTTTTAATTTATCTTTAATTCTTTAAGGTTATTTTCTACACGTAAACCTACAATATGGTTCTGGACGTAGTTATATTAGTTACTTATTGCATTTCTGTCTGGAAATTGAAAGAGGCCCGCTGGCTTCTTAAATCTTTCAAAAGTTTTGTTTTTTTTGTTTTGATTAACAGCCATATCGATTTCCAACGGAGGAACTTTATGAGTTGTGCAAATTACTCTCAGTCAGAAAATTGTATATCCTAATGACTACACTAAAACTTCAAAAAACTATGCAGCACTGTGTGTGATCAGATAGAAATATTAAAAAGGATAAGAAGGAAAATTGCAACTAACCTACATATAAGAATAGTGTTTGCGCTGAACGAACGAACGAAGAACGGTAATACTTTGCTCTCTGGACACATGTTTATATTAAAATAATTGTTATACATAATATAACATAAAATATACACACACACACACACACACACAGCTGGAGGACATTTTTTATTTATAGGTTTTACTTTGTCTTTAGTTATCTTAATTTTTTTTTCTTTAATGCAGTTAGTTATGGTATGTTTCTTGTAAGTTTATATTGAAAAAATATAGTATGTCAATTACCAGATTGTGTGAACAATAAACAAAACAATATTTTATCTTAGAAAATGTTCTGAAATACAATAATATATAATATTGTCTACCTAATGTTATGAATGAGAGTGTTTTGGAAGAGCGGGGCCTCCTGAAACAGCCATTTCAGAATGCCTACTAGAAAGGTCCCAATCTCTATTTATGGATAAGTAACCTTGATAGACTGCAATAAACGATTTTGATTTTTTTTGATTTTAAAGTGATGAGAGTGTGAGTAAATAAATTAACTATTTAAAAAAAGTTTACTATTTCACTAAAGTGTTATCTTGTCAGCAACATAACGTTCTGAGCCTGTGTTCAATATCTTACTTGATTCTAAGAATCCCTTCGAAAGCACGACCGGATGTTTAAAATCTTCGAGTATCTCTAAATTATTGCTACTTGCTGAAATTTTAACGTCACTGAAACAACAGTGCAATATTGTAAAACTGTGTATCCTCACAAGTTCTAATTGAAAATGTTTCTGTTATAATAACTTGCAACTCCGGCTCACATAGGTACCCCATACCGACATTGTCCGCGAAGGCGTTACTATGTAATGAGTTCTTGGTTGCGAAATCGTTTCGCTACCGATTCGCTGAAGGAGTTTACGTGACGTCATTATCATCACCCTATTTACGCACAATTGCTAGAATCAGGTCTCCTACATGAACTATAATGAAGATTTCGAGTCAAAACTTAGTCAAGATTGTAGTTGATGTACAGATGATGTTATTAAAAGACCTACCTGCCACCAACCAAACCGAGTACAATTCAATTCCTACGAGTACATAATTGAACAGCTTATAATAAATCCGATATCATGTCAAACGTTGTGATCGACCTTCAAACTTTTCTCTCGCAGACATCTACGTTGGTATAGGCTTTCCTCTATTGCACCAATCTTCACGGTCCTATTTTTAGGACTTGTCTCATCACCCATCTATAAAAAAAATGTTTTGACAGCAACCATTCCGCAATTAAAACCGGTCGCTTTGTGACTTAGTTTCGCCAGCCAGCACTCCAACTCCAAGCTGTTATAAGCAACACAAAGTGTCTTTACTCTGCAAAGGTGGCACCGCGTCAGAATTCTATTAAGAGGGGCTCAAGTTGTTTGCCTCCGGGGCATTGTTTATGTAACATTCTTCCTTATTGTGTGAGCCTCCCAGAAACCTACGATATGACATAGTATTCGCAATTTTCCGCCGGCCCACTTCTGTCGGTCGTATCGTGGAGTTATGCGATACACCTGTTACTATTATGAAGTACTAGGTTTTTTTGCGCCAAGATTTCGCTCGTGCGCCTCTTGCAGATCGTGGGGGAATTCACATTTGCCGTAGGTATTTGGCACGCTTCCTACAACTTATGAGAGTTCAACGGAATTGGATGAATAAAGACTGTGCAGTTCTGCAGTGGAAAGTAGTATACCATATTAGGTTCAGGTCATAAATTCTGTCACTTGTTTAATATAAAATAATTGAGACAAGTTTATTCATTATGTAACCATTTATATACCAAAATGAACTTAACAAAACATAGATTCTTATGACAATAAAGTTTATTCAAAATGACCTCCATGATTTTGAATACAGGCCAGTCAGTCGTCTATCGCAGCACGAACGAGGTCCATGTCAATATCGGCGGCTGCCTAAATCAAGGTTGTCTTGAGTGACTCCAAATTGGGATAAGGCTTTGAGCACGCCTTTTCCTCCAAGTGTTGCCATATCTTGTAATCTAACGGACTCAAATCTGGACTGGAGCAGGGCCAGTCTTCGTGCCGGATGAAGTCGATTTCACGCGCCGCCAGCCAGTCTTGTGTGCTCTTCGCTCTATAAGTTGGCGCCGAATCTTGTTGGAATACCCAGTGCCTGTTATTGAACATGGTATGAGAAACAGGTTCCACAAGGTTCGTCAGGACTGTATTTTGATACACAACTGCATTCGTTTTTACACCTTTCTCACAAAAATGTACCTCTGTCTGTTAAGCCCCAATAAGAAACTCCCAACCATACCATGAGCGAGGATGGAAAATGACCTCGTTGGACACGCGGAATACGGTTGCTCGCTTCTTCACCTCTGTGTGCATATACCTTATCATTTTGTTTGTTGTAGCTCTCTTCTACGGTAAAATTTTTTTCATCCTGAAAAAGAATTTCCCGATATTTTTTTCCCGCGTACCGCTTCAACAAAGCGCGGCGTCTCTTCAGTCTCAGGTCCATTAGACGAGCATTCAAACGATGTCCTGTTTTTCTTCGATATGCCCGAAGCTCTAAGTCTTCATTTAACACCCTTTTCACCGTGGTTCTGCTTAACCCCATCTGAAGGGCCAACAGTTTCTGCTTACGTTTGGGATTTCTTTGAATTCGCGCCTTCACAACTTTTATCACTGCTGGAGTCCTAACAGACCGAGGGCGACCACTTCTTGACCTGTCATCTACACTAGAGTCTTCATTGTATCGTTTGATGGTACGATAAACGAATCTTTTGGTTAAATTCAAATTTTTCAGTATGTCAAAAAATTTAATTGGCGCGTAACCGCAACGATGCAACGCAATAACTGCAACACGGTCTTCTTTAAGCGTTAAAAGTATACATTTTTATTTTCATGAACAATTCGAAATTCGAATTCAATAAACTTTTTTGTGGCCAGCATTCTAAAAGAAAAGTTTTTACTGTGTGACAATACTTATGACCTGACTGTGTATATTGTATAGGTGTGAAATTGCTTAACCTCCTGACCGCACTGGTACTACTCATAGTACATTACTATGAGTAGTACTAATAGTGTAGAATAATTTCGGCGGGCTGGTTAGAACCACGATAGCTCAATTGTGAGAGCACCTGACCCGTTTTGTCATAAGGGTGCAGGTTCAAATCCTGCTCGTGGATTTTTTTCAACATTTTTGTTTTTGCGATTTGCTTCGCAACAAAATTTGCGTTAAAATTATATAAAACTAAACAAAAATATTTTATAAGTAGGTACTAACAAAACTCAAATAATTACATCACTCTCCTTGGTTATAACCTGTAAGCTCTTGTTCATATGAACGTGTATAGTTAATACGCTACGAAACATACTTATTGATATCCATCACTGTTTCTACATATATAATCGATCATTCAATAACAGCAATAATCCAAGCACGGATGCTAATAAAATATAATTTATACGCCATTCAATAGATTACCGCGATGTCCAGTTGAACTGTTGCAGTAGGACAGGGATGGCCAACCTTTAAATAAGGCTGTGATACTTTTTCGCTAAAGCGCATCTCGTCATGCTAAAAATATTTAGTAAATGGTTCAATATACAATGGCATTATATAATAAACGATAAAAGTGCAAATTTAAATATTTTTTTCAAAATGCGAAAAGGCGACGAGCTAGACAGTAACAATAAAGATGGGATGACCTTAATAGTTATTCGAGAAACTTCCATGACGTTGCACGGAACGGAAGATGAGGAAAAGTGTGGAGAAGTTTTATCACCTAATATAATGATTAGTTACATGCATACACATTTGAACATTAAGTTCTATGAATAACATGACGTTCAATATTATATTTCCATATTTTATAAAGTTTATTTATAAAATCATGTCTTGAACCGGCAACCGGAATCACAAGACTGAACAATTTTAAATAACAGTTTTAACATAAATAATTATTGAACAATAATTTATTGTTTTCTAAAGTTTACGCGAACACTACACATTGAAATGAAACAACTTTTACGGAGCTACTCGCGTTTATTTTACACATTAGTTTTAATTAATGTTTATCCTGACGTTTCGAACCCTTTGCAGGGTCCGTGGTCACAGGGAGACTGAGGTGTTGGTCGTCTCATAATTAGTTAGTAGCTTGTATACCCTCATTTAAATTAATCAGGTGCATTCCGTTTTACGCAGAAAGAGCTTACAGTATCTTTTGGTCTGGCAGTATGGTGTTGGGGCTGGGATTTAATATTCTGTATGATGGGATCCCAGGCTGGTGGTAGATTCCAACCATCTTCTCTATTAAAATTAGGATGTTTTTTAATTTCAATAGCCTCGCGTATCATCCTAGGGATGAATCGTTGTTCTCTGGCGAGTATTTGTGGTTTATCAAATCTGATGTAATGGTTGGGCCCCTCAAGTGAATGTTCGCATACCGCAGACTTAAGACTTAAGCTTAGACTCAAGCATAGGCGCGAAAATACCATACTGCCAGACCAAAAGATACTGTAAGCTCTTTCTGCGTAAAACGGAATGCACCTGATTAATTTAAATGAGGGTATACAAGCTACTAACTAATTATGAGACGACCAACACCTCAGTCTCCCTGTGACCACGGACCCTGCAAAGGGTTCGAAACGTCAGGATAAACATTAATTAAAACTAATGTGTAAAATAAACGCGAGTAGATCCGTAAAAGTTGTTTCAGAACAATAATTTAATATGTACAATAAAATATGAGATAAAAATAAAGTTGTTCCACTGCTGGATGAATGCCTCTGTCATTGAAATCAAGACGTCGATCGCTACAATTGACGGGTATTGTGACCACGAACCCGGGCTATGCATCGAAAAATCCAAACGCACACTTTAACAGACCCGAATTGAAAGCAGGTCTTCTGGATTTTTATATTTTGCAACATTATTTAGCATTAAATGTATAAATCTTATGTAAGAATAGAATTTAGCGATGCCCTTACATGGTTTGTTACAAGCCATCGTATACTATTATATTATTGTACAAAAGTAATACTGTATGTATACCTACATAATTTCAATAAATAAAGAAATAAATATCGTCTAGCGCTTTACCACTCATTCACTGACACATAAAATAACTAATAACATTACAAAATTGATCTACTTTTATCATAATCTAGGTACGCTTATGTAATAAATGCTCATATTAAATAATATTCCACATCTGCCTAGATAGGGAGAGACATCAAAGCCGTTCGGTTAAGGCCATACAAAATAAAAGGCCGCAAATTTCACCAACCCAACACACGGATCGACAACTGAATTTCCACACTCCGAAGATTAGATTTGAGATTCCAAGCTAATGGTAAAGGAAATGGCAAAACAGCTCGGCGCTTCAGAAATTGGAAACTGAAAGTGGACGTTTTTGTTATCTGTCATTTGTCAGCACATCGTATTTATTCGATTTGTTGTATCATCATTCGTGCTATAATTGTATAGTATTAACGTTACAATTACTACCTAATGAATGTGTCTTATTTTCTTTTTAACTGCATGTCTTAACTACGTGATCTAAACCTTTGCAACTTGTCATGCCCACCTACAAGCCTTTTTTTTTTTTTTGATACGAGTGTCCGAGGATGGCCAAGACTCTGTTCCAGGGCCGAGGCCTTAGAGAAAGTAAAAACCACTCCGATGTCCTTTCGTCACCTTGGGACCAGCAAACCGGCGATCATCGCGTCGACTGCTCGCCCTGTAGATGGGCAAGCCCCTCTTCCGCCCCTGATTGGGGCGGGTGACCGACCTCGAAAACGATGGGCGGACACACTTGACCCGTCATTTAGTGAGACGGATCGCCGACGCGCCGGGACATACGGGGCGTCGGGCCTCAGTGGGGACCTGTGCAATGCACGGTCGAAGCCCCCCCTAGGGCTCGGACAGCGTTGGTTCCCCACCGGATGGAGAAGGCGCTGGTATTGCCGCCTTCTCCGCAGGAGGCGTCTGCGGCAGCACGGATTTGCCAGGGGGTCATCCTCCCTGGCCCGTTCCGCCTCCTCCTTCAGCGTCATGTCGTCGACGCAGAAGGAGTTGACCGCCTCCCAGGACCCCTCGCTACCGAGCATGGGCAGAACCACGGTCGGCAGGGAGAGGTCCGCGTTAATCACAGTGACCAATGCGGAGCGCTGGACATCGAACGCAAAGCACACCATTAGGGTGTGTTGCGCCGTGTCCTCCGCCGCCCCGCAATGGTGTCACTGTGGGGTCGGCTCTCTTCCGATCCGGTGTAAATAGCGTCCGAACGAACCATGTCCGGACAGTATTTGCACCAGATGGTATGTGAGCGCCCACCTACCAGCCTTGGGCTTATGTGACTTGACTTTGTCTAACGTATGCTTACCATTATTTATTTATTTATTAATTTGTTTAATTATTAAATAAATGAACAAATTTATTTTTAACTTTTTAGTTCTTTTTTTTATTAACAAGTAATAAAAGCTTCTTTTTAAAGTTTTTTTTTCATTATAATTGACAATAATTAATCAAATCAATAAACACGTTTTCAATCTTGTCTACATGAGAACAATAAACTATCTGCTCTAGACAAGTGGCAAAACGCTAATCTATATACATAATATAATGACTTGTCCTGACTGACTGACTCATCGTTGCCGAGCCAAAACCGCTGAAGCTAATTAGATGAAATTAGGACTGTAGGTTAATTGAGTGACGTAACCAGCCACTAAGAAAGGATTTTTCGGAAATCAAACTCTAAGGGGGTCAAACAGGGGGTGAAAGTTTGTACGAAAGTCCGTTCGTTTTGAAGTAAAATAAATGAAAATTGGTATTTGGCTTTGTAAAAAGAAATAAAGAATGACATGTCTCAGGAATTTTCTTTATTTTCCATTAAAAGAGTAAAAAAGGGAAGAAGGTATTTTGAGGAAACTGTTATTATTAAAGTAATAACTAAAAAAATGAATAATTTAATCAATCTATAGATTTTTCAATAAAAATAAAGAATTACGTGTTTTAGCATTTTTCGAAAAACCTCCTCTAGAAGGGTGAAATAAGGGTTGAAAGTTTGTATGAAAATATGTCATTCCTTAAATTGATATAAAGGTATTTGGCCTGGTTAAAAATTATGAAGTGTTTCAGGATTATCCCTACAGATATTTATTTACCTTTAATAAGTTTGGCTTTATTAAAACAATTACAAGTCATGTTGCCCATGTGAGAAAAGCCGCGAGCAAAAAATCTAGTAGAATATAAATCAAATAGAATTATTATTGTACGGCCGTTGACTCTCATTGACTCATTTATACCTACGTATCGTTATACGTACGTATAAATGACGTTTATGTCAATCCCATATAACAATTATTGTATTTAATTTCTATACTATTAGCGTTTTGCCACTTGTCTAAGGGGGGCTGATCTGATTCGATTCTAGTTGGTGCCGCGTTGTACACTCCCGTGCAGAATTAGCTGGCTGCCCAGATAAACACATATTTGGATAGCGTTGTTGTTCTACATTACCGGTGAGTAATTGGCGGCTTAGCGGAACGCAAACCTAGCGTCACTGGGGTCGACCGCAAACTGCGCTGGGTGTGTTCGGGGTCTTGCTCACCCTACTTTAGGGCTTACACTAAAAAATATTGTGACTTATGATGGTCATAGCGGTAGCCAACCTTCTGTAACTTTTAATGTGGATGTTATAGTTACAAACGCTTACCGCACCACATGAGGCGTTTTACAAATATGAAAAATATAATTTTAAGCAAATAATGTTGCTAACAGTTAGATACATACATACATACACACACTCGTAGTCTGAATCACACTTAACTCTGTTGTCTATAAAACCTGCTCCTGACATACCGGGTCAGGTGCTCTTCCAATTATGCTATCGGGACAAATCGTCAACTAAATCAGCACTAAAAAAGTGTTCAACAATTTCTGTCTACACAATAGGGTATTTGACTACAATGAAAATATAGATCTAACTGTTGTTAACTTTACAGTAAACATTTTTTAAACCAATTTAGCCAGCACATAATTTTAAAATAAATATGATTTTTATAAAAAATCATTAATAAATGTACTAAATTAAATATTAAATGTATTAAATGTTAAATATAAATGTATTAAATATATAGACAACATCACATACATTGTTCTGATCCCAAGGTAAGTAGCTAAAGCACTCGTTTCATGGAAATCAGAAACAACGACGGTACCACAACCACCCAGACCCGACACAATATCGAAAAGTTCGTTTTCGACATTGACCCGACCGGGAATCGAACCCGGGACCTCAGAGTTAGCGCCGCCTAAAGTCCGGCGTGCAAGCCACTCGGCTACGGAGGTCGTCAAATATAATACATACATACTTAAAATAAATAAATACTTAAATTTTTCTGATTGACCACGTGATCGAAAACGCACGGGATTTGGCTGAATCTGAGGTGACGTCAAATGCTTGTTTACAGTAAATGTCACTCGAAGTTTTGTATGGTGTGATTTGACAGCTTTAAAAGCTTTAAAAGTTTGTTTAGCAGGTGACGTCACGACATCACGTGACCTGCTTGCATCGTTTTGGCGGCTATTTTATTCATTTGAATTTTAATGGCGATTTACATAAAAAAAATAAAGAAATTCACAACGAATTAATCAAATTGCATATGCTATAATGAACCATTAGACATATTTTTCTAAAACCTGTAAAATACCTACAGTTCAATTATATGATAATTCACGGGCTGCGTGTAAGTTGTTCCAGCGTCTGTGGCCTAATAATGAGGATTTTTTTCCATATGATAACATATTTATGCTCTTGACTGTACTCATACATATGACTTTCCTGTTTCTGAAGGGTAGTTCAACAACGACCAGTAGGGGCCTACCCCATAAATGAATAATTTGATCAAAGATATCTATATTTATTGTAACGACGGCAAACAAATGATTTGATAGTGACTTTTTAATTATTATTCTAAAACGGGAAGTGTTTGGGGTCTTAATTACTAGCTCATTTTATATCCCCACTACTGGGGCACGGATGGATAGTGTGAAAGGGCCATAAACTATCACGCGGGCTCAGTGCGGAATGGTAGTTGATATCGACTGCTAATAGATCAACGGTTTTACGGACCTTCCGAAGCACGGAGCTTGGTCTTAATTTCACCTAATAGTAAACGATGACATTATTGAAAATGCACCTATTCGTTCTACAAATCAACATAGGTACAGACGCCTGCACATCAAGCTATCCAAAACTGTCAAATTCCTTCAATACATTTTCAACCATATTATTATGGCATAAAGTTCAAAGTCGAGGAGATCGATTGAGGAAATATGACAGTTTGTGGTAGGTTGATGTGCAGGCGTGTCTACCTACGTCTAACAACGTGTCTCTTTTAATTTTTTAAGGTGCATAATCTATAGTAAAATTTTGTAAGCGTTTCCAATCTTCAATGCATTTAAAAATATTTCAATCCATATCTCCTACCCAGCGATTTCATTAAAAGTTTCTTTACAAACTAAATACCGCACAACAAAAGACGAGTCAATAAAGGGGAGAGTTCTTTAGGCGCTCCACAGACATATCTACTTTGATTTCGGATTGCGGCAACAGGCAACAACATTTTTTTTATACAAATTAATTTGGCACGCAATCTATTCAAATAACCAAGTCGTCTACGTAAGCACTTTAATAAAAAAGTCAAAATTGTCAACTCAATATTTGCATTACAATGCTGGCCGGGAAAACACAAAAAAAATCATTACGCTTCATTATTGAAAATATTTGTTAACATTTATTACTGTACCTCTTAATACTGCTTAAATCTATCGTATGTTAAAATTTAGGATCGTATGGAATACACACGCTGTATGTTGATATTATCTGTAACTTAAGTTGCTCTGTGCGAAGCGCCTTAAATGCAGTATCATTGAGATTAAACAAAAGACAACGAGGGGCCAGCCATGGATTTGGAAACGGAAAGCAAATAGTTATAATTTTAGAACGCTACACGCAAACTCTTTGGTAAGTAGTACCTTTTTTAAAAAATAAAATCCTATACTGCTATGCATTTTTATGGAGTGGTTTTATTAACATACTTTACGGATTTACTCACGTTTAATTCATATTATTATCATTCTAAGTCACCTTGTGGATGAAATAATATTATTATACGTGTATAACCCGTGGGTTGCACGTGGTCCAGACTAGCACAGGACCGAAGCTAATGACATAATCGAAAAGAATTTTATGCCCACCTGTGGGCCGAAAGGCGCTAATGATAAAACAACATGCCTTATCTTGTTTCTAGAATTAAACATTGAACATATTTCAACAGTACCATTCGCAAACTTATCACGACTGATCTAAAATCAAGCAGTAGACACAAAATAAGGAATAGAAAATATGGCGACCGCAGAAGGTAAGTTTCATAAAAACGCGCTCGAGCAACGCACACTTATACAACCTCTCGCGCAACAGCTGCGTTCGGACTGGTTTGAGCTTTTCCAAGATTCCGTGTTTGTGAGATATTATTATTATTTACTTGTTGTTGCCCGCGACTTCGTTCGCAAAGACTATAGCAAAAAAAGTAAAAAAAAGTATCCTTTAAGCTGGTCTGGGTCACGGTCTGTATATGAGGAAAGTTTCATTAAAATCCATTCAGTAGTTTTTACGTGAGAGAGTAACAAACATCCATCCATACTTACAAACTTTCGCGTTTATAATATTAGTAGGATTTATTAATAGAAGAATATTCACATATAAAAGTAACATTTACCAATAATACTATTACGAAACTAAAATAAGGCGTCACATAATTCCTCCGCGTCGCTGTCGAC
The DNA here is from genome assembly GCA_949315975.1 of Eudonia truncicolella. NCBI lineage: Eukaryota > Metazoa > Arthropoda > Insecta > Lepidoptera > Crambidae > Eudonia > Eudonia truncicolella. The sequence continues at coordinate 14,016,958 of OX438835.1, read as the reverse complement.
TGGTAATGTACCCAAGAGACTGGCGGCATTACCACGTTGTTTTTTTTTTTGTTTTTTTTTTATTTCATGGTCTTGAGATATATCTCAGTTGAAACGCTCTTGATGATGCTTTATTAATTCACCTCACACATCTTGAGAGCGTATCAGCTGAGATCGCTCTCAAGATCGATATTATGTGTGCTTTATAAATACGGGCCTATTATGTATGCGTTGCTCGAGCGCGGTATGTTGGTCTTAAGCTTACCTTCTGGGGTCCTTTTTTGCGCTGTAGACCTCTGAACTGTTGCGATTGATAATATAATTTAACAAGAAAGGATAATATCTCTCTGTCTACCGTCGCAATCTACTTCGACACGAACAAATATCCGTCAATACATCTTCTAATCTAGGCTACTGATCTCATAAATAATTCTTTCGAAGTCATAATGATTTAGCAATTTCTGAACGGGCTCCTGAATACACAATAACGAGATACGTAATAATTATCTTGCTTTTACATCTTTTTAGGTACTCTATTAATTTGGTTTGCAATTTATAAAATATTTTTTATTTTATTTTTTATACTAAAACGGTGTTATACACCGTTTTTTCCGTATTGTAAATTTTTCGCAATAAACTTGGTTAAATATTTTTTTTATGTATAAGGACGGCAAACGAGCAGGCCAGGCAGCTGATGGGAAGAGGTAAACGCCGCCCATGGACATCTGCAGCATCCGGGGAGCTCTCTAAGTATTACCGACTGTGATACCTTTTATAGCGCACGGGAAACACTTTTGATAGTTTTTTTTTCTATGATAATATATAAAATACATATAGGTATACATGAGCTCAATGGCGCAGTGGTGAACGCGCCTGGTCTTCTATTGCTAAGGTTAAGCAATCTTGTAAATACCGGCCATCGGATGGGTGACCAACAATGTATCATCTCAAACTTGGAGAAGGTGCTTTGGAATGCATTCTTAAGCCGTTGGTTCCCAGTATATTAGCAGTCGCTATCAACCACCAAATCGCACTGGGCCCGTGGCTTATTTCCCGTTCTCTTTATCTATCTCTAGCGAAGGCTCGAGCGTCAGCAGTGCGGACATAAAATGAGTCAGCGATGTGTGATCAAAAAAATATGTTTTTTTTTATGTTAACGGGTAAGCACAGTGCCTTGATCTCACTTGATGTTAAGTGATGATAAGGCCAATGATGGAAGCGCACTTCACCCGGGATCCTCAACTAGTGAGGTACTGGCTATTTTATCTGTAGCTGCCGGAACACAACAATGCTACAAACATTGATGTTATGGCGACATATTTAGATAAGATGGTGGTAGCTAGCCAGGCGGACAAACACCCTACCACCAACCAAACCGAGTACACAAACATGTACCTCCCGCTGGGAATCAAACCCGGGACCTCTGAGTCTAAACCGGTGGTCTTAGCCACTAGACCACAGAGGCGGTTAAAACATTACATTACGTTTCTACATTATGTATATTTTTCGAAAAGCCGAATCCGATCACTCCGACCCACTTCACGCCAACTATAGGGTCAATACCTCAGACTATTGTAACATGAGATGGTCGGGTTGAGTGTGATATCATGATCCAATCCTTATCGCCGCGTTAGACTAATGACGTGAACTCACCCCAGCACAAGCGTATTAGCTTTCTAAGCTTACCGGGACTATTATTAATGTGCTTTTAACACAAATTTAGTGTTGGATTAACATTACTAATATTGGGTCCTTACCTATTTAATTGAAGTTTTTTCTTACTCAATAATAAGAATATTGCTTCTAAAATTCAATGCCGGTTGTTAATATTATACACATTTAATTAAGGCTATGGTACTTAGGCTTTAGTAATAATTATTATTTTTAATATTGTGCCCAAATTTTTTTACATTGACTTTTTTTTTCTTTTTAAGGTCTGCTATATTTAGCTAGTGAAACAAACACACTGCCCTACAATTTTTATAGAGTTAACATAAATAGATGCTAACAATGGACGTCTGCAGCATCCGGGGAGCTCTCTAAGTTTTACCGACTGTGATACCTTTTATAGCGCACGCGCGCAATCTTGTAAATACCGGCCATCGGATGGGTGACCAACAATGTATCATCTCAAACTTGGAGAAGGTGCTTTGGGATGCATTCTTAAGCCGTTGGTTCCCAGTATATTAGCAGTCGTTATCAACCACAAAATCGCACTGGGCCCGTGGCTTATTTCCCGGTCTTCCGTTAAGTAGGTAGATAGATAAGTAGGTAGGTAAGTAGGTACCCACTAATGCCCATGATAGCATTTTAGTGTGGTCTATTTGTAAAAAATACTTGAAGAGTAAAAAAAATGTTAAGTAAAGTAAGTAATTCTATTCTAATGCTCCTGCCCACGCTTGTAAAATGGTTTATGGCCCGTCCTCTCTGGTATTTCTATCTATAGAGAAGGCTTTTGCCCAGCAGTGGAAACAAAATGAGCTGGTGATGATGATGGTGATCACAAACCCGGTTAAAAACTGCTGTCTACACGATTGCAGCTAGCTGCTTTACGATTGACTTCTAAATTTGCTTTATTTTGATTGCACTTCATAGAATGACAAATAATACTTTTGGTATCTCTGAATCTGTAGTTTGGTCCGTAGTATTACTCAAGTTTTGTATCAGGGACACCCCGCTACACACGACTTTAAAGTTTATACTGACAACCCCCACCAACTTTACGGTTATAAAGTTAGGTGTCAGACATCCTTGCGCAAGCATAAGGGACCATCTGCGTCAGGTCATAATGACGATGATGATGATGTCATAAGACGCGCCGAAGCGCATTCTTCATCCGGTACTTTTAAGACTAGTGTCTCGAGCGAGTTGCTCCGTGAACACGTATAGTCCACTACCTAATATTCAGATAGGTTACCGGAGATGTAAGCTCGCTCACTTCTCGTTGCACCAAAACCACAACTCGCAGTTCCACTGCTCGAGTCGTCAACTCTAAAGTCGACTACCAAATGTCCTCATTGGTGGCAGAGTTGTAAGCCCACACACTTCTCAGTACCCATCCAGGCACCTCATCAGTTCCAAAATCCTACGCGGCTGATTCAACCGGAGACATTGCATCTAGCGGGCGCCTCTACTAGATTGTAATCCAGACTAGGGCCGGACATGTTGGAAGCCTACTCAACCAGACCACAACCAGGCAGACGAACATTCCCACTTCTACAGCTAACCACATAGCCATCACGCGTCCAACCCATGTCCGGAACCTGCCGGAGACGCTCGCGAAGGTATTACCGGCAGGGGGCCTAGGATCCGGAACTCCCGTGGTACCCTTGAAAAGACAGCCGGACTCGTAGTTCCAACTGCCATATCCTACCTATCAGGGTCAGTCGATTGTATCAGGGACAGTGGTAGCGGTTGATATTAAAAATATTTTCCTAGATGTTCTGGCCATCGTTGTATGCTGTTGGTGGTCATGAACCAATTCAGTAGCTACGAAAATGCAGCATTTTATATAGAAAAAAATCATAAAAGTCATCAAAAGTTCACTTTTCAACTTTTTATACTTTTCGTTTAGTACAGACGATTATCACTTATTTATTTAGAAGATTAATCAAATCCGTTTACATGTTGTACCCTTCTATAATAATAAACACAAGTAGCCATATCTTAAGCGTTGTACAAACTCTTAGCGTAGCATGTTGTGTTTCGGGATTTACTGGACAAACTATTGGAATGTGAGCGTCTAATTCCAAAGCTAACAAACCATGCTTGCCGGCTGGAGCACAAGTTTTAAATTATTTTTTTTTAGATTTTGTTTATAGGTAGCGCCTGCGAAATTGAGACCGCAAATTAAGCAGAATCTAAAAAAATATTTTTATAAAATTACAGTTATCAAAATATGCAGCAACTAAATTAAGAATATATGTGTACATATAAAAAAAAATACACAAACAGGATTTTAAAATGCAAACGAATTAAGAATATTGATGTTACCAATATATTTGAGTGATTTATTTCAAAACGTATAGATTAAGTAATTTCATTGTAGTTTTAGCATTAATGATTTTTTAGAGGTGTTTTCGTAAAGAATTACGATCGAGTCTAAATTGCACAATCGTGTTTTTGGGAAAGGTTTTTTAAAGACAAAGACATGAAGTTATCTATATCAAAATTTCAGATTCGTCGGTCTTGTCATACGCCTACAACTTTCGATGAAAGTTAATGTATTTTTTTTAAAGTGACGCCTTAACATGCTGTTTGAAGTATCTCGTGTTATAGCGCTCTGGAAACACATCTGAAGCACAAATAAGAAGACCCTCAGAAGGTAAGCTTCATACAAACGCGCTCGAGTACACAGACAACCTCTCGCGGACACGAATCTCGCAACAGTCCGAGTGTAGCTGTTCCTGCTGCTACTGTTGCTGTTTGTATGAAGCTTATATTCTGTGGGTCTCCGTATCTTGTGTCTGGAGGGAGCATGTTCCATATCCTACAGGTCCGCGGAAGGAACGAACTATGAGAACATAGTAATGTGTCGACCTTCGTAGCCGAGTGGCTTGCATGCTGGACTTTGGGCGGCGCTAACTCTGAGGTCCCGGGTTCGATTCCCGGTCGGGTCAATGTCGAAAACGAACTTTTCTATATTGTGTCGGGTCTGGGTGGTTGTGGTACCGTCGTTGTTTCTGATTTCCATGAAACGAGTGCTTTAGCTACTTACCTTGGGATCAGAACAATGTATGTGATGTTGTCTCATATTATATTATTATTATATTATATTATGTTTAACTCAGCACAGGCTTCAGTGTTTCACAAAGTCGTACAATCTTTGTGCTTATAACTGCTTTGTGATGAGATAACGCATTTTTTTTTATACTTAGCACGGCAAATGACTCTACACCACCTGATGTTAAGTGGAAATGGAGTCCAGTCGTGAAGACAACTGGTGCAGCGTGAATTTAACGCAGCATCAGTCAACTTCACTCTGCCGGCCCGCAAGGCGCCGAGTATCTCAGTAAAGATGTGGGGCTTTACAAAGTCCTCGGGCGGACTTCTTGAGAGAATTTGAAAAGTGAAATTGCACTGTTTCGTTTCATTTGCCAACACTCGTGCACACTTACGAACACTTAACGGTTAATAATCCACCATTATTTCACATTAAATATTCGACATAACACAAGTTTTAGAAAATAAAACAAAACCACAGACATGTTATAGTCATATTTTATTTTACTTAAGTGTAATGTTAACATTTTGTACAACCCTATTTTGTTATTGATTGACAAGCGCAAGGGCAGTGCCGGATGAGTGATATTTGACACGTGGCACGCTTCAATAACAAAATAGGGGTGTACAAAATGTTAACATTACACTTAAGTAAAAAAAATATATATTTTTTACCGTATTTAATGGTGATATTTAAGCAGTGAAGTCTTTACAGGGTATATGTACAAACCCTTAAATATTATTGCTTATTTTTTTTACAGATTGTATAAATGATCTAACCACAATTATTTGGCATAACTCATAAACAGCATAACTTTAAATAAATACCTATCTTAATAATTTACTTGTCCTTAAATCACTTCGGATGCTTCGATTTATGTGACGGTGATTGTACATGTAAAAATAGTGGAACAGTATAGTCTGGTGCCCGAGCGGCAGGCTTTTACCATATTCAGACAAAAATACACAGAATAGTCATTTAGCGTAAAACGGAACATATTCGAGCAAACAATAACTGACAGCAGCACAATATCAAAAATAAATTTTGAATTTTAATTTAATTTCAGTGTTCTTGTGACTGTGGTCACACATGGACATTCATAAAAAGTGCTCAAAAAGTCTTAAATACTATGTAGGTAAATACTTTAGTAAATCAGTATAAAGAGTTTTAATTCGCTTAGGTACGTCATAAATGAATATCCCTGACAATTAATAGTTCGTGCGAAGGAAAATAGTTTTAATTTTTTTTTAATAAGAGAGACAGATGCTTCAGTGTTAGAGTGGCAAAGCGCTCGGCTCGATACTCGAAGGTCCTATGTTCGATTCCTAGGTCGGGCAAAGTGTGTTTCGGATTTTTTGATGCATACGGGTTTGTGATCGATCACCGACCGGCATTTGGCAAGCGTGGTGATTAATTTCAAAGTTTTACTTTTTTTGTATATATAGTGAAAAAAAATGTTTTTTTTTCACTTTATTTTATAAATTTTATAAATATTTAATTTGAGGTAATCCACTTTGAGCACCCGCCTAAATAGCACCTGCACGAATAGCACCTGGCTTAGTCCACATTCAGCACCTATTGATATTTTTGGCAGGTGCTATTAGTGGATTCAAATAGCTTCAGTGCAGCAATTAGCACTTGAAAATAAAAAAGTAAAATTTACTATAGCGTTGTGTTATCAAATTTGTGGTCTTTCATCTGCAAAGGTGAATCTGCATGGCTATCGGTTGCAACGACCGTTGGATAGATGGCACTGTGCCGCTATTAGCACTCAAAAATTAAAAAGCAGTGACAAAATTCAGCGCTTACGTCAGCGTTCTCGGTAGCATAGCGGTTAGTGCAGCCGCCCGGATTGCGGTAGACCCAGGTTTCGATTCCTGGCTTGGTCGGGTGGGCGTTTAATTTTTTTCTGTATTTTATAAATTTTATAAATATTTAATTTTAAATTGTAAGGTAATGGTAACGGTGAACTGATGGGTGTTAGCTTAGCCCAATTACCTAATAAATAACCCATACACATTGAACAGTTCTTGTAAAAGAAAATATTTTTAAAAGTTCCAGTGGATTTACAGGCCGTTGCAATTTATAAGCCACCTCGCACATGTCGAGCCGATCCGATCCGAACGCCGCGCCGCCGGCCGATTCGATCCGAACCCCTCGGCGAATCTAGTAGGGTACGGGGACACGTACTAGCGCGTGATGCCGTTCCCTCTAGTAAACCTCCGAAGGTGATTTGTTTCACACGGTTTGAGGAACCCTTTAAGTTTTTCGCCGTCCCCAAAAAAGCCTGTAGAGGCTGAAAATGCCGTCTGAGGCAAACAGCAAACTCTGCCTAAAAAAAATGACGCCGAGCCGCGGTCCATACACTTTATTTATTTATTTAATCTTTATTACACAATACAATAAAATAATGTTCAAAAGGCGGACTTAATGCCAAATGGCATTCTCTACCAGTCGACCTAAGGGCTAGGCAGAAAAATTGGTAAGCGGTGCGACAAAAAACGTAAATGAAACATATACTACATACATTTATAAGAACTGAAATATACATATTAAGTTTATTAAATTAAGTGATAATAATATACTACTCAAAACAAAATAAGGGCCACGAGGTATTTTTTCATTTTGGTGTAAATTATTAAACATTTACATATTGAAAGTAGTAAAATATTGAGTATACAAACTCTTTGATACCTAAACTTTTTAATATTGTAGTATTCATCTAATGCTGGCAACAATTTTAAATAAAATTTGATTTAAAATTATTTTTGAAAATTTTGATTCCATTTTCTTTGACGTTTTGCTTTCCTTAGCTTCTTGGTTTATTAGAAATTATCAGATTTCATTGATATCTCGAGTCAGAAACATCTTTTGCAATATGCCACAAGCACGCAGGCGTCATATGGACTCGCTGACAGCAACCAGAGCCGTTACAATGATTGAAGAAGGTCATTCGCAGCGATCTGTGGGTTTGCAATTGGGATTTTCTCGAAGAACTATTCAAAATCTATGGAATCGTTTCCAAGAGACCGGCAGTGTTAGAAGAAGACCTGGTTCGGGCAGAGTTCGCATTACAACAGCTCAAGAGGGTCGTTACATTCGATTAAGTGCGCGCCGAGATCGCACAACGACGGCCTGCAAGCTGCAAAATCGTTTACGGCTCACAACGGGTACTCGTGTCAGTGACCAAACTATTCGTAATCGATTGCATGAAGACCAGCAGGCATCAAGAAGGCGAGTTGTCCGTATTCCATTAACCAGAAATCATCGTGCAAATCGTTTAAGATTTTTCCGTCAACATTTGGACTGGGACATAAACCAATGGGGCATGGTGCTCTTCACAGACGAATGCAAAGTTAAATTTTTTAACGACGATCGGCGTATTATGGAGAAGACGCGGCGAGAGATTTTCAGAAGCCTGCATCCATGAAGTCGATCGTTTTGGTGGTCCAAATGTAATGATTTGGGGCGGGATAAGCTTACACGGCAAAACTGAGCTCGCTATTTTAAATGAGGGTACTGTTACTGCTCAGCGGTATATTGAGGAAGTCGTCAGACCACATGTGATCCCATTTGCCCAGCGAGCGGGTCCTGGATTCATCTTGATGCAAGACAATGCTCGTGCACACACGGCTCAAGCGACTCGGTTTGTACTGGAAGCGTCTCAAATTCAAGTCTTGCCGTGGCCGGCGAACAGTCCGGACTTAAATCCAATAGAGCACATGTGGGATCAGTTGAAACGAAGAGTTAGAGACGGTGATCAGGAAATCCACAACCAACAGCAACTCATCAACGCTGTTAAAAGGGCCTGGGAAGAGATTCCAATGGAAAATGTCAGGCATTTGATTGAGAGCATGCACTCCAGGCTTCAGGAGTGCGTAACGAAACGAGGGGGGCATACCCGTTACTAAAAGATGAGCATGGAGTATTTTCTTTTGTTTTCAGTAACTTTACATTGTTTTTATTTTTAACCTTAAATGTGTTTTTTCTTTCAAAAGCAAATAAACTTTTTAATCATTATTATTGGAATAAATTTATTGGTCTACACGGTAAAAACAACATTAGTTTTCGTTACGGAGACAAAAAAAATAATATTGGTTTTATTATTTTCATGGTACAGACAAAATACCTCGTGGCCCTTATTTTGTTTTGAGTAGTATATAACATACATACTATTAAAATAAAACTTAAATAAAAATAGACTACATGAACACACTTAAACATAACAGAACAAATGATGATGGGAATCTCTTACGTGGGTGTTGATTCCTGTAGAAACAGTATAAACACCATTGTTTTAAAGACCATTATAATAATGAATGAATAGAAAATCGAGTTGTTTGAATTCTGGACTTAGGACGTTGCGATATGGTCAGCCATTTAAGCTGAAGACGATAGGAAGATATGGACGTATTTAAACTTTCTGTGTGTGTTGGCCCCGTAGCTGCTTGCAATTGATTTAATACAGTCTTCTTGAATGCTTTTGCATTGCATGGGTGGCGCAATCACCAAGCGCTTTTGGCAAGCGTGGTGATTAATTGCAATATTTGGGTGAAGGTGACGGTGAACTGATGGGTGTTGGCATTACCCTTACATTTAAACAGTTCTTGTAGACGAAAATATTTTTGAAAGGTCCAGAGGTGGAATTATGGGCCATTGGAATTTATAAGCCACCGGGCACATGTGACGCCGAGTCGCGGTCACCCATAAACTTTCCATGTGTGTCGCCCCGTTGCTGCTTGTAATTAATTTAATATGGGCTTCTTGAATGCTTTTGCTTTGCATTGTTGGTGGAGCCGCAAAGCGCTTATCATCCGAGTCCTGGGTTCTATTCCCGCGGGTCAGGAAGGGTGTTTTGATCGACAACCCGCATTTGGCAAGCGTGGTGATTAATTGCAATATGTGGGTGATGGTGACGGTGAGCTGATAGGTATTGGCTTAAGCCAATTACCAAATAAATAACCGTTACACATTGAGCAGTTCTTGTAAGAGAAAAATATTTTTGAAAGTTCCAGAAGTGGAATTACGGACCATTGGAATTTATAAGCCACAGGGCACATGTGACGCCGATCCGCGGTCACCCATAAACTTTCCGTGTGTGTTGGCCCCGTTGCTGCTTGTAATTTGGCCGCCTTTCGATGCGGGCGCGACCCATTCCCTGTTTGCACCAACTTGGGAGTCGCGTAGTTTGACCAAACAAACGTAATCGAAAGTCAATAAGCATGTGTTACTTTACGGCTATGACGGTTTCAGTAAGATTTATTGGGGCATCTTTGCATGTTGCATTTGCTTTGTATCTGTGGTTGAGAGGCAAAACATATTGGGAAAAGTGTTTCGAATATTTCTATGCTTGTGTTCACCACTTCGCATTTGGCAAGCATCCTCAATACCAATACATAGCCAACACCGGTTAACTATAGTGATGACGTAATTCAAATATTAGGGGCGGCAGTTCAGCAGTGATACAGTATAAAGCTAATTACTTTTAACTCAATAAATAAAAAAATGCATAAATTATAAGTACCTATGTTTGCAGAGTTTTTAGAGGTAAATGTAAATAAATACCTCAAACTTAGTCACTCTAACAATATGAAATAGTAATGAAAACCATTGCACAAACGAGATTTGAAACCTTCTTCTGATAAAGCAGGTTGGTATTCAACCAAATATGCTATCGTTTAGTCACTCTTTTGTTGAACAGTTATCAAACCAAACGCAACTGCTTTTATTACCTGAAGATTAGAATTTCTTCACTTCAATAGCCGATTCTTTGACCGTGTGCTTATTACGTTATGTAAACCCGATCCGATCCGAACCCTTCGGAGAATCTAGTAGGGCACGGGGACGCGCACTAGTGCGCGATGCCGTTCCCTCTAGATAACCTCCGAAGGTGATTCGTTTCACACGGCTTGATCCCCCTTTACTTTCCTCGCCGCCCCCAAAGAAGCCCGGTGAAGCTGAAAATGCCGTAGAGGCAATCAGCAATCTCTCTCAAAAAAAAGCGTTATGTAAATTGTATATATTTTTTATTCGATGCAAGTGGAGCTTTTAGATCCAATTGTAAACCGCCCTAAGCGTCAGTAACTAAAACGTACACTACACTATTATTTTAGCACTATAAACCAATGCGATAGGAAATAACAAATCCCCTTTGCTGGGGCAAGAAAATGTGAAAATGTATAGCTTCTTATCATCCGAGTTACGGAAACGTGGAGAGTCGGAAATCGACTGCTTGCACGTTGCCTTTATTTATTTTAACGTCTTGTGTTGTACGACCGGGAAGTGTTTATTATGATGATATAACGATAATAGAGATAACGATCGCGCTAGCGTAGGCTCTTAAAAGGCTTTGTGCGACTATTTTAATACATTTTATGGAGCACGCTTTCACAAAACAGAAGATTAAACAAATTACCTTTGACTTTTTAAACTTCAGCCTTAGTTTGTGTGTGAAAGTTTTGATCGTTATTTTAATGTTGTTATTGATCCATTTAATGTCCCCACTACTGGGATACGAATTTTTCATATGGATAGAAACACCATAGGGATAACCGACTATTAACCACCACGTGGACCAAGTGCGGATTGATGCTTGTTAGCGACTGGTAATTTGCAGCCGGGACCAACGGCTTTACATGCCTTCTGAAGTACGGAGGAGCTCAAGATGATACATTTTTCGTTACCTACCCAATGACCGGCGAATGCTACTTAATTTCAGCAAGACCGACACGTTTACTGCTGTACGAAGAAAGCCTACATTAGATACCTACATTAGAAACTAACCTTTGTTAACTTACTTGAGCAAGAATCGGAACAAATTGTATTACAGCCTTACACATTATGTCATTCACTTTCGAGGCAGCATCGTAGGTGGGCCTGAGTGGTGTCAGTTCAGGTGTCTATTAGCAAGACCTAGGCTTACGGCATGCGAGTAGGTAATAATTGACACAAGGAGCTGTAAGCTACTGAGATTTGCTTACGGCCGGTGCGGATTTAGTAGTTGCAAGTCATCGGTGAATGTAGTTATTCTAATATTAAGCATTTAATAAATGCAGTGCCCTTGCAAGGGTTTTGTGTGAACTGTTTAGTTCTATGACCTATTGTACCTACACCAAGAGTAGCTAATATTTTTTTAAATTTGAATTTGAATTAGACATTTTGAATTGTCTGATACAGATATCTTTGTTAATATATTGATTTGAGGGCTGTAGTTTTCTTATTGAAAACTACTATAACGTGATCTAGCGGTCATATTTTGTTGTTTGTTGGTTAGTGGATAGGCTTGTTCTCAGATCGCATAGCTAAGAAAATGGCAATTTAAAAATTTTGTTAATCTAAGCTTCAATTTGTAAACATGCCTGTGATGAATCGACAAGATACGTCATAATATTGGATAATGCACAGGTTAATAGTATTAATAGTATTAATAGTTCACTGCGCTTCATACCTACATCTCCTTATAAACATAGAAATATAAAGTAGTATTTTTGCAATTTTTTTCACATTTATTTTGCATTATTTTGCCTTTTGTAATATTGCGCAACGAATAAAAAGGCATTGGTGAGATTTCTTGTTTTGTTCAAAAATTTTATTTAGGCTCTTTCATTTCCTCGAAAGCTCTTATATTAAAAACTCCGCGCTGTCATCCGCTGTTTCTCACAAAACTTTCAAACGACACCCCCACTCGACGATAATTTCCTTAGTAATGCTTAAGTTGCGTACTTATTTTGCGGAAACTTTTTTTCTTTCACATCTCTCTTTTAGGTACTTACTTTTCTTAAATTCGAGGATTTATTACGACTGAACAAAGGATATCTGCTGGGTTACTTTTTGAAGAGTTCTAAAGAATTTGACAAATACAAAATGATTTATTAATTATTCAACATGTTACAACGGGTCGTTAGGCCGTACATACCACGAGCTGTTCGAACCACGGTATAAATGGTCAAAGGGCTTTTTTTGAATTCGGCGATTCGAACTATTTTCATAAATATAACTTGTTGAATAGTTTCAAAAATAGGTTTTTTTAGTGTGCCTAACGGGTCCACACTTGGCCTTTTATCTCAGTGGTGAAAGGGCCAAAGGTGGAAGCGTACTTCACCGGGTATCTTCAAATACTGGTGATCGCAAAACATGGTTATGCGTCTATAAATCCGAAACACATTTACCCCGACCTGAAAATTGAACCCGGTCCTCCAGATATGGGGCTAAGTGCATTGCTATTCGGTCATTGATAAAAATAATAGAAATAGAAATAGAATACATTTATTAGTGACACAATACACATCATTACATCAAAAATTTTAAAAATAAGTGGCACTAACAGGTGCCCGCTCAGCATGATGTCAGGCCTCCTAGTTTATAGTAAAACCTAACGCTGGTCTTCCGCGAACACCTTAGTGTAGGAGGGAGCACAACCACAAAGCAACAACGATACACACTTATACATAGTACATACACGTATACACAAAAACTAACACAATATACAATAACAGTTCTATTTAGATTTTTTCTGCCTTTATATTACCAAGGTAAAAAAAACTTTAGTCAGTGACGTCACAAGTATTAAGTAAGCCTATGACTATCCCACAGGTGGGCAAAGGCCTCCATGATTAAAATCAAGTCACAAACCAAGGCGAAAAAATCCGAAAGACACATTGCCCGACCTGGGAATTGAACCCGGGAGCTTCGGGTATCGGGCCGAGCGCTATGCCACTCGGCCACCGAGGCGTTTCAGTACGACGAAGTAATAATACGACGAATTAAAAATTAAGCTACAGTCAATGAACCGTAGACATCACGAATGTAACTGAAATAACAAATTGATCGAATCAACGACATTACCAATTCCCATCACGTCGTAATACAATCTGTACCGTACAATCTGTAATAATTAATACCTACATATTGAGACTTACCATCTGCAGGCAACATTATTTGAACTGTCGTCGTCTTAATTATTAATCGTGGCCTTGTTATTAGTGTTGGATTGATTCGTCATGCGCCGTAACTGAAAACGGTACCGTTTGAACGGTTTTGGTGAATTCAATCTTTGATATAGATATGAATATATTATATATATAGAAATAGAATATAAATAGAAATATCATTTATTTCCATTACTGTGTACAAACATTAGAAACAGTAGTATACCCCTAACGGATATACAACTTAAAAAGGAGATGTAATTTACAAGATAAAATTTTACTAGAAAAAAAACGCAAAGTACTCCAAAAATTCAACGAGTCTTCTGGAGTCTCGGTAGCTCAGCGGTCAGAGCATTGGACCAGTAATCCAAGGGTCGTGAGTTCGATTCCCACTCGAGCTTCCTAAGACTGGTTTATGTTTTCTAGTAAAATTATATCTTGTATTAACATACAGCAATGTGAATGTAAAGTTTAAAGTAATAAAGATGTTGTTTAATTTACAAAAATATAAATGTAAGGGTTACGTAGTATGTAAGTGTAGAAATGTATGTGTAAATATGTATGTAAGTGTGTGTGTAGTGTAGTGTAGTGTAGTAATACGAAAATACAAAATTAAATTACTGTCTGTCATCAGTGTCATCTCTTTTTCTCAACAATAATTGCTTATAGTTTTGCTCAATCTTATCCGATCGTCATTTTTAAACAATAATATATGAACAGAAAAAATACTTTCGCAGAATAATGTATGTTCGGTCGGGCTTAGCGCAACAGAAGGATTGAAGCATACCGAACACTACACATTGCAATAAAACACTTTATAGGAATTATACACACACATTTTGTTTGAAATATTAATGAAAATAGAGAAAAAAAATCCGGCCGCTCGACCCTCAGGGTGTATTTGTACTTTTTTTTTGGAGAGAGCTTGCCAATTGCCTTGCCACTGGGTAGCTTCACCGGGCTTTTTTGGGGGCGGCGAGAAACTTAAAGGGTTCCTTAAGCCGTGTGAAACGAAGCACTGTCAAAGGTTTTCTACAGGGAACGGCATCAAGCAATAGTGCGTGTCCCCGTGCCCTACTACAGTCTCCGAGGGGTTCGGATCGGATCGGGGATGAACTAAGACGTCATCATGTAAACCGACTATGACTGACTTAGAAACAATGTAAACACAACTATTCTGCTTATGCTTTCCATCATCTTGCTCGTGGAAATTTTTTCAACATTGTGTTTTTGTAATTTGTTTCGCAACAAAATTTGCGTTAAAATTATATAAACAAATTAAAAACATTTTATAAATAGCTAGCCTACTTCTTAACTGATCTTTAGTATTTGTAAAAATATTATGATCAGATGTTAATGACGGTAGTTGTTGACATTGAATTGGCGCCTTTGGCTTTCAAAGTAAAAAAGTAAATAGTGTTGAATAATTTCGGCGGGCTGGTTAGAACCACGATAGCTCAATTGGAAGAGCACCTGACCCGGTATGTCAGAAGGGTGCAGGTTCAAATCCTGCTCGTGGAAATTTTTTCAACATTGTGTTTTTGTAATTTGTTTCGCAACAAAATTTGCGTTAAAATTATATAAACAAATTAAAAACACTTTCCATCATCTTTATTCAAAATTTCACAATCGTGCTTCATAGGAGCTGCCAATTAAGGCTTTAATAACGTGCTGGGGGTACTAAAGGATTTCGCAGTACATAGGTGAAGAGGAATTAAATACTGCATCGCTCGACATACAGTTCTCGTTAACGATCAATTGGTTCGAGTTACGACGTAGCCCTTACTATGATCTCGATTAGAGATCCATTCGGGGCTGTAATAGTAAATAGTTATGGTTTTTTTCTTTGAAAAATATGTTTGTAACGCAAAAATGATTAAAATCTATTTACTATACACTTTAGGTGTAACAACGAACAATGAATCTCAAGAGAACTGCTTTGCTTTAATTTCTATAGCCTATATACAGTCCCACTGTTGGGCAAAGGCCTCTATCAGTGAAATCAAGTCATTGCTACGATTGATAGTTATTGGCTTAATCACCACGCTTGCCAAATGAGAGTTGGTGATCTTTGACTGTCCCCATCCTGAAAATTTACCAAGGAACCTTAGAGTATCAATAGAATATAATAGAATAGAAAAACGTTTATTGGGGAAACCGGTACATACAAAAAAAAATATAAACAATGAAGTTAAACTAAAAATAAGACAAAAAAAAACATGTTTTTTAGGTACACCAAATAGGCCTCTGCTCTGTCTGTTTCAGTACCTTTGATGAAAAAAGGCGCGTACCACTGTGCAAACAACTAATTCAGTTTAACATAAAAAACAACTAAAATTTTTTCAACAATTATCATTATAGTTACAGTACGTATTAGGTAGGTATATTATAATTTCCGAAGTTTACAAATTAATACAATTGCTGACAACAATAAAGTAGGGATTATTACACACTGTGGATATTATATTATGTAGGCCACAAAAAAGTAGTTATCAGTAATGAAGACTAGACGTCACAATGCGGCATATCTGCTGAGCGTTTTGCCGCACGACCGCCGACGCCTTAAATATCCTATATTGAATCGCAATTACAGATTTTGGAAGCATAACCTCGGGTAAAGTGGTGTATCGGGATAATTTTATTAAATTCAGACTGATGGTAGTTCATATCTTATTCCGCTCAAGGCAACTTTGATAAGTTACAAGGTTCCAAGTGCGTTGGTACGTATATATAAATTGATTCGTTAAGTGCTTGCGTTATATCGATAAGATACTCCGACGTAATTTGATTATCGATGAAGTTGCAATGTAAGATTATCGATTTTCTAATTGCTCTTAGTTATTGTATTTTCATTGCTAAACACAATTTAATGTACCGTTGACGTAATTAAGTATTTAATACAAGTAAAATAAATGGAACTTTTTAAATTGTAAATTGAAATTTGTAAATTGAACTTTTGCCATTTATGCCGTTTTACTCGTTTTAACATTATGTGTAACTGTTTTTTTCTTCTGTGTGTGAGCAAGACTATATTACTATATCTATCTATTTTTTTTTTTAAAAGAAAATCTCATTTTAGGAAAAGAAACTAGAGAAACAGTAAATAGTCTGAATTTGAAAGGCGCTTGAGCCGAACCTAACTATAAGTTGGTACCAACTATTTTTTTGCTTTTTCAACACTTTCTATTATTAGCAATAAAAGGTTTTTGCAACAGTGCACCTTACAAGCAAAGCTACTGTTTACTATATATAATATATTTGCGTTTAAATTGCTTTACAGCAAAGGTATAATTAAATTACCACATTCACAGCCCCTTGAGCCACGTGAAATCAATTGAAATTCTATTGGTTTAATTTCAGGACTGTTAAATATTTTACCAGTTTCGTCGAATTGGTTCGAATTACCTGGAATTTATGTTTTCATTTTAATTTTAAGGATTACAAGTTACATTCCAAATAATAGACAATAAAAAAACCGGTGAGGCCTAGAATAAATAGCATTCAATAAAGTATGAAGTATATTTGCGGAAATTCTGCAACAATAAAATTGAAGGTAGCTCAATAAAACTCATTAATTGATAATAAGCCGACACACTGAAAAAATGCACAAACTTCGTGGAATAGTTTAAGTGCCTTACAAATAAACAAAGAATATGGTCCGAATAGTTATTCCGTGTTTTGTCTCTTTTACTCTAATTTGAAATGACGTTTACATGAAAGGAACAAAACACGGAATAACCATTTGTTCATTTGTAAGGTACTAAGACTATAATATGACTAACGAATCTAAAATGTTGATATCGGTAAATTCATGCCTTTATCTTGAATTTGCTAGCTCAAATACACGATTATATAATTATGACTCGATCATAATTATTTTCGAAAACACAACCATAAAATCAATAATGTTGAAATTACAACAAAATTACCTAATTTGCTTGCTTGCTTGGAAACCACTCAAATACATTGATAACGTCAATATTCGTAATTTAGTAGCTGAATAATGTTGATAACTATAACCAATATTTTTTTAAATTATTTTTTAGATTCCGTTAATTTGCGGTCTCAATTGTCGCAGGCGCTACGTATTTTCGACCTTATGACTGCGCCTGTTAGGATCAGCCTTTTTTTTCACAAATCGAGGTGTCGTCTTAACTATACAAAGTTTCTTGTAACATCCATATTCACGGCTTGGCTTCTTAAATGTTACGTTGGCTACCTTGTATCGAGAAGAAACCGCAAAAGGGCTATTTCTTCCTCTGATTTTGTGTTACATTACAAAATACGAGCAAAATTAAAAGGATAACAAATAAAAAAAAAAATAAAAACTGAATAATATTTTAAAGTATACGTAATAGCATTTTGCTATTTTAAACTCTTTAAAAATATTACAAAGTTGATAGTGTTGTTACCCAAGCTGTATTCCTCGTTGTGGAAAATTATTCTTTAATATTATTTAGTGGTCAAAATTCGACCACAATTCGCAAAATACACATTGTAATAAGTTTTACACATATTTTACATAAATTTTCTCTATCTACTGAACTGAACTAATGATGAACTGTAACTAAGCCAAATCTCACATTCCTCCGTATGCCCAATGTATACTTAAAGAATAGTAGGTACTGTAGTGATCGGGGCTACTTGGTTGGGCGAGCCTACTGGCAGCCGTCGCGTTCTGCTTTTAAACTCATCTTGATTAAGAAGACACGCATAGAAGAAAACAAAAGAGGATCGCGGAGCTCCTACGTCAGCCCGTCGCAGCGATCGGGCAATAAATATTAACTTGAGTTCGTTTTAAAAATACAGTTTTTTACTGATCGATTGTTTGTTTCTTTGACTACGTCTTCCCTGTAAAGTAGAGCCCCTTAGGTTCTAAAGTCTTTAATTTTGACGTTTTACATCATTCTCGGCATACCTGCGTCCCTACGAAATAGTATAATGTAGATACTTTAACAGTGAAATGCGTCATCATCTAGCACCAAAGTACTCGCCAAGACAAATCATACGAGCCCAAACACGATGGGGTTGTGTCGTTAAATTACCGAGTTCCTATGACTATCTTCCTGCTCCATCATCAGACCCTGGTTACCAACTAGCACCAAAGTACTCGTCAAGACGAATCATGCGAGCCCAAACTCGATGGGGTTTTGTCGTTTAATTACCGAGTTCAGCATCAGATCAGCTCCATGTCATAATAATTTTGCATTGTCATCCGATTTACACATGCATGCAAAATTTCAGCTCAATCGGTAACCGGGAAGTGGATCAAATTTAACTTGCAAGATTTGTTCACAAACATCGGGACAGAACGACTAAATAAAGGCTTGTAAAAAAACAAATATTATGCAGCCTAACCGCTTCTTGGTTGTCGAATGATATTCTTTTATATAAATTCTCATGTAACATCATTCTAAGCATATCTTTCTACGATTTGTAGTAAAATGAAGGTATATCCGTAGACTTTAAACAGTGAAATGCGTCATCCAAGAAATCCAGGTACAATAAACTCGGAACAGCATTGCTCTGCAGCTGTTTACAGGACACCTGGGAAATTAATTACAAAGGTATACGGCGACGAGGCCGCGACTTGTATCACAGACAACAATTCTCCTTTATTTTTACAACTACACCTTTTGACGTCTGTTTCAATTGCGATACAAATAGTTTGTTTTGTTGAACTGGCAATTTTATTTTTCTTGTAGTTAACTAAAGAAAATCTTACGTAGTTAAGTTTAAAGGTACCTTTTAAGTACTGCTTTTAAAATTATTAGTTGTGTAAATAGTTGCTATTTTTGTACAGTTTCTATAGCTTTAGTTAGAGTTTAGCTTAGTTTAGCTTTTCTGAGTTTTTGTGTATCCTTAAAATAATAACTAAAGCTATAGAAACCGTACTAAAATAGCGACACAAATACATCGGTTTGTACTATTTTTACTAATGAACCTAGGTGATGTATTGGAAAAAGATAGATTGTCCCTTTTCTTTCGTTATTTCGTATTCTGACACAAGAAATTATGATGTCACATTTGGGTAATGTGGTAACTTTGACTGACGCGGCGAACTTCGTACCAATTACAAAAACACAAATGTTGAAAAAATTTCCACGAGCAGGATTTGAACCTGCACCCTTCTGACATACCGGGTCAGGTACACTTCCAATTGAACTATCGTGGTTCTAAATTATTCAACACTATTTACTTTTTTTTACTTTGAAAGCCAAAGGCGCCAATTTAATATCAACAACTACCGTCATAAAGGTTCAAATCCTGCTCGTGGAAATTTTTTCAACATTTGTGTTTTTGTAATTTGTTTCGCAACAAAATTTGCATTAAAATTATATAAATAAAACAAAAACATTTTATGAACTTCGTACCGTCAAAGTTTTTATGACAACAAAACAAACAAATCGTATTTCTATTTATAATTAAGCAAATTTTTTTTCTAGTAATAAATATAGCCTATGTTATTCAGGGGTAATGTAGCATTCTAATGGGAAGGAATTTTTAAAATCGATTCAGTAGTTTTTGAATTTATTTGTTGCAAACATACAAAAATACAAAGCTTTTTTCTTTATAATATTAGTATAGAAGTATAGATATAAATAATTGAAAACAATGATATAGTACTTGTTTTGTAATTATTAAAAAAATATATTTTAAATTGACAATAAATAAACAATAATAGAACCCAAACAGTCAATATTGCACTATCAAACAGCGAACTCATTGAAAATAAATAATATTAATGAATCTACTCGTATTTAGTTTTTACATTGAATTTTTGCTCAAAACAAAAATAAACTTAATTTTATTAAATTTAAAAAAAATAATTATTAGTTTAATATTGCAGTTGTGGTGAACCGAAAGTACATTATTTACAGTCATACAGACAAGCTATTTCACACGATAAGTACGTTTGGTCCCTTATCCTAAAATGTGACAGTGATAAATATATTACATTCGAAAACATTTCTCTCTGAAAGCGATTCAGTATAATGACACTGAGTGTATACTACAGAGATGTTATTCCAGTACAAAGTAAGTTAAAGAATGTCAAAGTTTTAAAAGTTAGGACAACTATGTTACAAAATAAGTGTACACCACCTTGAGTACGATATCATTCCCATTCGGAAAATCGCAACTACATAGTACATAAAACTTACATGACCAAGCGCTGCCCAAAAATCGTAAAATTCCAGCTCCATTTTATTGAGGTTGCCTTTAAAGGCCCCGCTTGCAATCCGTGCAGTAAAATTAATATGACCATTAAAATCCCGTGAGCGGACTAAAACATGGTCGTGTTTAAACGTGGAACAATAAAAAATAAACAGTTGCTACTCACTCGCTCAATACAAAATTTGGGCTGCGAACATTCCGAAATGGGCGCGAAGAGAAAATATTCCAACATTATCGCCAGATTGTCATAAAACGTTTCTGATCTTCCGAAACGGGCAACGGGCTGATTTCCGGCCTTTTGAGCCTCACCCTGAACATTCTTAAGCCATGAAAATTCGAACGTTATCAAACAGTGAGAGAGTTGCTCATAAATTCGAAGGGCCTTTTCGGCAGTAATGCCTTTCATATTTCTCCGGTGGCACACTGTGGGCCGTTCAAATAAATTACAGCCATCAATAAAAATCTCAGCGTAGAGATCCTACGACTTATTTAATTTATATTCCATCAGAGCCGTATTTATCAAACGCCCGAAGCTTTTTGAGATATACCCCAGAATCGATAGTCGATTATTCATTTTATCGGCTGACGGACATGACTTTGCACGCCTCAAAGTGTTTTTTACCTGTGGAAAATAAAATGGCATTTTTATTAATTTGGTTGTCAATCGCTTTCTAAATAAATACAGCCAAATAATAGCACGAATCAAAATCATTGTCCTAATAAAGTAGACATTACATTGTAAACATACAATGATGAATGAGGGTATTCTTAAAAAGACAAATATTTAAGCAAGTTCCGATAGTAGTTTTGGGAATTTAAGACTAGCGATATACTTCATTGCCCAAGCAAAGCTTCGATCAATTATGTACTGATCGAAGAAGCAAAGTAATTAGCCTATAAACTGTCCCACTACTGGACAAAGTGATCAAATCATCTCTACAGATAATGGGTATTGGTTTAATCACAACGCTTGCCAAACGCAAGTTGATGCGTTTATGCGATAAACAGGGCTACAATAACAATAATAAAGTTTAATTTAGACAGTTTCTACACACACACACACACACACACACACACACACACACACACACACACACACACACACACACACACACCCTCCCTCACACGCACACACACAATCATAAAATAACAATAACACAATAAACAATAAAAAAATATAAAAATGTCTGTGTGCCGCAGCATCTCAAAAGGAGGGTTCGTTAAAAAGATTCTCAATTATAGTAAAACAACAAAAAAAAGGAACATTATTAAAACAGCAATTAGAACCCCAGATATAGGGCCGAGTGATTACCAATCACTACCACTGAGGCATAGGTCTATACATGTATTCTCAGTATGTTGCTAAGTAATAAAAGATCGTCGATATTGCATCGTGTTCTATGATGGAGGCTTACTATCTGCTAATTGCTCAAACCACCTTTGACTAGATCACTATGCGGTTTCCATACAAAAGCCCTATTGACATATGAAATGGAGGGATGGCTCCAATACGTGAAACGATCCGAGAGGCCTATATCGGCCTTGATGGGTGAGCCTCAAATTAATTAAAGCGACTATTAGGAGCTATTAGAGTTTGAGGCGTCCAGTGCTATTTTAGATCTTGTTGATCGTGTTCTGAAACTGAATGCGGTTTCTGTTATTGCATGTTCATAAAGAAATTGAAACCCTTATGAGAAGAAAGAAGGGCTGTGATTTTATAATGTTTTTATTTGGGTATCGTAGTATTGTAGTTTTTTATGAAAAAAAATGAAATCCACGTAGGCGAAGTTGCGGGTAAAGAGTTTGTTCATTATATTTTCTATTTTATGAAATGAGCTTTTTATATCATATTTTTTGTTCTTAACTTAATTTTTCTAAGCTTTAACTTTACAAACTGACCTTAGAGTAAATTTAATCTTAAAACCAATTTAGAGAAAGCAGGCGCTTTTCTTTTTGATATAACAAGCAAGATAAGATTATAAAAGAATTTATTTAATTGTGCAATCATACACGTAATTAAACTTATAAGAAAACGGCACAACAAAAAAGAATACACAATTAAAAAACTATCAGATTTGAATTAGAATAATAACTAATACCAAACATACATATTACGTTTGGTCTGTGGAAGATCGCAAAAACTATGCGGGATGAATTTTGTTTAAACGTTGATAGGTTGAAAAAACCCTGGACCAATGCAACGGCTTAACGTACTAGACGCCTGCACATCAACCAATCCAAAACTGTCGAATTTCTTTAATAAATGTTTAACCATTAAGCAACGTAAAGTACAAAGTCTATTGAGCAAGTTTGACAGTTTGTAGTAGTCTGATGTGTAGGCGTGTGTACCTTCCGAAGCACGAAACAAAGTGCCTGAATTTTAATTTAGAATTCCATATTACGAACAGACTTCGTGTAAGTAGAAACAGTGTTCATATAATCTACCTATGAGAAAATGGTTCGCGATGTTAGAATTGCTATAAGTAGGTAGTCTTATTTCGTTCACGCTTCAATATGCCAAGTTACGCAAACCTACCCTTTGTTTGACAAAACAATAGTGAGGTTGTGATATACTATCACGAAGTTCGTCACTAGGAATATTGTTTGTATTGAATGACACGGGATGGGTATGAAGGTTACGAGTCTCTTTACAGATCAAATTAATTTATTCACAAGAACCATGGTCAATACATAAGAGGTGTATAAATGTTGCAAATGTTAGTTAATGTTTATTATATTAGTTCATCATCATCATCATCATCATCAGCTCATTTTATGTCCCTAGCTGGGGCACGAGCCTTCCCTTTGGATGGGTATTGAGCACGGGCCATAAACCACCATGCGGGCCCAGTGCGGATTGGCGGTTGTTAACGACTGCTATGCAGCCGGGACTATAAGCTTTGCGTGCCTTCCGGAGCACGGAAGAGCTCGAGATAATATTTTTTTGGTCACCCATTCGGTCCGGCCTTTACGAAAGTTGCTTAACCTTAGCACTCGCGGACCGGGTGTGTTAACCACTGCGCCATCGAGCTTTAAAGTTATATTTATATATTTCCCAATTCCGTGTGTATGCAACGCAATTACTTTTTTTCGGAAAATAAAATAAAAATATTAAAAAAAATATAAATCACAATATTATCCTTCAATAATAAGATTATAATGAAGAAGTACAAGTAATACATTTAGAAATTTAGAAATTAAAATGATGTAATATCTTATTGCATTATGTATAGAAGAAGAAAATAACCAAGCATTTCAAAACCTACAAAAAATAATTATATTAAAACGCCTTACTTTTTCAAATAGCATGTCATAGCGCATACACCAGTTGTCAATATTAAGGTGTAAAAACGAAACTCTTGACGTCTAGTACTTTTGACCGACAAGTTCTTTCCGTCTTATTATAAGACGTGGACTATCTTTGGTACGGGGTTTAGTACCAGCTTTAGGTCTTGGACTAACGAAAACTTTATTACGAAATCAAGTTTTTCTCTAGTCCGTGGACTTTCTATGGTACCAAAGATAAACCTACGTGACCCCTAGTTTATCAAACGACTGAATATGGCTGACTACAATTATAGCTCAGAAACGTCAAACTATCTGTTTTGACGTTAGCGTTGATTTTATTTTTATGGATTGTACTGAGATTAAAATCATTAAAACAATAATAGCATTGATAATAATAATTATTATTTTCATTCATCGAAGTAAAGATCCAAAGCTTTGCAGAATTGAATAATTTTTAATGTTTCACAAACGTCAATGTCAGTAGCATATAGGAGTATATAGGTAACAGGAATAGAGAGCTCTCACGGAACTTTTTTGCATGTTTTATTTGATGTGTCAACAATCGCCATCTACATTGATATAAGTAGCATCAAAAACAATTCTGATTATTTGTATCATATTTTAATCTTGCAAAATGATTTCTTAACTCTAAAGAAAGTATCAACATTCTGTGAAACAAAACGGTATTTTAAATGACGCTTGTATGAACGAATGAAAAGTGGTTTGTTATCTGTGGATAGCATTCAAACCATGGACGAACTATGGTACTATCTAGTCCTTGGAAGGTCTTCGATTTGTAATAAAAACACATTTTAATTCTCGAACTAACTTTGATACCGTAACATACCCAGACCACGTAGTCTTGGTCTAAACCACGACCATAGTAGATTTTTATAATAAGACGGTATGAGTTTTTTAAACATGGGTATAAAATCTGCTAATATTCCCGAAAACAAAACACCATCAAACATTGCTGTAAATGAAACTTATCAACTACATCTACGTCCATAGTAAAATTGAGCATATCCTTTAAATTCCGTAGACGTTGTAGTTCGTTTATAGAATTTTGATCGTGTGGTCGATCTAACAAGTTTTTGGGGTCAAGACTACTAATAGCTAACCCGGCCAATGTCTTTCCTTTATTTTTTGTTTTTTTTTTTATAACTGCAAAGAATAAAAACTGAAAAGAAAAAAACAAGCTCTACGATCCCAGAATTCTCTCAGAATCCCAGAAAGAGTGTTTACAATTAGTCCGATGCATAAATTCATAACACACTATATAGTTTTTTCTACAATATCATTTAAAGTTAGGCAAAAATCATGAAAACGAGGGGTGGCGTTTAGTTGAGTTCTTATAGTTAATGTAAATTATTGTACCTCTGATTTTGTCTAAACAATCACCAATGGCTAAACTACAAACAGTCCGTCTCACATTTTCGATTTATCAAGCGGTTATTAAAATTATTATTTTTCTAATTAACCCGTTAAATTCCCCATACAAAATTAGTATGGCCGCGCGGCATCAAATATGGACGAAGACATTTCTAATTAAATATATGACACTTGTCACTTACGGACGGCGCACCCTCAACATCAGGTAGTGTCAAGTCCTTTACATACTCTTCTAAGTAAAAAAACACTGTTCCAATAGCCAAAGTTCCACGGAACCGCATCTTTGAACGGAATGACAACCTTCCTATTGGCGCTAATTTTGTACCTCAGAGCCTCGAAGGGCAGGTATAAAATTTGCCAGCCCACAGATATGTACATAGCTTTGCGAAAGGTGGTACAGTGACCTTTATAAAACTGTTATGTTATTTATTTTAAAATGTGAACCGAATTGTTTTTTTTTAAGTTTACGCGACCACTACCTACATATTTAACACTATGATAAAATCATACAAATCCAGCGCAAGTAGATCTGTATAAAAGTTGTTTTATTTCAATGTGAACTGAAGTTAAGACTAGTTTAAAATTGATGGCCTCTCATTGATGGAAACAGTAACAGTTTTAAAGTGATAAAAAATTCATTAAAGTATTTACAAAGTTAATGAAACTACTTTAAAATAAACTTTTAAAAACTATCTATTACTCTAATATTAAACTGGTTTGATGTACAGACGCCAACACATCAACCTACCACAAACTGTCAAATTTCTTCAGTACATTATCAACCATATGGTTAAGGTATAAAGTTCAAAGTCTATTGAGGAAATTTGACAGTTTGTGGTAGGTTGATGTGCAGGTTGTTTAACTTTACACGTCGGTAACAAAAACTATTTGTTAGTTTGAGGGTAAATAACTAAGCCTCATAAATAAAAGATTCCCCACAAAAAGGAAAATTACAAAAGATCATCGTTCGTTTTCTAATTTCATGTTTTTTAGAAAACCGTACGGTACGGCTCCTTTATGCGTACCGAACTGTACACATACGTCCTAATTTTATCTCATGTTTCCGTAAGGGAGGGCTCTGATCCGGATTAATTAATTCTCACTGTAGAAGAGCGCCGAGAATCCAACCCGTTCGATAAATCCCGACTCCTATCTACTCCACTGTAAATTATATTTGGTATTATGTAACATTCGTCACATACAGAATCTGAGCGGACTGGATTAATAGAACAAGAGTTGTATATTTCGCGTAGATTTGGGGCTTGAAATTGTGCAATCCGATGGAGTGGAGATTTTTTGAAATTTTGATTTGTTTTAAAATATTTTTCTTGGGAAATCGTACTCAGTATCATATCAGTACTATGAGTACGATTGAGGGTTATTTCATCATTCGATTACGATAACTTTGAGAAAATGTGATTGAAAGGAATGCGATTAATTTGTAAATAACGTTGTTCGTTACAATATTAATACTAAGCTTCTTTATTAGTTGTTTAAGAAACATTTTGTTATTAGTTGTTTCAAAAAACAAAAAACACCACAATTTGTTGGAAGCAACATTCTGGAAGCAAACAATATGATTTGCAATTTGGCCTTAAAAAATTATGTTTTCGTTAACGTTCGATCAATCACGTGACTGTAAAGTTTACTATGTTGGTGGAGACCTGTCAAAGTAATTACTAACATGTAAAAATCTGCTATCTTCTTTGATACACAGTGACAGCCAACGTTCAATCTATAAGTAAATCATACGTATACATAAAACCACTGGGCAAATAAACTATGATCTTAGAACTATCATTAACAAAAGAGTATCGAAGTTCTAAATTTAAAATTAAAACAAACGACATTTGCACGAAATATTTTTAATATCCAATTCTTTCAATTATGGAACGTGACAAAAGGCGATCGCGTCATTTCCCCACCCATTCATTGTTTTGTTTACATCGCACATTTCTGTAGTACACACGTAATACGCATAGTAATCGCGCCCGCGTCGCATGTGGCTTTCCCGGGAAATGGAAACGGGTGTCCCGCGTCCGGCGCTCTGGTAAATTGGAATGGCGACACCTGCGCTGCTCTCGATACAACACTCGCCGATAGTTTTTTGTTTTGCTAGATTAGAGTTTCGTGGAACGGGGTTACCTACTGTCGAATTAGTTGTAACATTGATTACGACTGTTACTATAATGGGTGTAGCTAGAGTATGGGTGTAGTAGTACTCGTAGATGCTGAACTGAGTGTCTTCAGAGTTATACTGGTTTACGTAAAAGACAACCTTAAGAGATAGGGGAGTGTCGGGAAAGGGGTAACTTTTAAATTGAGTGTAACATTGACCACATCTATAGTTAAAATAGCTGCTTAAACTATTGTCAGGCGTTTTTAGTGTGACAACCTGAAGATTCACATTAGTATCTATGTATAAGATTGATTACGTCTATATAAGACCTTAAGTTTCTAAAATGGGTGTCCCAAGCGTTATAAGCGTACCTGAAAAGTATTCAACAATATCATTCTTTCTTTTAGTTAATGGCTTCGTGCGATTAGCACATTTAGCCAGTGTCAAAGTAATTTTTCTTACAAGTAATACATAAATATACAATATTTCCTTCCAGTATGGTGATGATGAATGATAATAGAAATGAGAAGTGAGAAATGATATACCCCCCAGCCCCTCGAGTATCTCAGTAAAGATGAGGGGCTTTACTAATTCCTCGGGCAAACTTGAGAGAATTTGAAAAGTAAAGTGGCATCGTTTTGTTTCATTTGCCAACACTCATGCGCACTTATGAACACTTAACGGTTAATAATCTACCAGTATTTCACATTAATTTCAACTTATCACAAATTTTAGAAAATAAAACAAAACCGCAGACATGACTCTTCACTTTCCCAAAAAGAAATCTCCTGCGCAAAATTGTATAATAATTAATAATAATCTTGTGCTAATAATATGGGACAACTTGAAGCGTTAACATAAATGAGATGACAACATGTCCATTATAATAACATTGTGCTCGTGACTGTACGAAACATGATCACTCCATGTGATACAGTATTGTGGCTTTCTCGAAAAATGAAAACTGTTGTCCGTTCCAATTCGTGTCCGAATCGTGGGTAGCACCTGCGCTTGTATATTTCGAATGGTACTCCTCGAGCGTTTTATTGATGGTTCGGACCGATGCGCCGTTGCGTTGTTGTTGTTCCGTGAACTGTGCTCGTGAACTTTTGTTCAGTTACTTCAGTTTGCTGGTGATATATGTGGTTGTGGAGTGTAGCAGGTGGTTTTGTGATGATACACTGTTACTAGTCTTGAGTTTGGTTAACCATGCGGTGATTTGGAATTCCGAATTTCACTTACACCGCAATGTATTTTTAAAAATAGAACATCTTGTATAAGTTTTCATTATTTAAGTTGTATGTGTATAGGTAAAGTAAAGTAATGTTTAAGTAAATAGCCTATACATGTCCCACTGCTGGGCAAAGGCCTCCATCATTGAAATCAAGACAACGCTACAATTGATGGGTAATGGCTTAATCAATCACCACGCTTGCCAAATGCGGGTTCTTAATCACAAACCCGGGCTATGCATCGAAAACTCCGAAATTCAATTTGCCTGACTTGGGAATTGAACCCGGGACCTTCGGTTATCGGGCCGAGCGCTCTGCCACTTTGCCACCGACGCGTTGTAAATATTTAATTAGAATAGGTAGTAACTAATTAAATATTTAATTTTTATTGCAAAATGGCAACCAGAAACGTGATCACACCGCGCGTTAAAGCATGTGGCTTTCTCGAAAAATAAAAATTGTTGTCCGTTCAAATCCGTGTCCGAATCGTGGGTAGCACCTGCGCTTATATATTTCAAATGGCACTCCTCGAGCGTTTTATTGATGGTTCGGACCGATGCGCAGTTAGGTTTTTGTTGTTCCGTGAACTGTGCTCGTGAACGTTTGTTCGGTTACGTTAGTTGGCTGGTGGTATATGTGGTTGTGGAATGTAGCAGGTGGTTTTGTGATTAAATTTAATATTTTTTAGGCTGAATATTTTTTTGAGATGTTGTAAGAGACATTATGCCTTTCGTATATCAGTTTACGACGAAAGATCAGACTATAAAGACATTACTATACTTAATATAAGTGTCATTTACATTTTATGTTTCTACATAAATTAAAAAGACTTCTTATTATTAATACTACGAGTATATAACAATGTTACCGATAGATTACTCTATTTCAAATCAGCGTTTAAAAATGCTTGTGATCTTGAGAGATATCTCTCATAATTGCTTAAAATTCAATAAGTCAAATGAAATATTGTAAATGTTTAACTGGTTGATAGGATAACCGGAACATTAACTGTATTATGACTAATTTTGTTACAGTATTATAAATAATGTAAACTTATCTAAAGATAGGTTTACATAACAATAGCAAAATATCTGCGACACTACAATAAAACTACATTGATAGGTACATTTTGAACTTTTCGTTTATATTACGATATTCTTCTTTTTTTTATCAAATTAACGCAAAAGTGTTTAATCAAATCGAAGTACATCCAATGCTATCACGGACGGCCGCATGTGTTGTCCTCGGAAAATGAAAACTGTTGTTCTACGCCGTTGTGCTATAATAAAATGAAAAAGCGACACCTGCGCTTGCATTTTTAAAACAGTTCAGCAGATCCATTTTCGGGGGCCAGCGAGAAATGTCGGCGACATAGAAAATACTGTTTTCTAGAAACTAGATCGCTGTATATAAGGTTTTATAAAACCAGAATTTGCGTCGTTCGTTTGTTCCTCATGTTACGATTATGTACAGTTAATGGTTTGGAGAGAGTAGCTCCTTTGTATCATCTAAGTAGAAATGAATTACTTTCATCATCATCACCATCATCATCATCATCATTTAGTGCCATCTTTATACTAAAGTTTAGAGATCAGTATAGAAAATTTTCTGCGATCCCCTATAGCTTGTTTTGATAAGCGATAACTACTCGTAAGTCCAGTCTACTTTTTGATCTGGCCGTCCAGCCATTTGCGTCGCGGTCGTCCCGGAGCTCTCTTTCCCGGAATTTTGCCTTCGAGGATTAGCCGTGGGAACTCGTATAAGAATACTCTCTGCAGAAAAAGGCGACCTTGCGTCTCATGACTGTAGACATCAGCTCTCTTCTGCAGTTGGCCTTCTCAAGTACCTTGGCGTTTGAGGTGAAACTAGTCCATGGTATTGTGGTGACTAATAGTTCATTGAACTGATCTCAATGTTACTATTATAGGCGTAAGCATTTTACATATTGTTAACACGTAATAGGTAGTTGTAATGTAAGGCAATAATAAATATAATAAAGATAATACTGGCATTGGTTGTGATTATTTATCGTTTCCAAATATACTTATACATTATAGACCATTCAGGTATTACCTACGTAGTTCGACAGTATCTTGAACATCTTGTGTAGAGTCCACATCTCAAACGCTTACAACCGGTCACATATTTCTTTTAGCAATACCCGTGTTTCGCAGCCATATAAGAGCGTAGACCAAACGTAATTTTGAGATCGCACATGACTTTGGACATTTTGTGAAAAGCAGCTTTAGCTTGACTTATTCTACACTTCACCTCTTCTAGGTGGTTCAGGTCAGATGTGAAGTAACGACCGAGGTATTTAAATTTGGTGACAGTTTCCAGTACATTGCCTATTAGTTTTATAGTAGGTTGGGCTTGCGAAGATTTGGAGATGACCATCGTCTTTGTTTTGTTGGCGTGGATGGTTGGTGGAGTCCCATAGCTTCACTTGCAGCGGTTACATTTGTTAGTAGGTTTTGTAGGCCTGCTTCTGAGGATACAGGAAATACCCTGGAGCTTAGCTGCTGAGCAGGATCCTGAGATGACCTCTGAATACAGGTTAAACAGTAGCGGAGATAAAATGCATCCCTGTCTAACGCCTTTTGCGATCCAGTTCATCCATCCATTCATTCCATTCAGTTTCCAGTCAGACAGCTTCCCTTCTATTTTAACGGTTGCTTCTTGCTTCCAGTAAAAGTTAGATATCAGTCTTAAGTCCTTTTGATCTATCCCTCTTTTTGCAAGCACTTCTATCATCTTATGGTGTTGAACACGCTCAAACGCCTTTTTGTAATCTATATTCGTCTATAGTCGTATCTATATTCGCACCTCCAAAGCCCGTTCAGCATGAGTGTTAAGGGTGAAAATAGCCTCACGTGTTCCCATTCCTGGTCTGAAGCCAAACTGCTGTTGACACAATGCCTCATTGCACTTTGTCAAAATTCGAAAGTATGGTATCTTCAACAGAACTATCGTGGCTTGGCTCATTAGGCTAATAGTCCGATAATCCGAACATTTAACTGCTTTTGACTTCTTCGGTATAGTAATAAAGGTAGATCGCAACATATCTTGGGAAACATCGCCAAAGCTAAAATTTTGTTAAAGAGTGCCAATAGTTTGTTTTGGCTTTATCTCCCATGGATACCAAAAATTCTAGCGAGATCTTCGCCGGTACATTTTCCAGCTTTAAAAAACTTTAGTGCATTATCAAGTTCATCCCGCAGAATTGGTGGACCGGATAGGTAGTTTCCAAAGCGTGCAGGATCTGGTCTGTCATCTTTAAATAGCTCTGCGATATATTCTTCCCACCCACGTAATCTGTCTTCTACTGCTAGCAGTAGTTTGTCGTCAGAATCTACTATAGCGTTGGATTAAAAGACATTCTTCCCCGTGGCCATAATTTTTAGGGCTCTGTGTGTATATCATACTTACATTATTTTTGACAAATACACTATATTATTAAATATAATAACACGTAATATATCCCAGTGCTTTTAAGAGAGCACAAACTATCGTCTAAAATAAAGACATATTACTTATCTAAAGGCACGTCACTAACACAAAAGTTGCAGCACACTCGAGCAAGTCTCCCCGTGTCCATTGTCTTATTCAAGCAATGCAGCGCAGAGGTAGCTTTTGCGGAAACTTCTCGAAAATACTTCCCCACCTCTGAGTGAGGGGATTCCAAAATATCTCCAGTCCCAGCGGTGTCATTTGCCCAACTTCGCAGTTTGAGTAGTGTTGTCAAAAAACTCGAGTACGCGAATCTAAATTTATAAGCTCGACTCAACGTTGCTGAGCTCGAAAGCCTAAAATACTCACGAGTCTAAAGCCAAATCGAGCGTGTCACGTAAAAGCACGGACTTGATAAAAAAAAACTCCAATCTTAAACTTAACTTGAGTTTGAAAACACGACTCAAAGCAACCTCTACTCAACATAGTCTTGAATATATTTGGTCTATTCTGTTACTATAGTAGTGATTTTTATGTGTGGAAGATACACAAATGCAGAATCATAATAAATACTTTATTATATATAATAATTGATCTTCATCATCTTCATCATTTTCATCATCGTCATCATCTTCATCATCATCATCATCATCGTCGTCAGCTTATACTAGACCACTGCTGAACATAGGCCTCTCCGAGTGCACGCCACTGAGCAAGATCCGCGTCTACTCTCATCCAGCTCTTTCTAGCCAACTTGCAAAGATCGTCGCTTGCAAAGATAGGTACAACAAAAGCTATTTGCTATTTCATCGAAATTATAAATGTTTTTATTTTTATTTACATAATACTTGAGTATACAATAGACTCGAGCAATGAAGTCAAACTCGATTCTATTCGAAAACTCGTGTTATTCGTAATGCATCGACCAGTACCTAGAGTCTCTGTCTTTATGAGTCGAGTTTTGTGAATCAAGTCCATAATAGACACACGGACTCGAGTTTTTAACAACACTAAGTTTGAGTGAGCTGGCAACCGCCAAGTAGCGCTGTGAGATAGCTGATGCAAGATTTTTATTTGGTGAAATTTGTTTGGGAACAATATGCACAAACAAGTTTTGCGGTAACGGCATTTAAGCTACCCTCGCCCCCTTTATAGGGATTAAGTATGCTGTTTTGATGAACATCGTCTGTTGAACGGAGGAGCAATCTAAATCAAATTTAGCCCATGAGTGACTGTCGGGATTAAATTATATGTTTAAACGATGCATGAGTACTATTGTGTACGCTTATGTGTTTACAGATATTGCGATAAATTAATGGTTTTAAACGTGAATAATTATAAATATGAGTAAGTAGGTATATATATCAAATAATATGTTTAAACGATTTAAGAGTTTTCCAACGTGTACTAAATAAATAAAGTAAATAACTAAATAAATATGGGTTGGTAAATATAGTTTTATGTAAATTTGTTGCGACAGCAAGTATTTTTTTTGTTAGTGCTAAAAAAAACATTTTTGTTGAGTTTTAGTTTACAAATACGTAAGTGTATATACATTTTACAATTTTGATCTTCTACCTATTTTTATTTTATATTACACGATTCTTATTTGTCTGAGACATAAATTTAATTTTAATTATTTTATTGTAGCCACACTTAACGTTGCAAAGTGTTAAAAAACTAGATAAATAAAAAAGCCATTACCGTTACAAACACTCATATTATACTAGGCTTAGGATTACTTCTTATTGATAACCAACATTTATATACGGGCTTACATCCAACGCCTCTCACAATAGCGAACCCTTAATATTAGTAGATCCTTTTTCATAATATTTTTGCAAGAAATGGCCCATTATCTCTTATTTATCGCCCAAATTCCCAAGTTCTTGTATGAGTCTTAACTCTTTTCCACCTTATCTAATATTTATTGGTCCTAAATAAAAATGTCAAACTGGAAATTGACAATTTGTGCAACTTGGTGTAAATGGACTATATAGATACTTTTACAATACGTTGTTAGAAATGTGTATAATGAAATAAAACGCTTCATATGTTTACCTTATATGTTTGCTACCATTTATTTTACAATTATGATAGTTAAGACAATGTTTTCACATAATAAAAAGCAGCTATTGATTGACAGTGACAGAGTATCAGTCAAAATTTCAAAATCATTTATTCAGTTTAGGCTACAAATTAGCTCTTATGAATGTCACTATGCCATCGCTCCGTCAGTCTACACAGGGTGGGAGACCTTGTACTGAGAAGAACCGGCAAGAAACTCAGCATCATCATAATATTGGAAAATGCCCTATAGTAGAAGGACACTTTCCATCATAAATGAACACACAAAATATAAAAGACAACCACAGCATGTAAAAAAGAAAATAAAGAAATAAAATCATTTAAGTTAGCAAATTACATCAGGTACCAATTTCATTTCCACAATGTCATACAGTACTGGTAAATATCAAAAGTTGTATAAGAAAAACAAAGATAAAATGTATAGTCTAATAATAATAATAAGAGAAGTGTGCAAGAGCAGACCAGCCTCCACAGACGGCATTCGTTCACTAGTGAATCAGCCATCGCTTCGCTCAACCATACTTTAGGGAACGTATCTTCGTCTAACGTCTTAGTCTTAAATAAACTCACTAAAATAATGGTAAGGTATGACTTTCCTAAATGTCAATATATATATGACTACTCGTGTTGCATTTATTAACTTGATACTGTCTGTACGTATGTGCATAGAGCTCTCACTTGATTAAAAAAAAATGACTGTTCCTATTTTTTCAAAAGCTAGCTATGAACTTTGTTAGCGATGAAACTTTCGAATATAAAACTGTATAGAGCTAAAAGTCTATTCAAGTACAGGTCATCGATTAAAAACTACGATGCTATAGACAAAAAGACCGATTGACAAACGTTTCAAAGTTATAACATCCCTCTTTTTGATAGGAGGTTAAAAATATGTGTTACCGGCAACGATGTAAGTGAAATGGACTCAAATATTTTTACGAGCACTTCAGCGCTGGGACGTTGTAGCGGAGATTGGCTCAGTAATTAATTCGAGCAAAGGAAAGAAGATAACATTGTTGTAGTATGTACGTAGCGATGTAGCGATGTAGCGATTTTCACAGCTTGTTGCTTGTTAGCTTGGTTGCTGTCCCTTAAATGTTAACGTAAAGGAGATGTTTAATTTTGTATGGAGAAAATGCCAACACCTTGTACACAATACCGAAAGATAGCTAATGTATGAAATAAGGTTATTCGAAATGATTTTCTTCGAATAAATCAATAGTTTTCATGTAAGAATTATCGGAAACACTAAAATAAATCAACTTTCGTGCACGGACCTGAAACTTTCGTGATGGCAGCGGTATTCTGTCAATGTCAAGTAGTTGTCAAAACAACGATGTTTTTCGGTTTCTTTTTAAATTTTTACATTTTTACATAAAAACGATAAAGCGTATTGAAGTATTACTTATTTTAACTAAATACTAGTATTTATTAAACTTTTTTTAGTAAATGTACAGGGTCTTGGCATAAAATTAAACATCTCCTTTAAATGTTTATGCTATACTCGAAATATTTATTGTGACTAACTTTTTTTTGGAGAGATTTTGCTAATAGCCTCTAACGGCATTTTCAGCTGCATCGGGCTTGTTTGGGGGCGGCGAGAAACTTGAAGGGTTCCTCAAGCCGTGTCACTTTCGGGGACGGCATCACACACTAGTGCGTGTCCCCGTGCTCTACTAGATTCTCCGAAGGGTTGGGATCGGATCGGGCGATGTAATAGCACTAGCGTGCTATAGGAACCAGTTATCGACACTTATAATTAATAGTTAAAAACAGGATTCGGCAACAAACTTTTGACTTTTGCAACTATTGGATATAGAGCACTTGCTTCTTAGCTGTCATCCAGAAAGAAAACAAAATATTAACAAGCCTCACAGTAGTCGCATATGATGTCACATTTGACATCTCACCTTTTGAAATCAATATTACAATAGTAAATATAATGTACAATTAACAATGACGTATAAAAATAACAATGACAATACAAAAACACAAAAGTTGAAAAAAAATCCATGAGCAGGATTTGAACCTGCACCCCTCCGACACACCGGGTCAGGTGCTCTTCCAATTGAGCCATCGTGGCTCTAACCAGGCCGCCGAAATTATTCAACACTATTTACTTTTTTACTTTCAAATCCTGCTCCTGGAAATTTTTTCAACATTTTGTGTTTTCTTAGGCTGTTTACTTACTTTGTCACTCGAAATAACATTATACTTCATAATATGGTTGAAACACAAAACTAACTCATCAACCCTGTGGAATAATCGATTAATTAATAGAACAAATCCGATTGTTTCCACATGAGCGCGGCAAAACGAGTCCAGCTTTTAATTAGCAAAGAGCGATGAGCAGTCCATGTGTAAAGGGGCCTTCGGACACAATGATGCGGAACAATCGTTTGTATGGTGGCTTACTCAGACGGTTATTACATCGAATAGAATTAATCGATTTGCGAATATCACTTTTAAAGTGTAATTTTATAATGGTGATTAGCGAAAAATAATTTGTCACACATTATTATGATTTGGTTTGTTATCAACGCGCTTACACCTTGTGCATTACAAATATAGTTTTATTGTTGAAAGTCTAATTAGTCCAATGCTGGACTAATATACCTTCACTTTGAATTTAAACAATAAAAAATATCTCAACGACAGAAGGAGGTATGGGAGAATGTATGGGTACTAGAAGTAGTAGTAATTAGCCTAGCTGGCCCACACTGCTGGACAATGTCTTCATGGAAATCATGGATATCAAGTCATCACTATAATTGATGGGAATTGGCTTTATAAACACGCTCTTGCATTGAACCAAGTAATTTGAACGACAGGTATTTAATCAAAAAGTGGTTATAAAAAAATAATTTAATGAATAATGATACATTAACTAAGATACTAATTCCAGATTGACATAACTTTATTATCCTAACGAATGATAACTTCAAGAACGTAAATTTATCGTTAAAATATTTTATTATAGCTGATGGTTTAGTTATTGTTCTAAATAATTTATCTGTGAATGCCAGTTACAAGTCAAGACTCAAGACGCAAGAGCAGTACACAAGGGTGAAATACATATTTTAATTCTGTACTTTTGAAGGATATCATATCAAAACAATATGACTCTTAGAATAAGCCAGCTTGTTGCTCTCATGGGAGGATCGAATAACTCAGAATAAGAAAGTGCGATAACGTATTATGATGATGTATCAGAAAGGAATTGTTGCAAATACGAAACGAAAACATTATGCGATATACATGCCAAATAATATTATCATTTTTACTAGTTTGTACTGGTGGTCCACTAGTGGCCCAGTCGTTGAATTTCGATCATTTCACAAAATATACAATTTAATGCAACACATATTATATTGTATATTTTTGCAATACGCCTCTATATAAACATTTAACTATAAGTACCAAGTCTTGCACTGTTTAGTGCGCGCAATGTGCTTAAAAGGGGCACAAGCTTTTTTTTTACGTATTAATATATTGATTACACGCAGATAAAACTTTGTAGAAAAGGAAAATTCATTTAACTAAAACAAAAATAAATAAATAAGTAAATAAAGAACAGAAAAGTAAAAAAAGAAACAACAACAACTTCTAATTTTAAACACAGTTATAACGCTGAAACAAGAAAACATAAAAAAATAAATTCGGTATAAAAGGAATCGTAACAATCATGGTATAGAAAGTAGCTGAACTGATTGAAATAGAAATTATAAAGCTGTTTTAAGCCCCAGCATAAATATCGAACATCAACAACTTTTACCACAGCTATAACGTCACTGAAACAAGAAAACTTAAAAAACTAAGTTTGGTACAAAAGAAGTTGTACCAATCACTGTATAATAAGCTGAACTGACTGAAACAGAAATTATAAATGACGACCTCCGTACCGAGTGGTTTGCACGCCGGACTTTGGGTGGCGCTAACTCTGAGGTCCTGGGTTCGATTCTCGGTCGAATCAATGTCGAAAACAAACTTTTCGATATTGTGTCGGGTCTCGGTGGTTATGTTACCGTGGTTGTTGCTGATTTCCATAAAACGAGTGCTTTAGCTACTTACCTTGGGATCAGAACAATGTATGTGATGTTGTCTAATATTTATATAGGTACCTAATTTTATACCAATTTTTTTTATAAAGCCATTGTACAGTCTCGGAATAAATATCGAACAACAGCAATTCTAATTTTAACCACAGTTCGTCAATAAAACAAGAAACATTAAAAAAAAATTTGGTAGGAAAGAAGTTATTACAATCAAGACTATCAGCCGTACTCAGAGACGTCAATTAAGTTTAATGACAATTAAATGTCTTTCCTTCTCTATTTAGCACTATACATAGAAAAGTGACAGCAAGATACTTAATTGTCATTAAAACTTAATTGACGTCTCTGAGTACGGCAGTTAGCCTAGTACTATTCATGCACTGCATGGGCAAATCCTCATCTTTGAATTAAAGTCATCAATACAATTAATAGGTATTGGCTTAATAACTATAAATTAAATGCGTGTTGGTTATCACAAACCCGGGCAAAGTACCTACGTACGGGCCTCAGTAATTAAAAGTACTTACGCATCTACCGCCGACCTTATCGTCACATCAAGTGACATGAAGTTCAAATGCTTACCCGTAAGTATCAAAAATTAAAAAAAAGCATCGAAAAATCCGAAACACACTTTGCCCCACCTGGGAATTGATCCTGGGACCTTCGGGTATCAGGCCAAGCACTTTGCCACTCGGCCACAAAGGTGTTAGGCGGAGAAAATTGTATGGTATAATAACAGAACTGATTGAAATGGAAATGATAAAGCTGTCTTGACATAAATATGGAATATTATCTACAAGTTTATTTGTGAAGCACCGCGGCCAAATTTCTTTTTTGGCAGACAAATATCAGAGAAGCCGCACTTTGAATAATTTACTTTGTGCCTTGATACTCTAAAATGTGGAAAGTATTAAAATAAATTTGCCAAAGCAACACGCACTGTTTTCTTGTGCTGAAGACAATGATTTATTCACAAAGCTGGGTAGACAAGCGTTCAAAACGCGTAATTATGCAACAAAGTTGGTAATGAAATAAAAATATAGAAACATGCTATAACCACAGCGTACACTTAAGAGGCTAGATAGATTGTGCTATAACTATAAATTGATTGCACATCGTATACTTCTTAAATGACTTTTATTTAACATAAAATTTTAAATATTAGTAATATATACGAGTATAATATATAATATAATGTATAATATATACGAGTAAGTAATATATAGAAGTAATTTGACGACTTTCGTAGCCGAGTGGCTTACACGCTGGACTTTGAGTGGCGCTAACTCTGAGGTCCCGGGTTCGATTCCCGGTCGGGTCAATGTAGAAAACGAACTTTTCTATATTGTGTCGGGTCTGGGTGGTTGTGGTACCGTCGTTGTTTCTGATTTCCATGAAACGAGTGCTTTAGCTACTTACCTTGGGATCAGAACAATGTATGTGATGTTGTCTCATATTATATTATATTATATTATTATATTATATTATATTATATTATATACACAACAAAAAGAAACATAACTCAACTGAACTTTAATAAAAAAACAGAGAAAAAAAGAGAAAATTAAAAACTAAATACCTATAAATAAAAGATGTCTTCCAACTGTGGGCTCATGGGAACGGTCCCAAGAATGCTGGCAACATTGCCCCACGGCTAGTAGCTGCCAGCCTTCTTGTCACCGGAGGCCTCAATAAGGCGAGCACTTAGCTCTTAACTATAAATAATGTACAAAATGTCTGATTATTACTATTATTAATAATATTGAACAATAAGTAAAAACTAATAAAGCCAGCGTATGAGTTTGGCAATCCAAAGGGCAGCATTCTTGGGACCGTTCCCATGAGCTTACAGTTGGAGGACATCTTTTATTTATAGGTCTTTAGTTTTTAATTTTTTAATTAATTTTCTCGGTTTTTTTTTTCAAGTTTAGTTACGTTTCTTTTTGTTGTGTATATAAATAAATACAACAAATATAGAAATCTTGTCGCATAAATTTAAACATAAAACGACTTAATAAATTTGAATCAGAGTTACCAAATACGAAAAACCCGTAGATACGATAATAGCTGTTATGGTGCGTAAGTGTTCCTCAGGGGACTCTCTACTTATTATAACCAGCATGTAACTTAATAATATCTTTTCATATCATCATCTTAGATAAAGCATCTTCACTTACCATCAGGTGAGATCGCAGTCAAGTACTTGCCTTAATAGAATAAAAAAAACACAATAACAGTATTGTGTAGTCTAAAAATGCAGTAATAATAACATCACATCATAAACGCTCGTCTGTACAGCGCGAAACGTGAAAAATAAAGAATTTTAGCAATGTACGCCCGCGCTGCGCCCACCGGAGCCGTCGCAGAGGATGTGTCGCTGCTATCTTGTCACACGACCACTTCTTTACTCCTCTTCTTCTTATTTACGAGTGTAATGCACAAGATACAAAATAAATACACAATTTGCATACCGAGATATCTTCTTGCGGGACAATGAGAACAGCGGTTACATGACCAATGCGACTTGGATGGGGTTCCCTTTTTGTTCTTTTTTCGATTTAAACAGCTTGTTTCATGCGGGTACATTTTAATTCTAGTTCTATGCGAGCGTTCGGCTTTTGTTTTGGATTGTTGGAACAATGTTTCGCTCCGAAAAATAGAGAGATTTTAAAGTGTTTAACTTTTTATACAGGGTTTTTGTATTTACTTATACAGCTGTAACACATGAACTCGGGATCCTGTAATCCAATCAACTCTTCGTAGAATTTTAGGCTGAAAGGAATCGTTCTATTAACAAGGAACCAAGTGAAATCTCTACTGAATTTTGATAAAATCCAACCAGCCGTTTCACTGTAATTTTCAATTTCAATAAGTAGTCACTAGAATTCTTCTTCTTCCTGCCCTGGTCCCATGTTAATTGGGGTCGGTGCAAAATGTCCGTTACTTCTACTCTCCTCTATCAGTCGTCACCAGCCCCCTGACTATGAGCTCTTAAAGCAGTATAATTGCAGTTGTAGAAAAGAGACGCGAGTATATTCGCCGCTACACGCGTCTCGTTTTCATAACTGCAATAATACTGCTATGAGAGCTTATAATGTAATAAAACATGACTAGCAGTTGCCCGCGACTTCGTCCGCGTCAATTTCTGTTATTATGATCGCGATTAAGAAGTTTTTAATATAATATATTTTAAAGTACTTCTGCGTAAATTATATTTTTAGTTTTATTTTCTTGTGACAGAAGAACGTACTGATTTTCTCCGCAACCCGATCTTGACATTGCTACATATAGTTGGCCGTGTGCAAAGCAGTCTTGACGTAAATCGATTCCTACGTGTTTAAATGTTTGCCCCTGTGATTTATTAATTGTTACGGCGAAAGATAACTTAACGGGAAATTGGATTCTTTTAAAATTAAAAGGTAAATCATTTGAAATCATTACGAAACTATTGCAACGATCACGTCAATAATATAAAGGATTAATTAATAATGTTATGCAGATAAAACTCTTTGGCATATAATTGGCAATAATGCATTAATTTCGACCAAATTTGATTACAATAAAAAAGGTTATAATGAGTCAATCTCAAAAGATAGACATATACTATCACGGACATTTTTTTAGATCATTTAAAGAGTAATAATTCTTTTATACATATTTTTTGGTTAACTTGAACTGTTTACGCAGCGCATGCAACGGAAGCCTTAAAATATGGATAATTTTCCCCGTTTTTTCAACATTTTTTACTGATCCTTCGCTCCTATTGGTTGCAGCGAAATGGTATATAGCCTAAAGCCTTTCTCAATAAATGGACTATTCAACACAGAAGAATTTTTCAATTCGAACTAGTAGTTTCTGAGATTAGCGCGTTCAAACAAACAAACTCTTTAGCTTTATAATATTATATATAAGTATAGATAAATAATATGCTATAAGAGGTTACCCCCCTGTGCAGTCACTCCCTTTACATTTAAATCATCTACTATTCAGGTCACACAATCCATTCATCTTTTCATTGGTCTTCTCCCTCCATCTATGTGTAGATTAAATATGTATTTATTATTTTGATTTATTTAAAGTAGTCACTAGAATTATTTAACAAAATTTTCTACAACTTTGATTTAATATTGTTCAATAGCAAAAAAATTTATTTTTTACAACCTACTACCACAAGGTTTACGGATTTAATGTTTTATGTATTGATTATAAACGCTCTAGGAATTATTTATGTCTACTACGTGTGTGTTCACAGTCATACCCATTACTTTGTATGCCGCTTAATCGCCAACATTTGTGTGCCCTAAGGTCCTAACGTTCCCTAACATAATACCCGCCGAATATCCCACAAATCACACACCTGCGAAATTAACTTAACATTTCAATCGGTTGAACATTGAACCATTTAATGACCAAATTGCGTGCCTAATAACTGTAATTTAGGAGCATGAGAACGACCACAATTATGATTACAGAAATATGAAACTGCAACCTTTCCGATTGTTTCAAAAATTAATGTTTCTCCATTGAAATACTATGGAACGGTTTTCGATTGCAATGTCAACTGATTTATGGACACTTACGACAGGTGAAATATTGGACGTCCCTTTTTAGGTTTTTAACGATTCATATGCATATCTATCAGCTTTTTATTTTTTGAGTTGTATATGATATATTGTATATATGTTAAACAGTTTTCATTATAAAATCAACAATCTATTTTTAGTTGGTGGTAGGCCTTGTTAGCTCGCCTGGCTAGCTACCACCATCTTATCTTAATTATGTTGTCTTAACATCAATGTTTGTAGCATTGTGTTCCGGCAGCTACAGATAAGATAGCCAGAGCCTCAGTAGTTAAGGATTCCGGGTAAAGTGCGCTTCCACTTTAGATAAAGTAAGATGTAAAATCACCAAACCAAATGACAGTTGTGTATTAATTGTATTGTTACTGTTTATTGAATTGCCAATTGAGAAACGCTTGATCATTTATATTAAATCTCACCTGATATAAGTGACTTTTC
Organism: Eudonia truncicolella; assembly: GCA_949315975.1. Classification (NCBI taxonomy): domain Eukaryota; kingdom Metazoa; phylum Arthropoda; class Insecta; order Lepidoptera; family Crambidae; genus Eudonia; species Eudonia truncicolella. The sequence goes on along the minus strand of OX438835.1, from coordinate 13,973,514 downwards.
ACCCGAAATCTTCATTATTAAAGAACTACAACTATTTTATCTTATCAGAAACATAACAATGCTAATTGCAGTACAATTAATAAGTAGCCCTCGCTAGGAATCTAACGAAGTCTTAGAGCGGTCGTTTAACCATCCGAAGCAGTTATTCAACAAGTTATTATTATTAAATTATTATAGAAATGCTTTAATATTAAAATATAATTTATGGATTTCTTTTTTATGCTTACTATGTATGTAGAGTATAAGCACATTGTTCACGAAAGTTATTTGTGTATCTCGACGTGCGCGTATATCATGTCGGTCATGAAATGTTATTAATAAGTTACGAGATTTGCCTTTATACTCCGAGAAATTGCGATTATTAAATATGCTTATGAGATTTAAACACTGAAAAAAGACGACAACCTCAGGCGGGAATCGAACCACGCACCTTCCGCATTCCGGGCGGCTGCCTTAACCACTTGGCTACCGAGGTCTGGCTTTCACCCGTCGAAATTTTTCAGTGCTTGATGCTTATGTTTTTTAGTCAACATTGCTTCATCAATCTTCAATCAATCAATCAGTCGTCTTTTTTTTTTCAGTGTTTAAATTTTACTTAAGTATATTTAAGCGTTAATAAAACGCTAAAATATATAAAAAAAAAAAAAAAAAAAAAAACACTTATGCTTATGAGAATTGGCTCTGATAAATATGTTGGCATCTTCCTGACTGCGTATTATGAAATTGTAATACAATAACATGAGTCCCGAATCAACAATAATATTTGGATGTATCAATCAAATTTAATAATGTCGTCGCAAGGTCTCCTTCTTTATTGTTATTTATTTACCGGAAAGCGCACTGTGGGCAGGGCTCCAACAAGGTGGACCGACGATCTGGTAAAGGTCGCGGGAAGCCGCTGAATGCGGGCTGCACAAAACCGGTCGTTGTGGAGATCCTTGGGGGAGGCCTAAGTCCAGCAGTGGACGTCTTTTGGCTCAGATGATGATGATGATGATCAATCAAATTTAATAATGTTGTCGCAAGGTCTTCTTCTTTTTTGTCATTTATTTACTTATTTATATATTTTTTTGCTTTTTGGAAGATTTACAGTTAAATATCAACTATATGTGGGTTAACCAATGCCATTTACAAATCTCCACATATAGGTAAATTTAATTAAGTAGGTAAGTTGTAAGATTAAATTTTTGTAAGTATCTTATCTATTGTATATCTAATATTTATATTATACATTTATTGAACTTAACAATTAAATAAACTAAAGCAGTTGTGTTTTAAGCTGTAGTTACATGTAAGTTGAATCATGAGTGTGTTAGCGAGTAAGGACAGTCGATCACAATAACAATATCTCGTCAGTTTCATTCATGCTTTGACCCTGTATGTTTGTCTTATTTTTTAAGTTGTGGTCAAAGTTATATTTTTGCAAACTAAAATATATATTTTTTTCTTTTTTGTGTTTTTTTTACATGTTTTGATTGTTCTATATGTTTTGTGTTTTAATTTGTGATGGAAAGTGTCCTTTTATGATGGGGCATTTTCCAATATTTTTGACGCTGTAAGGGAGAACGCTGTAAATCTGAACAAAAACAAAACTCACAAATATTCTTACCCGGATAGACATGCAAAAATGGAGATGGGCTGGACATATGTTACGTTATCCAATCAACAAGGGAAACAAGCAAGTCACCCTTTGACCACCAAGAGATGGTAAAAGAAATAAAGGTCGTCAAGTTAGGAGATGGGAAGATGACTTAAAACAGACGGCAGGACCTTACTGGCTGAGAGTGGCAAGAGACAGGGTCCAATGGAAGGAGTTGATAGAGGCCTATGCCAAAAGCCACACCGAACTTAGGGAACTTTTATAACCCTATACAAACAGTTACCTAATATTATTAATATGTATCCTAAGTTTGGAATTAAAGTCTATTATTATTATTATATTGGTAGATTTCTTCTCTCTTTCTGTTTAAGAAAGAGGCATATTATCTTCCTCTATGGGCTTTTGCCAAGTATAGGAAGTTAAGTGTGTTAGTACACATATTGTCGTGTGTGCGAAAGTGAGTGTGACAGCTGAATGTTTATTAGTGAGTGTGAACTTAATTTATCTACTGGGATTCAGAAGACAAAACTTTTGGACAATACAATGGATGATGTATGCGCGTGGATGAATGTTTAGTGTTGATAAACTATTATTTAATTTAGTGTTTTTAAACTATTATTGAACTCTTAAAGTAATATGTAATTATTGTTATTATTATTATTAAGGAAGAAAAGAGCTTGACACTTGCTGAGTTTCTTGCCGGTTCTTCTCAGTACAAGGTCTCGGAGCCCAGAGTAGACTTACGAACCGATGGCATAATGACGTTTATAAGAAGCTACTTATTTATAGCACTGAATAAATAATTTTGAATTTTGAAGGAAAAGTATGCGAAATGGTAAGTACGTAAGTAGCTAACGCACTTAAAGGAAAATATTCTTTATTGTTTGTAATATAGGACTTATTGTCCCGTTTGTATTACAGACAGAAAAAGACTTTGTTTATTGATTTAAAACTTTTGCTACATACATTACATTACACTATAAAAATAAAATTGTTTACAGAGAAAGAAATGATTTTGTACTTAACCGTAAGTTCCACCACACTAAGTCAAGTGTGATTCAGAAGTGTGGTTTTGGTCAAATCAACCTAGTAATCAGTGTGTAGCTAATTTTCCAATCCTCAAAGAAAAGTTATCAGTCTACAAGTAGAACCTATGTAGAATTTTGCTTTCCTTTTTTTTATAAAATCCGTCTCGTCAATTGGATTGGACTTATTTTGTACATGGAACATTTAATACTTTTACAAATCTCTAAACTACTATGTACTATTATCATGTACATTGTGCATATATGAGACTATATGATAGTTCTTTGTACTGTATATTATTATATTATACATATAATTACATAACACACATTTACATTACATTATAATTGTAGATTGTTATGTACGTTGGCGCAGTGGTTAACGCGCCCGGTCTGCGAGTGCTGAGGTTAAGCAACTTTCGCAAAAGCCGGCCATTGGATGGGTGACCATAAGTGTATCATCTCGAGCTCCTCCGTGCTTCAGAAGGCACGCCGCACTGGGCCCGCGTGGTGGTTTATGGCTCGTTCTACCTATCCGTCCATAGGAAAGGCTCGTGCCCCAGCAGTGGGGACATAAAATGAGCTGATGATGAAGATGAAAGGTCACTCGCTATCTTGACCTGACCTTTTGTTTAACGATCTTATGTTGGCGGAGAATGAAAAATTGAAATATCAACCGATCGATCGCCTTTCCCTAATGCTTATCGGTCTCCTAGGGGACCAAGGCTCAAGTTACGCCTGCCACGAAGGGGGAAACTCTGCTAACGCAACCTGCCACACGTTGTCGTGCATTATGTTATTGTTAGGCGACTCTCCCCTAATGGATTACCCACTGAAGTTGTCGGCTTGGGGTCTCGAACTTATAATGTATGTATGTAAAATTATTCAAGCCTTGTCCGAATTTAAGTCTTGGTGGGTACTTTACCGATTATCGCTTATGCCTCTTTATAATCGAAACGCTTCTCGTTGTTCAAACGAATTCGATGATATTTCAATAGCTTTTTACTTTGATACTGTAACTTTAACTGATACCTCGGTGGTTGAGTAATAAAGCGCTCAGCTTTATACCTGATGGACCTGGGTTTAATTCCCCGATCACCAACCCGCATTGGGCAAAGGTGATTAAGCCAACACTTAACTGTAGTGACGGCTTAAATTGTAGGGAGTGAGATGCGTTTGTGTTACGTCCAGTGTACACATACCTTGGACGAGTCGTCCAAGACACATACACAACAAATCTAACAGAATTTCTTCTATCACTTCTAGCAGACACAAAATGACAATAAACTGATTTGAAAACTCACTGAAAGTAAACAAAAAGATTTTAGTTCAAATTGTGCGCCGTCTTTGTGAGAGACATTATCGAGCGAGATTACATGGCTTTATCTTCCGACGCAATAACTGGAAACTTGGAAAGTTGGTAAGCCTCCCTTATCAATGGAAAAGAAAAGGATTAAACAAGGCTGGCTGACATAAATAACTAGGACCACCTCTCCTTAGATGGATGGAGAAGTTTTTATCTGACGTGAACAGTGCTAAGTACCCTTATCTTGGTACTGCTGACGGCAGAAATGTGGACACTTTCGATATTTGTAGCCTTTATTGCGAAAACAACAAGGTTGCTTGTGGAAGGTGTAAACATACTTTGCTGTTGCCTTTACTTTCGGACTTTAGTTCGAAACGTTGTTTTACTGTTGGGATGACAACAAAGAAGGAAATACTTTTAAGATGTCTCATTTCTATTCTTTCTTTTTTTTCTGCTAAGATAAAAAGAACAGTTAAGAGATGGAGTGTCACAAAAAACACAATAGGTCAAAGTGCACTGTGAGATAGCAACCCTTGAAAGCCGCTCTTAGATAAGATAAGATAGTATTGGCATTAATACTTTAAGATAAAAAAAAACGAGACAAATCACTTTTGTATATCCTCGCAATAGCCAGTCTTTATCTATTCCAATTTTCTAATACTGATAATTGGCAACAAAACTGTACCTACCTACTCTGGTTACGCTAACAGGATATTTATAAGCGGCAAAGTCCTCACTCAAGGTGTACACAAAGTTTCGAAGCGAAGTTAGAAATTTATTTGGAATCTGTGACGCGTAACAATTCCATTGTTTGAATTCGTCATCTTCGGCTGTTGAATAATTAACTGTTACCTCGATACGTTTGCTTAGGGCGAGATGCGGTGATGGAACGAACGTTTGTGTTAAGGTCCTAGAAACTTGGCCATGATTAATGAAGGTGGGCCTTTGTCAAACAATAACTCTTTGCTCACCTACAGCCCTATGTGGAATATTAAATTAGTTTAAAACATGTGTTGTAACCGAGCGCTCGATCATTTGTTACCGGGGTTGTTACTAATGGCTTGTATTCGTATGAATTAATTTTAGCGTTTGTGTTTTAGTTTGATTATTAATCAAAATGTTTGGAAATTGGTTTTTTATTTTGATATCTTTCTTTAAGAAAAAAATGTTGTACTGATCACACGAGAGCAGTGACCGGCAAAGTTAAATGAAAAGTCATACATAACGTGCCGTGATATTTAAAAATGGAACGAAACTTTAAATCTTAGCAAGTAAAAAGGTCGCTTTAGTTGCTGAGTTTGTTTGTTTTGTTTTCTTGAAGATTCTGTTTTAAATTAATTCAAAGCAAAACACGTGTTGTAACCGAGCGCTTGATCATTTGTTACCGAGTTTGTTACTAATGGGTTGTATGAATTAATCTTAGCGTTTGTACTTTAGTTTTCTTGTTAATAAAATTGTATTTTCTCAGACTTGCTTAGAAATCTTATTCATATTATGACAATCTTCTTAGAGATACATTTGCTGTACTGATCACACGCAAAGAGCGGCCGGCAAAGTAAAACGAAAATATATAGATATCGTGTTTATCAGGCCGATTAAATAGACTTATTACTGCCGTGATATTTAAAAATGGAACGACCCTGTAAAACTTGGGCACTAAGGAGGTAACTTTTTGAGGTTCTATTTTAAATCAGCTTACCAAATTCATGTCGGTGATGATCAAAAACCCGGGTTATGCATCAAAAAGTCCGAAACAAAATCACGGTGTTGTTGCCGAGCGCTCGATTATTTGTTGCCGAGCTTTGTTACTAACGGGTTGTATGAATAAATTATAATGTTCGTTTGTTATACATTTTTTTACCGTAGAAGAGAGCTACAACAAACAAAATGATAAGGTGTATGCACACAGTAGTGAAGAAGTGAGCAACCGTATTCCGCGTGTCCAACGAGGTCATTTTCCATCCTCGCTCATGGTATGGTTGGGAGTTTCTTATTGGGGATTAACAGAGGTACGTTTTTGTGAGAAAGGTGTAAAAACGAATGCAGTTGTGTATCAAAATACAGTCCTGACGAACCTTGTGGAACCTGTTTCTCATACCGTGTTCAATAACAGGCACTGGGTATTCCAACAAGATTCAGCGCCAGCTCATAGAGCGAAGAGCACACAAGACTGGCTGGCGGCGCGTGAAATCGACTTCATCCGGCACGAAGACTGGCCCTCCTCCAGTCCAGATTTGAGTCTGTTAGATTACAAGATATGGCAACACTTGGAGGAAAAGTCGTGCTCAAAGCCTCATCCCAATTTGGAGTCACTCAAGACATCCTTGATTAAGGCAGCCGCCGATATTGACATGGACCTCGTTCGTGCTGCGATAGACGACTGGCCGCGCAGATTGAAGGCCTGTATTCAAAATCACGGAGGTCATTTTGAATAAACTTTATTGACATAGGAATCTTTGTTTTGTTAAGTTCATTTTGGTGTATAAATAATTACATAATTAATAAACTTGTCTCAATTATTTTATATTAAACATGTGATAGAATTTATGACCTGACTGTGTATATATTTTTGAACAATAATAATCTTAAAAAGTTTGTTTCTGGCGCTTCGCCAGCCGCTGCCGCGGTACGCTCGCTTCGCTCGCTCGGCTCGCGTTTTGGTCACTGATCTAACCTAATCTAACTTAACCAACCCTCACCTTTCTGTTTTGTGACGGGAGACTGCGCCCCTCGAGCCCTTCTAGTGGGGGGCTGCGCCCCGCGCTCTCCGTTTGTCTTTGCCAAAGCCTGGCCAAAACCTAGTTTTAAATACTCTGCCCCTTATGATAAACATTATAAATAATGTCCAGGCAATTTGATTATTTCAATAGCTGTTGTTATCACACTGCCCTCTCATATTAGGCATTATTCAAACTGTGCGGGCATTTTTTATAATGCCCTATTAATTACTTGGTCCATAACATTTATAAGGTTGTAACTTGTAACTAATAATAAGCCGTGTTCACCTCTACCATGCGCCTGGGAAATCAGTGATCCAGATTCTGCGAGAGCTCGACGCCGGCCCGATAAAACAGTACTGTTGTCCAAAAATTAATATTATAATATGAAGGGAAAAAAGCGAAACGCGACATTTCCGAAAGGGGCCCAATTTTGATTAATTTTAATTAAAACTCAGATGCGGTGATGGAAAACGGAAATTTTAACGTTACGCCGTTGTCGCGTCGGCGCTTTCGAATTTAAATATTTGAGTAGGAAAGGTACTTTCTGTAATTACTGGGGTCTCCGAGAGATAATTTTAAATATTTCTGTGTTTTCTGATAATTTAAAGAACTAAAAAAATATTTATGAAATGTAGACACATATTTTGTACGTCGACTACATAGTATGTGTAGGTAAAACACAATGACATGTTAAAGGCATCAAGAAATCTTTTTTTAAGTTAGTTTCAAAACAAGGTACGCTTACGTCAGCTTTCCCGGTAGCATAGCGGTCAGTGCAGTCACCCGGATTGCGGAAGACCCAGGTTTGATTCCTGGCTGGGTCGGTTGGGCGTTTAATTTTTTCACTGTATTTTATAAATTTTATAAATATTTAAGTTTAAAAACGTTCACTTTTTATAATCCTGATTCGGAAATGACTACCGTCTTAGATCTTTTTAAGTATTTGTTACAGTGTGTTTACAATAATAGTTTTAATATAAAATTTATAATGGATAAATTTATAAGTTTTTTTTTTTGAGAGAGACTGCTGATTGCCGCTGCGGCATTTTCAGCTTCACCGGGCTTTTTTGGGGGCGGCGAGGAACGTAAAGGGTCCCTCAAGCCGTGTGAAACGAATCACCTTCAGAGTTTATCTAGAGGGAACGGCATCGCGCACAAGTGCGCGTCCCCGTGCCCTACTAGATTCTCCGAAGGGTTCGGATCGGATCGGTAAATTTATAAGTACGGCACATGACACAAGTAAGGCATATTGTGGAACTTTTGTATAGAAACACTAGCTGACCCCAATGATATTATAAAATGTCATTGGCTGACCCTGCGGATTTGCGCTTTGACAGTTACAATCTAATCGTTTCTATGACAACAAAACAAAAAAAAAATTGGGGTGGACCACCCTTATTACTTAGAGGTATAAAAAATAGATTAGGACCGATTGTCAGACCTACCGAATATACATATACAATTTCATAAAAATCGATCGAGACGTTTCGGAGGAGTATGGCAACTCACATGTGACACGACAATTTTATAAATATACATAGATTTTTATACAAAAAGTATAGAATAGAATAGAATAGAATAGAAAAGTTTTTATTAACTACACACTTAATTATAATACAACATAAATATAATAAATAATACATCAATAAACGAGAAAAAAAAAAAAAAAAAAATATTAGAACAGGCAGTGTGAAGTTAAAGGGCCCTGTCTCAGCATAAGCTGCTGTGTCATTCATGGATGTTCAGAATGACACAGTAGCGCTGTTATTCTGACAGGGCCTGAATATTTATAGGTAGTAAAGGTGAACAGACATAAAAAAAAAAAGAAAATAACAAACAAAAAATAAAATTAAATAATAAATTACATTAAAGACAATAAGAAAAGAAAAATAAAAACACAAACAAATGAACATGAACATGACTTAAATAATACAGACAAAAAAACAAATAAAATATAGATAATAAAAAATTATAATAATAAGCAAGGCTCCAGTGAGCACGACTCCTTTGCCGAACCCACCGGAAAACCTTGAGCCATTACCAAAAAAAAAAAAAGAAAATGAGCCTTTATTATTCTATGTAAAAGTGACGTAAACAAAAGTTGAAGTTGAATACATAATAGCCATGTGGCATGTGGTTAAAACAATAACGACGTGGCAAGGCACGTGGCAATTCAGTATCAGCACTGATAATTGGCGTCCTGGACGTGCCATTGTGGCATGCGTATAATTAGTACACCGTCCATTCCCCGCATGCGTGCGCGTGCATGCCAAAACCAACAAATCAAAAGTGATTGTAATAACCAAATAGGTACTAGTGCAGTGGCAGGCAGAGAAAACAAGGAGGAAACGAAGAGATGGTGCTCCTCAAGAGGGCGGCCCCGGTGACTGGACCTCCAAACCCGTTCCAAGCACGTCGTGAAAACCCTGATCGTACGTTTAATAGATTTAGTAACAGCTAGTTCCTAGCTTTTAGTTTCTAGCTTTTGTAATTCAATGAGGTAGTCTTTAAGGTGTTTTTTAAAAATAACTTTGTTTTTTAGGTCACGCATTGGGGGCGGGAGGTCATTCCAGCACCGAGAGGCCGCATATCTAAATGATCCGCGAAAAGCCATAGTGCGATGCTTGGGAGTAGAGAAGATGTGAGTACATGCTCTTTTTGGATATCTACTATGTTCCTGTGCCCATACCAGCTTGTCATAGAGATACTGTGGCCTCCCTGCATCAACAATGTCAAACAACATTGTAGCAAGATGAAGTTTTCTACGAGCTTCCATCTTAAGTAGACTTGCAGCATTAAGAAAAGGAGTCACATGTGTGCGTGGGGGTATAAGAAAACAAAACCGGGCACAGGCATTTTGCACCCGTTGGATGAGTTTTATAGACCTGGATAGAAGACATGGTCCATACACAGTGTCACAATAATTCATTTTGGACAAGACCAGTGACTCGCACAACCGAATCCTGAGCTCTTCGCACAAGTAGGGTCGTATTTTATATAATAATTTAAGACGATAAAAGCAGTTCCGGGCACATTCAGCAATATGAGTCTCAAAGTTCAGGTGACCATCCAGGACCAGCCCCAGATTTCTGACTTTCTCTACTCGTTCAATGCTTTCCCCATTGAGAGTAACATTAAAAGGTGTACAGCTGCCAATAAAATTGCGGAGGTTGTATTTTGCTCCAAATAAAATAAATTTAGACTTTCTGGGGTTCAGGGTCAGGCAATTTGACTGGCACCATGTGGTTATTCGGGATAGATCATCATTTATTTTCACTACAGCTACGGCATGTTCTGAAGGTGGAAAAGATAGGTATAATTGCAGGTCATCTGCATATAAGTGGCACCTACACTGAGTTATTGTTTTAATTATATCTGCACTATATAAAATGTAGAGTATCGGACCTAAAATAGACCCTTGAGGAACACCGCGCGTAACAGGTAAAGGGGAAGATTGAACTCTAGCCCCATTGGCCTTGGTCAACTCCACATACTGCTGCCTGTGGGATAAATAGCTACTAAACCACCGGACCGCTCTTGCATCGACTCCGTAAAAAGACAGCTTTGACAGCAAAAGAGTTGTATTAATTGTATCGAAGGCTCTAGAAAAATCAAGCAAGACCATGGCGCTAATCATCCCACGGTCCTGGCCTGTCAGAAGGTCGTCAACCACATCCGCCAAAGCAGTAGCAGTACCATAGCCCCTGCGAAAGCCAGATTGTGATTGAGGGAGTATGTTGTTATCTTCCAGGAATTTTGTAAGTTGTTGACATACCACTTTTTCCACAATCTTGGAGACACAAGGGAGCAGACTGATAGGTCGAAGCTCCTGCACAGAGTCAGGCTGGTTGCCTTTTGGTAGCGGTTTCACAACTGCAATCTTCCAACTCTTGGGAAATGTGCATTCTTCTATCGACCTGTTAATCAGGCTAGTGATAGTCGGCAGTGATTGAGGGAGAGTCAGCTCCAACATCTCCAACGAGATGCCATCATCACCCTGCGCATTGGTCTTGAGGCTCTTAATAATGTTTAGAACCTTGTCCTCGCTGACGGAGTTCAATGAGAAAGTCGCTGTGCCATGTCTGTGGTACTCTAGATATGTTAGTTGAGATATTGACACTGCATCGTCGCCAGGTGTATTAAGAAAATGTGCATTTATTTGATCCGGATTTTCCAGAAAAGCTGGAAGATCTGCTGCATGCTTCTTATTTGGAATTACAGACTTTTTTAAGTTTTGCCATAGTTTCTTTGAATTATTTAAGTTACTGTTTATATGAATATTAAAAAAACTTTTTTTTTCACTTTCTATAGCGGCTAGTACTGTATGTTTCATTATTATATAGCTATCTTTTAAGGCTAATGTATTGAACTTTTTAAATCTCTTGTGGTATTTGTCTCTGATGCACATCATAGATCTTAACGTGTCTGTTATCCAAGGATGTAGAGGATGTTTAAATTTCCGTTTTTTAATGGGCGCATGTAGGTCGAATAGCATCCTCACACAGAGAGTAAAAGATTCAGCCAGGGTGTCAACATTATCCAACTCACTGAACCTACCCCATTGAATAGAATTGAGATCCAAGTTAAACTGATCCACAAGAACACTCTTCATAGGTCTGTAGGTTAGCCAGCGAGGACTTGGCCTATCCTTCTTTATTTTAAATTCTGCTGCTATCATCGCATGGCCACCAAGGTCTGGAGAATGCTTGACCCTAACTTTTAATGCCGGCACGTTTGTACAGATGACATCTATGAGGCTTTGGCTGTGGTCTGTGAAGTGGGTAGGCTCCTCAACCAGTTGACTCAAGGTAACGCTATGCAAAAATTGATCAAACAACCTGGTCTTGCCGCAACTCTTATTGAGAAGATTGATGTTAAAATCACCAAGCAGAATAATGTGATCATATGTAGCCAAAGAGATGATGGAACTGGTGAGGGCGTCCAGAAACACATTTACGTCCTGCCTAGGCGGTCTATAGGCGGTTCCAATAGCCATATCCTGGTTATTTATACGCACGCTCAACCACATCTGTTCCACTGCCACTGCACTGGGGTGAGGGCAGGTGCGAACATTTATACCTCTGCGCATGTAAAAGCCTACCCCCCCACCGCGGCCATCCGACCTTGGGGAGTGCTGCAAGCGGTAGCCCGGCAGCCTAGGTGCCTTATCATCTTGCCCTGGGCCTAACCAAGTCTCATTAATTGCCATTATATCCGGAGCCGTTTCCTGCATGGCCACTATGAACTCCTCGTGCTTTGTGCCTAGCGACCCGGCATTAAAGATACCAACAGTTAGATGTTTAGAGCTCATTTCTAATTAGTATTAATTTCCACAAGCCACGGCAATAATAAATATTTGGATATGTTATATGACATCTGTATGCTGAATATAATAATTTACTGACACAATTGCTTTTGCATGACCTTAACATATAGATATTAAATTGAATGTGAGAAAGCTTACACTCCAATAGAACCCAGCCAACTGTGATTATTTTGATCAACAATACATATTTGTAATAGTTAACTAGTTCATAATTCATAATTAAGGTTGCAAACAGTATATAAATAGTAATAAATAAAATAGATTTTTTTCTTTTTATAATATTAATATACAAGCTTGGAGAACAGTTATTATAAATAAGAAAATAATTGAAAATTTTGTACTTGTCTGTGCCTGTCAAATTATATTTGTCTAAAATCAAAATAAAAGTTTTATTTGGTGGATCCTCACATAGTCCTACACAAAGCAGTAACAACATGCAAGCATGTAACAGTACGAATGCAAGCAACATGTAAAAACATAGCAATGTTTGCAATTTGCAGGACGTTGTAAGCATTTTATTTTGTAGGACCCCGCTGCACTGCCATCCGAGGCTCAAAAGCACGCTCGAAATCCTCGTCCGAGCGAAACTGAAATATCGGCTTCCCGTCTCCTTGCCGAGCGAATATGCGGCCGCGTCTCGTCCACGCGTAGCGCCATTGCTGGCCGCGGCACGCCTCGCGGACACGCTGAAACATCTGGCGATTGGTGCGGGTCAGGCGCTCGTTGATGAAGACTCTGGGGCCCGCGCCCGACGCCAGGCCGGTGCGGCGCACGCGCGCGGCGCGCAGCAGCTCGTCCCGCAGGTGGCGGCGCGCCAACCGCACCACGACGCGGCGCGGGCGGCCCCCCGCCTCCGCCGGCGGCACGCCCACGCGCTCCGCAAACACCACGTCACGCTCCTCCAGCGCCACGCCCAGGCGTGCGGCCAACACGGTCACCGACTGGATGACGCTGACGCCCTTCTCCTCCGGCAGCTCCCCGATGTCCAGGTCGGCCAGGAGGGCCTCCTGGTCACGGTCGTTGAGCTCCCGCTTCAGGCCGGCGATGGTGCGCTCGAGCTCGGCAGCCCCGCCGGATCCGGCATCCGGGTCGCGCTGCTCCAGAGCGTCAAGCCTACGTTCTACGCTGTCCAGACGCGCCGAAAGAGATTCACGCAGCTGTGCCATCTCCTTCCGGAACTCCCTCATTTCCGCCATAAAGTCAGCAAGTTCTTTATTGCGGCGTTCCTCCTTGTCAACAGAGTCGGGAAGTGAATCCCGTGGGAGCATATTATTTGATATGGCGTCACTGGAAGCCGAGGTTGTCTCTTCGACTAAGCCCTTTACTGGCGTGCTGTCCCCCTTGCGCACGTTCTTCTTGCAGCTGGGACAGGACCAGTCCCTGCTGATCGGAACCTTATCCGGCAAACTAACACATAATTTATGGTACTTGAGGGGGCACAATGAACAGGCGGCGCCCCCTGCCGGCGTCATGAATTTCCCACAGGCTGCGCAATTCACCATGTTGTAAGTAAGCAGGTCACTTGTCGCTAGATGGCGCCACAAAGGCACGTCGTAAGATCTGTTGCTGTGGTGTTGATGGTGGAAACCGCTACGTAGGTTTTAAGCCAGAATTGTAGAAACTCCCCTGACATGGGTAAAAATTCTTCAAGCGGCAACACTGTGACAGTGTCAAACTCAAATCTGGGACTGTCATTCGAATCTGACAACAACAATGTTGGTGCTTAGCGGGTATGTTCCACTAAAAATATGACAGTTCCAAACTTATTAAATAAAGTGGGTATAAAAATCAGACTTATCTTTTAGTTTTCCTGAATTATTAGACCAATATTCTCTTGGATAACGATGATGCGGCCTGTTGTTGACTTACACAACACAATACAATCACTTCAATGATGAATAGATATGGATATAAGTTAATTTCGGAAAAAAATATAGGAGCACAGTGTAAACAGTGGCTAGTGTTGCCTGTCCCAAATATTCAAATGTCTTTAGTAATGTCCAAGTATGACTTAAAAAATATAGGAGCACAGTGTAAACAGTGGCTAGTGTTGCCTGTCCCAAATATTCAAATGTCTTTAGTAATGTCCAAGTATGACTTTTTTTTTTTTGAGAGAGATTGCTGATTGTTGCTGCGGCATTTTCAGCTTCACCGGGCTTTGGAAGTATGACAGAGACAAAAGTTTTAAATAGTCTGCATCTCTATTTCATCTGAGGCATATGGTATGAGATTTTGAAGAAAATGTCTATTAATTAATTTAAAGCTCTTTTTAGCTAACATTTCGCCATATTTCACGCTGGCAAAGGCTTGAGAGGGTAGACTGGCTTTGTCGAGGTCGGTCTCACGCCGCCAATGCGTCACACTGACACCCAAGGGCCACGTAAAACGTCTATAAGACCCATACCTAGCTCCGTACCTTGAAGATAAATAAGTAAGTTACTTCCCACCAAGATGGGGTAATTTATACTGTTTATGAAACGGGTGGGAGGTATTTTTAGTCGCCATTTTAAATGGGAAGTCTTTAGTCAATGTTTAATCGATTTTTAATCAATTTGTTTCTTATCTATCACGGTTCATAATATTTGTAATAGTGAAATATCGGGTTGCATTAGAAAAGATGTAGTAAGAGACACCTTAAAAATTTACGTTCATCCTGGAAAATTAATTTCATGTAAATTTGACGTCATTGTTGTCATCATTTTCCCCTATTTTTTTTAATAAAATGTAATGTCGGCATTTTATATATACAACAAATACCAGTTACAAATAATCTTAAGGCAAGTATAGACAAAGAAGAACTTATCACTTCAAGAGATCCCATCCAGGCAACCTTTGGAAAGCCAATACGGATATTGAGATTAAGCCAAAACCTATTAATTGGAACAATGACTTGATTTCAATGATGGAGGCTTTTACCCAGCAACAGGACAGTAGGTATATAGTTAAGCTATTTACTTTATAGTATATCGAGCTTTCATTTGGGGTATAACAATCGTCACCTTTTGCGGCACAAGCAATGTCAATTCGGAAACGCGACAATACCGTACGAGAATGGCACAGCAATAAACTCCGAGAATTACTTACAGCGAGAAACTCGAATTCTGTGTTACGTAGCGTACGGGAGCACAGAGAAAAAAAATACATCAGTGGAAATTGTTTTCCGCCCGGAGACACAAAATAAAGAAAACCCGAAGGTAAGCTTAATATTCACCGCGCTCGAGCAACGCACACGTCGACCCTTTCGCGGTCACTGGTCTCGGTACAGCTAGGCCCCCGCCCGATCCTCTAAATGCTACTACACATTTACAGAATACACTAAACATGGACACTAGTATAGGCCCAAGACACCGTACTCGTAGAACAAGGGTACGAAGAACCGGTTTACAAGCCCTCTACACCAGGTACAGACATGTACCTGGACGTTTCTCTTCTTCACCACGGCCCGGTCAATCCGAGCCGAGGTCTGAGCCTTTAGAGGCGCCCTCGGGTTGTTCCGATCCCCGATCCAATCTGAACCCTTCGGAGAATCTAGTAGGGCACGGGGACGCGCACTAGTGCGTTCCCTCTAGAAAACCTCCGAAGGTGATTCGTTTTACACGGCTTAGGACCCTTTACGTTCCTCGCCGCCCCTAAACAAGCCCGGTGAAGCTAAAAATGCCGTATGAGGCAATCAGCAATCTCTCTCCAAAAAAAAACGGTCAGCTAGGAAAACGTTCCGAGCGCAGCCGTTGCGAGATTCCATGGCTGTGAGAAACTTATCACGGTCACGGAATAGACAACTGTCTATATGTGCGTTGCTCGAGTGCGTTTGTATGAAGTTTACCTTCTGCAGTGTTCTTGTTTCATGCCGGAGGTAGAATGCCTGCAAGGATTACTTTCGCTGATCGTCCGCGCGGCCGATTTTCTTAGTTTATGGGAGGAGCGGGCGAAGCGAGGAGCGAATAGTTCATTCGGCGGGAATAGAAACCTTTTAGTGGTTGCCGGAGCAAATTGGCAAGTGTGAAGTTGGCGAGATGGATGCCTTCATATGTTAAGGGAATGGTTTTGGTATTTTCCTGTCCGTCTTCGGACTTGGGTTTGATCACGTGACTGACTAGAAGGTGCTCGTGTACAATGCTCGCTGCAAATAAAATCACTCTTGTCTTAATATAATAAAGATTTATTTTTTTGCTAATTATTAATTTTTTTCTAAAAATAAATCCAGACTTTTATCTTATATTTCACCTTCTTCAATATATTCTGAACTTTCATGCTCGATTATGTTCTCTTTTATAATACAAGCTTTTATATTTTAATTTCTATAATACTCGTAATATCTTTGTTTCTTTTTTTTCACATTCATCAATACGAAATAATTCAAAAATAATTAAAAGTTCATAATGGGGATTAACGCAAACTACTTGGTATAGATAGCATAGACATACCTTTATATCCAACTTTTCGACCTAGTTGCACCGCTCGTGGTCACGGGCTTAGTAAAAAAAGGGGCGCAAAAGTTTTAAAGTGTACCTATTAAGTATACAAAAATAATAATTTCTTTCTAATACATAAAAATTTTACTCAAAATCTTGATCAAATACTAGATTCCCCATGCGCTTGAAAAACGGTAGGCGACTTTGGTACAGACGCCTGCACATCAACCTATCCTAAACTGTCAAATTTCTTTAATACAATTTAAACCATATTGTTAGGGCATAAAGTTCAAAGTCTATTGAGGAAATTTGACAGTTTGTGGTAGGTTGATGTGCAGGCGTGTGTACCACGGAGCCACAATGACGTTTGTAACGATGACAGTAAATAATAAGTACAAATATTTTGCCACCTTAATTTAATCCCAATATATAATACTTAAGGTTCACAGTAAGCTGAAGTTGTTGTTGATTGTATCTAGTACATAGTTGATTGAAATACTTATCTTTAAGTGACACTGTCATTCACAGTTTATTACGCAAAAAAGTTTACTCTTACCCCTCACAGACTATGTTTTCCAATTCTAAGCTCTTTCAAAAACCAACGAAACCCTCCGCCCAATGCTGGCACCAAGAAAAATAGTTTCCAATTAAACAAAACCGTATCGCGACGTGCGTAAAAAGTCAACCCTTTTGTGGTGCGAAATAAAACGGGGGTATTCGTTACACCCAGATTCATGCCAGTTAGACCCCGACCGCTGTGGCATTCAAGCACAAAATGGAAAAACCGGAAAGGAGACCCCAAGGACTGAGCCTGCCTCTTTATGTAAATGTGAGCTCTACAAAAGGTGGAGTAATGTAAAAGTGAGATTGGGACTTCGCTTTCACGGTCCAACATCGACTCGATACGCAATTTAGGAGCTAAATTTTAAGCCAGAAATTGAGGACAAACAAATGAAATTCGGAAAGCGGAGCTTTGATGATAAAAATATGAGGTACCTGTAGAAAGGGTCGCTGCAATGTCTTTGACAGTATAGTTTTAATTTGAATGGTAATTAACGAGTTTAACATTTCACCTTTTTAAAAAACGTAAGAATCACTTAATTGAAACAGTTTTAAACTCAACTCAACTCAACTTTTTGCTTGATCGTTTTCCGAATTTAAAGTAAGAAACGAAGGAAGTAATAAAAATGATAGATGTTATTTTAACTAAATAAAACATTGAATATTTATTTTGTTTTTTATTTTATTAATTAAAAAAAAAAACAAAGTTACAATTGTAAATTAAATCTTTTTTTTTGTCTTTTTTTATATTTTTTCTTTGGACTCCATAGCTAGCAGCTACTTGCGACAGCCTCGCTATCCAACGAGGCTATTACACCCACTCTGCCTGATGGGGAGATGATCTGAAGCAATTTTTTTATTTATAAATAAGATAAGATAATATTCTAGTAGTTATTATTTATTAGTTATATTTTTTATTTTTTAGAGTCTAGTTTTAATTAGTTATTTTAATATATTTACATATTAAAATATACTACTTAAATGTATGAATACTTAAATGTATTTTTGTGTTTGATTGTTTACAACATATTTTTTACTTTAATTTTCAAGTGATAATTGCTGCACTGTAGCTAAATTAAATATTTATACAATTTATAAAATACAGTGAAAAAATTAAACGCCCACCCGACCCAGCCAGGAATCGAACCTGGGTCTTCCGCAATCCGGGTGACTGCACTGACCGCTATGCTACCGGGAAGGCTGGCGTAAGCGCTGAATTTTGTAACTGCTTTTTAATTTTCCCTGCTTTTTAATGATTCCTGACTGGGTCGGGTGGGCGTTTAATTTTTTCACTGTATTTCATAAATTTTATAAATATTTAATTTAACTTCAGTTGCTGCACTGAAGTTAAATTGGCACTGTGCCGCTATTAGCACTCAAAAATTAAAAAGCAGTGACAAAATTCAGCGCTTACGTCAGCCTTCCCGGTAGCATAGGGGTCAGTGCAGCCGCGCGTATTGCGGAAGACCCAGGTTCGATTCCTGGCTGGGTAGGGTGGGCGTTTAATTTTTTTCTGTATTTTCTAAATTTTATAAATATTTACTACATATGTTTACATACTTTGTGTTAGTTGTAAGTAGTATATTAAATTGTATGCTGTTGTGTTATTAGTTATCTATCAAGTGGTTCAAATCCAACCAATACCTTTAAAAGTAAGTAGTCATGGTACTACACCGGATTTCTACGATACATTCGTACCACTGACCTCTAGTTAATCGTGTATCGTATAAACGGTGAACATTATACCAGAACAGAACTTAATGTATTGGATGTCTTCGCGGGTCCTTCCCTGGAGGTCGCCCTTCCGGAAGACACAGCAATATCCTACCGGAATGTGTTATTACAATGCTCATGAGATGTTAATGACAGGATTCGCTGTTATTGTGCTGTTTCGCAGTTAATCTTCATTATAGTGTAACCCTTGTTAGTTCTGAGTTGCGATTGTATAATCACTTTCTCAACTGTTAGTAACAAACCTAATTTGTAACATAACTCGACAATATAGTACAATGTGCAACAGAAGTGTGGTAAAAATGAAAACATGTAACATGTATGCGATCTACCTAGATCTTGTATGTGTTGTTATATACACAATTATTATTAACTTTAATTTGTCATGCAATTGTACATCAAATATGTATATAAGTGCAGTCATGCGCGTCAGGCTCGCATAGGCAAGCAACAGTGATCCTAAATGTGAGTACACAATGGTTACTCAAGCACTAGGCCTGTGGCTATATTGTATTTTTATTTTATATGATGTGACGTTACAAAAGATATATTTAATTAAGGGCCTGTTTCACGACCTACAAGTAAGTTCCCATTAGCGTTTACTTGACAGATATTCCATACAAAACTGTCACTTTATCTGCCAATTATCGCCTAATCAGACATTGTGAAACAGGCCCTAAAAATAATGGATAACAAATTAAAGATAAAAACCCGCCAAGTGCGTGTCGGGCCACGCGCAGTGTAGGGTTCCGTAGCCCATATCAATAATGAGGACTCTGAGAAGAGGGCTTCAATGAACATTTATTTAACGATGGCTCATATACTTAAATGTAGATACTACCGGTTTCACACACCTGACAGTGTTATTTAAGTAGTTCCCAAAGAAGAATTGGTACTGCGCCAAGTACATTTTATAAGTTGGTCGACTGTTACTCGTAAAATTATAAAGCTTTACTTAGCTGTGATAGTTTTCCTTTTAACTTTGTCAATATACAACTACCGTGAATTTTTTCACGTATCTAAAAACAACCGTTTGGCTGGCCGGGGGGGGGGGGGTGCACTTAACTCTAACAAAATTTTGCACTTTAAAGGTTAATAGTTCACAAACAGATGCCTCAATCAAAAAACTTAACTTAAATGTAGATACTACCGGTTTCACAAACCCACAATATTTTTGAAATAGAATTACATCCCCACTTCACGTGTAGGGGAGGTAACATACAAATAAAAAAATATTTTTCAATATTTTACTTCACCACTTTGTTGGCGTCATTAATATGTATATCCATGCTAAATTACAGCTTTCTAGTACTAAGAGTCTATGAGCTAGGCTGGGGACAGACAGACAGACCGACAGACAGACGGACATGGCGAAACTATAAGGGTGCATTGTTGACTACGGAACCCTTAAAATTATCTCGTAGTAACTCTGCATACAAGCCTTAGATCGGATACACTTTAGATCTTTTAATTTTCACCTGATGTTAAGTGGAAATGGAGTCCAGATGCGAAGACAACTGGTGCAGCGTGAAAGGAACGCAGTTTCAGTACCTAACCCTCACCCTGCCGGCCCACAAGGTGCCTGTTCACGCTTCAAAACGAAGCGTTTTTAGTTTTCTGGTTTAACCGTACTAGGTGATTGCTCTTATTCCTTTAAAGATCCTAGAAATAATGGAACAATCAAGGAAATACATTATCTGAGCAAACTGCCGGTTATAATACAATGACCTTCAAGAATCTACACAGGTGTAAGTAATTTAAATTTATGTTTATTGTATTTTTATTTATCGTGTACTTATTTAAGTTCGAGCATCAAGATTCTTCACGTAATATTAAAAGATTTGTAAGAAAAAATTTAATTGTTATTTTTTTAACCTATAATGAAAGTATCCTTAGTTTAATAAGCAAGTGTAAGATAAAATTTTACTAGAAAATCAAACAGCCTCAGGAAGCTCGAGTGGGAAACGAACCCACGACCTTTGGATATCCGGTCCAATGCTCTGACCGCTGAGCTACCGAGGCCCCAGAAGACTCGTTAAATTCTTCTAGTAGTTTGTGATTTACGCAGCAAGTCACCGGTATTACGTCACTGTGAAGTTACTACCCTCACAGTCGAAAGAACACTTTTACAAGTATTTAACAATCGATAAAGACGTAATTCCTTTAAATATATTTTTTTTATATATTTTTCCCACTCGAGCTTCCTTTGAGGCTGGTTAATTTTTTCTGGTAAAATTGTACCTTTTATAATTATGTTATGGACATAACTATGTCACTCAATACTTTGATATACACAAACATACGTTATTTACATATACAAACAAATTACAATTCAATACTTACTTTGTCTTTTTTACAAACATACATAATAATAACATATATAATTTGTGGCACAAAAACACACAAATAAAGTTGCAAATGATCATCAAATGCCACCAAGGGTTGAGCAATGGGTTGTGGCGAATATACCGGCGGCCCTCGCAAAAGATCGACCTTCCGGAAGATATGCCAATATCCTACCGGAACGTACTATTGTAGCAACGTTCCCAGTGATATATTAACTATCATGGATCCGGTATCATTGTTTTACGGCCTAATACTTGCGAATGACGAATTGTTTTGTCTAAAGTAGTTTAGTTTTTCTCTATCTATCAGCTACGGGTCCCGGTCCTGGTGGTTCTGGTCCCATAGCTCCGTCAGACTATTTACGTGAACCATATACACTGATATTGTGAAATAGTATATCTTTCTTAATAACAATAATAATACAATAAAATAATAAAAGTCATTTATTGTACTCCACATACTTATGAACAATAATAAAAACAAAAGATTCTAAGAAACTGGTATCTGAAACTCCTCTCTATCACGTGTCCGAGTGTACATTGACACAAAAACAGCTTAACAACACAGGAGAGGACTTCTTGGCGGGAAAGTGAAGAGTCATGTCTGCGGTTTTGTTTTATTTTCTAAAATTTGTGTTATATCGAATATTAATGTGAAATAATGGCGGATTATTAACCGTTAAGTGTTCGTAAGTGCGCATGAGTGTTGGCAAAAGTAACAAAACAGTGCAGCTTAACTTAACTTTTCAAATTCTCTCAAGAAGTCCGCCCGAGGAATTAGTAAAGCCCCACATCTTTATTGAGATACTCGAGGGGTTGGGGGGTATATCATTTCTAACTTCTCATTTCTATTATCATTCATCATCATCATACTGGAAGGAAATATTGTGTATATAAGTATTACTTGTAAGAAAAATTACTTTGACACTGGCTAAATGTGCCAATCGCACGAAGCCATAAACTAAAGGAAAAAAAAAACACAGGAGAAACAACATTCAACACGCAGATAACAAAATTACAGTCCATATACAAAGAGATAACAAAAATAATACAAATTAAAAAAAAAAAAATTTTTTATTTGTAAAGAAATAAAAATGTTTAGGTACTTTTATTTTTGTTTCAGTGGTGTCATAGTTAAATTTGTGCTCTTAGATACTGAGGTGTCGAGTGCGATTCCCAACGGGGTTTTCATAGTATACTTTGTTTGGGCCACAAGAAGCTAGTTTTTAGTATTTTAATACGGTCGGTTGGAACTTCGTTCGAACGACTTTAATATCGGATGTGAATACGAAAAGGGTTTTAACGAATCGCTACGGTTTACGTTATAGAAATCGGGTCGCTGGTTAGCTATTACATGGCTACTACTATCGTACGTCTAATTTAATGGCTAGGTAATTAAAAATAATTATAAAACTTTCTTAATTATAAATAATACAGAAAGGGTTTTTTAATCATTCAATTCATAATAGAAATTTATATTTCATTCTATTATGTTTGTGACAGAGCAATTAAACTAAAAAAAAAGTTAATTACTCATTTTGTTGAGCAAAATGCGTTACCTTTATAAAATATAATTATTATTTCAATCTGCCAACCAATATATTTCGTGCAAACAAGAAAAGATTAGTTGAGACTTTAATGAAAACTCTATTTATCCATTTGCTTTCTATGCCTAATCATCCAATTTCACACTGAAATATGAGAAACTCTGGCGTTGAATTCTGTTATAAATGGTCGCTCCTTGTGATTTATAATTAGATTTTGCCTAATTTTCTCATAATCTACGCGGCAAGTGTCTGCCTACGACAATGTCAACTAATTTATATACGTAATAAGTGTTATAATTATATTTTTCATTCATTTTTGTAGTGTACTAATTAGATGTCATAAGAACTTTTTTATTTTATTCATTTCTTTAACTAATTCTAAGGTCTTAGTGTTTGTTCTGATTTCATACTTAAAGTCTTTGTTTTTGGTAACAAAAGTATCCGATGGCGTTGAAAAAGCGGTCAGAGTCTATCAGCATGCTCTCTCCAAAAAAGCAAGTTGTTGTTTTACTAGCAAGCTAATTGCTATCCTGTTAAGCTTTTATCTGCCGCTTAACTTTATAAAGGATGTTGATAATAATATGTATCCTGCACTAGAAATCATACCCGGAGACCGCTAGGGTTGACACCATTGATCTAGCTAAAGTCTACAACGAAGTTTAAGACTCTAATGAGTCTGAACTAAAGGAAGGTGATGGGGCAAAGGGTTGTCGCATTTGAAGCAATATTCATACATCAATTGTTATATAATAGATAGGTTCTGAAGTTAAAAAATACACTGACGAATTAATAATTCATAGACAGACATGAACAGTAGTGATACAGCGTTGGCACTCGGATAAATAGTTAAAGACATAATGGGGGAGTCCAAACTAATAGTTATTGCATTTACACGCTGAGAAACTTGCTCAGGTATGTGCAGTGGTAACTCTTCTAACTTCGCTTTACGTAGAAACTTAACTTGCTGATATTCTTGCTTGTTACTGTTACTTGACTGACATTGTGGGTGTATTGTTTCAGACAGAGTGATTGCTGTCGTGGTCCCAAGTTATTTGCATTTTGTGGCTAGATCTTCTCTCTTCAAGACCTTCAGATGTTTATTTTTCATTTACCACAGAAGTACTGCTGTCAATTTCTTAATTCATAAAAGTGGTTGTTATTGATTTGTAGTAGTAAATAGCTTATGACTGTCTCACTGCTGGGCAAATGTCTCCATCATTGAAATCAAGTAATTACTTCAATTAATTGGTATTGGCTTAAATGCGGGTTGATGATCACAAACCCGGGTTAATTATCGAAAAAATCCGAAACACACTTTGCCTTTGGGTATCGAGCCGAGCGCTTTATAGTAACTATCTTATGACCGCCCACTGCTCGGCAGACACCTCCATCATTGAAATAAAGGCATAATATAATATAATATGAGACAACATCACATACATTGTTCTGACCCCAAGGTAAGTAGCTAAAGCAGTCGTTTCATGGAAATCAGAAACAACGACGTTACCACAACCACCCAGACCCGACACAATATCGAAAAGTTCGTTTTCGACATTGACCCGACCGGGAATCGAACCGAACTCTGAGGGAGTTAGCGCCGCCCAAAGTCCGGCGTGCAAGCAACTCGGCTACGGAGGTTGTCAGGCATGCCGCTGTATTAAGAGTTAGAGATTAAATATTTAAAGATAAAAATGTTGTCACAATGTTTTTGGTAATAACATAATGAAAGACGGGCTTGAGACTGGGATTGAGACAACAAAGTCTCTAAGTGATTACATGTATTTATTATCAAAATGGTTTTTTATTTTCTTACTTAAAGGTAAAGGCAGACTCTTTTCATGACTTATTGTTTATGTGAGAAGATCTTTTAGGCTGAAGATTTATTATGTGTAACAACAGCATTTAAAAATACTATTATAGTTAACTTGCTGACTAGAGTACCTACTTACGTAAAAAAATGATTTTCGCAACAGTTTTAGAAACACGAACACGAAGTGTGACAACCCTTAAAAAAAATTTCAAGTATAAAACCGACTTAACTATTATAAAACAATTTTCAGACTGGAATAGTAGAGTCATAATGATTTCGCCGCATTCCGTGGAACTTCCTCTGTACGCGACAGACCGATTTGGATTCAGATGTCCAATTTTAGCCCAATTCTAACTCCACACGTAGCTATTACTGCACGAGAAAGTTCTGTCTTACGGAACTAACTTCTGCTCTGTGTATACATATTCGATAAGTACGGTCTGCTCGAAATTAGAGGCTGTAATTAACGACGTGATTCTATTGTCGGAATTAGATCATTTTAGTTTTATTAAAGAAATTTGGTCTAATTACATCGACATCACCTAAACTGTGGGTAAACCCTAAGCTTCGATCAATTATGTACTAGTTAAAGAATCCGAAACAAAAATGTGAAGTGAAAGTGGTCCTGTTTGGTCATACCTATACCTACATTTAAATTTCGAATAACAAAATCTGAAAAAAACATTAAATCTAAAATTTATAGATTAAGGTTGCAAAATAATTGTATTTAATATTTACTGTCAGCCACGAACGTCATTGTGGCTCCGCGGCCCCAAAGTCGCCTACCGTTTTTGAAGCGCTCATCGGTAATCTAGTATACCGTACAACCGTTTGGATAGATGGCGCTAGTGCCTGCTTAAAAGCACTCAAAAACATTAAAATAGCAGTGACAAAATTCAGCGCTTACGTCAGCCTTCCCGGTAGCATAGCGGTCAGTGCAGCCGCCCGGATTGCGGAAGACCCAGGTTCGATTCCTGGCTGGGTCGGGTGGGCGTTTAATTTTTTCACTGTATTTTATAAAATTTTATGAATATTTAATCTAGTATATACTTGATCGAAGCGCCTAAGCCATGCTAGGTGACATATTTACTCCGGCAACTGTGACCTAAAATTGCTAAAGGGTCGCCAAAAAGTAAGTCGGCGATAAAAACGGGCAACTATATTTTTTATTAAGATTTGCGCACTTTGATTAATATAAAACGAGCTGCTATTTCAATATTAGCGTTTTGCTCATTAAAATGAGCAGTTTAAGCGTTTGTGTCGACCTCGCAATTCTGATAACCGAAGTCAAACAAACTACCAAGGTTTAATACGATTGTAGGATGGTAATGGTAGGGGGTGCGCCACTGTAGGAAGCCAATGGTAAGTGGAATGCCACATTGAGGAAGGGATCAAGCAGAGGGAAGATATTCCTTCGAGCTACACCAGCTTTGTTAGCATGGCAATAATCGATTTAGATAAAACCTTTTAATGAAATTAAACTTCAAACAAAGCATTTTTCGAAAATCAATTTGTACACCATTGCTGTATAAAACCTACGGCGAAGACCGTGTGCCAAGAGGAAGTCACAGAAATGGTCTATCTACCGCATTTCTAGCCGAAACAGCACACATCGACACCTGCAAGGAAAAAGACCGTAACTCATTTTTAGGTGCACTTGAGTTACGGTCATACTATTGCTTAGATTATGACTATAACTTAAAATTACCAAAATTTGAGTTACAATGTTTTTCCTTGCAGGTGTCGACATCTATACTACTATATAAATCTGTAGGCTCTCTCTTTACATACAATTTTTCTGATAAATTTTGGGATGAATAAATTTTTAGTTTTATGACTAAATGACACCAATTTCTACGATTTTTGAAATTGTTGTCTGTCTGTCTGTATGTCCTCTTATAACTCAAGAACGGCTTGACCGATTGACGGGTTACGGCTAGTTTTTAATTAGAATTATAAAAAGACAGCTAAAGCTCATGATTCGTCCAAATCTATTCGATATAAGTTATTAATTCCATATGTTGTATTAAGTTTAGATTTTGTTGTATTAAGAAGAGCTATCTAAGTATACATTAATAATAATTAATATGTAATAAATAAAATACAATAGTAATAATTTTAATCATTATCATCATCATCATCTTCAGTCTATATTACTCCAACGCTGGATATAATCTTCGATTTATTAAATTTAATTTCAATATAAAAGTAATAAATTCACTTAATTCCAAATTCTCAACTTTTGTCTAACACTCGAGTGTTGATAACTCATTTCAATTGCTTAAACGATAATAGCGAGGCTCCACCATTAATAATAATTTCCATACATCGTGACACACTGCTCTGACACCAGGCAGCGACAGATGACATGAGCCTCGGGCACAATTCTGTTGACGACGGCTTTTACTTGATATCAAAACACGACATGATTCATACACGCGTGTATCTAGTACGGCTTAATGTACGTTGCATTTGATTATGTAGTAAATAGAGTAGGATTTATGTACTAGGCGTTGGTTTATGTACTCGCCATTCGTTGTAGTAGCAGTTATATAGCTTATTTTGATTAATAATACATTAAAAAAATTTCGTTATTGCGAAAAAAATATCAAGCCTTTCCATTAAAGGCAGGTAGGTATTTAATTTAAAACAACTCGAATTAAGTAGATTTTTTGAAAAATCTTTGTAACGTTGTTGGTTTACACAGTAAATAAATCATGTGCTTGTCTTTTTTTTACACGGGTGTGCCAGTGTTCGACAGGACCTAGTGATCGACTTTTTTAATACAAATTGTAAATTGTTCGCAAAAAAATAAGAATATGCGTAAAATTATATTCCTTCCTTTCATCATTAGAAATATGGATCGGTAAATGATGTTAGACTTGACCAACAAATAAATACCGACCACCTAGCTAGCATTCCGTAAAACTTCAATGACGACTAATGTATTTTTTTTTTTGGCGATGTAAAATGTGTCGAACATCCGATGTGCTTGGCCTTTATCTCAGCTATGTAAGTGATGCCAAAAGGCCAACGGTGAAAGCGCACTACAACCGGAATCCTCAACTACTAAAGCAGGTGACTATCTTATCTCTATCAACGGCTATCAAGGTTCATATTTCTATATTAACAGTCTTACACATTTCAATGTAACGGAGAAATGTCAAATAAGGAAAGCCGAACAAAATAATAAGATATGCTAAATGAGTCGCTCGCTACAGCCGGAAACAAAACCTTTTCACGTGTTTCTTATAAAAACATTACAATAGACATCAGAGGAACATTTTTTTTATTTCTTGTCATTGTTTTTTGTTTAGGCTGTCATTCATATCTCCCCCAGGGTAGGAGATATGTCAAAATCAAAAGGTATTTTAAGTAAAAGCTTCATTGAAACGAGAAAAAGTCTTGGAAGACATCTGTAATTAATGAATGGCTGTAGGTATATATTTCTGCCTTATATAGCACCTAGGACTTTTTTAAGCGGATTACTTTGTTTTGGAATATTTAATAAGGTGTTCCCAACTATATAAGCGAAAACTGTCGAAACTTCACTAGTTCCCCGAAGACGTTACAAACAAAAGAAGGCAATCGAAATACGATTGCCGATCGCTCCAAAAAAGATTTACAAAATCCCCTTTTTTTTATTTGGTTCTCGTTAGAATAATGCCAAATAACTAACCCTAGATGACGACTAGGTATGACGTTTTGACGACCTCCGTAGCTGAGTGGCTTGCACGCCGGCCTTTGAGCGGCGCTAACTCTGAGGTCCCGGGTTCGATTCCCGGTCGGGTCAATGTTGAACACGAACTTTTCGATATCGTGTCGGATCTGGGTGGTTGTGGTACCGTCATTGTTTCTGATTCCCATTAAACGAGTGCTTTAGCTACCTTGAGATCAATGTATGTGATGTCGTATAATATAATATAATATATATGATATAACTACATAGTGTTTGTCGTTCCTATTGCTTTAATTACGCTATTCTTTTTACATAATTTGACATTAGGTATACTTTCAAAATAATAATATATATTAATATGACTTGTATGCTGCTGTCATGTTGCCGCTGCGTTCGAAACTCGACCAATAAACGAAAAAAAATTGCAGTTCTTTCTTTCTTTTAGTTGATAGCTTCGTGCGATTAGCACATTTAGCCAGTGTCAAAGTAATTTTTCTTACAAGTAATATATAATTATACAATATACGACAATATACAACCACTCGAGTAACTCAGTAAAGATGTGGGGGCTTTACTAATTCCTCGGGCGGACTTCTTGAGAGAATTTGAAAATTAAAGTTGCACTATTTTGTTTCATTTGCCAACACTCATGCGCATCTAACGAACACTTAACGGTTAATAATCCACCATTATTTCACATTAATATTCAAACTTAACACAAATTTTAAAAACTAAAACAAAACCGCAGACATATCATTTCACTATCCCGCCAAGAAGCTCAAAAATTGCAGTTGTTTTTATGCTTAACTAGTTGACCCGGCGGACTTCGTGCCGCTTTGACAGTTTCCATGACAACGAAACATAAAAAAAAATTTGTATTGGAAAATTAAATTGTCAAAATCAAAATAAGCCAAATCGGTCCAGTCTTTCTCGAGTTTTAGCGAGACAAACGGACAGCAATTGATTTTTAAATATATAGATAACGTATCTTTTATTAGTTATCTTTTACTAGTGGTTGCCCAAAGAACAAAATTCGACCGAAGTTCAATATATATGAAATGTTATATCACATGCCATACATTAATTTTATCTTTCAGGACTCCTTCTACATAAAGGTAAACTTTAATAACTATACCAAAACTCACACTCCTTCGTTCGCGCACTATGCTCAAAAAAGATTTCCCTCCACGTATACATATAGATAATAACATTGGGTGTACGCAAATAACACATTTATTAACAGCCTATAAACGTCCCACTGCTGGACACAGGTCTTCCCAAATGAACAATAATATTATAGCACATGAGGAGATTAGGTGGGTTTTAACGACTGCCATTTTACGACGGCAACCGGGAGCAACGGCCTAACGTGTCTTCTGAAGCACGGTGGAACTCTGTGGAATATTTTCATCTATGAGGTTAGGGAATACCTGCAAACGAGCAATTCTTGTATATATGTATCTATACTAGCTGACCCGGCGGACTTCGTACCGCTTGGACAGTTTCCATGACAACAATACAAACAAATCATTTTGTATTAGAAAATTAAATCGTTTTTAATATTTTCCGTTACTTATTATTTATGTTTCTCACTGTTTAAACCTTCCCTGAACTTCCACAAATATTTCAAAATCAAAATTAATCATTTGAAGGTTTTTAAACTTAATCCGTTATGTAAGGATTTTCCGAAACTCTATCCTTACCATTTCAAATTTCGAACTCTACGAGGCCGTGTCCTAAAAGTGCATAACCTCTTTAAGCCTAAAACCTTCAAATAAGGTACTAATATAGTACGATGACTCTCGAGACATTCCAATTTTAACTTAGAGCATTAAACCATAGCACTCTAAGAGTTTTAAAGAGTATTTGCATTTTTAAGTAAGTTCAACCTTTTTCGAATAAAATCGAATTGAGTTTTCAAACATGTCAAAATAAAATGTAATTTAAATCAAAAGCACTAAGGAGTATTGATATCAACTTCAATGCAAATCACCGCCAAAATAACTTTCTACCTTTTAAGCCCCGTAAGAGGATAATTTTCAAAAAAATACGAAACACGACTTCCATCAATTCTGTTAAAAAAGGTTGTTGGTTGGTTGTTTGTTGTTAAAAAATGTATGCAAAATTTGAAGTAGATTGGACAGAGGAATCACGTTGTACCATACAAACTTTGCCCCCTTTTTTACCCCCTTAGGGGTAGAATTTCGGAAAATCCTTTCTTGTCGGATGCCTACGCCATACAAAAAACACATCGTCCAAATTTCAGGTCTCTACGATCAGCGGTTTAGGCTGTGTGTTGATCCGTCATTCATTCAGGACAAAGCATAATATACATAGATAATCTAAATTTCGGAAACGGCTCCAATGATTTTCATAAAATTTTGTATGCAGGGGGTTTCCGGGATCGATCTAGCTAGGTTTCAATTTTAGAAAATTACCAAAAAAGAACCGATTAAAGCTCGGTCATCCAGGTACTTATCACTTAAACGAAGACTGGGCATATTAAAAGTTGTTTAACTTACAAGGTCGCAGCATGATCCGAAAGCCGCTTGGCCATCAAGCACCTCCAACACACACATTTAATATCATGAGCTATACTAATTAGTGAAAGGTATCTTGCCTTCTTTATACCCGACCTTTCGACCGAGTTACAACGGCCGTGGTCCCGGACTGACTGATTAATCCCCGTTTATCTATGGAACGCGAAAAAATAAAATTGTATATGAGAAATACTTTTATACTCGTATTAGGTTATTCGTTTCCGAATATCTAGCATGTTTGTATACATATATACATAAAATATAGTAGATAATGTCTGTATACTTATACTGCATACTATATATAGACAGAATATTATATCTATACTATGATATACTGTAGCGGATATTTTTTTTAATGCTAAATAAGTACTTGTTTTGGTGTTTTAATAAAAATTAAAATAATATAATTTGTTTCTTACTTGCACTTCTTCTTCTTTTTATTATTACTTAAACAAAAATATTAAACATATAAAAAAAATGGTGACTATATTAAACTAACAATACTATTATGAAAGAACAATACTTAAATACTTACGATTACGATACACGCCCGCATTTGCGTATCCCTCATGTTTATTTTCGATTTCACTGCACTTAGTAAACGCGAAGGGAGATTATAATCAGGTTAAATGGAACAAAAATATAAAACGAATTTTCTATACGTAGATACTATATGAAAAGAATGTGTGGAAGAGTGACAGGTATAGCCAATTATTCGGATAAAATGGATTGGTCTTTGTTCGTATAATCATTTAAAGTACCATACTTACCTTACCTATACATATTAATAACAAAATGTTATTGATACTGCATAATTTGATATAGTAGACAAATATATAAAATTTTAAACTACATAACGCAAACAAATATTTATTTCAGAAATACAAACAAACCATTAGAAAATTTAAGTAGTTGTTATTCTAATCATTTTTTTACTAGAGATAACGTTACTTATTTTATTAAACGAAGTGTTAAATAAAATATTCAATTGCTTAAACTAATTAGAAAAAAAAATATCAGTGTGAAAAGTATGTCAATGTTTTACGTTTACTATGCGTTCGTTGATAGTAATGTTATGTGAAAAATATTTTTGCCGCATTTGAATTAGCAAAATGGTATGGATTAGTCGTTCGTTTGTGATATCAATATTTGTTTATATTCTTCTTGTCTGTAAGTATATTTTTGTAGTATTGATAGAATTATAATCTCGGTGGCCTAGTGTCAAAGTGCTCAGTCCGGTTTTTAGTTCAAGACTCAGAACGCGAAAAGTGTGTGTTTGGATTTTTCAACGCATAGTTCGGGTTTATGATCAACCAAAACCCACAAATGTTTCTTATGACTGAATTTCAATGATGGAGAGCTTTGCTTAGCAGTGGGACAGTTAAATGCTACTTTCTTACTTAAATGTCCATAACAAAAATAATAGATTTATTTTTTCATTTTAGCCGACAGCAATTCTTTAAATAATCGTGCCAATGGATTTTTTGGCTTTTTCCATGGTTATAAAATTGGATACGAGAACTATCAAATACCTGCTATCATAGTTATTCCATTTATAAACCAGCAGCAAACAGTGAGTATTCAGAAAACACATTGCGATACGAAACGAGTGAATCAAGAGAATCAAGTGAATGAAAAAATTGTGTATGAACTGTCAGATAAACGTGTAAACTTGACTGTAACGGACAATGAAACTGATGATATTGAAGTAGTGTTTAAGCCAGCAGTGAAAAGAGATATACAAAATAAAAACAATATTACTCACGAGGTACCTTTTGAAAGGCAGGCAACTGATATAAAAGAAGAATCAACAGTAAGAGACGAAAACTCAACACCTACGCCAGTTATAACTACTACGAAGATAGACGATATTAATGATACAAGTGAAACAACATCTATGTTAAATTCTAGTACTACGATAATGCCTGGTTTCTATCCTAATCCAGAGTATAATAACGATATTGCTAAAAACATTACACTTACTACAGAAGCTCCCATGTTACCAACACCTCATGAAATGTGGCAAAATGTTTCCTCGATCGACCAAACAAGGTATTATCCCGTAAATGCTTATATCAATGAAAATCCTGACATTTTATCAGATTTTAATGAAAACAACGTTTTACCACCGCAAAACGACGAGAGATGGCGTAAATTTTCCAAAGTGAATCCTTTCAAAACCTCCGGTGAGTTCAAACCACTAGCCGGCTTGTACTATGACGGATTCTTACATAAGCCATTGAAGAAATACAACTTTACCCCACGTGGATACTTTACTTTATTAAATTAGGAGCAACGGCGAAAAGGGGGGAGATAACAATTCTAGGGCGTTCACATTATTTTCAAAGCTTTGCTGGGAAACAGTCACAAATTTCTTTCGGAATAATAAGGCTTCATATCCAAGCAAAGTATTATCCCGTAAATGCCTACATCAATGAAAATCCTGATCATATATCAGAGTTTAATGAAAACAACGTTTAACCACCGCAAAACGACGAGAGTGGCGTCAATTTTCCAAAGTGAATACTTTCAAAACCTTCGGTGAGTTCAAACCATTAGCCGGCTTGTATTATGACGAATTGCTACATAAGCCATTGAAGAAACACAACTTTACCCCGCGTGGATACTTTACTTTACCAAATTAGGAGCAACGTCGAAAAGGGGGGAGGTAACAATTCTAGGGCTTTCACATTATTTTCAACGGTTTGCTGGGAAACAATAACAAATTCCTTTCGAAATAATAAGGCTCCATATCCAACAACATCGTAAAATTTGAACAATACCGGTAACTATTGCAACCCGACGAGGTTCTAAAATTGGTATTGTCAAAACGTACTCGTAAAGCAGGCAGCGCCTTTTGTGCTCCAACTCATGTGTGTAACATTGTTACGTGAGAATCGTCAGTAAATGAGGGTATTTTATCGTTGGTGGCAATGGTGTTCAGTGCTAATAACCTGTTTGATGTCTTCGCATTCGTGTCAGTAGAGTTGAAATGTGTCGACATTTAAAATTTAAAACTAATGCCATTGTAGCTGGAACATAATATTAAATTCTATTCACGCGCTGTTGTGTAATAAGTTTATTTTTCTGCTTTATTTGTGATGAAAACTCTATCAATGATATTTATATTTATCGTGATCATATAGTTGAGGATTAAATCAATTATCTTAATTATAAGTTATAGTCAAACAGTCATTATACGAACCGCTGCATCTGAAATGTTTTGTGTTTTTGTTTTATCTATATAAATAACTTTGTACCCCTTTTTACGAAAATTGCGCGGACTTATAGTAGTAGTAGTAGTATGAAATTTCGCACACTTATAGTTTATATAGAGAAAGTTATCCGAATGTTAATATTTTTTTAAGTATATGCATAAAATTACTATACCATATATATTACACCAATATAACAAACATTACACGCACTGCCATGTTTTGACACACACGCATGTATTTGACACACAGGAGCGGCCGAAATCTGTCAGTGTCTGTCAATGCCAAACCAAACTCACATTCTACCTTTTTTAATTTGTCATTGCTTAGGATACAATCCGTGCAGCCTTAATATTTTTTAATAAAAATTACGGTCGAGTATCGACCTCTGGGCGACCACTAGTTTATATAAATATAGTTATTAATATAGATACATTTATACTATGTCGTTGTATCCACAAAACCTTATTATTCACCAGGCATTTAGATATGTAGGCGAAGCCTAGATGCCGCACTCAGAGACGCCAATTAACATTAATGATTACTTAGCATCTATTTACTACATCTCACTTTATAATTGTAAAAACTTTCCAATCAACTTCTTAGTATTTTACTTGAAATGAAACAATATAGTCACTAAATAACAAGAAATTTCATAATCCTACTAATATTATAAACGCGAAAGTTTGTAAGTATGGATGGATGTTAGTCTTTCACGTAAAAACTACTGAATGGATTTTAATGAAACTTTCTCATATACAGACCATGACCCAGACTAGCACACAAGATACTTTTTTTTTACTTTTTTTTTACTGTAGTCTTCGAACGAAGTCGCGGGCAACAACTAGTTTATAAAAAGATAGAAAATCTGATGACTACTATACCACAAGTGTGCCAAAGCGATTCTTTTACACTATTCAATCCTGTCTATGCTAAAGCAATCATCCCTGGTTTTATAGTAAAAAACCGGCTTTTGACAAGTATGTGAAGTATCGTGATTAAAAAAATACCCATGGCATACAAGGCTTGTTAAAGAGCTGAGTGCTCGCCTTATTGAGGCCTCCGGTGACAAGAAGACTGGCAGCTACCTCTGCCAGCGTATTAGCATGGCAATCCAGAGGGGCAATGTTGCCAGCATTCTTGGGACCGTTGCCATGAGCCCACAGTTGGAGGACATCTCTTATTTATAGGTGTTTAGTTTTTAAAATGCTATTTTTTTCTCTGTGTTTTTTTTTAAGTTCAGTTGAGTTATGTTTCTTTTTGTTGTGTATATACATTATAGGTTAATATAATATGTTAAAGTGAACATTCATGACCAAAGAAGTCGCCAGCACATACTAACGTGACCATTTACAAGGATCTCCGGCCGACCTGCCCGTTCATCAGATTTCATTGCCGTGTGTATGGAGCTCTCAGTAGCAAGTAAGACAGAAATAAAAGTACACGTTGACTTCCCAAGCATTTATTATTCAGCTGACAAAGTCACTCGCCTTCCCCGTCCTCGTAGAATGTTGGGAAGTAGGTTCCCCTCTGAAGTATAATGATTACGACAGAAGAAAGGAACTGAACCGAATCGGAATTTAAGTTTTACTGCTGATATTCATTTTTAATGGGACGCGGATGGATGATTACTTTATGACAGTTTGACGGAGACCAAGACAATTATTGTTGCCCGAAATACTAACCAATGTTTTGTATGCGGGAGAGGGTTTGTTTGTCTTATGTCCTTCTCTCACGGCAAAATGGAACGATTGGCAGATAGTAGTTTTTTTTTTTTACTTTTCATCCCGGTCGTGTACAATGTTCCCGGGGACAAACGATAAAGAATATCGTTTTATGCGGGCAAAGCTACGGGTCGAGGCCGAGTTCTAGCTATTGTGAAATTCAAATGAAAAAGGGAAAGAAGGAAATCAAAAGTTTGAAATACCTACTGGAAGTGTGAAGTATTCCTATTCAAATATGTTCGCGAGTCTCTTGCAGTAGAGGCGTACACGCAAAAATGCTTTATTTTTTAATTTTACTATTTTTTTCGTATTCCAGGTACCCACAAACCCTCAATTCGTCATATTTTTAAAACTAATATTTTTTAGTGTAAATAATAAAGTTGAAAAGACGTATAATTATATCACTAATGAACCTATCAGGCATTATAGACGTATAGTAGGCGTATAATAAATTAATAAGATAGTAGCTTCATTACTATAATTACTGTCGGGCAACACAAGCGTTTGTTCATACGACCCTCTATCCAATTCTTCTGAGTACCAAGTATTTTTATTTATACAAAAATATTTCTTGCTTTTTAAATGTCGCTAAACTGTACGCCTGTCCGTCATTCCTTACTAAACTTTATTAGTCATCATGCAAAAAAGGCGTATAAATATGGCTAAAGTGAAAATTATTACCGACCTCCGTAGCCGTAGTGGCTTGCACGCCGGACTTTGGGTGGCGGTAACTCTGAGGTTCCGGGTTCGATTCCCGGTCGGGTCAATGTCGAAAACGAATTTTTTGATATTGTGTCGGATCTGAATGGTTGTGGTGCCGTCGTTGTTTCTGATTTCCATGAAACGAGTGCTGTAGCTACTTACCTTGGGATCAGAACAATGTATGTGATGTTGTGTCATATCTTTTTTTTTTTTTATTAAGAATCATAAATATTTTTTCGTATGTGTTGGGTTTGTCCCACTGTTGGGACTGTTGTAAAGCTTCTTTACTCAACTTTGCTATAATCATATTAAATTTGGCTAGATCTCCCTGTTTCTCTGGTTCCATGATTGAGTCAAATTGGGCAAACCAAAGTCTTGGCATCTCCGTCTCCGATCTCCGAGTCGTCCCGCGTCATCCAGTTAGCTAACCCGTGTACTCATTTTACCAGCGCAAATAAATGCGGTTTACGTAACATTGGTTTACTTTATCTCCTCATAATTCGGCAACCTTCTGACACCTTCTGATAATGAAATTGCCCAGTGACAACACAACAGTCCCAACAGTGGGACAAACCCAACAGTATGGTTGAATAATTTAGCATCGAAATATTATTATCTTATAAAGAAAATTTTATAATAATCAATAATTTTGGAATAAGTGTTTACGCCCTAAGCAATGTAAAGGAATTTAGTTATTTTTTTCCTTAGTAGTCTCGCAAATGTATCATGTAAGAAAGGCGTAACCACCAAAACTACAGATTGTTAAGCTTTATATGGTTTAAATGGTTTTTGCTTCATACCACTCTTTTAACCTTTTTTTATATGTATCATTCATAGAAATGCTCCAAATGCGTGAGCAAAAACAAAAGTTATAGAGTTTTTTTTGTCGTGTATAGTTGTGTCGTGTATTTATGCTGATACGCCCCTAATGTATGAGACCATACTACATTTAAAGTAAACTATCACGCACAAATAAAATGGTTTCTACTCATAATATCACAGGAAGACACGAAAGAGCTTTAGTACAAAGACTTGTTTTTAGGATTCCGTACCCAAAGGGTAAAACGGGACCCTATTACTAAGACTCCGCTCTCCGTCTGTCCGTCTGTCACCAGGCTGTATCTCATTGACCGTGACAGTAAGACAGTTGAAATTTTCACAGATAATGTATTTCTAAATATTTATAAAATTTATAAAATACAGTGAAAAAATTAAACGCCCACCCGACCGAAGATGTTGTCACTGTGTGTTCCCTTTTCTATTTGCTAGCTAATTAAGGACTATCTAGCTATAAAACCTAGCGATGCACTTAATTTCGTAACAACCTCGTTCTACACTTCATGATTTGTTTGACTATTTTGGGGATGCCATAATTCACCTGCCGCCCCCAACACGAACGAGCTTAAGCACAAATCAAAGCCTCATTAGCCAAGTTTAATTGTGTTCATAATGAGCTGCGTCATCAATATTCAAAGTCGGTATTTTGTGTCCCCAAACAGTGTCCCCCACCAAATCGTCGACTGGAATAAGATATTAGGGGACACAACTCCACGCATTGACCCCTTTTGAAAGGTTAACGTCTTGCGTCTCCCTTGCGTATCACCTGAATACTAATACAATGTTTACTGATTCAGTTTCTATGAAAATTTAATAATCTGAGAAATGGCCTTTTAACGCGCCAAGATACGTCACGGGTTTAACGGCAATTGTGTAACTGATAACAGGGTGTTCGGCTTAAAGAATATTTGCTTGTCGTGTAATTGCAAAATTTTAGTTAATCAGTTCTGTGCACAATTTAAACTTATACACATAATATAACAAAGAAATACGATTGTATGTTGATCCTAAAGTAACGATTGAACATGAACTAGGTTTCAAGCTCATCTAGATTTCTTCTTTTCTTTCATAGGACCACGCGTGCTGGCCTTCCGTGTCAAGGATTTACTGTGCGAACTTTTCCGTCACGATGGAAGGAATTTAGTGAATCATTTCTTTGCCGCACCACCAAAAATGGAATGCTTTCCCAGCACACATATTACCTCCTGAGGAGCTCGATGGCGCAGTGGATAACGGTCGCAAGAGGTTAAGCAACTTTCACAAAGGTCGGTCATCGGATGGGTGACCAAAAATGTATCGTCTTGAGCTCCTCCGTGCTTCGAAAGGCACGTAAAGCCGTTGTTCCCGGCTGCATTAGCAGTCGTTAACAACCACCAATCCGCACTGGGCCCGCGTGGTGGTTTATGGCCCGTTCTCACCATCCATATGATTATGATACTACCTCCTTCCTACAACATGGGTTCTTTGAACGAGATGTGAAACAGCCACTTGTGTTTTGACAAGGAGTGGACGGCTACTGAGACACAATACTGTTCCACTTGCTGTCTTCGCATCTGAATTCTGCTTCTGCCTAACATCAGGAAAAGCGGAGTCATTTGTTATGGGTGAGCCGTCCGTAAGTGACAAGTGTCATATATTCCTTCCCGGTAGCATAGCGGTCAGTGCAGCCGCCCTGAATGCGGAAGACCCAAGTTCGATTCCTGGCTGGGTCGGGGAGTTTAATTTTTTCACTGTATTTTATAAATTTTATAAATATTTAAGTGTCATATATTTTTTTTGAAATGTATTCGTCCATATTTTATTGATGCCCCGCGGCCAAACTAATTTTGTATGGGGAATTTGAAAAATAATAATTTAAAAAACCGCTCGATTAATCGAAAATGTGAGATGGACGATTTGTGGTTTAGACCATTGGTGATTGTTTAGACAAAATCAGAGGTACAATTGTTTAGATTAACTATAAAGCGAGAGATTACATAAAAAAAACAACTAAACGCCGCCAATCGTTTTCATGACTTTTGCCCAACTTTAAATGATATTGTAGAAAAAACTATAGTGTGTTACGAATTTATGGATCGGATTAATTGTAAACACGTTCCCTTTGATACTAAATATATATTATGTTAATGTAATACGATAGTATTTTCAATTATATCAACTTTACCGTGACTGCGCTTTTGGCATTTATTGCTCTGCGGATCCATAACATCAGGAAGACTAATTTTTTATTAAGAGTAATTATTTGTTAACCTTTGTATAAAAATAAAATAAAATGGTACCGTAATAATGATGTTGACGACCTCCGTAGCCGAGTGGCTTGCACGCCGGACTTTGGGCGGCGCTAACTCTGAGGTCCCGAGTTCGATTCCCGGTCGGGTCAATTTCGAAAACGAACTTTTCGATATTGTGTCGGGTCTGGGTGGTTGTGGTACCGTCGTTGTTTCTGATTTCCATGAAACGAGTGCTTTAGCTAATGACCTTGGGATCAGAACAATGTGTGTGATGTTGTCTCATATTTATTTATTATTTATATTATTATTTTTAAAAAATAAAATAAAATAATAAAAAAAGAGCACGGAGTTACGAATTAAAAATAACTAGGAACTAATGGTTAGGTAGTATTATTATATTAGAGAGGTTGACCAGAAATCCTCAATATTGTAGCCTCTGCTCGCTATAGACTACTAGCTATTAATTGTTGTACGAGTTGATAGGCGACAACAAAATGAACCAACACATAACAGAAATAGTCTACCAGCACTCGGTTTCCCTCTTTCTATATGGGGTCCTTCAAACGAGACGTGAATAGACACCTCGTGACCCGGCAGGGTGAGGGTGACTGATGCTGCGTTGTTTTCACGCGTCACCAGTTGTCTTCGCGTCTGGACTCCATGTCCGTATAACATCAAGTAGAGTGAAAATTTGCCGCGCTATCAAAAAAAATGGGCCGAAAATAACGAGTGCCGTCTGAGTATTTCTCCATCTTGGATGTCGAAAATAAGCAAATTAAAAAAAAAAACTATAGAAAAAGGTGTCGTGTTAAAATACTGCTCGATGAGATTGTTGTGATGATTAACAGCAAAAATATCTCTTTGTCAAAGATAAAAAATGTCAGATTTCAGATTAAGTACAAAATATTTCTCAAACAGATTCGATCAGACTCAATGACCTGTCTCAAGATTAAATAAAGACTTCACTGAAAACCTTTTGCTATAAAATGTTTTTCTTTTGTTTATACAATAATTTTAACGCAAATTTTGTTGCGTGTTAATGTTAATGACGGTAGTTGTTGACATTGAATAGGCGCCTTTGGCTTTCAAAGTAAAAAAGTAAATAGTGTTGAATAATTTCGGCGGGCTGGTTAGAACCACGATAGCTCAATTGGAAAAGCACCTGACCCGGTATGTCAGAAGGGTGCAGGTTCAAATCCTGCTCGTGGAAATCTTTTCAACATTTGTGTTTTTGTAACCTTTTGCTATTTTCGATATACAAGTTTTCCGGCGTTCGTTCTTTACACCCAGTTCAAAGCTTGGGCGCCATTTTAAAAGAATGTAACTATAAGTATCTAATGAAACTAACAAATTACATGTATGTATCTTTCCTATTTTTAGTAAAATGTGGTTAAATATTTTTGTTACTATTATTGCTCTCATGAAGTGTACAATGGTGACATTTGGTTTAGTTACTTTTATCACAAGACAAACTAAATCTGGTAGTAAACTAAGTAAATGCTTACTATCTGGTACCAGCTGACCAGCTCATATTTGACGGGACGGTAATGGATGATGAAAGGTGTGATTGCTGAATTTTTAAATCCACTCAAACAAAAATGCGTTCTCTCAAAATAAACTAAACAATTTTTTGACGCTTTCAAAGTTAAAGCTTTTTACTCATAAATACGTTTAAAACGGAAAATATTAGTTTTCCTTTCGAATACAATGCAATTTTGTGTTAAGGTATTTTATTTGCTATTTTTCTGCCTTTGGCGCAATAACAGACAGGTGCCATAGACAGACTGGCACAGGTGTCGGACTTATAACATCCCGCTGTTTGCGTCGGGGGTATAAAATATTAAATAGAAAACCAATCAATTCATTTAATATCAATTGCTTTTAACTTTGATATTAAATTTATATTAAACACATTTAGGCATATAATTGAAAGAGGCATAAGTCAATTAACATGGGACCTGACAAGCAAGCAGCAATCAAGCAATGGCCTGGCTTGACACAAGCTAATCATGTTTACCCCTGTGTGGTGCTGGGGATAAAGAATTGCACCACCCCATCTCTTCCCGTGGGTGTCGTAAAAGCCGACTTAGGGACCATTCCAGAGGATGGGCAGCAGCATCTCTCTAAGGTTACCCTCAACCTACTGCGATCGCCAACCCGCCTGCCAAGCGATTACGTCAAATACCCCTCATATCATTGGGGGAGGCCTTTGTCCAGCAGTGGACGTCTTTTGGCTGAGATTAATCATGTTGACATTTGACTTGTTTAATAGTTTGTTTATCTACTGTTACAGGTAGGACTTGAGACGATGTCTGTATATTTGTTTAGAACCTAAGTATATACTTTTATGTTAAATTTTTTTGCTTTATAAAACACTATTATGGTATGATGAAATGGTTTGCACCTTTTATTGATTAGTTTTTTAGTTTTCCTCATCCAACCGGTTATCTGGAAGAAATCACTTTAAGTCGAAAATACTGCCATTTTGTAACTTTAAAATGTATATATTTCATGTTTATATTTTTTGGCGATGCAATAAAAGTATTGTCTGTCTATTCATCTGTCGGAGACAACTTGGCATACTTAAAAATCAGATAAAGCGTTATTCGTAGCAAAAAGTCCTGATCCGATCCGAACCCCTCGGAGAATCTAGTAGGGCACGGGGACACGCACTAAGTGCGTGGTGCCGTTCCCTCTAGAAAACCTCCGAAGGTAATTCGTTTCACACAGCTTGAGGATCCCTTTAAGTTTTTCGCCGCCCCCAAACAAGCCCGGTGCAGATGACATTTTTGTCTGAGGCAATCAGCAAAGTCTCAAAAAAAAAACAGCAGAAAGTCATTTAAAGTCAGTCAAGCTACACTTGCCGCAGTCCAAAGCACGAAAATAGCAAGCTCCTATACACGTTTAGTACAGTGCTTGTTCCGCAAAATTTACTACAAAGTATGTTCTAATTTGAAACCGTTCGCTGTACTCAACGCATTCCAGACTACAGTATGCAGCTGGGAATATTCCGAACTCGTTTATTGTTGCTGCACAGGGCCGGTGCGAGGGTGCTTTGGGTAAATTAAAACTATGATTGCATAAG
Organism: Eudonia truncicolella; assembly: GCA_949315975.1. Lineage (NCBI taxonomy): Eukaryota > Metazoa > Arthropoda > Insecta > Lepidoptera > Crambidae > Eudonia > Eudonia truncicolella. The sequence continues at coordinate 13,931,118 of OX438835.1, read as the reverse complement.
TCTAGTCTTAGCTTGCGAACCCTAAACTCTGAATGGGATAGATTCAGTAGCTTAGTGTATTTTTTTTTAGTTTTTATTATTTGATGGAATGGCGTGTTGTTCCAGGAGACCGGAAGGTGTGGAAGAAGTTTGTGGAAGTCTTTGCTCAGGAGGACAGCTATGGCTGATATAATAATAATAATTATTATTATTTTTATTAGAAACTCTTTTTCGAATCGAAATAGTTTTTACCCTATTGCAGAGGCTTGTGATTGAACAATTACAATTGAACTGTGCACACAGTGCGCATAATTAAAATACCACTTTTAATTTCTTGCTCAATATCAATTTCAATAATAAACAATAATCGTAAACACTTTTCCAATAAAAAATTTCACATAACATACGAGTAGTTCAATCTTTTTTGCAAAAAAAAAAAAGGATTTTTGGAGATTTGAATTTAAGGTAAATATAATGTTTAGTGTTACATTATATTTAACTTAAATTCAAATTCCACCCGTCTCTGGTAACTACACTTACCTACGTTTTGCACTAAGCATCGCCATTTTTATTACATTCTAAAGAATTGTAATCCATGGGCTCTGAAATAAGTGGCTATTTAAAATAGATAGAATTGTAATTTAGGCTACTTTCTATAAGATTTATTGATAGTGAATAGAGAGAATAAATTTTCAAGATATCGATGGAGCGCTTGCGCGTTCACATTGCAATCTTGCATGTTAAGCAGCATTTGCAATGGCAGGTCATGTATGAGTGACCAAATAAATTAGCTTGAGCTCCTCCATGTTTCGGAAGGCAAGTAAAGCCGTAGGTCCCGGCAGCATTCGCAGTCGTTAACAATCACGAATCCGCTCTGGGCCAGCGTGGAGGTTTATGGCCCGTTATCTCTGTCTATCCATAGGGAAGGCTCGTGCTCCAGCAGTAGGCACAAATGATGATGAGCTCCATGAAGCTCCGGAAGGCAAGCTGCTGAAAGCAAATATGCTTTATCCGATGTTCCTGGATAATGTTGTCAGTAGTCTATAAAACCAGCATTTAAGCAACGTGTTTAGGCTCAATCTTTCTATGTTTAATCTGACAAACAAACCCTACAGTGGGACGTTCGATGGCTCATGATGATGATGAGGACAACTCAAGACTACGAAAGACATTTTTTTTTAATGTTATAAGGAGGCAAACGAGCTGGTGGGTTACCTGATGGAAATAAATCACCGCCGCCCATGGACTCCCACAAAACCAAAGTATTCGCAGATGCGAAGTAACTTGAGAAGAAACCTGATAATAGATACTGTTAGATACATAATTTATTGTATATAATACTTTTGTGAGATAAGTTTTAGTATGTGAAAAGAGACACAACCGATATAAACATGCACAACACAGTCGTACACATACAATCTAACGTTAACAATGAACGTATTACAATATTCAACCGAACGCTTTCACCATCTGCTTCCGAGCTTGCATATTTCCATTACGACTTACCAATAAAGCAGCATACAGACAGCGCTATGAAACGTCATATCCTTTAAACAGACAAAGCGATATGCAAAACAGTGACGTCTCCCGTAAAGTAAGTACGCGTGTAACATTTACATATCAGGTTGGCAATGAAATCTGTGTGCGGCGCGGTGGCGCGGCGCGCGAAGCCGGATTATTGAGCCCGGCATCATTCGCACCGGTATTTACTTTGACGACAGATATTGCTGGCGACCTACAAGCTGCCGACCTTTTTAAAGTATTTTTCTACAGACACAACGTTCCATTGTCAAAATTAAAAAAGAAATCAATTATGGAAATTTGCAGACAGGTACTGGCACTCTATAAAAGATACCGCCACACGGCCATTCGATTTCATCAAATCCATTCATCCTTCCAATCATGAAACTGTAGATATAAGTTTTTAATGTCCAGTCCATTGTCGCGCCCATGAAGCTGTTTCGCGTGACCATAGAGCATAGCCAAAGACCACATTCAAGTATAGACAACACATAGTTAATTCAAGTATAGAATACGCACATATAAATAATCTACTACGAGTACTAGTTACAAAACACTCGTATAAACACTCTACTACTCTTGTTGAGTGGAAACGCTTACAAGTATTTTATACAGAATAAGCTGAACAACAACGATAAGTGATTTAATAATCATTGCTTCTACCTAAAGTCATTAAATTTAGTAAAATTAATTCTTAGCACGCCATACTGACAACAAGTTATCTAAGATAATAATAAACTCTTCATTGGTTGCGATTACACTTCCGTCATCCCGATGATCCTTTAAAAGTTCCGGGAAATTCTGTTTTAATCCTTTTGTTTACATTCACGAACCTCCAATAAACAAAATATAAGCTTCTATGAGTTAGTCCGTGCTTTGGCTCTTTTGAAATGAAGTTTAATTTACTTCACGGAAACAAAATACGGAATATGTACACACACACACACACACATCAAAAATGTCTAGGGATCAAGTACATTTTAAAGTATCGTTGCGTTATAGAATTAATATTTTAACTTTTTTGGATTGTAATTGATTCTTTTTAGTGAATTTCACGACAAGAATAAAAAAATTTTTTTTGACATTATTTAAATATAGATGATGTATTTAAATATATATGCCTATGTCCAGCAGTGGACTAAGATAGGCCGATGATGATGATGATCATGATGATTTAAATATGAAAAATTAACTGTCAATCTGAATTCCTATAAAAAAGTGTAATAACAATTTTACAAAAGCAGTACAATTTCTGCACTAGAAGTGAAAAAATTTGCAACGATAAATTTTTTTTATAACTAAAAACGTACTTGACCCTACACATTTTGATGTGTGTATTTCAAGCTTAAATTATTAGTAAGGCCCTAAGAGAATTAAAATTCTCGCAAACAGAAATATAGACTATCAGCTACTGATCCCACTTCATCAAACATTATAAAAGAATGACAACTTTTGGAAAATTATAAAATCAATACAATAACAGTTATGTCTCGATTTCTATAGCTTATTCAACACTTTACACACACACAAACACACCGCCACACACCCTTACACACGCACACACACCCTCACACACATTTTTGAAATGTCAATACTGTATCACTAATATACCATTCAGTAAGTAGCAAGAAAAATAATTTGCACGAAAATACATTAGGAGTCCGACTTAAGAATACACATCGGAGCAAGCAGAGTCAATACAAATAGCGAACCTTTTACTTCCCCCGCGCTCTTTGTAGTCTGTCCGGGTTAATAATTTATTGATCTGCCCGAGCGCATTGTTGGCACCTACTTTTACTAATTGGTTTCGTTGAAAGGCTCTTTTTAGCGGCACGACGGGGCCTTAGTGAATTATTCCAAATTAGTTTCACGTGAGCACTGGCTGGCAAGTAATTATTTTTCTTAGAAAACCCATTTATAATTTGGTTAGTCTGCACCGTTCGGCTTCAGCACGCGATCGACGCCTCACATTAAAGTGTTTTCGTCAGTCTTTTTTAAGCAATTCATGGTGTGGCGCTTACAATGTGGTCGTAAATTGGTCATGTGAAAGTGCTATAGTAGTCGTATATCAGGTTACAATTATGTTTATTGGTGTTACAAAAGATTTTCAGGATGCCATTATGTAAACATTTTTGATTAATATTTTAAAGTGTCTTGTTTATTCGTCGGTGTGGCCGGTAGTTGCCTCGCTACACTGCTAGTTTTACCTTGTTAACGGTTTCATAATATTTAAGCTGTATTGAAGTAGTGTCACTTGATTGGTGTTTGCAGTTGGTTGGATAACCCATTTGCTAATTTAATATTTTAATCTAGTGACCTATTTATCCTATTAATAGAACTGACGCTTTTCGTCTCGTCACAACGCGAAACTTTTAACTTTCATCTAATCCGGCCTCCGATTTAGCTGTTTTAGTGTCGTATTCGTGTTTAAAATATACATATACAGGCTGACTTTTTATCACCGTCCAAACCTTCTGAGATGACTCCCGTGATACAAACGAACAACTCTTACTATTGGATCAACTCCCAAACTCGAAAATAAAATGAAGCTGTTCCATACAAAACATAAATATTCCTTTGACCAAAATGTTATTCGCTTGTATTACGGGAGTCATCTCAGAAGGTCATCCCGTCCAAAGACGGTGATAAAAAAGTCACTCTGTATACTCCCACGTCCTTCTCCCAAAAAGGGGTAGACCAAGGGGTAGAGCATCAAATAACCAATTTTTCATCAAAGTAGGGCTCCGATGTAGAATGGATAACATCAGTGACAGGTTTCTAGCCGATCGCCTGATGTGCGACTATCTTGAAACCCTTGTCCGTTAGTCGGCTCTTAGGAAATGCACGGGGAGTTAGGCAGCTGAAACATTATTTTCACGTCCAAGACCAGTATCATCATATATTCTGTTTATAATTGGCCGCTTTACTCACATAATTAGAAAAAGTTCTGTCATTATAAGGTCAGATCATGTTTTGCAAATGTCAATGTTCGCCTACATATTATTATGGAAAATGTAAAATGTGGATAGTCATAATTGGCCTTCAAATTGTAAATTTCAATATTGTAAGCTAGTTTTAAATGTGCTGTGTACTATTCCTTAATAATAAATAAATAAATAAATAAATCATCATAATCATCATCATCATCATCAGTCCATTCTTATGTCCCCACTGCTGGCGCACAAGGTTTCCCTATGGATGGATAAGGAGAAGGGGCATGTTGGTAAAACACTGCTAATGCAGCCGGGACTAACGTTTTTACGTGCCTTCCGAAGCACGCAAGCAAGCAGGAGCCGTAGATGATAAATTATTGGTCACCCATCCGATGACTGGTCTTTGCGAAAGTTGCTTAACCTCAGCACTACAGACCGGGCGCGCAGACCTTCAGAGAAAATATGAAAGGTAACAAAATATTGTCTCTGCATTTAATATTGTTTATCTTATCCAACACCCAGAAAGCCGTCAACAAACACATTGCATGCGCAATCCGCATTCTCAATATCGGATACCTAGTCCACCAATAACAATTTCGATTTCCGCGAAAATGTAAGCCAAGAGAGATATCAGACAATATGGAAGTACCCTGTCACGTCTTTGATATCTTTGTTTATATTTTGTTCCGAGTGACGCCGGAAACGACAGTAAATCTTTTGATCGGACCCCTTTTGTATAGTAAGCATTTGAGTTGCATCTTAAGTGCTTTGCTTAAACCACCTATGGCCTACTGGTTAAGACCACCGGCCTCAGACCTTCGATTCTCGGTGGGGGTACTTAGTGGCAGGACTTGTTCAGGACAGGAGTTGCTTGTTCGCCTGGCTAGCCACCACCATTTTATCTAAATGTCGCCATAATATCAATGTTTGTAGCATTATTGTGTTCCGGCAGCTAGACATAATATAGCCAGTGCCTCAGTTGTTGAAGGATCCGGGTGAAGTACACTTCCACTATTGGCCTTATCATCACCTAACAACAGGTGAGATGAAGGACCTGTGCTTAACCGTAAGATGAAAAAAAAGGGTTTCGGTGGTTATTGCATAAAAGATTTTAAAGTTCTAGTATTGCCATATATATTTATAGTTATAGATACGACTAACTTATACTTAAAAATAGTTAGATTTTTAGATTTTTTTCAACTCAGTCTTATAAGCAAGTCTTTTTTATTTAGTTTATGTTTTGTTTATTTAGTACAAATTACAAATAGGTATTATATTATGTAGAGTATTAAGTAGATAATATGATTGAAAACTTTACAACCGAACCAAACATTCTAAGAGACACAAACAATCTTAATCGAAACATTTCAGGCTCCATCCGAACGGGTGAAGTTTATGAACAGACTGTTCTCGTCTCGAAATTGATTGAAAAGAAACAAATATGGAGGGGAACTTTTCCCTCCCAATCCATCACTCAGTGATAAAGCGCGGAAAGACAATATAACAAGTATTTTTTTCTTTCTAGAAAGATTTCTGCATTTCGTAAAAGCGATTGGTCCAAAAAAGAACTTTGCGTTATTAATAATAAATGCTAATAAATCATTTTCAGCTTAAATATAGAAATGAAACAACTCTTGCGATTTTATTTCGTTTTATCCTGACCTTTATTTTTATTTTTTTTATTTTGTTTATTTTAGGGAAATTTACAGACAAATATTTAACTTATATAACACTGTAAACAATCAGATGCTAATAACAAATTTCCACGTTTAGCAGTAAAATAGGTATAAAGACTTTCAACTCACATATAACTGAAATATTAATATTAAACATAAAGGTAGTTTCTTGACACTAAATGGCTACATATTAACTGATGCTAATTAATTAAAGTATTGTTCACTTAAGATACGTTTAACTTTTAAACAGCTAGTACAGAACAAGTCGAATTCTTCAGATGTTGTTACACTATTACAACTTCTAACTGCCCTTATAATAAAAGAATTTTGTCGGAAATTTGTTCGAGCAGTTGGGGTATATAGAAAAGGCCGTTGCCTTAGTGACAGGTTAGTTCGAAGTGATAGCTTAGACAGAAGCTCAGCACAGTCAATCAATCCATTTGCAATTTTAAATATATACACAATGTCACTAATGTTCTGCCTTAGTGTTAGTGGTAGAAAATGGTAATGCTTGCAGCGAGATTCGTAATCGATTAAGCGATGATGGGCCTTGATCTAAATATCTTAGAAATCTTTGCTAAATAGATTCAATACGAGACTTATAATTTTCATATTGGTGATTTCAAACTTGGCTAGCATACTCCAGCTTCTTCTTCATACATTCGTACAATATAATATTTTAAACGATTTCAAATTACGAAAGTCTGAACATGTTCTCATAATAAATCCAAGCATTTTATTTCCTTTTTTAACTATGTTGTCGATGTGTTTATTAAATAATAGCTTATTATCATGAATTATACCTAAATCTTTAATTTCGGTTACAACAGAAATAGGACAGTTTTTAAGAATATATTTAGAACAGATGATATTCTTTTTGCGTGTAAAAATCATATGGAAGCATTTGGAAACATTTAAGTCTAACTTTTTGACAGAACAATATTGTTCAAATCTGTTCAAATCATCTTGAAGATCTCTCACATCTGACTCAGACTGAACAATTTTAAAAATTTTCATGTCGTCTACATATAAAATAATCTTAGAATTTAAATGGGTAATGGGGTATGAGATCTTTATAGGGTATGTGGTCACAGGATACGAAAGATTTGCCTAAAGAATAAATTTTAAAATAATCAATGTGTAAAATAAACGCGAGTAGATCCGTAAAGGCTCGTATATTATTCGCATTAAAAAACAATAGGGTATATGACGCCATAAAAAAAATCTATTATTATTCTATGATTATTTACGCAGCAACTGTTGTCAGTATTTGTTTTAGTTAAGTATGTGCCTCTGCTATAGAGGTCCATCATGGGATACGAGTGTTTTAAAGCGGACGAATGATTTGTTTGTTTTGTTGTCATGGAAACTGTCAAACCGGTACGAAGTCCGCCGGTCAGCTAGTATAATGATATAGCATTGTGAATGCAACATTCAAAATAATTAAAATAAGCTTATACGTTTTTACCGTACCGTTTACGTACCGGAAGTCTATCTCTCACCCCTTCCCCCTCCCAATTCCTACTCCCTCCTCAAGATCCAACTACTTCCTCAAGGCCGGCAACGCATCTGCGACTACTTTGATTTTGCGGGTGTTTATGAGCCGTGGTGATTACTCTCCATCAGGTGACCTGCCTGCTCGTTTGCCTCCTTTTAACATAAAAAAGTAATGTTCCTCAAGTAACTTTACTTCTAGACCAGTCGTCCAAATTGAAGTGCGAGTTTTATTTGACATTTTGATCATATTTACGAAAAAGGGAATGGCCAATTTCGGCCTGGTTTGAACAAGTTGCTCAGTAAAAAGTATTGTTACGAATAAATATAATAAATTCGTTAATAATTATTGACGCAACACTCACCGCAGGAAAGTGTTCTGTTAAAAAAGATGTAATAATAAGTATTCTCGCCGATTGCATGAACAAAACACCGCCATTTTTTAGTTGCAGCGTTGCAGGACTTAATTTTGGGTTACCACATGAACGCTAATATGATAACATTCGTTTTATAAATGAATAATCGAATTCTGGTACTTGAATTAGAAAACTTTTTTTTTATTCTATTTTTTTATTACTTGGCAACACTGACAAAATCAGCTCATAAGCCGAAAAATATATTTTATTTATATCTTATTTAATAATAATCAACAAGGCAGAGACGCAATTAATCAATATTGTTGCAATTTCCTGGTAGGCCGAAGAACGGTGGGTTGCTGTGCTCACGTTATGACAATAATGTGGTATTTAAGCTGGGCAAGGCATGAAAATAATATTACACCACCTGCCCAGTTTTTAGACAATATTTTGATTACATATGATTCTGAATAAAGCCATTATACGAAATAATGTTGTTTTATTTTATGCGCTAGTATTACACTCCCTGACATATTAAGATTTTTTTTTTCTTAGACACCCTTAAAATTACACCTACTTATAATATTCTATACCATAACGCATAAATAAGTAAATATCTTTAAAGTAAAGAATAATACTTATATTATTTTAGAAAGAGATAATATTTTTTTATGAGTTTTAGTAACAAAATCATAATATTACGCATGCTACATTTGGCATGTTTTTTACGACTTGCTGCAACTTTGTTATGTTATTTAATTTCTTTTAGGTGTGAAATATTTAAATAGGAATTCATTTATTATTACAGTTAATGTCCACGCCAGGCCAAAGCACCCTAACAAACTGATCAATTCCCTTTGTATGAGATTGATTGACATAGCAGCAACGCCTCCTAGGGACAAACGAGGAGAGTTAAAATGTTTCTATACAAATTCTCGTTTTCGTTAACGTAATCAAAATATGTCAAATGAAACTCGCAATAGGCATGTTTGATGAATTGTCGGCTTCGGCAAATAAACTTTACTGTGGCTCGTCTGAAGTGGCTTTACGTCTTCTAGGTAACTAGATTGGATGGTTACCAAGTTTGGTTAATTCCAATTAGTATACATTAAAGAGACTTTCTAACGTGTATAGAAACTTTTTGAGTCTGATTAGAATATTACTTGGGACCATATATTTCAGCTAAGTGGTATGCGCGGAGTAAGTTCAGACCGGCCTGATCTGTCATTGGAGCTGTAAACTTAAATGGTTGTAAGGGGATCTCTTAACGATAAAGTTATTTATGAGTAAGGGTTTGTTAGTTAAATAATATGGCTACTGTTTTATTGGAATTTACAGTTTCTATGCGGAAACAAATACATGCGAGGTTGTTTGCTACGTACTGTAAAAATAAGTAGTAAAATTATTTCGTAAATGACTGTGATTTAACACCGAAATTCGGATTCCCTACTATTTCAGTGGCAGTACTTCTATGAAGCAAACAAGAAGTTTGCAATCCCCTTATTAAGATAAATAAATATGAAAGAAAGGGGTCATAACTCTATATGCGACACGGACGATCAGATATTGTGCAAAATAAAATACAACGTTTGACCTTTCTTATTGAATTAATTTCGGCTGGTTGATCCTTTTGTCATAGAAGTCAATCGTTTGTCCGAGTTTATCCGTTACATTCATTCTCAATCTAATAATAGAACGGGTGAAAGGGTCACATTTTCTTTTAGAGAATCTACCCGTGACCATATGAATTTAGTTATGATGTACCCTATGCGCCGGTGTTATAGTTGGTATTCCAATAGCAATTGTGGAATGTGATAGGCCAACTGTACGCCTCGGTGGATACAGACGGGCGTTTTATGTCGATCACCGAGACATGTCATACAATAACCGAACATTCATATTTCCCCTTCGACATTGTTTTTTTTATTGCAGCTCCGGTATTATCTGTAAGTACTATGAATTATTTGTATAGTCAACGCTTGCTTTTATTGCAATATTCATTCTGTTTGGAGCCTTCTGAGATTCAAGACATTGATCCTGCTATTTTTAAGTGTACATATTTGTTTCTCGGTAATTTGTGTCTGACATTTTTTCCATAGTAGTACCTATAGTCAAAATAAGGCCTTTTCAGAATCAAAATAAGGTCTATTTTGACTTACAGGTTAGCCTCAAAACCATCAAAATCAAGCCATGCCAGCCAATTAGACAATTTTAATCCTAGTTTGTAAACAAGTCTTCTTATTTAATTTAAGATCCTTATCTAATATAAATATAATGTTTTTTTAAATAATATCACAATAGAGAAGTATTTGATCTTTCTCTAAGGTTGTATATATAATTTTTATATAACTACCTCGGCAAATGACTCCACTCCTCCTGATGTTAAGTGGAAACGGAGTCCAGACGCAAGGACAACTGGTGCAGCACAAAAACAACGCAGCATCAGTCACCCTCACCCTGCCGGCCGTCAAGGTCTTCACGCCTCGTTTGAAGGACCCCATGTCATAGGAAGGAGGGAAAACGTGTGCTTGTAGACTATTCCATCTTTTGGAAGTGCGACGTAGAAACGAGTCACTAAATTTCTTTGTGCGCGATGGAATGTTCGACACAGTACAGCGGTGACTCAGGAGAGTAGCATGTGTACTCCTATAGAGGAATATATAAAGAAAGCGTACTTTATTCGAAATCCTTAACCAGTGAGAAACTGGGTGTCTTTTCTTTTCGTAGCAGCGGAACATAATAATAATGATTTTGACACTTGGCGTTATTGTGTCATACGTAGATAAGGGGTGGTAACAAGCTAGCTTAGAATAAGCCTCATTTTGCCGCAAAAATGAGGCTTATTCTAAGCTGGCTTGTCCGGGCCGGCAAGGCACCAATTCTGCTTCCTCTGTTTGACATCAGGTAAAGCGAAATCATTTGCCTACTGTTCAATAAAAAAATCACCAACCAACCGAGCACAAAACCTCGCTGGGAATTGAACCCTGGAATAAACCATTCTAAATAAAAGTTCCGTTAGACAATTAAATGTATTTATTACCAGGCAGCTCTTTACAATCATACCGAAAGGTTTGATGTTGTATGCATGTTTCGTTAAATCAGAAATGTCCAGCTAGGTATATCATTTCTGAAACCAGATTTTTTTAAAGCACCAGCTAAATTACAATGATTACATGCCATCTAAAAACCGGCACGGCTGGCGTGATTTGTTGCGGGGAGAGGAAAGCAAAAAAAAAGGAAAAAGGTAAAATCGAAGATTTTCGTACACAATCCCGGAAATTTCCATATCTAAATGGAAAACCGAGCCCGAACAATCAATTTATCCTCCAATATCCTCCAGCGGTTTATACCACCTGTACAATAAATATTTACACTTCGCCCCTCCATTTGTATCGCTCAGCGATTCTTGCAGAAACAGGACTATCTACGGAGACAATTGCAATTATGATTTGGAATCGTTCACCAATTGTTTCGACTCGCTCATAATTTATGAGTTCCGTGCTCTAGTCCTGTATAATTACGAGCTGCGGGTATAGCGCTTTCCATTTTGTGTTTTATTTGTGTATAATTACGGGTATTAATTTAGATTTTGTGTACGTGCGCGTTTTTGTTTTGCTAATCTCTTGTCTCCATTATCTTGGTAATTGATAATGATGTTTAATCTGGCGCTTTAATCCACCAAATGGTTCGGTCATAATTCGAAGTAGCGCCCATTGGTGTAATTAGTGTTCTCCTGGTCAGTGATTCTAGCTTTTTAGGGTTCCGTAGTCAACAAGGAACCCTTATAGTTTCGCCATGTCTGTCTGTCTGTCTGTCTGTCTGTCTCCAGCCTAGCTCGTAGACTCTTAGTACTAGAAAGCTGTAATTTGGCATGGATATGCACATTAATCACGCCAAAAAAGTGGTGAAGTAAAATTTAGAAACATGTTTTTTTTTAGTTTACTTCCCCTACACGTGAAGTGGGGATGTAATTTTTTTTCTTGTCTACCCCATAGTGTGAGGTGTCGTTGGATAGCAATTTCAAAAATATGGCGGGTTTGTGCAAACAGTTTTTTGATTAAGGCATCCATTTGTAAACTATTAAGCTTTAAAGTGTGTCGCAAAAAAAACGTGCGCTGTGATCGCACAAAGCGAGGATGATTTGTGTTTTACTTGTTTAAATTTAAATCTAATTTTAAGAATGCAGTTCTTTGAGCTGCGTTTGGATAGATACAATTCTAAGTTTTTTATTATTTTATTACTTTTCTCATTTTAAGTTAAGTTCTTATGAGAATAAATGTCTTTAAACCTTAAGAGCAAAATTTTGTTAGAGTCAGGTGTCAGCCAAATGGTTGTTTTTAGATACGTGAAAAAATTCACGGTAGTTGTATATATGACGAAGGTAAAAGGAAAACTATCACTGCTAAGTAGGCTTTATAAGTTTACAAGTAACAGTCGACCAACTTATAAAATATACTTGGCACAATAAAAATTCCTCATTAGGAACTACTTAAATAACGTTGTCAGGTATACGAAACCGGTAATATCTACATTTCAGTATATGAGCCATCGTTTAATAAATTTTCATTAAAGCCCTCTTCTCGGAGTCCTCATGATGGGCTACGGAACCCTACACTGCGCGTGGCCCGACACGCACTTGTTTTTTAAATTAAATCATAACACGACTGCTTAAAATATATTGATATTAGCTTGTAGCATATAAAATAAAGACGTCCTCAGTCTTTCTGTGACCAAGGACTTCGCAAAGGATCTGAAATATCATAAATAAAAAGTACGAATGTATGTTAGTTTATTTTTCGATCAAGAATATCGTCTCATTCTACCTGATGAAAAATATCCGGGAAACGTTCTTACTTTTTGGAGAAGAAGCAATTGTTTGACAGACCCACTTACGCGCATCACCACGGGCAAAAGCAAGCTGATACATATATTGCACATATAGATTAAAATTACATTAGTGCCAAAAAAGTGATGCCAAGTAAATTTTATGTGAACACCTTTTATTCAGAAACTAGAGTTATAACTGTTGCCAGAACTGCAGTTAACCAGCTTAAAGTCACTGAATTGTTCTTACTTTTTACGAAATTCGAATTCCCCTACGTATTTCCTCTACTCTTGTTTCGAATTTCAGGGCCATAAGCTCTTCTCACTCAATTTAACATCAGCTATTTATTACGTCTTTACTGTGCACTTAGAGTATTTTTTTTTATTTTATTTCCCCAATGTACCTGTAGTGTTCTGGGTGGTAATAAATCTTATCGCAGGAACCTTAAGTGTGAAAACTAAGTGTAATGTGAGTGAGTTAAATGGCTTTCAGTATTTATGGCAGATGTTAATTCGACATGACTTTGTCGGTGCTATAATAAGATTTCGGCTTTATTTTGGTGTAACACAAATTGGTCTCATGTAATGCGAGTTAAGAGCTAATAGTAACGTTGAATTATGAACAACATTAATTTTGACACCTTTTTTAACAAGCAATTACTTAAATCATACAATAAATAAGCAGGAATATTTATAATAATATAAAAAGTGTGTGATACCTCCATATAACTTTAACAAACTTTTAAGGTTAATACAATGTATTGTTACACAATTTTACATAAAAACATAGAAATTGTAGTTGTTAAAAATCAATACTCTGAGTTCCAAATGCATATGTGATTAGTCATTCATAAATACATTACATTTTAGGGTTTCTAAGGAGCTCAGACAATTGTACACACACGTAATTAATATTATGCCAATATTATTTAGGGTCGTTGGTAAGTTAATAGAAACTCATTCATTTCTAACATTTGCGATGTTGTGTGATTGTGATAGCATTAATAATATTTTTTAAATATTTATACAAAAACTTTCAAGAATTATATATTTAAATTCACATTCACTTATCAAAAGGTTACACAAAACAATAGCCACCGTCCCTAAACACATCTCCATTAGTCGGGCCAAAACTGCAACTTTAAAATTATCAAGTGTACACCTATACGAGGTTCGCAAATTCCTTTACTACGTCCCATTATCCCCAGCGTGTTTACCCCAATACAAAGACAGAGGACGAAGCTTTACCGCAAGCTATCAGGTAGAGAAATTTAGGGGCACTATGATACCATTAATCTCAGGAGACGATGTAGTTAACTGTGACCCACTTTATCTATATTTCTTGGGGCCACTAACTCCCACAACGATTACACTGATATTGGATTGTGTTGGGAATTAGCTAGTGGCTAAGTGCACCACGGTTTGGACGTAGCAATCGGCTGTATACTCATTTCGCTTTTGGTGTTATCCGGTAATTTGGTATTGGGAGCTATAGTGCACATTGTTGTAAAAATAAAAATGCATTTCGAAAATAATGGTATTTACAGACCAATTGAGAACTTCCTCAGTTTTAAAGTCGGTTAAATAAGGTTTCTTGCTGCTGTAGGATTTTGAACCCTAAGTCTCAAGGCCAATGAATATTATTATTTGCAAAGCTCAGCATTGGGAAGTTTATTGGCAGATGATGACGATGATTAATTTTTAAAGTTAAAAGACCGATGGAAAATAGAATTCGAGAGAGGGGAAAAAGAGTCCCTAACCCCAGGTTACCACTAGCTTCTCTGAGTACTAAAGAAAATACTTTGGTATGTATAAAATTGGCGTAGCTTAGTTTAGTAGAATTACTCAGGCAAACAGCACAAAAAACAAAATATTGTATCTTTAACTGGTTCATATCATTACCTATTATGTTCAGAAACCTTCAAATCGCAATATGCAGTCCTCTGCCTATGCTCTGAAAGAAGGTTCCCTCTAAATCGATGAATGACATTCGTGATCCTGAACCATCCCCGTGGCAGAGAAGGGATGTACCAGGTTTTAGTGGGTATTAGAACTTGACCCTTATCTACACTCATCTTAAGTGATGATAATACCGAAGGTGGAAGCGCACTTCACCCGGATCCTATCCCGATCATGGCTATTTTAGCCAGTATCTCCGTTGTTGAAACGGGTTTATTCTCTACGGATTAACAATTGGCATTTATATTACCTGATGTTGAGTGATGATAATACCGAAGGTGGAAGCGCAGTTCACCCGGATCCTCAACAACAGACGCACTGGCTATCTTATCTCTAACTGTCGAAACATAAAAATGCTACAACCATTTATGTTGTGGCGACATCCTACTACAATATTATAAACGCGAAAGTTTGTAAATATAGATGGATGTTTGTTACTCTTTCACGTAAAAACTACTAAATGGATTTTAATGAAACTTTTCTCATATACAGACCATGACCCAGACCAGCATATAGGATAATTTTTTTAAATTTTTTTTACTGTTGTCTTCGCGAACGAGGTCGCGGGCAACAACCAATATTTAGATAAAATAGTGGTAGCTACCTGGGCTCTGGGCCGGAGTCCGGTCTTAACCACTTGACCACAGATCTTAGTGGATACCCACTAAGCTCAAAAAGCTTGGCGAGGAAGAGAAGCTATACAGCTTCTCTCCCTCGCCGAGCTTTTTGGGGGTAAATGAGAGAAGGGAGAAGTCCCATATAACCCGTAGTCACCACTAGCTTCTATGTATGCTGGAGAAAATGCTTTGGCATGTGTAAAATTGGCTTAGCTTCGGCCATCGTGACAAGAACACGTTATCCGCCCGCGTAATAAAGTTTCTTATCTATGTAACGTACAATATAAATTCTGAAAGCATTTTCATTTCAGGAAAGATTAGCTACACTGTACTGGGTAGTAAGACCAAATTATGTTTCCTTGATGAATCTCATCATAATAATCATTATCTTTTTAATACCAATTTTGTAAACTTTTAGTGGGGTCTTACAAATAAACGGAGAATCAGCTTCGAATTGCTATTCCGTGTTTTGTCATTTTTACTAATTTGAAATAACGTGTATATGACTCTGGCCAAGGTAAAAGCCAGCCCTTGGGGCATGGGAAGTGTCAATCAGCAGTTTCGAGATGTCATTAAACAAAACATGAGCACTCGGACGCCAAGGCCCGAGGGTTTCAACCCCAAACGGCTCGAAAATTAATTGCCGATAAGGATATTATACTTTCGCCGCTTGAGGTTTTCTGCAGCCGCAGCAGCAGCACCAGCACAGCATGCTGTGCTAGGAAGATGGGATGGAAGATGATCAATCTGAAAGTAATAAATAATTTTTTTTTTAATTTGATTAACTTTTTTCATCGCCATCATCATCATCAGCATCATCATCATCATCATCAGTATCATCATCATCATCATCATTACCAATCACTATTTCTTTATTCACTATTGTTTATATGGGAATGCCTACACTTATACTCGTATTTTTTTAAAATAAATAATTAAAGAAATATTAGACAACATCACATACATTGTTCTGATCCCAAGGTAAGTAGCTAAAGCACTTAATGGAAATCAGAAACAACGACGGTACCGTAACCACCTAGACCCGACACAATATCGAAGAGTTAATTTTTCGCCATTGACCCTACCAGGAATCGAACCCGGGACCTCAGAGTTGGCGCCGCCGAAAGTTCGCCCTGTAAACCACTCGGCTACGGAGATCGTCATATTTAAGCATACTTTTAGAGGTTAGATAGTCTGTGATATTACTGTTGTGACTGAACTTTTTACGTAGAAGTAGTTTATTTAAGGTACTTAAGTCCATCCGTTTGGAACCTATTTAATCGCTTCTATTTCGTAGCAGTCTACGAGTAATATAAGTCAATTGCAATTGAATTATTCCGTAAATCGTACTTTCCTTTCAACTTTCTTTGTTTATCCGCCTGGCTAGCTACAACTCCATAACAACAATGTTTGTATCATTGTTGTGTTCCGGCAGCTAGAGATAAGATAGCCAGTGCCTCTTTTGCCTCAGGTGACATGAATGCCAATTGCTAGCCAATAGGTAATAAAAAAGTAGGAAATCAAAAACTGAGTATCGGTGCCTGCAGTCTTTTGCTTCGTCATAGTCGCTTAACTATCTTAATCGAGATGTCGTATCGCCACCCGTGAAATAATTATCATTGAGGAGTTTCGGTGGCAATCTGTGGTCTTTTTCATGAGTTACACTTCATCAAATGATACTTTCTGAATGCAAATGCTTGATTTATTGCTGAAAATACCAAAATCGCAATAGGTATGCTCAATATTTGAAGAGTTCCCTCAATTCCTTAAAGATTCCATCACCAAAACTGGATTTTGATAGAAATGGGACCAATCTAAAAGTATATCCTTTTAAATGAAAAAAAAAAAAAAGAATTTTTCAAATCGGTGTATATATGACGGAGTTCTGAGATAACAAACATTAAAAAAAAAACATACAACCGAATTGAGAACCGCCTCCTTTTTTTGAAGTCTTGAAAATTGTTTTTTTTTTTTAAATTGACGGTACTCTCACCACAAAGGCATTATGAATAACATTCTTCTTTGTACTCTTCAACTAACTACTACAACAACTACACTCGGCGTCAAAAAAATCGCACCTCTTAGAAAATCACTTTCAAATGTCATTTACTCTTGATATGCACATGCAGTCGCATTAATTATGATTTTATTTACAAGGTTACTTAATTAACTTAATAAAAAACATTACTTTTCATTATCAAATAAAACCTAATGCAACAAATAAAGTGTCACAAAAATTCGATGCAAATTTTGCTACCCGTGAGAGTTGCTAGTTGCGCTTCCTTTGTGGGTATAAAACGGTCAACACGGGTTCAATGTGGGTCATTCGCTATTCAACCGTTGAAGAGGACACACGCACAGATTTTGATGGATACCACAGCTGATAAAGCCGCTCAAGTGGTTGCACTACTGCAATCAGGGGTGCGGCAGTGTGATGTCGCCCGGCAACTGAACCTGAGCCGTTATTCCGTTCGAAGAGTGTACCAGCGCTTCATAGAGACCGGTGGCTATATCCGCAGACACGGTTCGGGTAGACGTCGCTGCACTTCGGAAAGAGACGACCGGTTCGTTGTGTCGAACTCTTTGAGAAATCGTTTCTCCAACGCTGTTGAGTTGCAACAGCAGCTCCAGGCAGTTCGCAGACGCACCGTAAGCGTATCTACGGTTAGAAGAAGATTGAAGGAGAAGAAGATAGCGGCCCACAGAGCTGCTACGGGTCCAAAATTGACTGCAGCGCATCGGCGAGCCCGCTTGCAGTTTGCTCGTGACCACGTCGATTGGACCCTTGAGCAGTGGAGAGCTGTTCTCTTCTCAGACGAGACGCGAGTGTGTCTTTTCTGCAACGACCGACGGAGAAGAGTATACCGGAGGCAGGGTGAACGTTTCGCCCAAGCCTGCATCCAGGAGACGGTGGAATATGGTGGCGGATCCTGCATGTTCTGGGGCGGTATGTCTGCTGCCGGCAAAACCGACCTTGTCTGCGTCTCCCGGACTGGAGGTGCTCGCGGACAAGGGTCGCTGACTGCTCGCCGCTATGTCACTGAGGTCCTGGAAGTGCATGTGGTCCCCTTTGCCGAATCTTTTGGCGAGGGGTTCACATTAATGCACGACAACGCTCGCGCTCACACTGCAGGCATCGTGAGCGACTTCTTGCAGAGGTCCCAAATCTCTGTGATGCAGTGGCCAGCGCGAAGTCCGGATCTGAATCCTATAGAGCACCTCTGGGACCATCTTAAACGTAAGGTTCGATCTCGGGATCCAGCTCCTTCGACTCTACAGGAGCTCCAAGACGCGGTGATTGAAGAATGGGGGCTTATCCCTCAAGAAGAGCTCCTGAAGTTGGTGAGGTCCATGAGGGACCGTATGGAAGCCGTGATCAGGGCAAGGGGGGGTAACACTAGATTTTAAGTTAATTTTAAGACACTTTTTGTACATTTTTCTTTGTAAATTATCTGTTGTTAATTAGGACTTAATTAAGGATTTTTATTATTTTATTAATTTTAATGTTGTTTGTATAATTATAATTAAACAGAAAGTTAAATTTAATTGTTTTTTGATACTCCTTTTTGTTACCTTTCTAATGATACCCAACACTATCCTCTACATAAGGTTTAAGAATTTTTAAAGATGATTTTTAAAAGGTGCGATTTTTTTGACGCCGAGTGTACTAACAGTTACATTTAAAACTACTGTAAAACCTTAAAATAAATTTTTAGATGGAGGCGTTCCTACACAAAGTAGGCTACACCGTGAAATAAGTCATTCTTCGCCTTTTAGAGTAGAAAAAAAAAGTTTTCCGGCTATGCAAGGTGTACCATTGTTATTGCCGTGAAACTTCTTTTTATCTCACGGTCACACAGAGAAAAATTAATCTGAAAATCTGGGCCAGGCGCTTCCCTTTTGGCGTCCCTTTGTTGCCTTTCCGTGTTCAGATAAGGCACCTTTGTTTTAAGAGCGGACGGCTCGACCGACGCCGACGCTGGAAAATGGTTTATGCGAATATTTTACGGGTTCCCTTCAAGGGTTTCGGTAGTTGTTACACGGTCTACGGGGGTTGCGAAACCTTTGGAGTGTCCTTTTCGTTTTCAACGGTTTAATTTTTAAGCATAGGTCAGAATTTCTCGTTGGGATCATGGGCATTAGGTTACTTAGGTTACACTCCTGAGGAGGGAATCGGGAAGCGAGACCCTCCCAACCATCTGCGCCTCCCTGGCGAAGGAGTATGCATTTCCTACTGTACAATAAAACGCATACACTAACTGGATCCAGTCATTAGGTTGAAAACCAATAACATTTTTTTGGTTTTGGTTTTCAACCTAAACAAACTCTAGAACCAGGACAGCTTTCAGCTCATGCAGCTCCTCTTGGGTGATGGGTACTTAGAGATAGTTGTGTAACATAGCTGGAAGAAAACCAAGAAGAATAGAATGTGCCACCAGACCACACGCTGGAAAGGTGCCGCGACAGGACTGCAGTATTCATTTACAACGGTCGAAGATTCCTCTGTTAAACATTGCATTCTCCATGAACGACACCGTGCCCGTCTGGGAGTATATGGTTATCTTAGTACTTAGTAAATGATGGAGCAGGAAGAAGATAAAGAGAGGGAGAGCGAGAACGACCCTCTTGAGCACCATTTCCACCGCTGGCTGGATTGAGGATAGGCAAAGAGTTAGCCTTGTTTCTCCTCATTATATTAAATAAACCTGGAGTTTTCTTAATGTAAATAATATTTTCTTATGAATATTACTTAGTAAAAATAATATACTATAAACTCCGCATTAGTGCACATAGCATAAGTTAATTAGTAGTTAGTAACTTAAGTTTATTTAAACATATATACAATCTGTCCGGGGAAGTAGTAATCAATCTTTAAGAGCGTGATCTATGAACAATTTTATCGATAGAAATACTTCTAATCAGGGTAATATTTACCCTCGTTCTTTTCTTACCTCTGTTTTTTTTAGACTTAAATCAATCCTTACTCTCTCAAAATGTATGGGGCCCGTGTGTGTTTGCTACATTTACTAATAGGTAATTTTGATAGCTTTCGAATGATACCAAATATTTGCTTATCAGTGTCAAGGTGCCAATGCCATCGCTTTTTTTAAAGGAAGAGGTAAAGAAAAACTTAAAGGGGAAAGGCGGGTCAGACCCCTGATTTGAGGTATTTTTATCGATAAAATTATCCATAGATAACGCTCTTAGAGTTTGATCACTACTTCCCCGGACAGATTGTATAATTTATTGATATTTACTGTCCAGCCTACACCCCCAGAAGACTGCAGAAGACCGCAGAAGACCGCAGACTATCAGCCACAAATATACATAATACAAATATACCTACAAATCCTATAGACGTAACCAATTTCGTTGACATACAAGTAGGTTATGCTCATGACATTTTATTGATTACTCTATCAGAAATATATTATATACGTGTTGTTTAATTAAACCCTTGGAAAGGTAATTACAGGCCAATATTACGTGTAGGCGTTGATTTTACACCAGCATCTGTACATGCGAAAGTTATTTGCTAATGAAATCGATGTCTCTATTCGCCGAATTAATACAGAAGATAATTATTTTGCTGTTTGCTCGTGTGCCGAAAAATTACGGGAGGGAACGCGAATATCAACTATGGATGGCGCGTGAATTATTAATTAACGACTTAAGCTGTGTTAATTAAAAAAGCAATTAAGACTTTGCTCGCAATGATAATTGAATTGTAACAAAGGTACGAGTACCGTGTAGTTTAAAACAACGCTGTTGGCTACTGTAGGTACCTACCTACTAAAGGCTAAGGAGAATGATAATTTGAAGATATCCATAAGGTTTTAGTTTTTTTCCTTAATTAACTGTTAAGATATTCATTTTAAAATACTAGATTCGTTGATAATAAAAGAGAATATGAATAAAGTTTTTTTTTAAGTTTTAAAAAGAAATGTAGCTATTTAATTTTCACCGTTTGATTAGTTCAGTCTTTATTTAAGTTCAATGTCGTATAATTATTGGAATCTTTTCTATGAATTAATTCGCTGATGGAAACTGTTGTATACTGAAGCTCTTACTTAATTGGCAATAACTGAACATTCGTTAGATTCTTATTAATAAATCAACTCGAGATATATTTAATGAATACCGGCTGAACCAGATTCTTTAGTTTATTTGGTACAAGTTGTTGCCCGCGACTTCGTTCGCGAAGACTACAGCAAAAAAAAAGTAAAAAAAAAAGTATCCTATATGCTAGTCTGGGTCATGGTCTGTTTATGAGGAAAGTTTCATTAAAATCCATTCAGTAGTTTTTACGTGAAAGAGTAACAAACATCCAATCATACTTACAAACTTTCGCGATTATAATATTAGTCGGATTAAACATTATAGTTTACATACTAAAGTAGTAGACTAAACATTGCCTTTTAATACATTGCTTAAAGACCTTTTAGATGTGCAAAGCTGCCACAAATAAATTGCATTTAAATAATACTTTTAAAACACATTTTGGAACTTCCCCTTCGACCATAATATTTTTCATAAGTAGCTGTATTGTATTATACTTATTTATTTATTTTGATTCTTCACCGTTAAAAATGTTACACATTCATAAAAAAGAAAACATATGACATGGGTATATTGGGTAGCTTGACGATGTCACTAGAAGAATGATGAGAGAGTCAGTGAGTGTTACGCTTGTTTCGTTTTTAACAATCTATCCTAAAAGGTAGACGATATTTTTCCCTAATTACTCCCATATCGAATATAAATTCACTTGTCATAATAAAAAACTTCGTGCCCCGTAACACTGTAGTGAGTAGGTGTCACAATCACGATGCTACCTCACTATTCACCTCTAAGAAAATAGTGCTGCGGAGTTTCCGATCCGGTCGGCAAGTAGGGACAAGTGCGGCGCGCAATCCTCTCGGCTTGTGCCAAGTTTATTTGCAGCGTGCTTCCGATAACACGGCGATTGGTCACACGACTTGCGGAGCGAAGGTACTCGCCAAATTGTACATACCTCAGACGGTGTAGGATTTTCTTGTGGGATTTCGCCCGAATCTTGAGGGACAGGTTTACGTTTTTAGGAGAAAATTCAGAAATATGCACTTGTTAGACTGCTACTACTCGTCTTGTTTGTTGGAGAGGGAGGTTAACAGTTATTGAGCTATTATAAAGTACACGGGATGAAAATTTACATGAATGTTTTTTTTTTCATAGGCAGTGTCGTTAGGCACTGATTTTTTAGACGTCTGACATAAACACGGTTTGGACTATAAAAGTGAAAGCTTTAAAAAAGTATATTAGAAACGACTGTTTTTGCGTTGGGGGCGTTTCTGTGGGTTACGATTTTGATGAAGCTATGTAGTTACAAAACGGATAAATGTAAAAATCTTGCCGGGACTGTCTGACTTACGATTAGCTAGCCCAATGTGGGTTTAATAACGATTGCAATTTCTAATGTATAATAAATAAGTCCATAACCAACCATATATGAGCATTTCTTTTTTGTCTACATGTGCAATTTAATACGCTCGGAGTCCATTCGTACAAATATGTAAATATGTATGAGAGAACAACATAGCCGTCACAACACTTCCAAATTACAATAACTATTATATTCACTTATAGTCGACTCGGTCGTTCGTATGCTCGGCGCGATCGCATAATAAAGAGACTCGCAGAAGGTTAGCTTATTACTTATATATCGCGCTCGAGCAACGCACACATACGTAGACCCCTTGCATGGACACGGCTCTCGGAACAGCTTTGAACGGTCCGAGATTCCGTGTCCGTGAGACGTTATCTATGCGTGTATATGTATTAAGTTAAATGGAATATGGGCTATTAAAAGAAAAACACAACGTTTTATAATGATTATAGTATTTATTAAAATAAATCACTAATAAGCCAGGTGTCTAAAGTGCCCTTTACATAGCTTAGTACATGATGCATAATTTAGGCATGGGCATAGTAAGTATATAGAAAATCTATTTACTATTTTAAATACCGTAGATGACAAAAGTACTTAACTTAGAGCTACGTTCGGTCCAACCGCCAGCAAAGAAGTGCCGCAACGTTTTTTTTTTTGAGAGAGATTGCTGGTTGCCTTAGACTGCCTTTTCAGCTTCACCGGGCTTGTTTGGGGGCGGCGAGGAACGTAAAGGGTCCCTCAAGCCGTGTGAAACGAATCACCTTCGGAGGTTTTCTAGAGGGAACGGCATCGCGCACTAGTGCGCGTCCCCGTGCCCTACTAGATTCTCCGAAGGGTTCGGATATATTATTACATCTTTCTTTTGTACTATTTTCATTGAATTTTGATTAGATTAAGTATAATAGAGTAACTAGTATTAAGTAAACCCCTTTAAAAATATGACTTTAAACTTACAATTGTATAATAAATGAATTGAAGCAAGTAAACAAGGTTATTTAAATGACAAACAGCTTTAGACATCAGTAAAATTGATAATGTTACCTGAATAAGCAAGGACATTGCTTAAAATATTTAGTAGGCTTATTTAGTTTAATGGTTTATAAGATTCTTGTGAGAAATGGTTTTCGAAGTTAACAAATCACATAAACAATTATTAAGAACTAGAGAATGTGTAAATTAGTGAGGCAAACATGCTTAACTATATCGAATAATCTATCACGTGCGTTACTCTGACGCGTTTGTGTGAAGCGTACCCTCTGTGAGTCTCCTTATTCTATAGGGTGGTGGTCACGTGTCGGGTCTGCTCCTGCCATCCCTGGAGGTTTTGTATTCCATTGTCATTATAATGGTTGTCAAAGAAATTATGAGCTTTGGGAAATGTATTGATAGGGTCAGGAGATAGAGGCTAATTATATGTAATTGAGATACCTTGCAAATGTGATGCGGATTAGCTGCGATGATGCAAACAATCGAATGATTATGTCAATTTAACATGTCACCCTAATAGTATTAACATAAGAATCAGTATTCGATTTCGGCCAATCCATGATCATCATTAATTCATTTCATGTCCCCACTGCTGGGGCACGAGCCATCCTTATGGAAGGATAGGGAGAGAGGGCCATAAACCACCACGCGGGCAGCGGGTTGTTGGCTTTTAACGACTGCTAATGCAGCTAACAGCTTTACGTGCCCTCCGACGCATGGAGGAGCTCGAGATGATACATTTTTGGTCAACCATCTTTGCGAATGTTATTTAACGACAGTACTCGCAGACCAGGCGCGTTAACCACTGCGCCGTCGAGCTCCTCCCTCCGCTCTCATCGGCCAATGCAGAGAGTTTATTTAAGCGTATGTTTGACAAATTAAAAAGTAAATTACAGTCACTATCACAGTGTCTTTTTTTCATTAAAAAAGCCTTATTGCCAAACTTACATTTTTATTTTTTTCTGTCTGGACTGTTCAACGAAGGTTATATTTTATCTATAATACTACGTAATGCATTATCTGATACTTCGCCAAAAGCAGATTGAAGCCGAACTAGGCTCTGCTGAGATGTCAAATTAAACTTAAAATCGTAAAAAATCACGCAACGAAAATTTTCCCGAGTTAAATCCATTTTATTGTAATCACGCAATTTTTAAAACGACGCCACAATGTGAAAACAATTGACAACCAGATGAAACAAATTGTATTCCATGGCTAAAGAGTTCCATTTTCAAATGTAGTAATAACTTTTTAAATATTGTTTATGTAAGTGGCCGATTCCGGAAATTTATAGTGTGATTCTGACGACGCATACCTTTTTTTACTGCTATGTAACTAGTGACAACATTATTTTATTCGTTTTCCGTAATTGGGTTGCGATTATAAAAATATTTCAGTAAAGGTTTATAAATTCGCTTCCCAAATTTTATTTTATTTTATTAAGCACTATTATCTCCGTCGCGTTTCTGTAAATAAAGAAATGTCACAAAATGATTTTATACGAGAAATATTCGTTTATTGAACTCTTGATTCTCCAATAAAAATGTTTATTACATTTCAACTATATCAGTCACAACAACTGAGAGTCTTATTACCACGTACCTTGTGTTCAAGTTTTCATGGCTTACTCTTTGTCACTTTGTCACTTCTTAATCTCGTATTAACCTATGACCTAAAATTTATTATTTTGTAATCCTTGGTGGTCAAGTCACGTCATATGGCGAAAAGGTAAGTCTTTTTTTAGCCGAATTATCCCGCGGGATATGTTGGGGTTAGCTTGATGTTATGGCCAATCCACTAAAAACCTAGGACCATCTACTGCTAGGGCGTATCTCAAGACCTCTGAGGAGTCGTTCACGACCCGCCACAGTCCCTTTAGAATAGAATTTAATAAAAAAATACTTTACTGTAAACAAAAAGAAAAAAACAGAGACATTAAAAAAAATAAGATAAACTGATATAGGAGTCGTACAATGGGCGGCCTTAAATAAGATACGTCTCTTATGAGAAGTTTGTGCGGGAAATGTGGGGAGGATAGTTTTCCCCAGCAGTGCGGCTATGGTAGGTGAAGTAGCCCTTGCAGGCGCCTCCTTCGAGTAGGAATAGGACTGATCGATCAAGCAACGTGTGTTTGGATTTTCCAATGCATATCCCGGGTTTATGAGCACCAACCTGAATTTGATAAGTGTGGTGATCGAGCCATGATTTTGATTTTCATTTCATGCCCCACAGTGGGACACTTTAGACGCCTTACTATGACGCCACATGCCGCGGGTGCGGGGTGGACGCGTCTACAACTTGAGGAGTTTGTGTGTGAAGTGTAAGGATGGGTTTGTGATGGTGTTTGCCACCCCTGCAGTGCGACTAGGCTAGGCGGAGCACCTCGTGCAGCCGCCTCCTTCGAGAAGCAATAAGCCTGATGGGTCGGGCAATGAGTCTTGGGTTTTTCGAATGTGTATAATCACCAACCTGAATTTGGCAAGTGTGGTGAGTAAGCCATGGTTTCGATTTCAATGACAATTTTTTATTTACTTATTTTTTATATCGAATATACTAGAACCTTCTACGGTTAATTAATTGCGTATGAAAAGGCACTTGGAAACATTTGCCTCTGTAGTTTAATTGGAAGAGTATGAGATCGAGACATATGGCAAGTAGCTTTTCAATACATATATGGCAAGCATTTTAATTAGAATTACACAAGAAGAAAACAAATTGCGCTTGCAAAAAAAAAAAGTAAAGCGTATATCGGAACGCGGAAAGCGGATCAAACGACTTTATGTTACTTTACACCTGGGCTTTACACCAATTTTTATTAAATCGTCACAACGGTATCTTTTTTGTTTCTACGCAAAGAAAATAATAATTAAATGCATTATCAAATCGTATGTTAAATTACAATCAAGTTTGCACAAACAGATTCTTTATAGAGCAACTTGTCCGCTACTTGACAATCTTAGCCAAAATGGAGATACTGGTTGAAGTGGGAACACTAAATACAATAAGTAAACAAGCAGGTGTTTTGATTCCCATATCGTCATTTCCATATATCAGACACGTCAGCTCAATTTGCCGGCATAATTTGTAACTCCGCCAGTCGAACGCATATGACTCGACACTGGCACAATATCTATCTGACGTTCCCTATGAGGTGCGTCTACATCGGCACTGAGAAAAGTAACCGAAAAATATAATTTGGTAAAAAGTTTCATGAATGTGTAAGGATGTAAATCTATTTATTTAAAAATGTTTTTCATTTGTTTATATAATTTTAACGCAAATTTTGTTGCGAAACAAATTACAAAAACACAATGTTGAAAAAATTTCCACGAGCAGGATAGATAGTAAATAGTGTTGAATAATTTCGGTGGGCTGGTTAGAACCACGATAGCTCAATTGGAAGAGCACCTGACCCGGTATGTCAGAAGGGTGCAGGTTCAAATCCTGCTCGTGGAAATTTTTTCAACATTGTGTTTTTGTAATCTATTTATTTAATTTTAAAATCAACAGTCTCGATAGCTCAGTTGGACTGAGTCTTGTTAGCTCAGTTGAGCTCAGTTGAACTGTCGGAATACGGGTCCTATGACCTACCGAACCTAATTTCGAATCTTACCTGACGTAACCAGTTCGCTGTTCTCATTCAACTACTGTCACTTTGCGTATATCGTCGTTCCATGTCATCGGAGGAATACTTTTAAGTGATATTGCATACATTGCATACATAACCATGGTATAATCTAATATGGCATGCATGATCGTGGCATACATTTTATGACATACATGACATACATACATGGCATATTTGACATATATGGCATATTTGGTATACATTTTATGATCCATCAGAGAACCTTAACGAGCTGAATATGAGGACGGTTTTACATAACAATTCTCTTAATAAAAAATAAAAAACATAACAGTTTTCAAAAAGTGTATATTAAAAATATGTATCATCATCATTATTGATAGTGCCTATCTATAATCCTTTCAAAATATATATTGCCCTGGGCCATTGTGGACGCGCGTGTACGCCAGCCGACAGACATCGGATTAATTTCGTACGTGCGCAGTTCCGAATGTGTACTTACGAGGGATCCAACTCGTTAATAACTCACCAGACGATTTTATTGTTTGAGTTGCATAATTGAGCGATGAACGCGCAGTGTCATAAGAAAGGCTTTCTTCAATGGTTTTTCATGGCATTTAAATAAGTGCCAGACGTTTATCTTCAACTGTCGAGATTTGGTAAGAACGGTATTTATGTGCCTTTGTCATATCATCACGCCTGACAACGATATTATAATACTAGTTGTCGCCCACGATTTCGTTCGCGAAGACTACACTATCCCACAGGAACCTGTTACCGGGATAAAAAGTATCCTATGTCCTAGTCCGGGTCATGGTCTGTATATGTGCAAAGTTTGCATAAAAATCCATTCTGCCATTTTCACGTGATGCGCGGTCAAATAAACAGACAAACAGACAAAAATTCTAAAAACTATTGAAACGTGTTCTGTTATCATGTACAGACTTTCGACACTCTTCAGCTTTTTTTATATGTATAGATTATTTGATTATATACACGTCTGATATCAAAGTGTTTTATTATTATTCTATCAGTCATAACTGTCCCACTCTTGGGCAAAGACCTGCTCACACTTTTAAGAGTAATATATTAAATCATAATTTTAAATGCGCCATTGCGTTTTCTGGACATGAAAGTCTATAAGGTGACGCAAGCCTTCATACTAAAGTAAGCATCGGTTGTACGTTTGGCATTTCTTTCTTTTTTACGTCAGTTTATACCAGTAATCAGACCTATACACAGTACCGATTGTCATTTGTTTTTAAGCAAGCCCCGCTATAAGGACAATGCCATTACTAAAACAACAGACGAATGCAAATGCGTGGTCCCTATGATCAGCTCGGAAATAAATGCGGCATGAAATTACGTATTTACCTACTTAACTAGTCAGTGGGAAAATTGGTTTCTAGATCCGACGGGCTGTCCGTTCGCCTCAGACGATTGGCGTTTGACAGTCGAAACGTATAAGAATGGCTGGCTGGCTGTTTCATTAAATGAACCGAACCGATTATATGCATTGAGCGGTCTACTTAATGGAATCGATATAGAAAAAATACCCAACCTGTCATATGACTTCGAGGTAATTAATGTTTATTTAGGTATTTAATTTGGTCTTTTTAACTTTTTTTTGTTTTAACAACGGGCTCAATCTTCTATCTACAAAGTAACTACAAAAAAAAACAATTTTTTATTTTATTTTTAAACTCTGCAAACGAGCAGGCAGGCTGCCTGATGGTGAGCGGTCACACCCGTTTATATACATCAGCATCATCAGAGGAGAGGAAGAATTTCATGTCGTAGCTTAATGGGAAAACTTGCTGTATTGTCACCAACTGTCAGAACACAACATTGTTGTTATTGTGATAGACTTACGTAAGATACTTCGGACTTAAAATAAGGTCTGCTACAAAACAAACCAAGTATCGTACATAATAAATACTACCACTGGTTGTACGACCGTTGGTCTAACCACTAGACCAGAAGCGGTTATTATATGTGTCGTCAACTTGTTGCTCTATAACGTTATCTATCAAGACCCAATTTGTCTTCTCAATTTCTTTATCGCTTCGTCTCAGTGACCGCATTTATTAATATTTATTGCACGTTGACAAATGTTAAGAAAGTCGGGGGTTGACGATTTTTTTTCTCTCTCGCCCCGCGTCTAAAAAATTAGCAATCATCAGAGGTTCTGAGCGGCGATCATAAATTTTGGTGAATGATGGGGGGTGGGGGGGGGGGTGGGGGGGGGTACCCAAAACTGCGTGATTCCATTCGCATTCCCCTTAGAACACGCTACGATAAATTATACCCATCAATAATAACTGGGAGAACATTGTGTCAACAACATTCTATGCTCGAGGTATTTGTAGCTATTTATTAAGGTAACTCTCTATGGTACAATAATGTCAAAGCTTTTCGTGGATTGGCCAATGCATAATAAATTACTCTAGTGGATTAGGTAATCGTTGGCCCAGTTAAACAGTTGGACGCTTTAGCCTAATAGTATTTCTTTAATGTAGACTTAAAGCGTCAGAATAATAAGTAAGTAATAAATAAGCCTATAATATACTATCTCACTGCTGGGCAAAGCATTATGTTCTCATAATGATTATGAAATGCCATTTGTCGTCTGACCAACATCTTGCTTTTCCTGTGACCATAAATATAAGTGATAAGATCCATATATTCTATCATTGTGTAAAACAACTAATGAAAATATTAGATAAATTGGAATAATAAATACTTTAATGACCCATGATGTCATAATTAAAATAAATTATGTTATCTTGACAAAGATTAATAATAAATAAACATTAACAAAACATTCGATGGCTAGTGTACAAAACATTGCTGTCACTGCCGAATATAATACTACTAAATATTTTACTTCATTAATAGAAAACAGAATTGAGAAGTCGTGACTGTAAGGTACCATTCGCAGACCGCCTTAACTACTTAGACCAACCTTTTTATATCACAATAGAAAAAATCATATCCCCCCGGGAGCACCTCAATGGTTAACGAGAAAACTAGGCGTGGTATGTGCAATTTCCAACGGGTACCCCTTTCAGGGTTGAATCGGTAAAACCACAAAACATTCGGATCTTATTTTCGATTCCTGTCACACTACCTCGATCACAAAAGGGTCTGAGAGGTGGTGCTGTTGTTTTGACAATATTTTCAGTAAAATCACTAGGGTTTACTTTAGTAAACTTTAGTGGGAAAGATTATGGACAGAATAATTATAAAGTATTGCTTCAGAATAATGCTGTCCAACTATATTTTCATGTAATTCCTAGCTCAAAGGATTTTTGTCTTTTTATTCGGTTGTCGTAAAATTGTTAACAATAACCATAAAATCAATTTGAATCGGTGGCGGTGGGTTATTGCTCAATCTTCATAAGAGCTACTGTATATTTCTAGTCAAGAAATGAGAGGTTTTTAATTGAAAATGATGGTGGAATAAAACTGTCCATTGATGAAAGTTTTTTTTATTACACTACGAGCCTTCATCTCATCCGACCTACAATTGACAGGGTAATCAAATATTGACAACTGTCTGAAAAAAACAAAGCTGCTACTTTATATGTTGCTATGAAAAATAATGCTAGGCAGTCGGAGTTAAAACAAGACCTTATGGCGACCAAACAGGCTACAAAATTTAGGACCCGCTGAGAATCGAATCCTGGTGCTTGGGGTCTAAGACCGTCGTGATCACCATTCAGACTAGACCACAGAAGCATGTTAAATGTCCATTATGTTAAGTTGTCATAGAAACTCCGAACAAGTATTTTTCAAGCAAAAAGCTAGATAAATCGAAAGTAAATATTTAAATACAAATTAATATAAAATTCAAATATAAAACCATCTTAATATAAAAACATAGCAACAGCTGACGATGCAGGTAGTAACAACAAATTTCATACCTAAATCCCACTAAAACAGTAATCTGCCGAAGTGATACCCAGAATCTGTAACTGTATTTTATTCCCTAACCTCTCTTTGATGAGCGCTCGGCAAATTCGTATTCTGTATCACGTAGAATCAATTTGAGATCTCCTGCTGTGGGTCAAGGGATATTTATGGAGAAAACTTCGATTTATAGATATTGCTGGACGTCCTTTGCGGCCACCTCCGGCTTATAAACGCTTTATTTTTATTTATCCCTGATTTATGGAGGCAGTTGCGTATGATAAAGACGTGGGTTCGGTTCAAGAAATAATTTATATTGAGTTAATAGTAAGTGCCATGTCCGCTTACAAGACTTTGATATTTGATGGTCTCGACGATATTTTTCTTGAAGTACATTTGTCGTTCACTTAGTGGATCTGGAATCATCAATGAAATGGATCCGAAGTAGTATAATTCCATAAAATTATAATCTACTTGGTCTTGAGACTGGTGACGAAATCAAAATTTATGTTTACATTTCAGTATAGACTTCATTATACTTATATGCAACAAAGGAGTTCCAATATACATCAACAGGGACAGTATGCTGCCAGAACCAGTTCATTGAATCGGACAACTATTGCAAGCTAGACTGACTAATTGAATATCTGTATCTGCGTGTGATCGTGTGTTGCAAAGTGTATACATACATACTCTTTAAAGCTCTAATTTATGTCATTGTTATATTCTTTACCATTATTTAAAAAAAAATGTTGTTAACAAAAGAGCATACAAAAGACCAGCGCAATTCATGAGCCGACCCTGAAGATTACGTTCTTCTGCATAAGACCTGTAATTTCTATGGATCTAGTAGGTAACTATCAAACGAAAACAGCTATGCTAATCGATGTTGCTTAGCGATAGAGTTAAGGTGATTGCAATCCAGTCGCCGTCTCTGTGGTCTAGTGGTTAAGACCACTGGCTTAGACCCAGAGGTCCCGAGCTCGATTCCCAGTGGGGGTACATGTTTGTGGTCCGCCTAGCTAGCTACCACCATCTTATTTAAATATGTCGCCATAACATCAATGTAAGTAGCATTGTTGTGTTCCATCAGCTAGAGATACTTTAGCCAGTGCCTCAGTAGTTAAGGATTCCTGGTGAAGTGCGCTTCCATTTTCGGCCTTATCATCACTTAACATCAGGTGAGATGAAGGCCAAGTGCTTACCCATAAGATATAAAAAAGTCGGATTCAGGACCTACCACTATGCCTCATTTACTTTTCTGTTTATTATATTAACCACTACCTTTGTTCACGGCTTTGCTCAGTTTCTAACGCAAAACAACGTAATAGATCACTCTGTATAAGCAATTTTGGTCCGTTCTGGAACCTCCTGTACAAATTGTCATGCCCTATATAAGGGATAATTTTCCAAAAATCCTGAAACACTTTATTATTTCTAACCAGGTCTACCGAAATTTAAGGAATGACAGATTTCCATACATACTTTCCACCTCATTAGGGGAGGGTTTAAAAAAAATATGCAAAAACACGTCATTCTTTAAAATCTATATATCGAATTAGTTATTCTTTGTTATAGTTATTACTTTAAATAGAACGATTTCACCAAAAAAATCTTCTTACCTTTTTTACTCCTGTAAAAGAAAATGAACAAAATTCCTGAGACCTGGTAATTCTTTCTTTCTTTTCAAAAGGCCAAACACCAATTTTCATGTATTTTACTTCAAAACTGACGGACTATCATACAAATTTTAACCCCCTATTTGACCCCCATAGAGTACGATTTCCGTAAAATCCTTTTTTAATGGCTGGTTACGTCACTCAATTAACATACAGTCCAAATTCTATTCTCATTGCTCCAGCGGTTTCGGCTCAGCGATGATGAATCAGTCAGTAAGGACAAGTCATTATCATATTACTTATATTGATTTAATGTCGATAACACCATAAATAGTGTTGAGTCGTCGCTATCGCCTGTCACATATCACCAAGAGTTCGTTCAACCATCAAGAACAATTTAATAAATTAATTTTACAGTTCAGCTTGGGTTTGGCTCGAAGGGTGTCTTCTGTCGAAAGGGAATGACGGTGGTGAAGTGCTGTTGAAGGTGGATGTGAAGAATGCCTTTAACTCTGTGGACAGGGGTGCCCTGCTGGCGGAAGTGAAAGAGGAAATTCCCATGTTTCATAAATTTTTACGGCAATGTTACGGTGAACCAATAAATTTGATTGACCGTAACAATCTTCTACATTCCGCCGTTGGTTGCCAGCAGGGTGATCCTCTGGGACCTGCTATTTTCTCTTTAGCTATACACTAAACAAATTCGAATCTAAATTCTAAATTTAATGTCTGGCATCTCGATGACTCCTCACTTTAGGGGGCAACTCTGGTTTAGTTCTCGTGGACCTACAAAGTTTAATAAACCAATTTGGTACTATAGGATCGGAACTAAATTTTTCAAAGTGTGAATTATACATTTCAAATTCTGTGGCCCCGAACCGAAGAGCAGAAATAATTACTAACTTCAGTCGCCTGGCCCCCAACATCAAAATTCTCCACGATGACTCGTTATTTTTATTAGGCGCACCGCTTCAATTTAACTTTAGACCGTTTATTCCAAATTAATCCACACATGGCCTTATTTGTAGTCCGTTTTTGTCTTTTCGTTCCAAAATTTATTAATGTTCTTCGATGTTCCTCTGGCTTTTTCCTGCTCTGTTGTCCAATCTAGATAATTATATTAAAAATACTCTTGTTCAAATTCTAAATTGTCAAATGAACGACCGCATATACTTCACTTCACTTCACTTAATTAAAAATTTGTCCTGCGTGGCCCTGCCAGCTTTTTTGTCATCTGGTCATAGCACGAACAATCTCTACAGGAAGATTATCAACCCATCTTTGGGTTCCGTAGAGTTGTCGTGCAAGGCAGATGCGAGTAACGCTTGGTTATCCGCGTCTCAAAATTCAAATCTACCTTTACATCCACAATTGCAGAAGCAATGGGACGAGCCGTTATGCAATCAATTTCTGGAGGGGCTTATATCCACATCGGCTGACACGGCTGAGCTCGCTCGTCTCACTGCCGTCTCACGAGAGAGAGTCAGGCCACTGGCTCCAGGCATTACCATCAGCCAATGTCGGTACACCTTGGTGGACGGGCCGTCTCTCACTATAGCGGTCTGCCTCCGATTAGGCAGGTTAGTCCACCCTCACCGCTGTATCTGTAGGGATGCTGTTGGTGACCTTGGCCGTCATGGCCTCTCAAGCGCTCTTAGTACTGGTCATATGTTACGCCACACATCTTTAAACTGCATCATCCGCAGTGCTTTTGCCACCGTTGCTTTACCGGCTGTCTTAGAGCCAGCTGATATCTCTCGCAGCAATGGCAAAAGACCTGACGGAATGACCTTTGGGCCCTGGAAGCTTGGCAGGCCGTTGGTGTGGGATGCAACCTGTGCTGATACCGTAGCTCACTCATATGGGGGCTGCTGCGGTAAGCGCTAAAAATCTCAAACGGCACAAATACGCGAACCTGGGTTGTAATTATTTATTTGTTCCATTTGCGGAGGAAAAACGGATTCATGGGGGCCGGAGGCAATGTTACCAGCATTCTTGGGACCGTTCCCATGAGCCCACATTTGGAAGACATCTTTTATTTATCGGTATTTAGTTTTTAATTTTCAATTTATTTTCCCTATTTTTTTTTTAAGTTCAGTAGAGTTATGTTTCTTTTTTTTGTGTATATATTACTTATATTTAAAATATTACAGTTAAAAACAATTTGTCGAAACTGTAATTTGTAATACCTACTAAATGTGTCATCATTTCAAAACTCACGCAGTAAATTAAACGACTTGTCCTAATAGTACCACGGCTAGCCGAATATTTGAGCCCGTCTATTCAAAAACCAAACTCCGTAAAGGAGCAACTTACTGTAGGTATTATAACAGTATTATTCTTTTGTCCCCTTCGTCACAAGTGCTAAGTGCATTAGTTCTGCTGCATCGGGCATAGTGATTTTTGCCATAAATTCACTTCTGGGGTGGCTGAGGGGACGCAGAAGATTTAGTGCAAGCGACTAACCACACATGCGGTAAGCGGATGCAGCAGGAAAATCAAATTAAAAGTAAAATACTTGCGCCATTCTGAGAAATTGCAAGCAAATAGTGTAAATTGTTACCTTTTGTGCGGGATAGCTGCGTTCAGGATATTGATATAGCAACACATATCACTTTCTGTCCTGAAACAAATTTTACGGATCTACTCGCGTTTATTTTGCACATTACTTTTAATTAATGTTTATCCTGACGTTTCGAAACCCGGTGCAGGGTCCGTGGTCCGCAGACTGAGGTGTCGGTCATCTCATAATTAGTTAATAGCTTGTATAACCTCATTAAACTTTAATCAGGTGCGTTCCGTTTTACGCAGAAAGAGCTTACAGTATCTTTTGGTCTGGCAGTATGATGATGGGGCTGGGATTTAATATTGTATGATGGGATCCCAGGCTGGTGGTAGATTCCAACCATCTTCTCTATTGAAATTAGGATGTTTTTTTAATTTCAATATCCTCGCGTATGTATCATCCTAGGGATGAATCTTTGTTCTTTAGCGAGTATACCAATGTGTAGTAAACGCATAAACTTAAAAAAACAATACTTTCTGTCCTTTTAGTAAGATTTAGTTATGTACATTGATTATTGATTAGAATTATATAAACAAAACAATACCATTTTATACATATACATAGCTTACATATTTCTGAACTGGTCTTTAGTATTTGTAAAAAAATTATGATCGGATGTTAATGACGGTAGTTGTTGACATTGAATGGGCGCCTTTGGCTTTGAAAGTAAAAAAAGTAAATAGTGTTGAATAATTAAAATTTTCAATTATAATTTTATTTGGCAGGCTGGTTAGAACCACGATAGCTCAATTGGGAGAGCAACTGACCCGTTATGTCAGAAGGGTGCAGGTTCAAATCATGCTCGTGGAAATTTTTTCAACATTTGGGAGTTTTGTAATACATTGAATTTGTAATAAAATAAAGACCAAATTATGGGCCATGTCGGGCAGGTAATTTAAAAGAAATAAAGAAGAGTATTAATAGTTATAGGAAGCATATTCAACATCTTAGAAAACAAAATATATATTTTTTTGATATACCTACCTACATTTTAAAATAAATATGAAAGCAAAAATTTCTTGGTACTCACATATCGTTTAGATTCAAAAAGAACACCTCAATATTATTACCATTAAATCAATTAATTAAATCAGTGTACAAACCAAATTAATAATACTCGTATTTATTCCTTGGCGAAGCAAGGCAACAAAAAACACACACTGAGCTATGTGCAAATAAATTGGCTGCCGAATCACTGTCGTCCCGACAGATGTCTTGGTCCAAACGAATTCACCCATTAGTTATATTTTCCCAAAAAATATTCAACGTTTCAAATTTTGGAAGGGAACAAATGCTCCTGGCAATGTGGTGCGGTAAAATACGCCCCGGCCCCCTGAATTTTTCATTCCCTTGTGCCTCGACAACTAAGCATTACCAAAATTGCGTCATATTTCTTTTCCCAACACATTCCAACACGGAAAATAGTTAGGTGAATTGCCATTTTACGGACTGAGCGGACTGAGTGCGGCAATGATAATTATTTTCGAGATGAATGACCCTAAGTTAAAAGCAAATATAAATTAAGTTGCTTTATTTGTATTGAATGGTTTATAAGACTTTAAAATACTAAACCAAATGTAAGTATTGGATGCAATCCTCATAAAATAGTTAAAAGAAATATTTAAGTTAGCCTTACAGTCTAGCGATATGCACTAGAATCTAATAAATTCATATTTATTAATTAATTGTAGGGTAAAGCCACCAAAGAGCACGCACTACTAAAGAGTACCGCAGTTCTAATAATTGAATATAATTAAATCTGTTAGCAACTACTTGCCGGTGACATAACGTGTGCATGGAGTCAATATGGTACGTAGTATTTATTAATCTCATGAATGTGTGTTTGCTAATACGTAAAATAGAATTTCTTATGGGAATACGTACTCTTTGGTAGTGCG
The DNA here is from genome assembly GCA_949315975.1 of Eudonia truncicolella. NCBI lineage: Eukaryota > Metazoa > Arthropoda > Insecta > Lepidoptera > Crambidae > Eudonia > Eudonia truncicolella. The sequence continues at coordinate 13,893,762 of OX438835.1, read as the reverse complement.
TACTCTTTGGTGGCTTTACCCTAATAATCATAATATGTTAAACTTTAATGAATGGTTTCTAGCAACAATAGGTACAATACCTAATTTATTTTATTGATCGCTAAAAATATTTTAATGATTTCAAACTAAGTAGTCTATACGGAAGGATTAAAGAATACTATAAATAGTAATAAAGTAGAACATGTCGCTTTGATAACAAGCAGTTACAAAATGGCTGACGAATTCTGTTAACGGTATTTGACTAATTTTGCTGTAATTTACATTACTGAAATAATAATGAGTGTTTTGGAAACTAATAATATAATTATTATGAAGAATAATAAATTATGAATTATCATATCAAATACAGGATTGACGACCTCCTTGGTCGAGTGATTTGTACACCGGTTTTCATGGTGTCGCCATCTCTGAGGTCCCGGGTTCGATCCCCGGTCGGGTCAATTTGGAAATTATTGTTTTTCTAAATTGTCTCGGGTCTGGGTGTTTTCTATGTACAATAAGTATTTATTTTTAGTATGTATTTAAGTATTTTAAGTATGTTTATCCGTTGTCTAGTAACCATTTAACGAGTTTCATAACGAAGCTTCTCTTGGGCTAGATAATTGGAATAAGTGTAGGAAATTTTATAAAAAAAAAGGTTAAATAAAAGATATTACAGTAATTGCAAAATTATTTATAATTCGTTTGTTTGAGCAACTACTTATGTTTTCTTTCGATTTATGATTATTTTCTGATTTCATGAAAATAATCATAACCGTATACTGTGTTATGGAAACATCTACCGTAACGCAAACGACTTACATAAAAAACCGAAGCGAAACACATAATCTGTGGATGTCTGACACAACTTCTCACTATTTCAGAGAACGCCGAAAATAAAAACAAAACACTTCTCAAACCATTATTAGCCTTCACATCAACCTATCTGAAACTCTACAACTGTGCAACTGTCCAATTTCTTCAGATGTTCATCCATATACCATAAAGGTGCATAATGTTCAAATTCAATTGAGAAAATTCGACAGTTTGTGGTATGCAGGCGTATGTACTCTACCGAACTATATAAAAAGCTGTTAATAAATGCATAGTCTTAAAACACTATGCTGGTAACCGCCGGGTTTTTCAGAAGCATAATTACCACTTTCATTAAACAGAAAAGACTCGCTTCACTCTTTCAAAAACCAACTGGAATTTGCGGGCATGCCAAAACAAGATTATTCACATTCCCCTTCCGTTTGAGTGCGCAACCTAATATATAACGGGTCATCAATAAGTGAGAGCCTCTCAGTAACGTCGAAAACAGCTTCCATACCTCAATATAGGTATACTCAATAGGTACGATCGCGGTTTTTATTTATTCAAACCCGTAAGTGAAGATTCATCGTGCTGTCTTTTCAACGGACCTGTAGTATATTTGAGTATTGGCAAATGGTTAATGGGTGCAATTTGGGCTTCTCCTGAAATACACGTTGGTGGTGGTTTCAGTGTAACTTAATTGACCTTACGTCGAACCAATTTCTTGTGCACGTCTATTACATTTAGTCAGGTCGTCATTATTAATTAAATACTATTGTATTTAAGACGTTGAAAATGTATACAGAACAGATTCAGATGTAGACTAGACTAGATCTGGATCCGCTATATTCTTTATAGGAAGTGATAACCAGCTACAACGAATTATTAAAAACTGCCTCTGATACTTACAATCTCTGACATCAATTCGTCCCGCAGGCGGATGCGAGGCGAGTTCCTCATAATATTTCTCCTTTACTAGCAAGAGTAAAACAAAAGTCAAGAGAAATTAAATTAAAAATAGTTTAAATTTGATTCTGGCAAAACGAGTTTTAACAAAACTTTCTTAGAAACTTCCCTTATCTCATTACCGTTCTATGTTTCTTAACGGATAGCGCCAAAATTGGCCAGGACAAAACGAATTTCATTGCTGGCAAGATGCTAAGGTAATTTCATGCAACATTACCCCTTGTCCAAGGGTGCTGTTTACAGAACCCAGTTCGGGAAGCAAACTCTGCCGCTTACGATTTTGGACGTAATTTCGTACAGCATAAAAGTTATGTTGGCGAAAATCTCGCTGCAAAATGAGTTCACGTAGTACGGGATACGTGCTTATGCATGTCACTTTAATCTTTCATTTTGAAATATAAAATGAAAGTGGAAACTTTATAATATCATGAAAAATTATTATAATGACAAATAGTATGGAATTATTGTAATAGTTAGTTATTTAAGGGTTTTTTTTCTAAAACAACATAAACATTTTTAATATCCTTCTTAGGTTAAGTTAATAGTTGTTATAGTAATATTATAGCCATAAAATGTTTATATTATAAGGTTAGGAAAATTTTAAAAACCTGTAAATTATAATTCGGAGAATATAATAAGCAATAAGCTGATTCTGAAAATTACAAGAAGTGTTTACTCTTGAATAAAATATCTTATCTTTTTTTTATCTTTAATAGAGTAACATATAATCCTTAAAACAGAAACATTTGCCACATCTACAGCACTTATAGTTATCTTGTTTAAAGACATACTGTGCTATTTACGCTTACCATAACTTTGGTCATTGTCATTGTTTATAATAATAATAATAATAATAATAATATTTTATGAGGGACGGTACGGTCGAATGAGGGACGGTACGGTCGACATCTGTCGGGCATGCCGCCGTCCAGGAGAATCACTCCGACATATTATTTCTGGTTGTTCTCATCTTGCTAACGGAGAGTATTTGCACAGACACAACCAAGTAGCCAGAATAATTCACCAGCAACTTGCTCTTGGATATGGCCTTGTTGAATCGGAGGTGCCGTACTATAAATATGCACCTGCGCCAGTACTCGAAAATGGTCATGCAACGCTCTACTGGGATCGCTCTATCATTACGGACAGGACTATTGTCGCCAATAAGCCTGATATCGTGGTGGTTGACCGATCCCAGCGCCGGGCAATACTGGTTGATATCACCATACCTCATGATGAGAACCTCGTGAAAGCCGAGAAGGACAAGCTCAGTAAGTACCTTGACTTAGCTCACGAGGTGACCGCCATGTGGGATGTTGATTCAACCATTATTGTCCCGATAGTCGTTTCAGCGAACGGTCTGATAGCGAAGAGCCTCGACCAACATCTTAAGAGGCTCTCGCTTGATGGTTGGATCAAGGGTCAGATTCAGAAGGCAGTACTCCTTGACACGGCACGTATTGTCAGGAGGTTCCTCACTCTGCAGCCCTGACCACCGGTAGCTTGGGCCCTGCCCCGCTGCTGGTGGTACTCTAGAATTAGTTTTTTATAATGTTTTATTGTTTTTTTTTTTTTATTAGAATATTGTAAAAATCTAGTTTTAAGAAAGAAAATAAATAAAGAGTATAATAATAATAATTCTTTATTACCTCTTCACAATAAGGATCTTAATCTACCACTATAGTAATGTTACACCAATTAACAAATTCTACCACAGCAATCCCAGTGCGAGAGATGCCGGCGCCTGCGATGGGTTTAGAGAAACCGGTGTTACAGGTCACCACGCCAACCCTCACAGGAGAATTGCTGGAGTAACATTAATCTTAATACAAAGTGAAAAAGAGAAATAATTTCATCTTTACATATAGGATAGTCGTGTAATCACTTTGGTCATTGTCATTGTTTATAATATTATCACTCCTATCTGATTTCATTTTTTTACCATCAGATGAGATTAAGGCCAAGTGCTTTCTAAAACAATAAAACGATTGATATGAAGAAGAAAGTTGAAGTGGGCAAAAAAATGGCCGCGTTCTGTGCGGTGCATATGAGTTTCCTCCAATGCACACTCAAGTTGTGAAATAAGCTCTCTGCTGCGGTATTCTCAAAGGTTTAGCAGAAGAGTACCCGAGTACACCATGGAGCTCCTCAAAAAAGTCATACTCGTAGAAAGACCTCTAACGGGAACGGCAATGCGTCAGTGGTAATTATTTCTGCCTCTGGTGTAACATTCGTCCATGAACTACGGTAACTTACAATCAGATGGTATAAAAAACAAAATGAAGACGATTACCTACTTAAAGTTGAAACTCAACAGAATTTACGTAGTAGTACGCATAGCAGCTGTTCATGAGTAATTAAACTCATCGGTTGGGTAAAGTCGATTCGCTATTATGAACAAGATGGATGTTAAGAAATCCTGCAGATGTAATGCTCCGCGCAAATAAGCCACCATACTTCGCCATCGGTAACTGTCATGCCACCTCCTTTGGTACCGCACAAATGAAGGATGTCGGTGGCCGCCACGAGTGGTTGGTTACCGCCACAAGTGTTCGGTGCCTGCCACAATTTGTAACACTCTTTCTACGCATCAAAAGTGCTTGGTGGTCGACACGAGTGTTCGGTTGCTGCCATAATTTGTAACACTCATTTTGCGTATGAAAAGCGGTCGGTGGCCGCCATAAGTGGTCGTTAGACGCCACAATTTATAACACTCTTTCTACCTATCGAAGGTGGTCGGTGACCGCTACAATTTGTAACAATCTTTCTACGCATTGAAGGTGGTCAGTGGCCGCCACATGTGGTTGGTGGCCGCCACAACTTGTAACACTCTTTCGGTGATCGGTGACCGCCCGGTACAATGTGTAACAGTCACGTTATAGCAAAGTCAGTTTTGTGTCTAGCGAGTGGCGTGTCGCCGATATTGAGTCTCGAGTGGCTGTCAACGTTTAGCTAGACACGTTTGCGCAGCGAGTCCATACAGAATGTATGAAAAATCATACCGGTGGCTGTCGGTGGCTCTTTTGCGCGGAGCCTTATTCATGTTCGATAAAATTGAGGCGTTTTAGCTGTAGTTTAAGTATTTACTTATTGTACTATTATTACTAGGTACATGCAACTTTGAGTTTGTAAGCGACGATTGAGTGTGTTATTAGCCACTTTAGATTTTTGTGTTCGATTTCAATATTCCATTCTTCATTGGTGATAGAGCTAGATAATTTTAAATAATTAATTTCCAAGTTTTAATTTCATAAAATTGTTCCATCATTATTATCATCAGCCTATACTAGTACTTACACTGCTGGACGTAGGCCTCTCCAAATGCATGCCATTGAGCATGATTCGCGGCTACTCTCATCCAAATAATTGTTTACTATTTAATCACATCACACATCTTATTTTTTTTTTTGGAGTGAGATTGCTGATTACCTCTGACGGCATTTTCAGATTCACCGGGCTTGTTTGGAGGCGGCGAGAAACTTAAAGGGTTCCTCAAGCCGAGTGAAACGAATCACCTTCGGAGGTTTTCTAGAGGGAACGGCATCACGCACTAGTACATGTTCCCGTGCCCTACTAGATTCTCCGAAGGGTTCGGATCGGATCGGACACCACACATTACAACACCAGCTCATTTTATGTCCCCACTGCTGGGCCTCGAGCCTTCCCTGTTGATGGATAGGGAGAACAAATCTTATAATTAAATGAAAATTAAAAGGTGCCAATTAATTATTATTGTTAATTGACGCCTCTAAGTGCAGTAATTAGTCTAGTAAATTAAATATTATGTTTTTTTTGTTTGTTAAAGTCACTACAGTATTGGCACGTTAGACTTTTTATTTAATTACTATTTGTAATTAATAGCATTGTTAGAAAATTAAGATTTTATTTGAACAAAACACTTTTCACCTTTGTCACGTTTGAAGTGTACTTGTAGTTTAAATATAGGCTGAATCCTTTTCTGGGTGTCAAGTGCGAGTTTTATAAATCATTTTATACTGAAGCAGCGCCTCCTTGGTGCCTAAAGCGAATATTATTCACCGTTCGGTCATGTTAACCCTTTAACAGACAGAACATGTTCGAATATTTAATTGGTTTTCAATCTTATCTCAATCACATAAAGACTCTGTGAAGGTTAACGAGAACAAGAACTTGTATGGAAAAAAATTAAGCGCTCCTTCAATACCATACGAATTCTCGTTTCGTTAACTTGACCGAATGGCGAATGAAACTCGCACAAGACATCCTTGGTGACACACGAGGAGAGCCAGAATGTTGCCATAGAAATACTCGTTTTCGTGTTATATTAAACTAGCCTAGGCAAAGCGGATAAAAGTCCCAAAAAGAGAAACAAAACAAAGTCTGAATACCAGTAACTAAAAATCGTATTTAACGCAACAAAGACCACCAATAATGAAACAGTGTTTGCGGTTATAGGTATACCAGGAAATGGGCCATTTCCGAAGAAGCCCTAAAGACGTTTGAGGAGGTAAGCGGGAAATCCGAGCGAACTATTGTTGAAGACAACCGAGTCTCGGTATCGTTTTACAGTTTTCAAAACGATTTTTGTAGCATTAGTCTCATTTTTTTGTGTACAATTTGTATTGTGTTATTACAACTCGTATTATAATATTTATACCTTACCTTGTAAAAATAATAGGAAATTAGCTTTTATTGTTATTTTGATTTTATTAGTTAATAAAACAGTAAAATGTTTTTGTTTTGTTTATATAATTTCAAAGCAAATTTTGTTGCGAAACAAATTACAAAACACAAATGTTGAAAAATTTCCATGAGCAGGATATTTCACGCCTCCGTAACGCCCGTATTGAGAAGGTGTATTTGTGCGTTTTTGTGTGTCTGCGGTGGACCTTGAAGTAGTGTCCTCCTTGAGTACCGAATCCTTTGTGGCGACGCTATCTCGTTTTGTTTCGCGTCGCGGCTTGCCAGCTCTAATGCTCTCCGATTGCGGTACTAACTTTAAGGGCACTAATAATGAATTGCGTGATATTGTTAGCTTTCTAGAAAGCAATAGTAAAGATATTGGAACTGTTTGTCTAGGCAAGATATTAAGTGGCTTTCGATCCTCCTTCCTGCCCATATTGGAAAGGGATCTTTGAAAGCGTTGTTAAGGTCGCTAAAACCCACCTGCGCCGTGTAATTGGAGAAACTGTGTTGACGTGAGGAATTTGTAAAATTGAAGCGGTCCTCAATTCGCGTCCGTTGTGTCCGCTCTCTTCAGGCCCTAATGACCTGGAGGCATTGACTCCAGGCCATTTCTTGATTGGAGAGCCCCTTAACGCCCTGCCGGAATATTCGTTCGTGGACGTTGGTCCGAACAAATTGTCACGTTTTGAAGCCTTGCAGAGGATGACCCAGACTTTCTGGCATCGTTGGTTTCTGGAGTATCTACATATGTAGCAGCAGCGCGTTAAGTGATCAGATAAGACGAACCCACCAAGTGTTGGAGAACTAGTTTTGGTAACCAAACCTTGCGCTATTGCAATGGTGCAAGGGGCGCATCCTGAAGTTGTTCCCTGGTGCAGATGGCACTAGATTAGACTAGACTAGATTTGCAGAGGTCCTGGTAGGGGACTCTATCTAAAGCGAGCAGTCGCAACCTTGTCCCGATTACCGATTGGGTAGAGCGGAGCGATTGTGTCGGTCCGGAGGGGGGTATGTTCGGAATAGACGGTACGGCCAAATGGCCAGTGTCGCGGTGCCGTAAAATAAGAACGGAAATGCAACTGACAGATGACAACTGGCTGTGTCATGGTCGTGTAATTTTGGTGTAGACGGCGCCTGCACATTATTTTTGATAACTTGTGTTTTTTAACCTATGGCAAGAGGGAATTGTACATTTTTGTTTTTAGAGTGTAATGTCCCAGCGAGGGTAAATCAAGTGAACAATTTTGTATAGTGAACAATTTTGTGGTGTGGGCGCATGCGGTGGCGTGAGTCGCACAATACAAGCGGCATCAGCGTCCTAGTGACGCCGACAGGTCTTGCGTGCCGATTAGAGGCACCGATTGCCTTCCGGGAGCCGGATGGCAATGGATTAATTAGGCTAACGCATCTTTTTCTTTCCCTGGCCTTTTTTACCACATTTCCTCCTTTGTCCTTTTAGCCAATACAGCTCGGAGGAGCGGCCAGCTAAGGACCAGGTGAGTGAATTCGTATTAATTCACGGACAAAAGTCTATCTCGGTGTATCGCCTGAATAGACGGGTACTCCACCTTGACCGCTGGCGTTTGCGCTATGGGCCCGGCAAACCCAATAGCCAGCTGGTGGTCAATCTAACAACCTTGTAAACCCTTTATTTAAATTTAATCAGGTGCGTTCCATTTTACGCAGAAAGAGCTTACAGTATATTTTGGTCTAGCAGTATGGTGTTGGAACTGAGATTTAATATTTTGTATAATGGGATCCCAAGCTGGTGGTAAATTCCAACCATCTTCTCTATTGAAATTAGGATGTGTGATGTGATGTGAAAATGTATGAAATAAACGCGAGTAGATCCGTAAAAGTTGTTTCATTTCAATGTGTAGTGTTCGCGTAAACTTTAGAAAACAATATTCCTCAATAAACTTATGCCTAAAACATATGGTTGAAAATGTACTATAGTAATTTGACAGTAGGTTGATAGGTTGATGTGCAGGCCTGTACATAGTACCAAACTTCAATCGTAAACACTAGACTCGAGCGCTTGTACTAATTCATGCATTCATCAAAATATTAAGCAAGTGTGTGTAATTTAAATTTCGTTTGTGAGTAGATAACTAAGTGTATCATTTAATATTAATTTTAATACGACCATAAGTTAGTCTATAAATTATTTCGGTTTAAATCACCTTCTTTGTGTTTGTTAATGAAGTTCAGTCAAAGAGTCTAAAATTCATTAACACTGCCAACAACTAGTGTTGTATTTATGATTTAATTAATCATGAATGAAAACAACTAGCAAGCAATTTGCCAATTCACACTATAGTCTCCACTACACCATAGAGGCAGTTAAAACTTAATCACTTTTTTCAATAATTGACAGTGCAGTGCGATGCGCGCTTGGAATCGGACGTGCTCCATTATGCAGTGAGAATTTCATATTCACGATTCGCGCGGCAATAGCCGCAGCGCGTGTATCTACTATGAGTTCCCAACAACTCATAGCCAACGAGCTGTTGGCGTTTATTCAAAACGCCATCGACACCATGAACGAGGTCAGTATCTTGCAGATCTGCAAATCTAACTTTAAGGGGGACGAGATTTGCAGTGGCAAGCTGCTGCAACCAGACCGTTGGCAAGGCCGACCTGATGCTATCTCGCCGGAGGGATGGAAACCAGAAGAGTCTCCAGGAAATCATCAGCCTGCTGATGGAGACCGACCCGGACAACGTGCCTTCATTCGTGGCGAAGGAGCTCCGCAGCTGCCCCCCGTCACATTTGACCACGTCAATGTCACCAGGCCGCTAAAGGACCTTCCTGAAAGCGGGTTTGGCTGAAGTGCATACCAAATTAGAGGCATCAAACAACACACTAAGTGAGTTGCGTGCCCAAGTAGCGTTATTAAGCAACGCTGCTCAGTAAGTAGGTCACCCGATGCCTCTAATGTGAATGCACGTAGTGGGGCGCAAAATGTATCCATCGGCAGTTTTGAGTCGGCGCATATGTATGTGTGGCCGCCGTCGCCGCGTGCGCTGCACCGCGCCCCACCGCCCGCCCCTCCGCTCCGGCGGAGACATCACTGAACACGTCGACCCCTCGGCGTGCTTACGCCGCTGCTGCGGTTTCGCAACCTGAGCGGCGATCACTTACAGGGGAAAAGAAGAATCACCGTGACCCTGTCCTCGGAGCTCAGCTTCTGGTACTACGGCAAGACCATTGCGATGAGGAGGGCTTCATCAATGTGGAGAAGAAGAAGAAAAATAAGCCAACTTGTCGCAACCTGTGTGGCACCACACCGACGGGGCCGAGACACGAGGCTGCGTCCAGCGATTCCGACGACGCTGCTGTACGTGTCCCGACTTCATTACTGTACGAAGGCGGAAGATTTAGACATCTTCCGCCACTCTGAGGATCGAGCGGTAGAAGTCCCGCCACAATGTGAATTTTAATTCAGTTGTGGTGAGAGTACCGACCGACCATCTGTCGACCTTCATGAAAGAGGACTATTGGCCGAAAGATGTCATGATGAGGCCAGCTACCGGACACCACGCTATGTCGCACGCCGCCTTCTTTACGTGTAGCATAGTTTTTAATTGATACATATTATTTGTATGTATGTTAGTCTGTAAGGTATCTATTCTATGGACCTTTTTGTATTTTACCATCTTGTACAATGTTTTGTTGCCTGAAATAAATAAATCTATTATATTCTATTCTAATGAGCCGGTTTACCTATCTGTTTTTTTCTTAACTCTGCAACCACACTAGCTACATATTAAAAAAGTATTAGCAGACAAAGAACAAAGAACAACAAACAACCCGGAAAAAAATGAGAGACACAACTATCAACGTTGGCTGTTACATCAGAATTTACCTCCATTTTCCGTCGGTTGCTAGTTACGAAGTTGTTCCGCAACTTGCAGCTGGCAACAATGACTGACTTTGAGCCTCCTTCCGCCCGTTTTCTGCGTAACCGTTATTAGACTGACGCTCGTAGCTTCTACGAGTATACGCCTGAGGAGCTTTGTGCATGCAAAAATTAACGCTTAAGTGCATTGCGCTTGATCGTAGTTTGTTTAAAGTTAAGTAAAGTAATTAGCCTGTGTACTGTCCCACTGCTGAGTAAGGGTTAATCAACATGCTTGTCAATCGCGGGTTAGTGAAAAATCAGCCTATGCATTTGCAGGGAAAAATTCGAAATATCTTGCCCGTCCTGAGAATTTAAGCAAAGACCTACCACCGCTCCTTGCCGCTCCCCGCCGCTCCCCGTTGCTCCCCGCAGCTCCCCGCTACTCCCCGCCACTCCCCGACTCTCACCAATACTCCCCGCCACTCCTCATCGCTACCTGCCGCTCGCCGTCACTCCACGATTCTCCTCACCTCTCCCTGTTGATCCTCACCATCCTGCTGTGGCTGCTGCCATCCAGTTTTTAGACTTTAAGTTCCCATGCGCTTTTTGCCACCAACCAACACATGACGACAAAAAACCAAACATTGGCTTTTCGCTATGGATTTTTTGACATATTTTCCGAAAGATGGAATAATTTACCGGCAGACATTTTCCCTCCTTATTATAGAGAGGCTTATATTCTTCGAGGCGTGAAGAGGCAGAGTGAGGTTGACTGATGCTGCGTTGTTTTTAACGGTGCACCAGTTTTGTTCGCATCTGGACTCCACTTAACATCAGATGGAGTGAAGACATCTACCGCGCTAACTATTAAAAAGTAATATCTAAGTGTCTTCCACAATTAATTTAAATTTCAACTATTTTACACCTATTTTGTGTAAATAATACAAGCGACTTTATTACTCACGAGTGTATTTGTAAGAAGTACTAACTGAATTGGTGTCGCACCCTCTCATATTGAGAGCGTACACAGAGCCGCTAAGCACCGCCTCGGGGATATTACGCAGTTGATAATCATAACGAATGTCTTAAAGGAATTACTCAATTAGCAGACGTAGGCTTTGTCAACCCAAGCCTCACTTCGTAACGAGCCTTTTGCGCCACTGAGACTTAGTGATATAGGTACGCGTTTTATACTTTACCGCCTAAGACTTCTTCCTTAAGATGCCGGATTTATTGTAGTTATGGATGAGTAATTATAGCATTATGTCCCATAAGGATTTTGTGCCAGAACGGGCGTATAGCTAATTTTGTGAGTCTTGTCTCGGGTAAGAGCTTTTAATTAAGAAATCTGATTGCAATATTGTCTGAGTAGGGAATTTGCATCGCTCATTTATACGTAAGGAGCTATATGATGAAGTGTTTTGCACGTTCTGATCTAGCAATTTAGGGAAACTTCGCAATGTCGGGTCAATGAATGGGTGTGCAAATTAAAATGTAATTAGGTATTTCTTGCTTTGGAAGGTATGTTAAGCAGTAATTGGGATCCGGGTTACTACTAATGGCTATCATTTAAACACACTCACATTGAGCCAGCGTTTTAGCAAGGTTTAACTAAAACTTCTTATGCTCGAAGCTGTATTAATAAACAGTAATTTTAGAGGTCAGTTCTTAATATCACAATAGAATGTATATTGCTACAGTACTTACCTAAACCATACATCAACTTCCGCCATAAAAGTATTCAAAACTCCAAAGCAGTAACTCAACAAAACGTTAACGCAGCCTTGCCGTAAAACGTACTACACACTACATAAGCGGTATTTCAGTAGCGAGGCACTAATATGCTGGCAAGTCAGAAAATAAACTAGCTGTAACAAAGTTTCTAAAGTTGATCCTTGCAAGCGCCACAAATCAAGGAGTTGGGGACGTTACTTTAAAATACGTTGCCCGATCGAGTCGCAGTCGGCACACATGTTCGAAGTTCGCGCTTCTGCGGCAAATTTGTAGTAAAGTCGTGCTGATCTTATTGAAGAAAAAAGGTAGAAACCCTTTGTCTTCCCCCGGTAGACTTCATTCACCTAGAGCAAATCACCTGGGTGCATTAAGTGCTACGCACGGTATACTTAGTGACCCTAGGTTAACTAAACATAGCTTTCAATAAACCCAAGGTAGACTTTATTCACCCTTTAACTAACGATAATAGCATGACGACAGTATCGAAAAAATGATGATTTAATGATTTTATGGGATAATAAATATTATAAAATTTAAAACACTGGTTGAGAATTGAGATTATTAAGATTTTCAATAAAATAAAATATTAAAATACTGCAATCGGCCATTTTGACTGAAACGCCGCATGACGTCACGCTTAGGTAACCTCCGCCATTACCTCCGCCACCGAACACTATTACTTGAACTCCGCTGTCAATACTGTCCTTCACTGTGCTTTGTTGTTGGGAATACTACTGATTACGGATTTGGATTTGATTTTTATTTTTTTGAGGTTTATATCAATCACTTAGCCAGTCAGATACTCAACTTGCTCTTGAGTTCACCAAAGAGCTGAAATATCGTCAGAAGTAATCAATGTTTACATGCACAAAGTTAAATCACCGCCAGACCAAAACTTACCGACATTTTGTCAATAGACATTACAATTACAATTATCGTTAGTTTTTTTTTGTATCTCCTAAGACAGGTGAATAAAGTCTACCCTGGGTTTATTGAAAGCTATCGTTAGTTAACCTAGGGTCACTAAGTCTACCGTGCGTAGCACTTAATGCACCCAGGTGATTTGCTCCAGGTGAATTAAGTCTACCGGGGGTTTGTTTTAAGCAGATGTAAAGTTTTTGATTTATATAGACTTTTTAGAATGCAATGGATCGTGCTGGTGGTTGACAGTTGGCACACAAGTTTGAAGTTTGTGCTTCTGCGGCGAATTTGTAGTCATTTGTTTGTGGTCGACGTAACATTTTAGACATAAGCAAAACCCTTTGGAAGTTTGTGAATTATAGCACACGAAAGCAATGGCGTAAAAAAAAAGATGCCTATATGTATCGTTATCAGTGGGATTTAAAAGCACTCAAAAACATTAAAATAGCAGTGACAAAATTCAGCGCTTACGTCAGCCTTCCCGGTAGCATAGCGGTCAGTGCAGCCGCCCGGATTGCGGAAGACCCAGGTTCGATTCCTGGCTGGGACGGGTGGGCGTTTAATTTTTTCACTGTATTTTATAAAATTTTATGAATATTAATATTCCAATCACAGTGTAACCTTATTCAAATGCAAGAAATAAATTACATTTCATTAAAAAAAATAAGTCCGCTGTACGCGATTCTGATGAGGTTCGACTGTGTGTCTACCGCAGAAAAAAACTGATTAAAAAATACTGAAAAAAAACTACTGTGTGCTAGTGATATTGAACTTCCATAAGGGCACCACAATGCTACCTTTCCCTTAAATTGAAAATCAAAATAACCTAAGCTTATATACAGATTGAAAAAAATATCAATATTCATTCGACCGAAATGTATGGAACAGCTGAGTTTTATTTTCGAGTTTGGGAGTTGGTCCAATAGTAAGAGTTGTTCGTTTGTATCACGGGAGTCATCACATGAAGTTTGGTCAGTGATAAAAAAGTCAAGTAAGTATTGCTTACCCCTCAATACAGGAAACCAACTTTAGGGGTAAGCTGTTCTTCAAATTTTGGTGTCCATATTTTTACCTATGTAAATATTACCTTACAAAATAAATGTGCTTAAGTATATAATATACCTACATATGCTCTTACGTCATTCTCCCAAAAATTTGACATCGAAATCACCAATTTTCAGTAAACTCGCTGTTACTGGCCTCGGCGCTACATTTAACATAATCAAAGTAATGAGATAATATCAGTGATAGGTTTCTAGCCGATCGCCTGATGTGCGGGCATCTTGGAACCCTTGTTCAATAATCAGCTCTAACAACATGCAAGGGAAGTTAGACAGCTGACACATTCTTTTCACGTCCCATACCAGCATGGGATATATCAAAGTTATCGAACAAATACCTACAATCTTAGCCACCACTACCGGTCCAAATATTGTTGATATTTCCCGTGATTGAATCAAAGACTCAAAAGAATTTATTTCGAGAATTACAAACAACAATAACAAAGTGAGTTTGTAATTTATCCCGACGACGCCGATAGAAACGTCTGGTACAAATTATGAAGACTCTAGAAGGTCAGCTTCAAACAAACACGAACTCAAACAACGCACTCTCACGGACACGGAATCTAGGACCATCTCAAACCCGGCCGACCGCAGCTGTTGCGAGATCCCGTGTCCGTGAGAGGTTGTCTATGTGTGCATTGCAAAAGCTCGTTTGTTTGAATCTTACCTTCTGCACTATCCATATATTATGCGTCTGCCTTCCGTAATATTGATGGTAGAAATTCCAGTTTAATAATATTTGTTGGAAAACAATGTCCCATCATTGTTTGTATTAGAATCACGTTCAATAAGCGTCTTAATCAAATACAAGATGGAGTTAGAAATTATTTTGATTTTATAATTAAAAAAGGATTTAATGATGCCATCCTTCAATTAAAAGTTATAAATATTGTAATCGTTAACATTACACATGTAATTAATTCATAGAATTGCGATATTGAAATACGACTTGGATATATAAAATATTAACTTAAGTATTTTTATTACTGTTTCTTGTTTTACTCTCGATTACAGCGTTCGCACATAGACATCAATAAATTTGATTTTATATAGGTCTAAGCATATAGATATTTTTATTACGAACTTATCCTCTTATTCATAAAAACTATATAAGCATTATTTAATTAAATATTGTTTTGTCAACGTCACACAAACGTCCTTTTGAATTTGAAGTTAAAAACTTTTCATAAAGTACCAGTAGGTATAACTCCAACGCCTCGGTGGCCGATCGCTCTGCCACTTCCTAGTTCCCATCTTCCCAGGTTCAATTCCCAGATCGGGCAAAATTTATTTCTGACTTTCTGACATTAAGCCATTACCCATCAATTGTAGCGATGACTTGATGATTGATGATCATTTTAAAAAACAGATCACTCACTGAGCTACCACTAAGACATTAAAAAAAAATACGTTATCTAGTTAAAACCAATCTCATCACCAACCGAACCGTGTACGACATGTACTCCCCCTTCCACTACACTGAGTGATCACAAGCAAGATTATGTATAGGCCTCTTAACATAAATACGTCAAATTTTAGGCAAGTTATGTGCGTAATGAAGGCTACACTACAGGTAGGGTTGATGCTATGTAGAGGTCACAGTTAGGAATTTCAAGCGTTCGTTGAAATAAATTTGAATTACCATAACTTGTAGTGATGCGACGCCTTGGAAGAACGAATGCCGTTTATAGACAAAGAACATAGACACGAATACAACACGAACAAAAACACAAACCGTTGTGCGCCACAGCAGCAAATAGGACTCCACTCAGCATTATACCTCTCTGCCAAAGAGCAGTTAGGCACTGATTATTCTGCCGAGACCTTTCGTCAGTCACAAAATTCTTCGACAATCAAGTCCACTATGCAATTATTATTATCCATTCCATTATTCATGTAGTTCACACTTCCTACTTTATGAAGCCGACATTTTTCATCATCATTATTAAAATAAAATAGGAAACTACTTAACTATTTATTCATAATTAATGATTAATTAAAATCAGGTTAGTTGGCATGCTTTAGTTTTATACTTAATGGTTGAAGTGCAGGCGTCTGTGCTGCACTTCAACCTTTAAAAAACTGTCAAATTTCTTCAATACATTTTCAACCATATCATTAAGGCAAAAAGTTCAAAGTCTATTAAGGAAATTTGACAGTTTGTGGTAGGTTGACGTGCAGGCGAGTGTACTTACATACCAGACCAAGTGAAAACAGCTTTTGTTAGCCCATGCGACTTTAAGTCTAAATGAGACGTATAGACGGAAGATTTGTATCCTTATATAATTATTGTCAGGATTTGTTACCACCATTTATGTGTATTTATTGACTTGAGCGATGTTTACAACAACACAATGGCTATATAAGCATTTTTTAAACAGTAGAGTGGTTAATACCTGGAATAAACTGGTCAAAGAAACTATAACAGCACAAAGGACGATCAGTTTAAAAAATAGACTAGCCCCATACTACAACAAAATAAAATGAAAACAAATAACTATCAGTTGTGCCAACTGATTGCACGTTTACCTATAATAATATTAATAAAGTTTTTTACTTTGACAAACACTGGCTTAAGAAGGCTGTGCGTTCCATAGCCAACTAGCAGCAATTCCATAAATTCTTGGTTCAAGCGAAACTTTTTAACTCTCCTTGCGGCTTAACGCCGGCAGTTTTAAGTTTAGCATTGCAAAACATTTATTTTTTATTACCTACGAGCGTGCAAATACAAGTTGCGTGGCCGTTATGACCTGGAAAACAAGGACAAACACTATATAGGAAATCTGGTACATAAATGACCAACTTCCTTTTCTAACACATTATGGGAATGTATTGTGAATTAAATGACTTTGTTCTACATGATGTTGAAAAGCGGAGTCCAGATGCAAAGCCAGCTAGTTTTTTAATTTCATTTTGTTTTATTTTATTTTATCCAAATGTTTCGAACCCTTTCCTGGGTCAGTGGTCACAGCAAAAATGAGGTTTTGATCGTCTCACAATCTATATACTTATTGTATGTCCTGACTGTCCTGTCCTGACCTGTCCTGACTGACTGATTCATCATCGCCGAGCTAAAACCGCTGAAGCTAATTAGATTAAAATTGGACTGTAGGTTTATAGAGTGACGTAACCAGCCACTAAGAAACGATGTCGGAAATCATAACCTAAGGGGGTCAAATAGGTGGTGAAAGTTTGTGTGAAAGTTCGTCAGTTTTGAAGTGCAATACCTGAAAATTGGTATTTGACTTTTTGAAAAGAAATAAAGAATGACGTGTATCAGGAATTTTGTTTATTTTACTTTAAAGGAGTTAAAAAGTGAAGAAGTTTTTTTTTTTTGGTGAAATCGTTAATTAAAGTAAAAGTTTCGATCAACATGTATTGTTGATCGAAGAGTAAAAGCGATAAAAAATGATTAATTTAAACGATCTATAGATTTTTCATTAAAAATAAAGAATTACGTGTTTAAACACTTTTTGAAAAACCTCCTCTAGAGAGGTGAAATGGCGGTGGAAAGTTTGTATGAAGTCTTTTAAAAGTTAAATCCTTTGGTATTTGGCCTGGTTAGAATTATGAACTTACATATAAAACGTTTGGCTTTGAATACAAACAATCACAAGTCGTGTAGCCCACGTGAGCAAAGCCGCGAGCAAAAGCTAGTTAATTTATATCTTGCAACCATATTTTTTTTATAGAAAACGTTTCATTTTACGCGGAACGAGCTTACTGTGTGTTTTGGTTTTGCAGGGTGGTGTTGCGGCTGGGACTTAATAACCTGGATGTTTGTAAATAATTAAGAAAGCTGGCTTGATATGAAATCAATGTGTATTTTTTTTATACATATACATATAAACTAGCGTTCTAAGAATGGTTGTTCTTTAGCGACAATTTTGGGGTTCATCGTATCTTATTAAAAATAATTTAAATAAATAAAAGTAAATATTAATTTAAGTCTATTATATAGGTTCAAATCTAAATCTATCTGTAAAACAAAAGTCAACATCAAGCGATAATACAAAATTGAAAGTATTCGTTACAATCTGGTACCTATTTAGCAATTTGTCAATGCTAATGATCCAAAGTTCGTTGTCCGATATTATCCATTTCGCTCTTTCTTTTCGTAACGAGTTTATTTCAACATCTCCGGCGATCTAATCGTTCGAGATTCCTTTATTCCAGAGAAAACTTTTAAACGGCAACTCACCCTTTTTTCTTTAAAAAATACTTTAGTTAATATATACTTGAATATAACAACAAAGCTTTTTGGAGCTTCACAAATTTATGGAAACTTTAGGTTTCTTTTTGCCTTAAATCCCTTTTTATACTTCAATAAGGGGCTCGTTGTGGTGGCAAGGCATTATTGTCCCGCTAACAATGTACCCTCGTAACACAATATTTCGTCAAACTTTCGGTGTATGCCAACCGTCCTGTATACAGATGAGCAATTGCTAGTGTTGGACAGTAGGCTAAGTGTCTAGAGACTTGTCACAAACATCTTTTGAGTTCGAGTTGGAGTTATTAGTCGACATTAAAAGATGATGTCGATGCTCGGGTTGAGTGCGAAAATCGTAGTCTCCATAGTAATGATTGTTATTTATTTATAAATGATTGCCAACATAATTTGTAAGTAACTGGAACTCACTCGTTATTTTTTTATAATGTTTTCTAAAAATGAAACCTAGCTAGATTGATTTATCGCCCCCGAAACCCCCTGCATACCAAATTTCATGAAAATCGTTGGAGCCGTTTCCGTGATTAAGATTATTATATATATGTACAAGAATTGCTCGTATAAAGGTATTACATAGATATTAACACATACAAAAAAAATATGCATGAACTGGAAGGTAAACAGACATTTTATTGCATTTTATTTTATTGTTAGGCAACTAGTGCGTGATGCCGTTCCCTCTTGAAAACCTCCGAAGGTGATTCGTTTCACACGGCTTGAGGAACCCTTTAATTTTCTCGCCACCCTCAAAAAAGCCCGGAGAAGCTGAAAATGCCGTCTGAGGCAATCGGCAAACTTTCTTGAAAAAAAAAGACAGTAGAGAGTTTCCCCACGTTGGTCCTCCTGAAGCGGACATGTAATAGGGCGTGGGGATTTAGGAGCAATCTAGACGGGACGTTAATTGAAAATTTGTTCAATAAAATAGGAGAATCGACAGCGCTATTCAATATTTGATGCAATAAACACAAACTCAACTGTTGCTCAGTTGAGTTTGTGTTTATTGTCTATCGCTTAATGCGGGAGTAAGTAAACCTATTCACAATATACTAACATTGAGTGTTTTGCACCCGTGAAGTTAATACATTTATAAATGCTTTCAATACTTTAATTTTTACATTCAAAATTCTAGGTATATGTAGATAAAAGATAAAATTTAACTAGAAAAAAACTAACCAGTCTCAGGAAGTTCGAGTGATAATCGGTCAGATTCAGCGGTCACATGGATCACAATCCAAGGGTCCTGGGTTCGATTCCCACAGAGCTTCCTAATACATTCGTTAGGTATGGGTTCACGCCAATAGTCTAACGGAACCATGCTATCTCGCATTCAACTTGATCATCTTTCGTATTAATGGAGATTATCTACTGTGTAAACTACAACTAGGTGCCATCCATGTTTTCCAAACGTAACTAATGGTGGCGAAATATGATAGCGATCACGTGCTTTTCCGATTTGAATAGCCCCATAATGATTACCTGGGAGCATTAACTTCGTGGGTCATTATACTAAATTGATGTTTTGCCAGAATATCAGGGGCAACTTGTTTTGCAAGATCAAAAGGGAAAATGTTTTCTCATTTTTCACGGTGGCGAATATAATTTGATTTCCGTGGAGGGATGTCGGCAGTTGATTTTAAATTTAACTTTTCTGAACTTGGGAAACTGAAATGGATTTTTTATGTACCAACTCCCAACATTAAAACATTAACTGTTTATTTTTGTGGGAATTTACTCCGCTTATTAAGTAGGACAAGGTTACTGCTCAGATTTCGGCCTGGTATTTGTTATTAAATAAATGGGAGAACGTTGCAATTGAACGAAATTACTTTTCTTGATTTCGTTTTCTTTATTATTTAAATACGCAGGTAAGTAGCAGGCATTCATATATTAAAATATTATTGTATTGTATGAAAGTGATACGGTTTAAATTTGTGCAATAAAAAAATAAACAAACAAAAATTTTTTGATTGAAAATTCCAATTAAATATATATAAATTGATACATTTTGAAAATAAATTGGTTGTAATGGGTGGTAATAAGGTTTATAAATTATTTAATAGCCCTTACCCTATCCTTTTACTACAACACTTCAAGGCACTTGTCTCAGAATGGGGATATCAAATTTACCCGATAGTAATATAGTTTTCATAAAAAATATTATGTCGTCTAATTAATTTATTGTCTGCTTTACTATTATTTCATTAATCATCATTATCTTATGACAATTTATAATAATAATTTGTATCGTTATAGTACATCTTTCCATGTCTTAATAGTACTAAATTAATTTTATTAAATAATGCTTTTATTCGTTATTCTCATTTTCACTAAATTTCCTTCATTTTTTGTTTCATGTTGCGTGCCTGTTACAAGTATTAACTATCGATGACACAAACAGATTAAAGCTACAAAAACATTAATAATTATTTTATTTATAGGATACTTGAATTAACCGCGTTAACATCAGGGAAAGCCACCAAACAGAAGAAGTTATCCGACCGCTCAATATTACAATACCAATCCCTGGCCGAACGCGGGATTAACACAACTTCAAGTAATACCCGGACTAGTGGCCAAATAATAATGGGATTGTACAATCGCTCTTTGTGGATCCGTAATCCAGATGATCACAATATCGGGCTGTGTGCCCTCGATATTCCGTGCGACCGGACGCAGATTGTCGATGACGCGAAGCAATCCCACGGAATAAGCAGCCTATAGAAGGTAAGCTTCATACAAACGCGCAAGAGAACCCACACAATAGAACCTTTTGGAAAAAAATATATGTAAATAATCATAAATATGCTTGCCTAATTCTTAACTGATCTTTCAATATTTGTAAAAATATTAAGATCGGATGTTGGTTGTCGACGTTGGATGAGGGCTCCTTCGGCGTACGGAGTAAGAGTAAATAGAGTTTAGGTAACAAGTAGCTCTTGTGAATGTCACTATGCCATCGGTTCGTAAGTCTACACAGAGCGGAAGACCTTACACTGAGAAGAACTGGCAAGAAACTCAGCAAGTGTCAAGCTCTTTTCTCCATTACAGCGTCAAAATAATTGGAAAATAGCAGGACACTTTCCATTACAAATAAACATACAAAATCTAAACGACAACCACAACATGTAAAAAAAAACAAAATAAAAAATCTAAGTTAACAAATTTACATCAGGTAAAAGTTTCAATTTCCACAATGTCTATACCACTACAGTACTCTAGTAAAAGTCAAAAATTACAAAAACACAAATGTTGAAAAAATTCCACGAGCAGGATTTGAACCTGCACTCTTCTGACATACCGGGTAGGTGCTCTCCTAACTGAGCTATCGTGGTTCTAACCAGCCCAGTCAAAAAATACTTAAGAAAAACAAAGTCAAACTATAGTGAATAATACTAAAAATAAGTTAAGTATGCAAGAGCAGACTAGCCTTTACAGGCGGCACCTGTTCACGAGTATGACATATGAATCAGCCATCACTTCGCTCATCCATATTTTAGGGAACGTAAACGGTATGTACGATACTTACTTTCTGCAGTCTTCTAATTCTGTGGTAATCTGAACAGAAGGACCAGTTGTATTTGACATCGGCACAATGCGACCCTATATTGAAAATATGCGTTGACCTTTGAAGCTTGGATTGCCGAAAGCGGTCAACGAATTAGTCCTTTAAGGTCGCTTGTATTAATTGGAACAATAACGCTGTGTAGAGGAAAAGAAAAAATGAAATCTATTGGTTTTTGAATGTAATCAAAATTATTTTTTTAACGAAAAAAAATCCGACCTCAAAAACAGGAAACTAAAAAAAGTAAAAACTGCTCTGCTTTTTTTAGTTTCCTGTTTTTTGAAAACGGATTTTTTTTTTGTTAATTAATATTATATTTTACGATTTTTAGTGATGGGTAGACCTAACAAGGAGGCTTCTCGGATGAGAAAACGACGCCCTAGTAGGTAGTGGTATTCCTATGTAAAACTTCAATTTTAATGAGGTATTATTTTTGTACCAACTGAACATTTTGACATATTGAACCGTATGAAGTAAGCCCAAGAACTGCTGTAAATCGTTGAGGAATTCCCTCGACTATCTATGGTTTCCATCATCAGACCTGTAATGGCACTTGTAACCCATATGAGTGCAAAGTTCTCATCAATAGAAATGAATTAAGTCCAAACACAAGGTAGTTACTGTAATATGTTGAGAAGTACCCTTGACTGTCCTTTATCTTCATCATCAGACCCCTAATGACAGTCACATCCCATCTAGGTGTAAAGTTCTCATCAATACAAATTAATCAAGCCCAAACACCAGGTAATTGCTATAAATCGTTGAGGAGTTCCCTCGACTGTATTTCGGCTCCATCAGCAGATCGACTCCGACCTTCATTAAATAGTAGTGCTTTAAAGCACTTAATGAAAAAATTAACAAACGCACTAGTCGCCACTACGATTTTCGAAGGTTCCCCTCGATTTTTTTGGGATGCCATCATCAAACGACGAAGTAATACGCGAACACACATTAAAAAAAATTATATACGGTCGAATTGAGAAACCTCCTCTTTTTTTGAAGTCGGCTAAAAAAGGTTGAAACGCTGTCTATCAGAAATCCTCAACTAATAAGGAACGGGATATCTTATCTCAAACAAACGATAGTTTTTACCCCAACAATAGTACAGATAGATAGAAATGTGCCTTTGTCAACTTGACACCCATTTAAGTCTACAAAGCAATTAATTATATTTTGTATGCCATTGATTTCCGCAAAGTAACGCCTGATTCCAAGGCCTGGTGCCAATCATTAGATACATGTTCAGTGTTGCTAGTTACCTATTTTAGGTACCTAGTGTAGGTGATAACATGACGACCGTTTTTCCCCAACAACAGTAGGTACAGGTGTATAGAAAAGTGCTTTTGTCATTTTGACACCCATTTATGTCAACAATGCAAGAAGACTCCCCTTCACGCAAGTTATTTATCGCTTTCGCAACAATGCAGCAGAGTGGCAATCCCCATCTTACACGCCTCACCACGAGGTGTGTAAATAATGTAAAGCCCGGTAATGGTGTCGTTATCTTTGCTCATTTATTGGCCCTTCAAGCATTTTATGCGCCACTTTGGCGGTTATTTTATTGAATGTTTATGTTGGTAATTGTACTGTTTGTTGAACACGTTGTGAAAAGTCTAGGTTGCTTTTGGATAATTTAATGAATTAAAAGTTATAATTATGTTTAATGTTATTTTTTTATGTTTTTAATAAGACAGTAGTAAGTTCGTAAGACTGACGGCGGAGACCTTGTACCTACAATTGTTTTCAAGCACGGACTTTGGGACTAACAACGATCACGGAAGCGTTATATTTATAATTATTGGTTTGTTTTAGTGTATTTGAACGTCCCACTGCTGGGCTCAGGATTTCCCATATGAACTATATCAAACACACTTGGGGTGGTCGGGCCATAACCTACTACGCTGGACCAATAAGACTGATATCTTACGACAACGATCAGGGGTGTAACCACGAGCTCTTATAGCAGTATTAGTAGTAGTACCACCGAACTCCGTTAATGTTGATTTACACGTAATCAGTCACTGACGCCCTAGTAGTTGAAGTGACTGGTATAATAAAGTAGCCACGGTAACAAATAGGCACGGCATCGAATGGAAAGAGCAGCCGGGTATGAAACATTCCATATCCTTCCTTGGCGAAAACGCCTTAGGACGGAGTAAGTTCATATGCGGAGGCGGTAGAAGGCAGGCCCGACTAACTATCGGTGCCTTGACAGGGCACTATGCCACAAAACAATTGCTTCACAGAATGCACCTTTCAACAAATAGTTTGTGTAGGGCGTGTGGAGAGGAAACGGAGTCATTGCAGCACCTACTGTGTGACTGCGACTCTCTGGCTAGGAAAAGAATGGGACTCCTGGGGTCAGCCTATCCGAAACCGGAGGACTTCAGGCTCTTCGCCCTTAAGGACGTTGCCAAACTTATGGCATCTATCTTTACAGAGGAAGAAGAGTGAAAGGATGGGGTTGCACAAAAGATCCCGATGGGTCGAAGTGTTACTGCAAGAGGGAAACTTCGGCAGGCCCCACTAAGATACGATAAGATAACCACGGGCTCTACTCTGTTCCAGCACTGACGATTTACGCTGAACTGGCCAAAAAAAGTATTAAACATGGAGCCAGTTGCCAACGCCGCCGGCGTGCCAGCAGCGTCTGGGTACGTGGAAATCAGCCTTTAAGTATAGTCAGATAATTTACCTCTGTGGGTATCTGTTGAAGTCAGCATATCCATGACATGCTTATTAGTCCGTTTAATCAATTCACGTACGTGGCACTCAGCTAGATGATTTGTAATGGACGACTGGATCCACGGAAAGCCTCTGTAGGGTTACCAGATAATCGGATTTATTTTACCATAATTTCCTGTTTCACTGAACTGCATTTGTTTTATTTACAATCAGCAATAAAGCTTATGGACGCTGTGCAATTTGCTTTTTTATTAGGTAATAGCTTGTATTGTTGATTGTCCTTATAAAAAAATGTAACAAAACTAAGTCTTATTATACGCCAATGACAGACCTCAAAATTAAGCCTATAGTTGTATATGCATACTGCTTAATTATAATTTAGTAACATTTTTTTTTGTAAACGCCCCTATATTACAAGTAGGTACTTATTTTTCATGTTGTTACGTACTTGTGTGTTTATGTCATTATCAATTAAACCTGCACTTACACACACAAGCACACCCTCACACACACACATTCAATACAATTGTCTTTAAATTTTCAAATGTTTTGATTTTTCTTTTTTTTTGACTAATTACCTATACCGTTTATGATTATTGTTTCTCGACTATACCAATTGAGTTTTGTCGACAGGAAGGAACTGGCTTCTGTTTCCCAAATTTACTTTTTAACAGTAGCCAGGGCAAAGTGGCAAAGCAAATAAAAACATTTTTCATTTTAATTTTCTATAAAAACTTTGCAGTTTTTGGTGTCTTTTCTTCTTCACAGCTAAAGGAAGCCCTAAATTCGTAATAAATTAAAAAGATATGTCCCGATTTTGTCAGAATAACGTGTGCACCCTGACAAATTGCACTAAGCGCCTCCGGACAGGTCGCCTCGTGACGGGCCCTACGTGCTCGGTGTACGGCTAAATGGTGATTTAGGGCCACAATTCACTTGTCAAACCACCCCTCCGTTCATTTATTAAACATTAGATAAATCAATACGAGAAAACTTCGCTACTTCTCTAATAAGACACTTCGAGTTTCTGTACATTAAATTTAAGGATATTGAAGTTTTACTACGTTTAGAAACTTCAGTATTAATATTGTTTTCTAAAGTTTACGCAAACACTACACATTGAAATGAAACAACTTTTACAGATCTACTCGCGTTTATTTTACACATAAAAGTTGTTTCATTTCAGTATTAATATTTTTATTAATAGCTATTAGTTTCCCAATGCAGGATAAAAGCCATCCATCCCTCCCTCCACCTGAGGCTGAGTTAGGTCGGGGCCAATTGATTTTCATGTAATTTTGGTAATATTAAATTAAAAGGCAGAGCTTTATTTATTTATTTAGTTTGGAGAGATAGAGTTTGCTGAATGCCTCAGGCAGCATTTTTTGGGGATTATTTATTTATTTATTAAAGCACAACAACACTGTTATTATTTGTGATTGATACAACTCCATAACATTACGATTTATTAGGTATGTTTCAACCGAAAAAAAATAAGGTAACATTTTAAAAATGTAGTAATTCAATAAAATAATAGATCGTTATAATTAACATCCAATAAGTAAACAAGACGTGAAAACGAACGATTTATGTTAAAATGGACTGCGTAGCGGTTGCCGAGGCAAATGTTTGGCGGAGCATTTTGCTGAAGCGCTGTTTTTTGTCCAACTATACAATTGTTTGTCATGTTTCCGGAGGGGATATTTATGGCTCTACACAGCCATGACCGCCGAAACACAGTCGGAAACGATTCCAACGTAAATAAGGGCAAAAACGATAGACTCCACAAAAAAATGTTGTGATAAAAAATATCTACTAGAACATTGAAATGCGAAGAAATTCGGTTATTACTTTATTGCTAATGAATTGGAGTTCATTCATTTTTTACATTATCAAACGACAAAAGATTGTGGTTTGCTCTGAGTGGATGTTAAACTGTCAGAAAGATAATAACAAATTCATATGTTAGGCAACAAAGTTACAAAGTAATAGGTTCATAATTATATATACCGTGCTAGCGACCCGCCCCGGCTTCGCACGGGTGCAATGCTGATACACGCAACCGCTATGTCCCTGCATTTTAAATCAAATCAATCAAAAAGCAAAGCAAATCTGTAATATCTTCGACAATATTTATTTAAATTACCTGCAGTAAAAAGCCATAGTGATCTAAGTATATTAAATGCACAATGTATTTAAGGTACTAATTGGATAAGGATTAATGCTGTATTGCTTAAAATCGCTTTTATTATTATTGCTAGTATTTCTCGTAAAAAATAAAAGATAAAAAGTTATTACTGTGGGTTATCCCTAAGTTTATCTATCTATCTATCATTAGTTTGATCTATCTCGTAGGGTTCAGTCAGCGTTTGCAATGTAAGCGCAATAAAATGTGAAACCTCTAAAATTATCAGTGTCTCTCTACTATAGTATGCATGTATTTATACATATAAACCTTCCGCTTGAATCACTCTATCTATTAAAAAAAAACGCATCAAAATCGGTTGCGTAGTTTTAAAGATCTAAGCATACATAGATACATACATAGGGACAGCGGGAAGGAACTTTGTTTTACACTATGTAGAAACTAACAGATATATACCAATATAGACATGTTTGTTAGTTTAATAAGTAGTAGTAGTAGCAGTAAATAGCCTGTAACTGTCCCCTTGCTGGGAAAAGGCTTCTATCATTGAAATCAAGTCAACACTACAATTGATGGGAAATGGCTTAATCACCACGCTTGCCAAATGCGGGTTGGTGATCACAACGGAGGTGCCAGCTTCCGAATATGGCGATCATACACATAGGTTTTTGAACCTTTAAACTCACGATTCTATAAATAAATACTCTATTCAAATAAAAAAATGTAAATAATAAAAAAAAAAGACATTTTATAGTATTGTCTTTTTAATGTGATGTGCGTTATTTACGTATTAACCGATAACCGATTTCCGTTATTGGTTATTGGTATTGGTTCAGGCAAGGACTATGCTTCAGGCTATAAGTCTAACTGAGCTATGGGGACTGAACGAAGATTTCTAGCATTCAACACGAGCACACACTGCTTTTTGTTTATATTAAAAATGTGTGTGTGTGTGTGTGTGTTTTTCTTTCTTTCTTTTATTAGGAACAGAATCACAATGTCTTACGAATGTATGGGGATTGTAGTTATCACCTTTCCCCGCATTCAACCCGTCTTCAGCTACCAGCGCTTGCGTTTTAAGATATTTTCAGTTTTATAACTTAGCGCAAAACAAAAATGGCGCACAGTACCCCTTGTGAACTTATTTCGCCATTTAGTTGGAACTGTGGAAATCGAGCTCCAAGCGTTCTTAGTACCGTCAGCGTATCGCCGGTGCCACGTCCTGCTTGTATTATGAAGTACCTTCTATTTTGCACTGACATTTCTCGTTCACCAGGAACGCGATTGGATTTTTGAAACGTAAACTCGATAAAACCTGCGCCAATGGGAATGAGTTAGTCACATTCAGTTCGCTATTGTACCTATGTGTGTATTGTACGAATTTTATGATGATCGGTATTTCGTTGAAATAAGTACCGTTGAGGAGCTCGATGGTGCAGAGGTTAACGCGCTTGGTCTGCGAGTGCTGGGGTTAAGAAACATTCACAAAGGCCGGTCATTGGATGGGTGACCAAAAAAAATATCATCTCGAGCTCCTCCGTGTTTCGGAAGGTACGTAAAGCCGTTGGTCCCGACTGCATTAGCAGTCGTTAATAGGGCCCGCGTGGTGGTTTATGGCCCGTTCTCCCTATTCAACCATATGTAACCGGATCGTTACATAATTAAAAAATACTATTTTCGGGGTTTTAAATAAAATGAAACAATGAGGTAAGTCATTATGTATAGTGTAGTTAAAGTAAAGTAATTAGTTCTAGAAATATCTGTTACGTACATTCACGGAAGAAAATTATAAGGTTTTTGTTTTCAGTATGGTTTATGTAATTAAGCAAAATACACTAACATCAAATATCATTCAGAAAGATTTAATTGCAAAAATCCTAACATTACAAATATATTTTAACTCCATACTCGTTCTATGAAAGTCAACATACAAATTCGATATAAACGAAATCTTTAAAGCGGCACTGCAACAAAATACAAAATTGGTAGCGGGACAGTTTCCCCAGGTAATGGCGGCGCGTCATCAGCGGTGAATGCAACGAGGAAATTCCGCGGTGGACACACGTGCTCTCGTCTTCGAGACGAACAGGGAACTGTGTGGAGCAGTTTTTGCAGATCTATTTATAGGACAGAGCGCTGAAAATTCAGGACAATATAAAACAACTGCAATCTCAAGTAAGAAGTAAATTGGTGGCGGGACAGTTTCCCGAGGTAATGGCGGCGCGTCATCAGCGGTGAATACAACGAGGAAATTCCGCAGTGAACACGTGCGCTCGTCTTCTAGGCGAACAGGGAACTGTGTGGAGCATTTTTTGCAGAGCTATTTATAGGACAGAGCGCTGAAAAAATTCATATCAATAAAAAATAACTTCAATCTCAAGTAATAAATAAATTGATAGCGGCACATCTTTCCGAGGTAAACACTCATTTAGGCATTCACATTTTTTTTCCGCACGCGTTCTTTTTGTTTGACCAATTTTGCACTATCCGGCGCAAAACGACTAAGGAAGAGGGTAGATCGTTTGCCTGCTCATGTTCACCCATACGCAATAACTTCAGTACATCCGTGATCATGGCGCATGTAACTGTGCCGAAATATCGGATACTTACCCACAACAAAAAACATGTTAATAATCCCAATAATAATAATAAATTTGTAATAAATATGTAGGTACTAAAATAATGTAATAAATATGTACTAACGTAAAAAAATCACATCACAATACATTATCCTCTCTACAGCACCGTTCTTCCCGACAATGCAACGGTCACAGGTAATATATTTGGAATTTTCCAGTGCTATGAAAACGTTACGTGATCCCTTGAGAGATTTTCGTCTCAAAAGCGTGCACTTACATTTTGTAAAATTTGAAGACTGAAATGTGTCATAGGACATAAGCATTACTGCAAAACTTTTCACAATAGTTTTATTAAATTCAATTCAATACAAAGCCTTTATTTTAGACAATGGTAGGATTTCTTTTGTCTTAAATATATGGGTGTAATTTCATATGAACAATGTAAACATATAAAACAAAATAAGTTAAATACAGCAGTACATATAACATTTACTAAATCTTTGTTTTCTGTAATATTTAATTATTCCAGAACAGTGTACTGACACTGTCTATAGAGTACTGACACTATAGATTAATTATTGCTAAACCATTAATATTACATAGGATAATTATGTTTGTATATCAGAACAGTTTTATGGAGCCTCCCGGGCACGCATATAAGAGCAAGGAGAAGAAACGGATGCCTTAGAACCGCTAGCTCCAAAAATTGTATCCCATTAACTCCAAATTTATTTCTATCCAGTACTGCCAACTCCAAAAACGTACGGTTGGGCCGATTTGGATGAAATTTTTGTTTGTTTTCAAGTGGAGGTTGTGAAGTTGCGGGTGTTCTTAAGCGGATGAATGATTTGTTTGTAACTGCCCAAGCTTCGGTAAGCTTGGGCAGAAATTCGAGAGGGCCAAGGTTACTGCCCTGACTGACACCCGAACGCGTGAGGTATGCCCGATTTGTAACCCCCACAGTCGACATACTGACTTCTGTCTTTCATGTTTCATGTTTCATTTTCAGCAAAAAACGACAGTGTGTGCCCGTACATCCCGTACGTCCCAACTGCTGGAGTAATATATCATTATTAACCGTATCGAAGGCTTTCCTGAAGTCAAAATACGCCACGTCCACCTGATCACCAGCATCCACAGCAGGTACCAATTGCATCATCATGCGTAGAAGATTACGCGTAGTACTCCTAGCAGGCCGGAATCCATGCTGCGCGTCCGACAGTTGCGAACTGAACTGCACGAAGACTGATGTATTGCATTTTCAAAGACCTTTGCAGGTGTATATTTTAGTGTTATATTACACAAAAGAAAGAAAAAAAATTTAAAGTATTTATTAAGATTTTTTAAATTTCTAAGCATTTGTAGATAATAAAATTAATAATAGATACAGCCATATCAACCTAAATGGTAGGGCGTCAAACCATAAGTTGTCTTTTAAATCACACTTATGGAAGATTTTCACATTTTCCGAATTATCAAAACTGCTCGTTTCAAATTTGCATAAATATCTGCTGTCCCTAAATTACTTTCTAAATCTCCCGTTTAATAACGGCCCTCCAAGTCGCGTGATGGAATAAAATAAACAAAAATAATGACCGTCGCTATCTGCCGTAAGTGGCATTAAAGCTTGTAATTCCTTTGATATATTCGTCGATTTAAATTTAAAATGTCAGTTGCTGGCATTATTAAATAAACTGGGGGCTTCTCGAAACCATTTCTGGCTGTAATGGCCACTCGAATCACTGCGTGCGCGGCACTGCAAAGAAAATTAACAGAATATTATTTGCGTTTAGGCATATTAGAATTTTATACAATTAAAATTTTGAATGTTTTTGACAATTAATCATAGTCGTAGTCATTGTCATAGATATTGATTGCATCACGTTTATTTATTTCATCAATTAACGGAACTCATCATCACCTCCATCTAGTATTATAAAAGCGTCACTCTTGGCTCAGGCCTTTCAATAGAGAGATTAAAAGAGTGACGCTTATATAGGCTGGTGGTAATAGGGAGGTCGGGATGCAGGCCACCACGTTTCCAATGTCGTGTATCTTACAAATACCTTAAACTCTAACAAAAATTTAGTTTATTAAAAATTTTGTTAGTAGTATTACTTTGACTTTCTGTGTCGTATAGGTTGCGCTTACTGGAATACTTAGACATAAAAACAGGTTAAATCTTCCTATTTCCCGTATAACAAAGCACTTTTACGGTCCCATGGTTATGTCAATATAAGTTACCTGAACATATTAAATATTAAGACACGTTGAGGAATTTTATTAACAAATTAAGAATTTTTCTGCTAAACAAAAGCTACTATCATAAAATAATATTTTAATGATAAATCATCAACCATTAAATAAATTATAAATAATATAAGTAATGTAACTTAATATTCTATATACAGAGCAGAGCAGGGCAAATGACATAAACATAGGTATAATATTCCAATGTAACATTATAAATTAATTTTTAATCAATGATAAATTATAATACATATAATTATAATTAAAATCTCTCTTCCTCTCTCCTACTAAGCTGTGCTGTGCCCGACAGGGTTCATAATTGATCCATTGTAAAAACCTACCATCTTATTGTGTAAACACAAGGTCATTGTGTAAACATTATGGAATGCAATAAGGTATTGAGTATTGAGTATTGACTTACTTTACTTATCAGAGTTAATTTTTTTTAAACCATTTGTAAGACGATAAGCTTGTAAATATTTGGCTAGAACTTTACCTATAATATTTTATCGTAGCCTTTTCAGATCAAACCTGAATTTCTTTACAAATTCCCTAAACTTTTGGGGACGCAATGTTTCTCTTTTTAAGCTTTAAGTCTAAGGCTTTAAGCTTAAAGGTTGGGAGCGAAGAACTTCAACACTCTAGCAAAGTTTCGCTTAACTGTACGATAAATAGGTTTCCACTATGTACAGTTCTGTTCTACGATAACTTTATTAGATTACAAATAGGTAGGTACCGATATGGATTAAATTATACAGTAATTGTAAGTATAGTAGTCCCTTTACCAATTATAAGAAAGGGCCTTTGATGTTCTTCAAATGATGTCAATCAATAACAGACTATTGACCTACTAGTATGGCTTTTAAGTAAATTGAATTAAACTGTGCACTTATTCTCCTTTCGAGAAAATTACGAAGTATTGGATCAAGGTCCCTGGTTGTCTAGTTCCATTAACAATCTTCTTTCAATATCAAACGTTTCGTATTAATTAAGCATAGTTAGGTACTCAGAACCACGGCGAAGCACAAATTCTTTTCAGCAATTAATGTATAATGGAATATTGTTTAAGAATTAAGCAAACGAGCATACGGGCCACACAAAATTTAGATACAAAATCTGAACGTTAGCAATGAATTTTCGGAAAATTAAAATTCGGAATACCATATTTCGGACTAGTAACACAGCGGGTTTTTAATTCTTCGTACTAATGAAAGTCGGAAAATTAAAATT
This sequence comes from Eudonia truncicolella, assembly GCA_949315975.1. Lineage (NCBI taxonomy): Eukaryota > Metazoa > Arthropoda > Insecta > Lepidoptera > Crambidae > Eudonia > Eudonia truncicolella. The sequence continues at coordinate 13,861,093 of OX438835.1, read as the reverse complement.
TCGTATTTATGAATTTCGATAAAATAAAAATCGTGTTTTTGAATAGTCGGAATTTAGTCTCTTAGGGATTGTGAAATTTGGATTTTTAAAAATCGGAATATTCAAATTCGGAATTGTTGGGTGTTCCCCTAAAACGGGTATATATTAAAAATTATCATCTCAAAAGTAAAAAAAACCTTTGTTGCGGCAAAATTTACATAACCAGAACGCGTAGGTTAGGTGTATGTCTGACGCGTATGTCTAACATGATAACAACAACGCCAGAACCGGATAGCAAACATTTCTTATAGATCCTTTAACCATAAGAGAGTGACTGCGTACGGCTGACACTCTCCAGTAGCTGAGAAGTCACTCGAGTTGCAGATTATATACATCAGATTAAGCCAGTCGCGTTTATTGTCCACATATTTGGGCTGGCACCGCAGAGTGAGTGTATTCGAACGCGGCTACCGCACAGAGAATTAGGAATTTCATGCAACGAGAAGTGAGTCAAGCCCGTTGGACAAAAATTGAAGACGGAGAGAGATGAGAGAACCTGGTTACTTGCAAATCATCTTATCCCGTCGAGGTATCATTGGGTGCGTTGACATAATTAATATAAGCTGAGTAAGCCTTCTGGTGCCACTAATTGTAGATAGGAGTTTCTTATGTAACTAATTATGTAATTTGTGTCACAGTACAAATTATGTCTATGCTATCCTATTCTGAATTAGCAATAACCAACCCAAACTACATCGTGTACTGAAAACACGAGTTTGCAATCATGCTTATTGCACAAATGTGTTGTTTGCTCCGAGCACGCGGCCACTGCCTAATTACTAAAACAGCTTTATGTATGGAACGACCTCATTAAGCTGGAGTGGAGTGTCGTTCAGAGAGACACTTTAACGCCCGGAGACGCGCCGATGTTGTGACGCGTCACGAGAAAATTGTTTTAAAAGGCGGTAGGTAATGGTGATAGAAAAAGCGTTACGGCCAGTTCTGGTAGTTCTGCGCTAAGTTCTGTACGAACTTTCAATGTGGAAGCACCTGAAACGTAATGGGTCGAAGCGTCACGCCATAGTTTGTGATATTAGAAAATTAACTCAAGTTTAATAGGCTTACTACCTCCTCTTACAGCTCCGTCTTTTTGTAGGACCGATAATCGGACCTTTTTAGTACCGATTTTGTGCCCGACTTTTTGTTGGATGTGTGCGTTGAAACATAGAATTCCATACGTTTCATTTTCACCGACTAAAAAATCGGTCACCGATTATCGGACGTGGACGTGGGCACTAATGGAGGCACGTGACAATAGAATGTTAAATAGGTAGTATTGATGATAATGAAAACAGTGTGGTGTATAATGGTTACAAAAACAGAAATGTTGAAAAAATTTCCACGAGCAGGATTTGAACCTGCACCCTTCTGACATACCGGGTCAGGTGCTCTTCTAATTGAGCTACCGTGGTTCTAACCACCCCGCCGAAATTATTCAATACTTTTTTTCTTTAAAAGCCAAAGGCGCCAATTCAATGTCAACAACTACCGTCATTAATATCTGATCATTATATTTTTACAAATACTAAAGATCAGTTAAGAAGTAGGCAAGCTATTTATAAAATGTTTTTTTGTTTATATAATTTTAACGCAAAATTTTGTTGCGAAACAAATTACAAAAACACAAATGTTGAAAAAATTTCCACAAGCAGGATTTGAACCTGCACCTTTCTGACATACCGGGTTAGGTGCTCTTCCAATTGAGCTATCGTGGTCCTAACCAGCCCGCCAAAATTATTCAACACTATTTACTTTTTTACTTTGAAAGCCAAAGGCGCCAATTCAATGTCAAGAACTACCGTCATTAACATCTAATTGCTGCACTGAAGCTAAATTAAATATTTTATAAAATTTAATAAAATACAGTGAAAAATTAAACGCCCACCCGACCCAGCCAGGAATCGAACCTGGGTCTTCCGCAATCCGGGCGGCTGCATTGACCGCTATGCTACCAGGAAGGCTGACGTAAGCGCTGATTTTTGTCACTGCTTTTTAATGTTTTTGAGTGCTTTTTAGCGGCACTGAGCGCCATCTATCCAACGGTCGTTGCAACCGATGGCCATGCAGATTCATCTTTGCATATGTTATACCACATATTTGATAACACAACAGTATAGTAAATTTTTAATTTTTATTTTCAAGTGCCTATTGCTGCACTGAAGCTAAATTAAATATTTTATAAAATTTAATAAAATACAGTGAAAAATTCAGCGCTATATATATAATCGCTTTAAATATATTTAGTTACTTACTTACTTACAAACGTTTTTTTTTAAATATTACTGTCCTATACTCTAACCTCGTTATTCCATAACGTGGACTTATATTAGTCCTCTTTTAAAACAAACGCTGTCTCATTTTTGTTAATAAAGGCATATCGTGAAAAATTCGATTTCAAAACCAAGCTCAATTTTAGCCCATGTTTAAGAGTTAGAGGTAAGTATTTTTGAAATGACCTTGTACACCCAAAATATTCATCAGCAACAGCTGAACCATAGTACTGTTAAAATTTTCCGTTAAATATTGAACTGATGATAGTCAAGTGCATTATAATTTATGTACCATAGTCTGAGTGCTCAGACGAAAACAAATGATTTGCTCTTAGAAACATTTTATGTGCGCTTTTTGCATATACATATTGAATGGGCGCGCAAAGTGCATTAGATGTCTAAGACATGAGCTACACTTAGTGAAGAGTAACTGGCTAATGTAATAAGGCTGTATCTATTCCTGTCGCGACGGGAAAGGCTTAGCGCGTTTTAGGACGACTTTGAAACATTACGTAACTCCGTCATGATTGTTTCTGCTAGATTAAATAAAGATAAGATAAGATAAAAATTACTTATAACAATTGTTACAATACATGTTACTATACATACATCATACTTTTTCTAGGATATGTGAACATTATACGTGCAGCTACATTTTATACTGGGAACACCCTTGCTAAAAGTACTTGCTCCTTCCTGTGATACTTTTTTTTTATTGACATGATTATGACAATGGATACTAGTCCTTCAGTCGAAAACTTAATTAATACGTTTTTCTCTTGTCTTGTTTTCTATATGATGTTGATGAATGACAATAGAAATGAGAAGTGAGAAATGATAGACCCCCAACCCCTAGAGTATCTCAGTAAAGATGTGGGGCTTTACCAAGCCCTCGGGCAGACTTCTTGAGAGAATATGAAAAGTGACGTTGCACTATTTTGTTTCATTTGCCAACACTCATGGACACTCACGAACACTTAACGGTTAATAATCCACCATTATTTCACATTTTATATATTAGATATTTGACATAACACAAATTTTAAAAAATAAAACAACACCGCAGACATGACTCTTCACTGTCCCGCCATGAAGTCTTCCTGTGATACTATTAAATTAAGAAGATATAACTACAACAGAATCATCAATAAAAAGTGAAGAATAAAAATTTAAAAACAAATAAATAAAGTACTTTACAACATCCATTCTTTTGTGCCCATTAATATTATTATGTTTAAGTGTAATGTATGTACTATGTAATTACACACACACTTTTGCCCCATCTACCCGAGGACAATTTAATAACTAATGATCTTTACTATCACCCTTTAAAGGGATCGCTACGTATTAGCAATAACCCTGTATATATATATACTAGTGGCCCGTCCCGGCATCGCGAGGGTGGACTTTTTTTTTATATAGCCTATGTTACTTATCACTAATGTAGCATTCTAATGGTGACGAATTTTTTAAATCAGTCCAGTAGTTTTTGAGTTTATTCGTTACAAACATACAAAATACAAAGCTTTCCTCTGTATAATATTAGTATGATTTATAATTTCCTCTTTGGTCTAGTAGAGCTAATTCGCTATGGTTCGTGGTAACACTACTTAAGGTATCTATCCATTAGACCGTATCATACCATGACCGCGCTAGGACGGAAAGTAACACGACACGGACTACTATGCCAACTCCAAAGTATCAACAGCCGTATCATACCCGTTTGGTTTAATGACAACCGTCAACAATTGTTGACGATAATATTTTGCCGGTACCGATACGCGCCGTGCATGGCACGCGACGGTGTTGGTCGGTGACGGAACGGTCTAGTGGGCATAGTCTCATACTTCTCAATACATTTTTTTTTGCATGACACGTTCCTAGCACGGTCATGGTAAGAGACCTTTAGTGTTGTATTATTAAGCACTTTCTTAATGTTATTGCTCTAATGGTGTCCATCTTTATACTTAGTTTGGCTGTCACGACTAACCACAAATGCCATAAAACTGACAGTCAAAAATGAGTAATCTACCCTCTGTGCGTGCTCAATCACATTGTGTTATTATTACTGTCCTAAATTGTCCTTTTGAAGGGCAAGCCCCTCCACCCTCCTTGGTTCAAAGCTATGGGGTTCCGATCTAAGAGGAAAAAGTCCAGCTCATACGCCTTAGTCCTTCGCAAACCCTAATTCTATAACCAGATCTCTATCATGGATATCAAATCATCGCTACAGTTGATGGGTATTGGCTTAATTCAAGTTCTATTAGGAAACATTTTAGTCATAGGCTATATTATAATTTAACCTTATGAAATATAATGTAACATTATGTAACATCGTGTAACCCACCACCCCGTTATAGGTCAGCAACTTGGTGAAGGTCCTATAAGATTCTACAAAAAGTGTTTATCAGATTCGATGCCAAAGGTTTGTGATCACCAACCCGCATTTCGTAAGCGTGGTGGGGAAGCCATTAGCTTTTGGGGCACAAGCCTTCCCTATGGATGCATAGGGAGAACGGGCCATAAACCACCACGCGTGCCCATTGCGGATTGGTGGTTGTTAACGACTGGAAAGCACGGAGGAGCTCGAAATGATAAATTTTTGGCCACCCATCCGATGACCGGCCTTTGCGAAAGTTGCTTAGCCTCAGCACTCGCAGACCGGACGCGTTATCCACTGCGCCATCGAGCTCCTCAATTTATTACTAAAGTGTGGCAATGCGTCTGCGATTTCTCTGGTGTTGAAGGGGTCCAGGTGATTTCTTTTCATCAGGTGATCTACTGACTCGTATACCACCTCCTACACTACAACACTGCAAATACTTACTTAATAGTAAGTATTTTCTATGGTTTATTTTCTGATGTATACAGTTTTAGTGAATACATATTGGGTCCTTTAATATATTTATGGTAACTGACATGGCCGGCTCAGCTTAAATATCAAAATAATAAAACCAAAATACTTTAAATCACAAAATGGCCACAGTATCGCCCTTATTAGTATGTATGGACTGGTAGTTAGGGTAAAGTGCATAGTGATGTAAAAAGGTCGATGTTATTGTTTTTTTTTAAATATTTATTGTAATACTCGTATTATCAACTGTGTGCAAGATGGTGTGTTCTTTGTCACTATGTGAGATTTCGACTCGAATAGCTTATATTATGTTAAAAGTAAACTTGAATTAGTTAGATGGTGGTCTATATGTACCACTGTTGTAATCCCAATACGAAATTATATTGCGAACAAAACTCTTTCCAAAAGTAATTATTTATATTTAAGCATGTCTTTACTAGGTAAGTATTCAAGAAATATCTATTTAATGGATTTTTTTCTGAATTAGCATATTTTGTATTTCGTGGAATGGTATTTTTCTGTTTGTTGGACCAATTAGTTTATTAACCTAAGTTTATTTTTGATTACATGTATTATTACTATCAAAATAACAGTTATTGAACATTGAGATTTTAGTTCTCGTCTTAATAAAAAAAACCTGACAAAACACACTTCAAAGAGTAGACTTCTTGAGGTTGCTGATGTAAAACTAGGACAAGGCATTTATATCCGTTGAGAACCCCAAAAATAGAGTCAACAAAATGATCGATAACAATCATCATTCGACACAGACTATCGATGTTTTGATACCATCTGTCACGTGTCTACATACGCATAAAATAAGTATGTATCACCCAGCAAGGTTCAAACGTGGTACGCACATCGAATTCAGATCAACCAAAGGCCGTTCTAGTTGATGGAGTTTTGATGTCATGCCGGGCACCTATTACCGATGTATATGGCTTGCTTCTATCGGCAATGTCGATGGCAATTAATTGCTAAACCCCGATGTGGTTTTAATGCGATGCGATTTTAATGGTTTTTTTTGTGATTTGATGATCTAAAAAGGTACCTTTTCTATTTTTATGATTTTATGTTTAGTATCATAGATAGATGGGTTTGGAATGAGAAGTTTATGACATCGACATATAAAACATCAGCACCAAGAACAGGAACGCGCAAATCCATTGCATACACATCAGTAATTGGCCATAAGGTCCGTAGACTTCATTTAAATATTTTTTATCGTTCGCCGGTTCGTCATTAAAATCAGCACATTTAAATAAAACATTTACGCTCAGTTGTAGTATGTAAGCATAATGTTTAATAGTTTTAAGATTGCATTTGCTACTAGTAGCTATCGACTTGAGCTTGTTGTGTACTTACATAATATTTTATTTCTGAGTTAAGTTATCGATAAAATAAAATAAAATAATCAGCCATCTTTTTATAACAAGAGCAATCCTAAAATAGATGTGAATTTTACATAAGATTTGTAGAATTCAAAACAGTTGTTAGATAAGCCTTGTACGGCTAATACTCATTCCTCCGACATAATTAAGTAAACACTACAGTTCCCATCTCCACTGAACTTAATCTAGGAGATTGTTGTGTAAATACAACGAAGTGGTTCTTTGTAAACTCGATAGAACTCCAACGAGTCTAAGACGTTATTGCTTTCTAAGAACCCTTCATTCATTATACTTTACTCGGCATCAAGGTTCAGTAGCTTCTGGGCATTCGCTAAGCTCTTTTGGATGATTAAAATTGGCTGCTAACAAGGAACCGTGCTCTTCTTAAGGATGGAAGTTGTTTAGTTATACACATTAGTAAATTGTGTATAACTTAATGGTAAATGTTTTGCTTTTAAACTCGGTTTTTAATATTATTTATTTATTTACTTTATTGGTAAATACTTAACAATTACTGGTTTATTGGCAACAGGTAACAATCAAATTACAATATTGAAACTAAGTGAAACCAGATCGAGACACTCAACGTGTTCATAAATCACAAAAGAGTATTATGAAACATAAAAAACCGGCCAAGTGCGTGTCGGCCCACGCGCAGTGTAGGGCTCCGTAGCCCATCTCAATAATGCGGACTCTGAGAAGAGGGCTTTTATGAACATTTATTTAACAATGCCTCATATACTTAAATGTAGATACTACCGGTTTCACACAACTGACAACGTTATTTAAGTAGTTCCTAATGAGGAATTTGTACTGCGCTAAGTACATTTTATAAGTTAGTTAACTGTTACTCGTAAACTTGTAAAGCCTACTTAGCTGTGATAGTTTTCTTTTTAACTTCATATATACAACTGCCGTGATTTTTTTCACGTATCCAAAAACAACTATTTGGCTGGCAGGAGAAGCCACTTGACTCTAACAAAATATTGCACTTTAAAGCTTAATAGTTCCCAAACGGATGAATAAAGTTAAAGTGTTATTATGATATATTATTATAATTTGATCATAGTATTAACCTTCATATTCGGCGAGCACTGATCAGTGCCCTAAACAATTCAAATTGTATTGTGAATGTATTCACAGCAGACGACAGGTTAAGAGTTAGGGGAGACCTGGTGCTCAAAGTACAGGGTAACCTAGTTTTAGCGCTAATCGTCCACCATAATATCTGCACTTACTTGAAGTTATAACCATTGCCTTTTTGTGTCTACTGTCGAAGAAAAATAAAAATATTTTGGTTTTTATTTTAATTTTGAACAGTATAAAGTTAACAGTTTTTTTTAGAATAGTAAGCACATAGTGTTTGTGAGAGAGCAGAACCTGTGTAAGGATACCTTGTGTATAATCATATTCGGTATAAGCACAGAACCTATGTAATGGTGTGTAGTTTAGTATTAGTATATTACTAGTGTATGTAACTCGAGGAGTTCGATAGCGCAGCGGTCAACGCACCCCGTCTATGGTTGCTAAGGTTAAGCAGATTTCGTAAAATCCGGTGTTTGGATGGGTGACCAAAACTGTATCATCTCGAGCTCTTCCTTGCTTCGGAAGGAACGTAAAGTCGTTGGTGCCGACTGTATTAGAAGTCGTAAACCAATCTGCACTGGGCCAGCGTGGTGGTTTATGGCCCGTTCTCCCTATCCATCCATAGGGAAGGCTCGGCTGTCACAGCTGTGGGGCGATATAATGAGCTGGTGATGGTGATGGCATGTAACTGGTGATAGTCGATGAGGAAATGTTATTGAATTAGTATTCACTTGACTAATCATGATAATAATTAACCAGATAACGGTCTACTGCTGTATTTTCAACTTTCTATTCAGACCAAAGCAAATGAAGATATTTATATGCCTCTGGGGTTAAGTGCTTCATCGTAAACACAGGTCTCAGATCCATAAGTCAAGGGATCAATTCCCAACAGTGGTACATGTTATTACACACAGTTTGGTTAACGGTAAGGGGCAAACAAGCCTACTGATCATACTTAGTATTAATTTTACCCACCGCTGGGACATCAGGGTCTGGGCTAACTACTAGGTCACATAAGCTGCATTAAGTATCTGAGCTCAACATTGCCGTTGCCATCCAAATTATTCAAGCTACAATAAGAATGTAAGTATAGATTACAAACCGTCACATACAACCCTTGTTATAAGTTGAATACAAAAAAAAGCAAGTTTTTATCCCTCACTTAGAAGCGAACCTTCCCCATTTCTATTTGAGTCATGTTTCTATAAAAAGCCTTCAGCCAACAAGTTATGGCTGAGAGCAACTTCTGAGACGAGTATTTTTATTTTCTTTTTAGAAATTTGCGAATGCTGTGTTGTTCTCCAGAGAATTCTCCCAACTTTCTTGTTCCGATGCCTTTTGCAATATATTGGAATGGTCTTGTTTTATTTAGCTAAGGGCTTTCCTTTATAGTGGGCGTTCACATTAATCGATTTTTTTTTATCATTATTGAAATTATGTTTCGATGTTTCTTGGTTGTTCTCTCGGGGCGTTTTAATTAATTCTTTTATTGAGTTCTTTGGAATCTTTGATGGACCGTGATCAATTTTTTATTTAAATAGGCTTTTCTTTTCTTATTCCTGTTACTTAGATACAGTTTCAATTAATGAAGTGCGGTTATTTCAGGTCTGTACATGCAACAATTTACAAATTGAAAATGACATGCCGGGTCAGGTGCACTACCAACTATGCTGTCGTGGCTCAATCCAACTCGCCAAAATTAAGCCAAAGGAGTAGATAGTGTTGATTAATTTCGGCGTGTTGATTTTTTCAACACTTAAATAATATAATATAAATAATAATTTTCAACACTTTAATAATATAATATTATACATATAAATAAAATAAAATATATTAATTATATAAAATTAATAATTTAATCTCCCATAAAAAGACCCAGCATCGCCAACGTGGCTAACTTTTAGGAACGCAAACGTCCAAGCTTTTTATCCATTCCAGTCCGTACTATATCCCCACTGCTGGAGCACGAGCCTTCCTTATGGATGGATAAGAAGTACAAGCAATAAACAGCCACATGGGTCCACTGCGGATTGGTGGTTTTTAACGACTGCTAATGCAGTCGGAACCAACGGCTTTACGTGCCTTCCAAAGCATTGAGGAGCTCAGGATGATACAGTTTTGATCACCCATCCCATGACCGCGGCATTTGCTTAACGACGCGTTAACCACTGCGCCATCGAGCTCATCACTCCATCAATCCACTTATTTTACCTTACGTTAATAAATTTGTTATTGAGTATTCAGAATCCATTAATATCGTTATCGTTCTAGTGAACTGTGTGGATTTAACAGAAATTACTTTTTGCTGAAGCGAACTAGTGTTTATCAATAATAATTCAAATTGGCGGAACATCTGAATTGAATCAGTTATCGAATTTTCTGAAGTGGTTGGACATTTTATAAGATAATTATAACAAAATATGAAGACTGCAGAAGGCAAACTCCATACATACCTACGCGCTCAACTAACTCGCACACCCTCGGAGAATCTACTAAGGGCACAGGGACACGCACTAGTGCGTGGTGCCGTTCCCTCTAGAAAACCGAAAGTGATTGGTTTCACACGGCTTGAGGAACCCTTTAAGGTTTCTCGCGCCCCCAAAAAAAAAATAATAATAATAATAGAAAAATATAAAGAGTATTTGCACAGACACAACCAAGTAGCCAGAATAATTCACCAGCAACATGCTCTTGGCATATCCAAGCCTTGTTGAATCGGAGGTGCCGTACTATAAATACGCACCTGCGCCAGTACTCGAAAATGATCATGCAACGCTCTACTGGGATCGCTCTATCATTACGGACAGGACTATTGTCGCCAATAAGCCTGATATCGTGGTGGTCGACCGATCCCAGCGCCGGGCAATACTGATTGATATCACCATACCTATGATGAGAACCTCGTGAAAGCCGAGAAGGACAAGCTCAGTAAGTACCTTGACTTAGCTCACGAGGTGACCGCCATGTGGAATGTTGATTCAGCCATTATTGTCCTGATAGTCGTTTCAGCAAACGGTCTGATAGCGAAGAGCCTCGACCAACATCATAAGAGGCTCTCGCTTGAGGGTTGGATCAAGGGTCAGATTCAGAAAGCAGTACTCCTTGACACGGCACGTATTGCCCCGCTGCTGGCGGTACTTTAGAATTAGGTTTTTGTAATGTTTTATTGTTTTTATATTAAAATATTGTAAAAATCTAGTTTTATGAAAAAAATAAATGAAGAGTATAATAATAATAATAATAATTAATTTATTCATAACCCAATAATGATGTGATTACAATAGTGTTTACATGGTAATATTCTTATAGGTCTGGGTTTATTTTCTTTGAATGTTTTTACATTCCCATGAGTCCCTGACATCGAAACTAGTAAAAACTGTATTTTCAGTGTCATTCATTTCATTTCATTCATTCGTTTTCATGTCATTCCTCGACATTTTTAACTTAAACTTAATTATATAAAATTTTACAAATAGTTATGTAAGTACAGGTTTATGAATATTTAGTTAAACAAAGTACTTATAAAAAAGGAGACAAAAAAGAAATAACTGGCAAAAAGAAAAAAAAAAGTATTTTTTTATTATTTTAGTGTGTGTGGGGTGTGTGTGTGTGGGTGGGGGTGTGTGCGCTGGGGTGTGTGTGTGTGTGTGTTTGAGTGAGTGCCCGCAAAAAGCCCGGAGAAGCTGAAAATGCCGACTGAGGCATTCAGCAAACACTCAAAAACATAAAAACTCACACATAGACCCCTTGCAAGGACTTGGATGACTTTGACTGCAGGCAGATGCTGGATGCGTCAAGCTGAGGACAGGGCGCTATGGCGCTCATTAGGGGAGGCCTATGTCCAGCAGTGGACTAAGATAGGCCGATGATGATGATGATGATGAAGGACTTGGATCTCGGAACGGCTCGGAACAGTCAGAACTGCGCACCACTTGCGCGATTCCGTGTCCGTGACAGGTTGTCTATGTGTGCGTTGCTGAATCTATTGAGCTTACCTATGGGTCTTATTTTTTGACTTATATCAGTTACCTACTGTATATATATTTATTTATTTATATAATCTTTATTGCACAATACAATGAAATAAAGTACAAACGGAGGACTTAATGTCAAATGGCATTCTTTACCAGTCGACCTAAGGGCTAGGCAGAAAAATTTATAAGCGGTGCGACAAAGAACGTATACTACATATATTATAAGAATGTATGTATGACATTGTAAAAATTTAAATTGGTACCTGATGTAATTTTTGCAAACTTATTCTGTTGTTTTTTTTGTGTTTCCTTTATTTTCCTTTATATTTTGTGTGTTTATTTGTGATGGAAAGTGTCCTTTTATGATAGGGCATTTTCCAATATTTTTGACGCTGTAAAGGAGAAAAAAGCTAGACTTTTGCTGAGTTTCTTGCCAGTTCTTCTCAGTACAAGATCTTCCGCCCAGAGTAGACTTACGAACCGATGGCATAATGACGTTCACAAATGATTTTGAATGATTTTGTTTTTTTTTTTGTGCAATTATACTGTGTTATGTCAAGATCAACTGCATATTGCACGAGTGAGATTAAGAAAGAAAGAAAAAGAAAAGTTATTATAACTTCTTTTTCATATATGCATATTTAAAAAGTCTCTAAATTAAAATTTTCCTTTTTGTATTATGAGCGGTTACCATCTGTTTAGTAAGTGTGAAAACTTCCTTGTTGTAAATTTAAAAAAAGGCTTTGACTTATTTTATTTTACTATCTTTTTCATCATCATCATCATCATCAGCCTACATTAGTCCACTGCTGGACATAGGCCTCTCCAAGTGCACGCCGCTGAGCACGATACACGGCTACTCTCATCTGGCTCTTGCCAACCATTTACTTATAGCAACGTATGTATCAAACCCAAAAACTATTTTAGTCGTATATCCGTTTCAGCCGTGAACCTCTGAGTGCAAGCTTATTTGAACGTCCGAACACGTAGCGTGTAATCGTAAAAACCTAGTGAGTTGCAAAAACAAGACGCAGCTTGCGCGAATTCTAATATCTGTTTAATTTAACTTGTCTTATCTTTTAGTCTAGAAAGCTTTAGCTTTTGTTTGTTTTTTTGCTAGAAAAAGAGACAAGTACAATGTACATAGCTTATGCAATGTTAGAGGTAACGCAATGTTATTATAATTAGGAGTATTTTTTATGTAAGTTATAGGAATGAACGAATGTGAGGGAACTTTAGTTGAATCGAAAGTCAGCAAGATTATTTTTAAGTCTATATTTATTATTGTGTCATTCAAATAGGTAACTACATCATTTTCATTCATTCATTCAAGAGTTCGTGATTATTTGACTAATTGATAAATTTTGTTTAAAAGGAGGGGAGCTTGATGGCGCAGTAGGTAACGCTCCCAGCCTGTGATTGCTAAGGTTAAGCAATTTTTGCAAAGGCCGGTCATTGGATGGTCAGAGATTTATCATCTCAAGCTCCTCCGTGCTTCGGAAGGCACGTAAAGCCGTTGGTCTCTTCTGCATTAGCAGTTGTTAACAACCACCAACCCGCACTGGGCCCGTGTGTTGGTTTATGGCCCGTTCTCTTTATCTATCCATAGGGAAGGCTCGTGCTTTAGCAGTGGGGACGCATATGAGTTAATGATGGTAAAGGTGATGATAATGGTTATACAAAGGGCCTGACCATAAGGTTTTAAAGCAATATTACTGCAATGTTAAGCATTGTATTGCGTCTCGTTTTTATAACAGCAAGTTATGAAAACGAGACGCCTTCGTTTTCACAAACGCAACAACTCTACAATACTGCATGCTCCAAGGGCACGTAGTTACCTACCTGGATTTTTTTTAGAATTTTTTTTAGCAGTTCTACAGATTTAATTGCCTCCGTGGTCTAGTGGTTAAGATGGTGGTCCCGGGTTCGATTCCCAGTGGGGGGGTACATGTTTGTGTACTCGGATTGGATGGTGGCAAAAAAATAACTCCCTTTTACAAACAAACTGATTTGTTGTGTTTTATTATAAGAAAAATTTACGGAGAAAAATCTTAAAGGTTATATATTATCAGTCTATGGTTATATGAAAAACTAAAATGAAACATCTTTATTTTATACCAATTTTGTCAAATAATCCTAGATAATTATGGTAAAAAATAAGGTTTTTTTTACAACAACAATCTTGTTTCAATATGGCGGGTAGTGGCGCAAGAATATAGTCTGAGCAAAGTTTTGAAGTGTCTCCAGACCGCAGTCTTGAAACTTGGCTTTGGCCGAGCCTTTCTCCATTTACTCCACTGGATTTCGGTTTTTCCTTTTGTCCTTTTTGTTTATTCTTTGTTAAACTCATGATTACTGTTGCTATTAAGTCTCTAATCGCCGTGGTGGTCACCGGTGACCGACAAACAATAAATTTTCTATTGTGTCTGGTTTTGCGGCAGTCAACAAACGAAAAACAATTCGGTATCAGTTTGTATTTAGTTTGAATAAATTACGCATTGAAATGAAGTGCCTACTACATGAGTTTGTATATTATGTACCTATACTATGCAGAAGACTAACATCAGTCTTCAGTCTCCCTGTTACTAAATGCTGCCAAGTGTTTTCTAATCTAACTTCTTAAATATATATTTTAAATATTATGCATGATGTTTGTGGTGACCACTCCACATAGCAATATGATCTTACTTGCTGATTGAACCCCAAGACTTAATGTTGTTTAGACGAAAGTCTAACAGGAATATACCTATACATTTGAAGGCAAATCCTTTTGTACCCAACTTTTTACCAAACAATAAAACGACTCAAGCAATTCAAAGAACATTAACAATTTCCCATTTATATTTTCCGTAATATTCATAAAAATCCTTTCAGCAAAGCTTTAATTAAAAAATGTCAAAACATTTTTTTATTATTATTATAATTCAAATTGCCGACAAAAAAGAATCAAACAGTTTCAACTTTCGTGAGAAAATTGTTTAAGGGAAGTGGGAAATTAATCATTTGGTTAATTAGCAAAGTTGGTCGGACGCTACGGCCACGGTTGGGTATTCAAGGGCAATAAATCTAGGTGTTGCTGTGCTTTCGAACGCGAAGGGCAACCATTCTTTGCTTTTAAGACCGCGATATTTTAGAGCGCCCTTATCGATATTTCAACTGCCAAACGCGAAGGGTGGGAAGCCATCTGTCGGACGCGATAAGGTACACGGAGTTCCACTGTTAGTTTTTACAATAAATCAGAAGTTGGCAACGTTCACCGATCACTATGAACGGATGGTGAATAGATCCGTGCGATGTGCTGCGATTATTGTATTCGATCATCATGTTTCTGCTGAACTCTGTTATACTTAATGATGAATAATTAGCTTATACTGTCCTACTACTCGTATTGAGCCAACGGCTTTCATAATTAAGATAAGTAAGTATGATGGGTATTGGGTTAATATTCAAAATTGTCACATGGTGTCACTAGGTGATTAAAAACTTTATAAAAAACTATATAGGTATTTTATTATATTTTATATTTCAAACATAATTTAGATACCGCGCCGAGTGTTTTTAAAGGCGATTTTTCATAATATTTAATTGTCTTATCGAGTTCAACAGCCAAGCTGGGCGACTTTATGAAAGGATGTCTGGCCCGTTATATTTGTTATCCATTTCTTATAGATTTAGATTTGGCCGCCCAGACACACTTGGTAAATGCGTCCTGTCTAGTGTAGACGCGCGTATGCTCCCGATGACATCTCGCCTGGGAATATTTATGTGTACTTTTCCTAGGCATCATGCGTCAGTGTCCCAAATTTTAATGCGTCAAGAACTTCAAACGACGACATTAGGGTGGCATTGTATTATTGAACGATTTTCTTTACTTGCTCGGCTTATTTTAAGCTTCATCACGCTATGTAGGTAGGCGATTTCTATATTTCGTTTTAGGCATATCAAATTTGAATTCAAAAAATTTTTTGCAATCAAAAATTTTTTTATTCATGTCTTTTTTATTTTGCCAAAATATTTACATTTTATTCCTTTTAGCAATAAATACAACACACTTTCTGACTCTACCAGTCATCCAATAAGTTTATTAAGAGAGAAAAACTAATCACAAAGAAGACTCAACCAAGAGAATATTTAATACAATGTATGAATGAAATCTGCTAAGATTTGTTAACACTAAACTTCTTCATCCGAGTTTACTTAATATATTTATGTTGAATCGTCAATCATCAACTTTAGGATATGAATGAACGCAAATCATGATTTAACATAGGAGTTAATGCAAGAATTTAAACAGCAGTACTTTCCTCAAAGTACATAAATAAACACGGGTTAACAAGTGATAACAAATCTTAGCCAACTTAGTTCATACAATATATACTTAAGGTTTTCTTGGTAAGGTTAAAGAAATTTATATTCATAATACAAAACTTTTACTCTTGTGATTACAATCTGAAAATTGAAATAGCAATTCAAACGAACATTTCACATGTAAAAACGTATACAATGAACCTTCGGCATTAGCATAAGAACTGTTAGGAAAGCAAAAAGCGGAGAGGTATAGATAATTAGAAATCCCAGTTGGGGACACTTCCCCTATCCCTCAAGCTAATGTTAATACGTAATAGAAATTGTAATACTAGGCGGATTTTGTAAGTAATCAACTTCTTAGAGGGGTCCTCAAAAGATTTTAATTGTGAAATCTTGTCTTTGCATCTTTTATTGTTCTTCGGAAGTTAGGCGCTTAGAAACCTTGTTCGTCTAAGTGTTCGAGAGGACATTAGTATGATTATTACCGTAAGAAAAGTTTGCAACGATCTTTCCTGTAGACTATTTTCGATTGGACGAATTTTAAATAGGGCTCAACCTTTCGCGACATACGGTTACGTATCTGAACACTCTAAAGTACAGAGTAAACAAAGTATTTTTGAACGTCAAAGTCTAAACCATGGCTTCGTTAATTCCCCCTTTTCATTTGGGAAACTTGTACCAAGATGAAACCTCATCAAAATTGGCCAGAGCTATTTCTGTCTCCGGTTTTGTGTTACAATACAAGATACAAGTTTAGTGAAATTCATAACCGTATTTTCTCGTGTACTGTTTTGTATGGCTTATATGTTTTGATAATATAGGTACTTTAAATTAATGTAAAGGCATTTAAACAAAACTTTCTAGCCATTAGTCGTTTAAATAGAAGGCCAAATGGGTAATGGCGTAGTAGATACTGATGAACAGTTTATGGCGGCCGATAGAAAATAATGACTATGTTTATTACAAACATTAATATTAACATATTTTGGAGACGGACATAATATGATATATACAAAAAAAAAACGTGAGAAATAGTGAAATTTAAAATTATAGCGATGTATTTATTTTTGGACGATAAATAGGGCGTCAGAAATTTTTTTTAAATCGTTTTGTTTAGTTTTAAGAAAAAACATATTTCCAGTTTTAGCTTAGATAACAGGACAAGTAAAATATACTAACAAAAATGAGTCTTGTAACATGAAATGAAATAATTTTTTTACGATATTATCGACGCAAGCCGGCAACTCTAGCAAAATCAAACAGTAACAAACGGTTGAGCCATATAATATTCCCTTCAAAACTTTTTGGTAGGCAGTGAATTATTTGTAACTTGCAACACTAAGACGTCGCGCCATGCAAGCAAGATTTAATGAGGCCATTAGCTACCATTCACGAATCGATAGGGCTAATCCGCCTCCGCAGGCACGCAACACAACTTCGGCGTATAAATCTTTCACCAACTGTAGCGCATTCATTAAAATTTCTTCAGACGTGCGTGCGATAAACCAGTGGGACGTAACTAGGTACCTTTCGAAAACTTCGACTTATCTCCCTCACGTAGTCGGTCGTTACCTTGAAATTATGGCCGTGGTTAAACACATGCTACATTTAGTCGAAAGTTCATGTTACGCCCGAATAACTTCCCGTTAGGAAACCCTTCTGTTCGGGAGACGCAAAAACTCCCCAATAACTTCGATTTAGGAAGGAATTGTGCCCCATAAGCCGTTAGAAGTGTTGCCCTTTCAAGGACGAGCTTTTATACTTTTATTTCTTAGCAGCTTTCCTCTTGGTTTACATCGCGTTGTTAGGAAGTTGATGTTAACACAATTCTGTTTATTGAGAATTACTCTTTGTGTATAAGAAATTATAGCTAGATATATGTGTTATTTTTAAAAAACGCTTTTGTGTGTGAGCTTAGTTGAACAACACCTTTTTGTATAATGAATATACTGGGACTCGTCTGCTAATTTAGAACATCGCGCGAAGCCTGACCCTAAGAACTGAACACTGACACAACATGACTGTGGACGTTAAGACAAACAGAATCTAGGCCTTGGTCGATTGCTATAATATCTACAAAAAATATTTCTCGCTCCTGAGGATCGCGACCACATGCAACATGTCTTTAAACTATGCGGTCTTTAGACGCTTCTACCTCTACTTGCTACTTCCAGTGGCTCACTATATGTTATCCAACCATCTTGCCGGCACTCTTTTATATAAAAGCTCTGCTTCTTTAATTAGCTTTTCTAGACCGCATAATATGTTGGAGAAAGCTTATGGTACACTCCTGGCGTCTAACGGAAAACACTTTAGATATGTTCAGCTTACGAATGAACTCGATGGAAGTACATGGTACTCTCAATAGTCTTCGCGAAGACCACATACAAATAAATAGACGGTTAAAATTTAATTTAACTTTAGCACATAAAGTCCCCTCCTGTTTTGTACTAAGGATTAGAAACTTTGCGTGGTACAATTTAGAAATAAGCCTATTGGAAGTTTGCCCTTTAAAGGTCAAGACAAGATTGTTTTTCGTTTAATTTCAATTGTTATTTGTTTGTTTGTGGTATAAAAAGTTGATAGCCATGACAAATTCGCACAGTTCGATCTGAGAAAAGCTACATATTTGTTCTTTTGTTTTCTTATGATAGTTAAATTTATTGCAATAATATAATAAAATTGAATTATTGGGGTTTTATATTAATAAATAAATCTGGACATCTCGCATCTGGACCCTGCTTTTGCTTAACATCAGGCCATTTGCCAAATTTACTATCAAAAATATTCTAACACCATAATATTTATATAGATCTTACATATTTATTTAGAACATATTTGGGCGTCCGTTGAAGGCAGACTAGATGAAGTGACGAGCTGCGCAAAGCGGCTGGCAGAAAGATACCAAGAATCAGAAAATCGGGCCCAATGGCGCATCTTCGGTGAGACTTATCTCCAGCGATTGCGCCTGCGATAGATTTTTTTGACAACTCATAAGTACTTACATTATAATAGGTACTACAGAACGTTTACAGCTATTGTAGCAAAACGAGCCAATAATATGGGTTAAACGAAAATTAACCGACCACATTGCATTCCATAATGCTTGTAATTAACGATATAATGCGGACCGCGTCGGAATATTCATTTAACAGCAACATCAAAGAGAAATAGTGTGCATTCGAATGAATGATATGTTTAATTATGCAATTTATTCTGGAGCAAGTTAAAATTAATCTGTCCTTAATAAAGTAATTATTTTGTAACGTTGAATCGATAGAACGAAGACTGAACAGGTATGTTTCGTTTTGTTTTTAAGCTCTATACGTATACGTTTAAGATAAATACTTACAAATTAAATAAATAATGTAATTTTTCCTTCGTAAATTATTTGTTTTTAAAATTAATATCAACAACATTTCATTTTATTGGTTGGTTAAATTTCTTGGACTACAAGGGATGCGCTGTGGGCTGGTAGATATAGGCTATCCTAGCAGAGTTCCCATGCGCTTTGGGCTAGGAGAGGCTTGAAAGAAACGATTATAAGTTTGGTTTCATCATCATCATAATCAGAGCCGAAAGACGTCCACTGCTAGACAAAGACTTCCCCAAGGATCTCCACAACGACCGGTTTTGTGCTGCTCGCATCCCGTGACCTGCACCAGATTGTAGGTTAAATATCGTACAATGTTATGTAATTGTAAATTATGTAACACGAGAAGTGAGATAAGTCACACACAACGGAATTGAAAGGGCTGTCGCTCGAATTCTAATAGTTCTAGCCCTTTAGACCCACCTCAGACATTCTCAGATTTTTCATATAAATATTATTATAGCACAGTAAGTATACACAAACAAAAATAACTATTTAATTATGATAAAGTAGTTGTAATTAGTATTTAGATTATATTAGTTGTGTATACGATGTGCTTTTAAAGTACCTAGATTAAAGGACACAATCTATATATATATAAATCAATTGCTGTCCGTTTGTCTCGCTATAACTCGAGAATGGCTGGGCCGATTTGGCTAATTTTGATTTTGAAATATTTGTGGAAGTCCAGGGAAGGTTTAAGCTGTGAGAAACATAAATAATAAGTAACGGAAAATATTAAAAACGACAATTTAGTTTTCCAATACTAAATTATTTGTTTGTTTCGTTGTCATGGATACTGTTAAAGCGGCACGAAGTCCGCCGGGTCAACTAGTGAGCAATAAAGATCGCTATGATTTTGTTGACTTCAGGAATGCATTTAAAAATAAACAGATCCGCAGACGAATATAAGTCACACACGTAGACCGAATTACGAAGAAGGTCATAATGGAGAAACGATACAAAAGAACTAATCAATGATGTTATAGCCCCAAAAATGCACGTTTACAATTTAAAAAATATATAAAAACCCACCGATATTTCACAGCCCCAGGTGCATTTTTGAACGGAATATGGGGACAGAATTGATTGTACAGGGCCGTTTTCCATTTAGATATGGAAATTCTGTCAGTGTGCGCCCGACACCAGTGAAACCATTGAAAAATAATATTTCGACGATTACGTCGTGCTCGTGTTTCGAAACGATGTTTTCTATTATAGATTGGTGTGGATGGTGTTTGTACAACTGTAAACAAATAGTTGCACTGATATTGTAAAAATCGTTAGAAAAATTTTCAACTATGAATATGTGCACAACAGATTTTCAAATGTTCAAGCAAAGAAAGTAATTAAATTAATTGATATTTTGTATTGATCAGGCTAATTACACTATTTAGGAATATTTTAATTAAAAAAAAATACCTTTTGTTATTATTCTACAAATACTTTGAGGAGCTCGATGGCGCAGTGGTGATAGCGCCCGGTCTGCGGTTGCTAAGGTTAAGCCACTTTCGCAAAGGCCGGTCATCGGATGGGTGACCAAAAATTTATCATCTCGAGGTCCTCCGTGCTTTGGAAGGCACGTAAAGCCATTGGTCTAATTTTGTACACACAATTTTGTAAACACAATTTTGTAAACGACTATATTTTGTATTAAGAACATAGGACATAAATGTCCTATGTTCTAAATCTGTCAGTTATCCATCTATAAAGATATAATTCCAGAAATCTTGAAAATCTTTACCCCAAATTCAGTATCCAGTAAACTCAAGGTATGAAAAGGACTTGAATTACTGAAAAGTCAAATCCGAGCACTATAGCGAGAGCTGCTTTCTAGCTTGTTGTTCCCAAGCCTTGTTACGATCCAGGCTTTAATTAGTTCATCAGATAATTTAGTTTGCGCAGCGCTCGTTAGACCAACGAAGTGGACGGCTAATGCAGCCTAAGCCTATAATTCAATTATTCGACGAGACAAATACAAATTGGTCGTGTTATACCTGTGGAGCGAAGAGTATTTAAGACTCCTTGAATATATCTAATTAAGCAATTTTAAATTCTCTTAGAAGTGTTTTAGAGCTCAAAGTAATGTAACAACGATTTTAATTGGTTGCTTTAAAGCTTACACAATTTGTTTGGACATGCACTTTATAAGACTCAGTTCTATGGACAAAAAATTGCAAAATTCAACCTAAGTAAATGTGCGTTCTCTTCGCAATTCTAAGGTGTTAAGTAAAATTAAAAATATATTAATTTAAGAATTCGAGGTCGCATCAACGCAAAAAAATATATTTTTCAAAACAATGCAGCTACCACATAATGAATAAGTATTTATAATATGAAATCATAAATATTCAATTTTTTCATACAAATGAAAGCTATTGCCACCTCGAGACGATTGAGATTTAGCCTTACTTAAATTATAATTTTACTTATAATACTGAGTGTAATACATGACGTTAAAAATTTTATCTACAATATGTGACCAAATATACTATTGGTCACTCATTGGTCAAAATTCGACCATAATTCCAAAATATACATTGTCTATATGATGTAAATAACACATAGATTTTATCTTTCGGGACTCCTTATCCACATAAACTTTAACTATACCAAATGTCACACTCCTCCGTACGCGCAACGCAACGCGCAACAGCACCAAGCTATTTCGACCGTGATGTGCCCCCAGCGCCACGCTATAAATCTATAACGAATATATACTTAGTAAAAAGTAGTGATGAGGGCAATTATTCCATCGATAAATTATATTAACATGTGTAATATGTGACACTTTTTTTGCTGCACACCAACAACTTTTAAAACCCGGTATACTTGGGTACGCAGATGACAGCACTGTTTAGAGTGTTATACATCCAACGCACGAATTGGTGGAATTCAGATCCAGTCTTCGATTAACTATCGAATAATATTTAAAAAAAAAGTTAGTGTGTATGAATTAATTAAAAACTTATTATCGAATCACGACGACCACGGCATTTGGGGCACGTAAAAATATGGAGCCAAAACAATTTTGCTGTTTTTAAAATAAGCAAAGGCATCTATTGAAATAAAAATGTAAGTTTAGGGTTTTAGGTATTACGAACAAAGAAAAACAAATCAATTCTTTATGTACATTTAATATTAAACGTTCTAATTGGACATTGTCTTCTATAAAAGACGTGGCGTGTGGAGCATGAAATTGTTTGTCTTCTATACATGTCAGTGGCGCTCAAAAGGTTAAAAAGGGACACGAAGTTATCTCTGCACGAAATAAAAAAAACGATTTCCTAAATTTTAAATTAAAGTTAACTTTTACAAGTATTTTTGAACGTCAATTTAAAGCCATGACCTCGTTAACCCTGTGGTGGAGACCTTGTACTGAGAAAAAGCCGCAAGCCGTAATAATATATAAATATGTGCAACTACTAGCTAAAATGGCTTACCATATTAACTACTTACGCAGACGCCTGTTGACTGGAAGCTGATACACCAATGGTACTTAAGTGAAAAGCTCGACGTTGATTCTGCTACTCAAAACATCCACAATTGTCATTTTGACAAGTTTTCCATAGTTCTTATGTCAAATTCAGGCTTCCGACATACCATTAAGACGTTATTGAATTACCAATCTGGTAAGACTTTCTTGACATTCTGTGTTTGTTGGATGACGTTAATGTTTTTGAAAACTCAATAATTGCACAGATGTTTGTTTTAGTTAAAACATGTAAGATCTGTTTTATTATATTATATATAAAAATGTATTATAATCAATTAATATAAAAATAAATAAATTGATTTTGGAGTGATGGATGTAAAATAATACAAATATGGAAAATATTTCTAAAAGTTGGAGAAATAAAAGAAAAATTATTAAAATTATTTTTAGAAATGACTTTAATCTTCCTTTTACTTGGAAATAATTACAGACTTTAAAAATCTTAACACTATAATTTATTTACAACCGGTCGCTAATTTATAGTTACAATTAATTTATTTCTCTAATATTTATACACAAAGAAACCCAAAATTTATCTAACTTATATTTAAATGTTACACAGTTCTTGAACGCTTAATTTATAGTTTTTACAACTATATCACATTTTCATATTTATACCTATAAGTTAATTATAATAGTCATGTCATGTTGTATTCACATTTAAAAATGATGTTTAAATGATGTTTTTAATTAATAAAATTTAAACAAAAAAAAATGTTAAATCTTTTATATAATATAGCATACCTTTGTCAGAACACTAACCATTCATTTCACTAACATAGCTTTGTATTAATTATTTTGTTTTCTTAAATTTGTATTGTCAAGCATGGTACGAGTATGTACACAGATATGTTGATTGATAAGACAAAAATTGTGAGAATCGTCTAAAAGAAACTATGCGTGGGTATCTGTAAAACTAACCATAATTATTAATTTAACAATATTATTTACAAATTTCTACAATATCGTGATAGTTAACTGTTGATTCCATTTACTGTTTACAAAGGTTTACAATCAAATCGAGTGCGTCGGTTAAAAGTTTTACCAAAAAACTTCGAGTAGGCACTTTCGCCAGATCAGTCTTCCTTCTAATCTTACACGAAAACACTTTATCCCTACCGGGGCGGGCTTGAAAATCGCTCGCTTACTACACAGTTGTCTCTAAAATATCTGGAGAGGGTCAACAAAAGCCGTCTTTGAGATCCGGGTATCCAAGGTCGGGCAAAGCTCGCCTGGAGCCGGTGCCCCTCGAGTTATCTACACGCATGCCCCGCCCTGCTCTGCCTAAGCTGGCATACCTTGTATCCGCGAGCTTATCTCTTTGTGCTACCTCGTCGTAGTATCTCGCGTCGTTCAAGCCAGCGCTATACTTCTGGCTTAAGCTGTACTTATCTATCGTGGCATACTTTTGCACAGTGGCGTATTGACGCGCCGCTTCAGGTACGCCGTTCGTTTTGGCACGGTCGAATGGCCTCTCTTCTGGAGGCAGTGCACCGTCTAAACGCGCTTTGAACTCCTTGTCTTTCCTCCTACGTTTTCTGCACGCACACAAAGCTACTAGAACTGCGCAAAGAAGTAAGCCGGCACCAGCAGCGGCGGCAACGTAAGGTGGGGGGAGTGATATTCTAAATGAGCAATTTGAGTCGTCTTCATCGTAACCAGAAGGACAGTGAGGACTTCCATCACACCATAGTGCGATGGGGATACAAGCGTTGAGCTCGGGGCAACTAAACAAAAAGAAAAGGAAAGATTATTAACACGTATTGGTGGTTCAGTGGTAAAGTGTACCATCAGTCCTTCACCAGACCACCAGACAGAGATCCCTTGTTCGATTTCAAGCGGTAGGATAAACTGTACTCGATTTTATTGGTGGAAGGGCTTGTTTTAAGTCCACTTGGCCGGCAAACTCAACAATGTTAGTAGCTGTATTTGTTGAAGTGCGTTTTCATCTTTATCACATTTCTTACCAGTATCTGAGATAAATAACCAGCGCTTCGCATGAAAAAAATAAAATCACAAATATTTAAATTTATTATAATAAGTTTGTACGTACCTATATCGGCATTCAAGGGATGCTGCAACTGGCAGAAAGCTGGATTCCGGGTCAGGTTCAAATATCGGTTTCTTCATTAACTCTATCCACTTGATTGAGTAGTCGGCTTGCTCGTGCTGTAGAAAATCAACAACAAAGCTGCGAGCGTGCGGTTTCAATGAAGTTTCTAATGGTGTTTGAGTAGACAACCAGCCCGGAGAGTACAGCTCCAACAAGTTCGGTCCGTCTGGGCATATTTCTCGGTACCGAGACGTATCTCTTGCTTCGTATACGAACAGTCTATTCGGAGTAGGACAAAACGGTGATGTAGTCGTCATTTCGTATCCAGGTATTCTGACGTAAAGATATCTCCCTTGTACTGGAGTCACTTCATCACCCCCCGGTTCGATAAGCCAAGGTCTGTGAACACAAGCAACTTCAGCTCTTACGCTCTCAGATATAACGTTTCTATCGCCAACGATTTCTGGTACAATAGGCGTGTGCCTTTTATCAAACAGTCTGATCTCTCCACTGCTCCCTCTTAGTTGTCGTTTTCCCCAACCGGTTGAACAAACAGTTTCGTCACCTGGCCCAGTGGGCACGAATTTGTATTCACCTTCAAAAGCGAAGTCGTCGTAATCTTCGGTGATGTTCATCATGGTAACTGTGAAATTCAACTCTACAACTGGAGCGGTAAGGGTGTGTATATTTAGAGGTTCTGATCGATTTGTGCACAAACAGTCACGCTGTATTGGCACCCCCTCCCATGGGTATTCGGTTATGATGATTTGGGCTAGGCCTTCACCCCCTATTGTTCTTCTCTGTGGTCTGTCACACTTCCAACGGCCCGTTCGGGAATCTTTATGCGTACTGCAATGTTTGTTGCCGAAGTAAGTGCTCGTGAATGTTAATTGTACTCTTTCCCCTGGCTTTGCTTCCAACCTGATGACAAAGAGAAACTGATCATGTTTTTTTTCTAATACCCGTGACTCTATTTAAAAAAGTAATATGCTTGTAAAATAATATAGTAAGAGGTACACCTAAATATAAATTAAATCTGAAAATAGTTTAACCACAAGCATGATAAGATCCAGAACTGCTGGTACTTCGGGTACCTACCGAACAACCAGATTAGATCAATTATATTAATTGTCCTAGAATGCCCCAAATTAAATTTTTTTTTTTTTAGAATGATAATAATTTAATACATTTTTGATATCGATATCTTCATTCACCACACAAAAGTTACTTGAGTCCTTTGATTTGTTTTAGACACTAAATAAATAGTAACTAGTAGGCTATAATTAAATTAAAGTGTACAGAAACATAAGGCATTGAATGCCACTATTTGTAAGCTTTGACTTCGCAGTTCCTAAACTAAAACACATATTACAATTAATTAATAAAAAAAATCAAATCACAAAACAAGAAAAAATAGAACAGTCCTTACCTCAATATGCAAGTGAGGTTCTGCGCACCACCGCGACCGTAGTAGAAAATCGCCCTGGGAGCCTGGAACCGCCCGGAGTATGTCTGGGTGGATTTGAAGACGCGGTCGCAGGCTGATCGGGAGTCCACGAGAGGCTGGCCCTGCTCGCTGACGTCGACGAACTCGTAGCGAAGTAAAAAGGATACGGGGTATAGTGCTGACCCCTGACGCAGCTCCTGAGGGAGATCGGGTGATTAAGGAAAAGGTTGTAATATTTCGAAGAAGATTTTTTTTTATCTTTAACAAAACAAAAAAAAGCTAGTAACGAAAGCACATTTATAAAACGACAGCGTAATAAAATTCAAGAGACGACCCTAACTAAATAAAAAAAGCTATTTTTTTCTCCGTAAACAGCTTATTACAAATTCATTATAGGTTTCCTTTCGTCTCACTGCTGGGTTGTGTCCCCTCCTCCCCCACTAATTGTCGAAAACATAATGAAATACAATACCAAATAAGCGGCCTATGTAGCATATTATACTCAGTTTAATTTGACAAATTCTTAGAAAACATTAATTTTGTTATAAGAACACTATTTGATTCATGAAACCATGAAACAGTGTGGAGCAAACTGAATCCGTTTTAATTATTTATATTTCGTATTCGCTGATGGCTCGAAGCAACAACAACAGTGTCGTAAGCAAAGAGATTAAACAAGTTTTCATTCTAGTCGTATTATGTTGAGCACAAAACCAAGTCGGGGCGAATAGCTCAACAGACACTCAGCATTAAGTTTGTTTCGCCATCGTCTCGAGTCTCCGTTTGACTTGTGAAATGTTAGTAATTACGTGCCTCGCACTAGCAAGCTAATGTTACATTCCTACATTAAAATTGATTTAGATAGACAACATGTGAAGTGCACACACACATTACTCAAATTTCTAGGCGTGTTGAAGTTGTTGTGATGATGATGAAGATGAGAAAGAAGTCTCCTAAGTTTCTTGACAACCCTTTTCGGTAGAAGGCTCTCAGGTTTATATTGAATTAATAATGGATATATTGTAAGGGATGGTATGAATAAAAACGGAGTGACTGTAAAGGTGTCGGCTGATAGAGGAGAACGAAAGAAAAAGACTTAAAAAGACAGAAAGAAAAATTTATGCCGAACTTTAATAACATAGAATCCAGAAAGGAGCTCGATGGCGCAGTGGTTAACGCACTCGGTTTGCGATTGCTAAGGTTATGCAACCTTCGCAAAGGCTGGTCATCGGATGGGTAATTAAACATGTATTATCTCGAGCTCTTCCGTGCTTCGGAAGGCACATAAAACCGTTTCGGCTGCATTAGCTGTGCGCGTGGTGGTTTATAGCCTGTTCTCCCAATATCATTCATAGAGGCTTGTGAGGGCCTAGTGCAGATTGGTGATTTTAAAGACTGGAAGACAGGATAAGCTTTACGTGTCTTTCGAAGAAGAAATGAATTCAAGGTGATAAACTTTTGTCACCTATTCGATGACAAGCCTTTGCGAAAGTTGCTTCACTTCAGTAATCGCTGACCCGGGCGCGTTAACAATTGCGCCAACGAGCTCCTCCATAAACGAGATCAAGCTCCATCGAGATAAGGGCTACTTATCTATTATAACACAGGAATGTGTACATGGTATCAGTGTGTTATTTGTATTTTGCATAAAACTTTGTAAGGTACAAACTGAGCTAAGAAAATACGCTAACCCACAAATAATAACAAATATTAGACATCACATACATTGCTTCAGAGCAATGCATGTGGAGTCAGCTCCAAAGACAGTACCTTAAGCACTTGTGTTATGCAAATCAGGAACAACGACAGTACCACAACCACCCAGACCCGAGAAAATATAGAAAAAGTTCGTTTTTCCACATCGACCCGACCGGGAATCGAACCCGGGACTTCAGATATGGCAACACCAGAGACCGGCGCGCAAGCCACTCGACTACGGAGGTCGACAAAATTCATATACCTCACGAGCACAGATTTATCTCCAAGGTCGTCAACGTTAACGAACACAACGTAGTGTAGTAAAACTTCAAATATTTAGTTAACAACTTTCCCGGGTCCTTCCTCTGTTGAATTTAATATTGAATAATAAAGCAGTTCGCTACTAGCGACTTCAACAACTTGCTTGAGACTAGTTTTCTATATTAAAGTAGGGCACAATTTGCAAGAAAGTTGAGTTGCATGCTAAACGCCACCTTTAGCGACTAACTTACTTTAAGTAAGTAACTATTTGAAAAATGCAAATCTTTATCCGTATTTCAATTTGTTTGCAAAACGTTAAAAAAAAATGTGTATGTGTACCTATAACATATAAATTTTAATATAGCTTGCCTATTTTTAACCAATTCTTGATATCTGTTAAAATTTTACAATCTGAGGTTACAACCAATTATTGATGATGTCAAATCATCAAAGTCAAAGTCAAATCACTTAATTCAACATAAGCCTTCACAGGCACTTGTTGACGTCAAAACTATAAATCAAAAAACTAATAAACCTTTTTAAAAAACAAGCTTTTATTAAATGCGCTAAATAGAAAAAAAAAATTTACTTTAAAACTTTGACTATGAACTTATAACGTCATTACACAATTTATATGAAATAAAAGGTTGTCGCGAGATTTAAGTACTCGTATGTACTTAGATTGAAAATTTTAATAGTTGAAATCAATCACATTAAGTTATTTAATTTACCTTTTTATCTTCACAAGTAAATCTTGCGACAAGCTTTCATATAAATTGTGTAATGACGTAATAAGTTGATAGTAAAAGTTTTAAAGTAAAAGTTTTTTTTTCTTTTTAGCGCATTTAAATAAAAAGTTTTTTTAAAAGGTTTTTTAATTTTAATTTATTTTTTACTTTTTAGTAATTGATGGAAACGTTTCAAAATTTAGTCCGCCTATTGGATTTAGAGTGACGTCACTTTATTTTTCGAGTTATTCTCAACAAGCCCTTTCATTTGATACCCATATTGTAGGAATGCACTAAAAATAATTAGTCCGCCATCTTGGGTGTACCGCCGTCTTGAATTTAGAATGACGTCATGCAATCAACTGTGCATTGTCATCTGAACTGAAATATGTATACAAAATTTCAGCTCAATCGGTTGAAGATATCTGCTTCAAAATTGAGTTGCAAGATTCCACCCGAACATACATACATTGCAAGTTAAATAAAGATGAAAATTCGACCTATGTCTGATGCTGATCCCCATAACAATAATACGTATGACATACTACCAGCCTAGTAGTATCTTGATAAGTTATTTTCCTAATATTTTTAACAGCAAAGGCAGCTGATCTAAGCCTTTTTGCTAGACTTTCAATATGAGAACAGTAGTCGTCTAAAGTCTATATTTATACCAAGAAAAGAAGTACTAGTAGAAGCAATTTCTATTTTTTGGCATTAAGTACTAAGTTGTTAAACGAAAACCATAGAGACACTCTTTTAAGTGTATCGTTAATTGATGTAGTTGCAAATATATATATCTTATCTAACATTCTCTTTTAGAATTATCTATAAATTTTGTTGGTTTTTAAGGCAGAACATAGAGGCTCTAATAAATTATGGAAGACCGCATATGAACCGTCGATCATGAAATTGCTTTACAACCTTCGACAAAAACTTAAAAAACATAAAATTTCGCTAACGCTTTCTGTTAATGATGACAACGTATTTGCCACTTGATCTGGTAAGTAAATACAGACCCCCGTGGTTTTATGAAAACTAGTGATCGCCCAGTGGTCGAAATTTCACCGTAGTTCACAAAATATATAATGTTTATAAAATGTAACATATTAAAAAGGGGTACGAAGTTTTCGCTTCACTTGTTATATAGATATAATAATATGCAAACAACATTTATTTTTAAGGTGGTAAAGCAATTTTATGGACGACTATAGATATGCCTTTGATTCAGAAACAAAGGTATTAGTAATTTCAATTTATATGATAAATCTCTTTAGTCTGAATATTCGTTATCCTTTCGCTGCCCAAGCTAAAGCTGTAATCAAATTTGGAGGAAGCAGCCATTCCTTCAGTAACAACTCACATTATAGAGACAGCCGTATGCATCGCAGGTCACAGGCATTCCATCACAGCTTCCACTAACACTGGCTAGTGTCATAGTCAAGTTAGTTAGTCAGTAGAATATTTTGAAAATTGATTAAAGCTTTAATTCTACTTTTGTAAATTTGCTGCAAGTTTAGGTTGTAAGCTTCAAGATGTTATGAACATAATTATCATAAAATAACAAATAATTTAAAGCTCTGTGAAATAGATTGTTTAATAAAGCATACTAAGGAAGAGATAATGTTTTATAAGTAACTAACATATTTGAATTTTATTATTTTTTGATAGATTCCAATTTTACTTATTATGATTAAACATTTAAATTCAAAACGTATTAATTTACATGTTTATTTAGCAGAAAACATGGATTCCAGTGTCTCTTCTTATTTTTTCATATCATTACTGATATTATCCTTTTCTTTGTT
The DNA here is from genome assembly GCA_949315975.1 of Eudonia truncicolella. NCBI lineage: Eukaryota > Metazoa > Arthropoda > Insecta > Lepidoptera > Crambidae > Eudonia > Eudonia truncicolella. The sequence continues at coordinate 13,830,307 of OX438835.1, read as the reverse complement.
TACGACACATTTGGCAAGATCATTATCAATGGATAACAGTTTAAGAAGATTTTATTCCTGCTCAGTAGTGGATGTATTTTGGATGCTATAATGATGATATTACGAATTTATTTTGAAATGCTGTTTAAAAAGGCTTCATTTCAACAAACAGTATTACAACAGACTCGACAACTATAACACGTAGTCAGCTGAAAATAGCAATAATCTACTCCATTCACTTGTACTATGCACGTCCGGCTTGCATTATTCACTATGGCAAATGCAACTCTGAGCACGTGACTTATCTACACTCCAGGATGAATGTTTCACCGGGCAGAAAAGTTTCAAATACAACCAGAGTAGTATAAAACGGCTGAAAGGACACACGGGCAGTGGAGTAGTTCGCAAATGTACATATGGAACGGAACAGCGAAAGCCTATTTTTTTCTGTGCACAAAAACATGTTAAATAGGACACGGTGAAACTTTTTGGTGGGACTATTTTTGCGTGTATTTTTTAAGCTGTGGGACCACTTACTTGATTTAAAATGTGAATAAAAAAGTTCTGCTTTATTTTTTTATATATTTACGGGTAAGCACAGTAACAGTAACAGTGCCTTGATCTCACCTGATGTTAAGTGATGATAAGGCCAATGATGGAAGCGCACTTAACCCGGGATCCTCAACTAGTGAGGTACTGGCTATCTTATCTCTAGCTACCGGAACACAACAATGCTACAAACATTGATGTTATGGCGACATATTTAGATAAGATGGTGGTAGCTAGCCAGACGGACAAACAAGCCCTACCACCAACCAAACCGAGTACACAAACATGTACCCCCCGCTGGGAATAGAACCCGGGACCTCTGGGTCTAAACCGGTGGTCTTAGCCACTAGACCACAGAGGCGGTTAAAAATGTAAGAAAAATGTTGTTTATGTTTTGTTGTAAACATAGATATTTGCCTGACACAAGAGGACACCCAAAGGTTTAGTTTTTATTGAATGGTAACATTAGTTTCTCTGTTACGTTCCTCTGATCATTATGATATTTAAATAAATTATCATCTACGACTATTGAATGTCTTAAATACAATAACGGATCGATTACTCCAACTTCCACTTTATATATTTCAAGCTCCAGCGTTAGGTGAAACATCGGAAATGACGTAGCTAGCTCAGTAGCATAATGTGTTTACAGTCTTTGGCACGCAGCCACATCTAGGCCGTATATCTATCTGCGTACAGCGTTTTGTGTAAAAAATCCCGTGCACTCTACGTCGCGTCGGTAGTTCCACTGAGTGCATACGCAAGTGTCCCTTTACAAAATGGAAAGCTAATATTTGCCAGCTTTAATTAGGTGCTCTCTCGTAGGATTGTAAGTTTGTACCAACTTTGGCGAGCGTACGATCTAAGATTAAACAGTTTAAGTGGGATATACGTTAGTAGATTTTATTGTTGAACTGGACACTAGGTTTCTGCTATACGATTAAGAGAGTCAGTAGTTTACATTTGGTGTTAATTAATATTATATTTAAAATATGAAGTACAATTAATAATTATTATTTATTTATATAATCGGTATTTTATTATATTCTAATCACACTGAAGCGCAAACTCGTCGATATTTTGCTTATATAGGATATAATATAGGAATTATGCTCGAACATACATAAATAAATTTTATGTACAGATGAATTGAGAACCTCCTTTTAGAGGACAGAGACGGCAAGAATGTTCTAGTACATAAGATAGATGGCAGGAATGTTTAATGTTTAATTTTTTAGTCGGTGAAAATAAAACTTATGCACACGTCCTACAATAAGTCGGTCATCAAATGAGTAGGTAAGGACCGTTAAAATTAAAGCTAATCGTGATAAGAAAATAAACTAAGCTTAAGAATTGATGGAAGCTGGAGAATCATCATAATACATTTTTGTAGGGATTATCGGAGCAAACAAATGGCCTATCATCACTGAGCTAATGAAGTCGTAGTAGATACGCCGGTAAAGTTCACAAAATCGACAATACTTTAAAGTCGTTTAGTGTTATCGTTTCCGCGCAGATAGCGACATTGCCAAATGGCTCGAGTATTGGGGGCAAAAATTGAAAAGGTTACGATTTGAAATGGTTGAGTTTCATCTACGCTAATATTATAAATAAGAAGCTTCGTATCTTTGTATGTATGTTTGTAACGAATAAACTCAAAAGTTATTTGACCGATTTGAAAAAATATTTCACCATTAGAATAGTACTAAAAGCAATGAGTAACATTGGCTAAATTAAAAAAAAAATCCACCCGTGCGAAGCAGGGACGGAAAATAAAATAAAACATATTATTATTTAAAATTTTAGAAATATACACACTTACATACATACTCTCACGTCCTTCTCCCAAGAAAGGGTTAGACAGAGCATCGAAATCGCCAATATTGAGTATACTCGCAACTAATGACACGACGCCACATTTAGCATAAACAAAGTAGGGTTCCGAGGTGGTATAAATAACAACCAAGAAGCTAAACAACGTGATGGGTTGCTAGCCGACCGCTTGATGTGCGAGTATCTTAGAACGGGTTAAGCAGCTGTTACATTCTTTTCAGCATGGGATTGGATGAGATAAAAAATCTAAGTGTAAACAAATCGGGATCAAATGACAAATAAAACTCACATAGCCTGGTAGTACACAAGTTCGGCTATTGACGTCGCTTCAAATCTTTGTTACTTGTACCTGTAAGATAGTGAGTGCCGGTCCGGTGGTGATGTAGCTCTCTGACGGTGCGCAGAGTCTGCTCGCGCGCGAAGCATTCGACAGCAGTGCGTGGTCGCATAGACTGGGGATTTTTTCGGCAGATTGATCTCAGGAAAGACCTATACCTGTAAGATAGTGAGTGCCAGTCTTGTGGTGATGTAGCTCTTTGAAGGGGTGTAGGGTCTGGAGATGTGCATGGTCGCACCGGCTAGGGGGATTCTTCTCTGCAGAATGAGCCCTAGACTGACTTAAACTGTACCTGTAAGATAGTAAGTGCCGGGTCGGTAGTGATGTAGTTCTCTGACAGTGCGCAGGGTCTGGTGGTGCGCATCCTCGCACAGACGGGGGGACTCTTCTCAGCAGAATGAACTCAGGAAAGACCTTTACCTGTAAGATGGTGAGTGCAGGTCCGGTGGTGATGTAGCTCTCTGATGGTGCGCAGGGTCTGGTGGCGCGCGTGGCGTTCGACAGCAGTGCGTGGTCGCATAGGCGGGGGGACTCTTCTCTGCAGAACGAGCCTAGGAGTGACTTCTTGTCTGACATGTCCAGCTGTGAAAGAGATACAGCATCAGTATAAAGTTTGAAGGTGACTCAAAAAAAAAATACTAGATTTGATTATATATAAAGTTTTTTTTTAAAGAAGCAATTAAGTGTCTCAATTTTGGTAATCTCACGCTTTTTTCAATATTTTTGTATTAAATGAGGAAGCAAACTTTCTTTCAATCCACTTGATGGAAAGCAGTAACAATAGAGGTACCTATCACTCGAGCGTTGCTGACCATGTAAAAACCTCTTTACGCCTTTGTGAAAGAACCTTATTCTCCAGTCTCTTGGGAAAACCTCGACAGAAAACTCATTTCTCAATCTATTCATCCGTAGGAATAAGTTCTTGTGAAACCGCACTGTGTGCGATTTATTCTTTACTAAGGTCTTCACCTTAAAGCGGGCAAATGAGTAACATTCAAAAGTTCGACAGTTATTTGACAAATTTTCAGATAACAAGCAACGAAACGCAAATGTTCATTAGTTGGTAGGTGAAAGGAAGAATGAAAAAATGTATGAGAGCGACAGAGAAGGAGAAGATTATTGGAGGACCGGAGATTTTGACTATGAGAGGAGCTCAGCAAAGGTACTGAAAACGCTATTGTACACGCTGTGTTGTATACGCCATTGTTAAAGCAATAGTTTGTGAAATTAAACGTTGACAAATGTTGCTTGTGACAAAAGTAAATTTGCTAATGGATTGTGTGTAAAACATTACAGAACCCGAGCAAATATATCTTAAAAATAACTTGATACAAGCTTTTTGGATGGCTATTATCAATATCACGGCTAAAATGTATTCATAAGTTACCTACCACCTAGTTAGATACATACAAAATATTTTTTTAAATTAAAATTTTTAAAATTGCTAACAATAAATTTACACCATTTTTAAAAGTTTGTAGTTGCATTAAAATATAATATTAAATCGCAGATCTCGTTGGACAATACATTATTGTAATTATAACTTTTTTTTCAATAATGTTTTAACCCAATATACTTTAATAACGTATGCCAGTTTATTACAAGCAGTTTTTTTTTAATTATTTTTCATTACGCAATAGTTTGTTAGCAACGCATTATTTTAAAAAGGTGTCAACTTGTTGGTGTAGCGTAGCCATTTTGAATAAGTACTGATTGCAAATTTTGATTACTTAAACTTTCAAAATATACATTTTCAAAATAAATTATCAGATTAAAAGAAACAATTATTAATTTGGTTTACAAATCAAGCCCTTACAGTATCATACCGATAATTAATGCGGATAAAGCAATTAAAATATTGTCTGTGTAACTACTTATTATTTTATATTGATAAAGTTATTTGTCTGCAACATTTTTATTCTCCGCTCGCAAGCTACACGCAAAATGAGGAGAAAATTTATCTGATTAAAGTGCCAAAAAAAAATAACTTAACCAACCATCCATTCTTAATGTAAACTAAGAGATTTGGCACACTGGGCGGAAGCGCCGATGGTTTTGTACGGAGAAAAATGTTGATAGTATACATTTTAAAACGAAACTTTTAAACTAAGCGTCACATAATAATCTTTTTTTTAAAGATATATAACCTACTTTCATGTAGGTACTTTCGTGCTAAATGTTAACTTATTAAATCTTTTTCGTGCACTAATTAATTTGAGAAATATAAGCATTTTATGTTGGTCAATATTAAAAAGTATTTACTCTACTAATACTAGCAACTTTAAGTCTCTAAAAGGGTGACCTAATTAAATTATTTCCAATTCCGTGCAACTTCAAGACAGCATGTTGTTTACTTTTAAGTAACTGTTGCATTTACCTTAGCGTTTCTATATGACAAAATTGTCCTTGCATAAAGGTTGCAGTTGTTGGTAAACCACATTAATTAATTAACTGTAAGTAGTGTCCTTGCAACATTCGTGGTCTCTTCAACCCTCCCCCCCTCCCTCCCCGCCCAGTGTGTTTAAATTGAAAATGTAAACTAAGGAGTTCCGAATGAATGAAACGAAACACCGCAGTGCAGTCGGTCGAGAACCCGGTAAGAGTGCTCAGACACATTAAAGAAAATTAATGTTTGGCTGCCGACGTCAAGTGGGTAGAGGTGGTTGGGTAGTTGGCAAAGTGAAATGGTACGAATAAAGGCGGGCGCGCCACCCAATTTTATATCGCTTCTGTATTGTATTGCGCATAATTCACATTGCGAAATGCAAAAGTTTCCACACGTCCAAGTTTATCCACATTTCATTACGATATGTTAACTTTTTGCCGTTGCGAAGCGCAGTTCGAACTTTATGGTGGCGACGCGCTGTTATATTATGGTTTTCTTTTTTTAATGTTTAACGGCTTATTAGCTGGAGTTGAGTTAGGACGGGAGTTTTTGGCAAACACTTAGGTATTGTGCGTGAAATTGGATTAAAGACGCGGAGCAACAGGCGCATTTATTGTTAGCAGTTAAATTGCCGAATCTTCGTGAAAACCTCATTAGTGCAGTGAAATTAGGAAAATAATAATTATTTTCCTAATTTTATTTCCCGGTCCACGAAGCCCACCAAATGCTATTAAAGTGGTAATTTCTAATTTAATACATAATACTAGCTGCCCCCGGCGGACTTCGTACCGCTTTGACAGTTTCCATGACAACACTACAAACAAATCATTTTGTATTGGAAAAATTTCAAAAATAAAAAAAAAAATTAGTGGTGGACCACCCTTAACATTTAGGGGGATGAAAAATAGATGTTGGCCGATTCTCATAGATACCGGATAAGCACAAAAAATTTCATCAAAATCATTCAAGCCGTTTCGGAGGAGTATGGCAACGAAAACTGTGACACGAGAATTTTATATATTAGAAGATATTATAATAATTTTTGTGTCTTTACCGTCGATGAGTACACATTCACCTATTACGAGGAATTTATGATTTGTTAGTTAAGTTATAGTTTAAATTGGGTAGGTATATGAAACCTCCGAAGATTACTTAGAAGTCGATTACAAAATTGTTGATAATTACCTCCCACCCGTATTCGAAGACAACGTGACACTTAAATTTCTATATAGTCACGTTTTCCTTAGTAAATAGATTGGAAAAAATATATTGTGGTGTATTTTTTGAAACTTCATATTTCAAGATCACTTCAGTGAGATTGTAAAGAACTACTGTCAAATGTGAAAATATTAAAAGAAAATACAAAGTTCACCTTTCTATCCAGGTCAGCATCAGGTGCAGCCCCATCCCATATGGTTAGTTGCGATGAGCAATCCTTCTGCTGATCGAAGCCAGCCGGTTCCGTTCCAGCGGAGTGGTATTTCACAAATGACACCCACACTATCTCGTTAGGACGGCCCTAAAAAAATGTTTCAGTTATAAAAATTAAAGGAACAACAGTCAAAAAACTTAAGCATGTCTCTCTGGGTTTTTAACCAGAGAGAAATAAAATTTAAGAAGTAGTAAGTAAATGTCCCACTGCTGGGCAAAGGCTTTCCTCATTGAAATGAAGTCATCACTACAATTGATGGGTAATGGGTCAATCACCACGTTTTTCGAATGCGGGTTAGTGATCAAAAATCTGCGGGCTTTGCATCGAAAAGTTTGGACAGTTGTGTACAGTTGTGTTTAGGAAGTGTAATATTTTGCCACTACCCTGCCTATATATTAGAGAAATTTGTATTTTTGTAAAAACCCATCCAAATTATTTTAAAACCCGCAGTGAGGTCGACACCCGACAGAAAAGAGCGAAATTTGAAAACCTACTGTTTTAACCTTCATGCCATAGGGATATATATAAGATAAATATTTATAATATGTCTGTAGTAGTTTATAATAAATTACCTAAAGAACTGAAAGTGCTAAAAGGAAGTATGTTTAGCAAAAATCTAAATAATTGGTTAATACGAAATTGTTTTTAGCCTTAATGAATATTTAAATTGTAATAAATAATTAATTAATACTATGTAATAATAATAATGGATCTAGTAAATGTAAATTTTAATATAACCAAATAATTTTCGTAATAAATATATAAACATTGATGTGATTTCAAAATAACTAGGTTTATAATATTTGTACGCCTGCGTGCAGGCTGAATACATTGTCTTGCATTTAATTTTGAGAACTTTAATCTATGTATGTATTCTAGCAAATAAACAGTTGATTTGATTTGATTTGATTTAAAGTCCAAAACACACTTTGCTCGACCTGGGAAATGAACCCGGGACCTTCCGAGCGCTTTATCACTAGGCCATTGAGGCATTAATAAAATGAAAATTAAATGGAAAGGAACTTCCATTATGGCACTTTTACATATACAGTTTTAGCATATTAATTACACTTAGAGTTGAGAGACATAGACTTCAATTGAGAAAGGATAACATGTGAACAGTATCGATAAATTGTTACAAATATATTGTGTTCTACGAATATATGCATCTTCATACCTGGAAATAGTAGACACAAGACGTGTTCGGTGGTAGTGAGTGCCTCGGATTCTTCAGTACACCACTTGTCTTGTCCGACGAGCGCAATACAAAACGACACCGACCATCGGCACGCACATAGGAGTGGGAATCTTTGTCGACGTATAACACCTGACAAAGGAAATAGAACCTTCAATATACGTGCGTAACATCGAATCTCATCCAAACGCCAAACCAATAACCATAGAATGTATAAAGACGTAGGTATTGCATTTAAATCAAGGGTTAACTTTGAAACGGATAGAATATTGAATGGAATATCTAACTAAAGCATTAAATTGATTACGATCTTTGGAAGGTCTTGGAATGAACAGATTCATCAAATTAGCTTGAGACGAACTGAACTGAACTAATACGAAGTTTCCATTTATAAAATTTACTCTTGTATACTTAAGAGGTGCGTAAAGGAATTATATAAAAAAGAAGCTTAACAAGTAGAAGTTAAATACATTTAAGCATTTTTCGTAACGCATATTGTAATTAGAAAATAATTATAGGTTTAATTTTAGTAATTCTCTAAATGCCTTGTTGAGAAACTACAATAAAAATATTGTTTTATTGTCACATAGTGAAAATTTAGAGAAACTTATAGACTATTCTGATAACGTGTACAAATGTGCCGTAAAAACAAAAAAGCGTAATATATTTTTATTTTAAAGTAAAATCTCTAACGTTCCAGCAATTTCACATTCAGCAGATCAAGATAAAACAAAAACCTACTTACTTGAACCTCAAGCTCGAATCCAGGTAGATAGCTCAAAGGCACCGGGTGAAACGGATTGTCGTATGGCGATGTATGAAATTCCAGCAACATATTGGGACTTCTGCTAACTATGTCGGGTACAGCGTCCCCTCCACAAAGGCGGACTAACACAGGTGAGTCTCTTGTAGCCCCATCCCAGACTGTTAAGTAATCTTGCACCACGTTACATTGGTCCCATATCCTAAAAACACAGAAAAAAATCACAGACATTTGTATAATATTGAAGAAGACAAGAAAGAATAAGTGTGAAATTTGTATAGTCAAAATCTTCTTGATATTATTATAACAAAATAGATGCGCAAAGCTATTATTGTTGCAGACAGTTAACTAAAAATGCGTCACAGAAGAATTCTCATAAAAAGGTAATTTACCAAAATGTACTGGCACATCAAACAAGAAATCTTTTCATATTTATGATTTCACAGATTACACAATGAATAAGAAATTGGTCACAAACGCCTTGAAATTTGAAGGTAAATGATGTAGAAACCTCGTAAAAAACTTTCTCACAAAGACAGTCATGATGTTTCGACATGTTGTCGATTTTTGTAGAAAAGTTTTTATGAAGCCTTAAAAAAATATTGCTGGCACCAAAATTTATGGCTGGAAAGTTGTGTTTAGCAGTACTTGTCACTGTATTTGAGGAATTACTGTAGCTCGTGATATAACGTTCAATTTTAAAGAACACTATAAAGTGTTAAGCTAAATGAGAAGTCAATGTAACATAAATTCATTAGAGTGTTTGTTAAAACAGTTACAAAACACGAGGAGAACGTAATACAAACTTGTTGTAATGCTAAATACGTCTGGCAACTTTGTATTTTACAACAATTAGGTAAATATTTGCTTTTCATCAGTGAGCATGTCTGTTCAATTAACAAGTGTATTTATTTTTACATTCCAAGCTTTAACAATAACCTTTTATTGTATTATACTCACTTCAATACTCGTTGGCTCCTATCATATTTCACTATTTGGTCTTTGATATGTATTTTGTGACTATTTGTCTGTCTTACTGCTATTAACACATGTTTGTCTGCTGGTATCTGAAAAGAAATAATGATTTTAGAATTCAAATTTCAAATCAAACATGCAGCAAGGTCCGCCTGATGGTAGGCAGTCCCTAGTGTTTTTAGCACCATGGGTATAACTTGCACATTCCTGGCCCCTTAGACCTCTATCTCTACTAATTATACTGGATTTTCAACTTTTCAAACTGAACTCTGTCCTGTTTCAGCAAGGCAATGCAGAACACTACTGCTTGGGTGCAGAAACGTGTATAAGAGTGGTAGTCATCCAGACGTGTTATGTGCAAGAACCTTACCAATAGCTAACAATTTTGTCATACTAAAACATAAAACAGAAGAACAGTAAATCAGAGTTTATTCAACGATTCAAATAAAACCGAATCGTAACATTTACATCTCTTTGATGGCAGCGTTTAAAACTTATGCTTGAAAGAGATAAAAGCGATGCAGTTTAAGACCAAAGAAATGCCATAGAGATTATAATGAAGCAACCGATAATTTAAAGAAACTACTTTTTATAAATCACACACACACGCACACCCGACACAAACACACACACACACACCACACAAACACACATACACACACACACACCACACAAACACACATAGTTACTATAGTTAATAAGTTTAATTTGTATAATAATTTTGTTCAGTTACATTTAGTTTGTCTATTAAATATAAAATATTTAGCTATAGAAGAGCGAAGTCACTTGTTACAGGCAGTCTTATGCTACTAGGTGACTTCAATCACTGAATTTTAAATTGTAACATTTATCTTAGCAATTTTCATTTCATTAATTTTATTTCATTATATCAGTATAGTTCTTTTATAAAGATGGCTAAGAGTATGGAGAATTCTTAACCTATTTAGCATACTGGAAGAATTCATATTGATAACATAATAAAAGTTTAAAAATATTTTTGATGACTTTTTGATGATGGCCTTCTTGCAGAAAAAGATTGCCTTCTTGACAATGAAGCTTAAAACCCTAAAATATGCTTCTTCGGCGTTTGTTACATAACGCAATTTGACTACAAACATTTAATTCTGCTATCCGGGCCTCATCACTTCAACCTCTCACGTGCAAATATAATTTATTTACGCGAGGGGCCCGTCGCAATGTAGTTGGTGTGAAATTTGAATTAAATATTAATTGGAACCACCACAACGGATATATTTAAATCGGACTGGCGTGTGCTCTTGTTACATTATTTACTTTAACGTTTTATTTACTTGTCGGCGTACGAGTGACAGGACTCGTACATTGAATGCGAGCGTTCTAAATGTCTTTGTTCTTTCCAACCCACCACCGCTGTGACTTTAAAATAGGTTTGTAGTAGTAAGACAACCTTTTCTTGTCCCGTAACCTTATGCCACAATACAATGTTGTTACTTTTGTTTTATTTTTAGATTGTTTGTTCCTTTTAAGTTGTATGTTGGTGGCTCTCACCATGTTAAGTGATGATAAAGGCCAATGGTGGAAGCGCACTTCACCCGGTATCCATAACTACTATGAAGAGCACTGGCTATCTTATCACTAGCTGCCGGAACACAACAATGCTGCATACATTGATGTTATGGTGACATATTTATATAAGATGGTGGTAGCTAGCCAGGCGGACAAACAAATCCTACCACTAACCGAACCGAGCTCACAAACGTGTACCGTTCACTGGGAATCGAACCGGGACCCTTGGGTCTAAACCGGTGGTCTTAACCACTAGACCACAGAGGCGGTTATGAATTACGTAAGAGGTGGCGTAGTCTTTGACCAGAACTCCTGTAGGTGTTTTGCAATCTAATGATTTCTCTGTCCATTGCGCGTTATGTACGATAGTTTTAGTCAACGGTAACTGCAAGAAGTTAATGAATAACAGACCGAGTGGTGCTCACGATATCCTATAAATTAAAAACAGACTCACTATCGGATAAACAAACATTTATAAAAATAATATCTACGTCCGGATGTCAACGATGTATTTTTTGACACTTTCATTGGCTCCAGGAATAATCGTTAGCTCATATATAAACTGAATTCACATTAGTAATGTTTCACCGTTATTATAATATTAATCAAAAGAATAATGCTTAGTGAGCGGCACTGTGATATTCTTATAATAGTGTTGTGGAACAAACATAGAACTAAGAACCTGATCCATCAAGCTTACTTATAATTTCGTGACAGAAACTAAATGGATTGACCGTCTCAGACTGATTCAATATATGAGCTTTTATTAAATGTATTTCAGCTGTTTTCTTCTTGTGTAATTGAAATCGAGTAGGTACACTAAATAAATGGAATGGAATGGAATAAGTAAGTTTAGTTAGTTAGTGAGCTGGATGAGAGTAGCCGCGGATCGTGCTCGGTGGCGTGCACTTGGAGAGGCCTATGTCCAGCAGTGGACTAGTGTAGGCTGATGATGATGATGATGATGATGAAGTTAGTTTTCATAAGCAGGAAAAGGTTTACTTTGAGATTGACAGAAATACTGCTTTTGTAAAGTTTGAGCTTTAACCAGCAGATAAAGCCTATTTAGTAGGCAAAAGCGAGAGAGAGAAGACTGTTATATCATGACGCTTACTTTGAGAATATTTTCAAGGTCTTCCACTAATCAGGAACGTCAAATTATTGCTAAACAAATTGTACTGGGAGTAATTAGTTAAAGTAACAGAATAGTAATCAGTTAATTGACATCTTTGAGTGTGGCAGTTACTCACAAAATGGTGTAGCCTAATTAATACCTTAGTACTTTGGATCATAATACCCTTAGTACTAACTGTAGCGATAAATTAAACCAAGTGTATCGTTGATCATAGCTAGCGCTCCAGGCGTCCCTAGTTACCTTTGATATCATATTGTGGGTTTACTTTTAAAAGGCAGCCTCAATGACGAGGAGCCGTAATTCATGGAGTACACCTGATTCAAAGGTAACTTCGTTCAATGGTATTAACCTCTTAAGTTCTAAAAGCCTAGACAAGTGGCATAACGCTAATAGAATAGAAATAGGATATGACGATCATCTTAATTATGACTATCTTACTTATGTCAATTCCATACGTTGGTCATTTTATTCCATGTCTATTCTACCAGCGTTATGCCACTTCTATATGTCTTCTGATTCTAAGGCGTTCGTGCCTCATTTGTTTTGCAGCCGAGCTTTCTCACCTTAGTATGTTCAATGCGGTAGGTGCACGTCGCGTTTCTAGGGTACACTCCAGGGAAGTTGGGCGACTGGATCCTGCAGGCGCGCAGGTCGCAGTCGCTCAGTATGCGGTCGCAGTAGGTGCCCTGCACCCTCTCCCCCCTCCATGCCCCCACCGTCGCGTTCCCATACCGCAGCCTCGCCTCACTCCGTCTCAGGAACTTGTATGCCAACTTGAAGTCGAAATTGTATCCAACACCCTACAACCAACAGGGCTGTTAGTTACTGTTTTATTGCTGTGAAGTTTCATTTGTACGCTTAGCTGTGGTGTCTGGCGTTTCAGTCATAAGTAGGTACAAATTGTTAACTTAAACTAAGTTGGAAATTCGGTGATAAATACAGGTAAAGGAGAAGATAATTTTATGTATTATTAAAAACAATGAAACACTTTATAAGCATTAATTTGCTAGCGTTTGTTGTAGATACATAATATTTTATGGTGGTGGTGGTATCGTGGTTACAGGGAGACAAAAGGTCTCTCAAATATGTTATATATACGTTGGTTGATCTGTATAGAGTGAACCATTTTATTTGTTTCTTAAAATTCAGAATAACATATCATATTGTTATAACTCATATTAAATTAAAAAAATGATTGTGTGAATTAGTCGAGGTCGCTGTAATTGGAATCAATGAGTAAGACTTATTATATAGGTAGCGTTAAAAATATGGTACAGCCTTATAAAATTATTACATACAAAAGAAATGTCCTGACTCACTAATTGGCTAATTAACGCCATTTTAGGCCAAACCCGTGGACCTAGAAAGCTAAAATTTTTCACTGTCTTTCCTTTATATAATGATTAGACAAGGAATTCGTGGAGGTTTCGGAAAATTCTGCCTTAATTTTAAGAAATCCCTAGGGGATCACGGGTATTTACAGGCGGCTACAGTCGCGAGCACTCGCTAGTATATCTACTCATATACAAAGATACGTGTTGTTAATAGAAGTTGCTCATTCATAAGTTTCGAAAATTGGTTAACAAAGTTAGTTACATTTCGCCCGAAGTTGTGTCGTGTTTATTAACAAGGGGACGAAGTATGAAAACGTTGATCTTCTAAGGAGTCTATTATTATTTATAGTATAAGTTTAACACATGATTTGTTGAATACAGCAGTAACTAGGACGCCAATATAATCATACTATTATACTAATACGTTGATGCGTTCGTACAACAAATAAAAGTCGATAGTGGTTTTTGAAAACTTGAAATTGTTTCGTAAGATTTAATTTTCCTAAAAAGATTTACTAGATACAGAACTATAACTTTCTTGTTTTAAGCGACAACGAGGATGCGCTCCACAGTCACCTTGCATGATGGTAAGTGTTCCTTATGCCGAAAATGGAAGCGCACTTTCCCCAGAAATTCATTCACTGTAAACATTGTCTAATATTAATTATTAGTGTACATATATACTGGGTGGCGCAAAAGTACTGGCACTATAGAAATCACTTATATTTTTTTTATATGTCATCTCCTGTAATTTTGATATTTTAACTTTCGTAGTAAATAAATGTAAAATTCACTAAAAATAATCATGGACCGTTTTACTCCCCAAGAACGTGGAATAATCGTGTCAATGTTTTTACGGAATAATTCATCTGTGATAAAAACACAACGTGAATTTCGTCGACGATTTCCCAACCGTCCGGCACCGATTGATTGCACAATTCGACGCTTTGCCACACGCCTCGAAGCAACTGGCTCAACATTGGACAGACCTAGGTCTGGCAGACCAAGAACAGGCCGTTCAGCCGAAAATATCGATGCTGTGCGCCAAGATGTGGAAGAGTGTCCAGAAATTTCAACAAGGCGACGTGCCTCGCAATTGAGAATTTCCTGGCAGACTCTGCAGCGTATTTTGGTCAAAGACTTGAAGATGTTTCTTAATACCCAGTTTGGATGAATTGGAGCAGGAGCATATCTGGTTCCAACAAGACGGCACCACAGCACGCGACTCTATGGACTTAGTGTGGGACGCTTTTCCAGGCCGTGTTATCTCTCGTTTTGGCGATTTACCCTGGCCTGCAAGATCACCCGATCTCACCTGTCCCGACTTCTTTCTTTGGGGTTATATATTATTTCTGTGGTTTATGTGAATAAGCCACAGACTCTCGCAGCCATAAAAGAAAACATTCATCAAGAAATAAGGAACATATCGCAGGAAGTGTTACGGCAAGTTATGGTAAATGTCATAAATAGAGCTCAAAGGTGCATCAACTCTGGAGGTCATCATTTAAGAGACATCATCTTCAAATCGTAATGCGATGAAATTTCATGGCCTAAATATACATATATGAAAAACTAATTCTAGTTTTCTAATTTAGAAAAGATGTTGTAGCTGAACCAAATAGGGTCATTACTTTTGCGCCACCCGTTATATCACTTATCGATGTCCCCATTATCCTATTAAAAAAATTGACGTTACTTTACCAACAAAACTTCGTTATATTATTCAAAGCGAGAGTTCAGTATATTAAATTACAGAATCGGCCGGTAACAACATCCATTATTGTAATTGTGAGCAAGGCCTATCCTGGTGGCCCCTAGAGGGTGTCCTAATCGTCACTTAATTAATTGATTGAAAGTTCAACCCTCGGTGCACATAATACGGCTGCTAACCGAAGATAAAGGAAGAGCAGCGAACCGTTCAAAGCCGTTAAAGGCCGATGTGAAATATTAGTCGAGTCACATGCGAAAACGTGTAGTTACGTTACGTGCGTCAGTAGAACACAAAGGGATGTGTAAGTGACTCTTAATGAAGATAAATACCGTTGTTCATTTATACAGATTAGCGATGCGTGCAAAAAGTACGTACTAATGAAACGCTACCGAGTCACGGGGAGGTGTTGAGATGTCTCGGCGGGGTTAGGAGCAGGTTAAATAGACCTGATGCTATGTGCAAGTTTCATTTATCATTTGATCACGTTAATATAAGCGAGATTTCGCGTAGCAAATCTTTAACTTTCTTCGTATGTTACAAAGACCACAAAGTGCCTATCTATCGATTGAAAATAATTTTGTTTAAATGATGTTTCATAAGTAGTATTAAATGTATGAATATTTTTTACTTTATTATTTTTATTTTATTTTTTATTATTACGATAATAATTTTAAGCAATTTTTTTCTAATATAAATTATATATTTATAAAATGTATAAAATACAGTAAAAAAATTAAACGCCCACCCGACCCAGCCAGGAATCGAACCTGGGTCAGAGTGAACGAGAGTGCGGCAACTTCATACAAGCGCTCCGAAACGCACGCACACAAGCTCGTAATTCACCTACATTAGCACACAGAAAAAAGCACGGGAAAGGAGTACGCGATGACGCGGGCTGTCCCGCAAGCGCGGATCGGGCAGCGTGTGTTGCTGTAGTAACGGAGAATAACAAGTATGTCGCTGAGCACTGCCGATCAGTATACACGTATTTTTCTTGGTTTGGGTGTCGCGATTGCGAGTTTTGTTGCTTAAAGGTCTGTTGTGTATGAGAATGTCTCAACACACACAACCATAATCCCAGTTTGTCCTTTTTTACTTTGCCGACAGATATAACAAGGTAAGTTTACAATATAAAAGACACCCATATTCATACAATAATAAATAACTATGTGTGACTCAACCCTAGCCGGTAGGTACAGCTCGGTACGTCGATTCAAGGTCACGGCACTGTTGCCGCACTCTCGTTCACTCTGCCTGGGTCTTCCGCATTCCGTGTCCGAATCATCGCAATAGCTTCACAGGTCCATACAATAAAACTGAGAAACGGTTTTTTTTTTATAGCAAATATTTTTTTTTGAAATAAATAAATAATTAATTCTAGGGTAGTGGCATCGTGTTCGACGACAGGAACCAGAGATCTATTTATTTTCCTTTAATCATAAAAATAAGGGTGAGCAACTGATTTTAGTCTTTATCAACAATTGAACACAGACCACCGGCTTCCTAACTAGGGTTGCCACCTTTTTTAGGACGAATAAAGTATTTTTTTCATTTTGTTATAACAAAAATAAAGTACATAGCATAAAAAAGAGTATTTATTTATTTATTGAAATGAAACAACTTTTACGGATCTACTCGCGTTTATTTTACACATTAGTTTTAATTAATGTTTGGAATCTACCACCAGCCCCGGATCCCATCATACTAAATATTAAATCCCAGCCCCAACACCATACTGCCAGACCAAAAGATACTGTAAGCTCTTACTGCGTAAAACGGAACGCACCTGATTAAATTTTAATGAGGGTATACAAACTACTAACTAATTATGAGACGACCAACACCTCAGTCTTCTTGTGACCACGGACCCTGCAAAGGGTTCGAAACGTCAGGATAAACATTAATTAAACTAATGTGTAAAATAAACGCGAGTAGATCCGTAAAAGTTGTTTCATTTCAATGTGTAGTGTTCGCGTAAACTTTAGAAAACAACATTTATTTATTTGTCCTTAAAAACGTATTTTTTGTTGCTCTTTGCGACATGTATCAAATATTTTGTCGCTGTGGATACCAGTTTATTTAGTCTCATAAGAACTCGTATATTATGCTTTCTTATATGTACACACAACCTACCTGCACATCAACCTACCATAAACTGTCAAATTTTCTCAATAGACTTTGAACTCTATACCTAAAGTCTAAGGTTGAAAATGTATTGAAGAAATTTGACAGATTTGGATAGGTTGATGTGCAGGCGTCTGTACTTATAATATAACTGTTATGTTTGTATCAATAGTATAATATTATTTATTTCTGTGTTAGTTATACTATAATTATTTATGGTGCACCGACGCAACGACAAGCCCACTTCAAACTCAAATATGTTTTGTCCATCCAAAGGTTGTCTGGAAAAGATCACTCTTAGTGATAAGACCGCCCTTTGCACGTGTAGTTTGATGTAGTTTTTTTATCAAATGTTTTATTTTTGGTGTACAATAAGGTTTACTCATCTTATCTTATCTTATCTCATAACCAGTAACGAGCCTGTAACAATCAGTTTACATTAATAGAGTATTTTAAATAGATAGATAGGTAGATAATACTTTTATCGCAACACTAAAAAACATAAACATGAACAAAAGAAAAAAATAATAATTACAAAGTTACAATTTGGCGGTCTTATCGCTTTCAAGCGATTTCTTCCAGACAACCAGTATCAGTAGTTATTGGTATCGTAGATTATAAAGTACGCCTACATAAAAAAGGGACAATACTCTTTTTTAAAGTACGGGTAACCTTATTCCTAACTGTCATTCCTGTAAAATTTTAATTAAATTCTAAATAAGTATCTTTTTCAAAAGTTTACGCTAACACTACTCATTGAAATGGAACTATTTTTACGGACACTCGCGATTATTTTACATTAGTTTTTCTTTAATGTTTGTAATAATAATTTAAAAGAAATACAGTCATATTAGCTCATAGATTAAGATCAGCCCCCCGACCGCCTAACCAATTGTTTTGGCTACGTGTATAGTTTATGAAGTCATCTTGCCATTTCGTACCGCCTATGAAAGCAATATCGAAAGGTGTAGGCTATAGCTTTCGATATATGCCTATACCTATTAGCTAGATGACAAGATGACGTCATAAACTATACACGTAGCCAAAGCAATCGGTTAGGCGGTTGGGCCCCTGGTCTCTTTCCCTCAAAAAAAAAACCTTTTTATTGAAAAAAGTAGACTGCATGTGGCACGTTAGATGATATACAACACATCATGTATGTAATTAGAATAGTCATTGTTATTTATAAATTTAAAAAGGTAAATAAGGTTTGCATGCTACATGGTCAGCTGAGATAGAGAAGAAAAATAGATTAAGACCAAAAAATTTACCTTTCTCAAGCGCAAATTAAATATAAATATATTTCATTTCATTCTTTTGGAGTGTTAAAACTTTGAAACTGAAAGAGTTGCACTGTTTATTGAACTACGACAAAAGCTTCTAGATGTTGGCATATTACAGAGCATCCTGGCGACACCATCTTCGAGTCCCGCTATGATGCCCTATGATCTCGCCTCTAAATATAAATAGGATTAAGGTTAACATTGTTATTATTCTAATTAGTAAGGCTCTTCTTACTCCAGTTAATAAGGTTTGATGGAACTAACATGTTGTCATAAACAAAAGTTCCTAAATTAAATAAAGAGAAAAATAAATCATGACGTTTCGAACCTTTCGCATATTCCGTGGTCACAGGTAGACTGAAATAATGGGTAGCTTGTATACCCCCATTTCAATTTAATAACATACGTTCCGTTTTACGCAACGCGTGTATAACGGAAAGTAAACGCGAGTAGATCCATAAAAGTAGTTTAATTTCAATGAAATTTTAAGTTTTCATTTGGCGACGAAAACTGTGTCAAACTCTGGTGGGTGTCACTACGATAGCGTTCTTATATAAAGAAAATCGATCAATAATAACGACCCCATTTACTACAAAAAGTGTCTAAAATAATGGCCGAAAGATTTTAATCAATCGTATGCTACCTTTTACGCTACATGCCTAATCCACTATCCAAATAATTTACACGCAAATGATACAGTACTCACAAAGTAGGTAAATTCAAAGGATATAGGTAGTTCAAAATGTAAATTATGCGAGCAATCGATGGCACCAATAATTACACTCTGCTAGTCGTCAACACAAATACGACACGGCATTCCTGATAATATCGCCTCGTAATTACCAGATGGAAACGCAAAAGTTCCATTGAATTCATGTCATTAAATAATTAAGGTCGTGCCTATGTGTATTTGACGATACAGTTTTTAGTACAATTACTAGTAGTTGGCATCGCATTTGAAGAATAGATAAAGTACTTCAAATAGATTAAAAAGCGTCATCTAATCTATTCAATATTCCGACCATTTCTGGAAACATGCCGTAACGGCCAATAATATATCATAAGATTTAACAGAAACCGCCCGATAAGGAGATATAAAATAACATTTTATAGATAAGTAGTCGTAAATTAATTATTAAATGTAATATTGAAAGATACCATACAAATATTACGTTCAGAGAAAGTCCTTCTCATGTATAAAATGGTGCTTACAATATCCTGAAAGGACCCGATATATAAATAGAGAAGTCCTGGGAGCCCCCAAATTGTCTTATTGTCTTACTCTAATACCTTTCAATTTGACATTTGAAAGCTATTCAAGAACTTCAAACTAATTCACGAGTGTCAGTGATTGCGATCGCGAAGCGTTTTTGTCAATTTGATATTTATTTGGAATCATCTTTGAAAGGTATGGTGATAGACTGATAGAGTTTGAAATTAGATAATAAGCCTCCTAAATGCATGACTGATATACCCATTGGATGTAAGTACAAAATCTGATAAGTAATTACGTCAAATTATGTGTAAGAAACGGAACAATAAAGAACGATTTTAAATTCTAAAGGTTGATTTCAAACATACTCAGAACGGCCATCATTAAAAATAACTGTTACCATGAAAAGTTCGTACCAAATTCATAAAAGTTTTTGTCAAGTTAGCTCCGAAAGAAGTATATTATTATAATCGTCACAAGAATCACACGCGTACCTACATTATAGTCACATTAGTAATGATATTTACCTTGACCTGATGAAAATAACAATGTAAATCGCTTATGGCATAAAGAAATCACAAAAATGTAGACATGACTTTATATAAGTCTGTATGTAGATATTAACCGCTATTGCTTAGGTTAAAAAAAGTCTGCAGGACTAATTGTTAAAATTACTTAAATACATACTTTAACACTCAGTAATATAGAACTAAGCTTTTTTCTAGCCATCCTTGGATGTTGTTGATCCTTTCTGCAAGACTAATTGTATATACATATATACATTTACTAAGTATATTAGTACCTACTTAAACAAAATGTATAATGATATAATTAATAATGCCAACCGAATAATTTGTTTACATTATTTTAATCAGTTACTGATTGACGATTGTTTTGGACAGTTGATGCTCATTTAGTTTGAATGAATGAATGAATAAAAGTTTATTTGGCAGTTTGCATCTAACGCTGAATATTAAAAGAGGTCAAGTTAAATTACGTACCTACTAATTATAAATATTAAATGACGAGCTAATTATAAACATATAAATACCTGTTGACTTAATCTGTCTAATCTCAGCGTCATGTTTATTGAGTCTGATTCGCTGAAGTACACCGTGTAACCCCAAGCCGACCCACACCATTGTCCAGTGGGGGGTGATGGGCTCCTCTCCACTATAGTCATGTGACCATCGGGGCAGCCATCCGACGTGAACGACACAAACTTTCCGACCGTAAAAGTATCAAATGTTAGCTGAAACAAATAAAACGTTATTTATAGAACAAATGCCTGTGAAAAATTCCGAAGAAAGGGCATCGCACAGTCGACCAAGCGAATATATTTAATGAGCTTCCCGTCAAGCTTTGATATTATTTTGTTATCGTAGAGGGGACGATGATTGATTTTGTAAAGAGTTTTTTTTTTTTTTTTTTTTTTTTTTTTTTAATTATTAACTACAAGTAGTTTTTTACAAATGTGTGGGTCTCTTCTGTTAAGTTTGAAAAAACCTGTTTTAGAAGAGACCCCTCTCTTTACTGTATAATCATATTTTTGTTTTGTAGTTAAGTACATAGGTAGGTCTTATATGTTAGAGGTTCAATGATTTGAAAAATAGTGTATATTTGATGTATATTTCGTAAAATTTATGTGGGATATTTTGCATGTTTCTGTGTTGTGTTCAAATAATTTAATGCTTTCCCTTCTACTTTCTTTTTGTGTTATGTTAGTATTTATTTATACAATTGATTACTTCAATCTATATACATATGTATAATTATATAATTTACATATATAATATAAATTAGTTGTTGGATAAAAGTTTTTCAATACTTTCGTAACTTTGTAATTTTAACCATGATGTTACTTTCTTTTTACATGTAAAGTAAGTTAGTGAAAAAATGTTTAATATTTTGTTAACTTTGTTGTATATTGACACCGATTGAGCCGAGAATTGTTTAAGAGCAAACGTTGTTTTGCTAATTTTAACGCGAACTACTGTGTTTTTTTTACGTTTAGTTAATAGTTTTGGATCAAAAGAAAAATTTTTGTGTACGTAAAGAATGCACTGTTGTATATATAATTGTCTAACTGTCAGAACATTAGCTTCTTTGTACAATAAATTAGTGCTAAAGAGTCTTTTCTTTCGTAAAGCTACTTTTAAAATTAGTCTTTGTGCACGTTCAATGTTTATAAATGTTGTTTTGTAGGTACCGCCCCATATTGTTATACAGTATAACAATAGAGATTGAACAAGACTCTTATAAATATATATAATAAGTTCTTTGTCAGCTATGTTACGCAGGTGTTTAAAAAGCCAAATTAGTTTACGTGCTCGATTTGCAACCATTTCAAGCTGGGGGTACCAGGATAAGTTTTTATCTAAAATAACACCTAGGTATTTTATTTGATTAATACGTTTAATTTTATAACAATTGCAATTACCAAAGTTATTATCTTTTTTACACGAATGACAAGAAATATTTAGATTATTTTCCGGTTGCATTGAATTACGAATCGAAAAGGTAATATAATTAGTTTTAGACGTATTAAGGGATAACAAATTGAGGTTCAACCAGTTTACAACTTTAGTCAGTCCAGTCTCAGCCTTAGCAAATACTTCTGGCCAGTTATCTCCATGGAAAAGCAGAGCAGTGTCATCCGCATACGAGAATACACATCCATTTACAAGTTTAATATTAGTCAAGTCATTGATATAAATCAGAAAAAGAGTAGGTCCAAGGACACTACCTTGTGGGACGCCATAATTATTGGTAATATTAACATTGCTATATGTATTATTATCGAGTTTAACCATTTGTGTACGACCCTGGAGATAATCAGTAAGTAATGCGAGAAAACTACCCCTTATTCCAATTCTGTTAAGTTTAAAGAGAAGAGTGGGGACAGAGACGGTATCGAAGGCCTTTTTAAGGTCAAGAAAGATACATAAGGCTTTTTTCTTGTTGTCTAGGTGTGTTGTTATGTTTCTTGTGAGGTCCAAAATAGCGTCTTCAGTACTAATACCTGTGCGAAAACCATATTGGTTTTTTGATAAGATGCTAAAAGTATTGAGAAAACCTAGCAGGCGACTATTTATTAATTTTTCGATAATCTTAGAAATCACAGAAAGCACCGAGATAGGCCTATAATTATTAATGTCGCATCTATCCCCACTCTTATAAACAGGGTGTATAATTGAGCGTTTTAGATTTTGCGGAAAAATACCCCGTTCAAATATAAGGTTGCCAAGGCAGGCCAGCAACGGAACAATGACTGGCTTAATTATTTTTATAAACCTAGTTGGAATTTTGTCCCATCCTGCGGCTGACTCCGGCTTAAGATTATTTACAATGAAATCAATTTCGGAAGGTTCTATTTCAATAACACCAATGGAGCCAACTTGAGAGGGAATATCATTATGACCGTGGATTTGCTGCGGCAGGTTTGTATTTATTTGTTGAGCAAGTGTTTTCCCGACGTTATTAAAGTAATTGTTAATGTAATCAGCAGACTCTGTAGCATTATTTTTTAAATTGAGAAGTTCAACATTTGTGTTTTTCTGTTTATTATTATAATTAGTTATACTTTTTATACAACTCCATAAAGTTTTATTATTTCCTTTCGTTTTATTTAGAAGATCTCGTTCGTACTGATTTTTCAACTTTTTAATAATTTTGTTACAGAAGTTGCGATATCTTCTATAAGAAATTTTTAGGACTTCATTTGTTGGATCCTTACGTGATTTTTTTTGCAAGTTGTTCCTGTTTTTAATGCATTTTAGAATACCCTCTGTAATCCATGGTTTTAATATTCTTTTATTTCTTGGAACATAGATAGTTTTTGTGTTTTCATTAATACAGTCAGTTATTAAAGTTATCAGTTTATTTGTAAAAAGATTTGGGTCCTTGATAGTACTAAAAACA
The DNA here is from genome assembly GCA_949315975.1 of Eudonia truncicolella. Lineage (NCBI taxonomy): Eukaryota > Metazoa > Arthropoda > Insecta > Lepidoptera > Crambidae > Eudonia > Eudonia truncicolella. The sequence continues at coordinate 13,806,592 of OX438835.1, read as the reverse complement.
GATAGGTCTTTTGATTGTAACGATTGAAAGGCATCAGTGTAGTTAATAATAGTTTTCAGTCTAGGGGGAGGAGGATTTATAACCTTTGTTTGAGAGTAAATGTATGACAAGACCATTTTATGATCTGTGATGGTGGTGTCTAAGACTGCTACTGTAGATGAAAATTTTGATGAGTCTAAGTTTACAAACATGTGGTCCAAACAACTATCGATCCTAGTATTAAGTCTATGTCCCGGTTCTAGACCATGTGAAGCCAGCATGTTAAGGTATATATCTGAGTGTCTATTGTGTTGCCCAGAAATTATATTTATATTTATATCACCTGTTAATATTACATTTTTATTAAGATGTGGACAGTTTAGATGTGCGTCTAGGGAGGTTATAAACTGTTCTGGGTTTCTTTCAGAATGAGTTCGGTAAATACAGATGACTGAGCAAAGAGGTGTAGTGATTTCGAGACAAGTGGCTCCGTGTAAATTTATTTCTTTGGCGGAGTGTTTTATAGATTTCTTTATGAACACTACAACTCCGTCATTTTGATTTGTCTTTTTTGTAGAGCTGTATGTTGAGTAGTTGTTTTTACATGGGAGCGGTTTATCAGGGCTTATACGACATTCTGTCAATACAATCAGGTCTACAGTTTGGTTTAGTGAGCTGAGATTTACTTCTAGATCGTCCATATTTGATAGTTTATGAATACTTCGTATATTTTGGGCAACTAATGAAAAATTTGGTTGACTACGGGGCAAATGTTTATATAAACTATCTATAGAGCAACTGAGAGTATTGAAATTATTTAATGTGTCTAATTCCTGAAGTATATTGATTTGTTTATCCATTATCTCTATAGAATAAAGTGAGAGTGTTTGTAATACTGTGTATATATATTAATATGGTGTGAACATGTATTGATTGTGTTAACATTTCAAGGAGACAAAGAGTTATTGAAAGTAACATTGTATATAATAATATATAGTTTTTAAAAGGGTAATTTTTATTATAATATGTGTGAGTAACTGTTTTGTTTGAATAACGTTTAAATTCTAATATAACCAACACTATAAGACAAGGATTAACCAACTTATAATACAAAGAATATATAAAATCTTTTAGCAAACTTAAGAATAGTCACTTATTAGCTAATTGATGAATTTGTACTTCATTAGTCACCGTGATGATCGGAGTATTATCGTCCAAACGCAGATAGACTTTTCCATAGCTGGTCCAGCAATATTTATAGTTTTTTGATGCTTTCAGGTCTCTGGCGAGGAAGTGCAGTCTAGAGGCTTTAAACGTTAAGTTCTCCGAGATGAATATCGGGACATCGTGATTAGTTTTCAGTCCCAGGTGTAATGCTCTTAGTTTAGCGTCCTTATTCTTCGTATTGTAACTTTTGGCGGCTTTGAGAATATCAGTCTTCATGAAAGTGTTGGTGAACTCGACAACAACAGTACTTTTTTCATTTTTATTTTTATTTATTTTTATTATATCCTTAACATCATGTTTTGTAATACCTACGTTTATAGCTATTGACAAGTGACGGATCATTTCAAGCAGATCTTTCTTGGTTTCATTTCCCTTGAGCGGTACATTTCGTATTTCTATGTTTGACTTACGATCTGTTCTTTGGCTATCTTCAAATTTAGATTCCAGCAATGTAATTTGTTCTTTGTCTTTTTTAACCTCCAACTCTAACTGTGCGATTTTGTTTTTAAGTTCCACGTTTTCTTCAGACAAGTAGGTAATAGAAGTTTGAATCATGCTGTTTGAAAGAGTAGTAATCAATATTATCATTGTTTTAAAATTAATAATGTTTCTTGTTCGTGGCATGTCTATTTTTTGGCTTCTGTTGTTTTGTTTTGGACACAATGATTGAATTTTTTTGGATGATCGTTACCAAAGATTTCTGGATAAGGAATATTGAACTTAGATGAGATTATTGAGTAGAATATTGAAGTATACCGCTGGGATTCGAACGTGAAACCATTCGCTTGAGACCGGTGGTATACCCATTCGACCAGATTATATAAAGAAGATAGATGAAGTCTTGTTAGCTAGGAATTGAGATTGAGGTTTGAATTACGATGACATCATCTACGTTTTGTAAGCCTTTGGCTGGGAGCTGGCTTTACATGACATTGTCAATGTCATGAGCCTGGAAAAGGTGAAACCGATCATTATGTTCAGGTGCCGGAACACAATAATGCTACAAACATTGATGTTATGGCGACATATTTAGATAAGATGGTGTTAGCTAGTCAGGCGGACAAACAAGCCCTACCACCAACCAAACCGAGTACACAAACATGTACCCCCCGCTGGGAATCGAACCCGGAACCTCTGGGTCTAAACCGGTGGTCTTATCCACTAGACCACAGAGGCGGTTCAAATATTGCATAGATTGCATAAATTAAAGGAAGCGACGGTAGCGTAGGTGTTGATAATGATACAATTAAAATTAATTAAACATATAAGTATGGAAGAAAGTACGGAAGTAACAATCAGTAAGAATTCTTCAAACAATATGATGTAAATAATTAGATAGAATACCTGTATGATGTCTCCATAGTTGGCGCCTGAGGCAGTGAAGTTTAAGTGACATATAAACGGGAGGTGGTCTTCTCTAGGTCTTCTAACTTCAAGCTCATACGTGCGGCCCACGTCACCCATGTAGGTCCTGTTGCAAGCTGAAAAAAAAACAATAGTTTAGAAATTGACCGTAATGTCATTCTCAATGTGACAAGCTCTTAAGCTCCTAAGTGACTCATTTTCTAGACCCAGATTTTAGTTTAATACGAATGCGGCTGTAGATGTTCGACCTATCCGATGAAAAACGGTCAACGCAGCCAACCAGCAGCGGTTCACGCAATTAAAGCCTGGAGCGTCACTTGTCGTTACCCACCCTGAGATCTTTGTCATTATACCTTATCATCACCATTTTATGTCTCCATAAATAGCGATGATAGCGAGGACGGGCTCATCACGCAGGCCCAGTGCGGATTGGTGGTAGTTAACGACAGCCAATGCAGCCGGGGCCAACGACATTATGTGCCTTCTGAAGTATGGAGGAGTTCGATACGATAAATTTTTAGTCACCCATCCGATGACTGGTTTTGCGACCTTAGCAATCACAGACCGGGAGCGTTAGCCAATGCGCCTTCGAGCTCTTCAATTTATGTCTCTACGCTCATTTATTTTACTGGACATCATACCTTTTCGAACAGAATATAATAACAATAGTTAGCAGCAAAAATATATGCAAGCCAAACACCTCCTCCTTCGTGGGTATCATACCCTACCATCAGGTAGGTCAAGCGCTTCCTCGTAATAACACAATACTAATGAGATAGTAGTGGGGATGTAGTGGATATCTAATAACTCTGGGAAAAAAGGGACTGGTCAATCCCACATTCAATACGAAAAAAAGGATTTGGGTCAATTTACAAAAGAAAATTACAAAATTCGACTCAAGACGATATTTTTGATTGCCATAACCAAATAACTTTTGGCTAGAAATGAATGAATGAATAAGTAGAATGCAATGTCACTTTTTCTTTTATTAGAATGTCTAGGTATGAAACCCAACTGCTATTTCAGTGAGCATTGAATATATCGCATTCGCAGTAATTCACCACACTAGCCTAGTCAGCTAGCTAGTATAATGGCGAGTAACAATGAGTTAATTAGACATTGTATTGAGTTTGGTCTATATTTAGCCGCCTGGCTAGTTACAGCTACACAGCAGTGCCTAAGGATGTCGCTATTCGATTCAATTGAAACACAACGATGCAAGTAACCATTATGGCTTAAACAATGATCGGTATTAGACCTGCAATTGCACGGGATTTAACGACGTTAAATAATATTCACATATTATGCTGTACCACCCCAGAAAGTGTTAAAAACGTATGATTAATATTGAAAGCGGTATTAAAGGTATATGTAGTTATGTCATCATCAGTACCAGCTCATAACCCCCGATCCGATCCGAACCCTTCGGAGAATCTAGTAGGGCACGGGGACGCGCACTAGTGCGTGATGCCGTTCCCTCTAGATAACCTCTGAAGGTGATTCGTTTCACACGGCTTGAGGGACCCTTTACGTTCCTCGCCGCCCCCAAAAAAGCCCGGTGAAGCTGAAAATGCCGTAGAGGCAATCAGCAATCTCTCTCAAAAAAAAACCAGCTCATAATGTCCCCACTGCTGGGGCACGAGCCTTCCCTATGAATGGATAGGGAGAACGGGCCATGAACCATGGTGGTTGTTAACGACTGCTAATGCAGCCGGGACCAACGGCTTTACGTGCGTTCCGATGCACGGAGAAGCTCGAGATCATATATTTTTGATCACCCATCCGATGACCAGCATTTGCGAAAGTTGTTTAACGTCAGTAATCGCAGACCGGGTGCGTTGACCACTGCGCCATCGAGCTCCTCAGAAATTCATTACTCAGATATGTTAAAGGCTTCCTTTCAATCAAATTCATTAACATTTTAATTTAAAAAATATAAATATGATATGAACAGACCATATTAATCGGGTGTGGAGCCTTGGACGGAAGCTAGTTATTAACAAGAGCTTTGTCATAAAAAAAATTAACCAACTTAACACTTTAAAAAACAGGAAACTAAAAAAAGTAAAAACAGCTCTAAAAAGCAAGAAATAATTGAAATCATATTATTAGTCTAATTGAAGTCGGGTGGTTGGTGGTCAGCTGTGGGATAATTTTGTTTCATTTAAACTTTTATAGTTGAACCATTATCTCCACTTCTATTATTGTAAAAGCCCCACCCGACTTCAATAGACCTTCTTTAAAACTGATATGCTTATCTAGGTAACTAATAACATGATTTCAATCATTTCTTGCTTTTTAGACCTATTTTTACTTTTTTTAGTTTCCTGTTTTTTGAAGTCGGATTTTTTTTGTTAAAAAATATGTTATTTTACGATTTTTAGTGATGGGTAGACCTTACAAGGATGCTTCTTGGATGAGGAAACGACGGCCTAGTAAGTAGTGGTATTCCCATGTAAAACCTTAATTTTAATTAGGTATCATTTTTGTACGAACTGAAATTTTGGCATATTGAATCGTATGAAGTAACTGCTGAGGAATTCCCTCGACTATCTTTGACTGTCGGTAGTCAAAGCACTAGAGACGTTGCCACAAAAGCGATTATGTTAACATGTAAACGTTATGTAAAATCATATTTTTTACACCCAAGAGAAGCATCACCTGTTTCAAAATTACTGGTCCAACAAAATTATGCGAGTCATGATAAACGTTCCGTACCTGCCCCCTGTACTATCGTTAATCCTTACAAACACAAAAATAAGGAAATGAGAAGTAAAAAGATCTGAATAAAGCGGGCCACACAATAGAGACCGGCCATATTTTCCAGGACCTTTTAAAAAAAAGAGGCGGGCCTTTGTCCGCCCTGTCAGCGCATTACATAGCAAGACGAGTGTTCACTTTGGGCCGCAAAACGGAATTGTCGGTCCGTTGTTTACTATTCTTTTATAAATTATAGTTTGTGCTCCATAAAGTACTTACATGGGGACGTATTTTTAATGTCATCAGTGTTCTTGAAATCAAAAGTAACATGAAATAGTCGTCGAGAATTTTGGCGTCAAAAATTATGTGTCTTCGAATAAGAGTAAGAAGCAGCAATCATAATTGAAATCATAGCATTGAATTAGTCACTGGTTCAAAAACCACACCTCCGGTTGTTTCATTAATTGCCAGGTCTTTTTAACACCATTATTTTTAGCCTTTTATTGTATGGGGTGAATAGGTATAGGCAGAAAATATTTATGATGAAAACACGAGTCCGTGGCCCCAGAAGACTCGTTGAACTATTCTGTGAGTGTAAGGTGACTGAGGGTAGTAACAGGTCTGTGCATTGATTTTTCGTGCTCATTATTTATAGCATATAAATATCCCATTGCAGGACTTAATTAAGCCTGTTACATCAAAAATTGCATATGGAGAGAGTAGGCCATAAGCTACCTCGCTTGCCCAACGCAGGTTAGTGGGATTTACCCAATGTCGTCTTACGACAACAATCGCTGATCAACGGCTTAATGTGTCTTCTCTTCATGGAACAGTATCCCGCTACACACGACTTTAAAGTTTATACTGACACCCCCTACCAACCTAGCGGTTACAAAGTAGGTGTCAGTTATCCATACGCAAGCACATGGGACCATCTTCGTCAGGTCATAACGCCGGATCAGGACGCGCCGAAGTGCATTCTTCATCCGGTACTTTTAAGACTAGTGTCTCGAGCGAGTTGCTCCGTGGACACGTATAGTACAGTACCTAATATCCAGATAGGTTACCGGAGCTGTTATCGCGCTCACTTCTCGTTGCACCAAAAGCACAACTCGCAGTTCTACTGCTCGGGGTCGTCAACTCTAATGCCGACTACCAAATGTCCACATTGGTGGCGGAGTTGTAAGCCCACTCATCATGGAACAGCCGTCTGCTAAAAATATTTTAATTTGCTAAACTTAAAATATTTTTAGCTTAACATTGTGAAAGTTGGTAGCGTCACTTCCTTGAACTTGCAACCCGCCATCGAGTGTTGAACACTCCAAACAAAAATAAAATGCAAATTGTTTATTCTGTTTCTACAATTCTAAAAAAGTTTTTAAGTACGGATATAATCTAATATATTGAAAATCTTTATATAGACCATCTTATTTTAGTCTTACTAACTTTTCAAATCGATTGCAAGGTCACAAGCACGTTAAGGTGAAATTCAAATTCAAATTCAGTTTCAGTTTTTTTGTTCGTGATTCACAGGCAAGTCATTAGGTCTAATTGTATTGATTATAAGATGTCACTGCAATCTACATTATCGGCATACGAAAGTAATAAAACCATTAGGATAACAATAGAAATTACTATACTTACATTTACCAAAGGTCAAATAATAAAAAGTATAATGCAAGACTGTAAGGTCATTTGAGAAAATAATATAATATAAATTTAAAAAAAACCACAAAGTAATGTCAATATGAAAAAGTGATAGTGATATATTATTTGATACAGGCCCAATTCAAATTCTTTCATTGTGTAAGTTCGGAGTATTACGTTATATGAGCTTATGGTATCTAACCGTACTGTAGGTATAATTTGGGTTGGGATTTAATAATCTGTACGGAAGAACCCATTACTTGCAAATTAACAACGACATATTCCTAGAATAATACGCAAGGCTATGGAAATTACATAGAATACTTTAATTTCTAAAGAGAAAATTACGTATACTTGTCCTGCGTTATTTTTTTATTCTGATGTTATTATACCTTTTCTGTTACTAAGATCCGTATTACATTGATACATAAATATAATATTTTCTTTGCAACGGCAGAAAGAAATACATTGAAAAAATTACATAGAATTATTTGCAAAGTTAAGTTAAGATCGATGCGCATTTTTTAATTTATGTATGTAATCTTTAGATAAGTAATGAAAAAAATATATGAAAAAAAAAGTGTTGAAAAATTGCCTTGCTTGCAGCTTGCCTAACTGATCTTTAAATATTTGTAAAAATATTAAGATCGGATGTTGAATACATAGTTTTTGACATTGAATAAGGGCTCGTTTGGCTTACAGAGTAAGTATAGAGTGTTGATTAATTTCGGCGAGTTGGATTGAGCCACGATAGCAAAGCTAGTAGTGCACCTGACCCAGCATGTCATGGGGTGCGGGTTCGAATCCAGCTCGTGGAATTTTTTCAACATTTCGTTTTTTTTTCAAATTGTAATTTGTTTAAAAAAAATTAGAATTAACTTGATGAAGATTTATGCTTAATAAATCTCCGTTAGCGTGGAGTTGTCAATGTTTAAGATATACTCGTAGTCTGGCCAAATTAAGCTTGTTATCTACTTCATTAAGACAAAAGAAAAAAAAAACAAGATCGGCTGCCGCATTGGCTATTCTTCTAAAGTTTTCATGAAACGTTTAATCTCAACATTTCCTAGACGTTTCTATCTTCTCTGCATTCATTGCACAAAACGATAACAAGTACTCTATTTTCAAAGCAACAAGATCGGTTTCAGATAATTAGACAGTGCTGAACGGTTGAAGCCATTGTTCTGTGATTTATTCGCAGTTGTACAATTGCATGCCACTTAGTGCTTTGCATGGGAATCTTTGATCAAGTGCTGTTGAATGGTTTGCTACTTGTTTTACTGAGTTCAGGCATCATTATTTAATGCATTTTACCGAATTCATTGTGACTCTGTTGTGAAAACATTTCAAAAATATAATTTTATATTACTTCTTATTTTTTTTTATCACTAAGGCCAACCAGCATAGTTTGCCTGATGGGAAGCGGTGATTTGCTAATGCTCTCATACATTATTTTAAGCGTAACCAGACTTTTTTGGGGGTGGCGAGAAACTTAAAGGGTTCCTCTTGTCGTGTAATAAAAAAACGTCAAATGGTTTCTAGAAGGACTGGCATTATACAAGCGTGTCTCCTTTCCCTACTAGATTCTGCGAGTGGTTCGGATTGTATCGAGAGAGGAACAACCCGAGGGCAAAAGGCTAAGATCTGGGCTCTGGTCTGAACCTGGTATAGAGCGCGTGTGAACTGAGTCTACGTACTCTTGTTCTACGAATACGTGTGTCTTGAGCCTATGCGAGTGTGCATGTTTAGTGTATCGTATGAATGTGCAGTGGCATTTTGAGGATCGGGTGGGAAGTGGTTACCTTAGCAATAAAATTTTGGCCAACTAACATAACCGAGGCTATCGTAGTCTTTAGGCATTCGGCAAACAAACTTATGGTCCATCTATACTAATATTATAAAGAGGAAAGCTTTATATTTTCGTATGTATGTTTGTAACGAATAAACTCAAAAACTACTAGACCGATTTAAAAATATTTTTCACCGTTAGAATGCTACATTAGCGCAGAGTAACATAGGCTATATTAAAACAAAAAATGTTTACCCGAGGGAAGCAGGGACGGGCCCTTTTTTTTAAACTAGGTAAAATGCTTTGCGCATACCCCTAAGGGTGAACCCAGATTATGTGGTACTCTCCTCCGCTTTAAAGCTCTACAAGGGAAAGGGAGTTCTACCCACTAAAAAACCAAGTAACATCCCTTCTCTGCCACAACGATGGCTCGTTATCACGAATGGCAAGCACCGAGTTTGGAGAAACAGCCTAAGAGTCGACAGACGTCTCGAAGAATAAATCACGAAAGCCTCGTCGAAGTTAGAGGTTGGAATGTACTTAGTCATTGAAACAAGTGAAAATGTTACAACTTCATGCGAGAGTGCATGAAATTAGAAACGTTAAATGGTTATTAGAGGAGCTCGATGGCGCAGTGGTTAACGCGACTGGTCGGCAACTTTCTCAAAGGCCGGTCATCGGATGGGTGACCAAAAATGTATCATCTCAAGCTTCGGAAGGCACGTAAAGCCATTGGTCCCAGCTGCATTAACAGTAGTTAACAGCCATCAATCCGCACTGGACCCGCGTGGTGGTTAATGGCCCGTTCATAGGGAAGGCTCGTGCCCCAGCTGTGGCAACATAAAATGAGCTGATAATGATAATGATGAAATGGTTTTACAAGCATACAGTAACTAAAATCTACACAAAGTACCTAATAAAAATGGGTCGCCACTCAGTTTACGCTGTAACCTAATGTAATGCCGCGGCAATTGTTGGTCGATAATTTACTAACATGCATTTAGAATAACTAGTGGTCGCCCAGTGGTCGAAATTCGACCGTAATTTTTATATAAGGTTGCACGGATTGTATCCTAAGCAATGAAAAATTAAAAAAAGAAAGAATGTGAGTTTGGATTGGCATTGACAGATTAAAAGTAAAATGTTAGCATTCTGCACTCCTTCTCTATATAAACTATAAGTGTGCGATATTTCATACTCCTCCGTCCGCGCAATTTTCGTTAAAAGAGGTACAAAGTTTTTGCTTCACGTATTATTTTATAGATTTGAAATAATAAGCAATGTAGTAGTAGCAGTAGTAAACAGTTTATAACTGTCCCACTGCTGGGCAGAGGCCACCATCATTGAAATCAAGTCATCGCTACAATTGATGGGCTATGGCTTAATCGCCACCCTTGTCAAAGGCGGGTTGGCGGGTAAATGATAGACGTATTATCGTCAACTGTTTATATAGTAATACAATAAAATATAAAGGCTGTATAAAGGTATAGACAAAATAAATAGTATAGAAAGGAGGTTGGCTTGGAGATCGCCAACAGTACTTAAATTAGTTATTTATTAATATAATTATTATCTTAGGTTATACATACTATGTAGTTCGTTAATCTATAATTTTCGTATTCCGAAAAGCAATCAACATATCTATACAATATAGTAGGCACAATCTCCTGTACTTTTTTTAGAATAACATGTGATTAAGTGATACAAAATACGGAGACTGAAGAAGGTAAGCTTCGTACAAACGCGCTTGAGCAACGCACACATCATAAACCTCTCGCGGACACGGAATCTCATAACAGCTACGCACGGACTGTACCGAGATCCGTTTCCGTGCAAGGGGTCTATGTGTGAGTTGTCCGAGTGCGGTATGCATTAAGCCTACCTTCTGAGTACTCTTTATTTTGTGGTATTGCCCTGAGATTTAATACAACGACATTAACTATTTGCTACCCACATACCAAAACTAATCGCCGAGGAGTACTGTTGACACAGCAGATTACCGTGGATTACTGGATATATAGAGGATCTTGGGAAGCCATAATATGATTGCTTATGGATTATGTGTGTCATATGCGAGTTCACTGACGTCGTCTTTGTTTCAAACCAGATTATTTTAATAAGGCAGTTGTATCGGCAGAGGTAAAGATAATTTAAAACAAATGAAACACTTTTAAACAATAATAATCTTTAGGTATAACAAATAGAGCTTACGAAATTTATGACTTGTAAAAAACTATATGATAAAAAAAAACTTAAATTGTTATTATTACAATACACACCTAAGAACAATGTAAATAGTAATTAAATTAGGGCTTCGTACCTTTTAACAAACAATTCAAAGAAAATCCCTACAAAAATAGTATAGATTTGAAATTACTATCAAAATACAGTCTCTATCGTCATCCTACTGCAAAAAAAAAAGTTTCCAGTTTCCACTTCGATGTATCTTAAATTGTCTCTAAGTGTTTTTCATACTAAAAGTCTAACTTGCTAACTAAATTACGGTTGTGTTTTATTAGTAAATGCACTATACCCGCCAATAACTTTTTATAAAATGATAAATTCATCTTGCAGATACCTTCGGGGAAGCCCGCTAATTAAGTGGTGACTCTTCTCCGGCTACAGCTTCCCTATTCAGGATCGAAGACCTCGACAGGGATTCTGGAGATGGGAGGAGGGGGTAAATAACATACCCACTAAACTCTTTGTACCATCCCATCATATATCGCAAGGTACAGACACGAGCAAAGATATGTAAACAGTTGTAACTTTTAATACAATGGAATAAGAATTAAAGTGTATACATATCTGTTCTCGTCATTGTACGCTTACGTATGCTAGTCCAGCGTGACGTAGTAAGAGGTAACCTTTTTTAGAGAATTTAGTATACTTGAATAGTCTTCAAATAGTCGCTCTATTAATATTTCTATTTTCAGTACACCGCTGGCAACAAATTGTTATTTTGTGGGCTCCAAATGACTTTGATGTTTTAACCATTAGTTTAGGAAATTATGGTAAGTCATAAATGCAGAATTCAGAAAGTGGATTCGAGTCTTTGGATTTTGTTGATGTTATTAATTTTACTATTCTAATTTAATTTTTACATATCATAAATGCTGTGCTTCGGAGAAGGTTAGGCGTTTATGTTTTCTCTAATAATTTTACTTTACGTCGTTTTATAATTCGGAACGTTTTTGTTTTTCACTACACATTCTTACCATACTTGTGTGTGTACTTGATATGACGTAAGGAAAATGTCAACCAATATGTAGCAAAGATGGTGCGTAAGCTTGTTCATTCAATATACCTACAAATTAACGAGTGCAAAATGAAACATGATACGCATCATCAGGCGACATCACATCTCAGATTAGCAGGCCTCATAACGTACTCGGCACTGTCAGCAGTGTAATGCCTTACATTGTTTACCCAACAAAAGAGCTTTGTGCTACACACCGCATCGCGAAAATTTCGAATACAGCTACGAGACTACGACAGCGTAGTAGCAGCGTAGCACACATTGCGTGTCGTAGCGACGCTCGCTGTAATGCTACGACTCTAAATCGCGCACTGCTCACTTTTCAAAACTTTTTCCAGCCGTTTCTGTTCTCCTATTTGCATTCTCTGCAATTAGTTTCACAAAAAAACATTTGTAGCGAATTTCAAAACATGCTTTTCAGAGGCAACGCTAAATTTCCATGTAAGCAAAGGTTTAAAAAGTTCCGTGACAAACGCCATTCCATTTTGTAAACACCGCTACGGCAAACTTAACACTTTATTAAATGGGACATGGGTTTTTGGTAATTGAAGCTATATTTCGGGTTTAACGACCACCTACGTGAGAGCGATAAAAGATAAGCTCACATCAGCCACCGCTATAATTAAAGGTTTATTGTTTTCTTGAATCTTCGAGTGCCATTTAGTATCTCCCGTGTGAAATGAGTTTTGTTCATATTACTTCGTAATTCAGTAGCTAAAGTAGGTTAATTACAAGAAGAAAAAAAACATTGTCTTTTTCAGATCCAACTCTCTTGTTATAAATGATTAGAATGAATAATCTTATTAGTTTATAATTAAAACAATTACAACAATAATTAAACTCTCGGTGTTTTCCTTTCAATAAATAACGTATCGAATTTACAAAATTCTAAATAATGAATCTGTAGAACGTGATCATTTTCATTCAATAATAACAAAATCTGCGAAAAGGTTTAAATGTTATTATCGCTTCCTCGAAACGAACTTCGATAAGTTCTTTAAGTTGTACAAATTTTACTTGATAGTTAATTATATTATTTTATTAAAATAAGTTTAAATTAAAATACAAAGAAACTATTTATTCTCATAAAAGAGAAGCGTTTGACAGCTGATGTAACATGGCGATAAGGGCGAAAATTGAATTGCACCTTCGGAATTCTAAACCACGGACGAGCTGGCTACCTTATCTCTAACAATTGGTACACAATAACTGAACATTTCAACGTCAGTATTATAGACAGACAGCAAACATGCTACGCTCGATGCTTCGTCTTTAAGGCCGCGTCTTCAACATCTGCGGTGAGCGGGGCGGGAGCGGTAGCGGGGCAATTACTACAGCGTCAAAAAGTCTCGAAACATTCGACAGTTGCCTGCCGCTTGTGTACCATTCTCTTATTTTTATGTTATTAGATTTTTTATATTACTAGTTTGCAAACGAGCAGGCGGGCCGCCTGATGGTGGACGGTGACCGCCGCCCATGGACATTAGCAAAATCAGAGATGTTTTTGTGTTGCCGATCTGAAGAAAACCTCTTTACACCCCTTTTGAAAGAATCCATGGCGTAGCTCAATGAGAAAACCTCGGATGGCAGATTATTGCGCCGCTCCTGGTATCGTCGAGGAAACTTGTCAGTGTGTGCGAAGTGCGGCACTGAATGGAAAGAGAAAGAATTATTATTATAGAGAAACGATATTATTTGGTGAAATGAAAAAACGTCAATTGACATTTTAATATTTAACACATTTAACAAGTGTAGTGTTTGCTAATGTATCATTTGCTAAGTGAGTTTTTGTAAGATGATACTTTTGTCAAATGTCTCGTTTGCAAAATGAACATTTGGTGAAACGTTGTTTGTCGAATGACCATTTGTCAATAATTTTTTGGTCAAACATTAGTAATCCCTAGAAATCATCTGACGATGTTTCGATCACACGGCAGGAGGAACCCACGGAGGAGGAAGTATCTCACCACCCCCAAAAAAGTCCGTCGACGCTGAGAATGCCGTCTAAGACCAAAAAGGTAATCTTTTAGGCCTTAGGCCATCAGCAAACTCTCTCCAAAAAAAAGGGTTGAATACGAGAAATCGTATATCCTATTAATAGCACTTTTACGAGTATTAATGCTTAATAGCGCATTAAAAGTCTTTTAAAAATAACGAGAAAAAACTTGTGCCTTTTATAGTTTTTGTAAGTGACGATAAGGCCTGAAGGTGAAAGCACGCTTATTAAACCCAAATTAACAAAATTTATGACTGCTACTATTTTAGTATTATTATAAAATTTTACTTTAAGAATTTGGCCGACGATAATACTGACACAATAGAATTACCTATCAAGACGTTGATCTTATGCTTGAGCTTCCCAAATACATGGCAAAGGTAATAATTAAAAATAACAGTCACATTATTGTAAAATATGGAAAAAGGTTGGAAGAGTAGGGAACAATATTGTTGTCAATATTTCTTTCTCTATTTCTATATTATAGTTCATTTAGTTTATACTCTGCAATTAATATTAAGGACTATGGTTATTTCAATAATTTAATAGTTATTAACAAAATGACAATTACATCGTTTTCATTTCCATCATTGGCCTTATCATCACTTAACATCTGGTGAGATCTTACCACTGTGCTTACCCGTTAATATAAAAAAAATCCTTTAACAGTATTTAAAGTCTATTTGAAATTATAACAGACTCCAAAGCCATCTTTAGCCAAATATGATGTCGTTAAGGATCGCCATATAACTAGATATTTATGAATACGTACACCAGCATAGGTAGTTTATATTGGAGAAAATTAAAGGCTGTCTCCAACATAGTTTATTGTCTATCCTCCAATAGACCATAAAACGTGAAAGGTTCTTAAAGTCAAAATGTCACCTGCTTTTTGTATTATAGCCCAACGGCTGACGATGACGTCACAAAAGAGAGAAAACTTCTTATACGTAGGCGTATCGGGAAAGATGTAATTGAATAAAAGCATTCGTTTCCCTTTTATGGTACCGTGAAGTATCTGGCACAAAGATTGGTAGAGGGAATAAATAATAATGTATACATGGTTCATGTAAGTCTGGCTGACGTCACAAACTTTGCACAATGCTGTTAGACATAACAATGAATATTAGAATAGCCAACGTATGCTTTTATATAGAATAACAACAATTTTGTTGGTATCGACCAACTCTTGTAAATATTACAAAAACACAAATGTTGAAAAAATTTCCACGAGCAGTATTTGAACCTTTATCCTTCTGACATACCGGGTCAGGTGCTCTCCCAATTGAGCTATCGTGGTTCTAACGGCTGGTTAGAACCAGCCTAAATTATTCAACACTATTTACTTGTTTACTTTATTTAACACTATTTTTTTTTTTTAAACATTTGTGTTTTTGTAATTTGTTTTGCAAAAAAAATTGAGTTAAAGTTAAATAAAACAAAAAAACATTTTATAAATAGCTTGCCTTCTTCTTAACTGATCTTTAGTATTTGTAAAAATACTAGATCGGATGTTAACGACGGTAGTTGTTGACATTGAATGGGCGCCTTTGGTTTTCAAAGTAAAAAAGTAAATAGTGTTGAATAATTTCGGCGGGCTGGTTAGAATCACGATAGCTCAATTGGGAGAGCACCTGACCCGGTATATCAGAAGGGTGCAGGTTCAAGTCCTGCTCGTGGAAATTTTTTCAACATTTGTGTATTTGTGATTTGTTTTGCAACAAAATTTGCGTTAAAATTATATAAAACAAAAAACATTTTGTAAATTTTGTTTGATAATAGAAATGCTGTAACAAATTGTTCACCACCTTTATGTCACACAACTGTTAAAAATGTTAACAAACACAAAAACAAACTTTCAAACATAATTTATTTTTACAAAATAACAGACATGCTTTTTGTCCGGGACGATTGGAAATTAATCGTATTTTATGTCATGAATCCATATTGGCATAGCAAATTGATTTTTCAAAATGTAATGTAATGTAATTCTAACATCTATGTGTTTAACATGTTTCTTGTGAATAAATGATTTGATTTGATTTGTAGCAATTAAACGTCCAGCCTCGAACCCGAAGTTCAAATAAGATTTAAGAAGGTACACTTTTTTTTATTAACCATTCCAGCTATCTTGTTGACCCATCTATAAAAGTTATAATCTACGCTTGGTTTTAGCTATGGGTTTTTTTGCATTTAACTATAACGATTTATTTACAAGTTACAATCGTGTTATACAATCTGTCCGGGGAAGTAGTAATCAAACTTTAAGAGCGTGATCTATGAGCAATTTTATCAATAAAAATACCTCAAATTAGGGTTCTGACTGAGTAATAAATTTACCCTCTTTCTTTGTTTTTTTTACTTAAATCAATCCTTACTCTCTCAAAATGTATAGGGCCTGTACGTGTTTGCTATTTCTACTAATAGGTAATCTTCTTAGCTATCGAATGATACCAAATATTTACTTATCAGTGTCAAGGTACCCATGGCATCGCTTTTTTTAAAGGAAGAGGTAAAGAAAAACTTAAAGGGGAGAGGCGGGTCAGACGCCATTATTAGAGGTATTTTTATCGATAATATTATCCATAGATCACGCTCTTAAAGTTTGATTACTACTTCCCCGGACAGATTGTATAATATTTTGGTACTTACCTCTAGACTCTTATGATGCGTGCACAGAATGATCCAAATTATCAGTCATATTTAAAATAACAAAACATGTAATTCTTAATTAAACCTATTGAAAGGTTAGTCTTAGCATGCAATTATTGCTAGGACGAGTATGCTAGTTAATATGCCCGCATTTAACCCAAGCATCCGTCCGTTCGGCTACCGACGCTCATTTTGATTGTTATATCAGTACTTAGTTTGATCGGCGGTAATCCTTTTCCTTAGCCTACATGGCTTGGTACCATTATAAGTATGTTACCGCAACAACGGCTTGGTGGCCGAGTGGGGCAAAGTGCTCGGCCCGATACCCGAACGTCCCGGGTTCAATTCACAGGTCAAGTGAGTTTCGGATTTTTTATGCATTGCCCACGTTTGTGATCGCCACTATTTGCAAGCGTGTTGATTTTTTATTGTTTATTTTATTGTATTCAGCCAATACTCATCAATTGTAGTGATGACTTGATTTTAACGGATGTGGGACAGCTACAGGCTATTTACTTTACATAATATCACAACAATGTAATAAGAATAACTGTTTCCGCATTTAAAAAAAAGGCAAAGTGTTACCCGCACCCCATGATATGCCAGGTCAGGTGCACTACCAACTATGCTATCGTGGCTCAATCTAACTCGCCGAAATTAATCAACAATATCTATATCAACAATATTTACTCTTACTCTGTTTCCTCAATTAAAAGAAATAATACATTTCGATATCCCATACTAACTTCAAAATTCAACTTTATTTTTAAAGCAACAAGCCGTGGGAAAGTTAACTTACTCATCATTAGGTAAGCAGTTGTGGCGAATCAAATAGAAAAGGACACTTTAAACTTAATTATTAGCTTGTATTAAATAAGTTGGTATGTTATTCAAACATCGTTCGGTATAACATAATAGCAATCTGCCAATAACGTTCAATTCTCCAACCCAAGGGCTTGAATTATAAATTTAACAAGCCAACTTTGATTCCCACTGTTATACAATAAATTTCCATTAAATTAATCAAGTAACCCAAAGTTTACTTTCATAAACTCAATGTACTGTGAAGAAGTAACTTTAGACTTTAACAATCTAAGTATAAATGTAAAGAGACATGGCTTTTCTTCACCTATTAATGTCTTTATTTAATACCACAACGTCGAAACACTTTGTCACTTCCATCTGCTCTGATAATACTTATTCTTATATTACTTCTCTTTCTTCAGAGATGATAGGGCTGAATGTAGAAGGCTTTACCTGAAATCTTAAACTAATCTTTAACTCGCTATATGTATATAAAACTGATGAAACATAAAATATTTACACGAAGCCCGAAGACCAAAGTGTTAAACCAATGCATCCTACCCGTAATGATCTTCGGAGCCGTGACGTGCACACTAATGTCGCGCCTAGTGTTCAAGTTGAAAGTTGCTTAGCGGGCACTGTAAAGAGCGATGGAACGAATCCAAAATGAGGAAATTCGTCAGAGACAACGGACACAGCTCATACGATTAGCAAGCTGAAGTGGCAGTGGGCTGGTCATATCTGTCGCAGAACCGATGATCGTTGGAGGACAGATGGAGCGACGATCAGCGCAAAGCGACTGGCGTAAATTGGATGCGGAGAGCAGAAGAATCCCGAAGATCCCCAATCTTCGGCTCTCCGCATCCAATTTACATTTTTCAGTGGCGCGCCTTGGGAGTTGCCTATGTCCAGCATTAGACTGGTTGATGATGATGGAACACAACACTGCAATGTTGTTACGGCAACAGATTAGTTGTTTGAAGCAACTTTCGCAATCGCCGGTCATGTGATGTGTAGCCAAAACTTTATCATCTTGAGCTCCTCCGTGCTTCGTAAGGCACGTAAAGCCGTTGCTACCGGCTGTTTTAGCCGTCGTTAACAATCACCAATTCACACTGGGCCCACGTGGTGGTTTATGGCCCGTTCTCCCTATCCATCCATAGGGAAGGCTCGTGTCCTAGCAGTGGGGACATAAAATGAGCTGATGATGATGATGAATGTTGATATTTGTTATCGTAATACGAGTAATAGGTATTCATATAAAATATTCACGAAAAGTAAAAAATAACGACAAGGTTCACGATATTTAATTTTATGTAAATAAAATCTTGAAAATATTATAGGTAGTGCTAATGTTTAGTAATTCGCAAATAAATCGTACCGAAACGGCGTATTCGCACGTACACCGGGTGAGTTATCTAAATGGGTCAGTAGGGGAAACCTGAAACAATAGCTAGGAAAATTCGTTCTTTGGAGTATCCAAATAGTTGGTTCTTGCGTTAAGAAAAAATATTTTATTGCCACGTTGCGCACCTTTAAGTATAGGTAACCTTAATTTTAAACTTTTTTTTGATGTTTCGGTAAGAAAGAAATGAGGTCCAGTAAAATTACTTAACATAGAGCTATATCTATACTAAGATTATAAAGAGGAAAGCTTTGTATTTTTGTATTTTTGTTTGTAACGAATAAACTCAAAAACTACTGGACCGATTTAAAAAATTCTTTAACCATCAGAATGCTATATTAGCGCTGAGTAACAAAGACTATATAAAAATTACCACCCGTGCGAAGCCGGGACGGGCCGCTAGTAATAAATAACTTAGTCAGAGTATTGCAAGCACCAAAGGCTCAAATCCGAACATGTTTAACTTTTTTACAACAAAAGCATATCAAATTATTATCATCGTCATCATCACCATCACCAAGTGAGGTATTTTCCCATTACTACCAATAGAAGAAAAGTTAACTTCAAATACGAGATTTGTTGAAAGTTATTTAGTTTTTTTATAAGACAACTAGCAACTGCTAGTTGCACGTGGACGAAGTCACGGGCAAACTTGCCCGTAACTTCGTCCACGTGGATTTCGTATTTTTTCGTAAATAAATGAATACTACGTTTCCCAAAACAATAAATAGAATAACTTATAGAAACTGTTTCTTTTGCATGCATTGCGCATACCACCGCGTTTGCAAAAACACGGCGGTCATGTGAGACTCCCCCAAGATGGTGGTATGGTATGGTGATGGATGGATGGGTGGGTGGGGGTTGGTCAGCGCACGCTGATGAAGCAGCCAAATTGCGCTTCTTTATTCTGACTTCATAAGGAAATTTTAAGATTTGGATGTGTCAACTATTGTTTATCAAAATAAATTATAACCGATGTCCACTCTGAATTTTTGGATAATATCTTTTATGAAGATTAAATGATTAATTCAAGTATTAATTTGTTTTATTTTTGAGAAAGTACCTACCTATTTGAAGACCTGGACTACCAATTACTTACCTTGAACAAGGAAAGTCCAGTTCCAACGGTGTACAGCCTATAACTAATATTAAATGATAATAATTAATATTTATTTATTATATGGTATGATATGGCTGTCTGCAAGCTGACCGAAACATTGCTTTTCTAGGATACATTATGTAAGACATAATCACCATACTGATGTAGGATTGTGTATTGATTAGGAAGGAAATATTAATCTCAATCTCTAATTTTAACCTCTATTTCTACAACAGAAAAAATATATATCTCGTGAACCTGGATGAATAAATTAAAAATGTTTTCTAATTATGAATATAACGTGTTTTTTCTACAATATGGAACAACAATCATCAGGGCACAACAATTTTTTAAAGGTACCCAAGTGCTCATACAAATGGGCATTCTCCTTTACGAACTTTATCTGTTCACAACATTAGTATAGATAATTACGTTATTGTGGCTTTACTATAAATGCTAGGTATATCGTGTCGCTGACTTTTTTTTCTTCAACTGATGCGTATCATTTTTGTAGTACATTACTTTCATGTAAACCCATCCGTTTGATCAGCGTACGCTGATGAAGCGGCTAAGCAGCGCTTTTTTATCGACTTGACTTCCAAAGAAGACCGGCGAGAGTCGCCCTAATATTTTACGAAGTAGGTAGTACACTTTCGGAAGCATGAAAATTAAATTAAATTAAATTCCTACAATTTACTTTTACGAACGTATGATTTATTAAAGAATGAAATAAAAAGATAAATTATTTTCTAATCGCAAATAATTGACTGAACAAGACGCTTGCTACAGTGTTATAACTAAACGATTAAAACACTTCATAAATACGTTTCATTTGACTCAGTCGTCATGTACACCAAAGCCATTTTTATTTACTTATTAGATACATCAAAGAAGGCACATAACAATATTAAAAACTAATTAATATTTTGATAGTTTTAAAATCATTAGAATACGGTAGGTCCGCATTTTAAAAGAAGTATAAAGCAAAAGCTGCTGATGAATTGGCTGTATAAACATAGATTCTTTTTACAAAAACACAAATGTTGAAAAAATTTGTTTCGCAACAAAATTTGCGTTAAAATTGTATAAACAAAACAAAAACATTTTATAGATTCTTTTGCTTTTCTTATTTAGAGACAGACATTGACCAATGAGTGACGTGACCTCTGAGAGCACGTGACTGATAAACAAGTTACTTTGCGTGACTGTCAGTCACGTCAAGTCATTTGACTTGACACATTTTCAGTTTTTCTGTATTGTTTGTTGTGTTTAAAGCTCTGAGTACTACTCAGAGGTTTAAAGTGGTTTATTTCATTGGATTTTCGCGTGTTATACCTATGGACTTTAGATTCTTGCCTTATTGCCCCCTGGATTTTGATTTGCAAATTATTTGGTTTCTATTGGTAAAATGACATATTGTGGTATATGAGATTTGCAAGCCGCCAGGGTCATATAGAACCCCTGCTTCATTTTTGGATGATTTGTTAATTATTGAAATAAAAACCAAAATATTTTTAGTTACTGTTTATTTATTTGAACCTTTATCCTACACTACAGTCAGAAAATAGTTAACATGCTATGCTATACGTCTAGGTAAGTATACAGAGAATATTTGATGTACAACCAAGATCTTCAAAAATAAACATTAATTAAAACTAATGTGTAAAATAAACGCGAGTAGATTCGTAAAAGTTGTTTCATTTCAATGTGTAGTGTTCGCGTAATCTTTAGAAAACAAAATATTTGCTGTTAACCCTGAGTCTCCGAGTAGGTAGATACCTACTATGTCTATGATAAAACAATGGTTACTTTCGTTATTTGTCTTTGTTATTACCTACCTATTCATCTATTTTATCATTAATTATTTATTTTTAATAACTATTTGCGTTGTTTTTATATAAAAAGTTATAAATCTAATATATAAAATTCTCGTGTCACAGTTTTCGTTGCCATACTCCTCCGAAACGGCTTGACCGATTTTGATGAAATTTTTTGTGCTTATTCGGTATCTATGAGAATCGGCCAACATCTATTTTTCATCCTCCTAAATGTTAAGGGTGGTCCACCCCTAATTTTTTTTTGATTTTTGAAATTTTTCCAATACAAAATGATTTGTTTGTAGTGTTGTCATGGAAACTGTCAAAGCGGTACGAAGTCCGCCGGGGGCAGCTAGTATAATATATAATATAATTGAAATGAAACAACTTTTACGGATCTACTCGCGTTTATTTTACACATTAGTTTTAGTTAATGTTTATCCTAAATCATTAATTTTTAAACGTCAGGATAAACATTAATTAAAACTAATGTGTAAAATAAACGCGAGTAGATCCGTAAAAGTTGTTTCATTTCAATGTGTAGTGTTCGCGTAAACTTTAGAAAACAATATATAATATAATGATTTTTACCCTTACTTCTATATTTTTTGATTATTAAACATATCTCTGTTGTCCCAACTTTAAAAACATAAAAACAATTAACTTTTTTGTTAGTCTAGCATAGTTCTTTAAGTACCATTCGATTTCATCCATGAACGGGACCTATAAATCTAGGCCTGAAAATACATAGACGTTCGCCAGTCTCCTTTAGAGATTTCGAGCTGAACACTTATCTTCATTAAAATATAGCCTATGTTACCCGCAAGATATGTAGCATTATATTAGTGAAAGAATTTATGGAATTGGACCCGTAGTTCCAGAGATTAGCTCCGACAAACAAACAAACAAACATTATCACAAACGTTACCTCTTTATTAATAGTATAGATTTCACGCAATTCACTATACACACAGAGAAAGTCACGGCCAGCAGTTAGTACTAAACGGATAACAGAACAGTGAAAACACAACCACACCCCGCCCTAGTCGCAAAATAAAAGTACCTTCTTAGCGCTGCATCTAATGACGAAATGAGCCATTTATTCGAAAGTGAAAATTGGCGGAACACGATCGCTAGGGTCTTTATGTTCCCCGAGAAGAAGTTGTGGACACTGAGAGTAATCTAGTTCTTTCAATCCCTTTGTAAGGACATTCCCAAGGTCTTTTGTGAAAGACAATTATCGTTCCGAACATTTCTAGCGTGAAAACGTATTTACGGGTACCAAAATAGTATGATGGGAGGACCGGAGGGTTGAATTTGCAGTGGATTAAAGTCAGAATACGCTTCAAAGATCCATATGGAGTGCTTCGGTGAAGCTTTCGACTGATTAACGGGTTGACCTGAGGCATTTAATATGACTTTAGCTGATACATCAGAAATATTTAAAAGGAAAGCTATCAGTAGCGATTAATATTTTTATTTAATTTAATAATATACCTTCTATAATCATTCTAATCATTCTATCGGAATAGAAATAATAAATAAAATGGCTGTTCCGTATCCAGATTCATTCAAATTGATAAAATTAACAAATAGCATTAGCAGCACAATCTATTTTTGAAATGAGCTACTACCGATATTCATGTCGAACTCTTCTCGATAAAAGAAACGAACGAATGTTTAGTAAAATAAAAACATACTTTTTCAGATATTTGTTTGTTTTGAATGTTCTAGTTGTGTTACCTAAATATCAATGAAACAACGCTGACAAGATACGTGAGAAACAAACACTTAAAAAATCAATTAAGCAACCAGTGTTCCAGTACTACCACGAGTAGTTATAACAAATGGGATCGTCGAAACGGAGGAATCGCGCCACTCATTCCCGCCTCTACAACTGCCGTGTAGCTACAAGATCAATAACGTTGGCTATATAATAAATCCCTGGCCAGTGAAGTGAAGCTCAGGTCGTTTCCCAGAAAAGTTAATCTGTCTTGGAACCGGCAGCGATATTAATCAGAAATAATGAGTGGAGAGTGTACGAAAATAAGTTGTTACGTAATCGGCGGGAGTGATCCTTTGTTCCGCGTTTGCTTATTAAACGTTGGAATATTTCACCATCCATTTAATTTGTTCAGATATAGGTACCGGTTTTTGGTTCAGTTTTTAGCGACGCAACATATAATTATTGTGCTGGTCTTGCTTGTTAGTCGTTCTCGCCTCGGAGGCCCAACTAAACTGAGAAAGAGTTGTGAAACATATATTTACCACTTACTAATAAAAATAAAAGCAATCACTAAGGAACAGTCAATCAGAACCCCGCCTCAGCTTGTGTTGTTGAGAACGCGGCTTGGTGTTCTACCCACAAAGTGATACTTGCTGTGCTGTGTACTTCTGGTAACGTGCTCGGCCGTATAAGAAGTCTTAGGTCTGGCTTTGACGATACCAAAGTTTGTGATCATCAAAGCGTGGTGATTAATTCAATACCCATCATCACACATGACTTGTATTCTATGATGGAGCCCTTTGTTTAGCAGTGGTTATTTGGTTAATAAATACTTTGGTTGTTAGTAGGTTTATTTTAGTTTGTAGCTATTACAATTATAATGTTAGTGACATTTTGGATTCGCCAGTTTGTCAATACTTGAGGTTTGAGCTTTCATCTTTGACTTAATTTTCGCTAATCATAAGATTATTACTTGAAGAGGTAGGTAATAAAAAAATAAAAACGAACGAGCCTTACAGTAGTCGCATTATGATGTGTAACATTTGACATCTCACCTAAGTAATAAGACATTTTAAAGTTTGAGTTTCACCCGAGTCCTTGCCGTAATAACACGTGTTGTGAGACTCCATTTTAATTTTTATCTGCCGTACTCTTACTACTAATAATAATAAAAATACTTGAAATTGGCTAAAGGTTTAGCATTTAATTAAGATAATTAATTAATTTTAAAGTTATATTCTGAAGAAAATGGGTCAGATATATAATATTACATCATTTAATAACTATAAAATAAACGCAGTAAATACTCATTAGAAGAATTATCAAAATGACTTTTAATAGTCAAATGACACAATATGTCATATATTATATTAATTGAATTTACAAAATGGCGCGCGCTTGCGCGCTTCCCCGACTACCTGTTACGCTGTTACACATACTTCCGTCCCATTTCACGAATCATTCTCACAAATTGCGTTAATAGAAAGCGAGCGGGAAGATGTTGCACATTAAGAACACACTGAATTACGTTTAATAACACAACTAGGGTTGTTGCACCATTGTTCAACAGGAACCAGTTTTCGACAGTTTATATTTTAATTATTAAAATAAGACCCTTATTTTTTTAGCAACGGATTTATTTCTTAAGCAACAAATGAATAAAGACCACCTGCTCCTTACTGTCATTACGAAAAACGTCAATGGAAATCTATGTAATTATGGCGACGAAAACTGTGTCGAACTTTGGCTTTAAAGTGCTGGTTCACAGCAGTGCTGGACATTGGTGCCACTACCCTACCAATGTTAGTTTCTAATCATGTGAAATTGCAACACAAACTCCTCTACTAAGTATTTGCCTAGAAAATTCTAGTTGCTAATCACGCTACATGCTTGTTTCTCATTACCCACAGTCTCGTAACGGCCCCCACTCTTTGTTCAATGGTTCTAAGTTAAAATTTAACTCTGAACGTAGTCAACAGAAAGTTCAAATTGCTTTGACATAGACAATTGCTAAAGTCAACTGAAACTAGAGGAAGGCACTGCTACTTTTTGTTAAGCACATACACATACGAGCAAAGCAAAATTTTAAACGCACTCTTATTTAAAAAAAAGCATTATTTTAGTTGATGAAAGGCAATAACGAAAAAAGTGGAATATAAAAAATAAGTGATAGTTATATAAACACCTAATTTCGTCAGTAAAAGATGTTATGTTAAAATTATTATTGTTCATAATAATTTATGTTAAGACTTATCGAAAAATTTGGCGCGATAAAGCGGAAACTCGATAGTACAAGAATAGCGCGTTAGGGTTGCGATCTTGTAAGTTAAGCGACTTTCGCAATGCCAGATCACCAGATGAGATCACCAAATTTAAACGTCTCGAGCTAAGCCGTTGAGTACCGTTAGTGGTTGTAAGACAGTAGTCGTTGATACCGACCAATTAGCATTGAGCAGCGTGGAGGGTTGCGGTATGATCTCCTGACGTGCTACTACTTCAAAAGGAAACTACTACTGGTGTGAATCTATCATTGGTTTTCTAATGTATAACTGGGACGGGACGTGGTTACTATAGGTGTGTATGTCGATTGAAAACCTAGCTTTTCATTTGTTTTTACAAAAGTTCAAGCAAACTTCGACAGCCTTGCTTTTTGATAAAACATAAGTACAAACTGGTACATACGCATTACTCAAGCAATAGTTTCGTACGAAGGGTACAATAAATTGTTAACGACCCAATAAAAGCGAGTTGAAGAAAGGGCTACTTCACTCAGCGTATCTTGTACGCAGAATCTATAAACATATTTCACATTATGTTTTGGCGTGGTCCTCGCATAACTGCGGGGGAAGAATATTACACAAAAGACGATGTAGCCAAGTCTGTCCACCGCTGACGCAGCCACTCCGTTGCCATACGTTGTGGCCACGAAGTTAACGGTGAGCTGTAAATTATTATCTGTCCTTTTTTTAATGAAGTAAGACAGGCGTTATCATTAAACCGTATCTTACAATGTCTATTTCTATGAATTGTGATTCATTAATTCAGATACTCTCTACATAAAAAAAATAAAGATTTTTGTATTTTTATTTATTAAAGAAAGTGAAAAACACGGTTTAAAAACTCCTTCAGTATATTTTTTCTTTGTCTAACTCATCATCGCCAGCTTATTTTATGCCCCCACTATGCTAGGGCACGAGCCTTCCCTGTACATGGATAGGGAGAACGGGCCATATACCACCACACGGGCCCAGTACGGTTGGTGGTTTTTAACGACTGCTAATGCAGCCAGGACCAACGACTTTACGTGCCTTCCGAAGCACGGAAGAGTGTAACTTTTTATTGTTCAAATTCTAATTCTAATTAAAAATTGTTTATTTAAACCAACATGTTGATTAGTTAAAGTTCATTAAAGTAAATTCATAATATTATTGCTATATTATGCTATATTATGCTATATTCTGTAGGGGGTTTACTATAAGACCTTAATAAAAAAATATATTGTTACAACTCATGTATAACTACTTATGGAGAGCAATCCATGATTGAATGGAATTGAATTGACCTCTTTTATATTTTAGAACCATTTTTAAAAACAAGAAATACAAATATTTAAGTATTGAAAAAACAAAAAAGGATATCAATAACAAAAAATAATAATTTATTCAGATGCACGTTTTGATTTTATAAGAAATAAAACAGTAACATTCTTTAATGTTTGAGACTTAGGATATTTGAGAAGCTTACTTAATTGAAAAGACTTACGTGAACTTACAAAAAGTATGAAGGTACAATGTTATCTTCAACTATGATAAATATACTTCAAACAAAATCCCTATAGCTAGAAAGTCAAAGAATGTAAAAAGGTACTTTCAGTAAACACAAAATAGGTCATCGATAAAGCATTGTCCTCCTTTCGTTTATTCTCGCGTTTATCCGCGCCTTTCATAGCCGTACCATAGCAGCTTTGAGTACCTTTTCTTTTGTGACAGATGTCAGCATACCGTGGAGGGGGACATATTAAAAAATGCGTCTCAATGGCCTAAACCTACTCCTCGTCGGACATGAATGAGCTGTCCTTTTTCTTGTGAAGTACGGCTTACTAAGGGATTAATGAAAGAGTGAGTTTGTTGACCCCGTTGCTGGCCGAGATTGAAGTTTGATATCCCATTTTTAGGATCCTCTATAAGAGTACCTAACATGTCAGATGCTTAGTAGTGCCATCAAAGAACTTTGATTTATTATGTTTTGTCTGCAACGAAGAAGAGGTTTATATAAAGGTGCGCCGTCCGTAAGTGACAAGTGTCATATATTTTAATTGAAATGTCTTCGTCCATATGTATTTGATGCCGCGCGGCCACACTACTTTTGTATGGGGAATTTAACAAAAACCGCTCGATAAATCGAAAATGTGAGACGGACGATTTCTAGTTAAGACATTGGTGATTGTTTAGACATTATTAGTTAATATAATATAAAAATTATAGATAAACTATAAGATATCAACAAAACGCCGTCACTCGTGTTCATGATTTTTGCCCAACTTTAAATGATATTAAAGAAAAAACTTTAGTGTGTTATGAATTTATGGGTCGGACTAATTGTAAACACGTGTGTATATTGTTTATGTAATACGATAGTTTTTTCATCATAAATCAACTTAACCGTGACTACACTATTGGCTTTTTTTGGTCGGCGCACCCTTAAGCCTCACCTCCCACTGATGAAGGACGACTAGGCCCAAGGAAGCACACTTTACCCGAAATTTTCAGTCAATGAAAGACTAATTAGGGTTACCTTACCTCGAACGGTTGTAGGAATAATTTTAACATTAACATTGTTATTAAGGCGACAGACTAGATTTGCTAATTTTGAAGCTGAGACACTTCCAGTATCTAATTGCTTTCGTTTTTAATGTGTATTGTAATGTATTTTGTTCTGTCTTTATGTGTTTTGAAAGCAATAAACATTTTATTTACACATTTATTTAAATAGGTACCTACTAAAGCAAATGTACACACGCCTGCACATCAACCTACCACAAACTGTCAAATTTCCTCAATAGACTTTGAATTTTATGTTTAAGGCATATGGTTGTCAATGTATTGTAGAAGTTTTACAGTTTTGGATAGGATGATGTGCAAGCGTCTGTACATGTTACTTATGAGCCGAATATATATTGTCATTCATTCATAAATAATCTTGAATCTTATCAGCACGGCAAGCATTATGCTAATGTACGGTCGCCTTCACATCAACCTATCCAAAACTGTCAAATTTCTTCAATACATTTTCAACCATATAATTAAAGCATAAAGTTTAAAGTCTAGTGAGGACATTTGGTGGGTTGGTGTGTGTACTGCGCCATGCTTCAGAAGGCCAGTCAAGCTATTGGTCCCGGTTGATGGCGTAACATAATACCTCCTCATGTGATATTGTTAATGTGGGAATGCTTGAGTCGAAACTGGTGAAGCTGGTGATGATGACCACGACTCGACAAATGTAGGACGCCCTTCGGCGTGATAGAGTCACGTTATACGCTAAGTGGCTAGCAGCAGTTGGACAAGAAGAACCGAAGATTGGACTCAGTGGCAAAAAAGGCCTAAGTCCAGTGATAGTTGGGGCATTATGAAACATGTATTTCTTTTGAAACTTCTCAAATGAATAAATCAGTAGGTACTCACGTGTGCAAGACTTAGGCTCGTCGCTCTTATCACCGCAGTTGTCCTCACCATTGCAGTACTTGTCCAACGATATACACTGTCCCGTATCACACAACAGTTCACTCAGCCTGCATGGACCTGCGCCCGCGTCCCTTGCGAACTGCACTTTGGTCACCGGCACCACCATACTCAAATCCGATGTGTCGATACTATCCTCGTTCGCGAACTCCTCACTCAAGTCCTGAGGACTGCACAACTTCAGTGACAGCAGAATTATTATGAACAAAAAGGTTCTGCTCCCCGTGACGTCTCGGTAATACTTTAGCAAACACATTTTCGTAAGTCCACCGCTAACATCTAAATATTGATGTTTGTCACAACATTTTCACGAACGTGAGCCGGCTCCCTTTTGTACCTGAAACAATAAAATTATCGTTGTTTTAGGATAGAGATTACTGTACGCGCGTTGTGTAAGAGCGACATTCATAGTGCCTTTGCTTGTTACGGCAATTGTTTATTTTAACTTTGTTTAGTGTGTTGCTACGTACGTCCGATGTTGATTTTGTATTATCAACGCAATGTTTACATATGGCCTAAATGAAACAAACGACAAACGATCACTGTCCCTAATTATTTGCATTGAATCTACATGTAAATGCAGCATTACGCGTAACGAATGATTTGTTTTAAACACATTGGTTTTTAGTACACAAACTCAGCAACGTTCGCTTTAGCCTGGTACCCACTATAGTGAGGATGGTCAGAGAGGGGAGGAGATTTTGAAAGTAACGAATAAGTGGAGAGTAGATAGGTAAGAAAGACGTCTTATTGGTTGTTTACGACATACCTCTCCTCTTCGCCCGTACCCGCTTTTGTAATACCGGGTCTTATCGACTTGTAACATTTTCATAAAGTAAAATAACAGGTTGTTATAAACTTAATTCCATAGACAATTTAAAAGATAAAATTTTACTAGAAAAATCAACCAGTCTCAATCAATCAGTCCAGTCCAGTGGGAATCGATTGGGGGCCTTGGTAGCTCAGCGGTCAGAGCATTGGACCGGTTATCCAAAGGTCGTAGGTTCGATTCCCACTCGAGCTTCCTGAGGCTGGTTGGTTTCTTCTAGTAAAATTTTATCTTGTAACTATATATAGCACTGTGAGTACAAAATTCAAATATACAAAAAGTTATAGACAATTACTATATATGAAATATAAAAAATAAAAAAGTACACGTTGAAAGTATCAAGTATCATATTTTATAGGCTTTCACTACTTCCCATACGCCCTAAATCAGAGTAAGTGCATGCTTTCGAACATAAATCAGTTTTATGCATCGCAAGCGTATATTAAATTTCTTTATCCATCCCTGATCTGGCTTACAGGTGTGCACTGTAATTTATGTTCGTCGTATTTGAAGGAAAGGGTGGTACAATGTGTTCGCTTTCTTATAAGGGATGGCGCATACTTGTTAGATATTATTAAGTTACTATCTTATCTTTGTAGGGCTCGCCGAGGTTTCCCTCTTTTATTAGTACCTACCGATCGGGATCTTTTGTGCTACCCTGTGCAACCCCATCCTTCCACTCTTTTTCCTCAATATATATAAGTTAGGCTGTCTTTAATGGCCAAGAGCCTGAAGTGTTCTAGTTTCACATAGGCTGATCCCAGTACAGCTTATTCTACATTAAGTTATTATAAATATTAATTATTTTTACATCCATCTATTGAGTCGGTAATATAAACAAAAAAATTACCCAATATGGTCTTACCGTAAGTCACTTTAGAATTCTGTCTATGTTTCTGGGTTCTAAAAGTCAAATGTTACAGATTAACTGTAATACGCACATAATGTATTTATAGATAATGAGGTCATTACTCTTACTTGTGAAGCGTGTTATTTAGGGCATTTAATGGATGCTGAATTTCATTTTCAGTCTCACATAAAGGAGGTTACTCGTAATTGTTTTCACCGTTTAAAGATAGTGTATAAAGTACGAAATTAACCTTAGCACGAACCTTAGCGGTAAGAATGAAAGCATTATTATGTTTTGAGAGCAGTTGAATAGTCATAACAGGTAAGTATTATTGTGCTAAGAATATATGAAAGTAACAAATAATCAGACACATTTTTGCAACAATACGAGCCCGGTGACCAATTTTTCAGTCGGTGAAAATGAAACGTATGGAATTCTATGTTGCAACGCACACGTCCTACAAAAAGTCGGTCACAAAATTAGTGGTAAAACCTCGGCCAAAAAAATCGGTTGATTGTTGTTGTAGAAAAGATTGTTGGTCCTATAAAAACCGCCTCTGTGGTCTAGTGTCTAATACCACCGGTGTAGACCTAGAGGTCCCGGGTTCGATTCCCAGCGGGGGGTACATGTTTGTGTACTCGGTTTGGTTGGTGGTAGGTCTTGTTTGTCCGCCTGGCTAGCTACCACCATCTTATCTAAATATGTCGCCATAACATCAATGTTTGTAGCATTGTTGTGTTCCGACAGCTAGAGGTAAGATAGCCAGTACCTCACTAGTTGAGGATCCCGGGTGAAGTGCGCTTCCATCATTGGCCTTATCATCACTTAACATCAGGTGAGATCAAGGCTCTGTGCTTACCCGTTATTATAAAAAAAGAAAAAAAATTCGGTTGTGGGCGGACGCGCTATGACAGTCGTTCTTGTATAGAAAATTCAGTATGTCAAGAAGCAAAGTGTCAACCAAAAGTAACATTTAAGGATTCAGATTAGGCGAGCACACCGAAAAATCAAAGCGCCAAATTCTTCCATTTGCCTACGCAACGCTGATCTGGCTTAAAGGCTTACGATAATTTATGTTCTCCACACATGCCGGGAAGGGTTCTGTATTGCCCTACTTACTAGGGGTCGATTGATATTTCGCACTTGTGCCCACGGATGTTTGCACTTAGATTTGATCTTTTTGTTTGTGTGTTTGTTTAAAGATTTTATAATGTAGGCAATTGTTATTTATGCAGCGAACGCGCTTACACACTTACAAACACAATACATTCGCGACTTATTTTTGAGTTGAAGGGCTATATATTTATTTAAAATTCAAATAGGTACCTGCCACAGTACCAATAAATCAAACATTATGTTTATTAAACCAAAATTAAAAAGATTTTTGCTTTAAAGTAAAAACAAAATTTATACAAGTATACAATTTTATAGGCATTGTCGTTGGAGGCGTTGAGTAGCCTGATGGCTTTAGCCGCGAAAGCAAAATGAGCTATTGCGATAAATAGAGTAGACCGATAGCGTAGTGGCATTCATAAGAGCCATTTTTAGTAGCCTTAACAGAATAAAGCATTTAGAATTTTAAACTTAGATATTTTAGTTAATTCGTATTCTTTTTTTTTACAACACGAAAAGAGAGGTACAACGCTTGCTAGTGAAAGCGTGGAAACAATTTTATTAAGCTCTACATTGAGCTCGGTTATCATTTAGATAAAATTGAAAAATGTAATGATTGTAACTTAAGCAAAGAGACAAAACGTCTGGCAGTGATAGTAAAATAAACAGAAGCTTATAAAGAGTTTTAATTCTAAGTATGTGAACAGTAAGCATAAACTTCTAAATCAGAACACCGTTAACAAAGGTAAAAATCTTAAGCAAAGAGACAAAACGTCTGGCAGTGATAGTAAAATAAACAGAAACTTCTAAAGAGTTTTGATTCTAAGTATGTGAACAGCAAGCATAGACTTCTGAATCAGAACACCGTTAACAAAGGTAAAAATCAATTCGGTTTTGCGCATGCTATAAAAATACATGTTTTTTTAATCTTACTTACCTACCCTGTCTGCTCGACACACAATACAATACGAGAACAAATTTTCATAAGCGTCTGTAATCCGGCTCCCTACCGCCGTTCAAATGTAAATTTTCTAAATTCCTTCATTTCAATCCTTTGGTGAAATCAAGAATTCAAATCGAGATTTCTGCTTCTTCAGTACTTGCAGGAAGAATAGATTCGGCTGTTTCTTAATGCTATCTGTCTGTATTATTATGGAAAGGACTTTACCTTTCAATGTTGAAACTTCATTATCTTAAATAATGACTACCTACGATCTGTTCTAGTAATACTCAAATGTAATTTTCTCTCTCAAAATACAAAGGGTTTTTGAAACGGTGACATTAATTTTTAAACTATAGGTAATGTCAATTGTGAGTGCTAAATTCCACTCTCATTCGAATTCAAGAATGGTAAGTACTAAGAAACAAATTGCGAATAATACAACATCATATTTAGTTATTGTGTAGTTTAAATACAATTAATAAGAAAAGTCCTAACTGAGTACTATTAATGCCAAGACCAACCTCTTGGACCTAAGCTGAAATTTGCACAGAGATCCACTCCAAGGGGATACGCACAGAAACTCGATACTCTAGTAAACTATTTTAAAGTTATACACCATAAATACTATATTGCAACTGGCACGGAGATCGTTCATGCACAAATAGTTAACCGTCCGGCATCGGAAGTCACCCATATTACATAACCCGGCAACATGCAAATGACCGTAAAAGCGAATTTGTGTTCCGAAATGCAGAGAGCTTACAAAGGGTTTAAATTTGCAATTCCATATATGAACGATGGAGATAATACGGTGAAATGTAAAACCGATGGCATAGTTTGACGGATACAGGCGCACTTATGCGAGCCGATCTAAATAGTGGGATCGGCATTGAAATGGTCATGCATATTCATAGGTGCATTTACCTAAAATTTATTTGCGTTTGTGGGCATAATCTGTTCCGAATTTTTGAATTTCATATTAGGTTTATTTCTAGTTTAAATGCAAACAAAGCAATATATGGGAGACCTTTGTGTTCTTGCTTCGGCTAGTGCGTCGTTCTAGCATGGCTGCTTATGCAATGTCTGGGTCAACATAATATCGAGCTCTTTCAAGCTCCAGAAGCTATTTTCTCGGTTGATTTCATAACATGGCAGTCGTTATGACCGCACGGATAACGCTTAAAATCTCCGTGCTGGGTTATGGCTATGACCATCCGTTATGCCATTGTTTATGAGGAAAGGTTTAAGTCCAATAGTGAAACATTTAGAATCGAACCGATCTAGTTTCGGTATTCATGGTTCTAGTTCACTAAACGTGTATGAATGGCTACGACTTTCATCTAGTAAACAACTCCTCCTCCATTTCAGTTTGATGGGTCTAAGATTTAGAAAAACTGCTAGGGATTTCAAATAGAGCTTTAGAAAGTAATAACAATAATCCAAATAAGTAATTACACCAATATCATGAATCTAAACCTAACATTTGTATTAACAATTAAACAAAGGGTAACAACATTTTGATTTACATCACCAAAACATTAACTGTGACGTTTAATGCTATTCTAAAACGGTTCTTAAATACCCATTGACGTGTCCAGAGCTAATTTCAA
Organism: Eudonia truncicolella; assembly: GCA_949315975.1. NCBI lineage: Eukaryota > Metazoa > Arthropoda > Insecta > Lepidoptera > Crambidae > Eudonia > Eudonia truncicolella. The sequence goes on along the minus strand of OX438835.1, from coordinate 13,772,044 downwards.
TGTAACAAAATATTTCAAAGAACACAACACCGGGATTATGTATAAACGGTCCCATTTTATTATATCAAATCATGCCATTGCAGTTTTCAAAGCATTCGCGGCACGAAACGAAAACAAGGGTTTATTTGCACGCAGACAAACCGTACAAATTGCTAAGTTGTGGCTGGATTTTAATGCAATTATGAGGAGTCGTAATTTTACGAGCCACTTGTGCTGCAAAGTCGCTGGTAGGTCGAAAGTACTTTTGCTACAGCTCACAAATGGTTTTGTGGCATGACGTTTTGGTACTGAATCTGGGATTAGGATAGCGATACGACCTGTACTGTACTGTAAGATTATTTGTAGTTTCTTGCTTAGATTGATAGGCGTCGCCACTTTGTATTATTTAAGAACGAATTAACTACTAGTTTTGCCCGCAGCTCCAGTTACCTATTGCTGTGTCCGCTACTCCTATCACCTGGACTCACACTTAGTTTTTTGTAATCATAATTCTTCAGCTAGACTAATTTTGGTTAAGTTATATAAGAGAATGTAGATATAACTATACGTTTTGGTAGACTACAAGTTTTAAAGTAAAAAAAATAATTACAAAGTATTAAATCAAATATACTGATAATATCCGACACAAAAACATACATACACACATACATACAATCACGCCTTTTCCCGTAGGGGTAGGCAGAGACCACTTCTTTCCACTTGCTATGATCCTTACATAACTTGTAAGGATGTCCTTATCCTTCAAAAATAAGCTCAAATTAATTACACCTAGGACTAAATATGGGAAAAAGACAATTCTGTTTGAAGGAGCACAGCTGTTTAATAGGTTACCAGATGAAGTGAAAACTTGTGAGACTATATGTGTACAGGTGTAACATTTAGATCGGTCAGTATGGGAAAGTCTGAAACTATAAGACATACGAAGATCTGCTCTCAGGAACCATGTCATCGATTTTAGTAACAAGAAAAACTGCATTCATCATACATTTAAAAAAAAACTTGTACTCAGCTCGGGAATCTAACCGTCCAGCATAGATAATTTTGAAAAATTAAACTTACACTATTTCTATTTAGATATCGATTGTGTAGTTTTTAAGCAGCAAATGTGCTATGAAGCATGTCTAAAATTAATAAAATGCATTGTTTTCATGGATATGAAAGGATTTTCATTTATTTTAGTAGGTGTTTTTTTCTGTATTTCCATGTATTGAATTGATAGAAATTGATAAATGTATTGATAGAAATTACACACGCTTAACGATTTAATTTTTTACCTGCACTGCTGCTAGGTACAGGTTACCTAGGACCTACCGAATTATTTTTTAGCTTTTAGTACAATTTGCATTAAAACCGTTTAACTTAAAAAAATCTTACTCATTTTTTTATTTTCAAGTTTTTAGTTTTTAATTTTTTATTTTTTTTCATATAGGATTATTCTACTAATCAAGCCCTTTCATTTGATACCCATATTGAGAAAGTAGTGATAAAATATGTAATCCGCCGTTATGTAGCGGCAGCCATCTTGGATTTACAATGATACCGAATGTATTGAATTCTAATGCATCAGAACTAAAGGTGTACCAAATTACGTACGTACCAAATTTCAGATTAATCCGTCAACAGAAAGGGGGTCAAATTTCAATTACAACATTTGACCCAACGTTTCAGGGCAAGCTAAATAAAACCGTTTAAAAATAGAAGTCAGCAACTGATTTTAGTCTTTATCAGCAATTGAATACAGCCCACCTGCTTCCTAGTAGCTGTCACCCGTAAAATTTTAATGAAAATCTATGTTAATTTTTGGCGACGAAACTTGCGTCGAACATTTGGGCTTAAAGTGCTTACCCTATTTTTGTTTCTCTTTATTTGGGTTAACAAACGGTATACACAATAATATGTAAATAATAAACATTAAACCTATTAAACCTATATTACTTAATAAACTCTTACTCTTCGTATATTTAATAAAACTTGATAATTTCTAGAATTTGTCTTTAGAGATGATTTGAAACATCGCGGTTGCATTAGCAGTCGTTAAGAATTCCCAATTCACACTGAGGCCGCAAGGTTGCTTATTGCCGGTTCTCCCTATCGATCCATAAGGAAGGCTTGGCTTGTGCCTCAGTCATAAATTGAACTGATGATGATGATGAACTATTTTAATTATTTAATTTTACTCAGTTTACGCGTGATGCTCAGGCAACCGTACAAACGGACATTATTTAAATTAATTACGTTATGACGTTAGTCAACTTCCCGATATATAGAGTTCATTTTAGAAACAATTTGCTCAACAAAAATGGACCTTATTATAACTGGTCATAAATTAAAATGTAATTAACATTGGCATCCACACGCTGTAACGACAGGCTATCAATTAGGCCTGTTATACTTCCCTCGGAAAATGCAACTTATTGTGCTCAACAGAATCGAATTTTCGTCTGAAATTATGCGAATGACGTTACTAATATTAACTACTAATAGTAGTAGTAGTAGGCATATTATAAAATAATGTTATTATTGAAATTGTTTTCTTTTGTTTGCATATTCTTTTTGTGTTTTTACTCTTTGTAGATTGTATGTGTTTGATGTTGAGACGAATAAACTACATTGGACGACATTAAATGTATCCTACACCAGACCTTAAATATTTGCATGGAAATTTTTTGTAATGTTATTTTGAAATTATTATAAATAAATTTATTAAGTAAAACAATTGTTAGTTCAAAAAACGTTTAGGTATATATTTGTGTTTACTTATAGATTCTAAAAATAGTATGATTTGGAACGCTTCACAAAATAGTGATAAGAGACCGTTTTAAAGTGTTGCTATATTAAACTTAGAGAACGTAGAGAACACCATTTGACATTGAGTCCGCCTTTTGTACTTTATTTTATTGTATTGTGCAATAAAGATTGAATAAATAAATAAACTTAAATTAACTTATTCTTCATTTATTTTTTCTCATTTAAATTTACATTATTATTATTATTATTTTAAATTATTATTTTGCTTTATACTAGTGCACTACTGTCTTTTATTTTCCTTTGAGTTGTCCTATACCTCAAAGGTTGTCTGGAAGAGATCGCTTTAAGCGATAAGACCGCCTTTGCCCACCCCGATTAAAATATTTAATTGTTTGTTTTTACTTTTATGTGTGTGTGCAATAAAGAGTTTTATCTATCTATCTATCTATCTTAAAGGTGTATGTAAAGCACAACAATTTAGTTAGAACCAAACACATTTTTAATAGTGACCGTCTATCAAACAGTTTATTGCCACTTGAGTTTAACAGTTATTTTACGACAAAGTTCGTTGGCATAAAAACAAACAGATGACGATAAAACAGAAACAAATAATACCTTTTTACCTAACAAGCAGTTTTAGCTTCAAATCTGGCGTTTTGAGGGTTCCATTTGCCGCTAAGCAACCGTAAAATACAGGCAGCTTAATATTCGAGCTTGTTGTGGCCTAACTATATTCCGGGCTGACCTGAAAGGCGAGAATAAAATAGAAAAACTCCATTTGTTCGGCTTTCGAGACAGAAGGTGGAATTTAAATAGGCGAATTATTTTTTTTCTGCTGCCGAGCGTCATTTGTCAGGGCAGTGCCTTCTACAGTTTTTTGTCACCGATCATTATCAACGTTTGTTTATTTGCTCGTTAATTTATCAATGTCCGGCAAATTATCTTGGGCACTAAGATCGACGGCGATGGGTCAATTTGTGTTGGGGGAAGCTGATTTGTATACTGGCGTTATCTTGGAGATAATAAAAGAAGAAATAACACTTAAAGAATAGAATATTATAACAGACATATTGTTTGCAGGGGGTAAGACTTGGTGACTGTTCACGGGCTATTTTCGGGCACCAGTTTTCATACAAATCACAAGACTTATGTCAATTGTTGTTATATTACCTATGTTATGTGAATTGTATGAGAAAAAAACAAAGCTTTTTATAATAAATATTATAAGAAAGTTAGTAGGTAACGGGAAGGATAACCCGTTGTGTTCGGTGAGGGTTAATAATTTTTCGTTTACATAATATAGTGTTGATTTTATTCGGAGTATTTATTCAAACAATTGGTACTGCATGAAGGCAGAGATATTTATTAAGGTGGTTCCCACCCAGTCAGATTCTATACGGAATTCTACTACAAGACTCCATTCCGAAGCATATCACCAGACTAAATGGTTTCATTGAAAATACAACTGTACCGTTCCACCAATCAGTTTACACATGCAAATCTTAATCCCAGCCAATTGTTATATTAAGCTTTGCGATTATGCGTATTCTATATGAAGCTGAATTTGTAATTACAGTACCGAGAGGCATACATCTAGCTACTTATGCAAATAATCTTAATGTCCATGTAACGTTACGTATAGACAAATTTGCATGTTAATGAGCATATTCATAGGGTGTTAAATAAGAAAGCAAATTAGCTGTCTTCCTAATAACTAAGCGAGCGTAATTTTGCTCAATATTTAGTAGCAGATGTTGTTGCATAAATAAACGTTTATAAACACCATAATTATTGGAATATTAAAACGGAAAGCAGAGTGAAATTATAAAGTTTAATCACATTGCTGGGTATTTCCAACTAATAGAAAAATGTATTTGTAAGCTGTTAACACCTCGGTGGACGAATTGCATAGCGCTCGGCCTAATATCCAGATAGCCTGGCTTCAATTCCCCGGTCAGGCAAAGCGTATTTTAGTTTTTCTATGCATAGGTATGACCTACTCGGATTGCTTACTAGCAGGGCTTGCTTAAGTCCGTCTGGCTAGGTAGGTGTTTGTTTGTTTGTTGTTTGAAACGCTTTCACGCGTAAACTATTCAACCGATTATCATGAAATTTTGTATACATATTCTCAAGAGTATATTCTCAAAGACATATTAGGATACTAATTATCCAAAAAAGTGAGTTTGTTTTTTTTTTTTTTTGTTTGTTTGTTTATTTGTTTGATACGCTTTCACGCGTAAACAATTTAACAATTTGTTTGTTTTATTGTCATACAAACTGTCAAAGCGGTACGAAGTAAGAAGCGAGTCAGCTAGTACTGATATAGATAAGAAAGGTATACGTCACTTATACCATCAAATATTACAAACAAAAGCGCGTCTCCTTTAAGAAATAACAATTGAAACTACATAACTTACTTAAGTATTAGGTATGTAAACGATTGTCAGATGTTTTTCTACACTCGTGATTAAGTATCCATACGTTTCACCATACCTTGGAGTTCTTATCCTTACTCAATGAATAACCACAATTCAAACTACAGCGCAGGCAGAGGGGGGTTATGAATTATCTTCAATGGCGGGCCGCGGTCGGCAAAACGAAAAACTTTTCTGGCGTCGGCTCAAGCTTGTTGGTACGAAACAGCATCGTCCCCTAAGTATTTGCTTCATTATTTAATGACAGCACGCTCGGCAGACGTATTCCGTTGGAACTGAGAGTGACAAAGTTGAAGCTCCATTTTTTAGGACCCGAGCCATCACCGTGGCAAAAAAGTAATGTTACTATGTTTTTAGTAGGTTAGGTTTTTGAATTGACGAGGGAAGGAGAGCAGAGTATCGCATGACACTATTTTTGAATCGCACGTATGACATTGTAGTGTCGCATGCGACTTATGTCACACTCGTCTTCCAAGTCGCATGACGCCGTTTTTTAAATAGTTCGTTTCCGGTGCTGCCAACATATTACGAAATGTTGGATGTTATCCGTTTCACGCAGATACTATCTTCTTCGCTACTGCTTAAATAACTATGGTGCACTAATTATTTCTCTAGTTTAATTTTTAAGTTGTTTTCAAAGTAGTAGTAATTATTTTCCTCAGAACGAAAAGCTGTTTTGCTTGTATTAACTTATTTTGGCAGTTTCAAACTAACATTGACACAAACAAACGAGTGACATGCCATTGACTCAACGCATTGATTTTGACGATTATTCTATCAATCGATTTGTGTCGCTCGACTGCAACGAGTGGGTGAGGGCACTCGTTGCGGTCGAGCGATTCAAAAATATGGAAAGTCAAATGTCGAACGAAAATCAGTAGAAACCAAGCGCTCGACTCGAGGCGAAGGAATCAAAAATAGAGCCCCTGGCTCTGGTCAGAAAAAGGAAAGTTATGTAACTAATTAAAAAAGGGTGATTTAATTACCTTCTAAGCGATGATGATTGTGTGTGTCACATTTCCATAATCACCTTTGTTGCAGTTTTCTTGATAAGCATTAGATAATATACAGAATATTAAAATTTGTAATATTTTTTATTCATGAGACTGACCCATCATTCTTCTTTTAATGATGGCACGTTCGCTTGATGAAAACTAAAACAGTATCAGTAAATTTTCATATATACAGAGTCAGTTAATTTTTGAAATTTTAATTAAATTTAATTGTTGAAACACACAGTTGATAGAAAACTGAAAGGTATCTTACTAGTATAGTCAACTGGGGGCAGTCAATAACATTTTGCCAATTAGTTTTGATAATTTGACCGTAAGCATATAGTTACGCGGAAGCAATCATTAGACGATGATTATACGCTACATTCCGTTTGCGGGTGACAACACTGCTTTAATTAATATTACACGGAATTGCCAGCCAGCTAGACATGGGAATGCAATTTAAACACCTATATGTACAGAAAACTGCGTGCTACGAGGAGGCAAGTTAAGACTTTTTTTTGCAAAGATTATTAATTTATAATTGTGCACCACACCCGAAAATGTAAATTTTTGGTCACCCAAAAAAGATGCTTAAGCTTAGAAATCGTAGGCCGGGCGCGTTAACCACTGCCCTATCGAGCTCCTCGTGATTAATAGAACAGTCCTATCACAGCAGCTAAAGTACAATTTGACAGATTAGTCTAAGATCCCAAAGCCCTCGGAAGCGACGCATTTACTTCACTCCCGTTGTACTGGTCTACCTATCTTGGACACTATAATTAATTACTGACTCTTATACGATCTTACTTCAACTTGCGGAACAAACGGTGTTTATTAATGCGGTCCATTATTCAGAGGCAACCGCAGATGAGACTCGGTGTCGGGGCATAAAACATTCCTCAAATTAAATTCATCTTGCCTCGTTAAAAGAAAGTTGGGTCGGTAACTCGCCTTCCGCGATAGTTGTCGTTTGTCTAAAGCTTTTAATTATTCTAGGAATTCGGTTTTATCAAGATCCACTTTCGCATACCGGCTCACTTTATCTTGTGTTGCTACCCTTTACGGGTTGATTACCAAATTGATGTTCTCGCTTTACGGGAAGCGAGTTTTATGGTTTGCGATTTAAAGGAATTTATGAATGGAACACTTATTATTTAACAATAGAGAGGGATTCATTAGACAGTATAATAGTTAAAGTTTTATGTTAATGTATTTTACATTTTTAAATCAAAAAATATAAGAAGGTCTTCCTACCTCGATGGTGCAGCTGCTTTCACATTGGGATTGCGATCTTTCATGCTAAGTAACTTTCAGAATAACGGGTTAACCAACGAAGATCTTGAACTCCTTTATGTATCCGAATTCACGAAAAGCTGGTTACTAATTCTTATTGTTGTCATACGTTGTCAATGTTAAAACATGGGATGCATGAACCAACTCCCACGACCCAGTCAACTCCAGTGAAAAGGTCTTTTAAGGCACCTTCGGGTTGTTCCGCTCCCGATCCGATCAAAACTCTTCTTAGCATTTAATAGGGAACGGCGACACGCTTGCTGGTATCTATCCCTCTAGAAACTCTCTGATGGTGTTTCGATCTTGACGGATTGAGGAACCCTTTATGTTTTTTGCCGCCCCAAAAAAGTCCGGTAACGTTTGAAGCCAAAAGGAAACTCTCTCTAACAGAAAACGGGTAAATGTGATAAGCGCATGTGGGAAAGCCAAAGCCCAGTATAATAATAATAAGATAGTCATGCAATGCTCTACTGGGATCGCTCTATCATTACGGACAGGACTATTGTCGCCAATAATATCGTCTGATATCGTGATAGTCGACCGATCCCAGCGCCGGGCAATACTGGTTGATATCAACATACCTCATGGTGAGAACAATTCAATTATTATTATACCAATAGTCGTTTCGGCAAACGGTCTTTTAGTCAAGAGCTTCGATCAACACCTAGAGAGGCTCTCGCTGAAAGGTTGGGTCAAGGGTCAGATGCAAAAGGCAGTACTCCTTGACACGGCACGTATTATCAGGAGGTTCCTCACTCTGCAGCCCTAACCAACGATAGCTTGGGTCTATCCCCGCTGCCGGTGGCAACCTAGGTTAAGTTTTTTATAATAATTTATATTTTTTATTTATTTATTTATGACTCATACACAAAATCTTACATTTCCCACAAAACTGTTGTTTCAGTTTGTCTGTGGTATCAAAGAAGTCTCTACTTATAAAACAAAAAATATTGCATCTAACATTATGTATCTGGGGCATGAACATTTGTAATATATTGTTTAAGTTTATTTTTAAAAACACTTTTCTTTGTCTCTTGTCGTGTCCGCAGGTAGACTATTGAAGAGGTATGGCAATCGGTACTTTAAAGTCCTATCACCATAGTAATTGTGCGCCCTGTACACTTCGAATTTTTCTGCGGACTTCGACCGAGTCCCATGACTATGTAAATTAGTTATTTATTGTAAATATGTTTTTATATAAAATATAGTAAAAAAAATTATTAACATAAATATTTAATAAAGAGAATAATAATAATAATAATAATAATAATAATCATTTTATCATCCCCGTGTGGTACCGGGGATAAAGAATTGCACCACCCCATCTCTTCCCGTGGGTGTCGTAGAAGGCGACTATGGGACCATACCAGAGGATGGGCAGCAGCGTCTCTGTGATTATTTCCACCTTACTGCGTTTGCTAACCCGCCTGCCAAGCGTGGCGATTATAGCTAATTCTCTTCAAAATAATTTATCCTTGAGGGAGGCCTTTGTCCAGCAGTCGACGCCTTTTTGGCGGAGATGATGATGATGATGATGATGCTGATTTGCTCAAAACATGGTAATGGTAGCTAGCCACGACAATAGCACGAACATACATGTTTTACCAAACTGGTATGCAAATATTAATAATAATTCTAATAAGTTACTTATTAATAATAAGTTACATTTTTTATTTAATATACGTAGGTACCTCGACAAATGACTCTACTCCACCTGATGTTAAGTGGAAATGGAGTCCAGACGCAAGGACAACTGGTACAGCCTGAAAACAACGCAGCTTTAGTCACCCTCACCCTGCCGGCCCACAAGGTGCCTCTTCACGCCTCGTTTGAATAAATTCATTTTATGTAATATATTCTGAAACTACATAATAACAATGTTCGATTAATAGTTTCTTTAATTTAGATTTAAATACGGGAACAGATAATGATTGTCTTACATCATTTGGTAATCGTACTTAGTATTATGAACGCGAAAGTTTGTAAGTATGGATGGATGTTTGTTACTACTTCGCGTAAAAACTACTGAATGGATTTTAATGAAACTTTCCTTATATACAGACCATAACCCAGACCAGCATATATAATACTTTTTTTTTTACTGTAGTCTTTGCGAACGAAGTCGCGGGCAACAACTAGTTTGTTATAAAGCTTGATTGATATTGACAGCTTTTATTGTACTTTGTTGTTTTCGGTATATGAGACATTATCAATCTAATTGTATTTCTGCTCGAACGTGGTATATGTCCTTTGCAGAATTAAAAAGACTCATCTGCTGTCTAACAAAAACACATGATTCGAAAATGTACAAACTGGGAAGTGTCAGTATTTTAAGATCCTTAAAGTACGGTTTACATGAGTCTAAAGAACTTAGTCCCGCTATGGCTATTGGGACGTTTATTAGCAAATGATGATTATTTACAATGTTGTTATGACGGCAGACCAGGTAAATGATGCTAGTCAGGAAGACTAGGCTAGAACAACCCCACAAACTAACAAAAGAAATACGTAATCCTCTTCGCAAACTGCTAAAATTTAAGCCAGGGCCTTACAGAAGCAGCAATAGCCAATAAATGTTTTGTAAGTCTTCGCAGAGCGGCCTGGAGCTCGCCTAAGTATGCCAGTCCGCCCCTGATAGTATTGGAATTCAAATTCCTGAATACCGACTGAGCCTCTATCGGGAATAAACTGCTATCGGCATTTGAGATCATTCTTGTGTTTGAGGAGGTGACATTAAACGGACAATGTAAACTCGTATCTGCATATTATTTGTAAAGAGGATGTATGTATTAATTTAAAAGACTTAATGGATCTACTTTCCTTAATTATTTTCGAGTAGACCAGTTTAAACTGTTACATTTCAATATTGTGTATTCGCATACCCTTTAGTAGACAATATTTTATGTTTAATATCTTATAAAATCTGCTAAAAATCCCTTACTACGGGGCGTTGGTTATTTCAAGTATTTTTCAGGTAATAAATGGAATCAGGCGTTATTTTGCGGAAATTCATGGTACAAAAAAATGTAATTTAGATAATATGTAGTGTTAATTCCGCTAACTCACTCGTTTATCTAGCTTCGATGCAGCACCCATGCACCGCCCTCCCGCCCGCAAAAAGTATGCACATTCAGGAGAAACAATGGGTGCAAGCGAACGTGCACACCGACACCGATACCCGTCACATGTTTCGCCCCTCCAATAGTCGGTGCGCAGCTCTCGACCAGTGAACAGCTCCTGAGGATGCCCCGCGAAACACGTGTCGGGTGCGGGCGGGAGGGCGATGCATGCGTGCTGCATCCAAGCTGGATAAGAATTAACACTACATATTATAATTTTTTTTTGTATTTTTCAGGTATTTATTGTAGATTTATAAGTCTTTTAAAAAATATGTTTATTACGAATAAGCTCTTGGCTTTCATCTCACCTGATGTTTAATGATAACAAGGCCGAAGGTGGAATCGCACTTCACCCGGAATCCTCGACAACAGAGTTTAAAATAAATGACGGTGGACATGCACATATAAAAATGGAAACAAATTTTGTTTGCGTTTGCTTTGTTTTGTTTTTCTTAGTACCAAAGCGTGGATGAGTTAATTTCAGTTCTCGATTAACAAAACAATTTATAAACCTTCAGTGAAATAATGACAGTTGTATAAGCTTGTTTGCGTGGCTTTAACGAATTTGAGGAAAAAGTAATTTATAAAATGACGGAAAATTATTTGATTCGTCAGAAAATAGCTGCTCGATAATTTTTTATTTTTATTTTGAGACTTTGCTAATTGAGAATTTGCTAATAAAACATCATGAAATATCGTACTTTGTTAAACTTATTTTCTTATTCAATTAGGAAATACGGATTTTATGATGTTCGAACCCATTCGAAACTTCTTCGGGGTACAAAACGTAAAGATAAAGTAATATATAAATTAAAAGCGACAAAACTCAATCATAAATCAATGGTAAGCATTGTTCCTAATTTGTTTTAATACGTTCAAAGTGTAAGGAAGACCCTCTGTTTGTATTAATAGAAAACACTAAACCACAGAAGCAATTACACCTATATAATATACCGCAAAGTGTTTTTCGGAGATTTCATTGCAAAGTAATTTTTCGGCAACCGTAGTGACGACTATTCCAAACTCTGTTAGTACTTAGAATACGAGTAATAGGGTATAAACGTGGTTTGTTTCAATTTCATAACAAGATAACAAAACCAACACCTTAACCAACCCTTACATCTCATATAACAAGACAATTACCAATTTATTTTTCCGTTTCGGAAGTTCGGGAAACGCAAATGGCTGAGGCATGTCTTCCTCCAAATTTCCTATAAGATTGTGCAAAATTAATGGATCTCTCTCCTAACTTTATTATAATCTTCGCAATCGGGCAACCAGCCACATGATCCAAATTATGTGGACGACGGAGAAAAATAGATCGACATTTTTCATCGGGATACTTAATCAAACAATTCCGGTGGCAACTTTGTGTTAGCACTACATTTATTTTGTTTTGCCTTTCAAAATAAATAATTGAATTCGAATATTATAGAACAGGAGGAGTGGTTAACTTGCCCGGTCTGCTATTGCTAAGGTGCCACTTCTGTTAAACCTTCAACTTTTCCAAAAACACAAATGTTGAATAAATTTCCACGAGCAGGATTTGAACCTGCACCCTTCTGATGGATCTAACCAGCCCGCCGAAATTATTCAACACTATTTACTTTTTACTTTTTTTTTGTTTCGCAACAAAATTTGTGTTAAAATTATATAAACAAAACAAAAACATTTTACTTCAACTTTTGCTTAACAATTTAAACTTTTGGTTAAGCAAGTTTTGCTTAGTCTTCCTAATAGCAAAAGTTGAGCATTGGTAGCCCGGTAGGTGACCATAATGGTTCAAAAGCATTCGTAAAAATAAATTATGTAAGCAATCTTAATTGATAGAGGCGTTTTGAAAAGATCTAACACCAGGTTAAACATGAGTTTGATCCATCGTGATCAAAGTGAGAACCTTCAAGAGCGTTAACAATCTAACCATTATTGGTGTATGCCAATTATTGCTTTCAAATATTATAAGGGTAGGTTAGACGTGTATTGAAAATTTAATAGAAATTCGCCGCTAGGTGAGCAACAGAAATACTAAACTATTGCTACTAAGACAAATTAGGCAAAACACATTTATGTTTCAAAAATAAAAATAGAATATACGAAATTGTAGCTATCGTCGTAATAAACATACTTAATAATAAAAGATAAAAAAAATGTAAGGGCTACGAAAAAGTAAAATTTTAGATGACTCAGTCAAAGTTGCAGGCGAAAAAGTAATCATACAAAATATTAAAAGGTTAATGTCGGAAGATGCCGTCCAAAAATACAAACATTTATATCTTTTAATAACATTGGGAGTGTAAGAGCGTAGTGTGTCAATAAACCATAGCAACTACTTAGAAAAAACACGGCCGGTACATCAGCCGGCAGCGTTCATATTACTCCACCCATTCACATCTATCAGAGTAACTTAGATTACCGAACAAACAACATTCAAAAAGGAATAAACAGAGCATTGAGGAGCCATGAAAGCCCACAATTTTCGCAACAAACAGAATATGTTGGACACGGCTCACTTGTTCGCGGCAGTATTGTATTTTGTGGGGCCATCACTGTGTTTTCGAGCATTTGTTTCCTTACGGAACGGCAGTTAGGAATATTTATTGGATGAACTTGTGGCGTGACGTCGCTTTTTAGCCAATTGTAGCCATTTTTGCACTGTCCCACCGCACTTCAGACTGAAATAACGGAGGTTGTAAAAGTTCTTGGTAGTAATTTCGATGGTTCGACTATTATTTGTTTTTCTAAATGTTTGAACTGTTGTGGTTGTCAATTTTTGAATTTCGGAGTTTTGAATCATATAATTGGAGCATAGCATTTGTAACAAAAATTTTTTACTTAATAGATTATACTTATAGCATAAATATTATAAGCAGTTAGAATATAATCTCCCCAGCTATTCGATAAATCCATTATGGGTTTTTAATAGTCGGTTTTTATATATATTTATAAGTTATACTTTGTAACGAATAAATTTTAAAAACTGGTTTTTTAAATTTATTTACTGAAAAAATATTGTTATTTATAACTCCGCCGTCCCATTGGTACTACTTCTTCTTGTATGTCTTATTGTAAGGTATACAATAATAAAGTAAAAATTCAAAAATTCAATTCAAAATTCAAAATCATTTATTCAGTTTAGACTACAAGTAGCTCTTGTGAATGTTACTATGCCATCGGTTCGTAAGTCTACTTTGGGCGGGAGATCTTGTATTGAGAAAAACCGGCAAGAAACTCAGCAAGTGTCAAGTTCTTTTCTCCCTTACAGCGTCAAAAATATTGTAAAATGCCCTATCATAGCAGGACACTTTCCATTACAAATAAACACAAAAAATATAGAAGACAAGCACAACATGTAAAAAAACAAAATAAAAATCTAAGTTAACAAATTTACATTAGGTAAAACCTTCAATTTCTACAATGTCATACAGTACCACTACAGTACTCTAGTAAAAGTTAAAAATTGTTTAAGAAAAACACAAACTTAAGTGAATACTAATAATATGTAATACTAAAAATAAGAAAAGTATGCAAGAGCAGACCAGCCTCCACAGGCGGCACCCATTCACGAGTATGACATATGAATTAGCCATCGCTTCGCTCAACCATATTTAAGGGAACGTAGCGACCCGACGCACACCACCACAGAGACAATAAAGAGAGCATGACACACTTAAGATACTCTAAATAAAAACTTAATGATATATTTAACGCAACGCTGTTTGGTATCTAAAGGACACTGCTGATAAAGGCTATCATAATTATCAGAATAAAAATTATATAAATTAATTTTATTATAATGATTCAAATAGAGTAATGTGTTTTTTATTATAACCAGGCTGTTTTATCATCTAAATATTCTTTCACTGTATAATAACCTTTTATAAGTAATAAAGACTTCACATGCTTTTTAAACTTATTAGGTAAATCTAGTACAGTACTTGGTATTTTATTGTAATAGTTTTTATTGTAAGTTTTGTCTTATTTCTAGTATTGAAATTGTGTACGTCACCATGTTTAGGAAAGGAGTTGATATTGCAACGTCCAAAGACTATACAATTATAAATATATTGAGATGCAATTGTCAGGAAACCAATCTCCATAAAAGGTTTATTAAGGATGTTCGTGATCCTAGTTTATAGATTGTTCTTATTACTCGTTTCTGTAAAATGAATATAGTTTCAATACCAGCCACTGTTCCCCACAGTAGGACGCTATACGACATGACACTATGAAAATAACTAAAATAAACTGTTCTAGCAGTTTCAACGTCTGTTAACTGCCTTTTCTAATGGCATAAGCAGCAGAATTGAGTTGACTGGTCAATTTAGATATATGAGGATTCCATTGAAGTTTTGAGTCAAGAATTGTGCCTAAAAAGACTAGAATCTACCAAATCTAATTGATTACCATTATTCTAATATCGTTTGGTTCATTTCAGACATTTGGTAATACAAATTTAATACATTTTGTTTTCTTAGCGTTAAGCTGTAAATTATTAATAGTAAACCAACGGAACACCTCTGTACGAGCTCTATTTACATTTTCATAATTAGTTCTATATTTAGTTACATTAATAATGAGTGAAATATCATCTGCAAATAATACGATTTCACAGAAGTTCTCTACAAAAAATCTCAAGTCATTAAATTAATCAAGAATAGAAAAGGATCAAGAATCGACCCTTGTGGAACCCCCGTTTTTACATGAGAACCAGATAATTTAGTACCATTTATATCGACAGTTTGTGTTCTAGCTGAGATATGACTGTATTAAATTTAGTGCAAGATCTTTGAGACCGTAATAATGTAGCTTCATCACCAGAGTCCGGTGCTCAACGCAATCGAAAGCCTTGGACAAGTCGCAAAAAACTCCAAGAGCGTTTTGAGACTTTTCCCAGGCATCAAATGTATATTTTATTAGAGCAACACCTGCATCAGTAGTAGAACGACCTTTAGTAAAGCCATATTGCTTACTATGTAAAAGGTTGTTTGTGTTAAAATATGACATCAACTGTTCGAGTATGTATCTTTTTTTCATAAATTTTACTTAGAGCTGGTAATATTGAAATGGGCCGATAGTAACTGGCGTCTTCTTTGTTTCCTGATTTGAATAAAGGTATAACTTTACTAAACTTCATAAGATCAAGAAAGATTCCCTTATCGACACAGTTATTAAAAATTTCAGCAAGATACGGTGCAATAGAATGAATAATATTATTAATTACTTAAATTTAATATGCCCCTCAAATCACTCGTGTTTTTAGTTTTAAGTGATTTGAATGTTTTAATAATATTCATTGAATCAATGTATTTAAATTGAAAGTATATTTCCATTTTCACTCATTCAATAATTCATTCATAGCATAATAATTTTAGAAAAGTTATTGAAAACTTATTTTTAAAGGCGTTATTAAAACCTTTTTTCTTTGTATTTGAAACATATACTATTTATTTTTACATTACAGAACGGGAGCTTTTCGTGAACTGTTATTCATAGAACTGTCAGCAAAACCTCTTAAAAGCAATCCAATCAAAACACACAATATCACATGTCTAAAATAGGTATAAGCAGTTTATTGTTTACCGTTATGCTACCGAATATCGATATCTCGTATTCCCTAATAGACACGCCAGACTTCACCGAATCTATCGAATTGTATTTCACTGAACTGAACTTTGTACTGAAGATACAAATTTCCATTTTCCAACAGACCATGTTTCTTTCAACAAAACATTTAATCAAGCCGTACTACCAAACAACGCCCAGCCTTCTACATATAAAAATAAACAAACGCTATCCGATTAATCCGTACATCCAATAATGTTTCACAGGAGCCATCAGGGTCTTATTAAAGTTTACGACCCATCTTCCATCTAGGGCCGGATTTATGCAAACGAGTGACGGCTTCGCTGGCGTGTGCCCGGCTTATGGGGGTCGGCCGGTGTTTTTACAATGCGGCCCGTCACGTGGTTTAAACAAAACGAAGCCCTTGTTTGAAGTGTACTTAAAATGGGCATTCGATTGAACAAAAACAAAAGCGTAAATATATTATTGTTACACAATTTATGAAGCCGGAGTTGAGTGGGTACTGGGTACGCCATTCTATGCTAATCAAGTATGCCTGGGTATCAAGCTATAGGTATTTGTGAAGTTAACATCTGTTTAAGCTTTGTTTTGAGATCATTGCTTTGAAACTGAAAATAGCAATTAAAAAAGATGACTTTGTAAAATAAGTAAAGTACTAAGTGAAGTCTTTCGACCTTTCTACTGTCCACTGCTAGGCCTTTAACATTTAAATTAAATATTGACTACTATTGATGGGTATTTTATTATTAAAGATTACTTTAAGATCTGCTATTGACATATTCATAAAAGTCTTCATTACTCATGCAGAAAGATAATATGCCTGTGTAAGAAAAGCTGGTATAGGAGCTATGGGAATGGAATCAAAAATTGAGATAGTAGCCAAATGTAAACCTATCAAAATAAAATAAAAACATGAATTAAAGCATTACCTATACCTGAACAATTATTGGTTTGGTTGTCAATAAATTAAATAGATATTGATTTTCCTCACTTAGGACTCGAACGCACTACCTTGGCCTTAATCTCACTTGGTAGTGACATTAGGACCGATGATGGAAGCGCACTTCACATGGAACCCACAGCTGCTGAGGAATAGTCTACAAGAGTCTACAAGTTCTGGTGACCGATCGGCTACCTTATCTCTGACAGTAGGAACACAAGAATCCCAAGTCGTTGTTCTGATGACAGATTTAGATAAAACGGTGATTAGCCAGGCGTATTTAATCAGAACAAGCCCTACAAACAGAACATATTAACATGTTTCCTGCTGAGAATTTTGTTCTGAACGTGGTATTATAATTAGGTCAAAATATCTACAGTATCCAACGTTAGGCCGAAAAAGGAGTTTCAACTCGATAGCAAATATTTCACAGGGAAAATGTTTGCGTTTAACGACCAATATATTTATCTGGACCGTTTTATCTCACCCATACTATCCACAAACTCGGTCGTTAGGATATAATTTAGCTGGCACATCGGTTGATAAGTGTGTATCACTTCTAATCTTGTGTTTTTACGTCTTTGTTTTTGATATTGTCCCTTGGGTTAGCGTGAACTCTAGTCTTATTTATGGACCATTCGAAAAATGTGTTCCGTTTTTATACGATCGATGATACTAAGCAATCTGAAGAAAAATAAAGACAGATTTACAGAACACAAATTAAAAATAAATGTACTATGAAGGTTTTAATCTAACAAGAAAGAAACAGCGTCAAGTTTTTCTCAAAAATTCAAGCTGACTTTTTATGCAAGACGAAGCTCAAATGATCAAGACAAAATTTTTTTGTACCACTTTATTTCGTCCGCGTATTTTTTGTCAACAAAAGTTTAATTTCATCTCGTCTCGAACGCTTCCTTCGTCGCTCCCTTGATCCTCTACAGTACATTATCTATGTCAATACTCCGAAATGGAAGAGCCATTTTAGGAAAACATTTTGGTGTATCGCGTGTACTCTTATATTAAGGGCCCATGTGGGACCCATTATGCGGAGATTTCTTATCCCACAAACAGCTTGTAATACGAGTATAGGTATGCCTGGAGTAATGTGCTTGGCTATCTCGCTTTTTCGGTTGCTATGTTGTCGCATTTAGTCTTTTTTGTGTTTTTTACACTCTAAAAGATTCTTTTGTATTGTGTGTGCTAAATATATGATTATTCTTTTCTATTCTTAAAAGGTTGTCTGACCACTTATGTATTTAAGGTTTCACGTAGAATAACTGTTAACAATGATCATTTTTATGCATCATGTTAAATGTCACAAATGTCAAATGTTATGGCCGGATCTTTCCATGTGCTATTGTTTATATGAGAAGGCGTCTGCTCAGCACAGCAGTTTGACGTTTTATAGGCTGATTGAATCAATAGCATAATGGAAATGGCGGGCTTTAACCCACCATTTTGGCGCTATTTAGATTGACGTTATATCTACGTGTAAATTTAAGTTCTATAAAACTACTCAATGTTTAACTTAACTTACATTGTACAGTCAAATTAAAACAATACCAAAGTTCAAAAGAAATCTAAAATATAGCCCTAACTATGTAATTATTTTTCACTAATCTTCACCATTGACAAATTTATTTTCAATTGCTCCCGATTCAACTAAAACAATTTTCCAGTGATTTCGTGCTAACTGAATACAAATTAATTTCTATTGTCAGCTCCCTTCATGTTTCATTAAAACGACTATTATTTGAACAAAAAACTTCCATCAATAGACTTTCGAACACAAAGAACATTGATTTTTTTACGTTTAACAAGGGATTAATAGATGGGGGATTAGAATACGGGGGTGTCTGTATTTTAAAAGTTCTGTTAGTTTTAAAGGTACCTATTATTTATACATTAAGCTTTATTATGCCATCTGTGATGGTGACTGGCTGTCATTATCTAATATATAAAATTCTCGTGTCAAGTTTTCGTTGCCATACTCCTCCGAAACGGCTTGACCGATTTTGATGAAATTTTTTGTGCTTATCCGGTATCTATGAGAATCGGCCAACATCTATTTTTCATCCCCCTAAATGTTAAGGGTGGTCCACCCCTAAATTTTTTTTGATTTTTGAAATTTTTCCAATACAAAATGATTTGTTTGTAGTGTTGTCATGGAAACTGTCAAAGCGGTACGAAGTCCGCCGGGGGCAGCTAGTTTTGATATAAATTATTATATTCGTTGTCATTTGTTTGTTTGCCTGTGTAGTCCCCTTCCTGATTAGGGTTACTTTGGGTATTTATTATTGAGGTGTTACAGAATACACACTTTTTTTGGAGAGAGTTATTGATAAATTGAGGCGGCCTTTTTTTAGCGTCAACGGACTTATTTGGGTGTGGCCAATAGAGGTTTCTAGAGGGATTGACATCACCTGGCTTGTCCCCGTTTACTACTAGATTCTCCGAGGGGTAGCTTTTGTTTGGTTTTTAACTAGTAACTTTACAAACGATTATAAACCCACCCCCACACTTTGTAAGTTTTTACTACGACTAATACGAGCTAGCTATGGTGTTAGGTGGCAGATGTGTTCCGTTATACGCAAAATAAGCTTTGAAAACACTGACACACCTAACATTTTAATTAAACTTTAATTAAACAAAAACCGGTTGGTGCAGTTTTGACGTGACAACGTCTTATAAATTGGTTTGCCGGGTGACACTTCAAGAAACTGCGTTACGCTCCGCTCACGTTATGCGCTCACAATGAGAGCGAGTGAGAGGCACGCGTCCCTTCCACTCGGGCATGGTTAGCCCGCCTAAGAGCGAGAGAGACAGACATAAAAAGTGAAAGGTAAACACGTATGTATGTGTAAAGGTAAAAATAAAATTTTGTTAATATGAAATTCAGTGCGAGATTCTTTGTATAAATTAATGTTTTAAATATAATTCTTTGTATAAATAAATGTTTTAATTTGTTACTATTATTTCATCCTTCTTCCTACTATACGAATGAATATTCACATTAAAATTATTTTACCACTCAAAGTCGTTGTCACGTAAAACTTTCGCCCGTATATCGACTTTTTATTCTAAAAAAAACATAATTTAAATAGGTATAAAAACTGTTACAAAACTGTAAAATATCCCAGCTAAGGCTAGCATTAGAAAGTGGTCGCGGGTACGCAATAATTTTCGTGAAATAGAGCCTGTATCAGGAGCACTTAATAAAAATTAATTGTTTTAACTAAAGTTAGCCGGGGTAGTATGTGGTAGAATAGAGACGATTGGAGATGTAGGAGCTCAGCAGGGGAACACAGTATGTGGAGTGGCTATAAAATATATAACGAGTTTATAGATGTAAAGATAAATACTTGAAATAGTGTTGAAAAATTCGAACCCACACCCCATTATATAACGGGTCAGGATCCAACTATTCTACCGTAATTTTGAATTTGCGTAAAATTATAAATAACACACTGAAAATTTAACATATGAGTGAGTACAAGTTACGATTTGGCAGCCTTATTGCTTCGGATGGAGAGCACTTAGTCTATTGAATCAGAGATGCATACAACTATTATTTTCAAAACATTAATTTTTTTTTTTTTAAAAAACGACTATGCGTTGAAAAATTGTACGAATCCCGCCGGTGAAAATTTTTCAACACTTTGCCTTTTTTCAAATTATAATCACAATAATATTTGCGTAAAATTATATAACCAAAATCTTAAATAAAATAATAATAAAAAACAGCTACAGAAAATCACACGTACTTAATTCGACATCTTCTTCTTCTTCTTCTTCTTTAGTCGACTTTATTAATATTTAAATTTATAATAATTTATTTATTTATTTAATAATATAACTTAAATAAACATGAATATTTGAAAAATAAAACACTATATACCTATTGATATTTCCGGAAATATCTACAACTGCCATAAGTGGGAAGCTGGTCACAATGTGGGCAATATCCAACAAAAGTGGTACCACGCTACCAAACTCAACAATGCCCTTGATATATGAAACATCATCAATTTTGTTAAAACTCCTTTTAGTTAAAGGTTTAAAATAGCGCAGAGCACAAAGTGTGAGCTAAATCCCGACAGGCTAAAATATTAGCGTAAAAAATTGTGAGCTAGCAGCAAAATGCAAACCAGTACCTACTAGTATGCAGTCACGGGCTTTGAGATTGACCTTTTTTACGCAACCATGCAATTATCCAAGTGGAATACTGTCTGTAGGAACACTTACCTAGTTTAACGATCATAACTATACGTGGAAACGCGGCAAGTGTGTTGGGCACCTTTGCACCTGGAACGGCACGGGGAGGGTTATTTGATTGAGCTGTGGTTGTTTTTATTTATTTTTGTTTTATTATTATTCTCTTTAATAAATATATATTTTAAGATTTTTTTTTACAATATTTTATATAAAAACATATTTACAATATAAAATATTATAAAAAACTTAAGCTAGCTTGCCACCGGCAGCGGGGATAGACCCAAGCTATCGTTGATTAGGGCTGCAGAGTGAGGAACCTCCTGACAATACGTGCCGTGTCAAGGAGTACTGCCTTTTGCATCTGACCCTTGACCCAACCATCCAGCGAGAGCCTCTCTAGGTGTTTTTATTATTAAGTACGTAATATTTTATTTTATGTGAAATGTAATTTCCTTTTCTTTACTAGAATTTAGTAATTATAATTTAGTTTCTATATCTATACTAATATTATAAAGATGAAACCTTTGTATTTTTGTGAATAAACTCAAAAAGTACTTGACCCATTGTCAATAGTAATATATAAATAAGCATTTGGAATCATCATCAGCCTATACTAGTCCACCATGATATAGGCTTCGGAATTTAAATAGTATTTTAATTATTACAAGCTTTTATTTAGTTTCACCAGTCCCAATGTTTGTGCTTAATCAAATCTTGCAAGTTTAATTTGATCCACTTCCCGGTTACCAATTGAGCTGAATTTTTGCATGCATGTATAAATCGGATGACAATGCAAAATTATTATGACATGAAGCTGATCTGATGATGGAAACGGAAGGTGGCCATAGGAACTCGGTAGTTAAACGACACAACGCCATCGATTTTGTACTCGTTTGATTCGTCTTGACGAGTACTTTATTGCTAGATGGTAACCAGGGTCTGATGATGGAACTGGAAGATGGCCATAGGAACTCGGGAAAATAAGTTCGTTCGTTCGTTGATTAGATGGATTAGATGGATGACTCAATGCCAAGGTGAGCACGTGCCGAGGACTGAATGGTATGAGGGTATATAAACAAGTCATATCGTTAACTTTGCGCCTCAGGACCAGAGCGAATCCTGTTGTACTGAAACCCTTATCCCTCTACAAAAATACAAAAAAGTTAAAAATAAAATAAAATAAAAAAACTTTTTAAAAACAAGCTTTTGTTAATAAAAAAGGAATTAAAAGGTAAAAATTATTTAAACATTTATTTAAATTTGATAATAAGAAAAAAAATCTTTTAAATAAAAGAGTGTTACATTTTGATGGAACATTAAAGAAGATTTAGCATATTACCTTAGAATTACAACTTCATTATTTTTAATTTGCAATCACAATGTAACACGCTTTCATTTATACAATTTTTTTTCTTATTATCACATTTAATTAACGGTTTAAATTATTTTTAACTTTTTAGTTCCCTTTTTATTAACAAGTATTATAAGCTTGTTTTTTAAAAGTTTTTTTTCTTTTAATTTTTTATTGGTTTAACATATAACATAAATAAATAGATACCTATTATGTTGTAATTGAGGAGCGCGATGGCGCAGCGGTTAACGCGCCCGGTCTGCGAGTGCTGAGGTTAAGCAACTTTCGCAAAGGCCGGTCATCGGATGGGTGACCAAAAATGTATCAACTCGAGCTTCTCCGTGCTTCGGAAGGCACGTTAAGCCGTTGTTCCCGGCTGTATTAACAGTCGTTAACAACCACCAATCTGCACTGAGGCCCTGCACTGGGCCCGGGTGGTGGTTTCTGGCCCGTTCTCCCTATCCATTCATAGGGAGGGATCGTGCCCCAGCAGTAGGGACATAAAATGAGCTGATGATGATGATGATTATGTTGTAATTAGGACTTATGTTTTGTAGTAGTTAGTACCTACCTCACTTACTTGAAAAATATGAATGTACACACGGCGGCAGATCAACCTACCCAAAACTGTCAAATTTCTCAAATAATTATTGATCCTTATAACCAAACAATAAAGTTCAAAATTGATGGTAGAAATTTGACAGTTTTGAATAGGTTGATCTGCCGCCGTGTATACACAATTTTTTTAACAGATCAATGCAATAAAAATGAGTTTGACTTTGACAAAGATACCATACACATAAATTCAAAGGATAAGAACAGTTTTATCATCATCATTATTTGTCTATAAACGACCCACTGCTAGGCTCAGGCCTTCCCAGATAAAGAAATAGCACACAGAGAGAGACCATACTGAGATATTGCGACAACTGTGTGGTTGGGCCAACGGCTTAATGTGCCTCCCGAAGCACCACATTGGTCGGTCACCTTTCCAGTGACCCGGTATTGCGAAAGTTACCTAACACGCAAACTCGCAACACGAACACTAAAGCCGCTGCACCATCAAGCTCCTCTAAATATTACATTACATTGTAAAACATTCTGAGCAAAAGCCAGTTTTAGCGAGCGATCGTGGAGTGAACGGTGGGCCTTAATCTCCCCTTTGCCGACCAAGCAATTTGCTGTGTAAAATTGTATCTGTATTATAAAGCACTTTGTTTTATTACCCGAACTTAGAGAACCGGGAAAAAACGAATTTAAAAAACTTTGGAAGTTTAAATGACAAATGAAATGGTTAAATAAAACATCCAATATTATACTCGAGTACTAAATTGTATGAAACTTTGAGCCAAGGCAAGTCTTAGAAAGCAATGTAGCCTTTGTCTCCCGTTCGCCGACCAAGAAATTATTTACGTGATAATATTGTTTTAGAAGCACTTAGTTTCCTTACCCAAACTTAGAAAACTAGTTAAAAAAACTTTAGAAACAAATGTGAAGGCCATACAAAAAATACTAGAAAATAAAATATTACTTTGTAAAAGTCTCTAAATCAAGGCTCGTTTTAGCGGTCGTAGAGTAGGCGACGTGCCTCAATCCCGTTCGCGGACCAAGCAATTACTTTCGTGAAATAGTGTAGTATTAAGAGCATTTACTTTTATTATCCAAACTAAGAGAACAATTTAAAAAAAAACTTTAGTACCATTAATGTAAAACCTATACAAAGGACTTCTTGGCGGGAAAGTGAAGAGTCATGTCTGCGGTTTTGTATTAATTTCTAAAATTTGTATTATGATGAATATTAATGTGAAATAATGGTGCATTATTAGCCTTTAAGTGTTCGTGTGTGTACATGAGTGTTGGCAAATGAAAAAAAACATTCTCAAACCAGTTAAACAGCTTTAGTAACATTAATGTAAAACCTATACAAAAAATCATATAAAATAAATTTTGTTGTTATTATTTTTTATTATTATTATTTTATTATAATTGAGGAGCTCAATGGCGCAGTGGTTAACGCGCCCGGTCTGCGAGTGCTGAGGTTAAGCAACTTTCGCAAAGGCCAGTCATCGGATGGGTGACCAAAAAATTTATCATCTTGAGCTCCTCTGTGCTTCAGAAGGCACGTAAAGCCGATGGTCCCGGCTGCATTAGCAGTCGTTAACAACCACCAATCCGCACTGGGCCCGCGTGGTAACCACCACCGCCACCATGACCCGTTCTCCTTACCCATCCATATCCCTAGGTCGTGCCCATAGCAGTGGGTATATAAAATGAGCTGATGATGATAATGATTACAACTGATAGTTGCCTGTATCCAATGTAAACTCATTTCGTTGTAGTATATTAATCTATTTATAAAAACCTAAAAATCTCTAAACCAAGGCCAGTTTTAGCGAGCGGTCGTAGAGTGTGCGACGTGCCTTAATCCCGTTCGCCGACCAAGCAATTATCTACGTGAAATAGTGTCTGTATTAGGAGCACTTACTTTGGTACGGCTTAAACAGGATCACGTTAACTGGAAGTAGCCAGTGTTGTTCGGCGGGAAATAATAGTATTAGTGCAATCAGCGTCGCTGCGGATACACAGGCGGCTCTTTTAATCACTGCACGTGTTCTAAGAGGTGCTTCTGACAGTCACTATTAATAATATATATGAACTATCATCTTATCTTATCTTATCTTAGTGGGGCCTGCCGAGGTTTCCCTCTTGCAGTATCACTTCGACCCATCGGGATCTTTTGTGCAACCCCTTTCACTCTTCTTCCTCTGTAAAGATAGATGCCATAAATTTGGCAACGTCCTTAAGGGCGAAGAGCCTGAAGTCCACCGGTTTCGGATAGGCCGATCCCAGGAGTTCCATTCTTTTCCTAGCCAGAGAGTCGCAGTCACACAATAGGTGCTGCATTGACTCCGTTTCCTCTCCACACGCCCTACACAAACTATTTGTTGAAAGGTGCATTCTGTGAAGCATTTGTTTTGTGGCATAGTGCCCTGTCAAGGCACCGAAGGTTAGTCGGGCCTGCCTTCTACCGCCTCCGCATATGAACTAACTCCGTCCTAAGGCGTTTTCGCCAAGGAAGGATTTGGAATGTTTCATACCTGGCTGCTCTTTCCATTCGATTCTGAACTATCATGGTTATTATAAGTAACTATAAAACATAATTCATTCAATGCAGCATTGCTAATGTTTTTTCTAAAAACATTAAATTTACTAATCGCTGTTTTGCTTTTGCCAGAGACAAGAAAAGGATATTACAAAAAATACCTTAAAACTAAAACAAAATTATTTAATAAACCAAAATGTAATAACATGTGATTTACTACCTATCTACAAACATACTGTCATCGTTTCTTGTATGTAAGTATTTTATTTATGTTTCACTATTAGCATTTTCATTTGTATCCCTAAAGCTTAAATATGTACTTTAGCGGTACAAATTAGTTTGTTCTAAGATACGACAAATCAAAATGTATAACGAGTATTAAATCATGGTATCTATCTTAATACAGCGGCAAATATGAATGAAAATAAATCGGCTTGTGTTTAAACGGTTACCAAAAATGTATCAATTTTACTACCAATAAAATTAAAAACGCTTACCAAAATGGATAAATCATCACCAAATTGTTTTTCCTAAAATATTATAAAAAGAATACAATTTATATTTTTATTAAATGCCTTAAAAATATATGAATACTTTTAACAGCACTTCAGAAAAAATATGTTATATTGTCACCAAATAGATAATACCAATATTTTATGCCTCGAGTTTCAATTTGGTAAATTTTGCTTCCTGTTGTCTAATAAAAAAAATTACCTCGAAATTACGATTGTCTTAAATTTCTAACCTATCACGTGACCTATAGGAGTAAGGCAGCTAGTATCCTCAATCACAAATGATATCAAATGATTCAAAAATAATAGTGTAAAAATTGTTGGTATCAATGTTACAGTTTCAGTAAAACAATATTTGGTGAGCATTAATCCATTTTGGCAAGCGAAAAGAATATTATAATACAAAACGTACAATTATTCTGATGTGTGTATATTAGCGTATAAAAATTATTTTGGTGGACACTTAAAATGTACCCAAATAAATCTAAAAATTTTAACTTTTAATGTTGCTTAAAAAACTTCACTATCACTTGATTAAAAACAACACATGAATCTGCATGGCCATCGTTTGCAACGACCGTTGGATAGATGGCACTGTGCTGCTAAAAAAAGCACTCTAAAAACATTAAAAAGCAGTGACAAAATTCAGCGCTTACGTCAGCCTTCCCGGTAGCATAGCGGTCAGTGCAGCCGCCCGGATTGCGGAAGACCCAGGTTCGATTCCTGGCTGGGTCGGGTGGGCGTTTAGTATTTTCACTGTATTTTATAAAAAAAATAAAAATAAAAACTACACATTACAAAACCCTATCCCAAACTGAATTTAATCCACCTTCCACCACAACATTGCGTACTATTCGGTAAAGATATAAAGAGTTATTTACACTGCCAGGGCTACCGCAAAAGCCGGGGTATATAGATCCACCCATTAGTATTCATGCCTATTGGGCGTATTTAAAATTCAAATAAAGTTTTAACTCGCGTCCTCCCCAATTCGTGCCGTTTGATTACTATTTTGATTACAAAGGGTCCGGGCTCATTCAGAAACGAGGGGTCCGTGCACGGTCAGTTGATCAATAGCCAACTGTAAGGTTGACGACAATAGATCAGAATGTGCCATTAATTCAAAATAATCTTTGTGATTTGAGCGCTTTTAAGCGGTTTTTGCTGCGTTAAACGCTTATTGGTCTTACAAATAAACAATGAATAAGGTCCTAATAGTTATTCCGTGTTTTGCCCCTTTTACTATTATTTGAAATGACGTTTACATGACATGAACAAAAAACTGAATAACTATTCAGAGCTTATTCTTTGTTTATTTGTAAGGCACTATTTGTTAGATACAAAAGTTACGACTATGCATTGGTAATAGCGTTCAAACCATTTGTGTGATAATCTTCGCACGTCAAATGCAGCTATTGCCGCAAAAAACCGCGCGTTTGACCTCCCTTGGACACAAATTTCGTATAAATCACTAAATTCAGTATAATAAAAAAAATGCGTTACGTGTGTTTATCATCATTAATCTGTAATGCATTTGTAATCATTTATAAGCACTTATTTTTCTTCTTCTATAAACAAAATTTCCAGCTTGTCAATAAATAGTGGCATAGCGTTTTGTCATTACATCGCCTAAGAGACCATCAAAAAGTTTCAACCCTCAGATGGCGACCCTAGTAGTAGCCGCGGGCAGTTATTTTCCACGAAGTACTTTAAACAAATCTATGGTGTACCTACTTCACATTTTTAAGCATAATATTTTATTTTTTTAATAAACGCTATTTTTGTCCGCTAATAAATACGCCAGTCGCCATTTTGTGGCTTAGCGTTATGTCATCACATCGCCAAACAGGCCATCAAAAATTTTCAACCCTCAGCTGGCGACCCTAGGTAGTTGCCGTAGGCAGTTATTTTTCCACAAGGAGTGTTCATCTGTTATCATTTATAAGTACTTATTTTTCTTCTTCTTATAAACGCGGATAAATACTCGAGTCACTACTCTGTGCTTAGCGTTTAGTCGTCACTTACCAAATAAGCTTTAAATAAGTTTCTACCCTAAGCTGGCGACTCTAGTAATTTTCAACCTAGTAGTAGCCACAGGCGGTTATCTTTCCAGGTCCATTTGTTATTATTTATGAGCACTTTTTATTCTTTTAATACACACAGTTTTCACATGTTAAAAAAATACGCAAGTGTTTGTTCTTTTTCTAATAAAACTTTTAGCATGTTAATAAGTAGACACAACTTTTGCATTTTTAACTGTGGCTTAGCGTTTTGTCGTCACATCGCCAAACAGGCCATCAAAAAGTTTCAACCCTCAGCTGGCGACCCTAGTAGTAGCCGCAGGCGGCTATCTTTCCACGGTTTTACGTATTCACTATCGGCTCGTCCGAATTCACTTTATTGTTCTCAAATGCGATTAAACGATTGAATATTTTAATTTTGAAGCCCTCCCCCCTCTGTGTTCTTATTATCTTATTGAGAAATCTGCAAATTACTAGCCAAACAAATTGCCGCTAAAGTTAAATAAAGATCGTTTCAACACAAAGCCCCTTGATTGAATGAAAACTGAATTGAAAATATGAATAGCAAAGATTTCAATATTAGTTGTTGTTTTTGTGTTTTGATTGAGACAATGAAAATGTATTATCTTACTTGACTACAATCTAATTAATTTGTCGTTTTGATAATTAAAGTTATTAAATATTTTGAGGTTGTATTTGATAAAATAAATAGTTGTTCTAGTAGTCCTTTATTTTACTTATTCTTTTCTTTTGAAAGTGAATTTGATTTACGCTATAGTTGAACACCAGCGCTGCTATTGGTTGACACGTCATAAAAAACTCAAAGTACCAAAATATGACGGCAATTAATATTATCAGTTGAATCATACCAAAATGGTCAACGGTAGGGGCAAGCACTTGAGCATTAGTACCTAAGACCATCATACTATACCTACATACTTTATTAAACCACCAAACACATACCGAAATGAATTTTCATAAAAGAAAACTGGACGTAGCCGCGTATGCGACCATTTATTTATTTATTTATTTATTTATTTATTGTGATAAAAACGACATAAATCTATTACATTTAACACACAATCAAGCAAAATAAATCAAATTAAACATGAAACCATGAAGCTGATATGCGACACGAAAAATCAGGTCAAGCGAAGCATCGTCCGCTTCCTTAATCAAAAGATCTTTTCAATTTCACCAAAGACAAATACACGGAAACTCACATTGTAGAAGCACACTAAACGCTCGCTGGCTGAATAGAAAATGCGGACTTCTTAAAAAAACATTAATGTAAGACACAATTCTTACACGAAGGTAAAAAACTTTATGGAGACGTTTCGTTCGTCGCGACTTCATTCGCAATTAAATTTACGAGGCATCCATTATTCATAAAATGTGACATTTGCGTAAATGATAAAGGCTTGAAATAAATATTCCTCCTTTTCAGAACGAATGGAGCGTCGCAATATAATACAGTACTGTTCGTTACAGTAAAAAGCGACCAAGCTTTTAATTAAGGGGTAAATAGGGAAGACACTTTAAAATCTGCGGCCAGCACATGGCGCAGGAATAAAATTAAAATAATACTGCGATGTTTTTGCACCGTAAAAAGAAAATGGCGGCCACTCTTCGTTATTTGTAGAAATAATAAAATGGCGACGACGACGGCGTGTTCCTTTAAAATTATTGAATCAATTAGTTAAAATAGGTAGAGACAGAAAAAACTAATATTGTTTTTGGTTAATCTTTTTTTTTATTCCTTTAGTTGATGGCTTCGTGCGATTATCACATTTAGCCAGTGTCAAAGTAATTTTTCTTACAAGTAATACATAAGTAAACAATATTTCCTTCCTGTACGATGATGATGAATGATAATAGTAATGAGAAGTGAGAAATGATATAGGTACCCCCAAACCCCTCGAGTGTCTCAGTAAAGATGTGGGGCTTTACTAAGTCCTTGGGCGGACTTCTTGAGAGCATTTCAAAAGTGACGTTGCAAAGTTTTGTTTCATTTGCCAACACTCATGCACACTCACGAACACTTATCGGTTAATAATCCACCATTATTTCACATTCACATTCGACTTAGAACAAATTTTAGAAAATAAAACAAAACCGCAGACATGTGTCTCTTCACTTTCCCGCCAAGAAGTCGGTTGATCTTGTTTCTTGTCCCATCCATCGCAATTTTTTTACATGAATGTATTTGAATTTATGGTTGTTACTATACATTAAATACTTCTTTTTTAATTGAATACCGGGAAACCTCTAACATGGCTCCGTAATAAACATTATTTCTTTTTATAGATGAGGTAAGTCCACAGACTGACCTCATTTGCAGGAGACTTTTACCTAATAGTATATGCCTATGGATTGATAGTTTTATTTTTAAATGACGTTTTGACTAAACCACTTAACGTTGAAATGTAACCTTTACGTGTAAAGATAACTAAAATACACTTTAACATGTTACAGCCCATAAATATCTTCTCATCTTGCGTCCTATGGTACTAAAGTGGATTGCCTTACCTATCTCTTTGTAGCAACAATCTCCGTCTGTACAAAGCACAGTGAATGGCCACTTCTGGGCAAGCGTGCTCTATCCATCTTATCTTAGCTCGAGCTCATGTGAATATGGCAAAGGCGAGCTTGCTTTGAAAATTAATGTAAAAATATGTTTTTTTACTATGCTGCGGTAAAATTTCTTTATTTATGCGTTTACTTGTTTTTTAAATGTTTAAAGTAACTATCTACAATTTAATAATGTATTTATTTATAAGTAAATACATTATTCTAGTCTATAGATTGTAGTACCACCACCAAAACATCAACAAAATTACATAAAAAATACAAACTGTTAACTGATACAAAGTTATTATAAATTATTATGTGTGTATACTTGTGACCCCCACGCTGTCCGTTCTGTCCCCCACGCTGTTTCTTCTGCATATCAATGATATACATCCATTTGGAAATATTCATTGCTATGCAGATGATAGTACAGTGCACGGTGGGTATAACGGTCACCCTGCGGCTGGGCGAGTCGAGACTGAAGAGAAACGAGTGAATCTTTTCATTGAGCTCAACCGTATTGGACCTCATATTTAATTGGGGCTCCAATAATCTGGTTGAGTTCAATGCCAAGAAAACACAGGTATGTACGTTTACGGCCAAAAAGTCACCATTCCTTCCTCTTCCAACTCTTCAGGGCACATCTCTAAGCCTGCAGAACAATATCAACATGCTCAGTATGACGATTCGCTGCGATCTGAATCAAAAGGACTACATCGAAGCCGTGATCAAAACAGCCTCACGAAAACTCGGTGTCCTGAACAGAGTGCGGCGATTCTTTACGCCTGACCAGTTGTGTCTTTTGTACAAGACACAGGTACGGTCTTGCGTGGAGTATTGCTCGCACATCTGG
Source organism: Eudonia truncicolella (assembly GCA_949315975.1). Classification (NCBI taxonomy): domain Eukaryota; kingdom Metazoa; phylum Arthropoda; class Insecta; order Lepidoptera; family Crambidae; genus Eudonia; species Eudonia truncicolella. Next base: position 13,740,305 of record OX438835.1, on the reverse strand, counting down.
GACGGTTCCGCAAAGTATCTTCTCGATGCCTTAGACAGATTGCAGCGTCGCGCTGTACGCATTATCGGCAATGCAGAGGTCACTAATACTCTCGAACCCCTGCAATTGCGTAGAGATACAGCGTCACTTAGCGTCTTCTATCGCTTATATCACGGCGAGCGCTCTGAAGAACTCTTTGACCTTATCCCACCTTCTCCCTTCCTCCATAGGAGTACACGTGCTGCTCTCCGGGGCCATCGCTTCACTGTCACACATATCCCATCGCGCACAAAGAAATTTGGTGACTCGTTTCTTTGTCGCACCTCCAAAAGATGGAATAGTCTACCAGCACACGTTTCTTTCCTATGATATGGGGTCCTTTAAACGAGGCGTGAAGAAGCACCTTGTGGGCCGGCAGAGTGAAGTTGACTGATGCTGTGTTGTTTTCACGCTGCACCAGTCGTCTTCGCGTCTGGACTCCATTTCCACTTAACATCAGGTGGTGTGGAGTCATTTGCCGCGCTAAGTAATAAAAAAGCTTAAGCTTTCTGTTATTTATTAACATAATTTTATGTACATACATCTTTATGTATAACGGGCTCTTTCTGAGCTTTGTATGTAACATAAAATACTAAATTACAAAATAATCATAAATCTATACAGATAATCTATAACTCTATAATATATGTTCTATTAGTTACAGAATGTAGTCTAAAGACTGTTATCTAGTTGTTACAATAATTCAGCTATGCCGCCATGACTTAGTCGGGGTGAATAATAGCATTTGCTTTATCTAGCTTGATATCTGTATCTATCATAATTTAAAACGTACCCAACGTAGCAGACGATTATTAGCCGGAAACAAATTAATAACTTCGCAATAGAAACATTCAAAATATAATACATTAAAAGGTCTCTTTTTGAAATAGAAGCTACTAAATTCTATCTTCTAATCAAAATAAAAAAATGAACTGAACCCCTCAAAGAATCTAGTAGGGAACGGGAACACGCTAGCGTGATGCAGCTTCCTCTAAAAAACCTCTGACGGTGTTTCGATCACACGACTTGAGGAATCCTTTAAATTTCTCGCCACCCCAAAAAAAGCCCAAGGATGCTGAAAAGGCCATCAGCAAAATATCTCCAAAAAACCAAATAAAAAATGAAAATGATAAATTTTTAGGCTGAGCATGGGATAAGATACTGTGCACTAAAGTTATTTTTATGTGAGTTGGCTCGCTAGTCTAGGATCGATTTTCTAAGCCAGAACTTATTTAGTAGGTCAACTAAACGAAGATAGTGCTAGATACAAAGTGACATCATAAGTGACGGTTTTCCGAAAGACTGGTGTGCAGTTAATTGGTGGTAAGTCTAGTCGGAAAAAATTAATTAATGTTTTTTTAATGTCTTACGGATAAGCTCTTGGCTTTCATCTCACCTGATGTTAAGTGATGATAAGCGCACTTCACCCAGATTCCTCAACTACTGAGGCACTGGCTCTCTTATCTCTAGAACATAATAATGCTACAAACATTAAGATGGTGGTAGCTAGCCAGGCGGGCAAACAAGCCCTACCACCAACCAAACCGAGAACACAAACATGTACGAAATGCTGGGAATCGAACCCGGCACCTCTGGGTTTACACAGGTGGTATTAACCACTAGACCACAAAGGATTTTTTTTAAAAAACAATCGTGTCGTATTAAAAGTTTTATTTCACTAAAAAGTGTTTAGCGTTCATCTCACCTAATGTTAAGTGATGACAAGGCCGAAGATAGAAGCGCAATTTCAAGGGGTTATCCTCAACTAATGAGGAGATGTTTATCTTATCTGATGTAACTGTCGGAACACAATAATGCTTTACACTGTTATTATGGCGACGAACATTTATTATAAACCTTAAATGTGTTATACAAATATAAAGCAATACATAATATTTTTAATTCTTTATGTGATGTTGTGTTTTCCATTGTCGGAATTCCCTTTGAAGCGAAATATAATAACATGTGTAAGGAACTTAGCAATTGTTTTCAAACTAATTGCTTTTAAACCTTATATCTAATCTAAGTTTTTACCATTATACAGTTAACCAAAAATGAATTTCTTTCGATTAATTTTATTGTTTTAAGTTTTTTTTTTATTTGTTTTGTTGTTAATGTTGATAGGAGATCTTGGCACATCGGTTTTAATACCGATTCAAAAGACTCTTAGAGCCCTCGCACACGTTCGATAATCAGTGACCGATTTTTTAGTCGGTGAAAATTAAACGTATGGAATTCTATGTTGCAATGCACACGTTTTATAAAAAGTCGGTCACAAAATCAGTACTATAACCTCCGCGAAAAAGTCGGACCGATTATCGGTCCTACAAAAAGTCGGTCGTGGGCGGGAGCCGTTACTGAAATTATGTTTAGCCAACCTAGTCGACTGCTTCTTGATAACGTTGTTCAATAAATAGTATTTTCCTTAATATATTTTTTTAAAAGTGCATGTAAAGTATACTTAGAACAGTATAATTACAACAGGCTTGTGCCTACATGTACTAGATCTTATTATTGCATCATCCTTTATTGCATTAGGCTCATGTTTTATGTGTATCAAATATTTAGGTCAATATTAATCTTACTAATGTATTGCATCATTATTTGCAATCCGCACCATTCCCTAATTTGTAATACTTTAATCATAATAACGCAGTTTCTTTATTTCAATATAAATCTTGTGTAACACTCTCTGTACAGCTGTGAAACAAGCAACAATACACGCAGTCATAATTTTATCTGTTGTTTCTATAACCAACCTCATCAAGTAAACCTCTCGGCGTCATACAAATACCTCAGCCAACAAGAAGCAGTTGTATAGGCTTATTCGTCTAAAAGATTTTGAACTTTTAGATTTATTTTATTTTTATTTTTTTATTTTTTGAGTACTGTAGTGGTACTGTATGACATTGTGGAAATTGAAACTTTTACCTGATGTGAATTTGTTAACTTAGTTTTTTTTTTATTTTTTTTTATTTTGTGATATTTTTGTTTTTTATTTACATGTTGTGGTTGTCTTCTATAATTTTGTGTTTATTTGTAATGGAAAGTGTCCTGCTATGATAGGGCATTTTCCAATATTTTTGACGCTGTAAGGGAGAAAAGAGCTGGACACTTGCTGAGTTTCTTGCCGGTTCTTCTCAGTACAAGATCTCCCGCCCAGAGTAGACTTACGAACCGATGGCATAGTGACATTCACAAGAGCTACTTGTAGCCTAAACTGAATAAATGATTTTGAATTTTGAATTTTTGAATTTTATTTGGAACACCTTGAAGCATAAACCCTCTTAGAAAAAACTCTTCTTAAAATTAATACTTTACTTTTATTTTACCATAAGTATGTTTGTAAATCATTAGGGAAGTTTTGTAAATAGCTTTCAGTCATTATTTTAGTTAAACTAGTTTTAATTTAAGTTTTGAAACTGTAAACTTTCTCTATATAAATAAATATGAAGTCAAGTCGGATTTTCGTGAAATTACTATGTTTTACAAGATGTGTTCGCGGGCTGGCTGACAAATACTTATTTTAGTATTTGAGACAAGAAACGTGTCCACCAACCAACCAATATTACTGAAACATCCGTAATGAATACAAATGGAATTTATAAATTTTAATTAAAATTCCTTTAGCGCAACAACAATTGGCGGACACCCAATCTCATAATGTACCTTTTAAACGCCACAACACAATAATACCTATAAAGTCGTTTTTACTATAACCACGTATCTGTATGCAAATCTCATCGGACATGAGAGCGTATATAAAGGTTTAATTGCAAAACGGATGGTCATTCGCGCCGCGGCGGCGGACGGGAAATTATATCTGTATTAATAACTGGTACGGTTTTCCTGTACGGATAATTTCATTAATAGATTTTTTGCACGGAATATAATCTCGGCAATAAAAATATATCATTTTTTTAACGGACGCCGCGCCGTGCCGTCGGCGGTATCACTTTTAATTAAAAATAAAAAGCCTACAGTCGAGGATTCTGAGAATGGGACAACTAGCTTTTCTTTTTACCGTTTCATTGATTATTTCGTGGAATGTTAATGATCTTTGAGTTGACAAAACGGAAAATATGAAGGCGTACTTTTTTTACTTTTTTATTTAATCATAAAATGAAAATGATAAAAAATCTGTTCAAAGTTCACATGAATCAAATTATTTGTTGTCCGTCAAAATATAAATAATTCATTACATTTATTAAAATACAGAGGTGCAAATAATAAACAAATTTCAATGACAAAAATCAACAATTCACTAAAAAAAATACATAACAAAAGTGGTTAAGTTATGTAACATTACTGACATTTTAATATTGTGTGCTGAACAATATTAAAATGTAACATCTGTTCTATCTACATGAAGCAATGAATTGATAAATAAATCTTTTCACAGAGATGTTCCGATGCCAAATGTACAGTCAGCAACAAAAGTCACTGTACACTTAAATACTTTGTCAAAGCTAGTAAGGAATCGATGTTATTATGACACGGTACTAAATTGTTAAACGAGTTTCGTTGCTGACTATACAATACCAAACAGCAACATAGAAAATATGTTTACATTCGCACCGTTTGCGGAATATGACGCGAACTCACAATAAAGTTGAGATCATTTGTTTGAAACGACATTTTCTAAAGTGGACTGTCGGACACAATTCAATTTCCTAAACGGACAGGGCATGAGCCGGACTGGCATTTTCTTTATAGTGATCGCAGTATGACAGACGTGAATATACTTGAACACCAGAGGCGTGTCTAGGTTATAATGGTAGTAATTAGCCTATTACTAAAAACAAGTTAAAACAAAATTTATACTCGACATTTCAAACAAATTTTACCGTAGTTGTACTATAAACTGTACTAGTATCGAGTCTCACAGTAATTGGGGATCGGACTTATCATCACTTAAACCGGGTCAGATGAAAGCCAAGTACATACCTAAAGAGAATAAGACGGGCAATTCTTTTCTCCCTTTCTTTTAAAGCGTCAAATATTGGAACCGACCACGGACCGACCGTCCGTAGGAAGACTGTAATATCAGGTGAAATGAAGGCTAAACTTAAAAGCTTGTCTAAGGAGAAATAATAAAATAAGTATGAAAGTAAACAGTCTATATACTGCCCCATTGAAGGGCAACGGCCTCCATCATTGAAATCTTTTCATCGTTACAACTGGGTAGTTGACAACAACAACAATTAATTCCAGAACAATAAACGTATAAATGAAATCACGTAACCGTTCTTTATAACATTGACCAATTTTTTATTTGACCTAAGCATGAATGTCTGTAACCTAAAAAGCTATTAATAAACACTCAATTGACGAAAAGAAATAGTGACGTCATAGTTTGCTAATCCCATACAATTTCTATTAAAAATAATCGTTTTCACAGTTGTTAAAAGTTTCTATATTGGCTAACCAGTCAACTACCCAATTTATGGGTATTGACTTAATCACTATGCTTGCCAAATGCGAAATTGACGAATTGGGTGTTGGAACGACGGCTAACAAATCATCACAAACCCGGGCTATGTATCGAACAATTCGAAACACACTTTGCCCGACTTGGAAATTGAACCCAGGACCTTCGGGTATCAGACCGAGCGTCTTGCCGCTCGGCCATTATCGTAATTAAACAGGTGAGGCGAGGAGAAATAATACACGACATTTCAAATCTCCCTTTCTTTTTAAGGGTCTAAATAATATTAAAACCCTATCAGAAAAGGGCTCTTTCCATTTTAATTATGACCAGTATATTCTACATGGACTTGCAACCAATCACAGCGGCGTACCGACGAGACTCATTCATTGATAACTTCGAATAGAGCCACAATGGCCGCCAGGACCGATCCCCAAAGCACTTGTATTCAATATTTGCATCTGTCATGCGATGCGATTGACTGGTTGTATTGTTCGCCCAGTCTCTCTAACAAGGAAGTGTCAGTATGATCGGACTTTCAATGTTGTATGAGAGTCTTGCTCGTTACGCGCCAGTCCAAGCTTTGTACTTAGCGTCAAAGTCGTGTTTTGTAAAGTGCAGTGGTGAAAATAGGAAGCTCTATAGAGCGTTAGTCACAAAAAAGGTTTCCACGGTGTGTATAGAATGTTGCCGTTTTCATTTTCTTTCTTATACTCGTCCGTAAAAGCGTTTTTGTGAAAAGAGTATTCCATAAAAGTCTGGAAACCCGATTTACAAAATATGAAATTTCATGTTTTTTTTATGATGTACTCGTACGTTGGCAGTGTTAAAGGGTTTGTCAGTTTATAAAAAAACACTATAACTAACCTAATAACAATACCAAACGCCTCAGTGGCCGAGTGGCAAGGCACTCGGCCCGGTACCCATAAATCCCAGGTTCAATACCCAGGTCGGGCAGAGGATTTTTCGATGCATAGCCTGAGTTTGTGATCACCAACCCGCATTTATCAAGCGTGGTGATACAGCAATATCCCAACAATTATAGTGATACTTTGATTTCAATGATGGAGGCTTTTGCCCAGCAGTGGGACAGTTATAGGTTATTTACTTTACTAACCTAATCATTTTCACAAGCTTTAACATTTTTTTTTAAATGAGATCCTTTTTAATGAAAACTATTTTGTTACAACAACGTCTATTATGTACTTCGGAAAACCTCGAGCAATGATTATCATAAATCCTTATTAAACTGCCTGCTATTATTTCTGCGTGGTGAGAAATCTATTTTAATTTAGCCGGTGGTCAGGCTCAAGTACACTGGGTATTACTCTCATAACATTATCTCAGATTTATTTATCTGTTTACTTGTAGTCTGATATTAATCAAAGCATTGCTATTTTCGTTTTGACTTTTTTTATGTCCTTTTTTTTGTAATCAACATTAGTGTTTTAGGTATATTATTATTACCAACAGTCTATGGAATGAACCTGAAATCACTATTTATTATAATTATTATTATGTTCCAGTTACAAGTTCCAGACCAATTACTGAGGCAAGACAACATAGGCCTCATAGTCGACAATGCGCGAGTTTCATATTTGGTGTTTATTTATTTTTTTTATTTATTTAAACTTTTGCAACATAAATATTACATGGCGGACTTAATGCCTGAGGCATTCTCTACCAGTCAACCATAGGGTGGTGCAGAGATAACATTGGTAGGTGCAATTATGATATATGATTGTAAGTAACTATGTAGTACATACATAAATATTATATATACATACACATACACAAAATACATAAATTTTACTTTTTTATTTTCAAGTGCTAATTGCTGCACTGAAGCTAATTAAAATATTCATAAAATTTTATAAAATAATAATAATAAATAATTATAAAATATTTTTTTCACTGTATTTTATAAAATTTTATGAATACAAAATACATAATTCTAATAGGACGTTATTGAGATGATTCTGCCATGGTTCCATCAAATAAGAGCTCACGGACTTTCTTTTTAAAAGCATCACGACTCGTAGCCATCCTGATTTCGAGAGTGTGAGGTGTTGCAAGTGTTAATAGGCTTCAGTAACTGCTTATGTACCATTAAGAGTATCCTAATGTGGGACCATGTCCTCGTCCAGCCATGAAAAGCTCGTCGAAAGGATGGGCCTAACCATTAAATACCTAGTAACATAAGGGATTATGGTGGAACGCCAAATACCGATTTATGTCTAGAATACCTATAAGAAGTAGTTCTTATATTACTCAATTGACGTTTCAAACCTTTTTATTTATTACCACTTCACAAAATGCACAAGCACCGATTATGGCATACAACCTTTTCAGACAACTGCAACACATTCCACAAGTGATGTGCGCCTTTATTTCAAAAATCCAATTCTGTCCACACAACGAAACAGTTAAAAGCAATTCCATCTTTTACAATATCCGCGCCCGGTTGCCGACTTCCTGTTTGCGAAGTGGCCTATTTTGTAGTACCACTGACCGGAACACGTCTGTCCCCTGAATCAATACACTTTTAACGACATAAAACACTTTAACGGGAATCGCAAAGAGAGTTTTATATATAGTTTTGAAATCCACCCGGGGAGTTGCACCTCGGGCAGTTGATCAAATTGACTGATCCATATTTGAGCGGGTTGCAATTCTACTTTGCGCTCGGAATGAGATTCAACCGTTTAATTTGGTAATTCTTCTGATTTTTCCTGATAAGACCATGATTGATGATTATAACCACACTTGTTTTTACAATATTGTTGAACCAATTCTTGACATTTAAATAAACTACCAACAATACCATAATATGATACCATAATTGGTAATTCTTCCATATTATGGTATTGAAGGTAGTTTATTTAAATGTCAAAATGCGTTAACCTTCCGTGCAAAAATCGTAAAGAATAAAGTCGTGCGAGTTCGTTTTCTTAGTAGCTGTAAAGGCGACGTTGCAGTCCTGATGGGTGTAGATAATTCGGTTGGGAGTCTGTCTCCAAGCAGGTTACACGCGTCTAAAATGCACTCGGGTATTACACACCCCGCACCTTGTACGGCGCGTGGACCAAAAGGTACTATACAGGGTGTCCCAGGTAACCTGTACCAGCGGAGGTTTGTGGTCAGGGGACACTAATATCTATCCATTGAACCCCCATGTATGTTCCGCAATATTTCGTAGTTTTCGAGATATGTTTTTTTTTTGTTTTATTTTTTTTTGTACCATTTGATTCAGGTGATGATTTGCCTTATAAGTCAGTAAAGTGATATATTAAGTTTATTTCAAACACTACACATTGTTATGTGATAATTTAATATACGCTTTAGATGTCACGCCTCGGTAGCCGAGTGACGCTCGGCCTTATACCCGAAGGTCCCGGATTCAATTCCCGCAGGACGGGCAAAGTTCGTTTCGGATTTTTCGATGCATAGCTCGGGTTTGTGATCATCAATCCACATGCTAGGTGATTAAGCCATTACCCAGCAACTGTAGCGATGACTTGATTTCAATGATGGATGCATTTGCCCAGCAGTGGGACAGTTATAGACTATTTACTTAACTTTACTTTTAGATGTCATAACATTCATAACTCATTGTTAGAACCCCGAGTCGTAAAACAAACATCTTGTTATTTTAAAAATCAGAAACAGTTTAGTTGCTAGGCTGTACTCGTATTTGCTATAACGCAAGTACAAGCTAATATTGACTATGTTTTCATGCTACAGAAAAGAACAGTTAGATATAATTTACAAATAAAAGATTAAGGTCACTCACACTCAGTCGTATATTCAAAGAAACAATTATATAAAAAAAAATCTGAATGGAAAAAAAAAAATTAAATCACTGTTGCTATAAATGTGACCTTTTTATATCTTACAGGTTAGCACAGTGCCTTCATCTCACCTGATGTTAAGTGATGATATGGTCACTGGTGGAAGCGCACTTTACCCGGGATCCTCAACTACTGAGGCACTGGCTATCTTATCTCTAGCTGCCGGAACACAACAATGCCACAAACATTGATGGTATGTCGACATATTTAGATAAGATGCCAGCCGGCTAGTAGTGGCTAGCAGTGCAGACAAACAAGCCATCAACCAAGCAAATCAAATCTATTTTATTTCATAAAGCGGCGGTTGTCTTTCATACTAACCCCTAGCTTATAGACACTCTCGAAAAATAATATTCTTGCCACCCCAAGTTTCAGGCTTCATAAAACAGGTAGCTCGTTCTTGGGTGATTGTGTAACATTTTATAACAAACAGCCAATTTGCCGAGACGCTTTTTCAATAACTTAACAGTACCTACATGACAAAACACCTTTACGAACAAAGGGTTAGTTGATAAATGGAAGATTTAAATAAACAATAGTAGTAAAGAAATTACTGATATGAATTTTATTAAAAAAATATTGCCATTGTCGAGATTCTTATGCAGCCTCTTTTCGGTACAAGATGTCAGCCGTAGGGAGTACGAAGACATGTCATGGATTTTAAAGTACAAACGTAAGCACCTCTAGTTAAGTTTAAGTTACCAGTATTCTACGCCTCCGCAGCTTTCGAATTAAAATATTTAAGTACATCTAATACTAAGTGTATTTGTTAACAAGAAAAAATATTTAAAAATTCAAAATTTAAAATCGTTTATTTAGTTTAGGCTACAAATAGCTCTTATTAAAGTCATTATGACACCGGTTCGTAAGTCTACTCTGGGCGGGAGACCTGAAGAACCGGTAAGACACTCAGCAAGTGTCAAACGTCAAAAATATTGGAAAATGCCCTATCATAAAAGGACACTTTCCATCACAAATAAACACACAAAAAAATAAAGAACAATCACAACACACAAAAAAAACAACAAGATAAAAAAATATCTATGTTTGCAAAAATTACATCAGGTATGTGCCAATTTTAATTTTCACATGAATGTCATACAGTACTAAAATAAGTCAAAAATTGTCTAATAAAAACAAAGTTAAAGTATACGAGTTTATTAATTAATTATAAAAATAAAATAAGTAAGCAAGAGCAGACTAGCCTCCACAGGGGGCACCCGTTTACGAGTATGACATATGAATCAGCCATCGCTTCACTCAACCATATCTTAGAGAATGTAACGACCCGACGCACATGCCACCACCGCAGAGACAATAAAGAGAGCATGCCACACTCAAGCTACTCTAAATAAGAGTTTAATTAATTGTTTATGTAACCAACTTATATATTGTTTGTAAACTGTAGGACACTGCTGATAAAGGCTATCATATCAGCGCTAAGATATTAAAGTATAATGAATGATACGAATAAAACAAATGTGGATTTTTTATTATAACCAGGCTGTTTTGTCATCTAAATATTCTTTGACTGTATAATAACCTTTCTTGTAAAGATTTCACATCATTTTTAAATTATCTAATGGTAAATCTTGTACAGTAGGTACTAGGTATTTTATTATAGTAGTGTATACCTTGACCCCAGAAAGAGCCAACTGAAGACTGCTAATGCAGCCGGGACCAACGGCTTTACAAGCTTCCCGAAAGCACGGAGAAGCCCGAAGTAAAAAAAAAATTGGTCACCCATCCGATGACCGGTAACCTTAGCAATCGTAGACTTGGCTCGTTAACCACTGCAGCTAAGAGCTCCTCAAGCTAAGTTCATTTAGAATAAAAATTTATTTTCTTGGCAATTCTTGTTAGTGGACAGTGCTCTATGACTAACACTCTTTGCAGCCTTCGAATTAAAAAAACTAAACGTTAAAGTGGTATTTACACAAGTTATTAAAACTCATCTCCAATGTAAAGTAGACAGGAATAGATAAAGTGTTTCATTTAAAATTAAATGTTCGCGTAAACTTGAAAACAAATTAAAAAGTGATTTTCATTAAAATTACAAAGTCTTGACTAAGAAGCTTCACTGCGTCACTGGACCAAGAAAGAAAAATTAAAAAGTAAGATACTGGTAACAAGTTTTTAAACAATTAATATTATTCTTAGAAAGTGCCTGACCAAGGATATTTAGGGAAAATTAAACGTTTTCGATTTGACTTTGTCCAAATATAAAATAATAAGTTTGACAACAAAGAGCTCGATGGCGCAGTGGTTTACGCGCCCGATCTGCGATTGTTAAGGTTGACCAACTTTCACAAAGGCTGGTCAACGGATGGGTGAGCAAAAACTTATCACCTCGAGCTCCTCCTTGCTGTAAAGCCGTTGGTCCTGGCTGCATTAGTCGTTATCAACCACCAATCCAACCACTAAGCACTAGGCCCGCGTGGTGGCAGGGGGTTGTCACTCCGCAGTTTAGGTACAGACGCCTGCATTTTGCAACTTTTCAATTTCGCGTAAAAGTCGTAAGAGTAGGCAATTTTTATACCTAAACTTGACTTTTATTAGAGAGTGAGTCTTCTGTACGGTAGTACTATTAGTTATTCTGTGGTGGTGGTTTGTTCTCCCTATTTATTTATAGGAAAGGCTCTTGCCCAAGCAGTGGAGACATAACTCGAGCTGGTGATGATGATGATGAACTTTGACATGCTTTGATTAATCGTTATAACAATCTATCTTTATCCGTAAATGCGATATTCCACTCACGTTATGGCTGAGTGGCTAAACAAGAAATCTCAGGAATTATAATAGTCTTTAATTGTGTTATTAAAAGGTACAATTTCTATACCTTTAGAAATGTAGTTATATACAGTGTTAACCACTATGAAAAGATTTTATCTTTAAATCACGATAAAGTTGTTAAATGTGTTATATTCAAGATGGTTAAGTCGCTGGCGTTTGCTAGTCCAATCATGAACTAACTAACTAACCCCGAATCCAAATAATCTATAAAGCCTGCAAAATAATTGAGGTACACATGTAATTTAAATTTTCAAATGCTTGAAGTTCATCTTTACATAAACGTGAACTATTATTAAGAACTAAATGCTAGTTATAAGAACCTTTATACAGTTATTGTCATATTTTTCCCCTGTCATAGTTATAGAGTCTTCTTATAAAGCTTTTTAAATTAAAGCTGATTAGAAGGGTCGCAGTGTACTTTTATTACACCTATAGTCATATACTAAGCTGAAAATACTCTTTTTTGCAGCCTATATACAGGTATAAGTACCGTTTTTAGTTTCGGGATCACATGTTTTATTTTTATTTTTCATATTTACGGGTAAGCACAGTGCCTTGATCTCACCTGATGTTAAGTGATGATAAGGCCAATGATGGAAGCGCACTTCACCCGGGATCCTCAACTAGTGAGGTACTGGCTATCTTATCTCTAACTGCCGGAACACAACAATGATACAAACATTGATGTTATGGCGACATATTTAGACAAGATGGTGGTAGCTAGCCAGGCAGACAAACAAGTCCTACCACTAACCAAACCGAGTACACAAACATGTACCACCCGCTGGTAATCGAACCCGGGACCTCTGGGTCCGAACCGGTGGTCTTAGCCAGTAGACCACAGAGGCGGTTAAACTCAATAAGAGTTTTTAAATGCTTTAAGTTCATCTTTACAATAAACGTAAACCGTTATTCAGAACTAAATGCTACTTGAGCGGTGTAGGCATCCACTGAGAAAGGATTTTTGTAATTACCTTTTGAAATCACGAGCCACGATTATTCACACTAACGAAGAACAAAGTCGCGAACGGTCGCTAGTGACAAAGGTGTATGTCATTTATTATGTACAACAGGAACGCACAATCACCCAGACTCGCATGACCAATCGCTGACTACCGTTGATTTGTGCTGCAGCTTCGATATTTCTCCTAGTTCCCTATTTCGGCAAACTTACCTATTTGCGTGTAATGTTAAGAAAGCAAAGGAAATAATTAAAAATAAACAAATTATGTTAAATTTAGCATAGTCAACGTCTACTTATTGTACCTTCTTATTTTCCTAATCAAATCATAAATCATAAAATTTACAAAGAACTTAATTGTAAGTGTTTTGTATGAAGTAAAAATTGTAAATGTTAATTTAAAATGGAGTTCGGTCCGGGTGTAGAAAAGGGGGCTCCAAATTTTTTTTATTTTTTTTTTGTATAGAGCTAAATTTATGTTGTCTTATAAAAAAAATACCTCGAAATTCAAGACAATCGCGTGACCTATTCTATACTACTAACTATATTCTAACCTATCATGTGACCTACAGGAGTAGGGCAGTTAGTATTTATGTTGTCAAATAAATTCATACAAAATGCCTTCGAAAATTCAGCTATGTCCTGGACCCCCTTTGCTACACTAGGTGGAAGCAAAAAATTAAAAATTTTACAAGTCCTAGCTCCATAAAAAACATGATCGAAAAATCGGCTATGTCTCAGACCCCCTTTGCTACACCCTTACCCGGAGTTCTATTAATCTTCCTTTAATCCGATGGAAACCGCTTAGAGCAATAAGTCCATTCATAGTTGACTTAGTGTATACGTTTATTTGAAGTTTAAAAACAGTTGAAATAATGAGATAGTTTTATTTACAAAGTAGGTATTTTCCATTTGCTTGGACCACATTTTCTTTTTTAATAAATCATCTAGGGTGTCACTAAGAAATTTAAATATTTAAAGAATGAAACGTACAAACGTTGATAATAAAATATCCCATTTCGTACCTTGAAGAACAAACATGATTTAATTACATGAAGCCATACGTCATGTGGTCATACAATTAATTATATATCCTAGATTAAACAACTAAAGATAAAAATTCAATTTTAATTAAATAGGTTCTTTTGTTAGTTTTTTTCAAAAATAATATATTTACTAGGATTATACACAGCAGCGTTACTGGCTGAAACCATCAACGTAATAGAAAGCTTAGAGTCTTATATTTACCTGTCTTCCTCAAATTACTCGCGGCATTAGTAACTCCATTACATCACTCGGTGCATGGTTTATGTCTTATTTATTATACACCACCACAACGACACCAGAATTACTAAATCCGCTGGAATTGCGAAAACAACTCGTGTTCAGTACAACACTGGGTAAGCTGGAATAATTTACATCCCGTCCAATCTACCACAACACGTCTTATTCGGCCCAATTTGGCGATCAGACCATATTAATGTTCAAAAAATTGCATACAACGTTCACTACATCAGTCTGACGGTAACAAAGGAGCATGACCGTTTCTCCTTTCACGAGTGGATGTCACAAAGAGTCGATTTTATTCACTTCTAGCAAAAAAAATAACAAATCGTCACGATCCACCGGGGCTTTTGTCCGATGTGAGAGCTACTGACTACGCCGTAGCCGCGTCGTAGTCTCGCTACGGCCCGCACGGCACTGGCGGGGGCTACAGTCCCGGATCGCTCACTCACACACTGAGGGCGAGCTCTCCGATGAGCGCCCGCTCACACACACAACGCTTACACAGAGCGGGTGCGAAAGAGACAACTACACTTACGAAGCTTGTAAATGATGTGCACACCAATGGTGATTTACTCACACAGTTGCGGGAGAACACAACTTCTTTCATGCCTATACACATAGAAGCGATTTAAACTTTTAATCCTAACGATGATTTGAATTTAAGGATTAACTAGCAATAACAAGTTTCGAACCAAATTATTTATATCAATAAAGCTAATGTCATAACAAAGGGGAAAAAAAATTAACATTTTGAGGTAAACGTGAAAGCGCTGGCACGTGCTAAAATTCCCCCTGCTGTAACCGCATTGAATTTGCATCGGTTTTTCGTGAGGGGTAACATTTTTAATTTGCTTAATTTCTCTTATTGTAGTGGATGTAAATGTACGAGGAAAGATGTTAAGATAACATTTGTATGTGGTAAAGAAAACGTCTAAACTCTAGGAGAGTTTAAACTTTGAAAGATTTTACACGAAGAGATACAAGAACACATTTAATTAAAAACTTTCATAAAGTCCTTCAGACGCGCTAGGCGAGAGTAAAGACAGGTAGGGTCAATTATTAAAATGTGATTCTATTGTTATTGTTATTTTAATGTTATTAAAGTACCAAAATACTTTTCATCATTAAAAAACTAGTGTTCAGGCGTTTATGTGGAAGACTTTTGAGCGCCACCGATACGACACCGAAATAGTCTCAATAATTACTAACATATGTTAATGTTTTAAATTACTAACAAAGATTATATGGGTATGTACATATATGTTAGTTTTTAAGGTATGTTTATATATGGTATTTTTATATCTATGAGCCTGTTATATTGTAACTTTAAATTGTTGCCTGAAAATAAACTAATTTATTATTTATTATTATTTAAATAATATGTAAAATGTTTTTGTTTTGTTTATATAATTTTAACGCAAATTATGTTGCGAAATAAAATTTGCGGTATGTCAGAAGGGTGCAGGTTCAAATCCTACTCGTGGAAATATTTTCAACATTTGTTTCTTTTTTTAATTATGTATTTAGCACCAATAGTAAAAATAAAAAAATATAGCCGAAACACAAAAAAATGTACTCACGCTTCATTAACATGCAAATTCTAGTCATCGTTTGATAGACAGATGTCTTTAACCGCTTTTCAAGACAAACTCCAAATAAACTACACTCTCATCTCGACTAAATTATGTTACATAAGCCCTTCAAATTTATTTGTTTGCTTATACTAAAGTTATCTCAAAAACAGACAACTTTCTTAATAATGTTTTGGTAATCCCTCCTAGATATCTTCCAAAATAGGCCAGGGGCTAGCAGCCATGGATTTAATACGGGATTAATGTTTATTTTATTTGCCATGGTTGGATGAAGTGAACAAGGTTTGTAACAAATATTTTCTAAATAATAATGTTACCGTAAGGCTTTCATAAAAAAGTATAGATTTTACAAAATGTTATTCTGTACAATCTTTTTAATTTGTTTTCTGTAAAACTAAAAAATGCAAACGTATCGTAAAATACTAATATAGCATTTCCTCTATAAGATAGCTGCTTAGTTTTAAAATAATAATTAAGTGTCAATTGATAAAACCAGAAAGCTGAAAGTAGATCAGACAGGAACATTGTAGATAAATACTATCTATAGCAAATATTTACATTAAATCGAATAATTATAAAAAATCTGAGGATTTTCTTTATGTAAACCCATTTTCTTCTTCCATTTCATAGATCAACATTAGACAGACTTACTAAAGGCTATATTTGAACAAAGTTAACCGAAATGTCTGCCAATAAAAAGGCAATCTTATTCATTTTGTCAGTTTTTGCTTTCACATTATTATCAGCAACGCGACTTTCAGCCTCTCGTCTACGGCTGATTGAAGGGAAAATTTGTTTTAAATTTACTTGAAGAAAGGCTCAGTCACCCTTCTTCGTCTTTTATGTCAGACACATAGGATTGTGGAAGATCCCTTCAACAAAATTTAGGTATCAAAGTTAAGTGAAAAGTTTCCGGGAAAGATGTCGCAATTAATTTCCGATATAAAATTTACCTCGTTAACTTTGGAAAATTACAGTCTTTATTGAAAATGCACAAAGTTTTTTCATTAACACTGTTTGCTCTCCCTTTTTGAGTTGGCCATGCTTAGTTACCAGCAGTACTGGGGACGGTACAAGACGGTGAAGCTATTAACTATATGACAGCCCTAGCGCCAGCAGCGGTATCGGCATCGGCAATGACTGCGGCAGTGGCAGTGGCAACAGCGGTAGCAACAGCGGCAGCTGCAGACAGCGGCAGTGGCGCAGAAAGTAACACAGAAGAGAGCCATAATCGGCACGCAGCAGGCGCTTCTAGCCGCTGTTGCCACTGCCGCTATAGCCTGTAGTGACATGAAGATCAAGTGTTTACCTATACTGAACATAGGTATTTGAAATCAATTCTACAGCATCAGCTTCTCATATTATCAGAAAAAGGAAGAAGTTTGACGAAATCGTAAAATATTTGCATGAAATCGCAAAATTGTCCCCAACTTCAAAAGAAATAATAATAAAGAGAATAATGTCTAAAAATCCGTGGATCACTTTTAATCCAATACCCTCTTCTTGTATCCTTGAAAGCGTTCTCTCGATTAGGCTCTCGAAATAATCAAACATTTCTAACGGCCGAGCCCCGGCTATTCCGTAGAAAGGTTGCAATAAAACTGCATGGCGACACGGACTGTTCACCATTTCGGAGCGGACATTAGCGAGCGATCATTCTTTTAGCGCCGCACTTACCGGCCGATTCAGGGCCGCAACCATAGACTTAAAACGGGCGATCCCGACATTAAAAAAAAATCAAATCAAAAATATTTATTTACGTTCAAATATCATTTTACAACAGCAGGGGGCCAGAGTCTCCTTTTGAGCATTATAATGCTTGCTTCAGAAGGCTCTTCTCTTCAAATAACATAATTTGTGATATTTGACTGTGAATATCTTAAATAAATGTATTAAACTTTACAAATACGACTTTTACGAGTTTAACATTTGTTGCTATAATGATTTACAAACAATAAAAGTAATGTGTAATATGTGTGTGTATGTGTAAGAGTGTGTGAGAGGGGGTGTGTGGAGGGGTGTGTGCGAGTGTGTATGTGTGTGTGTGTGTGTGTGTGTGTGTGTGTGTGTGTGTGTGTGTGTGTGTGTGTGTGTGTGTGTGTGTGTGTGTGTGTGTGTGTGTGTGTGTGTGTGTGTGTGTGTGTGTGTGTGTGTGTGTGTGTATAACTTATTTATTTAATATATTTACATAATATAAATTTTACGCAAAATATCATCAGCATCATCATCATCATCATCAGCCTATTTTAGCCCACTACTAAACATAGACGTGTTCAAGTGCACGCCTCTGAGCGAGATCCGCGGTTACTCTCATTAAGCTCTGAACTTTTTTTTTTGGAGAGAGATTGCTGTTTGCCTCGGACGGCATTTTCAGCTTCACCAGGCTTGTTTGGGGGCGGCGAGGAACGTAGAGGGTCCCTCAAGCCGTGTGAAACGAATCACCTTCGGAGGTTTTCTAGAGGGAACGGCATCGCCCCGTTCCCTACTAGATTCTCTGAAGGGTTCGGATCGGATCGGGGACCAGCTCTGAACGCAATATCTAATAGCATCTACATAATATAAATTTTAAACAAAATTTTGTTAGGAGCAAACTATATTCCGGAAACGGTGTTTAAAAAACACAAGTATGATTCAAACCTGCACGCTCTGTCATACCGGGTGAGGTGCACTACCAATTTCGTTATGGCGGCACTGTCTGTGTTTCGTAGTAAGACTCGCTGGAGGACAAGGCGAAGATAAAATAAAGTTGGCCGACACGACAACACTGCTGACCCATTCAAGAGCGATAAGCTCCGTACAATTTATTAAAATGCTTTATATGAACATACTCGTACGTTTAATATTTAATTAAATAAAAAAAAATTGTAAACACCCTTCCGCATTACGTTAAATGATAAACAAATTTAATAATGTTATATAACATAACAGAGTAGTATCAGTTATAAAAATACAATCAACTCCATCAACGATGACGTCGATAGTCTAAGTTGACTATAGGGACTCAACCGCAGAAGCTCACTTTCTAATAACAGGAATAAAAACATTATTATCGAAGAATATTATGATGAAATAAGGTTGAAAGGTTAAAAGTTAACATAAGGGTTCTTAAGAATCGTCATAACAGCCAAAGCAAATATAGTTCAAAATTTATAATAAGACTGCCAAAATTTACTCTTCATTTAGTCTCAGTATTAGTCACCTAATCTAATCAAACTATCTGCTTAGTTTAAATTACAGTATCAACACTGCTCTTTCTAAATTACCAACTTGAATTGCCGCTAAGCTTGGATTACATAACATCACATCGCACTGAATATGTGAAATTAGTGCACTATAAGCGGGCAAAGCCGCAAACGTTTTAATTTGATTAATCGAACGCTAGCGATGAGTGGTTATTTAGCAATTCATTACTACGTTGCTGACCACAAAATTAGCATTCGGACAATCCATAAAAGTCTTTAAACTGCTGAGCTCAGGTGTTCGTTAAAGGGAAATTTCATCATTTTCATCATCTCAGCCAAAAGACGAAATCTGGACTAAGGCCTCCCCCAAGGATTTCTATAACGACCGGTGTTTGGCTGCCGGCCAGCGGGTTCTCGCTACCTTTGCCGAATCGTCGGTCCACCTTGTTGGTGCCCTGCCCTCACTGCATTTTCCGATACGCGGTCGCCACTCGAGAACTGTTCTGCCCCAGCGGCCATCAGTACTGCGAGCGATGTGCCCTGACCACTGCCACTTGAGCTTATTTTATAGTATGAATGGCAAATAAATGGCCAGATGCAAAGTCCAGATGCGAGGACGGCTAGTGGAGCAGAATTGTGCCTCAGTAGCCGTTGTCGTCTTGTCGATGCCGTCTTGCCATCTGTCAAGTTGTGTCTTCACATCTCGTTTAAACGAATATGTATTAGGAAGGAGAAAAAAGCATAAAGAGCATTCTGAGTGGTTGAGCCACGCTGCGCTGCAGCACGATATGGGCCGGCTCGCCCGACGTAATACCACCCTCTCACAGAATATCGGCGTGAAACAATGGCACTCGTTGCTGTTGTGTTTCGTCCGGTGAGTGAGAGTACCGGAGGCCCATCTCTCACCCCTCCCCCCTCCCAATCCCTACTCCCTCCTCAAGATCCAACTCCTTCCTCAAGGCCGGCAACGCATCTGCTTTCGCATCGACAACGCACGTGTCTATGGGCGGCGGTGATTACTTTCTATCAGGTCACTCGCCTGCTCTTTTGCCTCCTTATAACATAAAAAAAAATATATATCCTTAAGCATTTTTTGGTGATGCAACAAAGAAATGATTCACATGGGGTGATCTGCCAAATCCAAAGAGGAAAGGTAGCTCAATATTACTAATTCGTTGATGAATCTGTGAGAACGGATTATACTAAGCACACATTCTCTTTTCCATGTAGCAGTTTCAAAAGTGAAGCCTTTATGTTGATCACCTTCGTAGAGAAGCTGCACCCTAAGAGGATAAAGAAGTTTTTGACCGGGAAAGTGATGAGTCATGCTTGCAGTATGTATTGTTCGTGTTTTGTTGAATCGTTATGTGTTTGTAAACATGCATGAATTTTGCAAAAATAAAATAAAAAACGAAGAAAAATAAAAGGATGAAGAAACAAACCGTGAAAACTTATGCAACCGCCTTTCTTAACATTCATAAGTCTATGATTGACGAAAGGAAACGACCAAAAGAGGATCGCGGGGAAACTGTTAAGACGGAAGCATGGACCAAACTGGCATGTGACTGGTCAAAGGAGAATTCCGATAGTTTATTTATATAAGGAAAACTAACCATGGACGTAATGAGATCTCTGTGTTATTAAGCAACGCTTTAATTGGATAATAATAATAATAATGAAATATGAGCAATAATTAAATCAAGCTTGTCAAAATTAATATAGGCAAAACTTTTTGAATTAAAACATCGCAACAATTGACGAGTTGCTAAAATCAAACCTGATTTTTTTTCGCCCGATTTGTGAACTCAACCCAGGAACTTCGGATGCCTTCATTTACGTAATATTTTGAAAAGTTGAATTATTACGAAAAATAACATTTAAAATACTTAAACCAATAATATTTTAAAGTTAAAAAATTAAAGTGTAATTAAAGTTTGCGGCTTTACCAAAATAACAGTATCATTTAAAAAGTTGTACTTATTAAAAACCTTACCAATCTTAGACTTGTAAGGCAAACTTATAAATAGTTATACTTATAAGTTTATATTATATCATATAAGGTTTTACTTAAACTTACAATTAATACGTAAAATATTCAATTAAACGAATTCAAGAGACGAAACGAGTTTAAATTTGTTTGAGGATTTGCTAGTAATCCATACCATTATTTAATTCTATCGTCTGATTTCTGGTGTTATTGACAATCAAAATAATTACATATTATAATGACGAAATTCCAACTAAATAAGAATAATGCTTGTTTAGTCATTAATTATCAACAATACAAAACCAAGTTTGGTTAAAGTTCTCGAAATAATATTCAGTGATATAAATAATTTTATGAAAAACAGATATTGAATTATACAAGCTCCTACTTTCTACCCAATTTTGGGTTCGTTGATGAGCTTGTCTTGGTGACAAAAGGGATTGTCATGCCCTTGTAAAAGATTATGGCTCAGAAGTTAGTATTTTATTCATAAGCTACAGCTTCAGAAATTATTAATTTAACCAATTTTCCGAGGAGCGGACAAATTTATATTCTTGAAAACTTGTTTTGCCAGTAAACCATCTTTGCTTACATAATGTAATAGTTAAGAACACAAACTCTTTAAACTAAAGGCCGCGGTCGACCTTTGTAGAAAGGAGTACTTATTTAGAAAATAATAGAATTGTAGACGTGTATGATATATTTTCACTTTGGTTTTGTAATGCTCGTGTACGGAGATAAAAAGAGTACCTAAATAACTTTTACATAACTTATGTAGTGAGTTTAATAATAACGTTGAGTCATGGATGTTACTAAATAAAGAAAAGGGTACAAAAGAAGCTTAAGTCATTAGCTTAAGATTTAGTGAAATGTATCCTACTACTCTGTGTTTATGGTAATAAATGGTTTTATTCAATAGTTTATTAATGTTACTACTAACAACAACAAACATACAATTTTAGCTATATAATTTAAAAAGTATTAATTAATCAATTAATTTATCTACCTATCTATATGGTTTATAGAAGTAACACGCTCAAAAATTATATAATCTAATATATAAAATTCTCGTGTCACAGTTTTCGTTGCCATACTCCTCCGAAACGGCTTGACCGATTTTGATGAAATTTTTTGTGCTTATCCGGTATCTATGCGAATCGGCCAACATCTATTTTTCATCCCCCTAAATGTTAAGGGTGGTCCACCCCTAAATTTTTTTTGATTTTTGAAATTTTTCCAATACAAAATGATTTGTTTGTAGTGTTGTCATGGAAACTGTCAAAGCGGTACGAAGTCCGCCGGGGGCAGCCAGTTAAAAATAATATAATAAACTGGCTGCAAACTTTTGACCATGCAGTTGCCATCTCTTGTGCTCTAACATGTGTTAGAGTTTAGTGATCTTCGGCGGTTGTCATAGGCAAGTGCTGGCATACGCGAGTGCATACTATACTCGTTATAAATAAATTAATCTTAATTTTTCATGTTGATATGTATTTGTGTATTTATATCAACATCAATAAACCTGCACTTACACATCCATCGCACAATATGGGCCTCAGACTTCGGCTCGCCAAAGTATTTTCGATGATGAGGTGGAACACTAACAGCCGAACCACGTTACCCGCGTGTGTATGGTGATGGTACTCCTCGTGATAGGATTGTACACAAAGTCCGATAAAGTCCGCAAAACCAAAAATAATACCCTAAACTGCTCGATTGGTTCCAGACTAAGTGCTTAGCTTAAGATATTGCGACGATCGCCCGACCCTTTGAGACTTCCTACTAGCGGAAATTTAATTTAATCGCATTTTCTTCTTTACTAAACGAGCTCTAAAGCATATGAGGAGGGGTTTTCGAAAGGATTTTCTTTCTAAAAATGTTGCCCGAGGATCCAGAGGCAAAGCACAATGTTCTTTGTCAACGGGATGGCTTTAAAATGTCCATATTTTGCTGCCGCACAAGACGTGGATACCATTGCGAGATAGTTTTATATTTTACGTAATGGTGAGGAGCTGGTATAAAGACAAGTTTTCTTACAGTCTAAGATGGTGGGTACTTCTGACGTACTCGCAGAATAAATGTTTCCTTTGAAATAGCTTTGAATGCTAGTAATTTAAAGTTTTTTTTAAGTCGTATATTTAAGGTTAGTAAATTATTTCATGTTACAATTCGTTTACACAGATAAACAGATCGCTATGTCAGAAGGTACGAAGGTTCCAACACCGCTTTTGTTTTTTTTTCAACATAGAATTCATGTTACGTGCATTTTATTTTAAGGAGAGAAGTTATTTCCGAATTAACAGTAAGCAATAATAGGAACGCTGATTTGTCGACAATAAACAATTCCTATTTTATGTGTATTAATAATGGTAAATGTCCCATGGATCGTGCTCGTGATCGTGATTGTAGAGGTCTATCCAGCAGTGGACTAGTATAGGCTGATGATGATAATGATGATAATATAAGCAAAACGTTAAATCTATTTTTTAATTCATAGATCACCTAAGCTATGGAATACCTTCACCACCACCACAAATCACCTCACAATTCATTAAGATGTTTACTTACTTCAGTATTGTTAAATCCCACGTGTATTATTAATATCCATCGCATTGGTAGCTGTTATGTATCAAAATGAAGCAGGCCCCTCTCAACTAACAAAATATGTATTGATATTGGCCCTAATATTATTAGGGCCAATATCAATACATCTAATTAAGTCTCAGACAGCCAATAGATAGATAATTTATTGCTCTCACAGAGATGAAAACAACAAAAACAATTACCCGTAATCTTAATGCTAGTATGGGAAAAGGCGGTTTTATCGCTACAAGCGATTTCTTCCAGACAACCTTTGGTTTAGGAACCCTAGAAGAATATAGAGGAAGCCTATTTATTAATTTATTTTGGCCACCAAGACGAGGACTGTGACCAGTGACTGATGCTGCGCTGTTATCACGCTACACCAATTTGTCTTCGCATCTGGACTCCATTTCCACTTAACATTAGGTGGAATGGAGTCATTTGCCGTGCAATACTATAAAAAATGTCTTAATCAAACAATATGGCCTCTATATTCTAGTGGTTAGAGCATTCTGTTCGATTCCCAACGGGGGTATATCATGATTGGTGGTAAGGGTTGTTTTATGTCCACCTGGCTTCCTACTATTGCCTTATCTAACACTGTTGTTATAACAATAAAGTTGATATTATTATCGTTGTTATGCTGCAATAGTTAGTGATAAATTCAAAGTCAAAGTCAAAATGTTTTATTCAAATAAACTTAAATATAAGTACTTTTGGTACGTCCAAATTTTTTTTGCAGTCGTTTATTCATTAATAAGAGTTTTTGGGTAAAGTGTGCTTTTATCTTGGATCTTTTTTTTTTATTTGATGGCTTCGTGCGATTAGCACATTTAGTCAGTGTCTAAGTAATTTTTCTTGCAAGTAATACATAAATAAACAATGTTTCCTTCCAGTATGATGATAATGAATGATAATAGAAATGAGAAGTGAGAAATGATATACCCCCCAACCCCTCGATTATCTCAGTAAAGATGTGGGGCTTTACTAAGTCCTCACGCGAACTTCTTGAGAGAATTTGAAAAGTGACGTTGCACTGTTTTGTTTCATTTGCCAACACTCACGAACACTTAACGTTTAATGATCCACCATTATTTCACATTAATATTCGACATAACACAAATTTTAGAAAATAAAACAAAACCGCAGACATGACTCTTCACTTTCCCGCCAAGAAGGCCATCTAGGATCTTATTGTGGCATACCATTAGCTGAGATGAAAGCCAAGCGTTTAGCCTTAGTAAAAAAATAAACAGCAAAACTAATAAAGGTCAGGCATCTGACAAATAAAAAAGAAACTTACTATCACAGTTCTAGAGTATATCTAAGAAAGAGGCCTTTGCCTAAAAAGGTCTTAAGGCTATAATATTAAAACGGCTACCATTTCTAATGGAAATTTCTTCTTTTCTATCTTTTGTTATTGGCTGTAATTGCACATTCCTTTGCATAACCCATCACGCTGATCCAATGCGGGTCCGATCGCTATCTTCATACAACTTACAGTTAGGACGTGATTTCGTTTCAACGTCGACGAAGGAGTCCGACATTAAAATAACAATAATAAGGTAATTTTATTGCACACAAGAAAACAGATAACAGAAGAAATGGACAATACACAGAGTACCTATAAAATATTCGTAAGCTATCTTTATCTCATATAAAAACCATAATAATAACAGTCTTCTTCATGTTTCGATGTTGCTGTTGCTATTTTGAAATTAGCTATTAGCTTATTGGTTTGTCCCAATTAAATATTGGAACTTCGAATTTTGTATTAAATATCGAATAAAGGTTTTTAACGTACACACGTCACGCCTTGTCACCAACCTACCACAAACTGACAAATTTTCTCAATAGACTTTGAACTTTATGTCTTAGTCACATGGTTGAATATTTATTGAAGAAATTTGACAGTTTTGGATAGGTTGATGTGCTGGCGTCTATACACCCGACGGTTAAGCTCGAGATCACCTATCCGATGACCCGACATTACGAAATTAGCTTAACTTGCAAGATCGCAACACAAACGCGCAAACCGCTGCACCATTAAGCTACCATAAAACCCAGTAAAAACACGGTACATACACTACCCTAATACGCAAAGCATTGTTAAACAAACCTCCGCCACGATTTCAGCTGTATTTCTTGCGACAATATATCATCCCAGCATCGATATTTAGCGGGAAATGCTGAGAGAACGAGTCAATAAATCATTAACTAGTATTATGTTTGCTTATGCAAGATATATCACGTGAAAACTAGGTGCCGACAGCGTTAATTATCAGGGGGAATATTCCGACGATATTTCCATATTCAAGCTTTATTCTTTGCTAGTATATTTAGGTGCCACAAATGTTAATAAGGTGCCATAATTAGGAGGAGTTTAGTACTTACGTGGCTGAGATCGTAAGCGCTACCTGCGTATTTAAGAAGGCCGCACTCAATCCATATATTCAATCCTATTTCAATCGTCAAATTAGAACTTGTTGTTGACATTTTTTGTAAAACCATAATAGTTATACTATAGTTTATATTTTGCAAGTTAATTTATTGAATCATCAGCGTATACGAGTCCACTGCTGGACATATGACTCCCCAAGTACGCGCCACTAAGCACGATCCGCCGCTACTCTCATCCAGCTAACTGACTCATTAATTGTATTTATACATACCCTTAATTTTACATCAGTAAGTCATTAAAACGATGAGACATTATAAGCGATGAATAACGTGCCAACGTTAAAAAACCGTTATAAATAGGCGAATAACGTGACAACGACAACGACATATAGGTAAGTCACTCTATCAATACCTGGTTGCGGTCAAGGTTTGTGTACTTTACTTAACTAATGCGTCGAAATTACCTTATAGTAGGGCACAGGAGGCTAGTTGTGACAATTTTAGTTTTAGCCATGGGGAAGTCAAATCATTGAATATTTTCGTGTTGAAGCACATTTTAAATAAAAGGGTAGCTACTCAGGAATCGTTTAGAATGACAATTATGTTTAGATTTATAACAGATGCTTGTAGAATTTTTTTTTGTGACAGTAGCTGCTTGTTACAACTTACCCCGTTCATGGGGCAAGTTGTAACTGGTGTGGAGTATGTAACAACATGATAAAACAACATATTTTATATATTTTTTTAGTTTTTATTGTAAATCAATATCAAAATATTACTAGTAACAAATATTATATAAATTATTAAGGTAAAGAGTGTTTTTGTCAACATTTAGAGATGCTTTTAACGTCAGTAGCTTCAGCGCACTGGTAAGCTAGCTTACGCACTTCTGATGGAAGCAATCCGAAGTATATGCCAGCACATTTAAGCAGATACATAAGCAGGTTTTTTCTTTTCTAGGTGTGGCGTAAATACTAATCTTGGTTTAGCGTATCCAACAGAAAGGGGCTCGTCGTTTTCCCTTCTTTTTGATATACCTAAACAGCGACACACGACAAAGGTCAAATATTTTAGCAGCTTTGCGAATGTTTGTGCCGTTTTCTAAAACTTCCCTTGCGGCTAATTCGTAGACGTCTTGAGACTTATCAGCCCTTTCTGACTCCCTCTTATAGTTTCTCATCCTAAGGAGCAATAAAAATTAATTAATTATGAATTTTTATTTATTCTTATATGATTTTTGATATTAATATCAAAGAGAATCATTACACAAGAAAAAAAGACGGATCTTCAATTAAGGGCTTCAGGTAGAATTCGAACCTACGATTTTAGGGTTCCGTACCCAAAGGATAAAACGGGACCCTATTACCTACTAAGACTCCGCGTCCTGTCCGTCTTTCTGTCTGTCCGTCTGTCACCAAGCTGTATCTCATGAACCGTGATAGTTAGACAGTTGAAATTTTCACAGATGTATTTCTGTTGCTTTTATAACATCAAATACTAAAAAACAGTATAAAATAAATATTGAAGAGGGCTCCCATACAACAAACGTGATCCGACTCGCACTTGGCCGGTTTATTTCTTCCTTCAAGAGATCCGTCTTATTTTCTTGTAAAATGATTTTTTAAAAATAATTAGGATAAATTGTTTTAAAAACATCAACGGGTAAGTTGTAACATGTTACAAATTGCCCCGAAATTTCGTTACAATTAGCCCATTGACAAACTTTTGAACGTTTTTGTTTACAAAAAAAAATTGCTTATTTTATAGCCAAATGAAAGTAGTTACATACAGCAGTTGAATATATTGAGATTATAAAAATCTTCTGTGCGTGTGTGTGTGATTGAACTCCTTCTAAACGGCTAAACCGATTTGAATGAAATTTTCTGTGTGTGTTCAAGTGAATTCGAGAATGGTTAAGAGTTACAATTAGACCCGGTAGGTGGCGCTGCTATAGGGGTCCATCATGGGATACGGGTGTTCTTAAGCGGACGAATGATTTGTTTATTTTGTTGTTATGGAAACTGTCAAAGCGGTACGAAGTCCGCCGGCCAGCTAGTAATAAATAAAATCTTTAATAAATAACATTCTTGGTTACCATGTTATGGAGTAAAACGTTCGTTCCATTTTTAATAAAAGGACAGATTATTGTGTTTTCGTGGTTTTCATTGTAACTTATTCGGTCTGTTAAACACGACAGATACAGATTTTTATAATAGCTTTAGCTTGCCGTCCGCTGCTCGCATGTATTTGACCAGTACAGCATTTCGATTTATTTCGACGAAGGTTGTCAAAATAATAATCCAATTTCTAAACATAGTGTTGGAATATACACATATATACCTATATTTTTGCCGCACAAATGGACGACGATTGACATTAGTGATTACTTTGCAGTACCTATGATTATGGCTTGTACTCTTAGAAACGAAATAGGATTCACTTTTAAAAAAAAAGGTCTTGTAAGGACAAAATAATAAGTAATGCTCATTGAAATCTATAAATGCGTGTACCACAACTAAATGCAGAAGGCCTAGATGGTTTTGTCATATTTTGCCTATTTTTCTTAGGAGAAGAAGTTCTGTATCGCCACCTGAAAGAGACCTTAAAAGGAACGTAATAAAGACTTTAATATAACTAAGAAAACCTTATAACGAACATAAATATCATATTAATATATGTATGTAAGTAAGGACTTTACAAAGAAACCAGGAAAGTAGACAAAGTAGACATATTTTAATAAACCTTTGTCCGCTTTTCAATTTGAATGCTGAAGTTTCTAAGCCGCCATAGATCTTTAGCAAAACCCTCCTTCAATTAATTGAAACGAAGATAGTGATAACTGTGTTAATTAAAATTCTTGACTATAGTTTGCATTTGATAAAAAAAAACTCGAGCAGAACGGAAATATCCTTTGTGATCCTTAACCTTTCACCTTTGTTCTTTTATAAAGTGATTAATAAACTCAATGGCATAGTGGCTTACTTATTCTAGTTATGATCTTGCAAATTGAAGTAATTATCAGCGAATGGGTGGCCATCGTCCGTGCTTCGGAAAGCACGTTAAGCCGTTGGTCCCTGCTGCATCACCAGTCGTAAATAACCACCAGTCCGCTTGGTGGTTAATGGCCCGTTCTCCCTGTGGTGTTTCCATCTATAGGAAAGGCTTGCCCCAACAGTAGCGACATAAAATGAGCCGGTGATGATTAAAAGTTGGTGATGATGATGAAGCTAATTATATAATTGAGGATTTGAGTGCTCGATGGCATAGTGGCTTAATTATTCTAGTTGTGATCTTGCAAATTGAAGTAATTTTTAACGGATGGGTGTTCAAATTTTCTAGCTCATTTTCTCGGCAAAGAAGAACTCGGAAAGCTTGTTAAACCGTTGGTCCATATTGATGGCAGTCGCTAAGATCTACCAACCCCCATTGTATCCCCATGTCCTATTCTTCATATGGAATGGATAGTCTACCAATGGGATATTTATGATGATGATGAACGTGATTGACAAAGTATATAATGTCAAATTTCGATACCAAATCGTCAAATTAATGTTCTTGCAGGTCTATACAGATTGTTACTCTCTTTCGCAACAGAAATTGTATTCTGTGTTGCTCTTGAAGCGGCCATGTTGCTTTGAACGTCAGCACGAATCTACACTTGTTTTCTAATCAAACACACAGAATTATCGTGGACTACTGTCTGTCAATCGACGCTCTGTTTGTTGCGACCTCAATCGTTTCATTTGAATCGTGGGATACGAAGTAATAATGGTTTTCTGTCACTAAAGAACATTTGCGCCATTTTTGGGGAATGTTTACATCGCATTTTATATATCCACAAAACGGGACAGCGCTAAGTTAGCGCCGCTAACCCACAACCTAACGAGACCCTGAAGCTTGACACATACCGAGCTCCAGCTACGCACACATACTCATACGGACACGAATCTCGGAACAGCTCGGAACAGTCTGAGCGCAGCTGTTGCGAGATTCAGTCTGAGCGCAGCTGTTGCGAGATTCCGTGTCCGTGAGAGGTTGTCTATGTGTGCGTTGCTAGAGCGCGTTTGTATGAAGCATACCATCTGCAGTCTCCTCATTTGATGGGTAACCTTAAACATACCGTTATACACTTACACTTACCTTAGGTGATTTAAAATTGGAACAAATTTTTTAAACCGTTATTAACATTCGAGAGGTTATTATAATCTAAAGGTTGACGAGGGGAGGGGAGGTATCATCATCATCAGCATATTTTATGTCCCCACTACTGTCGCACGAGCCTTCCCAATAGATGGATAGGAAGAAAGGACATAAACCACCACGCGTGGTTGTTAACGACTGCTAATGCAACACATCTTACCCGTAAAACATTTAAAATAAAATCTTATTATAAAAACAAAATACAACTTCACAGACACGGGGATCTCATGTTTGATCCGTTTGGGGTAGAGACATTAAGTTCATGGGGCCCTGGTGTTCACAAACTTTTTAAAGATATATTAATTAAATTAGCAGAGACCACCCGGGACCCCAGACGTAGCAGCTACCTGGGACAGCTAATAAGCTTCGCTATCCAACGAAGAAATGCTGCTAGCATACTGGGTACTCTGCCTCCCCCATAGGGATGATATGGGGCAATTTTTTTATTAATACATTGTAATTAATGGAATCAGGCGTTATTTTGCGGAAAACCATGGTACAAAAAAATGTAATTTAAATAATTATTTAGTGTTAATTCCTCTAACTCGTTTATCCAGCTTGAATGCAGTACGCATGCACCGCCCTCCCGCCCGCAAAAAGTAAGCACATGCAGGAGAAACAATGGGTGCAAGCGAACGTGCACACCGACACCGATACCCGTCACGTGTTTCGCCCCTCCACGGGGCATCCTCAGGAGCTGTTAACAGCTCCTGTATAAACGAGTGAGTTAACGGAATTAACACTACATATTATTTATTACATTGTATTAAATAGTTTCTGAAAGTTTAGTTTTAAGTAGTTTAATATACTTTGTAAATATTCTGTAAATAAAATTATTTTCTAATAATAATTTACAGAAATGTGTTTTGTGGTACACACGTACACCTGCACATCAACCTACCACAAACTGTCAAATTTCTTCAATAGACTTTGAACTTTATGCCCTAATAATATACGGTTGAAAATATATCGAAGAAATTTGACAGTTTTGGATAGGTTGATGTGCAGGCGTCTGTACCTCATACTATTCAGAATGAAAGTAACAACGACACGGGTAGTTTATAACTGGCAACTGTGCTGGTTTGTGAGCAATATTTCACTGCGTAATGGAAACAGTCATAAATTAATTACATATGGCGCACCATATTTTATGGGCGTCGACGATTAATTCGTTGAGCAAGCTATAATTTTTCCTTTTAACAACACAAAAAAATGCATTAACTGTTTACTCGATTTGTCATTTGATAGCTCATTAAAAAAAAAACAAATTTAGCCCATAACTTAAACGCGCTTGGTCTGTGATAACTGATGTTCAGCAACTTTCGCAAAGGCCAGTCATCGGATGGGTGACCAAAAGTTTACCGTCTCGAGCTTCTCCGTGCTTCGAAAGGTACGTATAGTCATTGGCCCCGGCTGCATTAGGAATCGTTAACAGCCGCTAATCCGCTTCGGACCCGCGTGCTTGTTTTTTTAATATATTTTACGGGTAAGCACAGTGCCTTGATCTCACCTGATGATAACTGATGATAAGGCCAATGATGGAAGCGCACTTCACCCGGGAACCTCTACTAGTGAGGCACAGGCTACCTTATAATATCTAGCTGCCGGAACACAATGATACTATATTGATGTTATGGCGACATATTTAGATAAGATGGTGGTAGCTAGCCATGAGGACATACAAGCTCACATACCCACACCCATTGGACATACCAACTAAACCGAGTAAGTGATGGTAACGCTGACCTTTACTTTCTTTACTTCCTTATGGGGATATACTTACATAGATGGTGATAGCTAGCAAGGCGGAGTTACAACAAGACCTACCATTGACAAAAAATTTTACAACTATAATTAATAACTCCTCGTTGTTGTTTCGAAATTGAAACTGAAACCTCTATGCATGAGACAAGACCGCTGCGTGGAAGAACAGAAGCCTTGTTTGAACTCCCGATCTGAACCCTTCGGAGAATCTAGTAGGGAAAGAGGGAATTTTGATCACACGGCTTGAAGCTTCTCGGTGACGCTGAAAAGACTATCATCGATCGTGATCAAATGAAACTCGCATTAGGCACCCTAAACGTCGTTTGATCAGCTAGTAGCCCCCCGATAGGCTTACCAATCGCAAGCCATCCCCGTGGCTGAGAACGGGATGGTGAGAACGTGGCTGAGAACGGGGTGGATTTTATTGTGGGTATACCTCCCCTTATGGCCAGTTCTCCCTGTCCATCCATAGGGAATGCTCGTGCCCCAGTATTGGGGACATAAAATAAGCTGATGATAATGATACCTCCCCTCCCCTCGTCGAGCTTTAGTGGCTGGACAAAGGAAGAGGAGGAGAGTCCTAGACCCCTTTGTGCAGTAATAATAAATTTTGTTTGGTTCGAATTGCCCACATCAAAAAAGGTAGGCCATTCATACCGTGGTCCTAACCGCTCGTGGTATGAACATGGAACAGCCTAACGAACATAACCCAGGGGGTCGCCCCTAGAACCGGTGTGTGCGCAAAGCAGTTTACATAGTATAGAAATAAGGCTGACCCAATCGCGCGAAATACAAATGCATAGTATACCAGAGCTTTATCTCGCAAAACCGAAAGGCGAATGGCAAACAGATGTGAACAAAGATGAAAAAAGTTTGCACAAATCGGGAATGGGGCATGATTACAGTACACAGAATGGAGTTGCGGCGTTATTATGAACTCCCCCCTTTGTACTGATTCCGAATGTTTCCCTTTCAAAGTTTCCACAAGTTTATAGCTGGCCCCCGAATCGTTATACTTACGCAGAAAAGTCCAATTTGCTTCGGATCTTGTAATTTTTTATTGTTCTTTCTTTTGTTTTTCTTTATCTTGAACATTTGGTCAGGTTGTCCGATTGTCTTTAGCATCAAAGCTAAATTTATTTTTAAGAGGTTTCTGTTAACTGACTTTGAATTAAGTTAATGTTATAACGAACAAAATCTTTTTAAGTTATGTTTACATACATATGTATGAAGGTGGCCAATTAATTATTCTTTGTACATAGACTAGCTGCTAACCGCGGTTACTTATTATTCGTAGGTATATTTCTTTATGAATTCAATAGATGTTAGATAACAACTTTTAAACTTCCAATATTTGTATAGAATTGTGTCACGGCATAACGTTTTCTCTTTGACATCTTTTTACCTTACACAAACTTCTACGAGTTCGTTAACAACGAACTATAAAGTTAAGGACTACTGAGAAAGACGGAGGCTTAACCTTTCGTCTTCTCTGTTCACTGTTATTAGCTTTTATCTATATTGTCAGTTTTTGTACTCTTTTAAATTATAGAGGAGATTTTAAAATTCAACCTGGTAATTTTTTGGTTAGGATTGGTTAATGAACCGAATGAGTTTTTGAGATTACATAGCCTACATAAAGATAAAGATCCTAGTAGTTTTAAGTGTTATAACTTTATAGGTTTAACATGTCATGGCTCGTGTGATTTACCGCCTGTATAATGGAGAATGCTCTGACTGTATTTGAAATGCTAATGAATGTATTTAATTATGCAACGTGAGTAGAATCAATAAAAGTTATTAATCACAATATGTAGTGTACTTTAGAACACAATTTCTTACTTTTTATTTTCAAGTGCTAATTGTTGCACTGAAACTAAATTAAATATTTATAAAATTTTATAAAAGTGAAAAAATTAAACGCCAACCCAACCCAGCCAGGAATCGAGCCTGGGTCTTCCGCAATCCGGGCGCCTGCATTGACCGCTATGCTACCGGGAAGGCTAACATAAGCGCTGAATTTTGTCACTGCTTTTTAATTTTTGAGTGCTTATTAGCGGCACTATGCGCCATCTATCCAACGGTCATTGCAACCGATGGCCATGCAGATGCAGTTTCGATTCCTGGTTGGGTCGGTTGGGCGTTTAATTTTTTCACTGTATTTTATAAAATTTTATAAATATACAGTTTCTTTTATTTGATAAAACCCAGCATTACTAAATACACAACACCGCTGGAAGGTATTCTAATACAATTGCTATTCAAGGAAAAACCACTTAATATTTTCAGGGAAGATCAAAATTAATAGGAATACTTCAGTTGCTGTTCGAATGGTTGCTATTCGAACAGTTGGAATTCACCGAATGCCTCAAAATAAATCACCCGATCTGGTTTGTTAGACGGTGTGGGATCAAGTAACGCTGTTGGTGGTTTTTATATAGCACAAGCTGTTGTCCGCGACTTCGTAAGCAAAGACTACACTATCCCAAAGGAAAAGTCATGATCTCTTTTTATGTGCAAATTTTCATCCATATTCGTATAGCCGTTCTCAAGTGATGCGATTACCCACAATATTTTTTTTTTTTAAAAGAGATTGCTGATTGCCTTAGACGGCATTTTCAGCTTCACCGGGCTTTTTTGGGGGCGGCGAGGAACGTAAAGGGTCACTCAAGCCGTGAGAAACGAATCACCTTCGGAGGTTTTCTAGAGCATTTCATTTTCATATATATAATCATCGCCAGCTCATTTATGTCCCCACTACTGGGGCACGAGCCTTCCCTATGGATGGATTTGAAGAATAGGCCTTAAACCATCACGCGGGCCCAGTGCGGATTGATGTTTGTTAGCGACTACTAATGCAGCCGGGACCAACGGCTGTATGTGTCTTCCGAAGTACGGAGGAGCTCGAGATGATACATTTTTGGTCACCCATCTGATGACCGGCCTAAAAAGTTGCTTAACCTTACCAATCGCAGACCGGGCGTGTTATCCACTGCGCCATCGAGATCCTCATTTTTATATGATTATGAGATTTATATATGAATAGGTATATATCTGCTATAATATTTTGAAATAAATCACTCTTTAAAATTAATCATAATTTTCTTTTGAAAGCATGAAATCTGGAAGTTATACACTAAAATTCCTAATATCAATAATAATTAATCAAGTGGTAACATCAATTCAAATTCTAAATAAAAAGGACATTAGATAATCGTTGGCATGATTCTCACACGAGGTCGCCGCCGCCGCCGCCGCCCCTATACCCAGATGACATTTTCTCATTTCCTAAATTCCGTGTAGGTACGTATATTTCCTCAAAAATATTGTTGAAACGGCTCTCACAAATTGACATCTGTCACCTTTGTTGTTTAGCGTGCGGCATTTTTCTCAATTTCCTTTGACTTTGATGGTTTTATCATAAAAAAAAACAATATGAACCAGTTACGGTGCTGCAATGTGCGATTATACATGTCATGTTTGCTTACGTTAATTTGGACCGTGTATTGTTATAATGGTTGCACTCCCTATCATATTATATATTTTATACCATAGGTGTCCGCGGAAGACCAACGTCACGTTCTCCTATAATCTAGGAGGCCTGACATCATGCTGAGCGGGCACGATTTAGTGCTACTTACTTATTGTTAAAATTTTATGTAGTAATGTCATTTGTTTTGTGTCACTAATAAATGTTTTCTATTCTATTCTATTATCTTTTCATTTAGTATTGCTTCACATCTAGGACGGTTCCGCAAGGTACCTTCTCGATGTCTTAGACAGATTGCAGCGTCGCGCTGTACGCATTATCGGCAATGCAGAGGTTACTAATACTCTCGAACCCCTGCAATTGCGTAGAGCTACACGAGCTGACGCTATGTCACTCAGCGTCTTCTATCGCTTATACCACGGCGAGTGCTCTGAAGAACTCTTTGACCTTATTCCACCTTCTCCCTTCCTCCATAGGAGTACACTGCTCTCCGAAGTCATCGCCTCACTGTTACACATATCCCATCGCGCACAAAGAAATTTGGTGACTCGTTTCTTTGTCGCACCTCCATAAGATAGAATAGTCTACCAGCATACGTTTTCCCTCCTTCCTATGATATGGGTCCTTCAAACGAGGCGTGAAGAAGCACCTTGTGGGCCGGCAGAGTGAGATTGACTGATGCTGCGTTGTTTTCACGTTGCACCAGTTGTCTTCGCGTCTGGACTCCATTTCCATTTAACATCAGATGGTGTGATTTCACTAGACTAATATGTTATATTCGTGGTTCAACATGTCAAGTTCCTCGAAGATCGTTACAAGTATTTAACCATCCAACCAAATCAATTAATTAAAAATATTTGTAACTAACTCATAATTTTTTTTAAACAGAAACTACAGAAACTTTTAATACAATTTTTATAACACAAATCTGCAAAAGATATTTGTATATTAATAGCAATGTAAGTAAATAAAATAAGCAGTTATTGTAATTTTTTTTTTATGTTACTAGAAGGCAAACGACCAGGCGGGTCACCTGATGCAAAACCAATTTTAAATTTAAAATTAAATTTATTTTTCCTTATTTACCTAACTGGTAAGATTATCAGTGTCGAATCCAGAAATATCGACCTCTATGTAAAGCTATGCAAAGAGGTCACGTGTTTCGGCTATTTTTTAATAGATTACATGACTACCACCATATTTATAAGCTTCTAAATCTCCACCAGTTCTCATTACAAATTCATTTAACATTACAAAAGTATTTAATTAATATTATTTCTGAAAGGGATTAACTGCGTTCACGGTTACCAACATATGGGTAGAATGTTATTTGCGCTATTAATTTTCGCATCGACTACTGATGAATGATGAACCCCTCAATAATATTCGACAATGAAACGACACACAGAGAGGGGGGGGGGGGGGGAGGACTGCCAGCCCCAGCGATGGTCTTTCGCCCAAGTTGGTAGGCAAGTACAGTGATGCACATAATAATGGAGTACAATATATATAATTTTTTCGGAGATAATTTGCTGATAGCCTGTTAAAGCTATTTTCGCGTTAGCTGACTTTTTTGGAGGCGGCGAGGGTTCCTGAAACCACAAATATTATTACAGATCTTTCGGTGTTTCCATCGTCAGGGTTTCTTTCTAGAGGGAATGGCATCACACAGGCGTGTTCACTTTCCCTTCTAGAATCTCCGAGAGGTTTGGATCGGATTGGGATAAGAATAGATAGTTTGGTCACGGGTCGGACAGATAAACGTCAGGGGTTGAGGAAAAATCCCAATCGTGATATAATTTTCAACAATTTCTGAACATTACTTATTTTGAATAAAAAATAAAATGTTTTTGTTTTGTTTATATAATTTTAACGCAAATTTTGTTGCGAAACAAATTACAAAAACACAAATGTTGAAAAAATATTTTGATCAGATGTTATGACGGTAGTTGTTGACATTAATGGGCGGCGCCTTTGGCTTTCAAAGTAAAAAAGTAAATAGTGTTGAATAATTTCGGCGGGCTGGTTAGAACCACGATAGCTCAATTGGAAGAGCACCTGACCCGGTATGTCAGAACGGTGCAGGTTCAAATCCTGCTCGTGGAAATTTTTCAACATTTGGTTTTTGTAAAAAATAAATAAAAATTAACAAAAATTAATTAGCTTTGACAGTGATTCTGTTTTTAACCACCTCTGTAGTCTAGTGGTTGAACCGATCTCCGACCCTGAGAACAAGGGTTTGATTGCAATATCTTTTAGTAACATTGTTGTATTCCATAGTAAGAGAAATGAAAGCCAGCTCCATCATACATTAAGAACGTTAACCTTTGTACAAGAATATATTCTTTCACAAAGGGTAACGATTCGTTCGTCTCCAAGAGAAAACATTTCCATATGAATATGGAACGTCAAGTTACAAAGAAATCTGTATCCCTGATTTAAGATAACATCCAATGCCACAACATGGTTGTATGCGAAATGAGGAGTCGTACGTGACTGTACAGTGTGCATTTCACCAGACAGGGGCCATCGGTGGTCCGTTTTATCTCTTCCATACAGTGCTTGATAAGAAGCTTACGTTCCAAAGTTAATAAGAGTCGACGTGCCCCGCCGCTTCGAAAGAGAGTAAGCCTTTTATCTGCAGCAACACGGCTTAATTTAGATAAAGCGATAGTGACAGTCTGCCATACCACCTGTATGGAGCTGTATGCATAATGATACCCTGGGCTTTTTAGGTATAAAGTGCACAATAGGATGCAATTATGCTGCTTGCCGTTTTTGCTCCGGCGGGTATTGGAAGCGGCGTAACTAAATCAATAAGGTATGTTGTTTCAGGCGATACTTGGCAAGATATCGGTACCGTAGTTACGTTCACTTCGAAATTACGTTTTGTTCGGTGCACCGGTTATAAAATCCTTTTATCAGTCACCATCATTCGCCTGCCCTGTTCCTACTTAACATATTTGAGGTCGGCGAAAAAAAATTTATTTTCCTTCTTCTTCCATTCACCTCGATCAGCCGCCATCTTAACATTACTCATGTCTTTGCTATCATTTTAAGTTGAGTCCACATTAAGTAACATGTTACAAAATTTTACTTTTGTCATATAGTCTGGACGCACCTTTACCTGTCCACCTTTCCATACAGTGTATCCATCTTTTCTCCAGAAACCCGAACTTTTCCCTAACTCTCATGCTCAGCATCTCCCTCGACATGCTGATCAACTCACCTCATCTTTCGGTCACTGGTGCATAGTGTAGACTTCACCTAATGTAATTACTCACTTTATCCATCTTGACACTCACACATTATCGGTAAGTATTCAAAATTACAATAATAAAACCACCGGTCTCCGATCAAAAGCTCCAGGTTCGATTCTCAGGAATACATATTAAATTCTGATAGGACTTATTCTAAGTCTGCCTAGCTAGCTAAAATTATCTTATCTCACTATTTTGTTATGGCAACAATGTTTGTAGCATAATTTTGTGTTCCGAGAGTTAGAAGTAAGTTAGATTGGATTGGATAGCATATTTCCTCCGTGATTGAGGATTCCGGGCAAAGTGAGTTGCCAGATTTGGCCTTATTAAATTCTTTAATATCTACTTTATTTTATTTTATTTTATTTTATTTATTTATTTATTTGTTATTTTGGCAACAAACAGTCAATTACAGATTGCAGTGCTTATAAACTATTTTACTTATTAGACCTATAGTGCCAATGTGAATTTAAAAAAATGACGACGCGGAATTACATCGAAAGTATTAACAAAATTATTCTAACAAAAAAAAAACATTAATACAAAAAAAACACATTTGTTTACGTTTTCTACACATTAATTTCATTGTCTGTTAAGGTTTTCGTAAGTTAAGCGTTTAAATTTAGTAAAGGAGTTAATGAAAATGACTACTTCTGAATTAATATTATCTAGCTTACAACAGCAATTGTTATACATTTTTAAAGTTCTTATCAAAAATCGATTACAGGTATATTTTTTACATGCATCGGGGGGCACAAACACGTGTAAATATTTTATACATTTATTTATTCAAGACGACACGTTATACAAAATGCAAGAACTGCAGTGCAGCCATATTTATTTGAAAATACTCATCATATTATCATAAAACATAATACAAAAACAAATGAGCAATTTCCACGTGCAGGATTTGAACCTGCACCCTTCTGACATACCGGGTCAGGTGCTCTTCCAATTGAGCTATCGTGGTTCTAACCAGCCCGCCGAAATTATTCAACACTATTTACTTTTTTACTTTGAAAGCCAAAGGCGCCGCCCATTAATGTCAACAACTACCGTCATAACATCTGATCAAAATATTTTTTCAACATTTGTGTTTTTGTAATTTGTTTCGCAACAAAATTTGCGTTAAAATTCTATAAACAAAACAAAAACATTTTATAAATAGCTTGCCTACTTCTTAACTGATCATTAGTATTTGTAAAAATATTATGATCGGGTGTTAATGACGGTAGTTGTTGACATTGAATGGGTGCCTTTGGCTTTCAAAGTAAAAAGTAAATAGTGTTGAATAATTTCGGCTGGCTGGTTAGAACCACGATAGCTCAATTGGAAGAGCACCTGACCCGATATGTCAGAAGGGTGCAGGTTCAAATCCTGCTCGTGGAAATTTTTTCAACATTGTGTTTTTGTAATTCATTGACTACACTAAACTGTTAGTACATTTATTTGTATTTACACAAAACAATTTGCAATTTGAATACAATCCGTATAATATAATAGTTGACCTTCCAACTGACCCTTTCAGTTATCCGCACAGTGTTATTTAACTGCACACCCGTTGCTAAGGCATATTGTTCCACAATCCGGGTACAAAACATAACGATGCCCGGAATAATTTATCATCGGGCACATTTGAAACTAAATACGTTCCCAACTATAATTACGGCTTAAAATTTTTGTTTATAAGTACCTAGTTACATTCCGCATTTTAGTTCGCAATGTATGGAAAGTTGATTACGTTAATATAATGATAATAATTGATGTTGTTGCAATTTCGTGGAACGTATGAGATATTAATTGAGAACAGAGGAAAAATACGTTCCTTACAAAGACAAAGACAAAGGCTTTTTATTTCGCTTGAAATATGTGGTCTTAGTAAGAGATATTAATTAAGAAAA
The DNA here is from genome assembly GCA_949315975.1 of Eudonia truncicolella. Taxonomy (NCBI): domain Eukaryota; kingdom Metazoa; phylum Arthropoda; class Insecta; order Lepidoptera; family Crambidae; genus Eudonia; species Eudonia truncicolella. The sequence goes on along the minus strand of OX438835.1, from coordinate 13,699,608 downwards.
AAGGAAAAATACGTTCCCAACTATAATTACGGATTCAATTTTATTTATACAATTCGCGTCGTACCATTTAGTGTACGGGAAGTTGATTACGTAAATGTAATGATAATTGGTGTTGTTGAAACTTAATAATAATCAAGACGAATAACTACCGGAAAAATATTATGAGGGACGGTACGGTCGACATCTGTCGGGCATGCCGCCGTCCAGGAGAATCACTCCGATATATTATTTCTGGTTGTTCTCATCTTGCTAACGGAGAGTATTTGCACAGACACAACCAAGTAGCCAGAATAATTCACCAGCAACTTGCTCTTGGATATGGCCTTGTTGAATCAAAGGTGCCGTACTATAAACATGCACCTGCGCCAGTACTCGAAAATGGTCATGTAACGCTCTACTGGGATCGCTCTATCATTACGGACAGGACTATTGTCGCCAATAAGCCTGATATCGTGGTGGTTGACCGATCCCAGCGCCGGGTAATACTGGTTGATATCACCATACCTCATGATGAGAACCTCGTGAAAGCCGAGAAGGACAAGCTCAGTAAGTACCTTGACTTAGCTCACGAGGTGACCGCCATGTGGGATGTTTAATCAACCATTATTGTCCCGATAGTCGTTTCAGCGAACGGTCTGATAGCGAAGAGCCTCGACCAACATCTTAAGAGGCTCTCGCTTGATGGTTGGATCAAGGGTCAGATTCAGAAAGCAGTACTCCTTGACACGGCACGTATTGTCAGGAGGTTCCTCACTCTGCAGCCCTGACCACCGGTAGCTTGGGCCCTGCCCCGCTGCTGGTGGTACTCTAGAATTAGGTTTTTATAATGTTTTATTGTTTTTATATTAAAATATAGTAAAGTAGTAAAAATCTAGTTTTAAGAAAGAAAATAAATAAAGAGTATAACAATAACTTAAGAAGTAACTTAATAAATAATAATACTTAATGAGTCTGTTTAACCATTCTTAAATTTAACTCTCAGGCTATCAGTGCTAGGAAGGTAGATCTCGACTTGGCCAGGGATTTATCGTCTTTTTTTTTATAGTGGTCTAGGTACCAGTTTAATACCAAGCTGAAGTATATGTTGCACACGGTTTGGTGAGGAGGTCGATGGCGCAGTGGTTAACGCGCTCGGTCTGCAATTTCTGAAGTTAAGCAACTTTCGCAAAGGCCGGTCATCGGATGGGTGACCAAAAATTTATCATCTCTAGCTCCTCTGAGCTTCGGAATGTACGTTAAGCCGTTGGTCCCGGTTACATTAGCAGTCGTTAACAACCACCAATTCGCACTGGGCCCGCGTGGTGGTTTATGGCCCGTTCCCCTATCCGTCCATAGGGAAGGCTCGTGCCCCCGCAGTGGGAACTTATCTAAGCTGATGACGATGAAGATGATGATGATAATGATATGTTATAAGCACTTGGTTTGGTTAGCTGCAGCTTTTTTTCTTAGCCGTCTGGCTAGCTACCATCATCCTATCTAAGCACGTCAGTCGCCATAACAACAATTTTGGTAACGTTGTTGTATGGCGTTAGTTAGAGATAAGATAGTCAGTTACTCAGTAGTGAATATACCGGATAAGTGGCGCTTCGGTCTTGGTCTTTTCATCACATACGATCAGATGAGATGAAGGCCAAAAAAATTGCTAGGCAACACGGAGTCAATTACTGTCTTACCTCAGTGGTAGTGCTGATAACTTAGCATGACCAACTCACAAAGAAGAAACAAACAATAAAAAAATATATATATTGTTTAAGGAGACACCTCTACATGTAAAGTGGGGGTGTAAAAGTCTGTCTCAACAAGAACTTCAAATTGGAAACGCGCGCCATTTTCGATAGTCAATTGTTTAGTCAGCCATGTTTTGCAGTTGTCTAATTGAAACATGGACATTGAGGAAAATGTAGCGGCGCAGTGTAGATGTACGTTTATTTAAATAAGAAACACGTTAATAAGGGATAGGGTGATGTGTAAAGTACAATTATAATCGTAAAAATTGAAAATTTTGTTATTTAAAAAAACTTGAGCGGAGTTTTCGTTGAAAAACGAAAAAATCTTATTCCTGCCTCTGGGTGCGTTCTGGGTTTTTAAAAAGGATGGTCTATGCAAACCGTTATTTTAATTAATAATAATAATAATACTGTAATAATAATAATACTGTCTTACGCTTTTATCGAAGCCAGATGTTATAAAAAAACTCGATGGGGATAGAGGAGGTCTACCCACTAAAATATCTAGCACCTGATCGGCCAAGGATGACTACGGACCTCTAAGTGAATTTAAGATTTTTAAATAGAACACCACATACGGTTAAGCCGTAAAAGCCGGAAAAGCTCGTACTCTTAAACATGTCAAACAAAATTTGATTTAGAGAGACCTTCAAACTACTTAGTTCAGACTACTTAGTCAATTATAGTATCTTACTAACATATTTTATAAGGCCACTTCCATCCCACACAAATACTTAACACCAGTGGCGCAAACGAACAGTTCTGTTCTACAACTTCAAAGGGTGAAATATTAAATATCTGGAGGCTCTTATAGAGTTCTACCGTTGCTATGGTAATGGAAAACTGTTCCGTCTGCGTTGCCATTTCCCGTTGCCATAAGGGGCCGAGTACTCGTAGTACACCACAAAATAAGGAGATGGCAGAAGGTCATCTTCATAGATGATGCGCTTAGCTACGCACATACAAAGACCTCTCTCGGACACGGAATTTTGTAACAGCTGCGCTTGGGCTGTTGCTGTTGCGAGCACATGAGTAAATACTAACAGAGTCCAAGCTTCCTTAACTTTGGTGGGTTTGTCACATGAGGTTTAGGAAATGTCACAAAATATTTTATTTTATTTTTCATAAATTTATAAATAACTTACCTAGTCTAATTTAAATTTTTTTTTTTTATTGTTTTTGTTTTTCAATATGTAACTAATTTTTTTTTACACACTGTACAGTAATTAATCATGAATATTTTAAAGTAAACCACTCTTATTTAAATCAAACATATCAAAACCTCAAATAATTACAACGATGACAGTTTACAACACCAAAACAACGCGTGTGACACTACTGAGATTGTCCGCTGGCTGTGCGCCGGTGTAAGTCGGTTTGTCCTCTCGCGGCGCGTACGTGAAACCGTTCGGTGAGAGGTCACGCACACATAACCTTGCATGTAGTAGTGTACCTGTCGCAGCGCAGCGTGCTCTAAGGAAGCTTGGACTCTGTTCGGCTTATTTACTCATGTGGTTGCGAGTTTCCGTAGGAGGTGTCTATGTGTGCGTTGCTCGAGCGCGTCATGTGTGAAGCTTACCTTCTGCAGTCTACTTATTTTGTGTGGTGCGCGGGCAATTTATGACAGGACACGTGTGAAGCGCGGTTTTAATATCAGTTGTAAATTAGACTGCGCGGGCGGGCGCAAATTGGCGAGTTATAGAGGAAAGAGGTTTATTGCCTCACCGCTAGGTAGTTTGTGTGGTGCTGCAGTTATGTCGTTTTGGCTCTGCAAACGATTCGCGATTGTTTTGTTATAGTTTTCATTCTGGATTCGCACCCAATGTGCACTGTCTATCAGGTAATGTTTGTGAGTTTGTTTGTTTGAGGAGGGTTATCTCTGGAATTACTGGTCCAGCTCCAAAAACTGAAAGAGAAAGAGTTGAAAGTGTGTTGTGTGACAAAAAATCCACGGGGGTCAGGTGCACTACCGACTATGCTATCGTGGCTCATCTATCGTGGCATTTCATAGGCTGCGGGTTCGAATCCCACTCGTGGATTTTTTTTTGTCTTTATTTTTTTCGTTTAAAAAAAGGTTTATATTTTATAGTGGAATATAAGTATAGTATAGTAGAGCTTGTACGGAAAAATATAAAATTGACGTGGATGAAGTCGCGGGAAAAATGATAGTAGCTTTTATAGTCAATAGTGACGTTATATGATAACCAGGTCATCACAAGTCAAGTTATTTAGAATACCGGTGCAAGTGCGCTTTCACCTTTGGCCTTATTACCACTTGTCATCAGGTGTGATAAAGGCCCAGAGATTATTCATAAAGAAGAATAAAAAACATTCAAGCTAGCTCTATATTAATACTTGTCAAGTTGTTGTTGTTGTTTTCAAAGTAAAAATAAATAGTGTTGAATAATTTCGGCGGGCTGGTTAGAACCACGATAGCTCAATTGGAAGAGCACCTGACCCGGTATGTCAGAAGAGTGCAGGTTCAAATCCTGTTCGTGGAATTTTTTTCAACATTTGTGTTTTGTAATTTGATACTTGTACTTGTTATCCCTCTCCTGGGTTCAATTCCTGAGCCGGTTAAAATGTGTTTTAATATCAGCTGTAAATTATGTAGACTGCGCGAGCGGGCGCAAATTGGCGAGTTATATAGGAAAGGTTTATTAGCTCCCTACTAGGTTGTTTGTGTAGTGCTGCAGTTGTGTCGTTTCGATTCTGCAAACGATTCGCGATTGTTTTGTTATAGTTTTCATTTTGCATTCGCTACCATTAGTTTTTATAGTCAATAGTTGTTGCCCACGATTTCGTTCGCAAAGACTACAGCAAAAAAAAAGTAAAAAAAAAAGTATCCTATATGCAGGTCTGGGTAATGGTCTGTATATGAAGCAAGTTTTATTAAAATCCATTCAGTAGTTTTTACGTGAAAGAGTAACAAACATCCATCCATATTTACAAACTTTCGCGTTTATAATATTAGTAGGATAGTGACGTTGTATGATAACCTGGTCAGCTTAACAGTCCAGATTTTTACATATTGGAAACATCTAGAGACAAATAAATATAAACTCAGAGGCTATAAAAATATTACAACTTGAAATAAAATATTATTCTATATATTAAAAATTGTTTTCTAAATTGAAAACTGCTTTTACACGAAAAAATTAATTACAGAAACTAAAAAAAAATGAGAATTTATCAAGCTTTTTTTTCAATTAAACAAGGGTGGCCGGTTAGTTGGGCCTCTGATTGTATTATGCTGCTTCAATAGATTATGATGGGCATAGTGGAAGGAAAAAAGACGCGTTAGGTGGAGGTTCTTGTGACTGCGGAACATCCGTACCTGTTCTGTCTCGCTATAGACAAGGGAATATACGAAGCTGACGGCCAACCCTTCAAGTTTAAAGAATGTGCTTCTTAAACCTTGGAGGTTGACAAGAAGATAACCACATTTATAACGGTAGGCCGTAAATCTGGTGATCCTGGTTTCATCTATCTCACTCGCCATCTTCAACTGGCGGAACACAACAACGTCCATCGATGCTTTTGCGACGGCGACCAACGTTTTTTAAACTATCATAAATAAATTACAAAAACACAATGTTGAAAAAATTTCCACGAGCAGGATTTGAACCTGCACCCTTCTGACATACCGGGTCAGGTGCTCTTCCAATTGAGCTATCGTGGTTCTAACCAGCCAGCTCAATTGGACAAAAACACAATGTTGAAAAAATTTCCACGAGCAGGATTTGAACCTGCACCCTTCTGATATACCGGGTCAGGTGCTCTTCCAATTGAGCTGGCTGGTTAGAACCACGATAGCTCAATTGGAAGAGCACCTGACCCGGTATGTCAGAAGGGTGCAGGTTCAAATCCTGCTCCTAATGTGTAATTTGTATCGCAACAAAATTTGCGTTAAAATTATATAAACAAAACAAAAAAAATATCATAAATAAAGTAGAGTGAATGCGTTTCCAAATTGCTGAATAGCATTGTGCGCGCGATGTTTTGTCGTTATGTTATGGTAGTGTCACGGGCCGTTGGAACCAATGTTTACGTGAAAACAAACGAGTTTTTTTAAATGAAATTTATACAAGTTTTTTTTTATTTTCAATTAATTTATATACTATATATTTTTATATACTCGTATGTATTTTTGAAAGCGATCTTCGTGGCGTCAAAATAAGGAAATAAGAAACATAGGTATTTGCTTTTTTCTTTAACTATACATTCATGACAAGCACATGGGCCCATTTAAAGGCATTTGATGTAGGTAATGATTTATTTTTAAATACCTACTTTTCTATAGGCAAACCATTAAATGATATTGAATCTTTTCAAGAACGGTCACGAGCTGACCTACCGTGGACGGAAATGAATTTCCGTACATCATTTACAACACAATATCGACAACATTTTACAACATTATAGGTAATCTGATTACTCATGACTAATTAAAAACGTAGCGCCATTTTGCGAATCTTGGTGCGACGACATCCGAAAAGCGTTTTATTCAATCCAACTTCGTGAACGAAATAAGGTCCCGGTAAATTGGTGTTATTTCCTCATTAATGCGACTCTAGATGTCGGGCCGGATTAAAAACGCCCGTGGGGCCCGCCGGCCTGCCCGCGCAATTACCTCCGACAAGGTAAAGGCCGCCCGGCCCGGCCCTAATTGAGAATAAGCGTCTTCGGCCTTTTAATTCTTATGCAGTTTACCCAAACGTGTTGGGTACATTTTTGAGGTGTTCAGTAATAGGTTTGCGTTTTCTTCGTGTTAGTAGGGAATTAATGTTTCGTTTGTTGGATGTACTGAATGTTTGGATTGTATAGTATTAATTTTAATTATAAAAACTACTGCTAGTTTAGGTTCTCTAATTAGTTTCTGTGCTGCAACGTATAGGTAAGCGTCTTCGCCTTCTTAATTCTTATGCAGGGTGCCTCGTGCTAGTTTCATTCGCCATTTTGTTAAAATTTTCTTTTGTTTATTTGTTTAAATTATTTATTGTTCCAAATATGGTACATTGTGGTGTTATACATAGGTTAGTGAGTCTCACATTTAACTGTCGTAAAGCATACAATATGACACAAATTAAAACATAATAAACATAGGTTAAATCATTAAAATATTTCCTTTTTAAATCAAATAAAACATTAAGGCGACACACTGAAAAAATGCATCAACTTTCGTCGAATAGTTCAAGACTGTATTATGACTTACGAATCTGAAATGTTGATATAGGTAAATTCATGTCTTTATCTTAAATTTGCTTGCTCAAATACACGATTGTATAATTTTGACTCGATCATAATTATTTTCGAAAACACCACAAAAAATCACTATTGTTGAAATTACAACAAAATTACTTAATTTTGTATGCTTGGAAACCACTCAAATATATTGATGTATTTAGGAATGTGGTTTTATGCCAAGCCATAAATTTCTCGTGTTCAATTCGAGCATCTACCTGTCCTGATGATGATGATGATGATGAACTTCCAATCCGTTCGGCTGATGACACTTCTAACATCAGTATTCGTAATTTAGTAGAGCTGCATTTTTTTTATATTTGAAGGGGGCAAACGAGCAGGCGGGTCACCTGATGGGAAGCAATCACCGCCGCCCATGGACACCCGCAAAACCAGAGGAATCGCAGATGGGTAAAATATTTTGATAACTAAAACCATTTTTTTTTTAATATTTTATAGATTCTGTTAATTTGCGGTCTCAATTGTCGCAGGCGCCACGTATTTTCGACCTTATGCCAGCGCTAGTAAGGATCAGCCTTTTTGAATGTTCACAAATCGAGGAGACGTCTGAATGAATACAGATAGTTAACAAAACTCACACTAGGCACCCAGAGTAAAAGTTTCGCCATACAAATTCTCGTTTTCGTTAACGTGATCGAATGGCGAATGAAACTCGCACTCGGCACCCTGTTTCCCCAAACGTGTTGGGTACCTTTTAGACGTGTTCAGTTAAGTTTGCGTTTTTTGCGTGTAAGTAGTGAGTGTAGGTACTTTTTGTTTGTTGGATGTATAGAATATTTGGATTATATAGAATTAAAAGTTATAATGAATAGGTACCGATGGTGACTTAGTTGGTGGTGGTACTTTCTCTAATACAAGTTTCTTTAAAGTTTATTATAACGACTCGGTGTGGCGTGACAATGCGCTTAACAATACATCTGAAGGTCCTAAGTTGTTCCGCTCCCCGATCCGATCCGAACCCCTCGTAGAATTTAGTAGGGCACGGGGACACGCACTAGTGCGTGATGCCATTCCCTCTAGAAAACCTCCGAAGGTGATTCGTTTCACACGGCTTGAGGAACCCTTAAGTATCTCGCCGCCTTCAAAAAAACCCGGTGAAGCTGAAAATGCCGTCTGAGGCATTCAGCAAACTGTCTGAAAAAAAAGTTCCAATTTCAATTTCCAAGTCGGGCACAGTGTGTTCAGGACTTTTAATGCGTAGTCCGGGTTTGTAATGACCAATCTGCATCTAGCAAGAGTGGTGATTGGCTGTTGTAAATACAGACACAATAGAATTTTAAATTGATTGGCGCTTAGACCCTCGTTCCAGCAGAGGAAGCCAATAACTATCAATTGTGCAATAAATTAATTTCAATGGTGTTAAATTAGTCCTTGCCCTGCAGTGGAAAAGTATAAAGGTAAAACTTTATTTTTCTATTATAATTTGCTATTGAATAATAATAGTCATGCGTTAACCCATTCAGAATACGCACGTGTTAAGTATGGGTTACGGTTAAGGGAAGGAGGCGATAGGAAAAGGGTGGAATGTATTAAGGAAAGAGAAGGCAAAATAAAAAGAATTACAATTAAAAGAATAAGAAAATAATGATAATAAAACATACCAATTATCAGCAATGAGGATATTAACGCAAGAGCTTCGAGCTTAATTAACCGAAGTGCAAGAGAGATAAAAACAAAACAAAAGAAGGTTGACATTTAGAAAAGTAGAATAATATAAAAAGTTTATAACCACGTACCACGATTTCTCGCATCTGTTTGCTCCCGACGCCGACGTATTATCTATTCTATTTATTGTGGTAAATATTGAGATGGTACGATTAAGGCGCCAAAATTTGTGCAATACAACCCTACTATCTTCCACTCGTGTACAATTCTGTCTGTTGCAAAGGTGTTTATCGAATATACCTGGAATTACTCCGGGTACACGAGTATACACTTGACCGGAATAGAGAGAGGCCTCTGACACACGGGCCTTTGCGTAATCCTGTATCTATACAAAAGATCTTAATCTCGATCTGTTGCTCCAAAAGGACAAATAAGCAAACGCACTTTCGTATTTACAATTATTAGTTTTGTAGGTAGAGCTAAGTGTGTTTCAGATTAGCTGTGGCATTGATGATCGCGGGAAGGCTGGACTGCCCATTCATCCGCCATTGCTCCGGTAGGCATGTCGCCGTTCCGGTGCCGGAGAGACGGTATTGACAGCCGCTCGAACCTGTGTTGTCTCATCTTAATTCCTCGGGCGGACTTCTTGAGAGAATTTGAAAAGTGAAGTTGCACTGTTTTGTTTCATTTGCCACTAATATTTGGTTAATAATCCACCATTATTTCACACTAATATTCAACATAACACAAATTTTAGAAAATAAAACAAAACCGCAGACATGACTCTTCACTTTCCCGCTAAGAAGTCCTACAAAGCTTACGAACGTAAATGTGTTAATTATGTTTTCTTCAAATTTTTGTTTTATTTGATTTATTGGTTAATCTTCTAATATATAAAATTCTCGTGTCACAGTTTTCGTTGCCATACTCCTCCGAAACGGCTTGACCGATTTTGATGAAATTTTTTGTGCTTATCCGGTATCTATGAGAATCGGCCAACATCTATTTTTCATCCCCCTAAATGTTAAGGGTGGTCCACCCCTAATTTTTTTTTGATTTTTGAAATTTTTCCAATACAAAATGGTTTGTTTGTAGTGTTGTCATGGAAACTGTCAAAGCGGTACGAAGTCCGCCGGGGGCAGCTAGTTTATTATAAATATTAGTTGATTGATTATTTTAAGCATTAAATATTTTTAATATCTGTGGCATTTTATTAATTATTTTATTGAATTTAGATTGTTCGATTTTTCGATTTTAAGCTAATTTTAAAATTTTGATTTAATTATAATTTGTAATTTTGATTTGATTTTATTTTGTTAGTGTGTGATACTTTTTAATTGTAAATTTGTATGGGTATAACTTACCTAAATAAATAAAATGTATTATTTATTATTTATTTATTGCTCTGGTTTGTAATCACCAACCCACATAAGTCCATATCCATCATTGTAATGATTTGATTTCAATGATCGAGGCTTTTGCCCAGCATTGTGAGGCAGTATAGGCTTTTTACTTACTATATTATGTTGGTATAATTATCGCAACCTGATTGTAAAAATTGCTGGTGCTGCTTAACATTAGGGCTAGTTATTTTGCTGGTATGATAAGCGGCTAATTTAATGTCCAGTCGAAAATTTAACAAAAGAATGCCGCATTATATTAGCGTCGTCAAGCTAACTATATTTTCTGATATGCTCCATCCAGTTAGCTTTTATCGGAAGCTCCCTCCAACACTGTTGTTGTTACAAAGTAGCTGCCAACAATCTACATTAAGCAAGTAGTATAAGCTATCTGTCTTATATTGTAATCGGAAAGTATACCATCTTCGGTGTTCACATCATTACACGCGACCACACGTTGCCGAAACACGTTCGCGCCGCAGATTAGTTCGTAGCACATTAAGGGTTGTCAAAAGATTATTTCTTTATTTTATTTAATAGGACAACCAATAAGATTAACACAAATACAAGCAAAATTGATTTCGTACAAAAATGGAATTAAGCTAAGTGTCATCTTGCTTAAAGGCTGCCACGGCATGCAATGTGGACTAAAATATATTATTCAATAGGTACCTGCTTAACTAGGTTCCTACAAGTTAGTCAAGTCACGAAAAAACAAATACAATTTATTACAACTGTTCGTTAGTTATTTGGCGTTACTTCCAGGGACTGCACAAAGGAAAACACCCTTTTTATGTCACAATGGAAAAGCGTTTGATTCGCTTATTTGTATATTTATTTAAATAGCACATCAACAGAATACAATGCAGTACATTGACAACAGCAGGTATTATAATATCTCACGTGTGTATCTCAAGTTATGATGATATGTTTCTGAGTGGTAGAGCCACGCTACGTTGCAGCACGAAATGGGCCGGCTCGCCCGGCGTAATACCACCCTCTCACAGAATATCGGCGTGAAACAATGGCACTCGTTGCTGTTGTGTTTCGTCCGGTGAGTGAAAGTGCCGGATGCCCATCTCTCCCCTCCCCTATCCCAATTCCTACTCCCTCCTCTGGATCCTACTCCTTCCTCGAGGCTGGCAACGCATCTGCGATAACTTTGGTTTTGCGGGTGGGTGTACATAGGCGGCGGTGATTACTTTTCATCAGGTGACCCGCCTACTCATTGTAGGTATAAATATGTGAAGTTATTAAAATTAACCAAAGTTTTTATGTGTAGCATTACTGTGTAAGTTAAAAAAAAATAACTTATCTCCTTATGCTTCATTAGTTGCATACTTTACGTAAAACGTTTGTACCTAAATAAACAGAATTGTGAAATAAAAAAAAGCACTGTGATTTTATTTCACTGGTTAGCTTAAAACGCTTTATGCAATATCGAAAAACGATACTGTGTTTTTGACAGCCCTGCGCAACCACAACAAGCAAGCAACTTTTACAATTAATACCTTCCATCCCCCAGGGGTTTGTACCGATCGATTTGTTTCCTATCTCTCTAATAAACACGTTGTAGTTATCTGCTATCATAATTCAGCGATGTACTTCCAGATAAGCCCGGCTATCATCATCAGTAATACTCGCATTAAATGACGTTGCAGTTATTCTTTTATCATTATTGTTTGTTCACGTAAAACGTGCAGTGGAACTGCGAGTTGTGCTTATGGTGCAACGAAAAGTGAGCGAGCTTACAGCTCCAGTAACCTATCTGGTTAATCCAGGTTATAAACTATCTGTATGCCTAATTTCATCAAAATCCATCCATCCGTTGCAGCGTGAAGAAGCAACAAATATTCACAAATTTTAACAAAATGGCGAATGAAACTCGCACTCGGCACCCTGTTTCCCCAAACGTGTTGGGTACCTTTTAGACGTGTTCAGTTAAGTTTGCGTTTTTTGCGTGTAAGTAGTGAGTGTAGGTACTTTTTGTTTGTTGGATGTATAGAATATTTGGATTATATAGAATTAAAAGTTATAATGAATAGGTACCGATGGTGACTTAGTTGGTGGTGGTACTTTCTCTAATACAAGTTTCTTTAAAGTTTATTATAACGACTCGGTGTGGCGTGACAATGCGCTTAACAATACATCTGAAGGTCCTAAGTTGTTCCGCTCCCCGATCCGATCCGAACCCCTCGTAGAATTTAGTAGGGCACGGGGACACGCACTAGTGCGTGATGCCATTCCCTCTAGAAAACCTCCGAAGGTGATTCGTTTCACACGGCTTGAGGAACCCTTAAGTATCTCGCCGCCTTCAAAAAAACCCGGTGAAGCTGAAAATGCCGTCTGAGGCATTCAGCAAACTGTCTGAAAAAAAAGTTCCAATTTCAATTTCCAAGTCGGGCACAGTGTGTTCAGGACTTTTAATGCGTAGTCCGGGTTTGTAATGACCAATCTGCATCTAGCAAGAGTGGTGATTGGCTGTTGTAAATACAGACACAATAGAATTTTAAATTGATTGGCGCTTAGACCCTCGTTCCAGCAGAGGAAGCCAATAACTATCAATTGTGCAATAAATTAATTTCAATGGTGTTAAATTAGTCCTTGCCCTGCAGTGGAAAAGTATAAAGGTAAAACTTTATTTTTCTATTATAATTTGCTATTGAATAATAATAGTCATGCGTTAACCCATTCAGAATACGCACGTGTTAAGTATGGGTTACGGTTAAGGGAAGGAGGCGATAGGAAAAGGGTGGAATGTATTAAGGAAAGAGAAGGCAAAATAAAAAGAATTACAATTAAAAGAATAAGAAAATAATGATAATAAAACATACCAATTATCAGCAATGAGGATATTAACGCAAGAGCTTCGAGCTTAATTAACCGAAGTGCAAGAGAGATAAAAACAAAACAAAAGAAGGTTGACATTTAGAAAAGTAGAATAATATAAAAAGTTTATAACCACGTACCACGATTTCTCGCATCTGTTTGCTCCCGACGCCGACGTATTATCTATTCTATTTATTGTGGTAAATATTGAGATGGTACGATTAAGGCGCCAAAATTTGTGCAATACAACCCTACTATCTTCCACTCGTGTACAATTCTGTCTGTTGCAAAGGTGTTTATCGAATATACCTGGAATTACTCCGGGTACACGAGTATACACTTGACCGGAATAGAGAGAGGCCTCTGACACACGGGCCTTTGCGTAATCCTGTATCTATACAAAAGATCTTAATCTCGATCTGTTGCTCCAAAAGGACAAATAAGCAAACGCACTTTCGTATTTACAATTATTAGTTTTGTAGGTAGAGCTAAGTGTGTTTCAGATTAGCTGTGGCATTGATGATCGCGGGAAGGCTGGACTGCCCATTCATCCGCCATTGCTCCGGTAGGCATGTCGCCGTTCCGGTGCCGGAGAGACGGTATTGACAGCCGCTCGAACCTGTGTTGTCTCATCTTAATTCCTCGGGCGGACTTCTTGAGAGAATTTGAAAAGTGAAGTTGCACTGTTTTGTTTCATTTGCCACTAATATTTGGTTAATAATCCACCATTATTTCACACTAATATTCAACATAACACAAATTTTAGAAAATAAAACAAAACCGCAGACATGACTCTTCACTTTCCCGCTAAGAAGTCCTACAAAGCTTACGAACGTAAATGTGTTAATTATGTTTTCTTCAAATTTTTGTTTTATTTGATTTATTGGTTAATCTTCTAATATATAAAATTCTCGTGTCACAGTTTTCGTTGCCATACTCCTCCGAAACGGCTTGACCGATTTTGATGAAATTTTTTGTGCTTATCCGGTATCTATGAGAATCGGCCAACATCTATTTTTCATCCCCCTAAATGTTAAGGGTGGTCCACCCCTAATTTTTTTTTGATTTTTGAAATTTTTCCAATACAAAATGGTTTGTTTGTAGTGTTGTCATGGAAACTGTCAAAGCGGTACGAAGTCCGCCGGGGGCAGCTAGTTTATTATAAATATTAGTTGATTGATTATTTTAAGCATTAAATATTTTTAATATCTGTGGCATTTTATTAATTATTTTATTGAATTTAGATTGTTCGATTTTTCGATTTTAAGCTAATTTTAAAATTTTGATTTAATTATAATTTGTAATTTTGATTTGATTTTATTTTGTTAGTGTGTGATACTTTTTAATTGTAAATTTGTATGGGTATAACTTACCTAAATAAATAAAATGTATTATTTATTATTTATTTATTGCTCTGGTTTGTAATCACCAACCCACATAAGTCCATATCCATCATTGTAATGATTTGATTTCAATGATCGAGGCTTTTGCCCAGCATTGTGAGGCAGTATAGGCTTTTTACTTACTATATTATGTTGGTATAATTATCGCAACCTGATTGTAAAAATTGCTGGTGCTGCTTAACATTAGGGCTAGTTATTTTGCTGGTATGATAAGCGGCTAATTTAATGTCCAGTCGAAAATTTAACAAAAGAATGCCGCATTATATTAGCGTCGTCAAGCTAACTATATTTTCTGATATGCTCCATCCAGTTAGCTTTTATCGGAAGCTCCCTCCAACACTGTTGTTGTTACAAAGTAGCTGCCAACAATCTACATTAAGCAAGTAGTATAAGCTATCTGTCTTATATTGTAATCGGAAAGTATACCATCTTCGGTGTTCACATCATTACACGCGACCACACGTTGCCGAAACACGTTCGCGCCGCAGATTAGTTCGTAGCACATTAAGGGTTGTCAAAAGATTATTTCTTTATTTTATTTAATAGGACAACCAATAAGATTAACACAAATACAAGCAAAATTGATTTCGTACAAAAATGGAATTAAGCTAAGTGTCATCTTGCTTAAAGGCTGCCACGGCATGCAATGTGGACTAAAATATATTATTCAATAGGTACCTGCTTAACTAGGTTCCTACAAGTTAGTCAAGTCACGAAAAAACAAATACAATTTATTACAACTGTTCGTTAGTTATTTGGCGTTACTTCCAGGGACTGCACAAAGGAAAACACCCTTTTTATGTCACAATGGAAAAGCGTTTGATTCGCTTATTTGTATATTTATTTAAATAGCACATCAACAGAATACAATGCAGTACATTGACAACAGCAGGTATTATAATATCTCACGTGTGTATCTCAAGTTATGATGATATGTTTCTGAGTGGTAGAGCCACGCTACGTTGCAGCACGAAATGGGCCGGCTCGCCCGGCGTAATACCACCCTCTCACAGAATATCGGCGTGAAACAATGGCACTCGTTGCTGTTGTGTTTCGTCCGGTGAGTGAAAGTGCCGGATGCCCATCTCTCCCCTCCCCTATCCCAATTCCTACTCCCTCCTCTGGATCCTACTCCTTCCTCGAGGCTGGCAACGCATCTGCGATAACTTTGGTTTTGCGGGTGGGTGTACATAGGCGGCGGTGATTACTTTTCATCAGGTGACCCGCCTACTCATTGTAGGTATAAATATGTGAAGTTATTAAAATTAACCAAAGTTTTTATGTGTAGCATTACTGTGTAAGTTAAAAAAAAATAACTTATCTCCTTATGCTTCATTAGTTGCATACTTTACGTAAAACGTTTGTACCTAAATAAACAGAATTGTGAAATAAAAAAAAGCACTGTGATTTTATTTCACTGGTTAGCTTAAAACGCTTTATGCAATATCGAAAAACGATACTGTGTTTTTGACAGCCCTGCGCAACCACAACAAGCAAGCAACTTTTACAATTAATACCTTCCATCCCCCAGGGGTTTGTACCGATCGATTTGTTTCCTATCTCTCTAATAAACACGTTGTAGTTATCTGCTATCATAATTCAGCGATGTACTTCCAGATAAGCCCGGCTATCATCATCAGTAATACTCGCATTAAATGACGTTGCAGTTATTCTTTTATCATTATTGTTTGTTCACGTAAAACGTGCAGTGGAACTGCGAGTTGTGCTTATGGTGCAACGAAAAGTGAGCGAGCTTACAGCTCCAGTAACCTATCTGGTTAATCCAGGTTATAAACTATCTGTATGCCTAATTTCATCAAAATCCATCCATCCGTTGCAGCGTGAAGAAGCAACAAATATTCACACATACACACAAACTTTCGCATTTATAATATTAGTGTGATATATTATTAGTGTGACTAACCCTTGTACTACAACACAGTGTTTTTGTGTCTCCGGCAACGCATCTGCGATTCCTCTGGTTTTGTGGGTGTCCATGGGCGGCGGTGATTGCTTCACATCTGATAACCAGCCTAATCGTTTGCCTCCTTCTAATAAAAAAAAAATTAAAGTTAAACAATGGTAAAAAATTAAAGTTTTCATCCGTGCGGTGACGGAGAAAGAATACAATTCGCCGCCCCTCTCCTCCGGTGGGTGTCGTAAGAGGCGACTAACGGATTTTCGAGCTTCCATATGCTCCACTGCGTGGTAGGGCTTGGCCCGTCTGGTTAGTGACCACCGTACGCACGGTGTAAAGCCCGTCAAGTGACCGCTTGTCGGTCGCGTTTCGGGATCAGCCAGCGTATAACCAGAGCTCGAGTAAATGTTGCTGCGATGCATTTGGTCTGCGGAGGCTTCCGTCAAACCAGTGCCAGGAGGACTTCATTAACCCGCCGATCAGGGAGACCCGTAGAAACGGCTGTCCCGCTGGCCGCCCGTGGCACAGTACAGGGGCCCAAGCGAGCCTAACCAGCTCGTGAGGCTGCCTCACCATGCCACGCATAATCTCGGGGTGGTCCGTCGTGCCGGTTGGTGACCGGGAGGTGGGGTCCCGGCGGCCATTCCCGGGGGGGTTCGGGGGCCCTTCCATTCGGCGGGTTAGTGAAACTCTTTTGTAGGCAGTTTCCTGGTGAAACATGCTGCCACACTTTGACCATTCGCATCGCAGCAGCATTTCCTCGATTCACGCCTCCCTCCTTTCTTACACCATGACAGCGCGTAACATAAGAACTGGTACTTCAGAGGTGCACACCCCCACCACAACCTTACCGTTTGAGGTTGAGTTCGCTAACATCCGCGGACTCCATGCAAACCTCAATGCCGTTCATCACCATCTTGAGACGGCACGGCCAGCAATGTTATTCTTGACGGAGACGCAAATAATCTGCCCGGCTGACACCACCTACCTGCACTATCCGGGCTTTGTGCTTGAAGAATCATTCAAAGCCAAAGCCGGTGTTTGCTTATTCGTTCGGGCGGATGTTTGCTGTCGCCGTCTGCGCTGTCTGGTGGACCCTTCCTTTTCTCTCCTTGTGGTACACGTCGACTTGGGCTCCCATAGCCGTGTCTACGTCTGCGTCTACCGATCCCATAATGGCGACATGGAGACAACTCGACTCATGGATCACCTTAGTCGGGTGGCAGATGAAGCGCAGGAGCGGTTTCCATCTGTGGAATTGGTGTTTTTGGGGGACTTCAATGCTCACCACGAGTTGTGGTTAAGTTCCTCCAAAACTGACCATGCTGGTAGAACTGCCCACGCGTTCGCTCTCACGCACGACCTGACTCAACTGGTGAACCAGCCCACCAGGATCCCAGATATAGTCGGTCACGCGCCCTCTTTGTTGGACCTTCTGCTGACGAGTCGCCCTGCTGGTTACCTGGTGGAGGTTCGAGCTCCTTTAGGATCTTCGGATCACTGCTTGGTATCCAGTAAGGTGCCTCTAGCCCCGCTACCGCCTTCAGCGGTATCGAAACGCCAGATTTGGCACTACTCGTCGGCAGATTGGGATGGTATGCGGGACTATTTCGCATCCGTTCCTTGGGGGCAACGCTGCTTCAGTGGGAAGGACCCATCAGCTAGTGCGACTGCAGTTGCTGATGAGATAGTTTTAGGGATGGAATACTATATTCCGCACTCCTATCTCATCAGCAAAGGCAGGCGCAACCGATGGTTCAACCGCGAGTGTGCCAACGCTGTTGATAAAAAGCAGGCGGCATACCGCGCTTGGATCAGAGGTAGAGCTCTTGGGGATCCCGAAACCCGCACGCTGAAAGCAGCCTTTAATAATGCCACCAAGTCCTGCAAAAGAGCCTACATCAGAGCGGATGCCCAGCGCGTTGCACGGGTCGGCCAAGAACTGCTGACGCATCCTACGGGCAGCCGTAGCTACTGGCGTCTGGCCAAAGCCGTGCAGTCAAACTTCTGCCAACCCTCGCTGCCACCACTGAGATGTCCTGACGGAACTTTAGCTCACAAGCCGCAAGAGAAGGTCGATCTCCTGGCCAAACTTTTTGTGGCTAACTCCCGAATCGATGACTGCAATGCACAGCCACCTACAATTTCTCACTGTGGCCACACAATGCCCGATTTTAAAATCAGGCAGTGTGATGTCCGTGCGGAGTTGCAGTCAATCGATGTCCGGAAAGCTAATGGCCCTGATGGCATCCCACCAATAGTCCTAAAAATGTGTGCAGCGGAGTTGTCCCCCGTGTTAACGCGCCTATACCGTCTCTCGCTCTCTTCAGGTTGTGTGCCGGAATCTTGGAGAGAGGCCAATGTGCAACCGGTCCCCAAAAAAGGAGATCGATCAGATCCTTCGAATTACCGCCCCATAGCCGTAACTTCAGTTTTGTGCAAAGTCATGGAGCGCATTTTAAATAAACAACTTGTCCACTACCTAGAAGAACACTCCATAATTCACGATCGCCAATACGGGTTTCGGCCGAAGCGGTCAACGGGTGATCTTCTAGCGTACGTTGCACATCTCTGGGGTGAGGCTATTGACAAGCGTGGTGAGTCGGTGGCTGTTAGCCTCGACGTAGCCAAGGCATTTGATCGGGTCTGGCACAAAGCTCTTCTCTCCAAGCTTCCGGCATACGGTCTGCCTGCTCAGTTCTGCAACTGGGTCGCTGGCTTCCTGCATGAGCGTAGAATCCGTGTCCTGTCTGATGGATGCGCATCACGGCTCATGTCAGTAAATGCTGGTGTCCCTCAAGGTTCCGTTCTGTCCCCCACGCTGTTTCTTCTGCATATCAATGATATGCTTCCACTTGGAAATATTCATTGCTATGCAGATGATAGTACAGTGCACGGTGGGTATAACGGTCACCCTGCGGCTGGGCGAGTCGAGACTGAAGAGAAACGAGTGAATCTTGTCATTGAGCTCAATCGGGTATTGGACCTCATATCTAATTGGGGCTCCAATAATCTGGTTGATTTCAATGCCAAGAAAACACAGGTGTGTGCGTTTACGGCCAAAAAGTCACCATTCCTTCCTCTTCCAACTCTTCAGGGCACATCTCTAAGCCTGCAGAACAATATCAACATGCTCGGTATGACGATTCGCTGCGATCTGAATCAAAAGGACTATATCGAAGCCGTGATCAAAACAGCCTCACGAAAACTCGGTGTCCTGAACAGAGTGCGGCGATTCTTTACGCCTGACCAGTTGTGTCTTTTGTACAAGACACAGGTACGGTCTTGCGTGGAGTATTGCTCGCACATCTGGGACGGTTCCGCAAAGTATCTTCTCGATGCCTTAGACGGATTGCAGCGTCGCGCTGTACGTATTATCGGCAATGCAGAGGTAACTAATACTCTCGGACACCTGCAATTGCGTAGAGATATAGCGTCACTCAGCGTCTTCTATCGCTTATATCACGGCGAGTGCTCTGAAGAACTCTTTGACCTTATCCCACCTTCTCCCTTCCTCCATAGGAGTACACGTGCTGCTCTCCGGTGTCACCGCTTCACTGTCACACATATCCCATCGCGCACAAAGAAATTTGGTGACTCGTTTCTTTGTCGCACCTCCAAAAGATGGAATAGTCTACCAGCACATGTTTTCCCTCTTTCCTATGATATGGGGTCCTTCAAACGAGGCGTGAAGAAGCACCTTGTGGGCCGGCAGAGTGAGGTTGACTGATGCTGCGTTGTTTTCACGCTGCACCAGTTGTCTTCGCGTCTGGACTCCATTTCCACTTAACATCAGGTGGTGTGGAGTCATTTGCCGTGCTAAGTATAAAAAAAAAAAAAAAAATGGCTATTTACGTGTTTAAATTGTGTCTCTGTCTAGCAATATTTGCTAAAAAGTGACAGCAACTGTTTAAAGCATTGTTTTACTTTAGCTATCGTTTTGTAGTAAAGCAGTAGGTACAGGCGCTTGCACATCAACCTATCCAAAACTGTCAAATTTCTTCAATACATTTTCAACCATATGCCTTAAGCATAAAGTTCAAAGTCAATTGAGGAAATTTGACAGTTTTTAGTAGGTTGATGTGCAGGCGTGTGTAAGTGTGATGAAGGCCGGCAAGTGCGTACCCGAATGTTATCTTTACATAGTATAAAACAAAGTCGCACCCGCTGTTTGTACGCTTAGATCTTTTAAACTACGGAACGGATTTTACTGCAGTTTTTAGCAATAGATAGTTCAAGAGGAAAATTTGTATGTATAATACATGCAACTGGACGCGGTAGGTGGCGCTGCTATAGGGTTCTATAGGATACGGGTGGGTGTCCACTCAAGCGGACGAAGTCGCGAGCGTGCCGCTAGTAAAAATATAAAACAACAGTTGCTTAAAGTTTAGTACCTATAGTCGTTGGCGTAAAGACTTTTTGTTTGCTTCGAACGATAATTTACTATTCGAATCTATCAGAATCGGGTTCCCTCTGTCTGGCAGAATTTTGTTGTTCCGAATTTTATTTGGCATAACACACTTGGCATAATTTTCTTTAAACGAATATGTTCAATGCATAAAAAATATTTAGTATAATTATTATTTGGTCGAATGTTTATATGTCTGAATTCCCAATGGCATACTTTTAAGATGGCAGATTTTCACTATGCATAATTTCATTTAGAAAAATTTTCTTACGCATAATTTCGTTTAGCATAACATTTAATTAGTGCGACGATTACTCAGTATAATGTCACTTGGCATACTACGATGATGGCAGTTTTCTCTCTCAGAAACTTTCTAAGTCCAGCAATTAAAGCTGTGTGATGTTGATCGTTCTTCAGACAGTCAAGAATTCTCTTTTTATATGTATAGGAAATACTGGGACCCTAACGAAATAATCAGAAACTGGAAAAGTTTGTGAAAACCTACTCAACCTTCTGGCATGACAGGTGGTGAGCCCGTCGCTTTGCGAAGTTATTACATATTTAATAGTCTCTTAGTCGCCTTTTACGACACTTCCGTAAACAATATGAAGTAAAATTAATAATTGTTTCTGTGCCAAGTAGCTGACCAATATAGTCGGATAAATATACCATTATACCTATTAGGTACGTGTTATATAAAGTTGTGTAGGTACCTTTTAATAGTCACGTGGGCGATCGTTTGTAAAGCATTACGTCGACTGTCCTACAATCACTTAACAATTTTTTTATTTTTCATTATTATAATTTCGCATTAACATTATATTCTATATTTTAGTTGCCTTAATTATACTATATATACATCTATACACTATTATATACTCGTATTAAACCGTCCAACGACTCAAAATCAACTCTAAAACTCTCTCTTTCATTACCCTAATACCAATTTTATAATAACAAATAAGTAAGTAATAAAATACTACCACTTTTAGCCGTTCCGTAAGATCGATGCACCGTAAGAGAAAATAGTAACAAGTCATCGGGTTCCTTAGTCGCTTCTCAACGCACCATTAAGGGCAGATTGCCTGAGCAGAATAGTGTTTATTTGCCTAATGTTCCTGAGAAATACCAATTTGTTACTCCACCGTTTTCATGCTAGCTTAGTCTGAGCTGTTAGTTCTGAATGAAACCATATTTCTATGAGCTTAAGGTTGCAAGCAGCACGATGTAGCTAGTAACATATTAATAAAGGATATTTTATATTTCAACTTTCTAGTACTGTTCAAAAGGTCATATTCCTATCATAAACAAATTTTCCAATAACAGGTAAAAACTATATGTTCCTATTATGAAAATGTTAAAATAAATCTAAATGTAATTTTGTTGAATGTATAGTAGTTTGTTGTTTTATCTAATTGTATGAACTTAGAATAAGTTTGACAGGAGAACATATTAGTTCGGAATATTGTTACTAGATGGCGCTAGTGTGCTCACAAACTGAATCGCGGTATCGCTTTCTTTTTTATCAAGCATATATATAAGGCCAATGATATATTATATGTGCTCACCCGATCCGATCCGAACCCTTCGGAGAATCTAGTAGGGCACGGGGACGCGCACTAGTGCGCGATGCCGTTCCCTCTAGAATCTAGATAACCTTCGAAGGTGATTCGTCTCACACAGCTTGAGGGACCCTTTACGTTCCTCGCCGCCCCCGAAAAAAGCCCGGTGAAGCTGAAAATGCCGTAGAGGCAATCAGCAATCTCTCTCAAAAAAAATATATACATGTGCTCAGGATCCTCTAAATGCCACTACACATTTACAGAATACACTAAACATGCACACTAGTTTAGTTTAAGACACCGTACTCGTAGAACAAGTGTACGAAGAACCGGTTCACACGCGCTCTACACCAGGTACAGACATGTACCTGGGCGCTTCTCCCCTCCACCACAGCCCGGTCAACCCGAGCCGATATCCGAGCCTTTAGAGGCGCCCTCAGGTTGTTCCGCTCCCCGATCCGATCCGAACCCTTCGGAGAATCTAGTAGGGCACGGGAACTCGCACTAGTGCGCGATGCCGTTCCCTCTAGAAAACCTCAGAAAGTGATTCATTTCACACGGCTCCCTCACCCTCCCTCAAGGGTCCCCTTTACGTTCCTCGCCGCCTCCAAACAAGCCCGGTGAAGCTGAAAATGCCGTCTGGGGCAATCGGCAATCTCTCTCCAAAAAACAAAAAAATAAAAATGTGCTCATTGTATAAGGCTAATCAAAAAATTAAATCATCTTTACTTTGGAAAATAGTGTTTTTCTTCATAGTTATTCGGAATCGGATTTTAACGACGAACATTTATCGAAACGAGCGACTATGGCACCAACTTATACAGCAGAATAAACAAATCAGATAGCAATGAGCAAAGGTTTTATGGGCGAATAAACTGTAAGTACACACGCCTGCACATCAACCTACCACTGACAATGTATTGAAGAAATTTGACAATTTTGGGTAGGTTGAAGTGCAGGCGTCTGTACATTTATCGACAATACTAATAAATTAGAAACTTGATCTTTGTTAATGGAATTATGAATAACTAGCGGCCCCTTCCCTGCTTCGCACGGGTGGACATATTTTTTTATAATATTTTTTATACAAAAATACAAAGATTTCCTCTTTATAATATTAGTATAGATATACCCATTTACTTATAATTTATGTTTATGGGTATAGGATGTATGGAGACATATAATATTAGGATGGTCACCATTCAGTCGGTTTCTGGGTAGAGCCTTAGCTCCCGGCAAAGTTACCCGAATCACAAAATATCATGTTTTCTTCCATCAAAGAAGAACAAATTTAAAAAATCCACTTCTAATATTTAGTCTAAAGGAGCACGTGTACCAAAATCGGTATTCCCCCGAGCTCCGTTCGGTACGCCTGTCCTAACTGCGACTAATATTTTGCTATCACTCGAAGTAAACCAATAATTCAGTACGTGAGATTAATGCCGCCGCGATACCTAGCTCCCTTGGGAGTGGGGCTTATAGCGAGTCAGCTTATCGACGTCCAGGATCCGAGCTAACGCTACGATGATGGCAAGTTGTATGTCGATTTGTCCATGTTACACTTTGATATATAATTATATCTTTTTAAAATGAAACAACTTTTACGGATTTACTTTTACGAAGGATTTTACACATTACTTTTAATTAATATTTATCCTGACGTTTTGAACCTTTTGCAGGGTCCGTGGCCCACGGACATTAATTAAAACTAATGTGTAAAATAAACGCGAGTAGATCCGTAAAAGTTGTTTCATTTCAATGTGTAGTGTTCGCGTAAACTTTAGAAAACATATGTCTTTTTAATTTGTAGATATAGCGACATTGCATCAAGTTAAGCGAAGTTAAATATTGATTTGTCCATGTTACACTATGGTACAGAGTTTTGTCTTTTTTAATATGTAGACGCCGTTTGCGACGTTGTATTATGTTATGCTTATCGAGATGCAGGAGCCGAGCTAATGCTACGATGACGCAAAGTCGTATGCACAGAGTTTTGTCTTTTTAAATTTATAGACATAGCGACGTTGCATCAAGTTAAGCTTATCAATATCCAAGTGACAAGCCGACATGCGACTTCGTATCATTGTTGCATTAGCTTGACTCAGGAGTCAGGAGTCCATGTTACGTGTGGTATAGGAAATAAACGTATTTTTTAATTAATCGGTATAGCAGTATTGTTTTAAGTCAGCGCAGATAATAAAATCACAGTTATTTGCAGCGTTATCTTAGCAAATAAAGATAAGTTGAAGAATAACTAAATTATGTTGTTTTTGCAGAATAGATCCTGATAGGTCGAAGTGCTACTATAAGAATACTAGTCAGTAATTTAATACGTTTCGTATAAGTCTCCTACCGTACAGACTAAGTTTACATCGAGATTCGAAAATGGATAATTTCCTTGCAACTTTCTATCCAGTATGGTTGGAACGCGATACAAAGCCAACACAGACGGAATCGCGGGCAATAGCTAGTGGCGTACCAAAGGGAATACCTTCAGTAGGAAGTTTGACCCGTGTCGCGTTGATCTACTCGTAAATTTTACGACTGGCCATAGACGGTTTTCGAAGCGTTTTGCTGATACGAGTTTTTAGGGAACAAAAAGGATGGTGAAAAATGTTATTCGAAAAGATTTAAGGTATTTTTTTTTTGTTGTTTTACAACGTGCCAAAATAAATTACTTAAATAAAAAAAATGCAATAGTAAAGATAATAAATTAACAAATAGCTAAACAGTTTACCACTTTGGCAAAGCAACTAAATAATTTATCAGGCGCTTGTCCCATCTAGTAAAGTTATTATAGTATGGTCACAATATATACTGTGGTATGGTAGGGACTATTGTGGTCATCAAGCTATGATGCTGAGTATAGTTAGTTAAGAAATTACTGCAAACAAACCTGACTCTTGAACGACTCCAAGTGGGCGATCAGAAACCAGGGCTTTGTTTAAAGCACAAAAAAAAATTAAAGACATTTTGCTCAAGTCTAAAATTAAACCGAGGACCTCCAGATAAATAATAAATAAGTGTAAAACCATCTGTAAATCTTACGTACATAATTAAATAAATACTATAAACAACTTCCTCCATATTTTTTTTATAAAACAGGGATAGTGGTTCAGCTTTACACCTATAGGTATTAGGTCGTCGCTGAAAACAACCACAGTGGATGGAATTTTCGGGAGCAGACGAAACTTACATAACAAAAGTTTCATCATCCCTGATGAAGTGCAACGCCCCGTCATTGCCAGTCGTCTTTTCGTAATGGAAGAACAAAACACTGCTAAAACGTACGTGACAGGAAACTAAACGTTAACTACATTAAATAAGGTTTATTTATAATTAAAACTCGCGCATTCAGTGCAGTTCTTTATTTGATTAAGACGATAGAGTAGGTACATTGATTGCTGTGCTTTTGAACGACTGTTGAATGCTTAATTGAATACGTTTATTTACAATGCTGGAATGTATTTTGTGTACCTTTGCATTCAATAGACAATTTTGTCTTGTATTTTATTCTGTGTTTCTAGTTCTCTGCTATTTTTAAAATATAACAGTATTTCTTAAAAGGAAAGACTGGACTTAAAAAAGTAGTTAAGTTCGTGGTTTTGTAAGAAAAAATAATAATCATATTAATAGAGATAAGTTTGCCGCCGGTAGTGTGACGGATTCAACTTAGGATTCCTAGGTTTAAATCACACTGTAAGCAAGTTAGACCCTCACTTAGATATGTAAACCCAATCTTAGTAACAGAACCAATTAATAAACCATTTTTAGAAAAACCTTATCCATGCTTCAGAAGGCGTGTAAAGGCGTTAGTCCCGGCTGCATTAGCAGTCGTTAACAACACCAACTCCGTACTGGGCCCGCGTGGTGATTTACGGCCCGTTCTCCATGTTCTGTTTACATCCAAAGAGAAAGCTCGTGCCCCAATAGTGGGAATATAAAATGAGCTGGTAATGATGTGATGATAACATAATCGAGTTCTTATAACACTATAATAATATGTGCGTTGGACAAAGATGAAAACCCAAAATTAGAAACAAAAGCAATTAATAAATCATTTTTAGAAGACCCATAACGTAATCGAGTGACCAAGAGATAAACACGAACTCTTTACAGAGACCTCACTTGAATAACCGCTTTTGAACTAAACGTTTTCAGGGCAAACTAAGAGATGGCGCTAGTTTGTGCTCACACTCGACACGAAACACTTCACGACCGATCTCTTTCAATTAACTGGAGAGCCCTCAACAACTGGAAGACCAAATCGCATTATAAATTCGGCTCAAGCTTTCAGCTGTACTGTAAAATAATCTGTCTTAAGTTCTCCTCAAACATTTTATACGTAGGTACCTACTTCTTTGAATTATTCAGTTATTCTGTTTATGTAAATATTTTGATTGTTCGAACGTTTACCAAAGATAGATTTGTTGATGTTTATTCAATTTTTATTTCATTATTTTAGTAACGTAACTAGTTCAGTATCATCATTTGTATGTGCGTATATAGAAAGAAAAGAAAGAAATACATTTATTGGAACACACTAAGTACAACAAAAATTAATTACATGTAAAAAATAATGAAAAAAACAAAAGTACATTCACTATAAAAAACAAAAACTAAAGACAAAGTGTGGCCAACTAGGCCCCAGGATCAGCACGTATCATACTCCGTAATCATGGCGCATACAACTGCGCCGATCAGATACAGACATACAAAAAACATCGTAATAAGAATGACCATGTTATTTAAAACGTGATAAAACTTGATTCTTTGCTATTATTTGACTAACGACTCAAATTAAAGCTGCCGGAACGTATAAGAATATGTGCGTATAAATCTCTTTGACAGCACCACAATATTGTGGGTGAAAATTCAATTAGGCATTTGTCATCGGTTGGTTGGACACGGGCGGGTCATGCGTAACGCGCTCGGCATTCATGCGAGTGACGACCCTTATTTTTATTTTATGTACTATGCGGTAGGGCTGCAAAAAGTTTGCTATCAAACGTTGCAGCAGGTAACAAACCTCATTATTGACATGATACACTTTTTACTGATGCGGTGCTGTTTAATTTACATTAATGTTGTATGTTTAATTTGAATCGCCTACACTTGTACGTTCATGTGATGAGACGAGATGATGACCACATGACTAAAAGGGTTATGAGTGTAGCAGAGGTGAAAGAGGCCATGGACGACACTAATAACCTGGATTCAGAACATTAAGAGGGACATGGAGTTAAAGAACACAACAGCTGAGACAACCCACAACCGTGAGATGTGGCGCCGAATTACTAGAAGGGCTGACCCCAAATGAATTGGGAATATAGCTAGGACAAAAAGAAGATGATAATATTATGTGGTAGGGCTGCAAAAAGTTTCGTTATAAACGTTGCAGCAGGTATTAAACCTTATTAACGAGATGAAACACTTACTTACTGATGCGCTGCTGTATATTTTTCATGTTCCTTTGTTTTTCATCCAAATAGTCTCGAATGAAAAGCACAAAGACCATGTTGCCAAAAAGGCCCGCAGAGCGATGGGTTTCATCATCAGATCATGCTCTCAGTTTGACAATATTGAACAGGTCAAAATCTTATATTTCTCCTTGGTGCGTAGCATTCTCGAGTAATGTTCTTTAGTCTGGAATCCGCGTTACAACGTTTTTATTGAGAGACTAGAGTCTATTCAGCGAAAATTTCTGAAATATTTGCAATACAAGTGTACAAACTTTGATTCCGAATTTGATGCAAGATATCGCCGATATTACATTTTATCCTTGCTAGTAAGACGAAAAATCGCGGATATCGTTCTTCTGGTAAAGATCGCACAAAATGTTATTGATTAAATACGGGGGTATTTAATCTCTAAACTTTATTTGTAAATTCCTAACAGGACTGCAAGGCGGCATGTGTACTTAAATATCCCTCATTGAGGGGAAACTACAGGCAGAACTCCTTTTTTATAAAATCAGCTAGGGAAATAAATAAATTGGTTGTATTACCTGAACTGGATTTGTTTAATTCGAAGCCAGATAAATTTAAAGATACGCTGGCTAAATCGTAATAATAGTTTAATATATTTATATATATATTTTAATCCTATTTGTTCACTGTTGTCTATTTTTTTGTGCCAATGAATTGGAATTGTATTTTTAGTTATTATTATATATATGCGGAAACATGTACATAGTGCATAGTGTCAATTTAGTATATGTTGACAGTTAGTGTACAAACACAGTGGGAGCGGCGCGGGTGGCGGGAGCGGATGCGGGAAGGGTGGGAAACGCATATTCCTACTGGTGAACACAGTACTTCGCAGGTCGTCTCAGCGAAAACGCGTTGCATTATCATGTCTGATTTTTTAGAAACAAATTCTTTCTTGAAGTGGGTTTTTTTTCCCAAAAGCAGTCGTCATGACTTAAATAAAGATAGAATACAAAAATGCGATTACATGCTTCCTAGCTGATTAATTTTAAAATTTCAATTGTTCAACAAATTTCAAAGAAAATCTACATTATTTTGGATATGAAAATTTGTGTTAAACACTGTTCGAACACTGATGCCAATACCTTTAGTATTAATGGGTTGGTAACGAATGTCTTTTTAAAAAACGGTAGGTACGTAATTAAATTGAGGGTACTGAGACAAAACAACACAATCATATCTCATCTGCGTAGTCAGTATTGCGATCTGTGGCACTGTAACTCGGTTCGTAGTCAGATGAGATTCAGTACAAATTACAAAGTAAAGAGAGATGAAAACAGAAACCTCAGGGCTTCCAACTCGCAAGCTATATTGGTCGTTCGCTACATGAGATAGATGTCGGCAAAGATTGGTTTACAAAATAAAATAATTCAAAAACTAAAGGGTTATATTAATAGCAAAGAAACCAAAAATTACAACTTAATTATATAATTCTTCCGTAGGTGTGTATGTCACAGATTTTATCTGATTTTCATGAAGTATTAGAGTGGATCCCTGGATGGTTTAGATTAACAACCGCACCCGGTAGATCGCGCTGCATAGTTATTCTATGAATATTTAGCCATCATGGGCATACATGATGACATTATGACGTTCATAAGAGCTATTTGTAGCCTAAACTGAATAAATGATTTTGAATTATGTTTTCTTTTTTCATATATACTGACTACTACTACTGACTGAAGACAACTGGTGCAGCGTGAAAACAACGCAGCATCAGTCAACCTCACTCTGCCGGCCCACAAAGTGTTTCTTCACGCCTCGTTTGAAAAACCCCATTTCCCCCATTTCATAGGAAGGAGGGAAAACGTGTGCTGGTAGACTATTCCATCTTTGAATGGAATAGTCAGAATTGGAGGTGCGACAGAGAAACGAGTCACCAAATTTCTTTGTGCGCGATGGGTTATGTGTTACAGTGAAGCGATGACTCCGGAGAGCAACACGTGTACTCCTATGGAGGAAGGGAGAAGGTGGGATAAGGTCGAAGAGTTCTTCAGAGCACTCGCCGTGGTATAAGCGATAGAAGACGCTGAGTAACGCTATATCTCTACGCAATTGCAGAGGTTCGAGAGTATTAGTGAGTTTATGTGTTTACTCAGGCGCACGAAATCGCAAACGGGCCGCTAGCACGAGTATAACATAAAAAGTTGTAATCACTAATGAAATGCTTATTTAATTGGTGGTTTTTTTTATCTATTCGATCTAATTAAACTTATTACTTACTTAGAATAGATCGAATTATACTTATAACTACCAAATTAAACTTATATCTTTAAAAATCATAACAAAACATTGGGTAAATTATAAAGATTCTGACATGAATATTGTACACTTGTCGTTGTTTGTTGCAAATTTCAGTTGGGTTTTGTATTATTCTAACCTTCCTTTTTAATGTTATTGACAACCCTATTGGGTAAAAGATTTGTCGTGAGTGCTCGTGGCAGGCGCGTTTAGAAGTCCCCAGATTTATCGTAATTATAACGAGACCGGAATCGTAATCATGTTTATTCTATATAGACGTGCCGTTTGAAAAATTACAGCGTTGAGAGCCCACCATTTGTCTTTTTAAGACTTGCACCGCAATTTCCGTAATGTAGGTACAGTCAGCTACGAAAATAACTGAACTCTTTTTCTTTTTACTGTACCATAACATTATTCCACGTTATCAATCGCGTCTGTGATCTATTTTATTTTATTCAAAGGAAGGTTTACAGCCAGTATTGGTAATTGTACAAATAAATAGCATCTACAAGTTAACAAAAACCTCCACAAATAGAACCCTTCAACAGTCAGTGGGATGTATATTCCCACCACATTTTGAGCTCTATGTAATTGAGATAAGATTAAAAACCAATGAAATATTCAAACATGCTCTGCCTGTGAAAGAGTTTCAGACCCAGAGGTCTATTGTTCGTTTGCCAGCGGGGGGTACATGTTTGTGTACTCGGTTTGGTCGGTTAGGCTTGTTCGTCTGCCTGGCTCTAGCTACTACCATCTTATCTAAGCATGTCGTCATAACGTCAATGTTAGTTGCACTGTTGTGTTCCTGCAGCAAGAGAAAAGATAGCGAGTGCCTCAGCCTTCGCGCCACTTCGTCATTTAACATTTAACGTCATTTAACATCAGATGAGATGAAGGCGAAGTGCTTAACCGTTAGAAATTTAAAAAAATCCATTTAAAGTCAGTAATTTCTCGGATGCTGCAGATGTCTATAATGAGCGTTAACCAGATTCCATCAGGTGGCTCGCCAACTCGATTGCAGTCTATTTTTTTCCTTTAGTTGATGGCTTCGTGCGATTAGCACATTTAGCCAGTGTCAAAATAATTTTTCTTACAAGTAATACATTAATACACAATATTTCCTTCCAGTATGATGATAATGAATGATAATAGAAATGAGAAGTTAGATATGATATACGTATACCCCCCAACCCCTCGAGTATCTTAGTAAAGATGTGGGGCTTTACTAAGTCCTCACGCGAACTTCTTGAGAGAATTTGAAAAGTGAAGTGGCACTGTTATGTTTCATTTGCCAACACTCATGCATACTCACGAACACTTAACGGTTAATAATCCTCCATTATATCACATTAATATTCGACATAACACAAATTTTAGAAAATAAAACAAAACCGCAGACAAGACTCCTCACATTCCCGCCAAGAAGTTCCTTGCCGTCTATTAACACAAAAAAGCTTGATGAGGAGTTTGATGACGCAGTAGTCATAGCGCCCGGTCTGCGGTTAGCAACTTTCGCAAAGGCCGGTCATCGGATGGGTGACCAAAAATTTTGCATCTCAAGCTCCTCCGTTCTCTGTAAGGCATGTAAAGCCGTTAGTACCGGCTGCATTAGCAGTCGTTAACAACCACTAACACGCTCCGGGCCCGCGTGGTGGCTTATGGCCCGTTCTCCGTATCCATCCATTGGGAAGGCTCGTGCCCCAGCAGTGTGGCATAAAATGAGCTGACGATGATGATAATGATAAACAAAAAAAAAGGTTTAGCTTATATGATTCTGTTTAAAACAAAATTATCAGCGATGGCAAGAGACCTAACGGAATGACCATCGGGCCCTTGAAGCTTGGCAGGCCGTTGGTGTGGGATGCGACCTGTGCTGACACCGTAGCTCCCTCGCATGTGCGCGCCACTTCTCTTCATGTGGGGGCTGCTGCGGTAAGCGCTGAAAATAGCAAACGGCACAAATACGCGAACCTGGATCGTAATTATTTATTTGTTCCGTTTGCGGTGGAAACAATGGGTCCATGGGGGCCGGAGGCAAGGCAGCTTGTTAAAGAGCTAAGTGCTCGCCTTATTGAGGCCTCCGGTGACAAGAAGGCTGGCAGATACCTCTGCCAGCGTATTAGCTTGGCAATCCAGAGGGGCAATGTTGCCAGCATTCTTGGGACCGTTCCCATGAGCCCACAGTTGGAAGACATCTTTTATTTATAGGTATTTAGTTTTTAATTTTCAATTTTTTTTCTCTGTTTTTTTAAGTTCACTTGAGCTATGTTTCTTTTTGTTGTGTATATATTTCTTATATTATGTGGGTTATAAACTACTTACAACGGATAGACACAATGTTGCTGCGCGTTTTATTTACGATTAGGGTAGAAAGCGTATAAGATTTAGTTCGTTCTTGCTGAAAGTAGCAATAAGAATGCATTAACCGTGGCTTCATAAATTTCAGACAAACAGCCATATTATTACAATATTTACCTTATTCTTAACACTTAACCTTCGAGTTAAAACAAAAAAAAATGTATTTACAATTCACAAAACAAAATCTCGAGTTTATTGTGCATTGTAGCAATTCACAATATCTTCGGCTTTATCATCACTTCACATCGGGAAAGACAAAGGCTAAGTGCTTATACGTAAGAAATAAAAATATGCCCTTGAAAAGAATAATATCCATAATATCATCATCACCAGCCAATTTTATGTCCCCCACTGCTGGGGCACAAGCTTTCAATACGGATGGATAGGAAGAACGGATTTTAAATCACTTCGCGAGCCCAGTGCTGATTGGTGTTTGTTAACGATTGCTAATGCAGTCGGGACCGACGTCTCTACGTGCCTGTCGAAGCACGTAATCCATATAGGTATACCTAGCTTATTTCAATTTTGAAATATTATATTAGTCCGTTGCACACAACTAAAACTTAAATATACATTGAAACGTGTTATAAAAAAATATATTATATAAAGGTGTTTCGATCTCCACCAGGCAACCCTAAATATGTCGTGGAAAGTTTTTTTTTGATTATTAGGTACACTTTTAAACTTTCTCGTTTTTTAAACAAAATACTGAAGAGATTAAAGAATTGTATAGGTATCTCAGTCATCTTTTAATACCAAAAAAACATTGTTACCAAAAGAACTATTTTGAATAATAGAAAAGAAATAGAAATATATATTTTTTTTTAATATCAAACTCACTTAACCTTGGATTACACAGTCCAATGCTCTGACCACTGAGCTACCGAGACCCCGATTCGATTCGATCGATTCCCACTCGAGCTTTCCGAGACTGGTTGATTTTTACTAGCAAAAAAATTCAAATAATAAAAATATAATCAAAACAGAGAAAAAACGAAAGCTTCCTACCGAACAGATTTCACTGTGCCAAAGCACAGTTCTGTTTGAGTGAGGAATCAATTTGTTCCACCGTTTTCATTTATGCGATTCGAGAGATCCCATTTATTCCAACGTAAATTGAAGGGAGACTGGCTGAGTTGTCAGTTGCGGCTTATGCAGTTCCTCCCGGCTTAACATAGTCTGCTATGGGGGAAAAAAGATAAGTTTGTGTATTGAAAGAACGTATTGCTAGCAGTTTTTGTCGCTTGTAGTCTAGTAATTAGACCAACAGTCTCAGACTCGGAGGTCCCTGTTCGATTCCCAGCTTTTGCAGGTTTGGTGGTGGGCAGACCTCCAACAAGGTGGACCGACGCGACGATCCGGTGAAGGTGGACGTCTTTAGGCTGAGATGATGATGATAATGACGATGATTTGGTTGGTGGTATTAGTATGTAAGCCTTGTTCCAAGTCTTGTCAAGCTACCACCGTATTGTCTCACCTTATGAACAACTAGCGGCCCGTCCCGACTTCGCACGGCTGGACATTTCTTTTTTATATAGCCTATGTTACTCAGCGCTAATGTAGCATTCTAATGGTGAAAGAATTGTTTTAATCGGTCCAGTAGTTTTTGAGTTTATTCAATGCAAACATACAAAAATACAAAGCTTTCCATTTTATAATATTAATAGATATCGGTAAATTGATAGTTGAGTATATTTTACAAATATCTAAGGCTAGATATTGTTTATATATCTTTGGTAATATATTAAATATACTTTATTATCTTTAGGCATTCATTTGCATTAATTAATACATCATATTTTAATTCCCTTTTTAAATTTTATTTTTAGTAATCAAAATTAAACAAAATTAAACATTCAATACGGGTTTATTGGCGTTTCCTATTATTGCATGTAGAATACTTAAAATCAAAAGAAATCTTTATTTAGATTTCTATCTACCTAGAGATATTTCCTTTAGATCATCATCATCATCAGCTCATTTTACGTCCCCACTGCTGGGGCACGAGCCTTCCCTATGGATGGTTAAGGAGAACGGGCCATAAACCACCACGCGTGCCCAGTGCGGATTAATAATCCTAGTTAGGTACAACGATTACCTATCTAGGTATACGTATAAGATAACCACCTAAAAATCATCGCTGTTGAATTTCCAAATCGGTAGATAGGGACATCAAAGCTTACACTTAGGTACACGTATTAAGCAAAACAAAAAAGGAAACTTTCAATAAATCCCACTGTAGTCTGCAGACTGTAGGTGACTAATCGAGTTGGGTAATGAATCAAAGGCTGGACGAAGCGCGTAGGTACGGTAGTTGTGATAGCTTTTTTAACTAACAGCTTCTCTGTTTTCACCAGTCTCGTTAGTAAATAAAATCCTTGATCACAAATTCGTGATTTTCTAAAAGGCGTGTTATTTGTAAATTTGGTAGCCGGCTCCTTTCAGATTTTTAAAGATTCAAGATTTAGTTTATTGATGACAATACTGTTTATTATTTTACAAAGTATACGCGAACACTAAAAAAGAAGCAATTTTTGCGTATATAAGTTTATTTGAGGTTACTAAATCCCAGTCCGAAAACTATACTGCCAGACAAAAATATGCTATAAACTATTTATGCGTAAAATGGAATATGCCTGATAAAAATAAATAAAACTGTATACAAGATTACAAAAACACAAATGTTGAAAAAATTTCCACGAGCAGGATTTGAACCTGCACCCTTCCGCCATACCGGGCCAGGTGCTCTTCCAATTGAGCTATCGTGGTTCTAACCAGCCCGCCGAAATTATTCAACACTATTTACTTTTTTACTTTGAAAGGCAAAGGCGCCAATTCAATGTCAACAACTACCGTCATTAACATCTGATCATAATATTTTTACAAATACTAAAGATCAGTTAAGAAGTAAGCAAGCTATTTATAAAATGTTTTTGTTTTGTTTATATAATTTTAACGCAAATTTTGTTGCTAAACAAATTACAAAAACACAAATGTTGAAAAAGTTTCCACAAGCAGGACAACAAAATTTGCTTTAAAATTATATAAACAAAACAAAAACATTGTATACAAGATATAAATTATATATGAGACGACCAACACCTTTTAGTCTTTTTTCTGTATCACGGACCTTGGACGGGTTCGAAATATAAGAATAAAACTAAACAAATAAACGTTAGTAGGTCCGTATATAATACTACAAATGTGGACTGTGACTGTGATTGTTTAAACACAGTCACGGTCCATGGTCCTTTAGAGCCAGGAAAATGTTTGACCAATTTTATATTCGTATAAGAGATCTGACAGGCCCTCTGAAGTCGGCAGTAGGGCGATGATTATTGATTCTGATGATTATGAAACTGTGCGTAGTCATAGGTATTATGGTATATAGTCATAGGTATTATGGTATGGTATATATGGTATATGGTAAAGGTCGTCTGATGTTACCAAAACAACTGATATATTTAGTCATTTAATTTACTGCGTTGCTAGACTAACGGACTGTTCAGTAGGTTTGTTATCTATGGATTTGAATGGCAGATCTTTGGATTTGTATACACATACACACACATAAGCACATTATATATTTATATTTACAAGTTATTTCTTACTGTAAACAGCAAAATGTATTTGTATTTGTTCTCGATACGCATGTGCCTCATATTTTAATTTTATTTATTTTACTTCAAATAAACTTTAGCATTTTATTACGCTCTGAAAAGAAACATTCTTAGTTTTTTTCTTAGCAGTACTAGTTGGAGCTTTTATAATCAAATAAATGGCGATTTAAATCGTCATATTTGAAATAAAAGTAGCACAAATCAATATCAACCAACTCCAAAATTCGAATCTTCGGGATATAATAATAATAAAAGCGTGTGTATCTTTAATAATAAAATATGCTGAAGGTTGTACAAAGTCTGTCCTAAAGGTAATCTAACAACACTCTTAACTAAGCTCTATCACTAACTAAACTCTAATCAAATACCAACGAAAATCAAAGATCTAACATGTAGCTCAAAGAGCAAAAAAAGAAAAAAGGAAAGTATTGACTTTTGAGCGAGTTTGGGTTCGATTGAGAAATACCAAGTTATCAAATAGCCAGTATTACAAGATCGGAAAAGAAGATAATCATTTAAAAGCCCGATAAACTAAGAAAACTAAAAAGGACGCAATCTATAAAAACTCATAGCCGCTCAAACGCAAAATAAATACGAGGGACGTTGCATGCGAATCGTTTCATTGATTGATACGAGCGCACGTTCCTCCAACGATAAGTCGTACTACGAGCATATTAGGGTTATCTACAACACCAATATAGCATTTTTATACCACTACACCTCGGTAGACAAAGTGGCAAAGCGATATAACCGATATTAGGACTTAGATAATAGCTAGGTAGGGCAAAGTGTTTCGAATTTTTTAGATGCCATGTCTGTGATTACAAACATCAGCGTGGTGATTAGTTTACACATCAGTTGTAGCGGTGACTTAATTTTAATGATGTAGGGGTTTGCCTAGCTGCAAAAAAGTATATAGGTATATATTGGTTGATAACGTTGACACGGTAGTTGCATATTGTACGCAGTTTGGTTGGTTGTAAGGCTTGTTCTTAACCCGCCTGGCTAGCTAACGCCATTTTGTTAAAGGACCAACCTCGCTACACACGACTTTTAAGTTTATACTGACACCCCCCACCAACCGTCAGGTCATAAAGTAGGTGTCAGACAAACCTTGCGCAAGCACAAGGGACCATCTGCGTCAGGTCATAACGCCAGATCAGGACGCGCCGAAGCGCATTGCAAAGCATCGCTTGTCAAAGAACCGTCTCCGTTGGCTCGGTCATGTTGAACGAATGGGTAAAATCGGGCAACTAAGCGCACGTTGGTACACGAAAGTTCCTAGGGGTCCAGAGAAGACTCTGGAAAGCACCGCTGGAAGGACTTGGTCATCAAAAACCTGTTGGAACTTAGGTACACTTGGGACTGACATGGGATCGCACAGGACAGAAAGCAGTGACGCCATCTTGTGTCGGAGGTCAACACCCATTTCAGGTCAATGAGCCAAAGGTGGAGCTGGTATGACTGTCTCCGCACTGCTGCAGCCCACGCACATGCCACATATATTAGGCTTATTTAGGTATTTTTGTTTGCTTTTATCCGTTGTATTATTGTTTCATGGGTGTGTGTTTCTGTGGTTTTTAATAAATGTATTTTATAATATCTATCTTTCTTCAAGTATAGTATGTAAGTTAGTAAATAAACTACACGAGAAACTTTCAAGATTAACTAAATATAAGATAATACAAGATAATTCCCGCTACCAACCCTACAGAGTCAATAGCCGAGTTTTTCTATTAATTCCATCTCACTGTATTCCCGGCTGCTGAGGAATCGATTTAATGCCGTCTTTCCATTTATCTACATACAAATCGGAGTGGCTGTCAGTCGCGGTTGTGCAGATGCCGGGCGGCGCGACAAAAGACTGGCGGGCGGGCGGGCGGGCGGTGTTGGCTCTTTTTGCTGGCGACCTCTTTTGAATAACGATGGCAGATTGTGAATTAGCGTCTTCAACTGCGCACTTTCTGTTTGTGGGCAAATTAAAACTTTGGCTTGGTTAAGAAAGCGGCACTGGGAATGAGAAAAAGTAATAAGCGTTTCACGTTACTTGAAACGGAACGTTCACGTTCCGGACTGGGGTCGTTTAATGTTAAATTAATACGATTTCGAAATTAAATTATTGGGAATTACTGTGTGGCGTGTACGAATAGTTATGTGTGATAATAATATATATTGTAAACTAGCAATCAAATACAAATAACTGGGCATAAAGATATTAAAACTTACAATATTGCATTGCTATGCTAGTTTGTGCCAGTCAACCAGATTGTGATGCAGGCTTGGGCACCGTTCACTACCAGACAAAACGTCTGCTTCTATTATGTCTTCATCAGTCAGCATTGTATTAAGCAAATCTCAATTTAACGTCTTTCATAATAAAGCTTATTATGCCCTATTTTTCGATAAAATTTAACGTTCCCGTGTGAAACCGTTCGCAGCGCATTCTTTCCGATTTTTTTCAGTCAAAACTGACGCGCCTTCCCTTTGTACGAGGTTTCCCTCCTTACGCGCTTTTTGCACGCCTCCGTCCTTCGTGACACTTCATTTATAATTCTGCTTAATCCAAGTGAGTGAGTTCTTACTGAATGAATTTGTAATGTAAAGATTAATGATATATGCTACAAGTTCTTTGAGAGGCCCCCTACCTTGTTATATTCTTATCGTATTTATCAAGGCTGCTCTGTTGTACTCGATATAAAAGGTTTTTTTGGCAAATTAAATTAGTCGTGAGTGCTTACACATTTTAAATGTGCTGTCCTTTTTAGGGTTCCGTAGTCAACAGGGAACCCTTATAGTTTCGCCATGTCAGTCTGTCTGTCTGTCTGTTTGATCCCAGTCTAGCTCATAGACTCTTATTACTAGAAAGCTGTTATTTGGCATGGATATACATATTAATCACGCCGACAAAGTGGTAAAGTAAAATTTTGAAATATATTTTTTTTTAGGTTACCTCCCCTACACGTGAAGTGGGAATGTAATTTTTTTTCTTGTTTACTCTAAGTGTGGGGTGTCGTTGGATAGCAATTTCAAAAATATAACGGGTTTGGGAAAACAGTTTTTTTATTGAGGCATCCGTTTGTGAGTTATTAAGCTTTAAAGTGCAAAGTTTTGTTTGAGTCAAGTGTCCGCCCCCCTGTCATCCAAATGGTTGTTTTTGGATACGTGTAAAAATTCACGGTAGTTGTATATATGACGAAATTAAAAGGAAAACTATCACAGCTAAGTAGGCTTTACAAGTTTAAGAGTAACAGTCGACCAACTTATAAAATGTACAAGCGCCTGCACATCAACCTATCCAAAACTGTCAAATTTCTTCAATACATTTTCAACCATATCCTTTAGGAATAAAGTTCAAAGTCTACTGAGGAAATTTGACAGTATGTGGTAGGTTGATGTGCAGGCGTGTGTACTTGGCGCAGTATAAATTCCTCATTGGGAACTACTTAAATAACGTTGTCAGGTGTGTGAAACCGGTAGTATGTACATTTAAGTATATGAGCCATCGTTAAATAAATGTTCATAAAAGCCCTCTTCTCAGAGTCCGCATTATTGAGATGGGCTACGGAACCCTACACTGCGCGTGGCCCGACACGCACTTGGCCGGTTTTTTTATAGAAGGTTTGGCAAATAACTTTGCTCTTCCTGATGTTAAACAGAAGCAACGTCTGGGTTATGGACGGTTGTGGAGCAGGATTGTGCTTCACCAGCCGTAGCCGTCGTCATCATACCGACTCAAGTTGCTTACTCCACACCTTGCTTACGGGCCCCATGTTGTTAAATAGATAGATAGACAATTCTCTTATAGCAACCAAAAAAAAATTAACAATGTACTTATAAATAATTAAAATACACTCGTGGACAAATAATACGGGTCAGCGACATCCTATGCCTCTTGTGAATTAATAATGTTACATGCATGATGAACTAACTTTATATTAAAGAGAATTTAAATATCGTATCACATAAAACCTTAAATGATATAAGTACAACGTGTATTGAAAAAAAAATGTTGGTGGTTTAATGGTACAGGCCCTGCCAGAATACCAGGGTCGTTGCGATGTGGCTTTGTCACACCGTAGCGGCATATGCTGAGGTGGGGTCCTGATTGGCTCCTCACACATGGTTGCCTGGAAGAAATTGCTTTTTAGCGATAAGGCCGCAATTTGTACTTCTTCTTGTATTGTCCTTTCTAAGTGTTTTGTATGGTGTACAATAAAGAATATTTACATTTACATTACATTTACACACTTGTGTTCTTTTATTTGTTAATTATTTATTTATTTTTATTTTTATTTTGTTTTTTGTGTCTTGTATTTCATGTCATTGTGTCTGTGTATGTGAGAGCCAATAAATGTTTTTTCTTTCTTTCTTTCTTTAATGGTAAAGGAATTATTCACCAAATTTCATCGTTCTCGACAGAATAAAACAGTCAGCTTAAAGAGTATATTTCATGAAGTCTAACACTGCTGGGCTCTGTCACGAAGCAAATGAAGCAAATAGTACAGAAATGTGTTATTCTGTACACATCATATATTATATTTTTTACTAAATTAGAATAAAAGCAATAAATAACAAACATTAACTGAAGCAAATGTTAGAAGTTCTGCTGATGTGGTAAGATAATTACCCAATAATGCAGGCGCTGTTTCTTCGTTAAATTGCTATGCTAATTTGCGCTAGAACGCTAGAAACTGCATTTTTTTTCATTTAATTGATGTTTATTATGTTGGTAAAAAGCAAATAGAACATAATCAATGTAGATTTTAAAGTAAATATTGCTTGCAAATACGAAATTAAGACTAAAAATTTTAAATAAAAGTCGAGAAAAATCTATACATAATAATAAAGCTAAAGAGGGTCGAAAGTCTGTACATGGAAGATATTTGAAAAAATTCGAAAAGTTGGCTGGGGATACTTATAAGAATCGATAACAGAACACGTTCCAACAGTTTTTTGAATTTTTGTGTTTGTCTGTTTATTTGACCGCGCATCACGTGAAAATGGCAGAACGGACCCGGACTAGGACATAGGATACTTTTATCCCGGTAACAGGTTCCTGTGGGATAGTGTAGTCTTCGCGAACGAAGTCGCGGGCGACAACTAGCATTATAAATAAGTCAACAACTATTTGGAGATGAGAACAATGGAAAATAATTAGGAAAAAAGCTAATGAATTAATATAAAATTATATGTATAGTAACCTATAGTAACTATGAATAAAAAAAAAATACTAAAATCTATAAAGTGTGTATACCTATTTGGACTGCAGATATCATTCGGTCGTATATCTTTTTTGTTACTGTATGTAAGTATTACTGCAACATATCAAATATATTAATTATCCAACAGTCTAGTCAGCACTATAACGTATACGTTATAGTGCTGTGGCGATAAACAAATAAATACTCCACATTATATAAATAATTGTAATGTAATTACATACTTAAATGATTTGAGTTTGTTCCCGTAAAAAGTATAAGCGATTTTTTTATCACACCGGTCGGTGATATTGTAATTAATTACGGTTGGGCAATTAAAATTATGTGAACGTTTATGTTCAATTATTTTTGTCAATATATTGATAACTTATCTTATCTTGCTGCCGAGGTTTCGCTCTCTCAGTAACACTTCGACCCATCGGGATCTTTTGCGCAACCCCATCTTTTCACTCTTCTTCCTGTAAAGATAGATGCTATAAGTTTGGCAACGCCACTAAGAGCGGAGAGCCTGAAGTCCTCCGGTTTCGGATAAGCCGATCCCAGGAGTCAATGAATGATAATGATAAAGTCAATGATATCAGTCAAGAGTGCGATCACTCGCATAAACCATAAAAACAAAACCAAATAAACCCTGTGATAAAAACCCATTAGTAAATAAGTGTTTTATAAAAATAAAAGTTACTTTCATTAATTACTGCCTCATGTTTGCTACGCCAAGGGTGTCACCTTTATTTATCTAACCCCGCTAAATTGTAATTAGTCTTGCAAACGTTTGAATCCAATTAAATTGAACTGTGACACACAACCACCCGTGAACCCCAAAATTGACAAACAAAATTCATTTAGTAAGTAAGTAAATCTAATATATAAAATTCTCGTGTCACGGTGTACGTTGTTGAACTCCTCTGAAACGGCTCGACCGATTTTCGTGAATCTTAGAGTGCATATCGGCTAGGGTGGAGAATCGGACAACATCTACCACTAAATTTTTTTTTAGATTTTTGAAATTTTTCCAATACAAAATGATTTGTTTGTGGTGTTGTCATGGAAACTGTCAAAGCGGTACGAAGTCCGCCGGTCAGTTAGTAGCCTATAAATATCCCACTGCCCCATCATTAGGCCAATAGGCCAATAGGCAACCATCATTTAAATCATTGAAGTCATTACTACAATTAATGGCTTAAGCACGCTTGTCAAATGCTTACCACTCGGTAGCCGAGTGGTTTTTTTTGCCACTTGGCCACCCGAAGCGTGGCGAGGCGAAATTCATTTAATTGCAATAAAAATAAAGACAAGTGACGCTCGCTCCACGCAGTGAAGATAAACAAACATTACATTAACCAATCC
Organism: Eudonia truncicolella; assembly: GCA_949315975.1. Lineage (NCBI taxonomy): Eukaryota > Metazoa > Arthropoda > Insecta > Lepidoptera > Crambidae > Eudonia > Eudonia truncicolella. Next base: position 13,657,217 of record OX438835.1, on the reverse strand, counting down.
GAGCTTTATTGAAATGTAACGTTTGGGCTGGGCCAAATTTAATTGTCGAAGTTCAGATTGAAAAAGTTACGGCGGTCTCATAATTTCAGAAAACGAGGCCCGGTGCTTGGCGCGTAATTATTAGATATGTTTGTTTTGTACAATTTGGTTAATGTGGCCCGTCGAGTTTTACGGCCGAAATTTCGGAGAGCCGCCGCCGCCGCCGCCGCCGCCGCCCCTTTCCTTCCCGCACCGCGTACCTAGCTACGTTGTAGGTGGAAATAATTTTCTTGAACTTTTAATGCGGCCTACGTCGTCGTCGTACGTTTTTGGAAATAGGACTTTTTAATTAAACAGTTTATTTTAATAATTATCTTTGGTGAAACGGTTGGTGTTGCTCTTTTACCTCAGAACGGCCACATAACGGCCAATAATGTCATCTTTTTTTAAATAGTTTTTTAAGTCTTATCGTTCTAAATGTAGGAAGGTTTAAGGAATTGTATAAGAGCCACCACCACACTGTTCTAATAAACTTAATGACGTTGAGATAAAATCATAAAAAAAAATTATAAGTAATAAATTATTCAAGTAAAATTTAAACACTGAAAAAAGACGACAACCTCAGGCGGGAATCGAACCACGCACCTTCCGCATTCTGGGCGGCTGCCTTAACCACTTGGCTACCGAGGTCTGGCTTTCACCCGTCGAAATTTTTCAGTGCTTGATGCTTATGTTTTTTAGTCAACATTGCTTCATCAATCTTAGAAGTTTTCACCTCTGAGATCCGAAAGAAATATTTTTACAAATATTTGAACATTCGGTTAAGATGAAGCTGCGTTATAGATAAGTGTTTTTTATATATTTTAGCGTTTTATTAACGCTTAAATATACTTAAGTAAAATTTAAACACTGAAAAAAGACGACAACCTCAGGCGGGAATCGAACCACGCACCTTCCGCATTCCGGGCGGCTGCCTTAACCACTTGGCTACCGAGGTCTGGCTTTCACCCGTCGAAATTTTTCAGTGCTTGATGCTTATGTTTTTTAGTCAACATTGCTTCATCAATCTTAGAAGTTTTCACCTCTGAGATCCGAAAGAAATATTTTTACAAATATTTGAACATTCGGTTAAGATGAAGCTGCGTTATAGATAAGTGTTTTTTATATATTTTAGCGTTTTATTAACGCTTAAATATACTTAAGTAAAATTTAAACACTGAAAAAAGACGACAACCTCAGGCGGGAATCGAACCACGCACCTTCCACATTCCGGGCGGCTGCCTTAACCACTTGGCTACCGTGTGTACCGTGTGTTCAAATATTTGTAAAAATATTTCTTTCGGATCTCAGAGGTGAAAACTTCTAAGATTGATGAAGCAATGTTGACTAAAAAACATAAGCATCAAGCACTGAAAAATTTCGACGGGTGAAAGCCAGACCTCGGTAGCCAAGTGGTTAAGGCAGCCGCCCGGAATGCGGAAGGTGCGTGGTTCGATTCCCGTCTGAGGTTGTCGTCTTTTTTCAGTGTTTAAATTTTACTTAAGTATATTTAAGCGTTAATAAAACGCTTAAATATATAAAAAACACTTATCTATAACGCAGCTTCATCTTAACCGAATGTTCAAATATTTGTAAAAATATTTCTTTCGGATCTCAGAGGTGAAAAATTCTAAGATTGATGAAGCAATGTTGACTAAAAAACATAAGCATCAAGCACTGAAAAATTTCGACGGGTGAAAGCCAGACCTCGGTAGCCAAGTGGTTAAGGCAGCCGCCCGGAATGCGGAAGGTGCGTGGTTCGATTCCCGCCTGAGGTTGTCGTCTTTTTTCAGTGTTTAAATTTTACTTAAGTATATTGAAGCGTTAATAAAACGCTAAAATATATAAAAAACACTTAATAAATTATTCGATTAAAATTAGCGATCAGGAACAAGAGCATTAGGTATGTATGAGTTTCGGTACGGTGTTATATTAGGTATGCGATTTCCTGCGCCGCCGCCGCCGCCCCGTGTTGCATTACATTCTCACGGGCCGCGGCGAAATCACCAAACGAAATGCTGAATAATTTAAAATGTATTACAAAATTTATATATATAACTATATATTACAAGTTTTGTAATACATTTTTAAAGTACACTTTATTCAGCATTTCGTTTGTGATTTCGCCGCAGCCCGTGAGAATGTAATACGACTATTTATACATAATTATTTATTAACTAAATATTAATTCAATGATGCTTACCTACATACTGATAGAGTTTTATCTATAGTATCGTAGAAAATGAACTTTTCTATGTTGGTTCGGGTTTGGGTGTGGAACACCTTCGTTGTTTCTGATACAAACACATTACACGCTAGATATTGGGGGTTCTATCTCACGAGGCCGCGTCTGCGGCTCAACGGAAAGTGAGATAGAATGCCCAATATCTTACTACTAGTAACAAACTAATAATAAACATTTAACTGCTTCTGTGGTCTAGTAGCTAAGACTTAGACCCAATGTCTCGGGTTCGATTCCCAGCGGCGCGGCATTTACATAATATTTGTTCTTGATTTGTTTGGTGGTAGGGCTTGTTAAGTCGGCCTGGCTAGCTACCACCATCTTATCTAAGTCTGGCGCCATAACAACAATGTTAAAAGTGTTGTTGTATTCCGACAGTTTAGAAATTCTCAGTAGTTGAGGATTTCGGGTGAAGTGCGCTTCGGCCTTATCGTCACTTACCACCAGGTGAGATTACCATTTACCATGAATTAAAAAAGTAATAACAAACAAACAAACAAACAAACAAACAAACAAGCTTTCCTGTTTATATAATTAGTGGGGATAGAGGGATTGTAGGAGAATCTCCATCAAATCTTATTTGAATACCTATCTATTAATAACAATTTAGACCGTAGCGTAGTATGTAGGTAAGTAAGTAAGTTAGGTAGGTACACATAAAATTTACCTACTTACATCAAACTAATATTAGCAATAACATTAAACACTTTTTTTGCAAGAGGTGTTTTCCGCGTTACTTTACACAATTTTTTCTTGTCTTTGCATATCTCGGAGCAAAAAAAACAAGTTTATCGGGTATACTAACGGTAGTTTATTGCAATTTGGCACATTACAATATTTTTGATGACGTTATAATGGAACAAAATAAATACGAACGATAACAAAGCATACAAAATCAAGTATTACGGCAGAATGCGCCTGCCGTTCGAACGGCGCGGTGGACCGACATGTTCTATGACGTCACAGCGAGTTGTTTCGTTCTCGGGCGCGTTTCTGAAACTAATGCACTAAAACTGCTGTATCTTCGTAATTATGGTAATTTATGGATTATCGTAATTTATGGTCCGATTTCACTGGATTTTTTAATACTTTAATTCTGCATACTTCAAAAAAAACATGACTGATCCTCATTGCAACAACACTTTTACAATACAGCTTTATGGTAACCCACCAGAGACTTTCTAGTGGTTAAGACCACCGGTTCAGACCCAGAGGTCCCGGGCTCCATTCCCAGTGGGGCTTCATGTTTGTGAACTCGGTTTGGTTGGTGGTAGGGCTTGTTGTCCGCCTGGCTAACTACTACTCTAGCTACTATCTTAGGAGAATATTTTTTTATACACGTAAGACGTACACGTAAGTAAGACGTTGGCAAATGACTCCACTCTGATGTTCAGCAGAAGCAGTGTCAGATGCGAGGACAGCTAGTGGAGCAGGATTGTGTCTTACTAGCTCTCCTCGAAATTTATAATCTACATCTTGCCCTGTCTCACATACATTTAGATAACATGATATTATGTGAAGAAATAAGCAAGGGTCGTGCTAAAGAAGCATAGTAGACAATATGCTAAATTTGCATGGGGTAAAATTCGAAGAGGCATATGGGCAACTACAATACTTGATGTGCTTGAGAAGACCTACTTCAAGTGGAAATAAACGGAGTACCTGTAGCGCGGCCAGATGGTATGATTTTTCAGAAGATTTGATAGAATGCTGAACTATTATGAGACATAATAATAATCGACTTAATAAGTCCAACTTGCCATACATTTTCATTGTTTGTAGTATCTATCTACTTAGTAACCTTTTTTCGCTTAATATTTGTACTTAGCTCACCAAAATTAACTAACTAGTTAAGGAACAAACGTATGAGTTATTATACGTTTAAAGTGGTTGAATATCCTACTAATATTATAAACGCGAAAGTTTGTAAGTATGGATGGATGTTAGTCTTTCACGTAAAAACTACTAAATGGATTTTAATGAAACTTTCCTCATATACAGACCATGACCAGCATATGGGATAGTTTTTTTTGCTGTAGTCTTTGCGAACGAAGTCGCGGGCAACAACTAGTAAAAAATATTTTGTGCGGTCCGGCCATGTCATTGGGTGTTGAATATATTTAAATACATCTCTTTCCACGAAAGTTTTAATCGCTTTTTTAGTGCTATAGGTACAATTATTGATTGATATCAAAAACTTAGAATCGATTCCCAACTTTTCGATAAAACATTAGAACGGGTCAAATCTAAAAGAACACATTATAGAAATAACAGAAAGTTTGCAAGTCGTACCACAGCCCTTATTTTATATTCACGATTCGATTTTAGGATCGATCTGTTTGACTTCACGATTTTATGAAGTGTTTTTTTTTATATCTCATGGAAAGCACAGTGCCTTCATCGCACCTGATGTTAAGTGATGAGGCCAATGGTGGAAGCGCACTTCACCCGGGATCTTCAAATATTAAGGCACTTGCTATCTTATCTTTAGCTGCCGGAACACAACAATGCTGAAAACGTTGATGTTATCGCGACATATTCAGATAAGAAAGTAGTAGCTAGCCAGGCGGACAAACAAGCCCTAGCACCAACCAAACCGAGTACACAAACATGTACCACCACTGCGAATGGAGCCCGGGGCCTCTGGGTTTGAGCCGGTGGTCTTAACCACTAATAAGTGGCGGTTAAAGTGTGCCTTACAACTCTGGTGGGTTACCATAAAGTTGTAATGTAGAAGTGTTGTTGCATTTTGCGAGCGAGACGCATGCGAGGTGTCTATACATGCGTCTCATTTAATCAACTGCAATAACATTGCAGTAATACTGCTTGAAGAGTATGAGCTCTCACCACGAGATAAGGCCTCTAGCCTCCATCCTAGCTATACAAACATGTTTATTCTGTTAGCTCAATAATTACCCTGCTATTTTAAGTCTATTGGTGTGAATCTGTCATTGGTTTTCTGATGTATAACTGCATAGCTACTTTTGTTTGGTTACTGTTGATTCACCAACATCAGGTATCTGTCTTTTTATATTCTTACTTTTGATATTTTCTTCCCATTCGTGTCGCTGTGTTTGTCTTTGGCTTCAACTAGTGTCAGACACGAGTGTAATCAATTATGTATTTGGATTATTTTTATTTAAAGCACTTCACTTGCTTATTGCAATATGACGTGGCATAAATGGCGCCGCGTGGCGCCACGTAGATATCTAGCAATAATTGGAAAATATTCAGCAACTGCATCATACTTACTTCACGAATTGACAGTTGTTTTGTTTTCTAAAGTTTACGCGAACACTACACATTGAAATGAAACAACTTTTACGGATCTGCTCGCGTTGATTTTACACATTAGTTTTAATTAATGTTTAGCCTGACGTTTCGAACCCTTTGCAGGGTCCGTGGTCACAGGGAGACTGAGGTGTTGGTCGTCTCATAATCAGTTAATAGCTTGTATACCCTCATTTAAATTTAATCAGGTGCGTTCCGTTTTACGCAGAAAGAGCTTACAGTATCTTTTGGTCTGGCAGTATGGTGTTGGGGCTGGGATTTAATATTTAGTATGATGGGATCCCAGGCTGGTGGTTGATTCCAACCATCTTCTCTATTAAAATAAGGATGTTTTTTAATTTCAATAGCCTTGCGTATCATCCTAGGGATGAATCGTTGTTCTCTAGCGAGTATTTGTGGTTTATCAAATCTGATGTAATGGTTGGGCTCCTCAAGGGAATGTTCGCATACTGCAGACTTATTTTCGCGCCTATGCTTTACGTCCGCTGCAGTTGTTGTTTTTATTCGTTTATTTATACCCAATGGCTTTCCATTGCCTATATAGGCCTTTGCCTAAGGAGCTTTGGTCTTTCTGCCAACGCCTGCGTTTTTTTCTTTTTTCTGTCTCTTTTGTTTCGAAAGTATTTGTATTGTATGTGTTTCGAGTGTTCGTATTTGTGTCTGTATATATGGTATTTCCTAATTATAAAAGTGGGAGAAACTATATATATACATAAATTTCATAAAGCCAGAATACCAGGGTTGTTGCCAAGCTGAGGCGGGGTCCTGATTGACCTATGTATTGTTGTTTTTTATTTTTATGTATATTAGTGTGTGTGGTCAATAAAGTATCTCTCTCTCTCTCTCGCTCTCTCTCTCTCAAGTATTAGAGCCATTTGCCAACGTCTGTTTATAAAGAAAGTTCTTCTGTTAAGAATCGTAGGTTCGCTTTACAGTACACCATAAAACTTGGTAGCTGCTATGCTCCGAGTCGATTCAATCCAGTGTTATTGAAAGCCAACTGACACATCGAAGCGGGCAAGAATGCGTCTGCGTTGAAAAAACACACTGAACTTTGTCGAGGAAATGTTCGTTTGTCGGAATAACAAGTGCACGTGGCGTTCATTACGTTGCGAACAATCTGCCGCGGCCGAGTTTTAATCCATTTAACTGCGAAACCATCAGACAGGAGCGTGCGTGCGAAATCAAGAGTACTTTAACGGAATACTGCCTTTTGTTGTCTAGTGGTTAATTTTACCAGTTTCGGTCCCACCAGAGAGTACATGTACTGGATCTGGTTAGTGGTAGGGCTTGCTTTAAGACCTAGCTGGCTAGCTGCTATCATTTATCAAGATATAATAGGAGAAGCTCGATGGCGCAGTGGTTAACGCGCTCGGTCTGCGAGTGCTGAGGTTAAGAAACTTTCGCAAAGGCCGGTCACCGGATGGGTGACCAAAAATTTGTCATCTCGAGCTCCTCCGTGCTTCGGAAGCCACGTAAAGCCGTTGGTCCCGGCTGCATTAGCAGTCGTTGACCACCACCAATACACGCTGGGCCCGCGTGGTGGTTTACCCATCCATAGGAAAGGCTCGTGCCTCAGCAGTGGAGACATAATAGGAGCTGATAATGATGATGATGATCAAGATATCTGCCGTGCTAATTTAAGAAAGTAGTAAGAAAGGTTAGACAATTTTTGGGTAAATGGCGGTTAATTTTTTTTTTAAATACCTATTATAGCGTTATTTTAAAGTTTTTAAAAAATTATTTATTTGCGTTTATTTTACACATTAGTCTTAATTAATGTTTATCCTGACGTTTCGAACCATAACTTCAGATTTGATGAACCATAAATACTTGCTAGAGAACAACGATTCATCCTAGGAGGTTACCTATTGAAACGCATAATGTTTTAGGCATAAACTGAAAATGCATAATGTTTATGGCCATATTGGTTTATGGTCACTTGCCACAAATCTTTATAGCATAACTTCATAACGCATATCATCATATGGCCGAAATCTGTAAGGCATAATGATGGAAAGGCATAATTGCAATAATCATAATAAACAAATGCCATAATTTAAATTTGCCATAACATTTAAAAGGCATAATATTCAAAAGGCATACATTTGATAAGCATAAACTGACAAAATCCATATATTCTTAAGGAATAATACTTGTTTACCATAATTTGCAAGCAAGTAAGCAAGCAGCAGGCAAGCAAGCTAGCAGCATGCAAGCAAGCATGAAGCAAGCAAGCAAGCAAGCAAGCAAGCAAGCAAGCAACAGGCAAGCAAGCTAGCAGCATGCGAGCAAGCATGAACCATGCAAGCAAGCATGCAACATGCAGTAGGCATGGTTTCTGTCACGGCTCCAGCGCTGCTAAATTACACTCTAGGGGTAGGACAGACAAGACTACGTGGAGTCGGATTTGCAGCGATTCGTTTCTGTCACTGACTTTTGTAGCACAACATTACTAAAAACACAACGTATTAACTTTTTTAGACTATATTTTAAATCAAATTAGGTTAAAATGCTATTTATATAAAAAAATACATAATTTCACTTAGTAAAATTATAGCAAGTGAATAATACACGTAATGTTGTTATAAGAAGTGTATTTAGACCAAGTAAAAGTTATATCCAATGAACATTATAACCTTTGAAATTAGTTCATTTGTAATTGTATGAAATGAAATACGTCCCTCAAAACAACTTAAGATAATGTCAAAGCAAAATTATGAATGTTAACAGTTATGCATAGTAAAATTATGCGTTTTAAAGTGTGCTTAATAAAATTATGTCAAACAAAAATATAGATTTTAACAATTATGATTTTTTACATTATGCCTTTCAACAATTCTGCGTTATTATGTTTATGCATAATAAAATATTATGCCAAAAAATATTATGCTTATTGATTTTTATACCATATGATGTATGGCAATCGAAATTATGACAATAAACAGTATGCGTTTTAAAGTGTCACCATCCTAGAATGATACGAGAGGCTATTGAAACTTTAGAAAACAATAAATGTTTTACAGTTATTGTATAGCTTGATACGCATAGTTTCATAAAAAAATATCTGAAATATCTCTTAAACTAACACATCAATTTTAATTTAAATAAAAACATACTTTCTTAGCATGGTTTTCACACTGACAATAAATTAAAATATAGTAAAACTTCAACCTCGCCACAACTCTTCAGCAGTGTCCAGAATGAATGATCCTAAAAACCAAAACAAACTAGCGTTGACAATGAAAAAATAGAAAACGTAATTCAAAAATTCAAAAATGACGTTGCAGCCACTCCGACAACCTGCCAGCAATTAACCACAGTGGTCCGGATACCATAGATAGGTCAGAATACACAAAACAACTACGCCTATACCTACCTACCTACTATATCTACTGGTATAACTACAATATAGTAATATAATATTATATATTAATATTAATAAATCGCAGTGACAAAAGTCGACAAACTAGTACCTACCTAGCGAAGAGTTCCATCGGCAAAAAGCAGTACTACACCTTAGAGCATTAAATGCTCTAAGTACTACACGTAACTGCGGTTCTCTTAGAAGAGACTTACTGCATTTACGCCATATCAAAGTGTAACGTTCCGTATAACTATAGAAATAAGAATCATAGTGCTGTAAAGAGCTCTTCGCGAGGATTCTAAATTTAACTCAATACTTAAAAAAATATTCCTTACTGCGTTTTTAATTAGCACGGCAGATATGTCACGGTAACATCAATGTATTAACACTGCAGTGTCTCTTACTGTCGGGTGACATCTATGCTTAATGCATTGATGTTAGCCAGTTCCTCAGTAGTTGAGGATGTCCAGGTGACGTGCGCTTCTAGCTTTGGCATAATATCACTTAACATCAGGTGAAATGAGGGTCAAGAGAATACTTACCCCGAAAAAGATAACATGGTTCAATTTGTGGAGGGAGCTGTTGACAGAGTTCTAGTTACACGTTATAAGGAGAGGATCACCTCGCGTCTCTCGGATCACCTCTTCAGCGTCTCCGTATCAACAGCAGTGAAAGCCTAGGGCTCGATTTTGCTATTTAAAAACGACCACAATCGTGTCTCATTGTCCGATTTGGACATTTTCTCTATATATATTTGACTTTTTCCTAATTGAGGTCTCTAACAAATGTTTTATCAATAAAGTGTTCACTGACTACACTTCAAGGTTACAGAAATTAGTGTTCATATCAAATTTAAATTCGCGTTCGTTCGTCCCGCGGACCTATAGGGTGTAGAATGGGCTCCCTTCAGAGGTGTTCCCTTGCGCTATAACATGAGGTTCTTCAAAAAACGTGTAACAGGTCTCCCAAATCCGGTAACGTAAAAGCAGCTCGCCGGATGCTGCAGATGTCCATGGGCGGTGATGACTATTCAGATGACGATGACGTCTGCCAGATTACAGTCATTCAAAATTTATAAAAAAATCAATGGTATGTTGAGTAGTGTACTGTATCTTTATGCATTGAGTGGGCAGGAAGAACTTAAAGCATAGATATAATATGTATAATAATATTATTTATAATTGTTACTTGAGGTCATTTGTTTCATTGATGTTTTCACTCTCCCCAAATCTGAACTGGTGGTAAATTCGGTAATTTAGTTTAAACAAAATTTTAGTTTTTTTGTTATTATTTGGTATTTATATAATTTTGACGTCAATAAGTGCCTGTAAAAGCTTACATTGAACAAATGTTTTGACTTTGACATTGGAATTAATTGGTGTTGCTGTCAACACACTCGTATAAATTAGCAGCAATGATTATACGCTATGCTATGTAATTATCACATATAACATACAATGGGTGTCGATGGTCGTAACTTTTACTTTCGTAATAGGCCCCTAGGCTCAGATTAATGACTGCCAAATGGATATTGATTGTCAGCCGAAAGCAGATACTTTTCAAAAAGTATTTTGTAATTAGATACCTACTCCTTTTTCATAATAAAATCATCATTGTGAATTGTGATACATTTTCATTTCTGCAATTAATTTTATTATTTTAAACTTTTATATGGATCTGCATTATCGTATTTCACATTGCATTTAATTTATATACGATAAACATAGACAATTGAATTAAATGTTTGTGTATCTTTATACAGTCTAAGGTAGATCCCGAAACAAACTCGTGAAGCTGCAAATGTCTCAAGAATTTACTAGACAAGAAAATGTGAAAACACTGTTTATCCCGGATATATTCGATTCAGTCGTTCTAACCGAAGCGAGCAAACGGCTTAAAATATCTATTCGATGCTAGACGCTTTAATTCCACATCGATTTCTTTAAAAGTAAAAAGGAATCAGTTAAGTAGACATGCAAAAACATGGAATGACGAACGTGGGAGTGAACTAATCAAAGAATTTGATGTTAATGGAAAACAAACGGAATTGTGTATACTAATCAGAATTGAAAAGAGTAAACGAAAATGTTAGTTCGTACATGTCTACATAATAATATGTAGAAAGCCCAGATCCGAAGAATGATTCATATAAAGGCAGGTTATGACCGAATCTACGATGTACTGGCTAAAAACTTAGCAAAATATTTACCCGCATAGCAACTCGCGCCATTTTCTTGTTATTACCTTTTATTATTTTTCGTCTATCAAAACCGAGTCCAAATTGGACTCCGACGTTGTGTGTCAGGTAAATATTTGTCAATTGACCCAACCAATTGAACTTGTAACTTTGCTTTTGTGGAAAGAACAAAATATCGCAATATTTTAAATGATTTGGCAGTAATTCACATATTTACACACAAACTTTCGCATTAATAATATTAGTGTGATTATATTTATTTAAGGAGAAGTTACAGCGTTGTTACTGTACTATTATGAGTACTTTAAGTTATTATGTGCTAGTATTAAACTGTAATAATGACTGAAAGCAAATTACAAATCTATGCCAAAACCACAAAAACCGCATGCACTGTGTTTAGAGCTATTTATAAAGAAAGAAAACTTATAGCTGACAACAGTTATTCATATCCTACTTCTAGAGACAGATAGCGATTCTTGCCTAGTATTATGTCTCATCATCATCATCAGCTTGTTTTATGTCCCCATTGATGGGGCACGAGACTTCCCTATGGATGGATTAAGACAACGGGCCATAAACCACTCAGGCCCAGTGTGGATTGGTGATTGTTAACGACTGCTAATGCAACCGGTACCAACGGCATACCGTCCAAGTTTCAAGCAAAAAGAAGGGAGAAGCTCGAGATAACAAATTTTTGGTCACCCACCCATTTTTGGTTGCTTTACCTTTAGCAATCACAGGCCGGACGATCTAACCACTGCGCCATCGAGCTCCTCTATATTATGTCTACTTGTGTATATTTAAGCAAACTTAAGCATTACATATGACTGATTTGAAAATAAATGTTTAAAAAACAACAATCAAAAGCGCTTCACGATTCGGTAGTTTACTAAGCGGGGATTAAGCCGTTTGTTTGCGAGGCTCTAAGTAGACACGCGCTAATGAAGGGATTAAAGAGAAAAAGTGGCCCTGCCCTCCATCCGGATGAAACTAGATTAGCGCCGAGATGCGATCATTAGTGAGCGATACATCTGATTAGGGGATCACTTTGATACCGGCTGACGGATGATTTGGCCTAACACCGACTTTACAGGAATTGATTTGCTTCGATTACGGTGTGCAGTGTCTGTCATGTTATGGTAACAAGTTGTACTGGGTCTGATGTAGATTTAACTGCCTCGGTGAACTGGCTATGTTTCGGTGACCTCTTTAGGGAAACCGAAGGTTTTGTCTGTGCCATTGAAGATGAAGTTATCAAGATGAATAACTACCGGAAATATATTTAGAGAGACGGTACGGTCGACATCTGTCGGGCATGCCGCCGTCCAGGAGAATCACTCCCACATATTATTTCTGGTTGTTCTCATCTTGCTAACGGAGAGTATTTGCACAGACACAACCAAGTAGCCAGAATAATTCACCAGCAACTTGCTTTTGGATATGGCCTTGTTGAATCGGAGGTGCCGTACTATAAATATGCACCTGCGCCAGTACTCGAAAATGGTCATGCAACGCTCTACTGAGATTGCTCTATCATTACGGACAGGACTATTGTCACCAATAAGCCTGATATCGTGGTGGTTGACCGATCCCAGCGCCGGGCAATACTGATTGATATCACCATACCTCATGATGAGAATCTCGTGAAAGCCGAGAAAGACAAGCTCAGTAAGAACCTTGACTTAGCTCACGAGGTGACCACCATGTGGGATGTTGATTCAACCATTATTGTCCCGATAGTCGTTTCAGCGAACGGTCTGATAGCGAAAAGCCTCGACCAACATCTTAAGAGACTCTCGCTTGATGGTTGGATCAAGGGTCAGATTCAGAAAGCAGTACTCCTTGACACGGCACGTATTGTCAGGAGGTTCCTCACTCTGCAGCCCTGACCACCGGTAGCTTGGGCCCTGCCCCGCTGCTGGTGGTACTCTAGAATTAGGTTTTAGGTATAATGTTTTATTGTTTTTATATTAAAATATTGTAAAAATCTAGTTTTAAGAAAGAAAATAAATAAAGAGTATAATAACGAGAATGAGTAGGCTCCTTGGAGATTTGAACTCTCTGGATGCGCGACAAATGTAACCTAAAAGCTTATTACATTTTCTTAACAGTGCCTCGCAATGGTGATTAAAGCTTAGTGTCAAAGATCACACCCATGTCACGCAACACTGTTTTGCTTTTAAGTTTTATAACATCAATGGCATAGTCAAAAACAATGGGGCTCCTTTTGCGAGTAAATTATATAATAGAGCATTTTTTAATGCTGAGAGACATCGTTGACTCCACACCAGTTCAAGACAACATCAATGTTTATTTTCAAATATACAGTCACTAGCCGTATTTACCTGACAAAAAACTTTTAGGTCATCTGCGTATTATAAAGATAAGTTCTTTAGCTTAGAGATTAAGTCATTTATATAAATAATAAACACTAAAGACCCAAATGTGACCCTTGCGGGACGCCAGACAAGATAGAGACCGACTGAGAAAGATAAAGATTAAGAGCGACCAACTGGCTCCTGTTAGAGATGTAAGATATTAGCCAGCGTAAAAGACAGCCGTGGACACCCATACTCTCTACTTTACAAAGCAAGATTGTATGATTGACACTGTCAAAGGCCTTTTGAAAGTTTGTATAGATAGAGTCCACCTGATCATGGGTTTTGAAAGCCTTACAAATAAAGTAAGTATATTCTCACAAGTAGCTGACGGTAGATTTCCCACGAACAAAGCCGTGCTGTTCTTGGCAGAGATGTGGTATACAGTGGTGATAGAATTGATTATACTTACACCAAGGACTCGAATACTTTACCAAACAAGACAATATGCTTATTGGTCTATAATTAGTACAATCGCTAGAATCACCAGTCTTAAGTATGGGAACAACGTGTGCTGTTTTTCATGAACTAGGAAAAGTACCCGATTATTAGGACTTATAATATATATTATAAAGCGGCTCTGTTAGTGCTGTTGCACAGCTTTTAACGAAAGAGGGAGGAATTCCGTCTGGTCCTGCTCCCTTGTTAGGGGCTAATTCTTTAAGCTTTTTAAAAATATTGTCTGCAGACACGTTTACTGCGAATACAGTGTTATTAAAGCACTGCCGGTCCACCCTTGGAGGAGCACAACCACTCTCAGGCGTAAACACCGAGGAGAAATGCTCTGAGAATAATTCAGCTGCGGCTTGACCGCCAGAGACAGTTCTATTACCCCTAACGGTGGCGAGGATAGAGGGGCGTGATCTCTTGTTTTTTTTTTATAAAAGAGAAAAACAGTATTATTGATACCCCAAGTGATTCCTCAACGTTGGCAACATATTTTACTATAGCAGACTTTTATGAGTTTTTTCGATCTGGAACGCAACAACTTAAACAAATTTTTTACTCGGTTTGGTTGGTGTTAGGGCTTGTTTGTCCACCTGGCTGCCACGATCTCATCTAATATTATCGTCATAATATCAATATTATTAGCATTTTTGTGGTTCCCAATGTGCTTATTGTTAATATAGGAAAGTCTGATTCCATCAGTGTTTACATGTAGACTAGCAGCCCGTCTGGGACTTATTGCTCGGCCAAGAGTCTCGGCGACCGGGCGGGCGCGGGCGCCGCGACTACCAAATTTCTAACAGATGGCGAGTGATGGCAATTAACCGCAGTCCGGTGAGCGTTTCGACCGTGCAAAGAAGAGAGAACTAGCTAGGTGCGTCGCCGGTCGCCCCGATTCGTAACTAAGATTCTTCCGCGTGAACACCCGTATCCCAATATGGTTTTACCAACTCAGAAACCTTTGCGGGCGTTGCACAACAACGCACAAAAGTATCATCGCAATCGGATGCGAATATTGTAAAGATAACAACAGTAATTATAATTCAATTATCGCCTATCGTGTTTCACCATAGACGTCCGACCAATCCAATTATTATAACTTTTTGTGCCCCAGCAGTGGGGACATAAAATTGAGCTGATGATGATGATGATGATTACCAAAGATTAGTTAGTTACTTTTTCTGTACACTTGTACAGCTGCCAGTTCTCTCAGTAATCCATACTATCGGTAGTCTAAAACTATCAGCACTCCAATACTACCAACACTCCAATACTATAGTAGCTACTCCATTACTATCAGTACTCCAACAATCTAATACTATGAGTACTCCAGTACTATCAGTACTCCAGTACTTTCAATACTCTAGTATTGCATGCAACTTTACCAAAAACAAACGACAACTTGAGTTTAAATAAACATGAAAAAGAGTTCAAAGTAACTGGTTTTTTTTTTACTTAGCACGGCAAATGACTCCACACCACCTGATGCTAAGTGGAAATGGAGTCCAGACGCAAAACAACGCAGCATCAGTCAACTTCACTCTGCCGGCCCACAAGGTGCTTCTTCACGCCTCGTTTGAAGGACCCCATATCATAGGAAAGAGGGAAAACGTGTGCTGGTAGACTATTGTAACTACTACTAAGCAAAACCACATTAAAATCAAGTCATCGCTAATAATTGCCCAAAAATAAATTGACGCTATTATTTATTTGTTCAAACTACCCCGCATGCTTGTCTTTGATTTTTTAAACATCTAACCGTACAAAACATCATTAGGTGCATTTCATCTCCATAAAACGGCGGCAGTCCATAAAATTGGAACTTCAACAAAGCATCTTCCAACTTACTACACAGGCGGAGCGCACTTCCAGTGTTTTTAATGATTTGCTTGTCTGGAACATGCTGCTTGAGAATTGAGGAAACAATGTTAGCTCTAGAGATGTGTTCGCACCGTTCGCATTCCTCTCGTTACAACTCTGTACGATCCTTTGGGTTACACTAATGCTTCAGTTTCCTTTTTAAAAGTCTTTCTACCACTTATTTCTTCGCAAATGGTAATAGTTTGTGATAAAGGAAAGTAATAAATAGGTATAACTGTAACTTTGCGCGGCTATTAAGCGTTATACATTATGTACATTAAATAACAAATAGCGGTGGTTTTATCGCCACTATATCGACATGTATAATTATCGACTTAGACCACAGTAGTTAGACCAGCGTTCTAAGACCCAGAGGTCCTAGGTTCGATGTCCGCGGAGAGTACATTATTTTTATACTCAGTTTGGTTGCTGATAGATTCGTAATAACAATATACAAACTTATATATGTAATCTTACTCGTATAATAGGTATCGCCACTGGTGCTAAATGCCACGAGCCGTACAGACAAAAATATGTGTATTAGTAATTATATTATTGAGTTTTTTATCTTATTATTAAGAAATGTTTTACTCTTAAATCTGTAGGTGCGGGATCGTAATTACTATTTACCTTTTTTAATATGAACACAATGATAGTGTATAAATAAATACCTAAACAAATAATGCGAAAGACTGTAAACACATACAAACTGGTTCGCGATCCCTTACTACTTACAATCAAAGATTTTTATACAATAAAGCAACATAGTATTACAAAAGCATCAATCCACTCAGTTCTTGAAATTCATCTCATATTTATGTTTGTATAAACTTGGGCAGAACATAGTATTCAGGGATTAGACTGTAAGCAGAAATGCGGTTCCCGGATCGCCATCTGCAGTTGGATACAGCTTTTATACGATTTACCAATAATCCATCCATTGTAAGATCTCATAGCATCCCCTCGGTTAAAGTTAATTCGTGCAATCAAATCTACAAAAGAATAGATTCTAAATAAGGACTGATTGCGAACCACTCGAACGTGCGTACTTTTTTTCGTGGTTAAAATTATACCACTGAATCATTTGGATATGTGACGTATGACATAAATATAAAGTATGAGTAAAGTTTTTGCTTTATTATTATAATGGTTGCGTGTTGTAGAGTCTTTAGACAATACAGACAGACGTTCAGACAATTATATTTTAAAAATGTCTGCTGTCATTGATGAATAATATTTTCATTTATAGTTTTTAGAATTTTTAATGACATAAAATTAAGCAGGACCTATTAGTTTTTTTAAACACTTTTATTTTCTACTTGTAGAAAGTTCCAAGCAATTTTGTAATTAATCTTATAACCAAAATGAAAACTTTTATACAGATTTGCTCGCGTTAACATTACACAATTATTTATCCTGACGTTTCAACGAAGATCTCAATTTCATTAAACGTATTCACGTAAACTTTGTCAGACAGTATTGTATTCTATTCAGTGAAACTCAATCAGCGTCTGGCCTCCACATTCTTCGCTCGAAGTTTGTTTCTTCAAAATCCCCGAGTGCCTTATTCCATTCTCAATCCGAGGAAAGTTATCGAGCGATTCCAAATTAGAAGCTTACTTCTGTCCGGTCCTGTCCGGCCCGGTTCGCTCGAGGATGTAGTAATATTTTATAGATATTGGACCGCGCTTTCTGTCATTATCGTAAAAGGAGCGTCAGCAAGAAAACTATTCGCTCTCTTCTATTACTTTCGTAATACTTAAGTGGATCCGATACTTGCGTAAAGGAAATTGAATCATTTATTGTAACGGCATAATACTGCTTTATCAGATAGGTTTCGGATAGAGATACCTACGCTGTTGTTTACTACAAAGGATCCTTTTGTTTAACCCTTTCATAAGACTGTGGCCTGTTTGGTCATGGCTCTATACAGAATGCTTCTATTAGTATTATACCTACCTAATTTGTTTTCTATTTGAGAATTCAATTTAATATTTTATTCAGTTACGTTGTTACTGGTGACTAATATCCCAAAGAACCCACCTGCATTGAGCTCGCGTGAGGTGGTGAGGTGTTGGTGAACCAATCCCATCACCATGTAGGAAGAACTCAGCAGTAGGACGTTCATAGACAGACAATGATAGTGCAATTAGTTTAATTGAAAACGGTTTCTCGTGTAAATTGACTTAGACAGAGTGGGTGACTGATGGTGATGATGCGTTGTTTTCACGCTGCCCCAGTTGAAGTGAAGTAAGTCATTTGCCGCGCTAACTATATAAAAAAATAACTGTTATAAGGTTAATAATAATATGTTATCAATTGATCATTTATTATATTGTGGAAGAGAATCTAATATTATCTATAAAAACTAATGCGAGGTGTATCTAATATCTGACCCTAACGATAACAGTGGAGCACTGACCTTTATAATAAAACCTTTGACACAATCAATTTATTTGAGGGTGAACAATCAGAGTGGGTCAATATAAGATTATCCGAAATTATAGGTAAAGTTAACAGGCGTTCCACTGCTGGGCAAAGGAATTTATTGAAAGAAATTTACCGATAAAATTAATTTGATTGATTACCGATACCGATTGATTACCAAATGATTCCTACGTATTCTAAATGTGGGTCGTTGTTCTCAAGCAAATTGCATATATGCATTATGCATACAATACTACTACTTATAATTACTTACTTACTTACTCCGATGGCTCAGCGACCCAAAGTGAGTCTTGGTCTCCGACACAAAGAGACGCTACTTCTCCTGGTTTTGCGCGATTTTTTGCCAGTCGCTGGTCAACTTATAAGTAAAACTATTGTAGCGGCCCCAATCTTCGACACAGTAACCCTAATAGTTTTTTTATAACCTAAGTTAATGTTAAAATTACTTAATGTCTTATATATTGTTAATAATTTAATATTATTTTTTTTTGCTAATAAGATCCCAATTTTATTGTCCTATTTTCTTTTTGTCTGCTATGATCGTAATCTCTAATTTGTGTCAAACCCAATAAAACGATACATGCATACGAAGATAACACACCATCATATTCATAATAGAAAATAAGCTTATAAACACCACAATAGACTATAATCGGCACACAACAAGTTGCTATAATGCTATTGCCACAAAATAAAGAGACTGCAGAAGGAAGGCTTCATACGAACGCGCTCGAGCATCGCACACTTGGACAACCTCTCACGGAGACGGAATCTCACAACAGTAGCGGCTAGAGGTAGGCGTTTAAAGCAAAAGCATTTAAAAAAGCATGTTTTTTTTAAAATAGATAAGCGTGCTTTTATGTTTGAACGTATGGTGATTTTCACTTAAAAAAGGTTTCGCACTTATTTTGATATTTTGGTCGGTTAATTAACACTTTTTTCGTTTAGGTACATTTATACAGAAAGTAAAAAGTAGTACGTTTTTAAGTGTGAAGCGGTAAGTGAGCGTTCTTGTACAGTGTGCTTGCTTGCCTGCTTATTTACGTGCTTTATGGAAATGTGTACTAATATAATAAAGTTTAAAAATGTTGTGTTGACATTAGTTTAATTAACTTCCAGTGTAAATAACTTTTAAGTTAAAAACATTTTTTTTTAAAGTCCGAAGTAAAATTCATTAATTTAAAAAACACATTAAATTCTACATATTTACGTCGTACAACTTAATACTTAAATATTCGTTTAAATGACAATGAAACATGTTGACTACAAAACATGTTAACAACGAAAAACGTATTAAGCAAGTAAGCAGACAGACAGCTTCACGTTTTCGTTTCAACACAACGTAGCCAGCTATTTATAAGTACACAAAAAGCCAAAAAGCACTTTTTTAAGCATTTTTTTAAAATCGTACAAAGCGTGTGAAAAAATTAGGCAGTTTTTTCCATCTCTAGTTGCGGCTGCGCTCGGTCTATTTTGAGCTGTAATGAGGTTCTAGCGTGCGTTGCTTAAGCGCGGTATGCATAAACCTTTCTTTCTGGATCTATTTTTTTTGTGCCATTACTGAGGCAAACTGTACCCAAAACTATTATCTTATTGGAAACTAACCAACCTACCCATTTCAAAGGAAATGTTATTGGCCATGGGAGCAGAGACAGACATGTGTCTGGCCAAGTTGGGGCTGCTTCTGAGATTGGACATCGTGTAGACAATATTGATATAGAATAGAATCACTCAACTATTGAAACTATTCATCCTAGACGCTTACGGTTAATTAATTTAAATATTATGTGTTATATTTAGCTAAGTACCTTTTCATTAACTAATTTTGCCGCCTCCGTGGACAGTGGTTAAGACCACTGTTGAGGTCGTGGGCTCGAATCCCAGCGGGGGTTACATGTTTGTGTACCTGGTTAGGTTGTTGGTAGGGCTTGTTTGTCCACAATAAGGTCTCCCGCCTTGTGTAGGCTTACGAACCGATGTCATAGTCATATTTATAAGAGCTGCTTGTAGCCTAAACTGAATAGATGATTTTAAATTTTGAATTTCATTTAAACACCTACCACCGTCTTATCTAAGTATGTTGCCATAATTACCATAAATGTTTGCAGCATTGTTGTGTTCCGTTAGCTAGAGGTAAGATAACCAGTGCCTCAGCTTAGTAGTTGAGGTATTTACCTCAATATAAATTAATTAACATATAAATAAAAATAAAAAAAATATAATTAGATAAATAAGAAAATACTTTTCATGAACAGACATAATGAAGTTATCATTGTGTAATTTTTTGAACCAAGATACGTTGGTGTTGAGTAAGTCTAAGTCTACTGTACCTGTAACTGTCTTCTGTAGGTCTTACTGTAGGTATACAAAACGTTCGTTTTCTATTATTTACCAAATATTGAAAGAGGTCAAAGTCACAGTGAAAGTCAATTTTTTTTATTCAGATAAACTTACGAAAAGTGCTTTTGAATCGTCCATAAATTTTTACCTACTACCCATTCAGGACGTCTATTTTTTAGCTGTGGCGAAGAATGGGCGCAAGAAAGTCCACAGCTTTAATAGAAGTTACGACATTTACAAAATAACAAAGTATGTCGTTACCAAATCATTAAATATTTACAATTAAAAACTTTCAAGAGCCCGCTTATACAAATAATGCTTACCTCTATACATTTACTTATCATTACACTTTATTCTAAAAAAAAAAGTACTTAGGCAGGTGTATTACAAACTTCTTAGTATATTTAAGCATACCTTTTTTATGCTTGACGTTTCGACAGGGTGGCACCGGCATGATCACAATCTGTCGCGATGTTCAACTTTTTTGTATTACACTCCCAAAATTCTTAATATTATCAGTAATTTTGATTGGTTACATTAATATGGAGCAATAGTTAGTAATAGTTGTATCATCATCTCAGCCGAAAGACGTTCGCTACTGGGTAAAGGCCACCCGCAGGAGTTTTCACAACGACCGGTTTTGTGCTGCTCGCATCCAGCGGCCACTCACGACCAGATCGGCAATTTTCAGAGGGAATATTAGCTTATTCACAATAGTCGTTGCAATTCCATGGCGCCAACCGTAATTGATCACGATTTATTTGCTCGTCATTTAACGATTGAACATCAAAATGTCCGTCGGGTTTACTGACGGCAATTAAAATTATCAACGCGTCAGACTACTGGCTAATTATCACATTCACGTATATTACTCTCATTATTTAATGATACCTAAATGCACATTTTTTTAATGGTCATTTTTTTAATGGTTTGGTTTTAATGGTAACACCTGCAATTGCGTAGAGATATAGCGTCACTCAGCGTCTTCTATCGCTTATATCACGGCGAGTGCTCTGAAGAACTCTTTGACCTTATCCCACCTTCTCCCTTCCTCCATAGGAGTACACGTGCTGCTCTCCGGTGTCATCGCTTCACTGTCACACATATCCCATAGCGCACAAAGAAATTTGGTGACTCGTTTCTTTGTCGCACCTCCAAAAGATGGAATAGTCTACCAGCACATGTTTTCCCTCTTTCCTATGATATGGGGTCCTTCAAACGAGGCGTGAAGAAGCACCTTGTGGGCCGGCAGAGTGAGGTTGACTGATGCTGCGTTGTTTTCACGCTGCACCAGTTGTCTTCGCGTCTGGACTCCATTTCCACTTAACATCAGGTGGTGTGGAGTCATTTGCCGTGCTAAGTATAAAAAAAAAAAAAAAATAAAAAAAAAATAGTGCTCCATATCAATCGTCTACAATCGGATTATTCATTATTTTATATAGACTAGTGGTCGCCCAGTAAAGAGATGGGAGGATGATATATAGCGGGGTTGGCTGGGAGAACATGGACAAGACTGGCCAGAGATAGGGAAAGATGGAAAGGGTTGGAGGAGGCCTATATATATATATATATATAGCGCGTGAGCTACTACGCCATCAAGCTCTTGCTCGAAGTCCGCCACTCGTGCAATATTTTTCAATAATTTTCCAATTTGTAATTTGCTTGCAACAAATTATTTTTTATGCCAGCGGGCACACAGAAAACAAAGAGAATGGTTGAACATCACAAATATTTTTATTGTTAACAATGTTTTCTTAATAAATGACTATTATTATTATCAATGATCGCTCTTTGACTGTAGTTCACATAATGTAAAATGTTTATATAATTAATTGTAACACAATATCAGTTAATTTGATATTTCGTGATTCCCTCTCCATAATTATAAACTTTAAACTATAACAAATCTCACACGCTGTTAAGTACAGACGCTTGCACATCAACCTATCCAAAACTGTCAAATTTATTCAATAAATTTTGAACCATAACCTTAAGGCATAAAGTTCGAGGTCTATTGTAGAAATTTGACAGTTTGTGGTAGGTTGATGTGCAGGTGTGTGTACATTGCGCGCATGGAAGCGTGTGAAAGTTTTTCTTCATGTATTAAAACATAGATTTTGATATTTTATATTTAATGGTCATTGATAATGCATCAACCAATCCGCATCGGGCCAGCGTGGTGGGTTATGGCTCGACCACCCTAAGTGCTTTTGTTCATGTGGGATGGCTAGAGTCCAGCAGTGGGACGTTAAAAGCTGATGATGATTCATCACCAACACCAGCTCATTTTATGTACCCACTGCTGGGCAAGAGCCTTTCCTATAGATGGATAGGGAGAACGGGCCATATACCACCACGCGAGCCAAGTGCGGATTGGTGGTTGTTAACGACTGCTAATGCAGCCGAAACCAACGGCTTTACGTGTCTTCCGAAGCACGGAGGAGCTCATGATGATAAATGTTTGGTCACCCATTCGATGATCGAACATTGCGAAAGTTGCTTAAACCTAGCAATCGTTTAACCAGGCGCGTGAGCTACTACGCCATCAAGCTCTTGCTCGAAGTCCGCCACTCGTGAAATTTTTTTCATATTTTTCCAATTTGTAATTTGCTTGCAACAATTTTTTTTTTTAAATTATATTTATACTTAAATTGGCAGTGTTGGACAGAGCCACAATACCATAATTGGACGCTTCAACGGCTACGGCTACGGCTTAAAATCCCGCTCATGATTTTTTGACACCATACCGAACCTTAGCACCCTTTTATGTCACTCACGACATGTTAGCCTATTTATATTCTCGTGTAGTTAATGTCCTTGAGATTGGACACTGGCAGTAGCATATTCAAATAAGGCCTTATGCAAAACAAAAGCGCCAATGCGGCATTGAGAAAATGTTATTTTGTTTATTTATCACTGTTTTTTCCGTTTTTTCCTACCTGAGACTATAATAAGTAAATATAAGCATATACGAATTTATGTTTATTTACATATAATTTTACGCAAATATTGTTGCGAACAAATTACAATTTGCAAAAAGACAAAGTTTTGAAAAAAATCCACGAGCGGGATTTGAACCCGCACCCCATGACATGCCGGGTCAGGTGCACTGCCAGCTATGCTATCGTGGCTCAATCCAACTCGCCGAAATTAATCAACACTATTTAGGTCTACTTCAATACAATGTCAACCATATGACTTAGGTATAAAGCTCAAAGTCTATTGAGGAAATTTGACAGTTTGTGGTAGGTTGATGTGCAGGCGTGTGTACCTATTTACATAGTATGTAACACAATACATTATGTAATGCTTAGTTCATAGCATTAGCAACAGAAACACGGTCACAAAATTACATAGCAAAAACAAAAAAAAATGTGCTTTTAAATAAATTGGCAGATAAAAATTATTACGAAACAACTAATAGATAAATTCAAACTGAACTTTACGTACTTTAACAGTAAGTGCAAATAGCGACACAAAATATTGGAAAAAAATCAAACAAGTTACCAACTCAAACATGCACCCAACTTTTAATACGTCAAACTGTTAACTGCAGTGTGGCGCAGAGGGACAATGGGAACCGGTTTAAAAATGAAACAAACTTTCCAGTTTAATCCGGTCAGCGACAAACTGAAAGCCGCTTCCGGTGGGATCCGCACTGTCCACGCGTGGATTTGGTGTCTGTGAAGTTGTTTACACGTTGCAACATTAACAATGTCGGAGTGGTTACTTGAGGAAGGTACTTAAAGGCTTTTTTAGATAATACATTAACCAATGCAATGCTGTTGCAATTGTCCTTGTATTTCGCCTCCACTTAGCTCTGTCCTCGGCATCGTAAAGCCCGGTGAAGCTGAAAATGCCGCAGCGGCAATCAGCAATCTCTCTCAAAAAAAAAAAAAAAATCGGCATCGTAACGGAAGCTTGGCACTCTCACATCTCGTTTGACGCTACATCTCTCCATCTTGTCTTGGATCTACCTCGAGACATTCCGCCCGGGATAAAAAGTTGTAGTACCTACTAAATTTGCCACGTATTCAGGCGGCTCTCTATTTACGTGACCATACCATTGAAGTCTTTTTTGTTCACCGGAGAGATAACTCGCATCCGAGTTCCCCGAGGAAGATTATAGAGACACTATATTATATAGGAAAACTAAAGAAACCGGCCGGGTTATGTATTGTTGGCGGAGATGGTGTTGGACGACCACTATAAACCTCCCAGGGGCTAAAATCCAAAACGTTGTGAGTTGTCACAGTCGTGAGATCCATAGATTTAAAGCAAATCGCAGCCAGCCCTGTAATTTGCCGGCGATGTCGCATACGCCAAGGCTTCCTCGCACGTCGAGAACGTTGTGGATTCGTTTATAACGTTATCTCAAAATAAATTTAAATTGTGATTTTGCATTTACATAAAGGTAGAGACATAGAGAGAGAGGCCTATGACCAGCAGTGACCTGTTGATAATGATGATTCACAACACTATATTAATCAAATCTTTAAAATGCTTTGGACAATAACCAAACTACTCAACTGAGGTAAATCATATTTTCAAGTGGTATTTTTAGTTTTGATTAACAGTAGTTTTGATAAGGTTACGACGGCGCTGACTTATAATATATATTTACGGTAAGCACAGTGCCTTGATCTCACCTGATGTTGACATTGATGTTATGGCGTCATATTTAGATAATATGGTGGTAGCTAGCCAGGCGGACAAACAAGCCCTACCACCAACCAAACCGAGTACACAAACATGTGTCTCTGGGTCTAAACCGGTGGTCTTAGCCACTAGACCACAGAGGCGGTTAACTCGTTGATGTAAGACAGTAAAAAAAGCTAAAAACAATAAGCTAGCTTTTAACAACCACTAAAAGGCTATACGGAGTGTTGTTTTAAAATAATAAAAAAAAATAGAAAAGTCAAGACGTACCCGCCACGGACGGCAACAAATCATAAAAGCGTTCCAAAATAAAAATTATCGTATCCGAGACAAAGTTTTTCCATTTGCCTCGATTCCCGTATCGGCGACATTTCCGTGGGAAAACTTTTTCATTTTCCCCCGTCCGCCCGGCCAGGGTTGACGACGCCTGCCTATGCCTACTCAAACACTTTCGAAACTATTCTTGATAGGAAACTGTGTTTTATCTCTTTCTAATTACATATACGTGAAGGTGGCAAAAATTACGCAATCAAAATTTTTTCCTATTGAATAAACTACATATTGCATTACTTTGAACTAATTTTGTAAATGGTATTGAATAAATGATTTTCTTCTTTTTTTTAAATACAGCGTACCCAATGTTTAGTGCAAGTTTTATTTACTATTAACGAAAGCGAGAATTGAAATGGCAAAATTAAAACCTTTATTAAATGTAATTTTACCAGGAGTTACAGCATTTTAAATTTGTTATCGTTAACATCATCGAATGAATTCGAATAATAAATAAAACTAGTAGGCATTCTAAAGTGAAAAGCTAAATTTGGACAGTCACGTTTCCAATTACCAAAATCCAAAATAAACAGTAGAAGTAGTAAACTCTTCAGGAGATACAGATTTGCAAAATGGCTGTAAGAGATACCTATGCCGTGCAGTCATCATCATCTCAGCTAAAAGACGGCCACTGCTGGCTACAAAGGCCTCCGCCAAGAATCTCCACAACGACCGGTTTTGTGCTGCTCGCATCCAGCGGCTTCCCGTGACCTTCACCAGATCGTCGGTCTACCTTGCTGGAGGCCTGCCTACGCTGCGCTTTCCAGTACGCGGTAACCACTCAGCGGCCATCAGTCCTGCGAGCTATGCGCCCTGCCCACTGCCACTTGAGCTTAGCAACTCTTCGGGCTATGTCAGTTACCTTTGTTCTTCTGCGGATCTCCTATTTTCTGATTCGATCACGCAGAGAAACCCTGATAATAGCCCTCTCTATTGCTCTTTGAGTGACCTTGAGCCTTCTGATAAGGCTTATAGTGTGCGACCACCAGCGCCCATTAAAGAAGTGTGGTGACACAGTTGATAAAGTTGTGCGTAAGCAAAGCGTCCTCGGCTAGCGTTTAGCCAGTCATCCCTAAATCCTCGCCTTGAGCACTCGCGCGTCTGCGATGCCTGCGCGCATCGTATAATTACGTAAACACAAAGTGTCTAAAAATAGCTTTTGTTAAGTGCAAATACATTGACTGTTGTGCATAACTACCGTTTCATTTCTTCGACCCGATACTCACTCCAGACTGATAGCAGACACGATCCTTCTGATTCACAAGTATAGACTAATAAATACATATAGCTAAAGTGGTATACAATAACCAAAGTATAACCAAACCACAACCAAAGTGGTGACCCCGACGTGATATAACTTAGAACAAATCCGTCCTCCGTGCCAAAGCCAGCTCCATCCTCCGTGCTTCGGAAGGCCCGTAAAGCCGTTGAACCCGGCTGCATCTAACCCGCACTGGGTTCGCGTGGTGGTTTATGGCCCGTTAGGGATATCATCCATAGGGAAGGCTCGTGCCCTAGCAGTGGGGACTTAAAATGAGCTGATGATGATGAACTTAGAACAAATAGAAGAGTAGCATATTTAAGTGGCGGGCGTATTGCTTTAACGCGACCTGATCCCGACAACTTCTCCTTTAAAGGATGTGTGGAGAAGCAGTTGACGGGTCGGAATGGTGAAGATCGCTAGTGACGCACAATTCTATTCCCCGCCCGATCCTCTAAATGCCACTACACATTTACAGAATACACTAAACATGCACACTAGTTTAGGCCCAAGACACCGTACTCGTAGAACAAGGGTACGAAGAACTGGTTCACACGCGCTCTACACTAGGTTCTCTCCTCCACCATGGCCCGGTCAACTCGAGCCGAGGTCCGAGCCTTTAGAGGCACTTTCGGGTTATTCCACTCCCCGATAGAGTCTAGTAGGGCACGGGGACGCGCACTAGTGCGCGGTGCCGTTCCCTCTAGAAAACCTCCGAAGGTGATTCGTTTTACACGGTTTGAGGGACCCTTTGCGTTCCTCGCCGCCCCCAAACAAGCCTGGTGAAGCTGAAAATGCCGTCTGAGGCAATCAGCAATTTCTCTCCAAAAAAAAAATAATAACAATTACAGTAAAAAAAAACATAATTTTATAACACAGTAAACTATTAAAAAATACAAAAATACAAAAAATGTGTGTGTGCCGCAGCATCTCAAAAGGGTCGTTGCTCAGCATGGTATTCACTCGCATAGCAATTGAATCGCTGATTTTCAGCAAAAACCAGGAGTGACCACGAAGACAGAAAACCACACTACACCACCTACAAAAAACCAGATTGTTGAAGACATCTTATTTTCTGATATACTTAAACTTCTCTCCATGTCAAAGTGGGAGAGATTGAGAAAAGAAACACCCTTGCTGAGTTTCTTGCCGGTTCTGCTCAGTACAAGATCTCCCGCCCTGTGTACGACTTACGAACCTATGCATAATGGCATTCTTGTGCAAAACTGAACAAATGATTTTGATTTTTGAATTGTTTTTTCTTTAATTCTAGAGGCAGTCTCGGTGGCCGTGTGGCAAATCGCTCGGCCCGATACCTAAAAAGGTCCTTGGTTCAATACCCAGATCGGTTTTTTGATGCATAGCCCGGGCTTGCGGTCACCAACCCGCATTCGGCAAGCGTGGTGGTCAAGCGAATACCTATCAATTGTAGCGATGACTTCATTTCAATGATGGAGGCAGTTGCCCAGGGCTAGGAGAGTATATAGGCTATACTTTACTTTATTTTAGAGGCAGTGATGAATAAGGCCTAGAGGCAACACAAGCTAGGAACAGCCCTATTTTTCCTGTTACTTTCCGGGAGTGCTGACTCCATTCAGAAAACCTCCCATTGTGCGATGGAAATATTGACGGGAACTTTCATTTGTACCAAATACTCAAAAGCCATTGTACACCACCTTACGGGGGCGACGACGGCTGATAAGTGGCACCGCTTTAATTTGGGAGACGAGTCAATTAATGGCATTGTGATTGTAAGTGTTCCACGGTTCGATTACCGGCGGAAGCGGAGTTTTTTTTGTCGTGTGCGATGTACGGAATCTGATATTGTCGCCTACGTTGATCCTGCATTGGCTTTCTGCCGTTGTTTTGTTCGTTTGAAATTCGGTTTATCACAAAAGCAGTCATCGATTGTGGCACGTATTTCGTCTTATTTTAAAAAGTTGCAAGTTTATTCACGATACATTTGAGGGGTTAAAAAACTTAATTAAAGTTTTTGACATCACCTCGGTGGCAAAGCGCTCGTTCTGATACCCGAAGGTCCAGGTAATAGCGTTAAAGTTTTTGTCCACTGCAACAAATGCTGAGTGGAGTCCTTTTAGAACACACTTTTTATGATTTGTTTGTTTTGTTTAAAGTACATAAGTTTATACTGTGTTCTAATAAATATATTTCATTTCATTTTATTTCATTTCATTCCCGGGTGGGGGGAAATGTGTTTCGGATTTTTCGACACATAGCCTGGGTTTGTGATAACCAACCCGCATTTGGCAAGCGTGATTATACCCGTCAATTGTAGTGATGACTTGATTTCAATTATTGAGGCGTTTGCCCAACAATCCTCAAGTGACAAGTAGCTGATGTTGAAATCGCACGTCTCTCTCTCCTCACGTCTCTTCGAATTCTCAGCTTAGACAGATTTAAGATAAGATTGTGGTCATCAACCATACTGACTACAATACTTATATACCTATTTGTTTTATGTATAATGTTATGATAATGTATTACGTGTATACCTTCAAAAGCAAAGAGGAGCTCGAGATGATAAACTTTTGATCACCTACCCGATGACCAGCCTTTGCTAAAATTGCTTAACTTCAACAATCGCTGACCGAGCGCGTTAACCACTGCGCCATAGAGTTCCATCAAGGTGATTATGATTTATTAAAATATAGAGATAGTTTAACATACTTCATTTATATTTAACGAGCTATGATAATTAATCAACATTTTGTCAATAGCTCATTACATTCTACGATAGGTAATCCGTTTTTAAATCCACTTAGATTCCAACTTGCACTTAATCCCCAAAGGCCAGCCAACTTTCATCCGAACTTAACAAAGTCTTCATAGTGAACTTTAGAGCCGTCATTTCATCAACTTTTAAAGCTGAGAATTCCCTATTCCACTTTGGTAACTTATCATTCGGGCACACTCGAAGTTCGTTTATTCTCGCAGGTCTTCAAAGTTAGCACGTAGCGTTTTACACAAATGTGTACCTTAATTGCATTGAAACAGAAATTAGCTAGAAGGGGCAACCGTTTCGTTAAACGTTTAGTTTCAGTCTTTCATTAAGGCAAAGGATCGGCCAGTACATACTGATTTTTTACTATTGTTACAAATATTAAAATATTATTGAGTTAAATCAAGGCATATTCGGATTATTAATGGTCGGAGACGTTTAGGTATTTCAATGTGTAGCGGTCGTGTTATTATCATGTATTTCGGATCTTTCGATGCATAGCCCGAGTTTGTGATCACCAATCCGCATTTGGCAAGTGTAGTTATTAACCCAACTATCAATTGTAGTGATGACTTCATTTCAACGATGGAAGCCTTTGCTTAGTGAAACAGTTGTAAATGTAACAATATTAATACTGTATTAATTTCAGAAATATTTCAGTTAATTGGATATGAGATAAACCACTCTAAATATTATAAGGAGTATTTTTATTGTGTTGGCTTTATTTTTTTTCTTTTTTTTTGTAAATAATATTTTATAATTATTCGTAATATAATACTATACATATAATAACTCATAATAAAGTAACAAGCTCTCAAAATTTTTTTTTTTTATAAGTTAGAAGAATGTCAATTATCTATGTATTAAAACACGCAAATAAATAATTTGATTTGATTTGTACCTCGCACACTACGCGCACGCACGAATAGCTCGCATGTGCGTGCTATGCTTATTGTGTTCGTACGAAAAAGCATCCAAAGTACGGCTGGACTTGGAAATGATAACAGTAGCCACTTCCAGTGCCCTTACATCGACACCTCGTATTACCGATCTGAATCACGAAGTTGGAAGCACGCTGTAATACCGATGCACTCCAAGATAACTTTCTAGATCGCGAGATCCAAACGAGCTGACAATGTTAGCGTCCTGCCGTGTAGTCTCCACAATGTGTTGAAGCGTTCAAATAATCCTGTCAGTGACAATGTCTATTGTCATAATTTCAATAAGAATATCTCATATGGCATAATATTAAAAAAAGCATAATTTTTAATACGCGTACACTTTATATTGCGTGATTGCTGTCTTCTCAAAATTAACGACAGCGAATCGGACTGTGTTGAAAGCCTAAATTTTTTTCTGTTGTCTGCAGCAACTTAAAATTTTATCTCAATCATGTTTTATAGTCAGACTTAGCTGATTGTAGTTTGCCAAGCAACTTATCAACTTTCAAAAGGCTTGTAAAGGCATTGTTTGCTTGATAAGACTATGATCAATTAAAAGTAACAGATATTAAAATTCTTTGTTTCAAGTAACCTTCAAAGAATTGATTATCTTTTCAGCTATATTCTTTATAGGTGTCATAAAGCCTTCATACATCTTATTTTGACAGCGTTTTTATTACTTCAGTCTTAAAAAATCAAGTAAGAAAAAAATGCAAAAAAAAATATTTTTAATTTAAAATCTAAATCGTGGTAGATTTAGTTGTAAGCTACTTCTATTAAATTTAGTATAACTAAACTAATAAATGTTTGTGAACGCTTATATTGAATAAACGAATAGATTTTGACATTGAATGAAATCAATAATTATTTATATTGCTACCTACCTGCCATAAGCGAACTGTCTATAAGCCTCAGTGGTACTAACATCAAGATATTGGCTATTAATACTGGTCATTCCATTTTGCAAAAGCAACCATGACCCGCACAAAAGGTAGATTAAGATTAACGACGGAAAGGCTATGTCGACGATATGTTTCTCCGTTGTAGTAACTGATTGAATGACTTTCTGTAAACAATGACTCCACGTTTTCCGTTGAGAGCCTTAAGCCCTATTGGATTTTCCAATCAATAAAGATAAGATTTGGGAGTGACATCGACGATACAGTTTTTGAGATTTGTTTTTTGTTACCTATTGTGAACTGTCATGTCCTCAGCCCCACGATCCGTTCAACCCGGTTGAATGGATTCTCTCAGAGACATGTCCATGTTGGAGGAGTCTAAAAGATTCCAAAAGGACAATAAGAGACTCCGACACGAGGAAGAACTTTTGCGGGCCGAGATCAGAGCCGTCAAAGAGAACCAGCAGGAGCGTAGATCGACCCGGAGGGGCACAGACATGCAGAAGGAAGTAGCGGCCTCAGCAGGCGATATGCTGGAGACCTTTAAAAGCGACCTCTACAAGTCTCTTGCTGGCATGCTCAACGCTCGTATGGATGAAATGTAGAAGAGACTCCCATACGAGCCCCCCATTAGGCCTCTGGTGCACGATAGAAGAGGGGCTGAGATTGCTGCTGGGTATCCTAACGCTCCATGTGGCTCCATCAAGGGCTGTGTCAAGGCACGAGCCTGTGTGGGAAAACCCGCCGTTGCCCCAAAGGGCACCCAATAAGAAGAGACCGCCTGTACGATCGGCCTCTCCCGTTCTAGAAGCCTTTAGAGGCGCCTTCGGGTTGCTCCACTCCCAATCCGATCCGAATCTCTCGGAGAATCTAGTACTTGTGTTATGCCATTACTTCTAGAAATCCTCTAACGGTGTTCCGATCACGCGGCTTGATGAACGTTAGAAAATATAAGCAAATTCTCATTAAAAAAAAGTGATGTTAGTAATATTTTTTTTTTTAAAGTTAACAATCAATTTGGTTCAATATTTTATAGGTACCTACTTGATTTATATTTGAAAGTAGATGTTATTTATTCCTCTACGGGTAAGTTTCAACAACTTGACCTTCATCTCATCTGATGCTTACTGATAATAAGGCTGAAGTTGGAAGCACACTTCACCGGGAATCCTTAACTACTAAGGAAATTTCTATCTTATTTATAACTGTTAGAACACAACAATAGTTCTAACATTGTTGTTATGGTAGCTACCCAAACTGTGTAGAAACCTGTAGCCCAAGTGACGTGGCGATTAAGTCAATACCCTAATAATAAAGGTCTCTGCCCAGCAGTGGGATAGTATAAAACCTAATTGCTACTAGGTACTACTCCTTTATAATACATTCGAAAGAGAATTTCAAAAAGGTATTTGACTACTTTTGCGATATATCTAGTGTTCTGGAATTAAACAGTTCATTTTAGTTTTCCCGTTCTGCAACGAATTCTGGTTTAAAGTTTTAAGCGCCAGGTTTCATAACGTAAATTCTACATGAACAGAAGTAATATCCGGTTAAATTACTTTTGGGCAACTTAGTTAAATACCGACTTAAAACAAAATAATACTAAAAAAGTTAAAGTTAGAAAGTTTCATGGGAATCGCTAAAGCTTTATTTATTATCGCATTTGTCTGCCAAATAAGAAATGTTCTATGATTATATATAATATAATCGGCAGGTTGGACAGAGCCTCGATGGCATAGTTGATAATGCACCTGACCCGGCATGTCATGGGGTGCGGGTTCGAATCCAGCTCTTAAACATTTTTTTTAACACTTTGAACACTTTTTTAAAACAGGAAGAGCTCGAATGCCGCTCGTGGATTTTTTAAATTCTTTTTTAAAAGAGGCTTGTTCTTTTAATTTTTTGCCCGCCCATCCCAATTTGATTACTGCGAAAATCGCTTGACATTTGCGATCGTGCACAAGCGTGCTAACCACAACGCTATTGTGCGTCCCACAAACGATAGCCTACCGCAGCTCATATCGTACGAACGCTCTAAAGTCAAGTCTGAAATAGAAAGAACGCTCGAGTGTACTCAGCGAAGAACCTCATTATTCTAAAGCACGGCCCTTTGTGTGACGAAATAAGGTTCTTTAACAAACCTCACACATACACGTGTACGAAGATAAGAAAAGTGATTTTTTTTTCGTGTTCTCCAAGAATTTCCGCTTGGTGCTGGAGTCGCATAATAATAATAAAGTGTCGGATCTCGTTGAGCGAATTTTTTATATCATCACCCCCCGTTTGATAGTAAAATGGGAATTCATGTTGGTATCATTATTATGGCTTTTGTTTAGATAACATTTAACGTCAAAACGTTTTCCACTCACTACGCTAAGTATTCCTAAAGTAATAATAAGTAGGTATGCTATGCAAAGGTACGTTTTTCATAAATGTAAATTTAAATTGCGATAACATTTGAATGTTGCTACGATTCGAATTAGAGTATCTTAACTAAAATCATACCTATACCTACATAATTAAAAATATTTTTCATATCTTACGAATAAACAGCGAATAAGGTCGGAATAGTTATTCCGCGTTTTGTTCCTGTCATGTAAACGTCATTTCAAATTAGAGTAAAATAGAATAAACGGAATAACTATTCGAAGCTTATTCTATATTTATTTGTAAGGGGGTTATTGTAGACTTACATACTACAAATTTTAACATTATATAGGTAAGTATCATCATCATCATCATCATCATCATCAGCCTATATAAATATTATAAGTATTGTTATTATTATTATATTTTGAAAGTTCTTATTTCAAACTCTCTAAACTTTTCAAAAATTCATATTTTTCTTCAAACAAAAATATACTCTCAGCTCGTGTCTCGTGGCTCTCAAACAAGCTGTTAGAAGTACAAACCTCAAAGATATCTCTAGAATATTAATAAAGTTGAAGCATCGATTCCATGCCAGTCTTACCTGATACTACTGATACCTGATACTGATACTGATGTTACTTTGTAACCGTTACACGATTTCAAAAATCAAGGAAATTATTAAATGCTTAGATTTAAAAAACCTATTGAAGTATTTTATCCAAACAGGGAACAACGTCTCTAGCAATACGAGAAATCAAAGAAAGACAATTCAATTTTAAAATGACTATATAAATAAAACGAATCAGACGATTCAATTTTATCTGTGGATTAAATAATCATTATTATTATTTTGAATTTTTCATATACAATGTTATAATTATATAGTTCTTGTAATCAATCTTGTTATCTGGTTCTTATATCCTACTAATATTATAAACGCGAAAGTTTGTAAATATGGATGAATGTTTAATACTCTTTCACGTAAAAACTACTGAATGGATTTTAATGAAACTTTCCTCATATACAGACCATGACCCAGACCAGCATATAGGATACTTTTTTTAAACTTTTTTTTTTACTGTAGTCTTCGCGAACGAAGTCGCGGGCAACAACTAGTTTATTAATATATTTGGACAACAAAACAGATAGTTAAATTACATAAAAAATATGCTATATCTACTAAGTAACCCTACATATGGTGACACAACATTTTATACAATACAGACCTTCGTTTAATAATGATCAAAAAATACAACAAGACCTCCTTTTATGAAAATATGAATTAATGCATGCTATATGTATAGATACAAGTACGTTGTTTTCTCTCTTAATAATATCAACTTTTAGTTCAGTTAACGTCAACTTTATGTAATATGAAATGTGAAAACATATTATTAGTGTTTAGTTATATTTCGAGTTTTAAGTTTTAATAATAATATCGCTGTTCGCTTTTCGAATAAAATAAAATAAATAAAGGACATAAAATAGTAGTCCAAATTATATCAATAGCTGTTAATAAATTGTGCATACTACATGCTCTGGCGGTTTCTGATACCAGTCTGATGCTTCGCTAATCGTGTAATCTCTAATTTTCATAAAACTATTGATTAGCAAGCATTAATTACATTGACGAAACGGTTTTAAAACTCCCAATCAGTTTATTAATTCGTATAGTTTAAATTATTCACGATGCCTGATCATGTCCGATTGAGAACTTCGTCCAAAGTTTAAAACAAAGCAAGGATACCGAGAAAGAATAGGGCTGATTAAACTGCAGCTACCGGACGAGATGGGATTCCAGGAGGCTTTGAACGTAGCCTTTAACTTTTTCCTGGATAAGCCCGGTATAAATGCATTCAGACTTTGCCAGTTCCAAATCGCAATGGGGAAGGTCAACATTTTTGGTAAAGATATTTTTTTATACAACATATATTATAAAGAATAGAACGAAGAGATAAGTAATTGGAATACTTTGAAAGTATAAAATGTTCTTGTTTAATTAATATTGAATCTCAGTATACTCTGTATTTTGAGTATTGAATTATGTAAGTGAAATATGTAAGTCAAATATGAATCGTCAATTTTTATTTTATTTGTCACATGTCATCCTTTTTTTTGTTTGTCGCCACATACCAGCCAGTTAGGCTTTCAAGTCAAAAGAGTTAAAATTTAACTTTATACACTATCATGATTTTTATACTTTTTAACCGACTTCAAACAAGGAGGAGGTTCTATGTTCGACGCATATTTTTTTTTATGTACCTATGTCCAGCGATTTCTCCGTCATTCGTGAACCGATTTTAAAAATTATTTTTTTATTTGAAAGAGCATACTTCCGAGGTGGTCCCATTGTCACTAAGTCAGGATCTGATGATAGAATCCCAGGGAAATCGAGAGAAACCCTCCAATTTTATAAGCACGTACCTTTAAATATCATATAATTTTTCATGAGTATTTCAAAGCACTACTATTTAATGAAGGTCTGGAGTCGATCTGTTGATGGAGCCGAAAGACAGTCAAGGGAACTCTTCAACGATTTACAGCAATTACCTGGTGTTTGGGCTTGATTAATTTGTTAGTAGAACTATTTTAATAACGGGATTATTTCCATGTTTTCAGCTTTGTTTAATGTAAGTGTCTGATATTTTAGATATCAGGAATAGTCGGATGAGTTGAATGCGTCATGGATAACAGAATTCACGGATCCACACTATGACAGTTTTGACAGTATTCTTGATATACACAAGATTCATAACAGGTATCCGTTTAATACGAATAAAGGACTCTAGTAAAATTCAAAAGTACCTCTTCAATTCAATCTCTATCCACATGTCCTTTGTGGACCCAGTCTGTATGCCATATGCTACAGCAGGCTATTACATGTCCCTGTTTAACTTGAAGAATATTACGTTTTAGGTTCGGTTTTACTACAATTTGAAATAACGCAACAGAAAGAAGCTTAATATATTGCTGCCATAACAACGTTTATAACGTGTACAATGCAAATATAATTGAGGATCAATCTGTTTGCTGTTTGAGAGGAGGTCGATGGCGCAGTGGTTACTCGATCTACGATTACTTTACTTACTTTTCTGAGTGGTAGTGCAACGCTGCGTTGCAGCACGAAATGGGCCGGCTCGCCCGGCGTAATACCACCCTCTCACAGAATATCGGCGTGAAACAATGGCACCCGTTGCTGTTATGTTTCGTCCGGTGAGTGAAAGTAACGGAGGCTCATCTCTCACCCCTCCCCCCTCCCAATTCCTACTCCCTCCTCAAGATCCAACTCCTTTCTCAAAACCGGCAACGCATCTGCGATTACTTTGGTTTTGCGGGTGTCCATGGGCGGCGCCGGCGGTGATTACTTTCAATCAGGTGACCCGCCTGCTCGTTTGCCTCCTTTTAATATTTAAAAAAAAAAACTTAAGTTAAGTTACTTTTGCATAGGCCGGTCATCCGATAGGTGACCAAAAACTTATCATATCAAGCTCCTCCATGCTTCGGACAGCACGTTAAGCCGTTGATTCCGGTCGCATTAGCATTATTTAACAATACGCACTGGGCCCTCGTGGTGGTTTAAGGCCCGATATGATGATGATAAGATAAGGTATGATGATGATGATGACGTATCTGTTTGTTCTTAAATGCCTGCAGAGTTTCCTATTGATTTTACAGCTGTATATTGTGTTAAATCATAAAATGAATGGTGTCTTTGAGTAGATTTCTGCGGATCGAAAAGGCTGTTTTAGTCAATTCATATTATTATCTACCTACTTATAGTTCAAATTATTGTAATTGTTATGTTGAAATACGATTTACAAAATCATATTTCACGGTTCACTTTGTGGATCGGTTTTCATTATAGTGATTGATCATTTTACGAAAATTAGAATTGCTTTTAACATAATTGTCTGTTTAGCCAATTTAATATAAGCGGAAATGCGAGTGTTCGACTTTTACTCAACAAATTAACAGTAGCACGGAATGTGTATAGTCATCTGAGTCCCATATAAGACAGTCGGTGTTATTAAGTGATGAATTATCATCACCATTGTAGCAAATAGCATTCCACCATCTCCTTTTCATTTCCGGGGAACTAGAGGCGGGCTGAGATTACACTTTTAATAAATAAAAAAATCAAAAATTGTTTATTTCTAAGGTTGGGACCATCCTAGTACGTTTATAATAATACCTGTTGCAGGAGGCCCCGCTCTTCCATAGCAATAGGTGGCGTCCGTATTAAAAAACAATTATTATTAAATAAGCCGTATTAATAAATAAACTAAAGTATGTGTTTGTGTGGGTGTTATAAGATTGAATTGAATTGAACGCGCGTGCGTGTATGTGTGAACGTGTGTTGTGTGTGTTTGCACGTGTAAATGTGCCCGCGCGTGTGATGCGCGTAAATGTTTGAAGTAGATAGTCAAGCGAATGTAATATACAACGGGTAACAGATAGGTGTGAAAAAGATGCGGCAGTATTTCACACCAGAGCAGATCCTTAGCTTGTACTCTGCTCTGAAGAACTCTTTGACCTTATCCCACCTTCTCCCTTTCTCCATAGGAGTACACGTGCTGCTCTCCGGTGTCATCGCTTCACTGTCACACATATCCCATCGCGCACAAAGAAATTTGGTGACTCGTTTCTTTGTCGCACCTCCAAAAGATGGAATAGTCTACTAGTACATGTTTTCCATCTTTCCTATGATATGGGGTCCTTTAAACGAGGCGTGAAGAAGCACCTAGTGGGTCGGCAGAGTGAGGTTGACTGATGCTGCGTTGTTTTCACGCTGCACCAGTTGTCTTCGCGTCTGGACTCCATTTCCACTTAACATCAGGTGGTGTGGAGTCATTTGCCGTGCTAAGTATAAAAAAAAACAAGGCTCAAGTCTGATCGTGCATAGAATACTGCAGTCACCTTTGGGACGGATCTGCCAAATACCAGTTGGCCGCACTCGACTCGGTGGAACGTAGAGCTCTAGGGCTTATCGGTGATGACGCGCTTGTCAAGGCCAAGCTTACCAGGTTCGCACGCCGGCGCCGGCGTCATGTCGCCTGCCTGTGTATCTTTCACCGACTTTACTACGGAGAGTGTGCGGGGAGCTTTTCGAGCTCATACCACCATCGCCCTTTTACCACCGAACCTCCAGACGTACTGCAGGATATCATCCCCACCTAGTAGAAGTACCAATGTGTCGCACTAAGCACTTCATGTCATCTTTTTTACTGCGCACTAGCAAGGAGTGGAATTCTCTGCCATAGTCTGTGTTCCCAAATACTTATAACCTGAATGCCTTCAAGGCGAGAGTTAATAGGCATCTTCTGGGGCAGCTCGCTCCACCGTAGATCTCATCTACGCTCACCATTAGGCGGTATCGAGGAAAAGAACTGTCTTATAAAGAATAAAAAAAAGAAAAAAAAGGAGTGGTCAAAATAAAAAGATCCCAAGTGTGTCCGATCAAGAACTTGTATGTTGAGTTACTAAGACATAATTATTAACTTTGATTTGTTATGAAATTTTTCATTGAATATCCTATCCTACTAATACTATAAACGCGAAAGTTTGTAAGTATGGATGGATGTTTGTTACTCTTTCACGTAAAAACTACTGAAAGGATTTTATTGAAACTTTCCTTATTTACAGACCATGACCTAGACCAGCATATAGGATACTTACTTTTTTTTTACTGTAGTCTTCGCGAACGAAGTCGCGGGCAACAATTAGTTTCTAATATTTTTTTTTTTCCGACGATCTGGTGAAGGTCGCGGGAAGCCGCTGGATGCGAGCAGCGCAAAACCGGTCGTTGTGGAGTTCCTTGGGGGAGGCCTTTGTCCAGCAGTGGACGTCTTTTGGCTGAGACAGCACAACCTTAGTGGGTTAGTAACCTCTGTGTACTTACATTTATGGTCACTGCTGCTTGGTTATGCGCACATGGCTTCACTTATATAAATATTTAATTTACAATTGCATGACAAATTAAAGTTAATAGTTAACCCCCTTATTCATAAAAACTGTTAAGGCATTATTTAGTAAATTATTCTTTCGTCTCTCTTTCTCAAATGCAAAATGACGTTTCTGTGACGTTGACAAAACAATATGTAACTAAAAAATGCTTAAATAGTTTTTATGAATAACGGGGTAAGTCTTATTAAAAATACTTACAAGATTGGATACACTTTGGATCTTTTCATTTTTACCATACCTTTCTGTTATAGTATGTTATCAAAATGTTTTTGTTTTGTTTATATAATTTTAACGCAAATTTTGTTGCGAAACAAATTACAAAAATTACACGCCGAAATTATTCAATATTATTTACTTTTTTTTACTTTGAAAGCCAAAGGCGCCAATTCAATGTCAACAACTACCGGCATTGCATTTTTTCACCATATATGTTTTTGTAATTTGTTTCGCAACAAAATTTGCGTTAAAATTATATAAACAAAACAAAAACATTTTATAAGTAGCTTGCTTACTTAACTGATCTTTAGTATTTGTAAAAATATTATGATCAGATGTTAATGACGGTAGTTGTTGACATTAAATTGGCGCCTTTGGCTTTCAAAGTAAAAAAAAGTAAATAGTGTTGAATAATTTCAGCGGGCTGGTTAGAACCACGATAGCTCAATTGGAAGAGCACCTGACCCAGTATGTCAGAAGGGTGCAGGTTTAAATCCTGCTCTTGGAAATTTTTTCAACATTTGTGTTTTTGTAATACGTTGTCAATATAAATATTTATGTTTTTTTAAATAGACAAGCGGAACAATGTATCTGATACCGTTACACTGTCGATATACCACCTATACGCACAAAGCGCTTTGCGTCATTATTCTTGATGCGGACACCCCGCTAGACACGACTTTAAAGTTTATACTGGCACCCCTACCAACCTAGCGGTTACAAAGTAGGTGTCAGATATCCATACGCAAGCACATGGGACCATCTTCGTCAGGTCATAACGCCGGATCAGGACGCGCCGAAGCGCATTCTTCATCTGGTACTTTTAAGACTAGTGTCTCGAGCGAATTGCTCCGTGGACACGTATAGTCCACTACCTAATATCCAGATAGGCTACCGGAGCTGTAAGCTCGCTCACTTCTTGTTGCACCATAAGCACAACACGCAGTTGATGCGGACAGTTAAGGAGTCGAACTGTCTTCCTGCAGGTGTGTTTCCCGATAAGAACAACCTGAATCTTTTTAAGAAAGTATGCTACATCTTAGGCCGCATCATCACTTACCATCAGGTAAGATTGCGGTCAAGTACTTGGCTATAGGGTAAAAAAAGAGCAAGTGGGTTACCTGATAGGAAGCAATTACCGCCCATGAAACACTGGGTTAGTGTGTTAGGCCCCCAGTGTGTGACGCCCCCGTGGTGGAGGCCCCCGATTTCGTTTTAGTGCGATAATACTGCAATTTGATTGCAGTTGTAAAGAGAGAGGAGACGCGTGTATAAATGCCTCTACATGCTTCTTTTGTTCCCAACCACAACAAAACTGCTATGAGCTCATGGTTACCCATCAGATGGCAGACACGAAATCTGCTATATGTTGTAATTCAATGAAGTATTACTTATAATGGCATGCCACACGCTACGTAATTGAATGAACAAATATTTGTGTGCAGTGCCGAATGCCGAACGTTATTACACCACTCTCTATATGGCAACACATGTACGAAGCATAAATTCGATTCTCGCACGTTAAAATTAGAAATGTAAGCTCTGTGCCATGAAATATGTGCTTTTCAAATTTATATCGTATTATATTTGCTTGCTAACGGTAACGCCAAAACAATTGTTTTCGAATCCTGACGCGAAAGGAGGGACGCTATTAGTTTGACCTGACATTGTCTGTGGTATTCATATCATTCATCATCATCATCATCGGCTCATTTTATGTCCCCACTGCTGGGGCACGAGCCTTCCTTATGGATGGATAGGGAGAACGGGCCATAATCCA
This sequence comes from Eudonia truncicolella, assembly GCA_949315975.1. Lineage (NCBI taxonomy): Eukaryota > Metazoa > Arthropoda > Insecta > Lepidoptera > Crambidae > Eudonia > Eudonia truncicolella. The sequence continues at coordinate 13,615,469 of OX438835.1, read as the reverse complement.
CCTTGCGGGCCCAGTGCGCATTGGTGGTTGTTAACGACTACCAATGCATTCGGGACCAACGGCTTTACGTGCCTTCGTGATAAATTTTTGATCACCCATCCGATGTCCGGCTTTTTCGAAAGTAGCTTAACCTTAGCAAACGCAGATCGTTAACCACTGCGCCAGCGAACTCGTCTGCGGTACTTTCTCTGGTATATAAAAAGTAAAGTTAATAGCCTACATACTGTCTTACTGTTGGACAAGGGTATCCATCATTTAAATCAAGTCATCACTACAAATAATGGTTATTGACTTGCCAAATGTAGGTTGGTTATTGACTTGCCAAATGTAGGTTGGTTATCACAAACCTGTGCCATGTATTGGAAAAATCTGAAAAAAGCTCTGCCCGAACTAGCAAGTGAACCCAAGACCTCCGGGTACCGAGCCTAGCCACGGTGTTGCGTGCATCGTGCTATTGTTTTAACCCACACGAAGCACTTGGCCCTCATCTCACATGATAGGGAATTAGGATAAAGCCGAAGGCTGAAGGCCGATATCTAGATATGGATATCTGTCGGAACACAACAATGGTAGGTATAACTATAAACACTAGCCCCCGTATTAATAAACAAAGTGTAAGATTTGAGTAGTTACTCTGTGTTTTGTTCCCGTCATGTAAACTTTATTTCATATTAGAGTAAAAGAGACAAAACACGGAGTAACTACTCCAAGCTTTCACTTTGTTTATTATTAAGCCTCAACAGTTCTAGGTGACAGATTTAGCTAAGATAGTGAAAGTAAGCATACTACCTAAAGTAGGTAAGCTATCTGAGGTATCTAGTAATAACTACCTTAAACCATGCCTTACCATTAACCAAACCGATAATAATAATATTATTCCTTGATTTTCCGTTATGAACCTAGGAACTTAATATTATATGTTTCAGTACTACACTACACTAAATAAAAAATACAGGATTGATTTTCCCGATAGAGATCAAACGAAAATGTTGAAAGAGAAATCCGCACATTCGCACGGATTAATCACTCCGATCACTAGATCGCACAGTGATAAGATGTACATACTCTCGAAATTTTCAGCTATCGTATGTGCCAAGATATTTTTTATTTTTTTTTGGTCATCGTTGAGTTAGTTGGTAAAAAGTGCGACAGCGACGAGTTTTCAACATAATAAAGCTGGTTTTGTGTATGGAAAAGATATTACTTTTTGACAGTATATCTACATACATAATATATTCAGCAGTTTAGGCATTATATGTGTATAATGACTGTCCTGACTGACTGACTCATCATCGCCAAGCCTAAATCGCTGAACCTAATTTGATAAAATTTGGACTGTAGGTTAATTGAGTGACGTAACCAGCCACTAAGAAAGGATTTTACGGAAATCACACCCTAAAGGGGTCAAATAGGGGTGAAAGTTTGTATGAAAGTCCGTCAGTTTTGAAGTTAAATACATGAAAATTGGTATTTGGGTTCTTGAAAAGAATTAAAGAATAACCTCTCTCAGGAATTTGATTTTTTTTAAGTCAGTAAAAAAGAGAAAATGGTTTTTTTGAGGAAATCGTTATTTTTCAAGTTATAACTATCAGAATGAATATTTTAATCGATCTTTAGATTTTTCAACAACAATAAAGAACTACGTGTTTTAGCATTTTTCGCAAAACCTCCCCAAGAGAGGTGAAAAAGGGGTGGACAGATTGTATGGAAATCTGTCATTCCTTAAATTTCGGTATTTGGCCTGGTTAGAAATTACGAAGGGTTTTAGAATTTTTGGAAAACGATGCCTTAAGTAGGGGATGACAATTTGTACAGGATGTTTCAGAATGGACCAAAATTAGTTATACAGATTACGCGGTTTTGTGTTACACTTTTTACTAATTCTAGCTCGCATCACTTTACCCTACCAACCCGCCTCGAAAATTCATGCTGGCCCTGATATATTCATATTTGCGTCTAAGTAATGCATCCTGGAAACAGGATTTCCATTCCAAAACTATGAGTAAGAAGCGAGGATTCCCACTTCTCAGCCGGGAAACTTGGATGCATTACCGACGACGAAGATCTCGGCAAGGAATTTATGCAAATGAATCTCATCTTGCTTGATGGAGCCCGCCTCGCACAATGGTGCTCACACTATTGTAAATAAATTATAGTGCACACGTCATCAGTCGTGTGCAGAACACTGTGCACTGTCTAGCTTGCACTTTGTAATGTGTATGAAAATAATTACGATGGCACAGAAGTTATTTGGCAAGTTGATAGTGCTAGAATCTTTGATAATGTTATTTTTTCTTTATTTTTTATCTTGGCCTTTATCTCTCCTAAAATTGAGTGATAATAAGGCCGAAGGTAAAAGCACATACCACAAGAAAAAAATTAAAAGATTGCACGTACTTGCGAGAATATAAACGAAAAAGTTTTTAAATTATCTTTTGACCCATTTTCTGTAGTTCCCTCTACAAAGAATTATGTTTAACTCCAATCGTTGTAACTTAGATTAAGAAATTATTGTATACATTAGAAAAAGTATTTCACGCGACTACAATCGAAACGATCAAGACAATACGTCCAAACCATGTCTAAGAATTGTCAGTTAAAATGGATCTAAATCTACAACTATGCACTATAAAACAAAAAAAAATTTTTATGATGTTTTCAACAATGGCTTTATCCAAATACATGAAGTTGGCAACAAACATAAATAGTAACTATGCCAATTTGCATTCAAAAATATTGCAGAAAAGAAGAAGAAAGGAGACATGAAAAATACTTCCCCCATTTTGGTAAATAGGTCATCCGACAATTGACACGCTTTAGATCATCCGCTTACTACGTACAGTAGTTGACTTATTAAAAAATATCGCGGGCCCTTCATTACCCGAAACAGAAGCGTCTTCTGCAAATCAAGAAAAATGTTAAATTATTATTTTTAAGCCTCTGCCCATTCTGGATTCAATTTATTATTTGTTATCGCTTAGTGGGCGGAGGGAGGTATCCCCATCAAATTTCGTAAGCAACTGATGCCTTGAGGAAACAAATTTGTCATCCGCCGCTTTTGTTTCGTAAAGCAATATTGCGATTAAATTAATGATGTCGATATTTCACCGTTATTCTATATTGTTGTGATGAATCCTTGTAACATTTTAGATTTTTGTTTCTTCATTAGTGAAACGAAATATTTTGATTCTGTAATAGGACCGTACATTCGGATATAAGTTAAAGTCTCTGATTATCAAAATCGTTGCGTATCGTTTTTTTTTATGAACTCCTCTCCTTTTTTCTGCTTTGATGTTTTAAGATCGAGAATTTGTACTGGTTTTTACATAATAATAATATCAGCAACCTTTTTTACGTACGTACTTCGTTTCTGTAGAAAGAAAAGAAAAAATATAATATTTTTTATGCAAGATCAAAAACTCGAGTGTAATAAGTTCTACGCATTCTTTAGGGATTAGTATATCATTAATACGGTGTATAATTTTTAGGAAACTTTTATTATAAGAAGACTGACAGATAATCGAAATGATAACCATATCATCATCATCATTAGTCTATATTGGCCTATGGACACAGATTGTTCAAAAGCACGCCACTGAGTATGACCGCTAATAAATAATTGTAATCGTAAAAAAAAGCCGTAATATATTTCTAATTTTATATTTTTGTAACATTTCAACAAAAAATCACTTGCTAATATTCGTATTTACTGTAGGCTTTGTTTTTATTGTTTTCAAGCGTAGATTACCAAATTTCCAAACTCAAACTTGGCCCATGGAAATTGTTTCGAAGTCATGACATCAACCCGCCTACTTAATTCGACTTTTTCTCAAGTTGCACAATAAACTGAGGGCCGACCCACATTTTTATATTTTACGTTTCTCTTTAACTTTAATGTGCACGAAGTTAGGGAAATTCGGATGTTTATACACTCGAGTTTTTCTGTACTATTGTAAAGATACCGTTAAACCAGAATGTGTACTTATGTTTAATGGTCGGTACAATGTAACGGTAAAGGCCCAGATAGGCTACTTCTGTACAGTCATGCAGCAGTGATAATATTTATTATGTTTTAGCTTGCGGGTTTGAAATCCAATCCGTCCGAACTCCTCGGAGAATCTAGTAGGGAAAGGGGGTAATATTACATTGCAAAGGTTCAGATAGGCTACTTCTGTACAGTCATGCAGCAATGATAATATTTATTATGTTTTAGCTTGCAAGTTTGAAATCCAACCCGATCCGAACCCTTCGAAGAATCTAGTAAGGAAAGGGAGTAATATTACATTGCAAACGCCCAGATAGGCTACTTCTGTACAGTCATGCAGCAATGATAATATTTATTATGTTTTAGCTTGCGGGTTTGAAATCCAATCTGATCCGAACCCTTCAGAGAATCTAGTAGGGAAAGGGGGTAATATTACATTGCAAAGGTCCAGATAGGCTACTTCTGTACAGTCATGCAGCAGTGATTATATTTATTATGTTTGTTAGGTAGACCACCAGCTGGCCTTTGTGGGGCCCATAGCACGAAAGCCAGCTTTTCGATGGAATACCCGTCCACTCAAGCGATCCACCGAGTGGACTTTGATGCTGGTTCCCTAGCTGACCACTCCTCCGAGCGGCTAAATGGACAGCACGCCTAAAGTTAAAAGAAGAATGTGTTAGCATACCTGGTGTACTCCTAGCGTTCGCGCTGAGTTGGCAAAGGTATATAATGGGCGATGGGGTAAGGAAGGGAAGGAATTCAAGGGTCACGTGCCAACCTGTATCCGGGGTTATCGACCCCGCTGGGTTCGACTGGAGCTGCCAATCAGCCCGCAGCGGACGATAATCATCGTCCAAACCTTGATTCAGCGGTGATTTTGCACCGCACAAATAAAATCTAACCTAACACACCGGGAACAACAAGTACCACGCGCGCACAAACTCGCGGTTCAACTAAGGGCGGACGAGATGACTAGATGCACTCTTAGCCCACCTAGTCTTCGCCAAGACCTTACAAAATCGTACAACTATATACTAACAACGAAATAAAAATTGCTCTTTTTGTAGCAATTAGCAAAAACGCGGCGACGCCATTAACGCAATTCCAATACGATACGTCCCCGCACAAGGACATGACGGTTGTCTAGTGATGTGACAGTTTCAATTCAATTTTTATGGCAATGGAATAACTGGGTTATGGCCATACAGTCGTTTCCGAACAATGTTTTAGCTTGCAGGTCTGAAATCCAATCGGATCCGAACCCCTCGGAGAATCTAGTAGGGAAATGGGACAATATTACATTGCAAATGCCCAGATAGGCTACTTCTGTACAGTCCCAGCAGTGATTATCTTTACTATGTTTTAGTTTGAGGGTTAGAAATCCAATCCGATCCAAATCCCACGGAGAATGTAGTAGGGAAATGGGACACGCTTACGTGATTCAATTCCCTCTAGAAACCCTCCGACGTTCGAGCACACGGCTCGAGGAACCCTTTAAGTTTTTCGCCGCCACCAAAACTCTATGGGTGACGCTCACAATCCCACGTGAGGCATTCAGCAAATTCACCCAAATAAAGGGTTTGAAATGAAATGAAATAAATATGTGTTAATATGAACTTGGTAAATAAGCACTTTCGAATCGTCATAAAAATGTTTGACCTACTATCCATTCAGGATGTCTTTTAGCTGTGGAGAAGAATGTTCACGGTTTGAGATCCATTACTATTGGTCATGGATGTACACTTACAACGGCCATAGGGTCGGAAATGCGCAAGTAAATATATGGTAGTGACGTCTGTGTTATTTGGTTAACGTAAGACGGGTCGCTAGGGTCCTTACCCTAGCGACCCGTCTTACGTTAACCAAGAAAAAAAATTAAAAAAAATTTAAAAAACATGTTCTTGTTTTTAAATTTTTCTACTTAGTCATTTCTTTTTTTTTCACATCTGGCAGCATACTCAACCAGCAGTACACAAAAAAATAATTTTAGTCTAATATAATTGTGCAACATGAATGAACAAGGATCATTATAGACCATGTATGGCACAGCAACAATTTTTAAAAGAAATTTCCACTTTGCACACCAGAGGAGGACTCATAAAAATCTCTTGCTATTACCCGGCAGCTTAAATTTAATAGACTTGGCACTATTATGCTAAACTTAAGAAAATGATATTCCGCATAAAATAAAACGCATTCCCGCGTAAATACGTTCAAAACGTAAGCATGTAGTTTTTGTCTTCGGGAAGTATCAGGAAGGCATAAAGTCAACTTGTAAATCGATGGCCGAATTGGCGGTGGTCCAGGGGGCAAATTATAAAAGTCATAGCGTCGAACCATAATGTAAAATATAATTCAAGTAACGAAGAGTGTCATAAAATGTTTTTGTTTTGTTTATATAATTTTAACGATAGCTCAATTGGAATAGCACCTGACCCGTTATGTCAGAAGGGTGCAGGTTCAAATCCTGCTCGTGGATTTTTTTTCAACATTTGTGTTTTGTAAAGAGTGTCATGTTGAATAAAGTAGAAAAAATAAATAAATATATATACACAGTCACGTCATAAATTCTGTCACATGTTTAATATAAAATAATTGAGACAAGTTTATTCATTATGTAACCATTTATATACCAAAATGAACTTAACAAAACATAGATTCTTATGACAATAAAATTTATTCAAAATGACCTCCAAGTGTTGCCATATCTTGTAATCTAACGGACTCAAATCTGGACTGGAGCAGGGCCAGTCTTCGTGCCGGATGAAGTCGATTTCACGCGCCGCCAGCCAGTTTTGTGTGCTCTTCGCTCTATGAGCTGGCGCCGAATCTTGTTGGAATACCCAGTGCCTGTTATTGAACATGGTATGAGAAATAGGTTCCACAAGGTTCATCAGGACTGTATTTTGATACACAACTGCATTTGTTTTTACACCCATCTCATAAAAATTTACCTCTGTTAAGCCCCAATAAGAAACTCCCAACCATACCATGAGCGAGGATGGAAAATGACCTCGTTGGACACGCGGAATACGCTTGCTCGCTTCTTCACTACTGTGTACATACACCTTATCATTTTGTTTGTTGTAGCTCTCCTCTACGGTAAAAAATTTTTCATCCGAAAAAAGAATTTCCCGATATTTTTTTCCCGCGTACCGCTTCAACAAAGCGCGGCATCTCTTCAGTCTCAAGTCCATTAGACGAGCATTCAAACGATGTCCTGTTTTTCTTCGATATGCCCGAAGCCCTAAGTCTTCGTTTAACACCCTTCTCACCGTGGTTCTGCTTAACCCCATCTGAAGGGCCAACAGTTTCTGCTTACGTGTTTTTTTTTTTATATATTTTAGCGTTTTATTAACGCTTAAATATACTTAAGTAAAATTTAAACACTGAAAAAAGACGACAACCTCAGGCGGGAATCGAACCACGCACCTTCCGCATTCCGGGCGGCTGCCTTAACCACTTGGCTACCGAGGTCTGGCTTTCACCCGTCGAAATTTTTCAGTGCTTGATGCTTATGTTTTTTAGTCAACATTGCTGCAAGTGGTTAAGGCAGCCGCCCGGAATGCGGAAGGTGCGTGGTTCGATTCCCGCCTGAGGTTGTCGTCTTTTTTCAGTGTTTAAATTTTACTTAAGTTTCTGCTTACGTTTGGGATTTCTTTGAATTCGCGCCTTCACAGCTTTTATCACTGCTGGAATCCTAACAGACCGAGGGCGACCACTTCTTGACCTGTCATCTACACTAGAGTCCTCATTGTATCGTTTGATGGTACGATAAACGAATCTTTTGGTTAAATTCAAATTTTTCAGTATGTCAAAAATTTGAATTGGTGCGTAACCGCAACGATGCAACGCAAGAACTGCAACACGATCTTCTTTAAGCGTCCACTCCATATTTAAAAATGAGTAAAATTCTAAAAAGTATACATTTTTATTTTCATGAACAATTCGAAATTCGAATTCAATAAACTTTTTTTGTGGCCAGCATTCTAAAAGAAAAGTTTTTACTGTGTGACAATACTTATGACCTGACTGTGTATATGTGTTCTTGTGTTTAATCGCCATGTGTGGCAAGCAATAATATAGGTATATGCCTATTACCAGTGATATACTGATACGTTTAACCACCTTTGTAGAATAGTGGTGGAAAAGTGGTGTAGACCACTAGATACATAATTATTGTACTCGTTTTAAACCTACTTGGCTAGCTGCTTCTATTACTCTACTAAGTCTTTTGCTAAAACGACAATTTTAGTAGCAGCATTGTGTTTCGATAGAAATACTTAAGTAATTGGGTGAATTACGTTTTTGCCAGCCTTATTGTGACTTACTATCAGACGAGAAGACAGCCAATCGCTACCTTGTTGTGAAATTTAAATAACTCAATGACTATATCAAGTCAAACTCGAAAATGTACGTGTTTTAATCCGTCGTCTGTCGTGAATACAGACACAATATAACTTTATTTGTTTGGCGGCGCTGATCAGCACTCGCGCATATATCAAAGTTTAAGCCATTTCAGGTGACGTTTTGTCTCCAGCAAGCAGCTTTGGTACAAGGGTTATCTAAAACTAAAAACACATCGATGAAACCGGGCTGAAGTAATATTACTAATGATATGACAAGGTGAAGTACTAAACATATCAAATTGGTTGGTTGTGGACAACCTTCCATCGATAGTCCTATCTATAGACTCCAGTCCATCTAAATATTGTACCCTAGATATAAGTAAAGTAGTCTCATGTAATATTTGTATAGTTTGGTGGAAATAAAACAAATACCCAGATATTTTTTTATTTGTTCATAGTCGAACTGTAATTTCAAAGTAGGCCCCCAGAGCCCGCTTACCAACACAGGGCATTACAAAAATATGTTGTTACACCATTTGGCAGGTAAAGCGGCCGTCGGGATACACGTACTTAATTTATTTTAGAGACTCTACAAACGCCTATAGGAATGGCCATGAATCCTTTTTGATACACATATTTGTATAGATTAGACTAAAAGAGGCTTTTAAAATGAAACTCTTTCTTACATATATAGTGCTTCGGTGGCCGAGTGGCAAAGCGCTTGGCCCTATACCTAAAGGTTCTGGGTTCAGTTCAAAGGTCGGGCAAAGTGTAGGTACTTAATTTTTTTGTTTGTCTGGGTTTGTTATAACCAACTCGCATTTGCACGCTCGTGCCCCAGCAGTGAGGATGTAAAAAATTACCTGGCGATGTGACGAAATACAGTACGCCGATAGACGTTAAACTGGGTCAGCCAAAAACATCATCGACTTTACGGTTGTCATAAGGTTTGACTTGACACAAGGTGATATTTTGACGCACGAGGTGTTGACACCCAACTTTTACTTGAATATCCAAGTCGTTACATTAAATGAAACACGATGAGAGCGTAAATAGTAAAAAAGAAGAAAACATTATTTCAATTGAGACTAACACATCAATTGACAGCAAAAAGTTACTTAAAAAATTAGCAATAAATATTTTAATTTATTTTAAATTTACTGGGTGTAGTCATAATTGATGACTGTCTAGTAAATTTTAATCTTGAACCTAAAATATCAAACAAGTTGACTTCAATTTAAGCATTGGGATAGACTAAAGTGTTAGATGAATAAATACATACATAAATAAATAATAAATATAATAATATTTTACTGTTTATACAAAATTATTAATTTAAATAAAACATACAAACAACATAATTTACTTAAATATTTACAAAATTATGAAATAAAAATATAAAAATATGTTTGAATGTATCCAATTATAATGGTATGAATAACTATTGAGATTAGGTGTTTAGTATAAGTAAATACCGAGATTTCTTAATAACAACGGAGAACGTTTCCGTTTCCCTTAAGAGAGCTATAGACATTATATCATAGAGAAACGTGTAATGACGATGAAAACAGATCATACAGCCTAATTAAAATTTTATTCTCAATACTCCCTCTTAATTTTAAATTTAATTAAAAGACCAAACCGAGTACACAAACATGTACAGATAGATGCACATCAGCATACCACAAATTGTCAAATTTCCTCAATAGACTTTGAACTTTATGCCTAATACATATGGTTGACAATGTATAGAAGAAAATTTACAGTTTTGGATAGGTTGATCTGCAGGCTGGTAATAGAACGGGACTTCTGGGTCTGAGACCAATGGTCTTAACCATAGACCAGAGTTTTTTGACCCTGTGAATCCTCTTTACTGGGATACGAAAGCAACTGTGAGGGAGCCCAAGTAAAAGGGCGGTTCTTCCGTCCCTCTTACCTGACTGGGAACATAAGGAGGGACATACCCACTGAATACACGGGGGAAAGGTTTTTAATTTTGTTGTCATTACATTAGTTATAATTAATTTGCCGTATTAAAGCGGCACGTAAATTCGACTTAATTATGTTTTGGAATATTTAATTGGTTTGTTGGTTACCCTTTATACATATACATTTTCTACGTTTGTGTTTGTTACGTTTAAATTTTTTAATCATATCATACATACTATATTATCTTTTATTTTCTTCCTTGTTCAACTTCATATAAAAATACTACTACCTTTCCTTTGTATATTTTATTATAAAACAGCAGTAAGAAAAAAGTTATTTATTAATGTTAAAACGATGACACCTATTCAATTCCACTTCCATTTTACTGGATAAATTCAATTGGAGCAACAACATTTTCCTGTATCGCCTTTATATTCGGCACAAAAGTCGGTGGCGCGTGACAATATTTGGAACAGGAGACATCCAAAAAATAAATTTATCGTAATTCCTAGACAAAAGAACTTTTTCGGAGTGAAATTCATAAGTAAATTAACAATTATCGGCTGGGGTCTAATATAACAGATTATACGCTTGACATAAATATTCCGTGTTCGGTTCTCGACAACTTCATTACAAATTAGATGACACAATACAGAATTATTGTTATTAATTTGAATATTGCATTTACAAGAATAACTAGTAAACACTGTTTATTAGTACGGTAAATGTTCCTTAACAGAACTGTAAATAGGTTGTATATCATGCTTTCATTTAAGAACGCAGCAAGTACAGTTTTAATTAAAATTAAATTGGCACTAGTAATATTTATTTTTACTGGTGGAGTTTCATAGTGCAGCTAACACAGTCTCAAGTATGCTAATTACAAATAAAACTTTTAAAAAACAATAAAAAAACTCAATAGTGTGTCAATAGGCGTAATTTTTACAGTACCCCCTTTACAAATAAACAGAGAATAAACTCCGAATAGTTATTCCATGTTTTGTTCCCGTCATGTAAACTTCATTTAATTTTCACACAAGAGTAAAAGATGTTTTTGTTTTGTCTATATATTTTAACGCAAATTTTGTTGCGAAACAAATTACAAAAACACAATGTAGAAAAAATTTCCAATTAATGACGGTAGTTGTTGACATTGAATGGGTGCCTTTGGCTTTCAAAGTAAAAAGTAAATAGTGTTGAATAATTTCGGCGGGCTGGTTAGAACCACGATAGCTCAATTGGAAGAGCACCTGACCCGGTATGTCAGAAGGGTGCAGGTTCAAATCCTGCTCGTGGAAGTTTTTTCAACATTGTGTTTTTGTAAAGAGTAAAAGAGACAAAACACGGAATAACTATTCGAAGCTTACTCCCTATTTATTTGTATGGCCCTACAAGTAGAACTGTGGGAAAATGGCCAAAATCAGTCACTGACACACGATTTTAATGGACGGCGTCTTGAATATTGGGCTGTGCCCAGCGATGAGACAAAACATAGGTAATACGTTATATTCAAAATGATGATAAATTTTTATTTGGTTAGATACGAACATGCATTTTGTAAGTTTTACGGCAAGAATAGCTTCACTCAATCGACATGGAAGTCGCTCTTCTCGACGCTCATACCATCAAAATATTTAAGAAAAAAAGTTGCCAATAGTTCTACATAATATTTAATATTTCCTTCGCCGGCGCATTGCTTTCGGGAGGTGTAACTAATTTATAACTGTCCGCCTAACATAGGAGCATGTCGCCCGATTGCCCGGGGCATGCAAAGACGCGCGCGACGGCACCGACACGTGCGCTGAATACTGACACGCCGCCGATGCCGTGTCGACAACTCGATAAAACGCCATATCGAGTGGCTATTGATCCAATACCAAAATTATCGACAACGATTAATCGAAAAGCCATGAACTTTCGATCATTTTCAAATTCGATATTGTTAACGTTTAATATTCAAGACTTAAGTGCTTTAGTATAAGTGCTTTTGAATCGTCCAAACATATTCCCCGACCCGATCCGAACACCCCGATCTGATCCGAACCCCTCTAATCTAGTAGGGTACGGGGACACGCACTAGTGCGTGATGCTGTTCTCTCTAGAAAACCTTTGACGGTGCTTCGTTTCACACGGCTTGAGGAACTCTTATGATTCTCACAGCCCCCAAAAATGTCCGGTGACGTTGAAAATGACGCCAGAGGCAGTCAGCATACTCTCTCAAAAAAAAAAAATATGTTGGATGTTTTCGACTTTTCGATTAATCATTTGATATTCGATCAATTGGCATTTGACATGGCGTAGGTAACCCCACGATAAAACGGGGCGGTAGTCGAACGGGGTTGTGCTCTAGTTGAATGCGAGAAAACGTGGTAGGTACGGTCCCCATGGCCACGTCGTCGTCGTGACTACTAGACGTGAACTTTTCTTTTACTGAGTGAAATTTCGAGGAATCAGAGGAGCTCAATGGCGCAGTGATTTACGCGCCCGGTCTGTGAGTGCTGTGGTTAAGCAACGAAGGCCGGTCATTGAATGGGTGACCAAAAATGTATCATCTCGAGCTCCTTCCGTGCTTCGGAACGCACATAAAGCCGTTGGTCCCGGCTTCATTAGCAGTCGTTAATGGCCACCAATCCGCACTGGGCCCGCGTGGTGGTTTATGGCCCGTACTCCCTATCCATCCATAGGGAAAACTCGTGCCCCAGAAGTGGGGACATAAAATGAGCTGATGATGATGATGATGATGATGAGTGAAATTTGGCCTTATGCACTAACCGTTGTGCACAAGAATTCAGTGTTCCACGTGACGCTTGCACAAACCCTTGATAGGAGGATTAGGAGCCATGATGCAATAAATGTCAGACGTTATCCTTCGTTCGTTATTTATGTCTACGTACAGATACAAACATTCCATCCAACCATTTGCCAAACATTAACCATGTAAATCTGAAGAATTTTATTGGTAGTAAAGTTGATAAATTTTTGGTAGGCGTTTAAACACAAGCCAATTAAAAATCTTAACTAAATAAAAACATACACAAACCTAAAACACACGCGATTATTTATAAATATATTGCAAAAATCGTGCAAATGAATCTAAAGAACACGAAATAGTTGTATTAACGTCACCATGCACAAAGAAAACAAAACAGTAGAGCAGCTTTATGTTAAAAGCTTACCGTGTTTTGTTTTCGAATTCAACCTTTTTTCTGTTAAACTTCGTACTCGGCAAATGCAGTTGCCGACCGAATTAGCGTAGAGCGGAGGTGCGGACTTCCAAGCGACAAATAACGTGTACGCTTTGCGGTTTTCTAAGCATAAATCCTCTGTAGGATTCTCGGAAAAATCACACTTTTAAAGCGCAAAAGCATACACTGTTAGACTGGTCGTTTCTTCTAAATTGCTTTTCTATGAGTTAGCAAAGGATGTTGTGCTATTAAAAAGTAACGGTCAACTCAAGCATAATTAAAAATAAAATTAAATGAAAATTTTAATTTTGATATTCATTCTAATATTAAGCATTTTATATTTGCAGTGCCCTTGCAAGGTTCTTGTGTTAACTGATGTTTAGTTTTAAGATATTTGTACCTACACCAAAAATAGCAAATAAAAATTTTAGTTTTAATTTATACTTAAGTGAATTTTAATACTTTAGTCCAGTTTTTATTTATGTATACTGAGCCTTAATTGAAAAATAGGTTTCGATTGTTCGGTCATTAGCTATTTATGTTTAGCTGTTAATTGTAAAAAAACGTCATTAATTTTAGTTTCCTGATAAATATGAGCTCGCTCTGTAATGGATGACTGTCAAAGCTCAGTCACACATAATATACCTAGTATAAACCTTATATAGTATGAATGACAAATACAAGAAATTTAAAAGAACAAATTGTATTGTTGTATGTCTTTTAATGTTTATTATTTGTTTATATGGATTTAAGTTCTACGCTAAGAGAAACTCGATGGCGCAGAGGGTAACACGCTAGGTCTGCGAGTGCTGAGGTTAGGCAACTTTTGCAATGGCTGGTCATCAGGTGGGTGACCAAAAATTTATTATCTCGCGCTCCTCCGTGCTTCGAAAGGCACGTTAAGCTGTTGGTCCCGGCTAACAACATTGATAGTAAACTCGGCAAAATCATCAACAACTATTATGTTTTACAGATACCATAATAATTCATAACAATTTATAACATGTATAATATACATAGGTATAACATTAAAATATAGCTGTGACGAATTTAAGTGTACAATAACCCGTTCTAAGTCCCATATGAGGCAAGTTGGTTCTTTCAAGTGCTATTTTCAGTTTTAATAAGAATAGGTAAATTGCGATGACATCATCTGTTTGGTGGCGCAAAAGAATTCGTAGAAAAAGTCTCTGTTCCAAGTATCTCCTGTCACTTGTTGGCGCCGTAATATGACTGCACATTATCTTGTACCGTGTTTAGGTAAGTACACACGCCTGCATTTCAACCTACCACAAACTGTCAAATTTCCTCAATAGACTTTGAACTTTATTACTAAGTAGTATGGTTGAAAATGTATTGAAGAAATTTGACAGTTTTGGGTAGGTTGATGTGCAGGCGTCTGTACTTTTTAATAAATAAATAAGCACCTGAGGACATGGTCCAAAACATACACTGGTACCCACAATCTTTGACAAACTGGGTGACTCTATGCTCCATTGGAAAAGCTGTCACACGGATTGCGTACAGTTGTGAGTACAAGTGACACCTGATTTCAAGGCGATAGTTTTTTTATCAAGTGCTATTTTCAGTTTCAATATGAATAGGTAACTTGCGTACACATCATCTGTTCGGTGACGCAAGAGAATTCGTAGTAAAAGTCACTGTTCCAAGTATCGCCGGTCACTTGTTCTTTTTTACGACTTTGCCGCGCGCCGTAACGTGACCCCACATTATCTTGTAGCGTGTTTGGGGATGTACTACTGGATAAATAATAGAGCACTTGATACCACGTACACACGCCTGCACAACAACCTACCACAAACTGTCAAATTTTCTCAATGCACTTTGAGCTCTATACCTTAAGCCTAAGGTTGAAAATGTATTGAAGAAATTTGACAGATTTGGATAGGTTGATGTGCAGGCGTCTGTACAGGAACAAACACTGTAATTATACCAAAGGCAGGGCGGGTCGAAACCGAAGTGAATATTGTCATTGAGCTCAAGCGGGTATAGGACCTCGTATCTAATTGGGGCTTCAATAATCTGGTTGAGTTCAATGCCAAGAAAACATAGGTATGTGCGTTTACGGCAAAAAAGTCACCATTCCTTCCCCTTCAGAGTCAGTCTAAATGTTGGTAATTTTGTAAAAGCACAAAACCGGTCGGTGTGGAGATCCTTGGGGGAGGCCTTTGTCCAGCAGTGGATGTCTTCTGGCTGATGATAATGATAAATGTAATTAACTTACACATTTATCGGTGAAAAGAGAAGTACAATAATAATTTGGAGATACATAAACTGGCTAATACTAATTCTACAAATACTTTCATATAGGCTCCTCTAAACGAGTGTAAACTTAACCTATAACAATCGAAGCAATCAATTCAAGTACAATAACACGAATAGAAAAGTAAATGTTTCGCACAAATTCTCTAGAGCAAATCCGTTGCAGACGTTGCAATAAGCGTTGAGTACTAAATTCCCTGTCTCGAGCCTGGAGCTAATGGTGCGTAGGAAAATTGCATAACTTATAGCAATTTTGCTCTCCTCTGCGCGCTTTTTGAGATGCGGCGCGATACACAGCGGTTTGAGGTGAGAACAGTGTGATTGTCATTGTAACATTTAGGATCTTACAAATAACAAAGAATAAGCTTCGGATATAGTTTTGTCTCGTTTGTTAGGAACAAAACTCGGAATAACCATTCGGAGCTTATTCTTTGTTTATTTGTGAGGCACTTATTCTTTCTTTTAAAACTAAGCTAAAGGAATAAGCGTTAAGTAAAAAACTTCTGAATGGAGTCTGTAGCTAATGGAGCGTAAGAAAATGGCACGTGTACCATAGAGCATTTTCGATCTCATCTGCCCGCTTATTGAGATGCAGTCTGATACATCTGATTAATAATTGTAGTCAATATTGTTTTTATTTCTCTTTTCTTTTGTTTATGGCAATAAAGTTTTTTTTTTCATTACACAGCGATTTGAGGTGAGAACAATTCGTTTCTCATTCTATCATCTATTAATTGCATTGGCTGCTCTATTCAAAGGTAGTAAGTAGTAGTAGTAGTAGTAATAAATAGTGCGTTTCTCTGTATCGAATTCTCTGTGTCGAGCATGTTGCTAATGGTGCGTAAGAAAATTGCATGACTTCTTGCAATTTTACCCTCCTCTGCGCGCTTTTTGAGATGCGGCGCGATACACAGCGGTCTGAGTTGAGGTTAGTGTGATTGTCATTGTAACATCTATTCTCCGGTTTAAACTAAGCTGAAGGAAGTGTTATGAACGTTGAGTACAAAAATTACTTAAATAGCAGTTTTGTTCTCCTTTGCGCGTTTTTGAGATGCGGCGCGATACACAGCTGTTTGAGGTGAGGACAGTGTGATTGTCATTGTAACGTTTATCTCGTTTAAAACTAAGCTAAAGGAATAAGCGTTGAGTAAAAACTCCCTGTATGGAGTCTGTAGCTAATGGTTCGTAAGTAAATGGCATAAATGTACCATAGAACCCTATTTATCAACAGCTCATGCCCCATGAGCAGATGCAACAATCTGTTCGAAGTTTTTTGAGGGCAGCCTTCTGCTGATGTTGATTTCAAGTAGAAGAGCAAGGCAGGCAATAACCTGCGGCCTGCCACTCGCGGCCGCGTTTTCAGTGGGTATCCCTCTCTATCTCACCCTTTCTCTCACCGGGTGAGGAAAGGTGGTCGAGTTCCACATAACTTGGGTCCCATCTGGGCCCTCGTATGCGTAACGCATTGACCTAAGTAAAAAAAAAATAACGAGGCTTACAGTAGTCGCATATTATTATGATGTGTAACATTTGACATCTCACCTTTTGGTCACCTTTTTTACAATTTCACTTTTTTACAATCAATATTACAGTGGTAAATAGAATATAAAATTAACAATGACGTATAATTTTTTCTCCTTTTTTTCCTTGTTTCCTCTTTTTTTCTTTTTTTTTTTATATTGTTTAGAAGTCTATTACACATGAAATAGTTAAAATCAATATAACAATAGCAAATAGAATATAGATTTAGAAATCATAAAGAGAATGCAGTAAATACTCATTAGAAGTCATGTCACACTGTTATCCCGCTACACTGTTACGATCACATTTACGACATCACTCCCACAAATATTATGACCTACAACGGACATTGGGCTTGCCTTAAGGTGTCGATCACTAGTGGCTTCTCCGACTAACACGTAACAGTTACAGGATCACACTGTTACTACCCTACTTCCGTCCCTTTTCTACGAAATCACTCCCACAAATTGTATATATAGAAGGCGAGTGAAAAGATGTTACCAAGCTAGATAAACGAATAAGTAAGCGGAAATAAAACTTTATTTATACAACATTTAAAAAAAGGAAATAACTCATTATTACTGTTTTACTTGCCGCTGTATTTGTAGCACAGCCGTACCATTGCAAGCGACTGCGACGCATCATTTGCGCAGCCGTCGTCGACGACTGAAGCAATTATCGAAGTAGCCAGTCAGCTCGTAGATCTGCGGCTCATTTTGCGCATTACGTAGACAAAAATTGTTGTGTACGCAAGCAAATGTTAAAATAAAAAGTCACTCGCATAAAAGTATAATGTATAATAATGCATAAAAATTATTTTCCAATACTACACATCTGCAAGGAATTTATTATAAAAAATGTATTTTAACTTTTTTGGGACTTTTATCACATAGTGACAATGTCAGCCATCTTATTTCTGGTAACTCTTAAAGGTGTACCACAAAAATATTTTACGCGATAGCGCAGACATCAGATCAGCTTAACCCTTGTAATTTATTTATGTAGACTAAAAAGTGTACCTGAAAGATGCGAGTGACATATTATACCGATCGTGAGGTATCACAATTACGAAAACGCCGTAAATCTTCAGTAATCAATGTGAACAAGAAACTTCAATGTATTGTAGTTTAAGGCCGGCAACGCATCTGGTTCTGGGCGCCCATGGGCGGCGGTGATTGCTTCCCATCAGGTGACCGGCGGGTCACCTGATGCTCGTTTGCCTCCTTCTAATATTAAATATATATATATATATATATATATATATTTTCTTTTTGTTACCTTTTCATGTATAATTGTGTGTTTTTTATGTGATTCCAATAAATGCTTTTTGTTTTCCTTTAAATTAGCCCTACTCCTTCGTCTTGCCGTGCTCCCAAACCTAATAGGGTAAGGTCACCAAAGAGCACGCACTGCCAAAAAGTACCTTAGTGTTACTAGTTGAATAATACTAAATCTGTTAGCAACTACTTGCCTGTGACATAACGTGTGCATGGAGTCAATAACGTACTTAGTATTTATCAATCCCTTGTGTGTTTGTCTATAGGAAAAATAGAATTGCGTATAGGAATACGTACTCTTTGGAAATGCGTACTCTTTGGTGGCTTTAACCTATTATCGACTGTAAAGTTACAACCTGTATAATGCGAATCTAATAAAGCCGGCAGTTTAAACACCTCCCGTTAATTATGCGAGGGCGGGACACCTGCCGGCTCCCGCCAATAAAACGGTGAAAATGTTGTATTTTTTTTCTTACGACCTCGTTCTTGAACTCAATTAGCGCTGAGTGACAATAAAAAAACAATTTGAACTAACAACTGCGGACGGTTAACTGACGTCAATAATTAAAATTATATGTATATATATTTTTACAACATTAGGTATCAACTTAGGATGCAATAAATCAGTAACAACGTTATTATATAACAATAAATTCATAAAGAAATCTACACATTTAGCAACAACATCAATAAAGTTGAAGCAATATACAATAATTCGCACCATATACCTACGTATATAAATTTTGATGACGATGATGAAACCATATAACTCTAGTATTGAAACGTTATCTGGCTCCATCCCACAAGGGAGTGTTCTGGGGTGTCTTCTATTTTTATCGTTCATTAATGACCTTCCCTCAGTGGTATCGAAAATTATTCTATTTGCAGACGACGCAACTCTTATAATAAACATGTAAGTAGTCAAGAGAATACAAGCCAAGGTGGCTTGTAATAATATAATCGCCGACTGCTTTAACAAAACAGTAACACGATAAAAAGAAGTGGGCCTGACACTGAACTTCGAAAAAACAAAGGTGATGCAGTTTTGACCACACCAGAGATCTGAGCTTCCTCTCAATATATACCACCAAGGCGGTATATCACTTCTAGGTATAGGAATGGACACGAAGCTTTCTTGGAAACACCACGTGGAAGGTGTGGTGGGCAAGCTTATCAGTTTCTCGTTAGCACTACGAGAACTCCACAAAGACACGAACGAGGAATGTGCGCTCACCGCTTACCACAGCTACGCAGCAGCCAGGATTAGATAAGGGGTGATATTCTGGGGCAATTCCACTGATGTGCACACAGTATCGGTACCTAATGCAATAAAGGTGCCTAAGAATTATAACACTGACAGCGCCAAAGTACTCGTGTAGGTTGTTGTTTCCCAAATAAAAAATAGGTACTCACAGTAACTTGCGTGTATTTGTATGAGTTGTGCCGATTTGTATACAAACATGCACATTATTTCCAGCGTGTAGGAGACAGGCCGAGGCGTTACATGTCACGTCGTCGTCCGGATGATTTAGCTCTGCCCACAGCGCATCTTACATTATAACAAAATGGCCCTTACTTTAAGGCATTTAAGGTCTACAACCACTTACCAATATCTTTAAAGACCCTCCAAGGTGATAGGTTTGATGTCATGTTAAAGGTAACGCTAATAAAGAAATCCTATTATATTAAAAAAAAATATTTTGAGGACAAACTTTAAATGCGAAAAGTTTTAAATTGATTAATTTTATATGTATGTTTATTGTTTTGTGGGTATAATTAATTTAATGTTATTTTTTATTACTCTTTTGTTTTCTTATATTTTTTATTGTAACTGTTATTCTTGTTGAATAAATAAATCATGTTATTAGTAATTGATTAAACATAAGAATAATAATTAGAATGAAATATCACTGATGCATTAAAAAGGTCGTTTTGTAACAATATTACCATCTTTATGATCTTATAAATGTTACTTTGATTTATCTGCCTTGCCAACCGCCATCATTTTATGGCAGTCTGCCGCCTCACAGCAGTGTGTTAACAGCAGGATAGTAGAATTGTTTTATTCTGAAAATAATAAGCAATATAAAGCAGTACCTTACCGGTTATAACCAGATGAAGCGCACTTTATCTTCATCACTTAAATTACTTTCAGGTGAGATGCAGACCAAGTGAAAAGAAAGATATAACGACCTATGAAATGAAACTGGAACCGCTCTCATAAGACACGCTCGGCACACAGCTTATTTACCAAGAACAAAGCTGATTAAATTGCTGTTAAGTCCATCTAGACCTTTTTATTAACCTAGCACAGAGACCTTGATAGAGGAGGCAGAATTGAGTCATTTTTAAAGTAAAGTAAATAACCTATACCTGTCCCACGGCTGGACAAAGGCTTCCACCATTGAAATCAAGTCAATACTACAATTGATGGGATATGGCCTAATCACCACTCTTGCCAAATGTGGGTTGGTGATCACGAACTCGGGCTATGCATCGAAAAATCCGAAACGCACGTTGCCCGACCTGGGAACTGAACTCGGGACCTTCGGGTATCGGGCCGAGCGCTCTGCCACTCGGCCATCGAGGCGTTTGTAAAAAGCAAATAGAGTTTAAAATGCATTAAGGCTAACCAAATTTTAATCTGTGTACGTGGGGCACACTTAAAGTTTCCGGAATCAATAATAAAAAAATACTGTTAATGGTCAAAAATGAATTTATTGCTTATTAAAATATTCTCCCTTTGCGTCAATGCACTTTTCATACGATTGAACCAATTTTGAAAACATTTGTGCCACTCCTCCGTGGTGACGTCAGATACATGTTTTTCATACTTTTCGACAGCCTCTTCTGGTGAGGAAAACCGTTGATCGCGTAATTGGTTTTTGATTTTTGGGAACAGAAAAAAATCACACGGCGCCAGGTCAGGACTGTATGCTGGATGACTCATAAGTTGTACCTTTTTCGCCTTCAAAAACTCATTTGTCTGTCTAGCCGTGTGGAAACTTGCATTGTCGTGGTGCAAAGTGATACGGTGTTTACCGTTATTTTCACGGAGTTTGCCAATATTTTTCGGTAAACAATGGTCGTGTACCAGTCACTATTCACTATACGACGATTTTCTAAAGCAACAGTAGCCACGTGTCCAGTTTTATTAAAGAAAGAAGCAATCATCTGCTTCGAGGCACTTTTCACGCGCGCCACTTTGGTTGGTTTCGGCTCATCTCTCGATTACTTATCTTATCTTACTTATCTTATCTTACTTATCTGAGACCCAAACGCTCGATTGCTGCTTCGTTTTGGGATCATAGCTGTAAATCCGTGTTTCATCACCTGTTACTATGTCCCACACCAAATTTGAAGCCAAGGCACCAAGTGATGCGGTCCGTTTTTTGAGCATCGGTCAAATTGTGTGGGATCCATCGAGAACAAAGCTTTCTCACACCCAAATGTTTGTGTAGGATTGACTGTATTTGACTCATGCCTATGTTCAAAGATGTCCGGATCTCATGGTAGGCCACAAGCCTGTCTGTTTTGATCATACGGCGCACAGCATCGATGTTTTTGTTATTCACAGCGGTGCACAAGCGACCTTCACGAATTTCATCATGGAGATTGACACGACCGCGTTTGAATTCTGTAAACCAGCTATAAATAGTCGTCTTGCATGGTGCTTCTTCGCCAAAAGCAGAATGGAGCCGAACGAGGCTCTGCTAAGCTGTCAAATTACACATGCATCGAAAATTTACTGACTTTTTTATTGACTTAAATCCATTTTATTGTAATCACGCAATTTTTAAAATGACGCCACAATGTGAAAACAATTGACAATCAGATGAAACAAATTGTATTCCACGGCTAAAGAGTTCCATTTTCAAATGTAGTAATAATTTTTTAAATATTGTTTATGTAAGTGGCCAATTCCGGAAAAATTGGTGGAAACTTTTAGTGTGACCTATGTATCACATAACGTGTGGCGTAGGGCGAAAGAAATTCGGTTTATGTTGGTTTAGTGGTTTTTGTTGTGGTTACAATATGGTACATATTTAAACAACCTTGGAGCTGCTGGAGCCTCGCGATAGGACGTTGTGAATTTTACATTCGTTTATTAATAATGAACGAATACAAATAACAGTGTTGCTACAGCGTGTGAAAATTGTTACAATGTTGATTTGCTGTTAATAAAATAAGTGTTAAGCAGGATACATTTTACAGGTAGGTAAATTAAATACAGAATTAGTTGCAACGTTTAATCAAGGTGTTGTTATATATCTTAGTTCATCGCTAGATGGCACTGGGAATGTTTTTTTTACCTTTTCATTTATGGCAACTAAACACTGTTTGTTAAATAACTTGTTTTAACATGGTCGTACTACACAAAATTGTTATTCTAGTAAAGTAGAGGCGTCTTAAATGAAATGTAAAAATTGGTTGCCTGTAAAGTCGATATACGGGCGAAAGTTTTACGTGACAACGACTTTGAGTGGTAAAATAATTTTAATGTGAATATTCATTCGTATAGTAGGAAGAAGGATGAAATAATAGTAACAAATTAAAACATTTATTTATACAAAGAATTATATTTAAAACATTAATTTATACAAAGAATCTCGCACTGAATTTCATATTAACAAAATTTTATTTTTACCTTTACACATACATACGTATTTACCTTTCACTTTTTATGTCTGTCTCTCTCGCTCCTAGGCGGGCTAACCATGCCCGAGTGGAAGGGACGCGTGCCTCTCACTCGCTCTCATTGTGAGCGCATAACGTGAGCGGAGCGTAACGCAGTTTCTTGAAGTGTCACCCGGCAAACCAATTTATAAGACGTTGTCACGTCAAAATGTCCAGAAACAAATAACTAACTAACTAACGTGTAGATAACTGTACCTTGTTAATTTTGTATGTAATTCCGCCTCAGTGGTCTAGTGGTTAAGACCACTGGACCCAGATGTCCCGGGTTCGATTCCCAGCGTACATGTTTGTGTACTCGGTTTGGTTGGGGGTCGGGCTTGTTTTTTCGCCTGGCTAGCTACCACCGTCTTATCTAACTATGTCGCCATAACATTAATGTTTGTAACATTGGTGTGTTACGGAGGCAAGAAATAAGATAGCCAGTGCCTGAATAGCTGAGGTTTCCTGATGAAGTGCGCTTCCACCATTGGCCTTATCATCACTTAAGATCAGGTGAGATTAAGGCACGGTTCTTAACCATAAAATAATTTAACTGCTAAACCTAGTCACTATGTTAATAAAAATAGTCTGTTACAAATAACTGTAGTTAGGTTAATAAAGAGACGTTTTCAGTGTTTCACTACAAAGTGTAGTGTTTTGTTTAAGCAATTCAATCATGGACTTTCATAACATTTTCATTGTCATCACGCACGGCTAGATAGATAACATTATGTAATAATACATTTTTGAACTTTGCTTTCTGTATGTGGGTGATAAATCTTCATAAAATGTCATATGTTATGCCGCTGTCGGTCCAGCCAAAACAATCATTAATCTTGTGCCATTGTTTTCGGCATAAAAATATGGCGCTTTGCCGCGCGATGATACTAAATGACGGGGATTAAAGAGACGGCTTAGTATGAATAGAGATATTTGAGCTGGTTATATGTTGTGTTACATTTTTCAATGACGTCATTCGTGTGACAGAAGTTTACGAAAGATTTTTTTGAGAGAATTTGCTTATTTCCTCAACTGGCATTTTCAGTTTCACCGGGCTTGCTTTAGGGGTGGCGAGAAACGTAAAGGGTTCCTCAATCCGTGTAAAATGAATCACCTTCGGAGGTTTTCTAGAGAGAACGGCATCACTCACTAGTGCGTGTCCCCGTGCCCTACTAGATTCTCCAAAGATCTCAAGGTAAGCCAGTTCTTCCAAGCTGGTCTAAATTGGTATCATCCCGAATTGAAAAGCAATTTTCGAAAGGAAAAGGAAGGTGTTTTATTTTTAATCATTAATCTTTTGTTTTGTGCGAGACTCTTGTTTTTATTAAAACTAGTGGTCGCCCAGTGGTCGAAGGAAGTGGACGTTTTAGGAAGTGGTCCTTATGAGTCAAAAGGGACCGTTTCATAACAGATAATTGTAACACATAGGTATTATACATAGCTTTTATGTTTTGAGACTCTTTCTCCATATGAACTTTAACTACACCAAATCTCGCACTTCTCCGTCTGTGCGATGTGCTTAAAAAAGGACACGAAGTTTTTACTTCACGTATTATTAAATATCTTGTGATGCGAAAGATAGATGTTGTTTTTCTAAAAATTCACTTGTTTTATTACTTTCATAAATCAAGTTTAGGATTGTCACCGTCATCTGATGAAGGCGTTTAAGTTGGCCTAAGGGTTGGAAACGAAATTAACGTCAATTTGCCCGTAGTAGTGTATTGTGAAATTTCGTCTGTCCTCTTTGTTATAATCATACATACACTCTTCTTCTTTATTTTGCAGATTTTAAAACGCGAAAGCATTCAGCATTATGTTACTTGATGTCAAGTTACAGTGGCACCGGAATCTCTAACCACTTAATTGGACTAGCGGATCATAACAATGCCATATTAATATTGCTGTAATATCGATAATAATAGATCACCATTATCATAACGTGCTTGCTAGCTTTCCACGCGAACAATATCTTAAGGAGGTTGGACCATATCCCACCACGAAGGCTGAATGCGGGTAAGTGGGTTAGTCTATTAAAAATAAAACTGAGATGCGACCGATGTACGGGTAAGCTTCGCGAGTGATTTCATTTTCACCCTGCTTAATTGGATTATCCCTGTTGTTCAGTATGCCGCAAAGCCTGATGCATGACCATGAATCTTGTCGTGCGAATAAATCCTCTGCCGTTGCGCTCTGTGACCACACAATCGAGATCCCATATGATTGACCGACTATTTATTTATGGGAATCGTGAAACAAGTGCAGTATAGCTAGCATGAACAGTTGCGGAACTATTGTCGTAGGACTAGTTAGCATAAAAAAGGAAAATTGTATTGAAATTGATACACCCCAACGTCCGTATATAGGACTAACAATTGACAGACGTTTTATTTAATGGCAATATCATGACTTAACGATTAAGATAAGATTTCGAGTACATGTTTTATCGGTTTGGTTAAGTGTAAGGCTTGTTTGTCCGCCTAGCTAACTACCACCATTTTATCTAAACATCAATGATTCTAGCATTGAGGTGCTCCGGCAGCTAGAGATTAGATAGCCAGTGCCTCAGTAGTTGATGCTGACGGGTCAAGTGCGTTATCATCACTTAACATCAGATGAGACGAAGGCCAATTGCTTATAGGTTAATACTTCTGTGTAAGTATTGTAAAGTAAATAGCCTTTATACTGTCCCACTGCTGGGCAAAGGGCTCCATTATTGAATAATAATAGAATATAATAATGGATAAATTACTTTATTGTACTCATAAAAAACACAGACATGTTAAATAAAGAAAACAAAAGTAAACAGGAGTCGTACTATGGGCGGCCTTATCACTAAAAGCAAAGAATAAACTAAAAGCGGTATCTTCCAGGCCACCTAGGGATGGAGAGGATGATAAAAGGTAAACAAACGTTTAATGTAATTTTATGTAAAAATGTGTTTGTAAATATGTTGAGTACCTATTTCTATCGCAGACCTCCTATAGTCTAGAACGTTCTATAGTTATTTGTCTTATGAATTGATTATTACCTGTACAATATCTGTTTTATTGTCTCTCAAATAATTCTCATAATAGTCACCCTATTACGTGTAGGCAAACCCACCCTCGGGGAACAATAGAACATGGCGTAAAATCAAAGGCTAAACTACGTGAGCTGTTATTCCAACAAATTGATGGCAAATATATACTGTTAGGTAAGGAATTAAGAGATACCAGAGATTTAGTATGTTACCCGAGGTAGCACAGTGTAAGGTAGACTCAAATTAGACAATATCACATACATTGTTCTGATCCCAAGGTAAGTAGCTATAGCACTTATTTTTATGGAAATCAGATACAACAACGGTAGCACAACCAACTAGACCCGAAACAATATCGAAAAGTTAGTTTTTTTATATTAACGGGTAAGCACAGTGCCTTGATCTCACCTGATGTTAAGTGATGATAAGGCCAATGATGGAAGCGCACTTCACCCGGGATCCTCAACTAGTGAAGTACTGGCTATCTTATCTCTAGCTGCCGGAACACAACAATGCTACAAACATTGATGTTATGACGACATATTTAGATAAGATGGTGGTAGCTAGCCAGACGGACAAACAAGCCCTACCACCAACCAAACTGAGTACACAAACATGTACTCCCCGCTGGGAATCGAACCCGGGACCTCTAGATCTAAACCGGTGGTCTTAGCCTAGTTGCTAGAGACTAGAGCTAGTGTGGCTAGAGGTCTAGTGACCACAGAGGCGGTAAAAAGGTGTCGTTTTCGACATTGACCCAATCGGGAATCGAACCCGGGACCTCAGAGTTAGCGCTCTTGAGCCCACCTTATACTCGTATTTTGTTATAATATATGTGTAGAAGACTGTACTGCACTGCTATGTAGCAGCTTCATTATTTCTTTAGGAACTACGTTCTCCAAATCACTACTGTCGAGTACGTGACTAGCCACTGCAGAACTACAAATTCAAGAAAATTCTTCAGCTTCGGAGAGTTACCGATTACTTTTTAATGTAGCTTCAAGGTAAAATGTTGTCTATTTCGCAATAAATAAATAAATAATAATTATAATAAAATGTAGGTAGTATTAAAATTATAGTAGGCAATACTATAGTTTTGTGAGTTTGTGTGTGTAGGCAATACTATATTTTAGTGGAATTTTACTAAAATGAAATTGCTTTAGATACCTAGCTTCAAGCCGTATGTATGGGCACAATACACATAATTAACAGAAGTTCGATTTCATACTAAGCGCCCGAATCGACGCACGCACACACAGGCGTCGCGTCGTTTACACAGCCGCTAACCCATTTTGGAAATGGCAAAACTCCGCAGTGCCACGCCGCGCGCCGCCCCCGCGCCGCGCCGCGCCGCCCGGCTAGACTAGTCGAGTAGCTGTCCGCTCCGCTCTGCTCGCGCGCTGTCCGTCCGCCCGCCTTTTGTTTCTTTTTTAATGACCTGGTCTTATTGGCGGCGTTAATTAAATTAATTATTTATTATGTTAATTAGTAAATAAATATGTTACGTACATATTAAATTAATATTATGTTTTATTTCTGAACCTAAAACTCCACACATAGGTACTTACAATACAAATCTACACACGCTTGCTTTATTTTTGTAGGCCTAGCCGTAGGCATTTAACTCAAGAATACGGCCCGCTCAAACTACTGTACTATCACCGTCTGATTACTAGATGCGATTACGAGATTAATAAACCTTTTTGAGCCCGTTAGACAGAGAATACGCAATAATAGTATATATAACTATGTATGTCTAGCTGTAACTAGGTACTAGCTTTCGTGGGTTTGAGTTTATATTCATATTAGACACAAAATCTGGTTCCCTGTACATTCCGTCCGTACTTTGACTAAATCATGCCGTCATAACAATCACGTCGTAAATATAGTTTATTTTGTTGCAAATGTTACTATTCGGAAAAGTTGCCTATACTTCAATATATTATGACGTCAATAAAAAACACTGAGAAATAGATGTAAAAAATATAAATATATATATAAGTCTAGTTTAGGATGTGTTGTGTATTGTCTATCTATCTACACAGTACCGTAACTTAAGAATGAGAGTCCGCTCGTTACACGTTGCTTATACCCGTTTGCACTAAACTTATGAATCGCCTAAGTCTTGGCTTAACTACTACCCGGCCAGGTTAACTCAGCACTTGGCTTGAAAACGTCGCTTACACTCAAGTGCCTAGTTAACTTGACCGGTTAATAGTTAGGCAAAGACTTAGGCGATTCATAAGTTTAATGCAAACGGGTATAAGTGTTTCCAATACCTACAGCGCAACTACAACTTTGGAAGTGCAGTGCGCTCCTGAATATTCGGCGCGTTCGACGCAGCACCTGCGTGCAATTCGCTTACAACCACGCCGACCCAATGCGGGATGGTGGGTCCTAACGAATGTCACCTTAGGACAACCAGGTTCAAAGAACAAAGCTCGAGAAATTTCAATTTGGTCACTCATTTGGTGGCATTCAAAGTTGCAACCAGAACCTACCCATCACTGCACCGTCGAACTACTCCTACTGCTACTCCTCGTCCTACTAGAGACAACGAAAACAAATGAATATTCATGAATTTGTTTTTATAAGTACGTAGTCTTATCTAAAAATCTATAAAATTTGTGTAAGACTTTTGCTCGTTACACGCTGAAAATTGTTTTCAATACCTCCAGCGCATCTACAATTTGTGAGTGTAGCACGCTTCTGAGACCAGGCTATAAAAATAAATTAATATGCATTACTTTGTTTTTATACGTTCGTAGTTTTATCTAAAGAATCTATAGAATATCTATAGGAGCTCGTTACACGCTGAAAAATGTTTTCAATACCTCCAGCGCATCAACAATTTGTAAGTACTACAGCACGCTCCTGAAAACAGGCAATAAAAACAAATGAATACTCATTAGTTTGTTTTTATATGTTTTCGAGTTTTATCTAAAAAAATCTATAGAATATATATGAGACTCTTGCTCGTTACAAGTTGAAAAATGTTTCCAATACCTCCAGCGCATCTACAATTTGTAAGTGCAGTGCGCTCCTGAATATTAGGCGCGTTCGATGCAGCACCTGCGCACCAAACTCGCTAACTTCGCTCCACAAGTTTGCTTAAAGTATTACGTAATTTTAGGCGTCTCTCGTCGCAACTCACCCGACATTATGTTTGTGAGCCCGATGATATCGCCAGAGAACTTTTCACCTCTTCATTCTCACTCCAAAAAATTATATTCCCCCTTACAAAAGAAATTGGAAGTGAAATTCGGAGTTGAAGTCAACTTGGTCGTTCGCAAAGCGCCCGCTACTTTAAGGAATATCGGATAGTATTTCACAAAGGGGCTTCCTATAAGTTGCCGAAGCTCAGAAGTTGTTTTAGAATTTTTAACCCCCCGCTCCTGAAGTTACCACGAATCAGTCACTACAAGAGTTACGGATACATTTTCTAGTGTATGAAGCTAGTGTTTTCTTAGTTTACGTTGTAATTGCTGAAAAAATAGCTGAGCCGGTTTCGTTTGCTTCAATATGTTCGTAACAGAACAATATGTTCAGACCTTTTTGTATAAGAAAATCATAAGACGATGTAGTAGCGAGTTGGTGTGTTTTTCAATAAATTTAAGTAAAAAGCGAAAAAGTTTATTGAGTTGTTTTAGTCCTGGGCACCCAGGAACCAGGGGATGACTGTCCGAGACATAAAAATTGTTTAATAACAAAAGATCAAAAGTAAACAAATATGGCTGAAATAGGTACCTATGTATATTTATAGTATTATACATTACAAACTCATGAAGATATCCGCTAAGAAAGGACTTTTATGGATTCGCTCAGTCACTGGTACGGTTAGTCATAAGGTCGAAATCTAAAGCAAAATATTTATTTGCTCACCAAAACAATAAACCTATAGTTGGATGCTGCCAAACCACCTTTATGTATAAATAACTTATTTCATAATAGCGTCACTTATGTACCTACTGACAACTGGCACGTATCGATCATCTACCAGGAACAGCTACATGGTCCGAGCCGGATTATACGCAACAAAATAATATTGTTAAGAGTATATTATAAATAAATTAGTTGGCTACATCTAATATTATATTTCCCTTCCCTTCAGAAATCCGCTCTAAAACAATTATTTAAAATTTTCACCTGACCAAGGGAAAAGGTGTTCGTGCGAACTACGCCGCAGGTGGCCGCTTACAAACAAACTGTGTGAATGCATCGTCATTATAAAATAACGTGTTACAATAATGCATGCGACGTGTCATAGACGCATGCGGGCTAATCACGCAGGCGGTTGATTGCATGCACCGAGCCTTTTTTAACGACGACTCGCAAAATGGCTTCGTTGGACGAAGCAACTATCGCAAAGTCAGGTTATTGAGCCAATTTTAATTCGATGCAATCAGCTTTTAACGGTTGAAAGGGGTTATTCGGAGGGTCCAGGGATTTTGCTCCGACGCTTCAATAGCAAATTAAGCCATTTTGTCAGTTTATTATTGCAGAATTTGTATTTCCGTGATGTGCTTATAATAACGGGCGTTTTTAGGGTTCCGTTGTGAAACGGATACTTTTGTAGTTTTAATATGTTCGAATGCCGTCTGTCTGCTTAGCCGTATGTGTGTAAAAGTAATTTTAGCTACAAAACATTATTTTTTTAAATATCATTTAATTTCGATTCAGGGACTAGTAATTATTATTTCCGGTTTTTTTTTTCTCCTTGCAATGTAGCACTTACAAGGAGAAATATGTTAAAAAAGGTTGCTGTATAAAAATACTTTTTATATTTCTAAGCTTACCTAATCAAAATTACATAAAACCTAAAAATATTTGAAGGTCAAAATATCCAATATATTTCTTAATAATAGCAGGCGTTAGATATTTTTGTAAAAAGAAACTTATAACTAAACATGTTGTATTGGTTTAAGCTCATGCTTAATACTACATAGGTAGGTAATTTATATGTTACAGTTATACTATAATAATACAAGTTATTACTTTCAGCGGGGGCTGTCCGCTAATCGAGCAGAGCAATCGTCTGTTCCTGATTGCCACCAGCTCGATCGCCACTACTGGTGGCAATACGGATTTTTTTTACCGATTGCCGCCCAGTGGTGGCAATGAGGAATATTCTTCCTTATTGCCGCCAATGGTATCTGTTTTCTTTATTTGCTACCAGTGCTATAGGTTTATTTAAATAAACTGATAGTTAATCATCTTTTAAAATTGATTTTCCAGTTGGTTTTTAATAATACTCAGTTGTCGTATATAAATTTATTTTGTGTTAGCTAGCTATTGAATATTTAGTGTCGTAACATTTCTAGTAAATGTCCAACCGATAGATTGCCTTCTATGAACTGTAGTTGACAGTGTTGTATGAATTCGTTATTGAGTATTGTCCTCTTACTCCGTTTTGTTGCTAGTTTCATGTTATGTTTACGCTGCACATCTCTTACTTTGTAATAAGCTGCATCTTTACTTATCTTTCCCAAAATGTGCATAAGATTTGGTTTTTTACCCACTTCCTGGTTTAGTTTATAATGCCAGCCTTCTAAGAAATTGGTTGTACGATGATTGTCGACCGAAAACACACCAAACTGATATAATTTTTTTTTATACATTGCTTTTTTATATATTTTCTGAATTTTATAATTTCGGGCACGTCACTCTCGTAGCGAGTTATATATTCCCAACCTTTTTCGATATCTGATATTGGTAACAAAGGAAGTACGGCACTTAGTGCTACTTCTGTTATTTGCATAGGGTCTTGCGATTTTTTAATACCCAATTTCTCACTTTGTTTCCATATGGCATGGTTATAATGATAATAACAACCTTTAACTAAAAATTATTTATTAAGTACTAACATTAGTTAAGTCTTCTTTGTTTTTAACGTTCAAATGGACCTTTATAAGTTGTCTTAAAAATAAACATTATTTTTATTTATTTTTTATTTACACACTGGAACCCTTTACTCCGTTTGAATTGCACTTGGCTGGTTTTCGGAAAAGTGCACTTTTAAATAGTAACTCGAGTAAAAAGTACGTTTGTCCAATTACTTCTTGTCGCTGTTTTAGCTATTTATTCAAATTATTTATTTTACAATTTCATTTGCGCTCTACCGTATAATGGCAAATTAAATTTACGAATGTTTTTGTACCTTATATAAGGATATTGTTCATTACTAACAGTACGACTAATAGTTAATAATTCTCCGTATTTGCTCTCTTCCAATAAGATTTCTTACAGAGCACGCGAACCTAAGTGTTTTTCCCTTTAAGTTTTCCGTAACAATACACATTGCTTTATATTTTAACCTAACAGTCCGCATGTGTCGTCTTTGCAATTAAGTCAGTCAAAATAATTCTGACATAGACATAGTCGTAATTTGAAAGCCATCCAAATTTCTTAAAAAGGAAAACTTTTTATTTTCTTTTATGGTTAAGCCTTCTCATAATAATTAGCACCTTAAACGTTAACAAATTAACCTCAGGTAAAAGTTTCAATTTCCATAATGTCATACAATACCAATACAGTACTCTAATAAAAGTCAAAAAAGTTTTACGTGACAACGACTTTGAGTGGTAAAATAATTTTATTGGAATATTCATTCGTATAGTAGGAAGAAGGATGAAATAATAGTAACAAATTAAAACATTTATTTATACAAAGAATTATATTTAAAACATTAATTTATACAAAGAATCTCGCACTGAATTTCATATTAACAAAATTTTATTTTTACCTTTACACATACATACGTATTTACCTTTCACTTTTTATGTCTGTCTCTCTCGCTCTTAGGCGGGCTAACCATGCCCGAGTGGAAGGGACGCGTGCCTCTCACTCGCTCTCATTGTGAGCGCATAACGTGAGCGGAGCGTAACGCAGTTTCTTGAAGTGTCACCCGGCAAACCAATTTATAAGACGTTGTCACGTCAAAATTGTTTAAGAAAAACAAAATCAAACTATAGTGAATAATACTAAAAATAAGATAAGTATGCAAGAGCTGACCAGCCTCCACAGGCGGCACCCGTTCACGAGTATGACATATGAATCAGCCATCACTTCGCTCAACCATATTTTAAGGAACGTAACGACCCGACGCACACGCCACCACCGCAGAGACAATAAAGAGAGCATGCCACACTCAAGATACTCTAAATAAAAATCTAATATTCTATTTAACTCAATGCTGTTTGTTAACTGTAGGACTCTGCTGATAAAGGCTATCATATCAGTTTAAAAATTGTATAAATTGATATTATTTGACTGTATAATAAATAAACTTTTATAATATAAAAGTGTAACTACTTACAATGTAAAATAACATGTGCTGGCGAGCAGACTAAGATGACCACACATTCTTTTCATTAAAATAATCATCAATTTTATAGTAGCCTTTTTTCATTGGACCTTGTTTTATTTCTGTCTTAAACTTGTGTAGTGGCAATTCCGTTAGAGTGAAAGGCATTTTATTGTATATTTTTATACATTTCCCAACAAGTGAATTACCGACCTTATTGAGTCTAAGTTTTGGAACGGCAAGTTTGTTTTTATTTCTTGTGTTAAAATTATGGGTGTTACTTTTTTTTTCGAATTTATCTATATTTTTATAAACATAAACGATATTTTCATAAAGATACTGTGAAGCTACAGTTAAAATATTAATCTGCTTAAATAACTCTCTCAGCGTATCACGGGACTTAAGGCTATAAAAAGCTCGAATGGCTCTTTTCTGGAACACAAAAATGGTTTCAATGTCAGCCGCTGAGCTCCACAATAAAAGACCATATGACATGACGCTGTGAAAGTAACTAAAGTAAACCAATCTTGCCGTTTCTACATCAGTAAGTGACTTTATTTTTCTAACCGCATAGGCAGCTGAGCTAAATCTTCCCGCCAGGGCAGAAATATGAGAACCCCATTGTAATTTGTGATCCAAGGTGACACCCAGGAAAACTGTCGAGTTAACTATTTCAACTATTTCATCATTCATAGTGATACTGGTATTAACCTGCTTCACACTGGGCATCGTGAATTTCACACATTTAGTTTTTTTTTTGCATTAAGCAGCAGATTATTAGTGGTAAACCAATGTAATATTTGAGAGAGAGTACTACTTACGTCGACAAATATTGCTCTATGTCTATCAATTTTAAAAATCAATGAGGTGTCATCAGCAAATAATACTATCTCACAAAGATCTTCGGTGTAGTAAGGTAGATCATTTACATATATGAAATAAAAGAGGTCCTAATATTGAACCCTGGGGCACCCCCATAAGTAACGGAGCGCCAGAAGAATCAGTACCGTTAATATTAACTTTTTGAACTCTGCCAGTGAGGTATGATTTCAATAAGGTAAGTGAGTTGTCTGAGACACCACAATGTTCCATTTTTAACAATAAAGTCTCGTGATCGACACAGTCGAAAGCTTTAGATAAATAACAAAAGATACCTATCGCATCCTGTTTCTGCTCCCATGCATCGAAAATATGCTTAATGAGTGCAACTCCCGCGTCGGTTGTATTTCTACCTTTAGTAAAACCGAATTGTTTGTTATGAAGTAACTGGTTATCTGTAAAATGTGACAGCAATTGATAAAAAGTAACTTTTTCAAAAATTTTACTAAGAGCCGGTATTATGGATATAGGCTGAAAATTAGATGGGTCAGTTTTATCGCCTGTTTTTATTAACGGTATAATTTTACTGTGCTTCATTAAGTCCGGAAATACACCTTCATCAACTCATTTATTAAATATTATTGCTAAATTAGACGCGATAGAAGATAATATTATAGATTTTAATATATCAGTGGAGGTACCCCAAAGATCCTCAGTCTTTTTTATATTAAGTTGTCTAAAAGCTTTTATTATTCTATCAGAATCAATATAGTGAAAATTGAATGGAATATTACATATTTTTACACTCGACACAAGAAGAAACTGGGCAAGATGTTTAGAAGAATTTAATTTATTTGATGTAATGAGTGGAATTTTTGAGAAAAATGTTTCAAACGCGCCTGCCACTTCCGTATCACCATTGATGTCACCATTTCTTCCTCTTCCAACTCTTCAGGGCACATCTCTAAGCCTGCAGAACAATATCAACATGCTCGGTATGACGATTCGCTGCGATCTGAATCAAAAGGACTATATCGAAGCCGTGATCAAAACAGCCTCACGAAAACTCGGTGTCCTGAACAGAGTGCGGCGATTCTTTACGCCTGACCAGTTGTGTCTTTTGTACAAGACACAGGTACGGTCTTGCGTGGAGTATTGCTCGCACATCTGGGACGGTTCCGCAAAGTATCTTCTCGATGCCTTAGACGGATTGCAGCGTCGTGCTGTACGTATTATCGGCAATGCAGAGGTAACTAATATTCTCGAACACCTGCAATTGCGTAGAGATATAGCGTCACTCAGCGTCTTCTATCGCTCATATCACGGCGAGTGCTCTGAAGAACTCTTTGACCTTATCCCACCTTCTCCCTTCCTCCATAGGAGTACACGTGCTGCTCTCCGGTGTCACCGCTTCACTGTCACACATATCCCATCGCGCACAAAGAAATTTGGTGACTCGTTTCTTTGTCGCACCTCCAAAAGATGGAATAGTCTACCAGCACATGTTTTCCCTCTTTCCTATGATATGGGGTCCTTCGAACGAGGCGTGAAGAAGCACCTTGTGGGCCGGCAAAGTGAGGTTGACTGATGCTGCGTTGTTTTCACGCTGCAGCAGTTATCTTCGCGTCTGGACTCCATTTCCACTTAACATCAGGTGGTGTGGAGTCATTTGCCGTGCTAAGTATAAAAAAAAAAAAAATGTAATCATTATCGACTTTGAGTTCAAGTATACGATCACGAGACCTTACTTTACAAGTTTCTTTATTAATGACGTTCCAAGTGGCTTTTATTTTATTTTTTGAATTCACAATCTTTGCCCGAATGTATTAAAATTATATAAACAAAACAAAAACATTTTATAAATAGCTTGCCTACTTCTTAACTGATCTTTAGTATTTGTAAAACTATTATGATCAGATGTTAATGACGGTAGTTGTTGACATTGAATTGGCGACTTTGGCTTTCAAAATAAAAAAGTATAAAGTGTTGAATAATTTCGGCGGGCTGGTTAGAACCACGATAGCTCAATTGGAAGAGCACCTGACCCAGTATGTCAGAAGGGTGCAGGTTCAAATCCTGCTTGTGGAAATTTTTTCATCATTGTGTTTTTGTACCAATTTACGTTAATTAAGGTCTTATCTAACTGCCCTTAAAATATAGGATCGTATGGAATACACACGCTGTATATAATTCCAATTCTAATTTTTTTCCTGAATGTTTTGATGAATAATGTTTATAAAGGTGGACTTTTCATTTTTTTTAATATTTAAATCGCAAGAGTTTTCCTCTATTGTCTGAGAGATCAATTTAAATTATTGTAAACAGATTGATTTGGAACAGATTCCAAAGTACAATTAACACAAACACACAAAGCTTGTGAACAATTACTGAGGCTGGTTTTTCTAGTAAAATTTTATCTTGTTACTTCCATTATTTGTCTGACCTCAGAACTGTAATTTTAGATTTGCTCAGTATTAATCATGCTAGAGATAGATACGTGGCTTACGTTACAGTTTGCTGTTTGTCCAGATACTTTGTAAATTTATATTCGCCAACTGTAACCTTTTATATGTATTTCTATAAAGAAAACTTTTGCTCTACATAGGTTGTAACATTGAAAAATATGTTCCGCTAAAATGATAGGTAATGCCAACTTACTCAATTGATTCTAATGTTTATTTTATTACGAAGGGCTAGTTCAAACACGTGCTTTACCAGATACAGACATACTGGTGAAGACGGTCACTCCGAGCTAAAATCTAAGCGCCCTAAAGCTTTCCGCTCTATATATGTATATCTGTCTCGAGCATCGCGGAGAATCTAGATCGACATGGCATATGCTTGAGTGATTCTGAATTCCGTATTTACTTTGTTCAACCATCCGCACTTCTTCACATTTGAAAGCAATATAGCCGACATACATTTAGTATATTATAATATACCCTTGTGATACCTTTCTATAATGAAGCTATTGAAAGCAAATCTTGGGCGCATATAAATAACCAATTCTATGAAAAATCAAGACATTTATCTTACATTTAAAAATATATGGATACTATAACTGCTACTATAAACCTAAGGAGTATGTATCTAATATGAAACCTCAAAAACTTTCATTTAGATTTCTAAATGACTAGTGGCCCGCTCGCGATTTCGTCCGCTTGAAAACACCTGTATCCCATCATCCCTATTGCAGCGCCACGTACCGGGACCAATTGTAAATCTAAACCATTCTCGAATCCACTTAAACACACACAAAAAATTTCATCAAAATCGGCTCAGCAAATACCACAACACTCACCATAGGCCCTGTCAGAATACCAGCGTCGTTGTGGTGGTGTTTGTTTCTCAGCACCGCAACGACACAAAGCTGAGGCAGGGTCCTAGTTGACCTTTACACACACTCATTGTTATAGATAATTTTAATTGCTTTATTTTGTACATATATTTAAAATCTAGTATAAACAGTTTAAAATAAAAGTATTTATATCTCATCTCACACATTGGCGAAATAAGTCACTTGTCAAATTTTCTAACGCAGACCGCGTCAGGTCACAGTTAAGTCCTGAACCTCAAGGGTATCTGAATAATATAATCCATCATCCATAATCCGTAATTTATTATTCCTTTAATAAGAATCTTTAACTGAAGTCTAGGCTGTATGGGCTGAGTCCCATGACCTCCTCCTAAATGAGAGCAGAATACTAAAAAACGAACATTCTTTTTTTGGTTCTTGTTCTGGCTCCACGCGGTTTACAAACAAGCTATAATGACCTCAGTTCGCAGTTACTGACAAAGGACTTGTTACGGGGAAGTGAAGTGTCATCTTTGAAGTTTGTTTTTAGATTTGTGTTAGCCAGTTTAGTAACTAATTAGATAATGTATTTCACATTTCATTATAATAGGACGGGATTTTAATACAAACTATTTAGTTTATCATAGTCCTACCTTTCTTTACCTCTTTTTAACACTCAACGTTTCAGCCGAATTGCACTGGCTGTGGTCACAGAGTGAGTCAAGATATTCTCCTTTGGTCACCCATCCATTGACCTGACATTGCAAAAGTTGTTTAACTTGAAAGATAGCAACGCTTACAATAACTTTTTTTAATTTTTTTTAATACACATTTTTTTACAGGTACTTTTTTGGTGGTTTTTATTAGTATTTTATTTTTTTAATAATAAAATTTTGTTATTCTTTAACCATTATCTGAGTTTCTGGTTCAGTGTCTACTCCACTGTTTGTATTCCTATTGCAGTGGAAACTTTGTTAGCTTATGTACAAACTTAATGCTTTATATTTACTAGTGTTATATTAAGCTGCTCGTTTTCCATAAACAAATAATATAAAAAAGCGCAAGCTACTGCTTGCGTCATCTAGCTCGGCAGGCTTATTACGACTCGCTTATGCGCTGGCCACGGACAATTCGCTACAACAAAAATTCGCGCGAAGCGACCGGCGCCGGCGGCGGCGGGCGGCGCGTCTTGCGAGAAACCAACAAATTGGCCCGAGCGAATCGCGCGGGGCGACCAGCGACCAAAACAAATGTACGAGTTAGTACGGCGCATGCCACGGATTCATTATTTTTCTTTTGCAATCACAATGTAACACGCTTTTATTTATAAAAAAATGGGTCTGTGATAAAAACGCAAAGATTTTTAAATTAAATTATTTTTAACTTTTTAACAACTAAAGCAGTCGGTTGCAATTGTACAATTAACAACTGGTTGTTTTTTTCGGTATTGCAGCTTCCTAAAGAGTATACCTAAACTGAAAGTTGAATGGCCGGCTTGTCGATAATGAGGCATCCAATTATCCCATTTGTAATATTTCTGTTTTCGAGACTCTGAGAGACGCTCGTTACTTTTGGTCAAAATAATGAATAATACATCTCATAGATTATTCGTTCAATTACTTGGGAGGATGAATTTTGATTCGAGTACTAGCCCCCAGCTTCATTTGCATGCAAGAGACATTGACGATGGTTCATTCAAATTTCTGATTATTTTATATCTTGTACCAAATAAAATTGGTTGAAAGTTTAAATTGTAAATGACCTCACTAGCAACGCGAATGACTTTGGAAGTTTTGATTGATCGATCTGAAACAAAAGTAAACCTTAAAGTCTAGTAGGTTTTATTATTTACAGAAATCATAGGTATTCAATATTAACCAATTTTATACATATACTAGTGACCCCCTCGCGACTTCGTCCGCTTAAAAACACCCGTACCCCATGATGGACCCCTATTGCAGCGCCACCTACTGGGTCCAATTATAAATCTAAACAATTCTCAAATCCATTTGAACACACACAAAAAATTTCATCCAAATCGGTCCAGCCGCTTAGAAGGAGTTCAATTACAAACACACGCACAGAAGATTTATTTATTATATATAAAGGTTTATTTATGTACCTACTCATCTATACTTTTAAAAATGGATAAAGTTTATAACTTTGTTTGTTTGAGGAGGTTAACCTATGGATAGACTAGTCCACAATTTTTTTCTCATACGAGGGGTATTCAATAAAAAGTAATAATGGCATATAAACATCTAAACTCCTTGAACAACAAAAAAGTAAATACTGGCAGATAGGCAGGCTTGATAAAATAAAAAAAATAAAATTATTGATTTTCTTTTCTTATTTTAAAAATAGAAGTCATTTGTTTTCGTCGTGTCGGAGCGTGGTACGCAAAATGGATAAAATTAAAATTCACGCCGTAATAAAATATCTCTGCCTGAAAAAATTTACTACTGAACAAGAAAATTTAGAATTGAAAGGAACATTAGGCGTTAATGCATTCCTGTCTCATCCGCAAAGGCAGGCGCAACCGATGGTTCAACCGCGAGTGTGCCAACGCTGTTGATAACAAGTAAGCGGCATACCGCACTTGGATCAGGGGTAAAGCTCTTGGGGATCCCGTAACCAGCTCGCTGAAAGCAGCCTATAATAATGCCACCAAGTCTTTCAAAGCTTACATTAGAGCGGCCGAGTTTAAGAGAGGAAGAACTTCAACTAAAGACGACCCGCGCTCGGGACGCCCTACGACGGCAGTTACCGAACAAATGATATAAAAAAGTTGATAAAATTGTTTTGGCAGATCGTCGTATTACTGTTCGTTTTGTAGCTGAATAACTAAAGATTTCGATAGGAAGTATCCATAGTATTATACATGAACATTTGGGCATGAAAAAAGTATCAGCGCGCTGGGTGCCTAGAATGCTTACAGGCGAGCATAAATAAACAAGACTGAGGAGTTCTCAAATCAATTTGAATTTGTTACAACAAGATCCTGAACGATTTTTGGCTCGCTTCGTAACTATGGATGGCTCCATCATTATCCCGTCGAGTGCAAAGTGTTCTGGTGGTAGAACACAATTTATTAGTGTCACATCTCTTTTTTTCCAAATACCCTCATATTTTTTTTTTTACGAAAATAATTGCAGCATTTTATACACTATTAGTTCACGACCTTGATGCGCTCCATGGGAATCTTGAAACAAAACAACAGTTCATGACTTGGAAGAGGCCGTCGTCTCCAACGCCTAAGAAGTTTAAGGCATTTCCATTCGCCGGTAAGATTATGAGCTCTTTTCTGGGACAGCCAGGGCGTGATAATGATTGAATACCTCAATCATGGAGCCACTATTACGGGGGCCTTTTTCGCAGAACAAATAAAAAAGTATTAAAAGAATTAAAAAATTTTTTTTTGTAACGAACTCGAGGTGGAAAATGTCACGGGCAAAGTGCTAGTATATAATATAAATGTATCTTTTTGTATTTGCGCACTTCCTGTGACTGTTTTTTCATCTGTGTGTGTAATAAAATGGTTTACTATTTACTCTAATGTTATGAGAGTTCGATATTAAAATATTCAAAATTTCAAAATGTTTTATGAATGTCACCACGCCATTCAGTGCGTCAACAAATATATCTATATTTACTCATGTGGCGAGAGCTTGTACTGAGAAGAGTCGGCGACAAATTAAACAAGGGCATTTTTTTTCTTTCTTTTCTTTTTCTTTACATCTTTAAATATTGGAAGAAGCCTTCCCTTTCATATTCATCAGAAGATATTATTTGACAATTGACCAAAATTATAATGTTCCCAAACTGAGTGACAATTTACAAATGTATGGTTCAATGCTACGAGTGGGAGTTCCACCCGAGTTCATCCCGTAATAACACCATTGTAAGACTCTATTTTAATTTCTATCTACCGTGCTACTAATAATAATAAAAAAACTTGAAGTTGGCTAAATGCTAAACGCGTAGCCATTAATTAAGATAATTAATTAATGCTACGAGTATAATATTGATTGACAATTGACAAATGTACTTTAAATTAGGTTATTTGGATTTACAGTCACATTAATTTATAGTAAGAATATGACTGTAACTCAAAACCACATAAAACGGAGTTATAATGTTTTGCCTTGTTGGTGTTGATATATGTAGTTAGACCGATACTATTATTTGCTTGACAGTTCATAAGTATACTACTCATAACACAACTGTAACATTGTTTGATAAAAAACACAACAGAATACTCTATGTTACGTTTGTCTTCGCCATTTTATGAAGTCACTACTATTGATAAGAGGTTAGTTAACTTTTCAAGTTCAGTTTAAGTTTATTTGGATATCTACAAAGTAGCATGAAACGTAGCTCAATAACGAGTCAGGTGAAACGTAGCTCAATAACGAGTCAGGTTCATTAAGGAACGTCAGAAAGCTTATTCGTCGAAACGCAATTGGCTCAATTATCTTTCGCGATGGCTCTGTCCAACCATTCTGGGTGTAGGTTTAAGATATAACCTCTTTGGTCATCTACTGCTTTTTAAAATACTTTTTACTATCATAGCTTCACATATTTATTTAAATACTAGCGGCCCGTCCCTGCTTCGCACGGGTAGACTTTTTTTAATTTATTTTTAATATAGCCTATGTTACTCAGCGCTAATGTAGCATTCTAATGGTGAAAGAATTTTTTTAATCGGTTCAGTAGTTTTTGAGTTTATTCGTTACAAACATACATACATACAAAAATGCAAAGTTTTCCTCTTTATAATATTAGTCTATTAATTAAATCTTCAGTGCGTGTGTTTGTATCTGAACTCCTTCTAAACTGAAAAAAGAAAAAAGAAAAGAAATTATTTATTGACGATCACACAGACATAACAGAAAAAAAACAATGAATCAGAGAACATTACAAAAAAATATCATTAAAACTAATACAAAAATAATAATTATATAATAAGTTAATGACTGAAACATCATTCATGGGTGGCCTATAAATCTGACGCCTTGAAAAAAATAATTTGGTATAAAAATAGATTTTTTTACTTATATTCCTAGTATCACATACCCGTGACTTCATCGGCGTGAACAACCGTATGAATCGCAGGTAAATATCGCAAATGTTGAGCAAACTTACGAGCGGCTAGCACCCACATGGGTGACCAAATTTCCCCGCTTTTCCACCGTGCTTCAACACGTTACGCCGTTAGCCCCAACTGCTATCAGGAGATTGCAGTCGTAAAAACGAGCCATGTCACAAGCTCCCACTTAATTGCCCCTGAAAAAGCTACGCAAAAAAGTATTGGAAGCGTCAACGCATCGAAACATCCCGAATCTGTCTGGGGCACCCTTGTAATCGCTAGATAATGGGTGCGGATTGAAAAATCATCTCGGCTATATGTTAAGGGTATGCGTGACACCTCTACTGCGCAGCCATTTGTCAAAGTACCCCCACACAGCTTTAGATTAGTCGTTATTAATGACAGCGACCCATTTTGTGTGTGTGAGTTTAATTATTTACCTACGTTTGGGGTTGTTATAACCCCTGTATTTTAATAACAAAATACAAAAAATATTTTACGAAAAAAGGTTCTTAAATCTTAATTGCCTACCTTAGCCATGGTATCAGCATCATTTAAATGTACTTTCCTTATTTCAGAACCATTCATACTTAATTCAAATTGACATTCAAATCCAAAATCATTAATTTAATTTAGGCAACAAGTAGCTCTTATGAATTTCACTATGGCTATGCCATCGGTTCGTAAGTCTACACAGGGCGGGAGACCTTGTACTGAGAAGAACCGGCAAGAAACTCAGCAAGGGCGTTTCTTTTCTCCCTTACAGCGTTTAGTTATTGGAAAGTTGTTACTAATACTAATAATATACGCAAAATAAATTAATTCAATACACTTAACTAAGAAGTCGCAACATGCAAACTAAAAAAACTTTTTTTAAATTAATTCCATTTATTTAGTTAAATCCAAAATTGAGCGGCGCTACTGTCACTGTATATAGCTTAAGTGCAAGTTGAGAATAAAAAAGTTAAAGCGCTCTACTGTCAAATTTCAAAAATGACATTATGACTTTGAAGAACTAGATGT
Source organism: Eudonia truncicolella (assembly GCA_949315975.1). NCBI lineage: Eukaryota > Metazoa > Arthropoda > Insecta > Lepidoptera > Crambidae > Eudonia > Eudonia truncicolella. The sequence goes on along the minus strand of OX438835.1, from coordinate 13,571,715 downwards.
GCGTTAATCTAACACCTTTAAACGAGTATAATGTATAATCTGGATCTCGGAACCGGCTCCAACGATTTTCATTAAATTTGGTATGCAGGGGGTTTCGGGAGCGATAAATCGGTCTAGCTTAGTTTCATTTTTAGAAAACAATATATTAAAAAACGAACAAAGTTCGGTCATCCAGGTACTCTAATACCGACCAATTCTTGTATGTATACAATCTGTCCGGGGAAGTAGTAATCAAACTTTAAGAGCGTGATCTATGAACAATTTTATCGATAAAAATATCTCAATCAGCTGTTTTAGTTAACTGATAAAATTATTTTGCTTACAAAAATACGAATACTTTGCCGATGAAGTGGATTCTTTACGATAACCGTAAGCGAAAAATGCAATGGCTGACCTCAGGTCAAACGCCGCAACAGTGTCCTAAAGCAAAGCTTACCAATAAAAAGGTAATGGTAACTGTTTGGTGGTCTTAGCGTGGTGTTATTCACTATAGCTTTCTCCGATCTGGTCAAGCAATAACGGCAGATGTCTACTGTGCCGAACTTCGAACAATGATAGCAAAACTAGCAATGAAACAGCCCCGACTCATGAATCGATCTTCACCATTATTGCTTCATGATAACGCGAGACCTCATGCAGCACGAGAAACCGTTTTAACTCTACAGGAACTGCAATTAGAAACCATTCGTCACCCTCCGTATTCGCCAGACCTTGCTCCAACGGACTACCATTTTTTTCGTGATTTGGACAATTTTCTACATGATAAAAAGTTTTCTTCTCAGGAGGCAGTACAAAATGCTTTCACACAGTTTGTCGAATCTAGATCACGAGAGTTCTATCGCAAAAGCATAACCTTCCTATTAGATGGCAGCAATGTATCGATAATAATGGTAATCATTTTGATTAAATAAATATGTTAAATTAAAAAAAAAACGAATTTCAATTTTTCAGTACAAATCGGAAATTTCATACTTTAACCCCTAATATTATACTTCTGCTAACGTGATGCTTCTCTATTCCTTGTATATAAACAAAGGTAGGTACACATTAATCTTCATTCAATGGGATTCAATCCAAGGAATTATTTTAAACGTTCATCAATCTTGGTTTCCAAGTGCTTTGTTTAGGGTTTTTGATCATGGTGAACCGTAAGCGCAGTTGCCCGGTTTTTAAACGGTCGTGGGTCAGAGCCCCAATTGAGTAAATAAATTTGATATAAGTTTTTAGAACAATGTAGCATTTACAAAATGCAAATAACACAAAAAAGACAATATCAAAATGTTTTTTATTTTATACGTTTTTTTATCAATTACAAAATATGTGTATATACTCATCATCACCTATAGATGATAAATAACAAGAACGTAAGACATTTTAAACACGTATTTAGCCATTGTTTAACTTTAAACACTGTTACTACCTATGTGTTTACGAATTAATGAAGTGCAAAAGATTATTGAATAATGAAAACAACACAGCTCGATATAGCAATCAATACAATCAATATCATTATAACTATCTATAGCTATAAATAAAGGTACTGACAAAAACTCTGTCCACATAAACTAATTACTCCGCAGCCCGGAGCAAAAAAAAACGGCAAAAATTTCAATTCATACAACAGCACTGCCAACTCATCAATAATTATGGAGGGTTCCGGACAGAGACGGGCGCTCAGATAGGCCCTTATAAAAGGTGTACGGTTGGAGACGCGCCAAACGGCGGGCGGCGGGCGACATGCGACGTGGGGCCTACATAGTGCGAAGTGGCTGATTCTCAACGACCGATAACTTTTGCAGGTTGGCAACGCTGTTGACAACCGAATATAAGAACATGCCTTTGTAACAAGGTACCCCATTTGTGTCTATACACGGATATATTGTGTTAGATTTCGTTTAAAGATTAAAAAGACTTTTGTAGACACATATAGGTATTTACATATTTTGCCCAACACTGTCGGCCTATGAAATCATCAGCCTATGAAAGTTCTACTGTTCGAATCAGCCCTTCCCACATAAGCAAAGGAAGTGAGGAGTTTTTTTTTATGTGTAACATCTTTTCGCCTTGAACATGCTTTTGTAACAAGGTACATAATTTATAACTATATACACAAATTATGTGGGTTTGATTCGTTCAGAGATTATATGACTTATTATGAGATAGCCATCATTATTCTTTTTTCAAACATTCTTGAAAATCCATACTTTATCCGTACGTAATATGTATGTGCAAATCAATTCGGATGATTATTTTGACAACCTTCTTCGAAAATCCTGGTCATTTACAAACTCATGACTGTCATGCTCTTCAATGTTACCTATTTTTTTTAGTGATGATAAGGCCAATGATGGGAGCGCACTTTACCCGGGATCCTCAACTAGTGAGGCACTGGCTATCTTATCTCTAGCTGCCGGAACACAACAATACTACAAAGATTGATGTTATGGCGACCTATTTAGATAAGATGCTGGTAGCTAGTCAGGCGGAAAAACAAGCCCTACCACCGCAACCAAACCGAGTACACAGACATATACTCCCCGGTGGGAGTCGAACCCGAGACCTCTGGGTCTAAACCGGTGGTCTTAGCCACTAGACTACAGAGGCGGTTAAATTGAAATTGGAACGAACTTTAGAGACTTTACTTAAAAGAAGTAAACTTCGATACATGGCAACCAAGGAGGTAACATATTTCAGTTTCGAACTGGCTAGCAAATACTCGTAATTCAATTGAATCAACTGACCGATTCGAATCAAGCGATGATTCGAATCAACATAAAATCACATTCGATTCCAGTTTTAACCGTCATGACTCGAATCATTCGAAAAATCGAATCATTCGAAATTTATTTTATTGTGCCTGTACTTAAATTAATTTATGATAGTTACCTTTCATTTACCTTGGTTGCCCACTATTTTTGAGAACTAAAAATTTGACCAGTTTCTTGACAACTGTACTTTTACTTATTTATTAATAAGGGGCGAACAGAACCATTTAATATTTCAAGGGGCGAACGGGTCCATTTATGGTATGAGGGGCGAAACTTACGGGGCGAACGGGTCCGAGACCAGTAAGCTGACTGAAGTGAAAAGACCGGACAAGTGCGAGTCGGACTCGCCCACCGAGGGTCCCGCACAAAATGGGTACATTATATATAGTTCAGGAATCGAGTCTCGAACTTTTCCCGACAGCTAGGTACTACATACACCAAAGTTATTAGGCACACATATAAAAGAGGGAAAAGGTATTTCTTTTTTCATTCTTCGTCATAAATCGAAAACTATACATCATAAAAATAATTAAAAATCTGTTTAAGCTTGTGCAAATGATACCCCACATGACACGGTTTTAACTGACTTCATAATTTGTACACACGCCTGCACATCGACCTACCATAAACTGTCAAATTTCCTCAATAGACTTTGAACTTTGTGCCTTAATAATATGGTTGAAAATGTATTGAAGAAATTTTTAAGGTAGGTTGAAGTGCAGGCGTCTGTACTAGGATATTGGCACCAGTGTTTAACAGGATCAGTGACCGACATTTTGTACCTTTAATAATTACAAATAGCCGACCTGTAACTGATAATTTACTTCATCAATAGAAATACAGCCCACCTGCTTCCTAATTATCACCCACTAAAATTTCAATTAAATTCTATGTTACTTTTTGGCGACGAAAACTAGTGTCGAACACTAAGCTTAGTGTTTCGAATACTGCCACTACGAAAACTAAGTCCTATCCGAAGCACACAATAAAAAATAAAGTTGCATTTTCTCTCGTTACCTTTGATTAATGATCGAAGCTCGTTACATAATCTAGGTATTTCAAGTCTACGTGCCGTCAGTTGGACTTAGGCACCAATCAAAATTGCTTTGATCAATCGTTTCCGTCTGTGGTTTCCGAGCCATCACAACCGGCCTTCAAGACAGATCATACTGTCAATGTATCTCACCTGGACGCAAGGCACCCTAAATATTTTGTTTTCTATAAATCTACTACTTGAAGCCTATCACTACAAATAAATTTTAATAGACATTATTGAAATTTGATGAGTTAGGATGTGATTTCGGGTGACGTAAAACGCAAAGTCGCACAGCACGCCTAAAATAATATATAACTAACATTTAATTAATATCTATGAACATACTAAGTAATAATAAACCAAAAAATATAAAAAAGCTAACACTTTTAAAGCTGCTTTAAAAAATATTAATACAGCTGAAGTTTGAACTACTTCAACAAACGAAACAAATGTTCAAATACGACGGCACGTATATTTATTTGCATAATACACTGGTAAATAATTAAGACCTAATTTATTAATGATTTAAAACTATTTTGTAACACCTAAAATTTGGAGCTCAATGGCTCAGTGGTTAACTTCTCTGCGATTGCTGACGTTAAGAAAAAAAACAAAGGCCGGTCATTGGATGGGTGACCAAAAAATATATCATCTCGAGCTCATCCATGATTTAGAAGCAGTCGTTAACAACCACCAATCAGCACTGGGCTCGCGTGGTGGTTTATGGCCCGTTCTCCCTATCCATCCATTTAGAGAAGGCTTGTGCTCCAGAATTGGGGGCATTTAAAATGAGCTGTTGATGGTGTGATGATAACCTTTAATTATCTTGGAGCCTCGAAGTAAAAATATAGAAAAAAAACAATGACTTAACCTACATGTTTTAACAATAACTTGATTATGTATTGTTACCTTGTTTAACTCCTTAAGCTATATTTTAACTAATGGGTGACAAATTTCAACGAGCCACATTATACATAGCCCTGGGAAGGCCGCTATCATCTGTCAGGCTTCTCACACAGGCAGCGCTCAAATTGAGGATGGCCGACTTATTGCCGTTTGATAATGCCGCGCTTAGCTTACGCCCAGGTGAAGAGCTATACAGCACCTCACACCTGAAAACAATTCTAATAAATGTTACAAAACTTTCAGTAATTTGGGTTACATCAAATTCAAAATATTTTTTTATATTAATTGTTTACAGGCAATTGTAAAGAAGTAAAACTTATAACGCTGGGCAAAGGCCTCCATTATTGAATTCGATTATTGGCATAATAATCACCACTTGGGAAGGTCACCGGGTTGGCGATCACAAACCCGGGTTATGGTTATTATTTAAAAAAAACAGAAATACACTTTCCCAGACCAGGGGCCCGACCGCCTAACTCGATTGCTTTGGCTACGTGTATAGTTTATGACGTCATCTTGCCATCTAGCTAATAGGTATAGGCATATATCGAAAGCTATATAGCCTATAGCTTTCGATATTGCTTTCATAGGTGGTACGAAATGATAAGATGACGTCATAAACTATACACGTAGCCAAGGCAATCGGTTAGGCGGTCGGGGGGCAGGGCATTGAACCTGGACCTCCGTATGTTGGGCCCTTTGCCATCTGGCCACCGAGACGTTACTCAGTTACATATATACACTAAAACAAAAAATATGTTTTGATTACAAAAAGGTTCGTAACAGGCTTTTTTTGGGACCAGCTGTTGTGTGATGGCAGTCGTTAAACCAATTCACGTCGGTGCTCCGCTTTTTTTCATAAAACTCTTTATTTTTATGTTATTGTGTTATTACTCTACACAGCACAACTCTACAAAAAATATAGAAAAAAGTAATTAATTCAAAAATATTAGCTTGGAATCCTCTCTAAAAGCCTGTCTCTGACAAAGTAGCTTATTATGTATGTGTAACTATGTTGTATATGTATTTGTATATTTAATTCACTTTTTTATCATTATTTTGTTCGGTTGTGTGTGCTTGTTTGTCATCATAAGGTCTCACTGGAGATCAGGGTATCTAGTGTGAGTTTCATTTGACATTCGATTACGTAAAGAAAAAAGAAAAGTGTGGCAAAATTTTAAATTTTCTTGTACACCGCCAAATTGTTACTATGTAATTTATTAGTTTTTTCTTTTGTTCATATTCATGTTTTATAGTGTTGCAATAAAAGTATTATCTATCTACCTATCTATATCGCTGGGAGGCGCTGCTTTAATGCCACAATAATTTTCCTTTTCGTAAACGTAATCGAATGAATACGGGTAATAAACAAAAAACACCATAGGCAGCCAGCGTTAATTTACAGCCATCTCAATGGTGAGTTGGGATCTATTTGCTTAAGATGCTGTTATAAAAAATAACTTAACTTTCTTCATAAAATAAGTACAGAAACGGACTTCTTGGCGGGAAAGTGAAGCGTCATGTCTGCAGTTTTGTTTAATTTTCTAAGTGTTAAGTCGAATATATGAATGTGAAATTATGGTGGATTATTAACTGTTAAGTGTTCGTGAGTGTGCATGAGTGATGGCAAATGAAACAAAACAGTGCAACGTCACTTTACAAATTCTCTCAAGAAGTCCGCGTGAGGACCTAGTAAAGCCCCCACATCTTTACTGAGATACTCGAGGAGTTGGGGGATATATTATTTCGCACTTCCCATTCATCATCATCATACAGGAAGGAAATATTGTTTATTTATTACTTGTAAGAAAAATTACTTTGACACTGGCTAAATATGCTAATCGCACGAAGCCATCAATTTAAAGGAAAAAAAAAGTACACATACCTAAATTTTCACACCTTTAACAAAAGCTAATGGTGGCAATTCTCTGTATAGCAATCACTAATATTTTTGCCAGTTTCTATTCGCGGTATCGACTTTTTGTCCCGCTTAGTTAATTAAAAATCAAAAGTTATACCGAAATTGTTTGGAAGTACGAGTATTCAGAAAGAAGATAAAGTACTTACTGTGTCTCAACTATCTGTACTCACTCTTTGTCTTTCTCCATCATCTAACTATCCCTTTCCCCCTTCCAGGGCATTAGACCGACAGCATCAAGCCTGCACCGGATCGAGATAATCCCGTAATTTGCAGGTGCAATTTTATGAGAGTTTTGGGTGCTCTTATCCCAATATCGGAAACTGCGATAGGCAATCATCACTTCACTACATAGTATAAAACAAAGTCGCTTCCCGCTGTCCCTATGTATGTATGTAAGCTTAGATCTTTAAAAGTACGCAACGGATTTTGATGCAGTTTTTTTAAAAGATAAAGTGGGTTTTTTTTTAACAGATAGACAGATTCAAGAGGAAGGTTTATATGTATAAATACATGCATAATATAGTAGTAGAGAAACACTGATAATTTTAGGTTTCACATTTTTTTGCGCTTACATTGCTAACGCTGGCTAAACCAATATTAAAAATAATGTACTACAGTATTGTACACCTTAAAAAGGTCTACAAAAAAGTCCGCAATAGTATATGTCTATCTCTTAGGGATAACCCACAATATTATTTTTTTATCTTTTACTTTTTACTAGAAATAATGACAAACTTGGACTTGGACTTCCGCGGTGTTAGAACTTAGGCGACGATTTGTCTTAATTGTCTCTTTTATCAAATTTTGTGTAAATGTCAATAAGCATATTTCTATTCTATTCTATTCAAACATAGACAACCTCTAACGGACACGTCGCAACAACAGCGCTCGGGCTTGTACTAGATGGTCCAAGATTCGGCGTCCGTAAGAGGGTCTATATGGGCGTTGCTCGAGCGCCTTAAGCTGACCCTCTGCAGTCTCCTTATTTTGTTGTATAGCGATATACTTGTTTATGAGTAGGTCTGTGTATGAGTGGCTCATAAACGAATATCTCTCTCATTCCATAAGTGTCGTTGCAACTAAGGGACTACGGTGTACGAATGGCGTCTTATACGATTGTCTGACCATCTGTCACTATTATGATATTATTCGGTTTAGAAATATTACAATGTATACAATGGCTTATATCAAAATTTCACGTTCAATTATATTTTGAAGGTAGCCGCGGGACGATCTCGGAATCTTTGAAATAGATTAATCTCCCACTGATAAAGATCAAGACGAATGGAAGGGTGGGATCTTAAAGGTCTCGGACGAAGGTAGAACAGACGTTTGGAACAATCTCAACCTCTTTATAGAAAATTGGTGGTAGACCGTCAAAGATCAATACGTAAATTAGGGTTTACTCCATTTCCATTTTTATCAGACCTTTGTGGCCTCCCTTAAAAGTCTGGAATGAATGGGAAGACATTAAAACTAAAACAAATATCTAAAAAGTACAAATAGGAAAAAGAGCCATATTTTGTGATGGAAAGCACTTGCGTATGCATAGACAAAGTGCCTATAGTGCGGCTTGTTTTCACGATTCGATCGTAAACTACAATTTGTATAGCATCGAAGCAGCAGTGCCGCTTAGTGACAAACTTGTGGAACCAACTTGTCAGAAGTGTCGCTGCTTTGATACCTCGTTAACTTTTAGATCGAACTTGAGTTGACTTTAAGTCGATAGAATAGTGGCAAACTGTTTTATTCGTCATTATATTATGCAACTTACCTCGTCTGTTTGGTGTCCACTGCCAAGCGCTTGTTTCTCTCTTTTTTTGAGGGATTTTGCTGATTTCCTAAGGCGGCATTTTCAGCGTCACCGGTTTTTTTGGGGTCCGCGAGAAACTCAAAGGGTCAGAGGGTTTATAGAGGGAATGGCATCACACTAGCGTGTCCTATTTCCCTATTAGATTCTCCGAGGGGTTTGGATCGAAACGGGAGCGGAACAATCCAGGGGCGCCCCCATTGGCTAGGACCTTGACTCGGTTTGATCGAGTCGTAAACCCACCAGTAGGCCCTGCTTCAATGCTATAGAAATTCTCGTTCCTCTCGTTGACGAGATCGAATGGTGAATCAAGTGGTCAAGTTAACAAAAACGAGAATTTTTATAGAATAATATACAACTCACTTCCTTTGTCACCGGGATGCGCTGCTACACGCCATAAAAAATATCGTATTTCATTAAATTCATTTAATTACGTATTTGGGTTAGTTATGTTGCAAATACAAGACAATGAAATTAATAAATAAATTATAAATAAAAAATATGTTAAACAAAAGTGACACTAATTTTAACAGCTTTCTTGCACAGCCAGATAAATTACTTATATCGACTGCGACGTCAAAAAAAAATACTTCAAAGAACATAATCGAAATCGTGATTCTAATTCCAGATGTTTAATCGAATACGTGAATGGAATTACATCTAGGAAAAATACAATTTTATCCACATCTACTGAAGTATATTTTGCTGCACAACACAAATTAATAGGTAACAAGGAGAACGTAATATACACGGCTGGTTGTGCAAGCGTACATGGGATTATACGTTCGAAAGTGTATTAGACAAAGTTTGGTCGACCCGGAACGAACAGGTCGATAGAAAATATGAATTTAAAGTTTCTAGAAGTGGCCATCAAAGAATTGAATTTTTAAATTGTCAAATAATAACATGCAATAGTCTGAGTCTGAAACAAACTCCCAGAAGAAGCAATTAGTCTCAGACCAAAATTTAAATCAGTTAACAATCCGACAAGGTTATCTCTCTACAATTAAAAATAGAATAACTTTTGCTAAACTATAAAAACTGTCTTGTCCATTGCGAAAAAGTTCTTACCAATTGTATTTATTATAATTGTTCGTCTCCTCGTCACATTTCTACAATGTTATTACCCAAATTATCTTTAGAAGCGTAAAGTCTCTCAAATTTCGTCAATAAACTTTGAACTTTATGCCTACGACATAGGTATGTTTGAACATTTTGTTTTAAAAAAATTTACAGTTTTGGATAGGTTCATGTTCATTTTTTTTAACTTATTCATGTTTGAATAAGTTAAAAAAAAGTCTTACTTGTCAAACCAGTCAACCGTTCTAGTAGGTTCTACGTCCTCGCTCGATAGGTGCACGGCTTAGGTGCACGGCGATCTAAGCAACGTTCTCTAGTCACGTCCGCCGCGTTTATCGCGAACACGTTCGGCTACTGTAATAAAAACTTCTCTTAAATGAAATATTTAATGCCACCCTCCCCCCACCCTATTCAACCCGATAAATAGGCGTGTTTACTTTTTATTTTCAAAACCAACCCGGTTCAGCATTTTTGATCGCGCCCCGCTAATAGTGCTGAGAAATGTGCACGCTTTAGTAAAGAGTTTCTGGTTAGTTTTTTAGCGTTATCCTAAATGAGGGCAGCTCCAAAAATAATAAGCATTCCTTTATGAAGAAAGAGAGAGAGAGAGATAAGATTATTCGAGCTTGTATTAAAGTTATTTTTTTCATTTTCTTTTTTATTTCTGCCAATTTTGTTTGTCAGGATACCAACTTTTGACTAGTGTTTTAAGGATTTTAATTTAATTGCAACACGTATTTAATGAGATAGACTTACCTACTAGTAATTTGGGAACGGTTTTCTTTTCTCTTTGTAATTTCAGCGTATTTTTTAATTAGAATAGAGTCTGCGATAATTCATTTGAAATGCAAAGAATCATTTTGATTATATATTTACGAATATTAATTTAATTTTTTATTTTTATGACATTATAGAATAAACAGATATTATGCAACTTCCCGATCGGAAACATAATGTATACATTGTGCCTTTTGTATTATTAACTATTAAATATACTACTAGTACCTACTACTATAGTAATATCGTATACTCCTAGTGACTTACAAATAAACAAAGAATAAGCTTTGAACAGTTATTCCGTGTTTTGTCCAATTTAAAATTACGTTTACATAACAGGAACAAAATACGGAATAACTATTCCGACCTTATTCTTTGTTTATTTGTAAGACCCATATAGTAGTATCCTCAATAGGGGCAGGCAAGAGCCGATTAGCTAAAAGTTCTTAAGCACAAAGAGCTACAAAAAGAACTAGTAAGACTACAACGTCATACAAGAAAAAATTTTGCATTCCAATAACAATAGAATGTTAAACGGGGTTTAACGTGTGCCGATTCATCACATACTCACGTAATCGCACGTAGTTAATAAATCAAAATAAATAAAGTAAGATTGAGCATTGCACGGAGATAAGACATGTTGTATTTAATATATAAGGATAATACGTACTTAAATAAATCAGTGTATTAACATCATTTCTACGGTTCAATTACACTCCCTGTTCGCCCGGTATAAACGCATTGTGATTGCCCTTGTGAAAATGAGACGCGTGTTTATTAGCCGCCACAATAATGTATTGGAAGCGCTCAATAAATAATTGCTTTACTTGCGTCTCGTCTTCGCCACAACAACAACCTGCTATATAATGCTAAAGTGTGAGTTTTGTTAACTATCCCTATTGATTCGATTACGTTAACGAAAACGAAAATTTGTACGGTATTTTTTTTATATTTTACGGGTAAGTACAGTGCCTTGATCTCACCTGATGCAAAGTGATGATACGGCAATGATGGAAGCGCACTTCACCCGGGAACGTCAACTAGTGAGGGCACTGGCTTTCTTATCTCTAGCTGCCGGAAGACAACAATGCTACAAACATTGATGTTATGGCGACATATTTAGATAAGATGGTAGCTAGCCAGGCATTAAAGCGGCCGGCGCCTTCTGGTGGAATACGTAGAGAGAGTAAAAAAAATCCATGTAAATTCTCATTTTCGTTAACGTGATCGAATGGCGAATGAAACTCGCACTAGGCACCAGAGGTCATGGTCTGCAACCAGGGCCCCAAGTCTTTTTATTTATTATCCTACTAATACAAAGGCAGTGGAGTAATTTTTGACATTTGGCATTTGGCAATCCGCAACTGACTTAAGGACTAATAGCTGCCCATCGCTCTGTTATCCCACTGCTATTGGTCTATTAGGTAGTCCGTCCAGGACACCCGTTTGTGCTATGTGTTGCAGTAGTTGAATAAGTAATGTGGTGGATGAATACGCTGCCTCGCAAATGGAGTCGTAACTCCGCGAAAGCAATCAGCCCTTGACTGCAACTGCTTGAATGGCAGCTAATTACTGCTAAAATACTATACCTACAAATACCTTTACGAATTCTGCCTTATGCTCCGTTAAACATTTTGTTATAACAACGTTCTTTCTTCCTGCTGGACTTTGTTTTCAACGTCTCACTAATTTGAACAGCAAAGTTAGTCACTTATTAATTAAAACTTTCACTTTGGGATCAAACGAATAAGCTTATCCACTATAAAACTACACAGCTCTGTAACGGTGGAGGTCTCGTACGTTGTTATAATTCAAAATTCATCAGGACCCCTTAATTTTAACTACGGTGATACGCGGGTCAGACTACTAATTTGCAAAATTAGACTCCATAGAAAATTACCGTGTGTTACATCTGTCCAAATGAAGGCGCAACTTTCTCAAACAGTCCAGTCAAATATTAATTCAGGTCACATTTTCCGCTTCGAATGTCCGCGTTTGTCGAGACACAACTTTCGGACCATCGGATGTGGAATGGTTTACTTTGGACTTCGTGTTTGTCTATTTATGTAAATTGCTTGTGACTTTGTAGTATGGTCTGTGGCGACAGGCTAACGTAATCCTCAACTTCACGCACGAGCTCTGATTAATTGTAAGGACCTTTGAAAAGGGTGCACATGATTTTTTTTTAATAAGGACAACCTTTTTGGGACACAAAGTAAATTTTAAACAACGAACATGAATATTAAATTGTTTTGTAAACTATGTTCATTATGCTTTATGAAACTTTCAGCGATGTGCCGCGAGCACCGTTGTTTGTAATACTAATACTTGATTTAAATATAGAGCCAAAACAGGAGTCATGTTCATGTAAAATGTTACAAACAATAAATAAATTAATACATAAACTACAATGCGAAATTTAATTCAATTGTAGTGTAGTAAAAAAAACAGCTCGATGTAAACGATAAAGTTTTATATCGCTGCTTAAGAGTCCAGTTACCGAAATTATTGATAATAATCATTATTGATACCAAACTAATTACTTTGTAACTTTAATAACTCGGTGGTGACACTTCCGGTCGTTTTGTTAATTCATATATTTTTTTGTATGCCATGTATCATCAAATTTTGTTATTGGCGCAGCGGCTGGCGCGTTCATTTTGCGGTCTTAGAAGTTAAACACCTTTCGCAATGCCAGCCACTGGATTGGTCACTAAGTCTCCAATCATATCTCGGGATCTTCCTTGTACTATACATTTCCTCGATTACATGCAACGTTTGTGCGAGTTACGTACGATCTTACAAGTTAAACAACTTTTGCAATGCCTGGTAACTGGATGGGTGACCGAAATAAAAGTATCTTCGCGATTTGGTAAACACGTTAAAAAACCGTTGGCCCTGTTGCAGTTAAAAGGCATTAATTATAGGTTTAACTTTGCTGTTAATAGCAACTTGTTCTTAAGTTAAACCTCTTACACCCGTTTGCACTAAACTTATGAATCGCCTAAGTCTTTGCCTAACTATTACCCGGTCAAGTTAACTAGGCACTTGAGTGTAAGCAACGTTTTCGAGCCAAGTGCTGAGTTAACTTGACCGGGTAGTAGTTAAGCCAAGACTTAGGCGATTCATAAGTTTAGTGCAAACGGGTGTAAGTGTTGTTTGGACGTGTTTATTTTTAAATTCTATATTAATTAGTAATATTAAGGACGCTGCATTGATAAAAGTGTAAACAGTAATATAGGTCGAATACACAGTTCTAGTATAGGTATGTAGCGGAGACGCCTGCCGATAAGGACTACAACAAAAACATTTGAAGCCGCATAAAAACTGTTGGTAGGTACCCGAAATATCGATAAACTATTTGGTGCAGACGATAAATCTTTCAGCGACGTCACGACGTCAGTCGTTAGTATTCGCGTCGCGGGCGGTTGGCGATAGCTGGAGGAAAAACAGGAAAAGCGGGTGAGCGTTGACAACGGATGCACAGCTGACTTTTGGGGGAATGCTCTTTTTTGACAGCACAAGTTCAGAAAGAATCACAGATAACCGACAGTTAAGATACTATTCAATACCCGTTACCTGATTGTGATGATTCTTGATTGTTTAAGCATTATATCAAGACGCCCTACTCGTAGAACTAGGGTAAACGACGACCCGGTTCACACGCGCTCTATATCAGGTACACACATGTACCTGGGCGCTTCTCCCCACCCCCACGACGCCGACGCGATCAACCCGAGCCGAGGTCCAGCCATTAGAGGCGCCCTCGAGTTGTTAAGCTTCCGATCCGATCCAAACTCCTCGGAGAACCTAGTAGGGAACAGGGACACGCACTAGTGCGTGATGTCATTTCCACAGGAACACGTCTAACGGTGCTTCGTTTCAGATAGCTTGAGGAACTCTTTAAGTTTTTCGCCGCTCCCGTAAAAGTCCGGTTTGAGGCAATTAATTTTCTTATAAAAAGTATACTTTTTTATTTTATTAATTTTATATACAAGTAAGCACTATCTTTACGTATCTTAGGCTGTTATGAGAAGCAATAGACTTGTTAGATTTATTGTGTTTTGCTTCAAAACGAAACACCAATAATAGGTAATTACAACCACTGTTGGTACAGACGTCGGCACATCAACCTATCCAAAACTGTCAAATTTCTTCAATACATTTTCAATCATATGTTTATGGTATAAAGTTCAAAGTCTATTGAGGAAATTTGACAGTTTGTGGTAGGTTGATGTGCAGGCGTGTGTACATGAACAGTGCGCAGTACCTTTGATAATACGTAATCATAATAATGTAGTTAAATTAGTTCCAATTAAATGTTTTTCTTATGTAATTAATGAAATTGTACTGTATAAACTGTCAAAATTTCTCAATAGACTTTGAACTTTATATCTACGGCATATGGTTGAAAATGTATCGAAGAAATTTGACAGTTTTGGATAGGTCGATGTGCAGGCGTCTGTACAAACAGTTAAGTTAAGTTGCTACGAACAAAATGGATCATGTTATCTGGAAATAAATAAATATTATTATTGCTGGTAAGCGCAAACATAGGTGTGCAACGACAACGCTTGGAAAGATGGCCGAACGCGCTTAGAGGAGATCTCCATTTTTGGTCAATTGATAGCTAATACCGCGATACGAATGTTAAAATCTGTAAGAGACCACGCGCTGGTGGTCCAGGCCCGTGTTCCAGTCAAGTTCATCCACCGGCCACCAACCTGGTGCCGGTTCAGACTGCTCGCCCGCCTACCGGACACGTGGACATTGCCCTCGTCGCCATCCCTCGCAGTTCGAAACCTCGCCTAGTATAACGCCAATAAAAAATACAGTCCACTACAAAATAATAGCTTCGCCCGCGCCATCATTTTGTGAGTTCTACGAGCGACATTTAAAATTGATTTCTAATGACTATCATCGTCATCAGCTAATTTTTATGTACTGGTGGGGTACTAGCCTTCCCTATGTATGGATAGGAAGAACGGGTCATAAACAACATGCAGGCTCAGTACGGATTAGAGGTTGTTAACGACTTCTAAATGCAGCTGGGACCAACTTCCGAAGCATAGAGGAGCTCGAGATGATAACATTTTGATCACCTAGCTAATGACTGGCCTTTGCGAAACTTGCTTAATCAATCGCAGACCGGGCGCGTTAACCATTGCACCATCGAAACGGGTAACTTGGACCACCTTACAGAATCCGATACCAACAATATGGTTTCATCATCATCATCATCATCGTCTCCCCCAATGATCTCCACAACGACCGGTTTATAGTTTGCTGGTTTAAAAATATATAAAACGTGTAGGTACCTAATGTATTTTTTTTTTAAAACATCATGATTACATGACATTATTGTTATTATCAACAAAGTTAAATATTGGATACTAAAGGACAACAAAAGCATAGCATTAATCGCATTAATATTTACTCTAATAAAGGATAATTTAATTGAGAATTACAAGCGGATAAGGATGATAATAATCATTAGCAAATTAAGATACGCACTCCGAACTTATTTCGCGTCTGTCAATTAAGGATTAATTAATCAAAATTTTCGCTGACAAATTTTTAATATCCCCACCGTCTCGATATGAAGCAGAATCGCCAAGCTCCATCGTTATCAGGGAAGGACTTGTATCTAAATATCGGATGATAAATCACTGTGACATTTCGCCGAGTGACGGCGACATCGGTCGTTAGTGGCACGCCCAGCGCCGCCTGCCGATAACACGCAAAAACAGGAAAACCGAGCGAAATGGCCGACGCGACGTTGCGTATTTTGTACGCATACTAGGTTTTTATGTTCCTGATACTTTTGTCGCAGGTAATGGAGTGAGAGGACACTGGTGCTGAGACGGACGATGTTGGTGCGATCAAAACTTGCCTATTTGATGTAAAACATCATTTGAGGTGGTGATCATAAATTGCCTAGTGCGATCCCGAGTAACCTTGGTGGTAAGAGATGCAGAAGCAGAATTAGTGCTAGATTTATAGCGGGTATGCCATGTGAGTAGCACAATACCAATTTCCTTATGAATTAATGATACAAATAAATGACAGGTTCACTTCGGTCACCGATATGCACTTCACATTTGATAGAACATGGGAGTAGCTGCATAAAAAAAAAATAGAGCAATGCACGATCATTTACAAGAACGGGCGCCGATGCGTACTTGTAGTACGGCACTTCAGACTCAACAAGGCCGTATTGAAGAGCAAGTTGCTGGTGAAAGATTCTTGCTACTAGGTTGTGTCTGTGCAAATACTCGACGTTAGCAAGATGAGAACAACCGGAAATAGTATGCCTGAGAGATTCTCCAGGACGGAGGCATGCCCGACATATGTCAACCGTACCGTCCTTCAGGATATACTTCCGGTAGTTGTTCGTCTTGATAACTTCATCCAGACAAAACCTTCGGTTTCACCAAAGAGGTCACCGAAGAGTAGCCAGTTCACCGGCGCGGGCAGGTCTACATCAGTTCCTGTTAAGGCCCGATAGAATGTAAGCAGTTTACGAAACCTTCTATCCAGGGTGTTCATCTCAGTCTGAGTCCTTTCTAATATGCCAAATGAGTATGTCAGCAGGGGCATCACCCAACCATTGAAGGCGCGCGCCCTTTTGCCACCCTACAAAAGACTATTAAGTACTTTTGTTAGGCGACAAAATAAGTAATAATTATTAAGTACACTTTAAAGTAAACTTTATTATATTATGTTCTTTTTAGACATGTTATACAAAGGTACTTATGACGTAATAAAGAAAAGTCGATAGTGTGAAATAAATAAATAAAAATTAGCTATTATCATAATCTTAATTTTTTGAGTATCTGATCTGTCTCTCTTACATACTCTCACTTCCTTCCCAAAAAAAAGCAGGGGGTAGAGCATCAAAATCACCAATATTGAATAAACTTGCCGTTAGTGACCTCGACGCCACGTTTAAAATAATCAAAGTAGGGGTGGTATAGATATCATCAGTGATAGGTTGCTAGCCGATCGCCTGATCCTGATGTGCAAGCTCTTGGAACCCTTGTCCCTTAGTCGGCTCTCACGACAAGCACGGGAAGTATAACATCACCTTTTTAAATATAGGAAGGTTTCCTTAAAATTATAGTTTTCATAAATATTTATAGTAATAACCAACTAGGACTTTTTTGCATACTGTACCAACATACATCACATACATCCATAGCAGATTCTTGTTTGCTAAGTTAATGATACATTAATGTCATAGCTATTTATGACACGATGATTGATTGGACCCACTATTCATGAGCTAGCAAAAGATCATTGGAGAAAATTCTGAAATCGTTGACATTTATTGAACATATGACAAAGGTTGTATGAAATGTCACTTAAGGAAATGACTGAAAACCTTCGTTATAAGGTTACATGAACTGATGAATGAAGGTAGAAAAAAGTTATATTATTTTCTACAACGGGAAAGCTTTGGTGTTTATCTCACCAAGGTGCCTAGTACAAGTTTAATTCGACATTCGATCACTTTCACGAAAACAAAAATATGTAATGGCATTGAAGCAGCGTCTCAGGTGAAATACGATGAGCTGTCAAATATTTCCATACGAATTCTCGTGTACGTTCATCAAAATCGTGGTCGAATTGCGAATGAAACTGAACAACAACACTACACTAAAACACTAGGAACACTACTACACTACACTAAGTAAAGACGTTAGGACCGATGATGAAGATGAATGCGAAGTCTACCCAGAATTCCCAACTTTTGAGGAACTGGCTATCCTATCTCAAACTGCCGGAACTCAAACTGACAATGTTGTCATGGCGACAATTTTTTTATAAGATGGGTGCTAGGCAGACTAAGCAAACCATATCATCATAATAATAATAAATGCATTTATTTCTCATCACAAACTTACACAGCATAATTACATTTATACGAGTTAAGTTTGTGTGAGACTGATGCCTGAGAAGGTATGAAAATACCTGCGATTTCAGGTCATCAGACTCCCACTATCTTGAACCACTTTGACACAAAAAGATGGTGATGAGTGAGCGACATTATACAATTCAACAACATTAAATAACAAAAAACAAAATAAACTTAAGATAAGTGTTACCCGTAATATATTTCAAAAAAAATTAAAAAAATATTTAGCACAGACACGAGACACAAATACAAGAAATTAATCACGACGATATAGGAAATATCGTTGACAATTTACTGGATGACAGCTAGGAAGCAGGTGATCTGTATCAGAGTGAACAAATGAATGAGTGAATGTCGTGCACTCTGTCTGTATTAAATTGTTACTAAAGACTAAAATCTGTTGGTGACTTTAAAAGAAAACAAAACAACAGGTTTGTTGACTGGTTAGTCAATCGATCAACTCTTTAGCAACTGTTAAAATGTTTTTTTTTTTAAAGAAATTGTATGGGAATGGAAAGTATCACGTCACTTTTGATGTGTAACATCTGTCAGTGATTTCGTGACATGTGACAGAAGTAAGTCTAACAGTGTCGTGTATAAAGTTTAGTGTTATGTAAATTAATTGCTCCAGTGGGAATCGAACCCACGACCTTTGGATACTCGGCAATGCTCTGACCGCTGAGCTACCGAGACCCCAGAAGACAAGTTGAATTTTTCTAGTACAATGTAGTTTTTTCCGTTATTATAAGTGTTTATTAATAACTTTTTAAGTTGCAGAAATTCATGATTAGGTCAAATAAAAAATAGGTTAGTGTGATTTTACACGTTTAAGTAAACGTAGCTCTGGAATGAATTATTGTCGTTCTCCATATCCCTATTGATAATGTCTTAATGGTGCAGTAAAATAAGTAGTAACACACATTAACATGTAACCAAAGTAGCTCTTATTAATAAGAGTGATAAGACTCAAAACTAGTCAAAAGAGTATACATGTTCACACTCGTGACTGTACATGAAACGAAAATTAACAAAGAACAATGTTGTATTTGCCATTCGAAAACGTTAACGAAAACGAGAACTTTAAAACTGTTTTATTTAGCTTGCCCTGTAACGTTGGATCAAATCAAGTAATTGAAATTTGACCCCTTCCTGTTGACGGATTAATCTGAAAGGTACTACACTATAATTAAATACATTCGGTATCATTGTAAATCCAAGATGGCTGCCGCTACATAATCTGACAATCTGCTTCTTTGCTCTCATCCCGTAATATTTCAATGAAAAAACTATGTTATTTTTTGACGACGAAAACTCTGTCGAATACTGGATTTAACGAGAATTTTTTTGATGTGTAACATCTTTCCGTTCGCCTTCTATATATACAATTTTTGGGAGTGGTAGAAAAGGGACGGAAGTAGGGTCGTAACAGTGTGATCCTGTAACTGTTACGTGTTAGTAGGGGAAGCCACCAGTGATCGACACTTTAAGCCCAATGTCCGTTGTAGGTCGTAATATTTGTGGGAGTGATTTCGTAGAAATGTCATCGTAACAGTGTTACAGGATACCAGTGTGACATGTCTTCTAATGAGTATTGACTGCATTCTCTTTATAATTTGTACATCTATATTCTATTTTCTATTGTAATTTCGATTTCAACCATTTCGTGTATAATAGAATTTTAAACAATATGAAAAATAAAAAAAAGAGAAAATAATTTACGTCATTGTTAATTCTATATTCTATTTTCTATTGTAATTTTGATTTAAAAAGGTGAGATGTCAAATGTTACACATCATATGCGACTACTGTAAGGCTCGTTAGTTTTTTATTCGACTCGTCTTTCGCCGAGCTACACACGCCTGCACATAAACCTATCACAAACTGTCAAATTTCCTCAATAGACTTTGAACTTTATGTCTAAGTAATATGGTTAACATTGTATTGAAGAAATTTGACAGTTTTGGATACGATGATGAGCAGGCGTCTGTACTTCGATGCCATACGAATTCTAGGGTAATGGCACCAGAGTTCGTCACTTCAAGCGCAGTGCTCGACAGAGCTTTGGCCGCCAAAAAAAAACATAGAATTTTCATTAAAATATTACGAGATGACGACAGCAAGGAAGAAGGTCAATAGGTATCCAATTGTTGATAAAGGCTAAAATCAGTTGCTGACCCAAATTTTTAATAATTCTTCAGCTCATTTCTATGTCCCCACTGCTGGGTCACAAGCCTTCCCTACGGATAGATAGGGAGAACGGGCCATAAACCACCACGCGGGCCCAGTGCGGATTGGTGGTTGTTAACGACTGCTAATGCAGCCGGGACCAACGGCTTTACGTGCCTTCCGAAGCACGGAGGAGCTCGAGATGATACATTTTTGGTCACCCATCCGATGACCGGCCTTTGCGAAAATTGCTTAACTACAACACTCCCAGACCGGGCGCGTTAACCACTGCGCCATCGAGCTCCTCCTCCTTTAATGATTATAGAACAAAAATGTTGAGAACTGGTTCCTGTCGAACACTTGTGCCACTACTCTAGATTTCGTTGACGTGATCGAATGGCAAATACTAAGCTATGGGGTCTGTTCAGTAGAAACGACGATCCGGACCAGCCAGCGCCGCCTGTAAAATCGCTTTAAATTTATATATTGTATAAAAATTTTGACAGCGGATTCATACAATAGCAAAAAAATTAAATAATAATAATAATATTTTACTTTGTTTTATTTGCGTTCAAAATAAAAGTAAATTAGATAAACCATATTTAGTTCTTAATACAAGCGAAAAATAGGTATTCTCGCCAAAAATATTATCTTAAGCAAATGCCATTACAAAGCTTACCTAATATATCCTAATAATAAATTTGCAATGTTAAGGCTACAAAGTTACTACATAAAACTTGGATCGATATTTCAAAAATTCCCACAAGTTCCATCATAAAGAAACACTTCAGTGCGCTTTACCTACTTGGCGGGTAGCGAGAATCTTCAAACTTGGAGAAAATTCTCGGAGAGTGACGTGAGCATGTCGATGATTCAGTTATCGATAAAACGACATTTATAGTAAATGTCTCAAAAACTAAATATAGTATTGAAATCAAAATGATAAATTCATTTATTCCGCCAGCCTTATCATCAGTCTGTGTTTTGGATATACATGATTGTTCAATAATTATATATATGTCTCATAGTCAACATAAAAAATAAGTAAATGAAGTATTTTAATACAATTATGTGTAACAAATAGAGATAGTGGAAAGTGCTGGCAAAAACTTTGCTATTTAAACTAGTCATGATATTTCTAATCATCATCATCATCATCTTAATCAGCTCATTTTATATCCCCACTGCTGGGGCACGAGCCTTCCCTATGGAAGGCTATTAAATATTTCTAATATATATATATATATTATATTTACGCATTATATTATATTATTATATTATAGTTACATTGTAGTTATATATAGTTTAAACATTCACTTTTAAATACAACAAGTTATTTTTAAAGGATTTTTTTTATACTTAGTAAACACCCTCTCTAGCACACTTATCACACCTACAAAAATATCGTCAATACGATTAAATATATTTTTATCGATAGATAAATAGATAGATAATATTGATACTCAGCACTTTTCCCACCCAAGTTTGGTCCAATTCATCATGCCTATAGCGGAGGTAGCTCATAACATCTTCTGCACCATTAAATCAAAATTATTCTCCCTCCCTTATTCGTAATGAGGCACCAACAATTCCTAATAAGCACTTTCAGCTCTCCACCTTAATATATGGCCCCCAAAATACGACAAAATATTTCACAATGCCCGTTATGTTCACTTTCATTACAATGAACAGTGCCTACATTAAAAGAGGTATGTAAAAACATTTATATCAACATGTTATCTATGCATATAAAAATGTATGACTCTTCGTTTGTTCCATGTGCGTTCCCATAATATTCATTCATTGTGGTGAAACTTTGATAAAGATGTTATGCTCACGCCCTCAAAGGTTTCCGAATTTGTAAAACTAGTGTAAAACTCACGGGTTAAACTTCTAAAAACTCACATAAAACTTAATTTAAGTCCGAGGAACTGGCCAGCTTAGCTCTAACTGTCGAAGCACAACACTACACAATCATAATACATATGGCGACAGACTTTGACAAAATCATGGTGGCTAGCCAGGCGGACTAAGAACAAGCCCTACCACCATCCAAACTGAGTACAATGATATTGCTTTCTAAAGTTTACGCGAACGCATATTAAAATGAAGCAACTTTTACGCGCGAGTAGAGATTCGTAAAAATTGTCCTATTTCAATACAATACTAATTATGTGTATTGAAATAGAACCAGGGACTCATAAATCTAAAACCGGTGTGGTTGAACCACAAGAACACAAAGGCGGAGAATTCAGTAGGTATTAACTGATCGTGGTGCTTTATTGTGTGTTCCCTTCTGAAATCTGAAGGAGGTATTCATTTAGGGTAGCCCTTTGTTCTTTACAAGAATATCAAGGAGTTGTGGGCATAAAGGGAGCCTTTTTAGATCTCAACAAAACCACCTGACCTCGACTAAGGCAATTACTGATACTTCCTTTGAAATAAGTGTCACCTCCAGTGTCTTATTGTTTGCGGGCCGTAATGACTGCGAGAGCGCCTAGCTTATCCTTGGTAGGATAAACTGGTTCATTTTCACTAAGAAATGGTGAGCAAAACAATAGCTAAGTACATAGGTAGTTAGAAATTAATATCGTTTATTCGATTGAGGCAAATAAAGAGCACTAACGGAGATCAAAGAAGAACGTGGCGTTGAGTTTTTACTCAAACAAATGATAAGCGAAGTTCAGGACAGTTCGGTACAGTATTCGTTATTATAAATAATTATCATCACCAGCTTATTGTCCCCACTGTTCGGGCATGAATCTTACCTACTTATAGATGGAAACACCACAGGACAACGAGCCATAAACCAACACGCGGGTCAATGACTGCTAGTACAGCCGAGACCAACAGCTTTACGTGCCTTCCGAAGCACAAATAATAATAGTAATTAATAATTATAATAAACAAGAAAATATTTGCACATAAAATAGAAATGGAAAAATGATAATCTGTCTCCATATTAACAACTTTATCACCTAACATTGAGTCTTGCTGATGGTTAGAGATAAGACAGTCAGTTCTTTAGCAGTTAAGGATTTCGGATACTACCAACTTTGGTGTGATTTACCGCTAAGCACCGATCCGATCCGAACCCTTCGGAGAATCTAGTAGGGCACGGGGACGCGCACTAGTGCACGGTGCCGTTCCCTCTAGAAAACCTCCGAAGGTGATTCGTTTCACACGGCTTTACGTTCCTCGCCGCCCCCAAAAAAGCCCGGTGAAGCTGAAAATGCCGTCTGAGGCAATCAGCAATCTCTCTCCAAAAAAAAAACCGCTAAGTGAGACGAAAGTCATATCCCTCAATTGTAGCGATGACTCAATTTCAATGATGAAATACTAACCCCCTTATTCATAAAAAAACTATTTAAGCATTATTTAGTTAATCATTGTTTTGTCTCTTTTTCTCAAATTCAAAACGACGTTTGTGTGACGTTGACAAAACAATATTTAACTAAATAATGCTCAAAAAGTTTTTATGAATAAGGGTATTAGAATTGTTAGGCTATACTTTACTCTTTTTATGTTAACATTCCTTGTTTAAGTAGGTACCAACTATTATCGACTATTGACGACACCTAATCTTTGGAATTATGTTCTAAATACTTTTTCAATTCTCTCACTTGTTTCACATAGCTCAATAAAGCTAAAATTTGAAGTGAAGAAAGAAAGAAGAAGAGATAGCTAAAGCTTGTGAGTGTGAGTGTGAGTCTGATTCGAGTCAATCGTTTTAAATAACGAAAAAGTTGAAGAAAATTTATTTTGAAGACAAATAAGAGCTAGACAATGAAATTATAAAAGCTAACTTTTTATGGTTGGTACCAAAGGCAATTGAGCTTTAATAAGTTCCATCTAACACCATTTCAAAGTTTTTATAAGATTACAGGTCTCCAGTATCTGGAGTTGATATCATAAAATAAATTAAACAGCCACTACAGGTACACACTCCAGTATTCAGCCATTTGAAACTGGGTTTCCACCAAAGCAGTGCGATATAGATAAGCTATTCGTGATGAAAAAATCCACCAATCGGATTATTAGATAACGCAGCGGTCTGCGAGTGCTGATCTTACGCAAAATTAACTAAGGCTAACTTTTGTATGGGTGGTTGTTAACGACTGCTTATGCAGCCGGCACCAACGGCTTTACGTGCCTTATGAAGCACGGATGAGCTAGAGATGATTAATTTGGGTCACCCATCCGAAAGTTGCTCAATCTTAGATCGGTTATCGTATGGGTGGCAATATATAGCTGAGCTGACATTTTAGTAGCTAATATAATATGACCCGCTAGTAAACTATAATTTGGTCAATTCTGTCTAGCCTTGTAAATCGAATTGCAGTTTAACTATTCTAGAATCAAAAATATCAAAAATCCTAGCTATTAGTTACTAGCTTTCAATGGAACCGCGCCCTTAAGGGCCAGTGACTTCTTAATGCCTACTCTGTTTGTCGTCTGCCCTTGTGTCCTTCACAACTAAAATAATACCTGTAGGCGAAAAACAAACACATATTATTTTTATAAAATACGATATTACACATCAAATGCAAATTTATAAATTCTGGGCATGCTTTGGGCACCCTCAAAAGCTTTGTATGAAACTATGATCGTTTTTTATGTAGAAATTGTTGACATTTTTTTGGGTAAAATATTTTTGAAATGCCTTGATTTTTCATTGAAATTTTCGTGTTTATGATGAAATTTTAATATGAAAAATATTTCGCTTTGAGGAAATTGTTTACTTTGTGACATTATTTGGGTACTTATTGAGATTTTCTGTAAATATTTTTGATTGTTGCACAAGGACCACGGACCCAGAAAACGTCAATATAAAATATTATGTAAAATAAACGTATGTACTTAGTAAGTATGTAATGTTTGTTTTTAATAATACGATACGTTTCAATACTTTAACTACAGAATAACTAATCTTTAACTAAATTCGGTTACTTGAACTATCACAGCAAAGCAATGAATGCATACATTAAAATACATAATATATTATCTTGTGCTTACCTATTGTTTTGTGTAAAAGTATAACCTACATTTCGCATTATGCGCATGCGCAGTCTACAATTACCACATTTAGCATTACATATCGCATTACAGCGTGGCTATTTGGATAGTAAGCAGTAATCGCTACGCTTGTTATCAGATTCTTAGAAAACAGTGACCTGGATTTATAAAGATCTCAAACTAACTACCTACAAAATAACTACCCATCATCACAAAATCATTCGTCCGCTTATGAACACCCGTATCCCATGATGGACGCCTATAGCAGCGCCACCTACCGGGTCCAATTGTAAATCTAAACCATTCTCGAATCCACTTGAACACACACATAAAATTTCATCCAAATCGGCCCAGCCGTTTAGAGGGAGTTCAATAACATACACACGCACAGAAGATTTTTATATAAAGACTAGCTGACCCGGCGGACTTCGTACCGCTGTGACAGTTTCTATGACAACACTACAAACAAATCATTTTGTATTGGAAAAATTTCAAAAATCTAAAAAAAATTTAGGGGTACCCTTAACATTTAGGGGGATGAAAAATAGATGTTGTCCGATTCTCCACCCTAGCCGATATGCACGCTAAGATTCACGAAAATCGGTCGAGCCGTTTCAGAGGAGTTCAATAACGTACACCGTGACACGAGAATTTTATATATTAGAAGATAATCATGTTTATATGAACTTATGAAGTGGTCCACAGGGAGATGAATTAGTTACAGTAACAACATTTATTAATTTAGCGCAGCGTGGAGGTGATGAAACAATCTTCCCATTATCTTATGGTCTATCTATAAAATAGGCCATTTAATTACAAGTCTTGAACAGGCATAAGTTGTCTAACGAAGAAGCATTGAGAAGTTCCATATTTCATTTGGTCACTCATCCTTTGGTCCGACCTTGTGGAGGCTGCTTAACTTTCACGATTGCAACGCGAATGTGAAAGCAGCTGCGTCAACGAACTCCTCCGAACATAAATGTCACCTTTGTCATACTTTCTTAGTCCTGAGCAACCTACGCTAGAGAACTCGTCTACTACCTAGAAAAGTGGTTAATTTGCAAATCTAAATTTCAAAATGCTGCCTAGTGCTATCGCGGAAGCCAGACACGATCCCGCCTGTTTTTTCACCCTCACACCTTGAGCGTATAAGGCATCTAATGGTTTTTAATCCTCATAACTTTAAGCTTTAGCTTAGTGGGTTGAAAAAGCTATTATAGCTGTGATATAAACTTAAATTAGCAGTTATTTTTTTCTACGGACCCTGCAAAGGGTTCGAAACGTCAGGATAAATATTAATTAATAAACATTAATTAAAAATTAGATCCGTAAAAGTTGTTTCATTTAAATTAGCAGCTCTTTTATTGCTACAAACTTTCTGCGCTCCATAAATTAATGTAATACTAGTTGTCGCCCGCGACTTCGTTCGCTAAGACTACACTACTCCACAGGAAGCTGTTACCGGGATAAAAAGTATCCTATGTCTTAGTCCGGATCATGGTCTGTCTATGTGCAAAGTTTCATCCAATTCCGTTCAGCCGTTCTCGAGTTTTGCGCTTAGCAACATTCATTTTTATTTATATAGATAGATTAATTCATCTTCAATTAAGTCAAATCAGATTAGTTTATTAAATAAGAATACGTTTTTAGTTTAGTTGTATAAGTTACTTTTTTGCAGCTGTCAAATCGGAGTTTCATGAAATAATATTTTTTTATGAAAGGATAAACATTAATTAAAACTAATGGTTTAAATTTACGCGAGTAGATCCGTAAAAGTTGTTTAATTTTAAATAATAAAATTATAATATTAAAACCTATGACAAAACAGATGTTATTGCATATGAATATTGACCAAATACCAGTTCTCAGAAATGTACAGACGCCTGCACATCAACCTATCCAAAACTGTCAAATTTCTTCAATACATTTTCAACCATATTGTTAAGGCATAAAGTTTAAAGTCTACTGAGGAAATATGACAATTTGTGGTAGGTTGATGTGCAGGCGTGTGTACCTTTATGTCATGCCATTTTAAACTGCACGTACACTTAGGAGCAAAAAAATCGAACCACCGTGCTATAGGTACATAAAAATGAGCTAAATTTGCAGATTTTCAGTACTACACTGTCTCCGACAACGTCCCGTTGGGATCTAGTGTTCATTAAAAGAACGAAAAAAGTAAAAAAAAAAAAATGTAATCCGTTATTTTACATAGAAAACATCAAATCACGCACACACATTTCATAGTACATACATAGGTATAAACAAAGCTATAGGTAAACTATAATACCGTGTAATTTTGAGTCTTAACCCATTACTTAAGTTGCTATGGAGCTCGCTATCCCGTTCACTCTTTATACGGCTATCACCCAATAACGTCCCGATAAATCCCTGGCAGAGTACCAAGGATAAGGGAGCTCGTTTGTACGGTACGGCCAGTGTGTCGATTTCAATGCACGCTAGTGTACTCGGTTTTAAGGAATAGATGTGCTAGTCGAAAATGCTCACAATAGCCGACAAATTACGAGGACCCACTTCCGTCGTGCCATCTTGTATGCACGTTAGATCGCCAACGAGACTTAAACCTAACCAGACTTGATACAGGTACTCGTATGTTAGTAAAATAAATTTTAAGACTAGGGTGTTGGTCTGCAGGTGTCTTTGTTGAATTTAAAACAGTAATTTAAAAAATATAAAAATTGTTTGTGAGATAGCTAAATGTTTATTTATATAGGTATATTACTAGTAGCCCGCTCGTGACTTCGCCCGCTTGAGAAATGAAATGAAATTAAATGAAATTAAATTAAATGAGATAACACCCGTATCCCATTATGGACCCCTATAGAAGCGACAGCTACCGGGTCCAATTGTGTTTCAAACCATCCAGGAACCCATTGAAATATACACAAAATTTCATCCAAATCGGTCTAGCCGTTTAGGAGGAGTTAGGTGACAAACACGTACAGAAGGATTATCTACACTAATATTTTAATGAGGAAACCTTTGTATCTTTGTATGTATGTATGTTTGCAACGAATAAACTCAAAAAGTACTGGACCGATTTATAAAAATATTTCACCATTAGAATAAAAAAAAATGTTCGAAGCAGGGACGGGCCGCTAGTATTATTTATTGATCTTTTCCATTTATTTTCTTTGAGAACTAACATTAGCATATATTTTTACAAGCATACAGGATCATGCATAATCATAATAAATATAAATCTAAAAACTAAATGTTTCAAACTGAGGAACACTCCTAGATGTCCTACACGAAAATTCTCAAAGCAGCCTGTCAAATAAAGAGAAGAAGCCACAGTTCCGGACACGTCATTCCATTTGGCCTGCACGCTATAACATCGGCGATGTTTGGCAGTTCCTTTAACGACGGCATGTAGTCCATTCCATGACGACGGCAAAGCTACATCACTCAAAATTCAGAAATGGAAACAAGATTCCTCGCGTATTTAGGTCTCGATTCTGCTATTTAAAAAACCCACCATCGTGTGTAACTCTAGCCGCGCTTTGGATGCGTTGTTATTTTTTCTCAAAAAAATGTTTAAAAAAGGCATTTTATGCAATACTCTGCCAAACCGTAAAATGGTTTGTCGACAGCGTTCTCGTGGACACTCAGTACGTTTTATAGAAAAATATTAACAATTACTTACTAAATAATTAAAATTAACTAACAGAACTTATCGATCGATATTTTTACGACACTATTTAACTATGTGCCCCTAGTTTGTCAAACTATGGACACATAGTCAAATAATGCCTTCGTAAAATACCTACTCTTTAAGCAATTTCTTGTTAAGTTGTCACATTTCGCTAATAGATGTGTTAAGTAGCGTTGATGTCTGCCAATGTCTTGTGCGCTTACCGTAATCGTGTGTATATTTAGGTACTTCATAAATCTTTTTGTGGGCTGCCTGACGGTATGCACAGACCAATTATCTAGAGTTGTATGAATCGACACGCATGATACATCCGAACACATCTCGATCCTTGAGTACCCCAAGTAGAGTACACTCGCACACTAGTCGTGCTCCGATCCAAACCCTTCGGAGAATCTAGTAGAGCACGGGGACGCGCACTTGTGCGCGATGCCGTTCCCTCTAGATAACCTCTGAAGGTGATTCGTTTCACACAGCTTGAACCTTTACGTTCCTCGCCGCCCCCAAAAAAGCCCGGTGAAGCTGAAAATGCCGCAGCGGCAATCAGCAATCTCTCTCAAAAAAAAAAAACTAGTCATGCGTGTACTTATAATATGATGGAGACTGACCGATAGCAGCCGGTCGTGGTTTGTTTAGACAATTTGGAATTCAGGAAAAATGTCGTAGTTTGGCCTCCGAGAACAATACAGAATGATCAGCCAACTTCTTATTTATGATTCATGATTCCGAAATAAGTGCGCTTCCACCTTCAGCCTTATCGTCGCTTACCAACAGGTGAGATTAAGACCTCCCCGCTGTGGCATAAAAAAATAAGACACTTACAAAAAATATAAGCAAATAAACAAAACTAGCTCCAACCGTCAACTGTTCCAATAGCATTGCTCGCTATGTACTCGTAATGCTGCAAACGATGTCGATTCGACGCATAAACTCCATCTATATTATTCGGGCATTTCATTCCTTTCCTTTGATATAAATGCTTTGCAATGGCATTTTAATGAAGGGTATAAATGCATAGAAGGTATTTAAAGGGCAGGCGGTCCCCTTGTGCTATTATGGGAGATTTTCGAATATCATAAGTATCTGTTGTGATCGCTCTAATCTCTGTCAAACTTTTAATGAACCGCTGGTATGGAGCAGAGTTGAACTATAAATAATGGCGAGCAACGTGGAAATAGTTGTGTAGCAGTATGTATAACGGTATAACGGTGCAGCATGTACAGTGGTACGGTATTTATAATGGTATGATGACTTTGAATAGAATCTTATATAGATATATCGTGATTAACTGCTGCTATGATCTTGTACTGTCCTTGATCTCTGGATGAGAGTAGCCGTGGATCGTGCTCGGTGGCGTGCACTTAGAAAAGCCTATGTCCAGCAGTGGACTAGTATTGGCTGATAATGATAATGATGATCTTGTGGTTAGACCAACAGTCTTTCAGAGTCAAAAAGTTCTCGGTTCGGTAAGTGGTAGGGCTTGTTCTAATTCCGTTCAGCTAGCTACCATTTGCATGGTATTTTCGAAGGCTAGAAAAATTCCAAGGATTATTTGGTCATTATCACTAGGAACAGCTCAAGGAATCCTAAGTTTGTCGCCGCCCACAAAATACAGTGACACAGTAAAGGCCATGGGCAAAGTTCCTAGCATCATCATCATCATCTCAGTCAAAAGACGTTCACTGCTAGACAAAGGGAGAGAGGCCCCGAGGATCTCCACAACGAACGGTTTTGTGCTGCTCGCATCCAGCGGCTACCCGCTATTTTCACCAAATCGTCGAGCCACCCCGTTGGAGGTCTGCCCACACTGCGTTTTGCGGTAAAGCTCCTATCTATCTATACATATAATAAAGCTAAAGAGGGTCGAAATTCAGTACATGGAAGATATTCGAAAAAAAGTTTGCTGGGGATACTTAGAATCGATAACAGAACACGTTTCAACAGTTTTTAATTTTTTTTTGTTTATTTGTATGTTTATCTGTTTGTCGGTTTGTTTGGCCGCGCATCACGTGAAAATGGCTGAACGGATTTTTATGCAAACTTTGCACATAATCAGACCATGATCCGGACTAGGACATAGAATACTTTTTATCTCGGTAACAGATTCCAGTGGGATAGTGTAGTCTTCGCGAACGAAGTCGCGGGCGACAACTAGTTAAATAAACTATTTAAATAAAACTATTTTAACTAAGTATAATAATAATAATAAATATCAATAACATTTATTACAATCTATAAATAGTAAGGTCGTGTCGCTAAGCCCTGACTGCAATCACTTTTTCAGCTAACTCGATACACTGTCGCATTAGTGACACGTAAGTTTCCAATATCACGCGTTCTGAAACAAAAATATAATTAAACAACGTTATATGACGAGCTCTATGGCGCAGAGGCTTGCACGTTCGGCTCGCGATCTTGCAAGTTAAGCAACTTTGGCAAGGCCATGTCACCGGATGGCTTTGCAATTTATAATCCCGAACCATCCCCGCGGCAAAGAAGGGATGGCACTAGGTATTTCAGTGGTTATAACCCTCCTCCCCTCGTCAAGCTTTTAGTAGCTGGACGAGGGGAGAGGAGGAGAGTCCCAAATACCCGGGGTCTCCCCAGCCCCGGTGTATGCGCAATGCATTTTACCTACTTTAAAAAAAAGGAAATGAGATACCTTTTTTGTAAGGGACCAAATTAAAATATATCTAGTGTGAATACGAAAATAATTCCTTTTGGTATCTTGGATTTCTACTGACATAACTGACACTCAAAGATATAGCCTATCTTTACAAATAAAACTTCTCGAGAACTACAAAAAAAAAACATTTTAACTAAAGGGAAGATTGTAGGTTATCTTAAACCGGCAAACACAGTACTACTGTTAGGAATTCTGTAGAAAAGTATAGCTACAGCAAAAGTTACTTTACAGTTACCAAGAAAGTACTCAAGAAATTCCAGGAAAACATTATCCGTAGACGCATCTCGGCCAGTAGATAAGTGCCTTTGGAGAAAACGTCAAACAGCACACACTCCACTATTTATAAACAGCGAAACACAGAGTGGGACCATTCGCCGAGCCCAATAACGCTTTCGGCATTGTGCAGATAAATTATACACACGACCTCGAATAATAGACGCACGACCGTAAACCAAAAAAAGCTGTGACATTAACAGATGTGGGTAAATCAATTCGGAGCGAGCTGCAAACATGACCCGCGTCAACGCGAGGCCTACCAGCCACGATTGTTTTGTGCAAAATTGATTTGAACCCTATCTGTGGGACATAAATTTCAATTGCGAAACAATATTTCAGTGCTCCTCGCGACTATCTCTGGCAGTGACACGCCGTCGTCGGGAGACACTGTTGTCACAGAAAACAGAACGGCCAGCAACGAACGACTGAGGTAAACATTGGCTTTGTCAAATATTATGCGGATGAAATTTCAAGTATTCTTTGTTTAATCCCGCGGAATGTTGCTTCGGTATCCCTCTTATTATTTTTCTTTTATTTTTTTCCTCTCGACGAAGTTTATTGTTGGGTCGCGGAGGTAGGATTACACAATACTTCTGTGTGTTTCTACTAGGCAACGAAAAGTAATTTGTGTTCCTTTTGAAACAGACTTACAAAAGGAAAAGATCTCATATTCGATGAGCATCGCTAAGCGGAGGTCATATTAGTCGGAGGAAGTATTAGAAGTCTTATTACGTTAATAGATAGCTTTATTTTCACCTATTTATTATTACATTTTAAGCCTATTCTAGTAACTTTTAGAACCATTTTATATTAGACTAGCATTTGTCCGCCCAGATTTAAGGTTTTAAAAATAACCCTTTTTTTAAATAAAATATACCTAGTCTAAGTTACCCGCAAGGATGTAGCATTCTATCAGTGAAAGATTTTTTGGAATTGGACCAGTAGTCCCAGAGATTACCCTCTGCGAACAAACAAACAAACAAACAAACAAACAAACAAACAAACAAACAAACAAACAAACAAACAAACAAAGTCACAAACTTTACCTCTTTAATAATAGTATAGATATAGATGACTATTGATATTCCTCTTTCATTTGATTGTACTAGAGACGTGTCCTCATTATATCAAAGATCATCAAAGCCTTTTTCACTAAGTGCCTTTTAAAGCTATTTTAATACAGAAAGGGGGATTTCTATGTTAAGGCACTTTCTTATATTCTCTAAAATAAAAAGAGAGAAGAAATGCCATTGCCGTGCAGTACAAGACGCCGCCGTAGTCTTACGAACCGGGGTGAGGCGTAGTGACTATCATAACAGCTCAAAGGAATTCGAATTTTGTGCCTTTGATAAGAAAGGAAAACGACCGAGAAAATTCGAAAACTTAAACTTAGTACACAAACATTAACCGATTTTAATGAAACTTTCTTTACTTAAGGGATATCACTACAAGTTGATAGTGAATAGAAAACAAATTGCATAATAGTTTGGCGTTAATGCTTTGACATGCATGCAGTACATGTGGTGTTTGCCTATATTATTATAATGGTTATAAATTTTAATGGTTATTTTTTATTAAAAAATAATAATTTATAAAATATAAGAATATAAAATGTTTTTGTTTTGTTTATATAATTTTAACGCAAATTTTGTTGGGAAACAAATTACAAAAACACAAATGTTGAAAAAAATTCCACGAGCAGGATTTGAACCTGCACCTAAGTTAAGTTCTAACTAAGTACTAAGTTCTAACTAAAAAGTTTCTAACTAAAGTAAAAAGTAAATAGTGTTAAATAATTTCGGCGGGCTGGTTAGAACCACGATAGCTCAATTGGAAGAGCACCTGACGAAGGAAGGAAGGTTACTGAGCTAAGTGTTAGCCTGTCTCACAGGCAGGCAGATATGTAAAACACATGAAGCTACTGGGTGCCTAGTGCGAGTTTTTTTTATTATCTGTTTTCATTCGATTACGGTATTCATTTGAGGAGCTCGATGGCGCAGTGGTTAACGCGCCCGGTCTGCGATTGCTAAGGTTAAGCAACTTTCGCATAGGCCGGCCATCGGATGGGTGACCAAAAATTTATCGTCTCGAGCTCCTCCGTGCTTCCGAAGGCGTGCCTTCCGAAGCACGGAACTTACGTGCAAGAAGCACTTTACGTGTAAAGCCGTTGGTCCTGGCTGCATTAGCAGTCGTTAACAACCACCAATCCGCACTGGGCCCGCGTGGAGGTTTATGGCCTGTTCTCCCTATCCATCCATAGGAAAGGCTCGTGCCCCAGCAGTGGGGACATAAAATGAGCTGATGATGATGATGATTCGATTACGAAAACGAAATCTATAATTTGTATGGCAAATGTTAACTCGTCTCGTATGTCGCCAGGTGTCCCTGCATCAATGCGATACTAATATTCGTTTTCGTCAACGTGATCGAATGTCAAATGAAACTCACACTAGAATTCTGATGAAAATCTGAGCACATTAGTACTTTTTGCAACCTGAATTAACTCCACCGGTTTAGACCCAGAGATCCCGGGTTCGATTCACAGCACGTGTTTGTACGTGTACGTGTTTGTGTACTCGGTTTGGTTGGTGGTAGGGCTGGCTACCACCATCTTATCTAAATATGTCGCTATAACATCAATGTTTGTAGCATTGTTGTGTTTCGGCAGCTTAGAGATAAGATAGCCAGTGCCTCACTAGCTGAGGATTCCGGGTGAAGTGCGCTTCCACCTTCGGCCTTATCATCACTTAACATCAGGTGAGGTGAAGGCCAAGTGCTTACCCGTATAGTATATTAAAAAAAACTTTTACGAGCTTGATCAATATGCCGCTGTTTCTGATATTCAGAAAACAAGGAAATATATGGATATGTAAACTGCAACATGAGTCTAAAGAGGGCAGCTGCCGAAGAAAACCTTAGCACATTAGTATTTTTCGCAACCCGAATCAACTTGTCCGGGGTATTAACTGCTATAGGCATTAAAGGGGTCCTGGGGTGTACTGGGGGGCAGGGTGTCCGTCAGTTGATCCGATAGCGGCGGACGAGCTGATTGATGACGCCGATTAGTGATGCCCAAACCCGGCCCCGAATAAATTGTCGAACGTTTTTGCACCGAAAACTCGATAGGCCTTTTTGCAAACGGCAAATTTTAATGAGAGTGTGGTCAGTGTTGGTTTGTGCGGTTTTCTTTTGAGGCACTGCATTGCCTGCGAATGTGTAAGCAAAGCTTGGTTGGTACCACTGAAATTGTATGTCAATGTTAGTTTATAATTTATACTGTCCCACTGCTCGGCAAAGGTGTCCACCATTGAAATCAAGTTATTTTCACTATTGATGGGTATTAGCTTAATCACTTTGCGTTCCCAATGCGGTTGATGGTGATCAAATGGTGATGGTTGATTGTATTTGAAGAGAAATGTTATGTTATATTTTATTCTAGAGCATGACGAGATTGTATGTTTGCTTATCGATATGTCGGTAAAACACGCATGTACGTAGTAGAATCATGTAAAAACTGAAATGTACCGTGTTTTATGCAAATAAATATTACTATTACTATTACTATTACAAAAACCAGTGATATGCATTTTAAAATCTGAAAGCAGAAAACAATTTGTTTTCGCAGTATAATAATGTCTACACTACACATACACAAAAGAGCACTCTTACATAAAAATAAACCGTATAATTAAGTAACTTCACTTAACTCTACTCCACTGTACACGCTTCGGAATAAATAGACTTCAGCTGGTAGCTTTCGAAACAAAACAACGACACAGAATAATGAAGCACTTAACATTCTATCGATACAAAGAAAATAATGATTCGACTGAAACTATTGTTCGTACGAGCTCGCTTATTTGCGGAGTCACGGTCAGCACCTCAACGCCACGCCGTTTAAGAGTTGAAATAATTTCAGCTTTACGCTTTATTTACTTTCCATAATGGAAACGTGAACCAGCGTTTTTCCTTCGCTAAGCACACAGCGTCGGTAATGTTTACAAAGGATTTGGTTCCGGAAAAAAAATCGTTTACTTCGCCCAATTGTTGTTTAATGAAAAATGTGGGTATTGTCTAATTTAGTATCTGCGACTTTATACGTTGATTCGTTGAAGGTTCCTGCAATTTTATTGTCTACCAATTTTATGACAAGCAGTACCTATATGGTTATCGTTAAATAAAAAATATATTTCAGAAATTGTACCTATAACGTTTTGCGAAAAGTATGGATGTGAGTCTACCTGTTTGTGATTTGGTGTTCCTTTGGTATTATCATTTTATTCTTTAATGTAGTTTTTTTTTTACCTATACAGGAAGTTTCCATGCAAAATGACCCATCAGCTGAGTAAGTTAGTACTGAAAATCGTTCTTTTTTTTTACAATTCAATTTCCATTTTCTGTGGTTGGCATAGTATTTCGGGAATTTATACATATTACCAAACAACCTGTATAATAAAAAAAATTGTTTGAACTGCTTTTTCTCTGCAAATTAGTCTTACTCACAATTCTAATCAATATAAAAATAAAGTAATAAAGAACGGTTTTCAGGAACTACACCTATCAGTTAAAACTAAGACTAATGAGACGTAAAGAGCCAGATGACCCTTTCTTAGCGGAGTTTCGCCTGATAAGGAAACTTACTTGCCCATCTATATATATAGAATAGAATGTAATAGAATAGAAATCATTTAATTCAGGCAACATTTATTATGTACAGATGGTAAAGTTACATAGAGGCCCATATAATAAATATCTTACAGACTAACATACATACAATTTATATTTAAAACTAAAACTATATTTAAGTGTTTAGGCTTTATAGTTCCTGAGAGATCGCGATTAGTCAGTCAATCAGCAGGTTAAAAAAGTATTTTTTTTTTTAAATTTGTAATGTATTTATTTTAATAGGTTTACCAATAGTTTTTACATAAATACTATTACAAGACTCTTACCAGTTATATAAGCTAAATGTAAAAACTAATTACAGGTAAACACAGCATGCTTAGAATTAAAGACAATTAAACACTAAAGACTAATTAGACTATTATAGACCAGAAATATAAACAAACATACAAATAATTCACACATTAATTAAGGAAAAAGAAAACACTCATAAATCCGATATTAAGAGAGATATCAGGGCCAGAAAGATGCTTCCAAATCGATTTGCGGTATGCATAATAAGAGTCATTGTGTAAATCAATCATATGACTGACGTTATGAAGCAGTTTACAAATCCTGGGTACAGGACAGCTACCACCCAGTACAGTTCTACTAAATGGTGGACACAGCGGGGTAATTGGGGTTCTAGCTCAAGCCCGGTAAAGCTGAAAATGCCGTCTGAGGCAATCAGCAATCTATCTCTCTCAAAAAAAAGGGGTTCTAGGAATTCGGGAAGGAACGCGAATAATACCAAGAAATAAACTAATTAATAATAATAATTAATGCTTTTACTTCGTTTTAGTTATGAGCACATAATAAAGAGGCCCTAGAAAATAAACCTAACACATACCTAAAAACCTCTCACGGTCACGAAATCTGGCAAGATTCGGTCCAAGATCCGTGCCCGTGTGAGGGGTCTATGTGTGCGCGCGCTGCTCAAGCGCGTTTGTATACAGCTTACCTTATGCAGACTCCCTATATTGTGGGATTAGGTATTTAGGTATAGGTATAGAAAATACCTAATAGGTAAGAAGTAATAGCATTAGCTTGCGATTGAGATGAGCGGAAAAGGCTACACCGTCAAGAGCTTGGCTCTTCAGTTGAAGAAAAATACCTTTATATAATGATGAAAATTTATAAAGAAATCTCTCACCACCGGTATCGCAGAACTCGAAAGACAATTGGTCTTCTCCCTGCCTGCCTCCTGCAAAATGTCAATATTCTTATTACACTTATAAATATCTAATACCTTTATACGAGCAATTCTTGTATATATGTATATATATAATCTGAATCTCTGAAATGGCTCCAACGACTTTCATGAAATTTAGTATGCAGGGGGTTTTGGGGGCGATAAATCGATTTAGCTAGGTTTCATTTTTAGAAAATTACCAAAAAAAATCATCATCCAGGTACTATATTTTTATTCGTGCAAGCGTTTCAAACCCATATAGAACTATTTAGCGAACTAGGCAGACTTAAAACAAGCCTTACCACCAACCATACTTGAGTACAAACATAAACCCCCGCTGGGAATGATGTGTATTTTGTAACTTTTTGAAACTCCCAAGAATCTAATCTGGGACCTCTGGGTCTGAGACCATCTTGATCAGGGTAGAACGAGTGAAACAGTTGCTCTATGCAGCCGGGGGCAAGGGGCGCCAAAATACTAAATGCGAAAACAATATCGCGCAAAAAATATTTTTATTGAGCTCTTTTAGAGATGAATGTTTTATTTTAATTCTCGCTCCACCCTGATCAAGGACTATAGCCGGCGCTGGGGAGCGATTTTTGAACCGATTAGTTATCACGCTATAATATCAATAAACAAATGCTCCTTATTCTCTTATTCAAGGGCACTGGTAACTTATTTTTGAGTCATTTTGAACGATATTTATCTTAATAATCAAATTGTTAATAAAGCAAAAAAAATTATATTTCCTTGTTATTTTTATTTCAACATCACCGTTCATAATCAAAATGCGCCCCCTGGTCTCAACTACTAGACCACAACCGGTTAGTTACATTCCGAATGAAACTACCCATAAATCGCAGCGAAACATTTTAAAAATATCATCTGGCAACAAAAAAAGGGTGTATTTACAGACCGCTATCGCCGCCGCCGTCCGGCCGCGCGACCGCCGGATGCGGCCCGCCTTCCATCGCGCCACGGTCTTCCGCTGCACAGCATCAATGTAATATTTCATTATGTGCACGTGTCAGTGGCTTTTCAGAGCGAGAGCACGAACGTAAAATAGAGAGACTGCAATGGACTAGGAAAGTAGCGAGTTTTGGTAACGGAGGCTGCGACTTTAGGTCCCTACACCGATGGAGTAACTAGCTTATCATAACTGATCTAATTGGGGCCTGCTGAGGTTTTTCTCTCGCAGTAGCATTTCAACCTATCGGGAGCTATTGTGCAACCCCATCCTATAAAAGCGAAAAGGCTGAAGTAGTAAGAATATCTATTTTTACAAGCGAACTCACCACTTTGACATACCAATAGTAGCCTCTTTAAAGCTTGCAATGGACGAGGGAAAGTGGTGAGTTCTCGTTTCTTGACTCACTTTAGGACCCTATGCTATTGTAGTATTTCTTCAATAAATGTTCAACCATATACCATTTACATAAAGTTCAAACTCTATTGAGGAAAGTTGATAGTTTGTGATAGTCTGATGTGCAGGCGTATGTACAGTGGAGTAAGTAAGTACGTAACAAAAGAGGAGTTCTATGGCGCGGTGCGTGGTTTGCATTTGGGTTGCGATTAGGGAATCCGTACCGATTTTTCGGAAGAAGAATTTTGAGATTTAGAATTGTTGGTATGAAGTACCAAACCTCTACATAAAAATACTTACACCGTAAGCTTTCTTCGTAATCTGCCATTATTGAATAAACACTGTTGCGAGGTAACTATTTATTTTTAAACTATCACTTATGCTTTATGCAAATACAAAAGTAATCTATACTACAAAAAACAGTTTTGAAATGACATATTCTGCATGGTTGACAAAATGGCGCTGTACCGAGTGTCATGGTTTAGAAAAAAATATTGTTTAAAAAGTTTGGACCTTTTTATGATTACCATATTATGCTTAATGCTCTAAGCCAATCTAAGCTCTAAGCTCAGAACAATAACTAAAGCTAGCCCTTAGTCTAAGCTTTATGCCTTGCAATATTTTTTTGAAATGCATTGCACGGCAAATGGCTTTATTGCAGTGGAAATGGAGTCGACGCGAAGACAACTGGTGCATGTAGGATGTAAAAAACAATAAATATATTTCAATGTGCACAAATCACTGTAAACATTATTTACTTTCTGTAACTGACTATTATGGAATCTCGGGATATTCTTAGGTACATAGACAACTTAAATATTGGCGGATAGATTCCTATTAAAAGATCTTTCATATCTGGACGCAATTTCGCTGACGCTATCTCCGTGCCCCTAAAACACCTCCAACGTTCCAATTAGAGCTAAATAGTTCATCTGGACAGCATCGCAGAAGGTGCGGGTTTGAGTACCGCACTTGGAATAAGCCTTTTAATACTTTTTTCTGTCATCTCAGCCAAAAGACGTCCACTGTTGGACAAAGGCCTTCCCCAAGGATCTCCACAACGGCCGGTTTTGTGGTTTTTTTTTTTTTGGAGAGAGATTGCTGATTGCCGCTGCGGCATTTTCAGCTTCACCGGGCTTTTTTGGGGGCGGCGAGGAACGTAAAGGGTCCCTCAAGCCGTGTGAAACGAATCACCTTCAGAGGTTATCTAGAGGGAACGGCATCGCGCACAAGTGCGCGTCCCCGTGCCCTACTAGATTCTCCGAAGGGTTCGGATCGGATCGGGTGGTTTTGTGGTGCTCGCATCTAGCCGCTTCCCCTATTCAGCGGCTTTCACTATTTTCTGGCTAATTTAATATTCTCTCAAATAAGTTTATGCGTAAACATTACCTGACTGACTTTTTTATTCGTAAAATCAATGAGACTTTTATGGA
The DNA here is from genome assembly GCA_949315975.1 of Eudonia truncicolella. Taxonomy (NCBI): domain Eukaryota; kingdom Metazoa; phylum Arthropoda; class Insecta; order Lepidoptera; family Crambidae; genus Eudonia; species Eudonia truncicolella. The sequence goes on along the minus strand of OX438835.1, from coordinate 13,531,032 downwards.
AATCACGAAATAACGTTGTGGAATTCAAATAACTGAATATCGACAAAAAGGACAAATTAAAAAGCTCTCATTCGAAGGTGTCGGAATCGTGTTGTTTGGCAAGCGCAAGTGTAACAATGAAGCGGAAACATTTTCGAAAATAAAAAACAATTGGTATTCTTATATTATGCACACTTGATAAGTTAAAATTAAGCCTTTTATCCCCTTAAACTATTTACAGACTCCATGTATTTGTTTGCATAATTTTATTATTTATTTAAGTATCATATAAGTAAAAACAAAAATAAAACATTATTATTTATACTATTATTTGTTAATATTATCTACATAAATAGTAATTTTGGTAACTTTGGTGCTAGATGGTAACCAGGGTCTGATAATGAAGTTGGAAGATGGCCATAGGAACTCGGTAATAAAACGACACAACCCAAGAAATAAAAGCTTGTTTTTATTTTTTTATATATTATAGTGTTTTTATCGAGTGTTTTGTGGTTTACAGATTACCCTTAGTCCTCTCGTTTTATGAATTACGTGATTATTGTTAGATGTAGTAGTTTTTAAGCATCATGTCACACGTGTCATTACTTTTATATATTTTTTTGTTATCAACCTAAGCTAGTTGTGTACATTTGTACATATTGGCCTTGGCTGTTTGAGGACAGATTAAAATAAAATAAAATTGAGTGAAGTATTTAATGACCAATAAAAACGGCATGCCAACTGTGATATCACCCAAGAAGCAATATAATGATGTTTACCAACCAGGCAGTGTGCAGTCTTTGAATTAACGGTATATCGTCGGAAATAGTTGAAAAGCACGTAAATTGCGTCTGATAATTTTTTTTTGTAAGTTTGCTTTTTGCTTGAGGCGCCAGCGTCATCGGACTTTTTTTGAGTCGAGGCCAGAAAATTAAAGTGTTCCTCAAGTCTTGTGAAACGAAACACTGTCAGAGATTTTCTAGAGGAAACGGCATCACGTACTAGTGCGTGTCCCCGTTGCCTACTGGATTCTCCGAAGGGTTCGGATTGGATCGGGTATCTTTTGAATATCACTAAAGTGTCCAATACCAAAATTTTCAGGAGAAAGGATGAAGAAGGAAAACTGAATATTTAATTATTTACTCAGTGTTTTTACGTAGGTACCAGTTAGCAAACAGTAATTGTTTTGACAAATTATTTTAAAAAAGTAGGTCAGTCATAGTTTTAAAAAAATAGATAGGTAGCAAATTAGACCACTTTACCTGATTTTAAGCAAAAGCAGAGTTCAGATGCGAGGACAGCTAGTGAAGCAGGATTGCGCCTGCCTCACTAGCCGTGTAGGACGTCCTGCTGCGCGGTGGATCACGACGACGGACGGCTTGAAAAAGATGGCGGGTGGTGGATGGATGCGGACTGCGCAGGACCGGAAGGCTTACGTTCAGCAGTGGATGGCAATAAGCTAAAGAGAAAGAGAGCCGTCCTCACATTGCCAACCTGCGAGATGCTTTTTCACACCTCATTCAAAGAACCTCATATTGTAGGAAGGAGGAAATATATTTGCAGAGAGCATTATATTTTTCAAAGGCACCTACGCTGTTTTTATTTATCCATCTTTAAGAAACCTCGTTTAATCGCCTCTATGGTCTATAGTGTTTAAGACCACAGGCTTACACCCAGAAGTCCCGGGGTCGATTCCCAGCGGGGGGTACATGTTAGTGTACTCGGTTTGGTTGGTGGTAGGGCTTGTTTGCCCGCCTAACTAGCTACCACCATCTTATCTAAATATGTCGCCATAAAATCAATGTTTGTAACATTGTTGTGTTCCGGCAGCTAGAGATAAGATAGCCAGTGCCTCAGTAGTTGAGGTTTCCGGGTAAAGTACGCGTCAACCTTCGGATAATCACTTAACATCAGGTGAGATGAAGGCCAAGTGCTTACCCGTAAGATATTTAAAAAAAAACATTAAAACTATATATTATGGTATATTCTACTAATCTAATTTAATAATTCATATTATGAATTATCACATTTTATCAGTGCAATTATTATTAAATGTAGGTCACAATCACAGCTAATGTCACTTTGGTGATTGAAATGCTAATGCCGATTGGCTGTGAGAGTATAATTAGATATCAAAGAAACCATTTCCCTTTCGTATTAGGTATAGTATGCCGTGACAAAAGCCATAAACAAAAATAATGAATATAGCCATGTGTTCTGTGGCTATATTCATTATTTTTGTATATATTTATGGCTATATTTAGCTTACATGTTGTTCAAGCATAAATCAATCGACTGGCACAGCACTAGTCGCACGCCTACTTCACTATTTTTCTTCTTTTTTTTGTCTATTGTTTTTTCCCGCTCTCTGTATACACGATTTAAACAATACAAAAGTATTTTTACATTTCAATGAGTTTAATTTGCCTAATAAAGCCTGCCCCCCTACATGGTCCTAGATCTTCGCCGGATTATATTTTCAGCTGATTCATTATAAAAAAATCCAGTTTGGACAACAATCGGAACAGTCTGAGCGCAGTTATTTGCTTTGGGGATTGCGCGTCGTCAAAGAGTGGTTGCGAGTTCAATGCGTTTGCTAAGCATAACATATTAATTTATGAACCCAACACTCTAATCAGGTATTATGTTATTAGGTATAATAAAACGATTGTTAAAAGGTTAGTAACATTTACTTATTCTGTATTTTTGTAATAGAAAAACACCTAGGTACCTACTTTAATATTGAATTGTTTAAAACTTTGAAGTGTGTATAAATTTTGGTTACCAATGCTAGTTAAATATTATTATGTTATTCTATTCGCTAATTAATGCCGAATGATTTAACTAGCTCTTAATTTCAACTAATTTATCTTAAAAGTAAAACACTCATTTTATTTTGTCATTGTAGATTGTACCTAGTTAACTAAAAATTGATTCTTAACGTAAAGTTATTATTTGATAGTACTAATATTTTTTATTATTCATTTTCATTTGGAACTGTAACTTACAAAAGTATTTTTACATTTCCATTGAGTTTAATTTGCCTAATAAAGCCTGCCCCCCTACATGGTCCTTCGAGCCGGATCCCGCAGACTTGACGCCGCTCACACCCGGTCACTTCCTCATCGGGCGATCTCTCACCGCTCTACCAACAAGAAACTATGAAGATTGTCCTGTCAGCAGGCTAACTCGTTTCCAGCGCATCGAACAACTTCGCCAGCATTTTTGGACACGATGGAGCAAGGAATATGTAGCTGAACTTCAGCAACGAGTCAAATGGAAATCTGGCCATTACTCCCTGGAGGTTGACACTCTTGTTTTATTAAAAGAAGATGCCCTTCCACCGCTAAAATGGAAGCTTGGACGCATCGTAGCAATTTTCCCTGGCACCAGTGATGGTATATCACGGGTCGCTGACATAAGAACAGCGAATGGCGTCGTCCGGCGTAGTTTCAGCAAGATAGTTCCGTTGCTACCCGAAGACATTGGGGTTGAAGGACAAGCCTTCAACGCGCGGGGGCATGTTCAAGCATAAATCAATCGACTGGCACAGCACTAGTCGCACGCCTACTTCACTATTTTTCTTCTTTTTTTTGTCTATGGTTTTTTCCCGCTCTCTGTATACACGATTTAAACAATACAAAAGTATTTTTACATTTCAATGAGTTTAATTTGCCTAATAAAGCCTGCCCCCCTACACATGTTAAGTGGTCACGATTTAATACTATATTTTAATTAATAATTTAAATTGGTTCAAATACTGCTCGTGGAAATTTTTTCAACATTTGTGTTTTTGTAATTTGTTTCGCAACAAAATTTGCGTCAAAATTATATAAACAAAACAAAAACATTTTATAAATAGCTAGCCTACTTCTTAACTGATCTTTAGTATTTGTAAAAATATTATGATCGGGTGTTAATGACGGTAGTTGTTGACATTGAATGGGTGCCTTTGGCTTTCAAAGTAAAAAGTAAATAGTGTTGAATAATTTCGGCGGGCTGGTCAGAACCACGATATCAATTGGAAGAGCACCTGACCCGGTATGTCAGAAGGGTGCAGGTTCAAATCCTGCTCGTGGAAATTTTTTCAACATTTGTGTTTTTGTAACTATAATTTAGATTAAGTTTGTTAAACGTACTAACTATAACAAGATTCTAATAAGTCTACTGCTGGACAAAGGCCTCTCCAAGTTCACCAATGAGCAGTAGATGAGAGTGTACGCGGAGTGTAAGGAGTGTAAGGCCTATGTCCAGCAGTGGACTAATTTAGAATGACTATATACCTACCTACGAGAAGCAGACAGGTGCTATATGCACCTAATGCACTCGTAGATGTATATTTAAAACTATGTAGCAAATAAATAAATAAATATTATTTATGCGTGGTTGTCAAACCTTTTTTAGTCAGAAATATTCAAAACGCTGACGCTAAACGCTAAATAAAACTGCTAACACCAATCGTACCTACAAACACAATATATTGCCTATTTTTAGCAGATTCTTGATATTTTGCAACAATTAAAAAACTTTGATGACGTTTTTATTTCTATTTTTCTTTAGTTGGGCAACAAACAACATTTTAAATACATATAAATAGATACAACTATAAAATTTTACATTTGCCTAAGAACTTGTTAAATAAGGCTCACTTAGGCTTACCTACTGAAGAAGTGAATAATATTTTTCTAAATTTTGGACGAGAATGAATATAATAGAATATTCTCATTATGTTGCAAAACGATATGAAACATTGATTTGCTGTAGAGACATTGGTTTTTATAGTGCAGGCATTTTTTTGATTGCCTCAGACGGCATTTTCAGCTTCACGGGGCTTTTTGGGGGTGGCGAGAAACACCTCTGACGGTGTTTCGATCACATGGGTTGAGATTAACGCCGCCCCAAAAAAGTCCAGTGACGCTGAAAAGAACGTTTGAGGCCATTATCAAACATTCTCATAAAAATGGCTATACAATCTCTAAAAATGAATATTAAATTAAAATTGGTATAAAAGTAAAGATGTATATAAGAACATATATAAGTACTGAGGAGCTTGATGGCGCAGTGATTATCGCGTCTGGTCTGCGAATGCTGAAGTTAAGCAACTTTCGCAAAGGCTGGTCATTGGATGGGTGACCGACAATTTATTATCTCGAGCTCCCTTGTGAAGGCACGTAAAGCCGTTGGTCCCGGCTGCATTAGCAGTCGTTAACAACCATCGCCAATCGCACTGGGCCCGCGTGGTTTATGGCCTGTTCTCCCTATCCATCCACAGGAAAAGCTCGTGCCCCAGCAGTGGGGACATAAAAATGAGCTGATGATGATGATGATGATGATAATGATGATATAAGTAAGTATTTTTGAGGTCATAACTTGAAATTTCACTTTATTGTTTAATATTTACACCCAGTATTAGATAAAATTTAAGTATCACAAAAAAGTTATTTAGCTAAATATATTTTCAAAAAAAATATATAACAATAAGCAAATAATAGCAAGTTTTGCAAAACGGCAGTGAGTCGGGGAGCTCATCCCGCGAAACACTACTATGAGTTCACTAAAACGTTAACGACAACGTTTTCTTTCGAGAGAGTTACCCATAAATCGCAGCGAAACATTTTTAAAGTATCATCTGGCAACAAAAAAGGGTGTATTCACAGACCACTATCGCCGCCGCCGTTATCTGGCCAAGGCTTTCACAGCGCCACCACTTTTGGGGATGGGAAGTTACTTAAAGGGTACCTACCTCAAGCCGTGAAGCCGTGTGTACGAAACATCGTCAGATGTTCCGAGGAGTTCTGTTCGGATCGAGAACGGAACAACCCGAGGGCGCCTTTAAAAGGTAGGAACTAGGCTAGGGTTGTCCGGATGTTCGGGTCGTGGGGTTAGGAAAAAGCGCATAGGTACATAACAGCAGAAGGAGCTCGATGATGCAGTTAACGCGCCCGGTCTGCGGTTGCTAAGGTTAAGCAACTTTCGCAAAGGCCGGTCATCGGATGCGTGACCAAACATTTATCATAATTAGCTCCTCCGTGTTTTGGATGGCACGTAAAGCCATTAATCCCGGCTGCATTAGCAGACGTTAACAACCACCAATCTGCCCTGGGCTCGCGTGGTGGTTTATGCCCCCTTCTCCCAATCCATCTATAGGGAAAACTCGTGCCGTGAAGTGGGGAAATAAAAATAAGCTGATGTTGAATGAATAACATGTCAGCATTCAATTCAACCTTTTTATTGTACTCTACTATGTTCGAGAACTCATGGTAGGGCTACCAAAGACGAAACAATGGCTGTTTATTTATATTTACACGGCTAAGTCCTTCCGTAAAGCTCGTTACGGGACAAAGCCATTCTGTTTATTACCTCTCACCTGCCGCGCCGTCCGTCCCTTATAAAAAGGGAGAACAGGGACAAAGTCATTTTTAATTTGTATACCTACAAGATTATTTACCTTAGACAATTTTCAAATACTTCGCTCTTTGTCTATTCTTGAAAATAATAATTTAAAATGAAGTAACTACAAGAACAGAATACTATTTATTACAAAGTAATAAAAGTATAAACATAACATTAGAATAGAGAACATTCTATTTTACAATTTAATTTTTAATTAAAAAATAAATATTTTGTTAGTTTTACATCGCATAGTAAACAAACCTAGTTTTATATCTTTGTTTTCATTAGTATTGGTAGTTCCGCAAATTTTTCGTTCTATGCCCAGCTGTGGGTCAGGAGGGGTGATGATGATGATGATGACGTAGTTTATTATTACTGTAACGGATTGATGATGATGAATATTCCGACCGATTTCGGTCATGGTAATATACCGGGGGAACAGGGAGTGTAATTGAACTGTAAAAATGATGTTAATACACTGATTTATTTTAGTACGTATTATCCTTATATATTAAATACAACATGTCTTATCTCCATCCAGTAACCACTTCGACTGTAGTCGGTATGCCGGCGCTGCTGCGCCCGAAGATGGCAGGCATAGCCGATCTTCTTAGGGCTGATTTTCTAAGGAGAATTTGTCATTATGTCAGAATTATTCAATGGATAAACTTTAACTGACGATTTGAAAAATCAGCCCTTAGTAAACTAAACTGGCGTACGGACTGAGCGAAAGTATATAAAACTAGCATACCTAACTCATAGATTTAAAAGCTCCCAGATTTAACATCTGTAAAGCAGCATTTTAATATTAACATTTCATACAATAAGTAGAACAAAGCAAACAGCGCCCAAGCTTTTCCAATAAAAGCAATTTCATGTTTGATATTAAAAGAAAATAAAAGCGTCACATCATCCTAGCCCCGAACAGTTTCCCTAAGCGCTCTTACACACGACCGCCAGTTTGCCGACGACGTATAAGTAACTGCAGCCGCCGGCGGCCGTCCTGAGGCGGCGCCGCCGGCGGCTAGCCGTCGACGACGTGCCGTCAACATGTCGGGTATCGGCGGCTGCCGCCAGCAGAGTTTCACGCCTCTGTGGTCTAGTGTTCAAGACCACCGGTCTCAGACCCAGAGGTCCCGGGTTCGATTCCCAGTGGGTGGTACATGTTTGTGTACTCGGTTTGGTTGGTAGGGCTGGTTTGTCCACCTGGCTAACTACCACCAATTTATCTAAATATATCGCCACAACATTAGTTTTTGTAGCATTGTTGTGTTCCGGCAGCTTGAGATAAGATAGCCAGTGCCTCAGCAGAGATCCGGTTAAAGTGCGCTTCCACCAATTGGCTTTATCAACATTAACATCAGGTGAGATCAAGGCACTATGCTTACTCGTTAGACATAAAAAGGGTATCTAGTGCGAGTTTCAATCGCCATTAGATCACGATAACGAAAGCCTGAATTTGAATTTTAACTCTCCACGAATTCCACCAGGAGGCACTGTGCCATACAAATTTCCGTTTTCGTTAACGTAATCGAATGAATGCAGATAGTAAACAAAACTTAAACTAAGCACGCCAATCGTCAACAGTAGTTTGTCGACAGCTGCCGTCAATGTGTCGATGGCTAGCTGTCGACATATCGATGCCGACCGGTGACGGCAACTGCAGTTACTCTGCCGTTGCTCGTCAATTTGCCTCTGGTGTATAAGAGCCCTTACTCACGTAAAATTGGATACGTTTAATTCCCTAAACGAATCAGGCTATCATAATAGAAACGATATTAGACGGAGTGTTGGCATTACATAAAAAATAGTTTTTCTATTAAAAAATAACAAGCATTGGAAATTGATAATTTTTCAACACAAGCCAAAGGTACAAGCAAAATTAAAAGTTTCTTCAAAGTAAATTAAACTGACTGGGAGCGTCGACCACGGGTGCGTCCACTACTGGGGGCGTAAACCACGGACCCAAAAGAAATAAGGAATTTCATTGTTATATAAATTGATGAGCTCGATGGTGATCGTGCATGTTAAGCAACTTTCGCAATGGCAAGTCTTTGGATGGGTGACAAAACAAAATATATCGAGCTCTCTTCCGCACTCCGGAAGACAGGTTATGCTGTTGATCCTGGATGCCGTCGTCAAAAAAAGAAAAAAGCCTCCTGAGTTGCTTGCCAGCTCTCCTCGGTCGAAGGTCCTCCGATATCCGAACAGTTGCTAGTTTCAGTAGTTTAGTTAAACTTAATTTTGGTTAATAATATTTTGATATATTATTGAGTGCATGAGAAGGTTTGAATAAATGATTTGACTTCATAGCCGAGCCAATCAGCGACATATCCTAGCTGTGGCATTTGCTGAGACGTAGACGATTATTGCTGCCATAACACTAGCCAATATGTTGTACTCTTTTTTGTTGTGTAGCAGAAATAAATGTATTTTTTTTGGCCAAGGTGGTAATCTTCGGTATCCACCTCAGATCATGTATCTACCAAACCACATTTGCCCAGGAAAGTGGGTATTTTAAGTGTTTATCTTAATATATTATATTATACCTAAATACGGGATTATAATCCCGTATTTGTGTATGTCACTGAACTCTTCCTAAACGCCTAAATCGATTTTTATGTAACTTTTTGGGTGTGTTTATGTCATAGTCCATGGTTTGTGTGTTGATTGGTTTAGATTTTAGATTCACAATTGGATTCGGTAGGTGGCGATGCAATAGGGTTCTAGTATGTCATGGGATATGTTTGTGCACTCAAGCAGACGAAATCGAGAGCGGACAGCCAGTAATAAAATTCGATATATTTGTCTATTTTGTGTCATTTCAACTTGATCGCTCATTCTTTATTTATTTTATAGATTCAATTCCATTCCCCAACATGAAAAGGTGCCCAAGTTATTATATTACGGGCAACAAGATATGTTAATAAAAAATTCAACAAATGCTAAACATTTCGGATGATGTTCCATTACACCGAGTCAATTACATAACGAAACGACAACAATATATGAGCGGCCATATGTCAGTGCGGATAACGTTCATTTTGCTTCATATCGTGTGCGGATGGAAAAAATTTCATTAATGTGCAAAATGGAAAATGAGAATCATAAAATGTGTCGTAAATATTCGTTTGTTTTCACCTTTTTTTGTGTGTGTTTTTTTTTATTACTTTTTTGGGGACAATTGAGACGGTGACAGAATTACGTTAGGTATGAATGGCGAGGGACATATTTTTTTGTGATTGATGCTTAAATATTTCTGAAAAGTGTGCTAACATAATTATGCTTGTTTTTGCAGTCTGCGTTTGTCACCACATAGTATAAAACAAAGTCGCTTCCTGCTGTCCCTATGTATGTATGTATGTATGTATGTATGTATGTATGTTTGCTTAGATCTTTAATTCTACGCAACAGATTTTGGTGCGGTTTTTTTTAATAGATAGAGTGATTCAAGAGGAAAGTTTATATGTATAAATACAGGCATAATAATATGGTAGAGAAACACTGATAATTTTAGAGGTTTAACACTTTTTTACGCTTACATTGCAAACGCTGGCTAAACCCTACGAGATAGATCAAAATAATGTACTACAGTATTGTACACTTTAAAAAGGTCTACAAAAAAATCCGCGATGGTATGTCTATCTCTTAGGGATAACCCACAATAATAATTTTTCATCTTTTACTTTTTACGAGAAATAATGGTTTATTTACGAGGCGATTTTAAATTTAATCCATTATCATTATCCAATTAAGTACCTTAAATACATTGTGCATTTAATATAGATCAATATGACCCTTTACAGCATGTAATTTAAATGAATATTTTTGTAGATATTACAGATTTAAAACGCAGGGATATAGCGGTTGCTTGTCGTGTCGCTAGTTAAGTATATATTATTTTTCCTTGTTTTTAAAATGTAATGTCATTCTGCGTGGACATGTTCTTGGGCTTCATTCTAGTTCAACCGACCTTATCGAAGTATATTTTAGAACCCTTTCTCTTCAGGCATGTGCAAATTCTGTTGATATTATGTTACAAATACAAGTGAGTATGTTACAAATAGTTTATCAGAAACAGCTTGGTCTCTGGATCTACTGAAATTGTTTCACAAACACAAAGCTTGGTACACTACCATTAAGTAATTACAGTCATACATTTTTTTTAGGTAAGTTTTAAGATTGGTGTGTGACTGCCAAAGTGAGAGACGTATGGGTAGATACGGGGGAGACCTTTGCCCAGCAGTGGGACGAAATAGGTTATAAAAAAAGTTTTATTTAATAACTAGTGGTCTCGTCCGCTCGTGACTTCGTGCTTGAGTGAACACCCGTATCCCGACGAAAACCTTTTTTCATTTTGTTATTTATACAAACCTTGCCCTGACAAAAACTACGAACACAAAAAATAGCCACATCAGTCAAGGCACTCTCAAGTAATATAGCGATTGACTTTTATTAATATACTAGACAAGTTGATTCCTCACCACGTGGGCGGAGTCGCGGGCGAAAAGCAAATCCGTGAAGTCTCAAAATCTTTCCGGACAAAAAATTTTTTTCAATTAATAAATGCTTAGAGGCAAACGCGATAAATGAAACGTAACATTATTTATGATTCTTCGGTCCCCATTGCTCGATATTAAATTAATGTTATTACCCAATTCGTAGCCAAGGCGCCCGAGGTATACGACTGGTGGATTTTTGATTTGTTTTGAGATCAATTAACGTTTGGCATCAAAGCGATTCATCTTTCATTTGAGTTGCAAAGGAGCGGTAAATTAGGGAAAATTTAAAATAAGTAAACGGTGTTTAAGAGGGAGAGTCGTTGATAAGCCGCATGGGATGTCTGTTATGATTCAACGAATTGAATGTGCAATGAATGCTTCAGTCAAAGTTCTGAAAGCACCTACTTACGCCAATTTTAATTAATTCCTTCCGACTGTGCGTAGACAGAGTAATCATTTACTTCATACTCCAGACTAAACTTAATTACGAACGATCAAACAACACGATCGGTAAGATGTTTTTATTTATTTTAACAATATTAATAAACATGTACCTCTCTTTTGGGAATTTAACCCAAGACCTCTAGATCTGATACCGGTGGTTTTAACCGCTAGGCCACAGACGCAGTTAAATAAAAATAATTGAGTTACTTATAAAGGATTTTCACACCTGTGTGACTTGGCCGTGCGCAGCAAACGAATTGTCATAGGTAGGTACGGAGAAAGTATGGACATTTTTCTTGGTTGACTAACCAAGGCTCATACGTTTACAAAATAATACATTTCATATAAATTTTACAAATAAATGTCCTACAACCAGTTATAAAGGCAATCACTGCATGCACTGTAATGAGGGCAATTTATTCAACATAATAAAAAAAATATAACTTATAACTAATCATTAACAGAGACTGATTACTACAGTATCTCTATTAATCTATATTTATTTATTTATTTATTTATTTATTTATTTATCTTCGGAAGACCAACAGCACACGAAACATACATACATTCAGATATAAGTAACAGATGGCCAATAACAGGTCTCCACGTTTAAAAACAGATTAATTAATAAGGTTTTTGTGGACAATAGAACATAAAATAATGAAAAAATACCAAAAAACAATAAAAACTAATGAGTGGGATATAAAGTTCACTTAATCAAATATTTATCAAAGAAATCTTGACTTAATAGCCGCCTTGCTGTTGCTATGCTAGAATAAAATAAATCAAAGTTGTTCGTTTTAGAAAACTCATTTAGACCTTTGCTAGCTCGCCAAAGAAATTCATTCTGACGATAATTTGATGAAACTAACGGTAGATGAATTGGAAAGTAATATCTTATTGATCTTGATGGAATATTAAGGTAAATTTTGGAAAGAAGCTCAGGAGAATTTATTTTGTTTGTAATTATCTTTAGCAAAAAAATTATATCTGATATTTCCCTTCGTTTTTGTAAGGGAAGAAGGTGAAACCTCGCACAAAGTTTAAAATAGTTACCAGAGTTATAAGGCAACTTCAGACGGTAGCATAAAAATTTTACAAATTTTTTCTGCAATTGCTCAATGCGATCAATATACTTATTGTAACACGGATTCCAGATCTCCGATCCATATTCCAGGACAGTTCTTACAAAGGTGCAGTACAGTATTTTGATTGTTTTAATGTCATTAAAACTTGACGAGGATCTCATAACAAATCCCAGTGCCTTTGAAGCCTTCTTAATAGTCCTATCAATGTGAACGTCGAAAATAAGCTTTGAGTCATGGTGAACTCCAAGGTCTCGTATCTCGGATAACCTTTGCAAATTTGTGTCCTTTAGTTTGTAATTAGACAAAATATTAACTGTTTTCCGACTGAAAGTTATTACAGAACATTTTAGTGGATTGAGATCCAGTTGGTTAGCCTTACAGTAACCGTCTAGACGCGTTAGGTCCGACTGAAGATCTGATATATCGGATGCACATGAAATGGATTTAAAGATCTTCATGTCATCCGCGAAACAAAGTAACCTGGAATGATGGAAACAAGAGCCAATGTCATTCACAAAGATCAAGAACATAAGTGGACCAAGAAGTGAACCCTGGGGCACTCCGCTAGGTACAACGACCCAACTTGAAATATAATTATTAATAACAACAGCCTGGGATCTGTTGGAAATATATGATTTAAACCACCTCAAGAGATCTCCGTTAATCCCAATGTGTTCCAATTTTCTAATTAATATAGTGTGGTGGATTCTATCAAAACATTTGCTATAGTCCGTGTAAACGACATCGACCTGCTTACCATTTTGCATACTAACAGTGATAAAATTATTAAGTAACACGAGATTTGACACAGTGGACCGTCCCTGAAGAAAACCGTGCTGAGACTAGGTGAACGAATTCTTCAAAGAAGAGTACAATTGATTATAAATTATTCTTTCGAATACCTTAGCCACTATGCACAACTTTGAAACTGGCCTGTAATTGGTTACCTCTGTTTTAACACCTTTCTTATGAACTGGCGTTATGAAAGCGGACTTCCATATAGATGGCAAATTATTTTCTCTAATTGACTTCAAAAACAATAAATATATAGGTGTAGCAATAGATTTCGCGCACTTGGTCAGAAAAGACGGAGGCAAACCATCAGGTCCAGCCGATTTGGTGATGTCTAGTGACGAGAGTAGCTTAACAACCTCTTCAATATTTATTTCAATATTCGAAATACTAGTAAGGGGTGTCGCGTTGATATTGGCAATTAAGTCAGATGGTTCGGGTGAGGAAGACGGTTGCAAAAAAGTTGAGTAAAAAAAGTCAGAGAAAACGTTGGCAATAGAACAGCCATCGTTAGCAACTTTGTCTCCGTATTTCATTGTGTTCGGTATATTTGATGATTTATACTTTGACTTAATAAATGACCAAAAATATTTTGGGTTTTCTTTAATAGACATTTCAACTGACGAAATATAGTTTTGATAGCACTCAGATTCTAAAATTTTAACTCTTTCTCTTAATAATTTATATGTACACATATTTGAATGATTACCGTATTTTTTAAATCTAATATAGTATTTATGTTTTTCTTTAATTAGTTTCTTTAATGATATTGAATACCAAGAAGGGTATGTATTTTCGCGACAGATTTTTGAGGGTACATATTTTTCAATTAACTCATTTATCGAGGAGTAAAAAAAGCTAACAGCTTGATTGATATCTTTGTTAAATAATTCAGTCTGCCAATCAATCATTTCAATCTTTAAGTTAATTTCATTATAGTCACCCTTACTAAAAACGCGTTTGGTTCTCCTTGCATGTTGTAAATAAGAACAACTATGGGACTTGAAGTCAATTACAATAGCCTTATGGTGAGGATCGAGGGAAACCAATGGGTCACAGCACTCCGTAACGGTGACTGAAGAGTTAGATAATACAAGGTCTAATAATCTACCATATATATTTAGAACACCGTTATACTGAGATAAATTATGTATATATAAGTCGTCGATTAATAATTGTTCATCGGAGCTAGTCATATTAGTCGCCGAGTAAGAACCATCATTGTTATTTAACCAAGATATTCCACTCATATTAAAGTCACCGACAATGAGATAAATATCATCGGGACTATGTAATATAAATTCACCAAGCTTAGATAAATGATTAATTAATTGGTCAGAGAAAGACAAGCCCAAGTTTTGTTTACACAAGTAGATAACGCAAAGATTCAAATTCTTGGTTTTATTACCGTTATTCTGCTTAATTGGTAACGATAACCAAAGATCTTCCGCGGTAGAATTAAAATAGTATTGGGGGGTAGCAGGTAGCTCCTTCCGCACCGCGATAAGTACGCCACCGCCACGACCCTGACGAGTCAAATCATAATTTCGGTCTCGTCGCCAAACAATATACCTACTATCGAATAGCTCGGAATCACTCACACTATCCAGCAACCAGGTCTCCGTCAAGATTATCACGTCATACGAATTGAGGCATATATTGCGATAGAACGTTGAGATTTTTGAACGCAATCCCCTAACGTTCTGATAATAAATATTCAGATTAGAGTTTCTCGTATTTACACTGTCGATATCCATCAGCAAATCGCCTTTGACACATAAAAATCATAAAGACTATTATAGGTATCATAGTATGTGCTATGCACATACAAAAAATTAAATGTTAAGCAATACTTAAACAAAACAAAAGTGTCGGATAAGTCACTAATGAATAACGAAAGCAACAAAATACGCAACGGACGGCGAGCGTATGATGTGCATAGCAGGGCGTTCAAAAAGCAATGACGGTAAGACAAACAGGACAGAGAAGGTGCGATGTTACGGTTAGTCGACTCGCGTAACGATAATCGTGGCAGAGCGAGCAAGACGGTCATATATTTACTACATACTGCTCGAAGTTGAATTAGTGTGCAAGTTAAACAATAGCAAGGCGGAAAGAGTGGAGGTGGCAAACCAGATGTGACCAACCTAAAGCAACAAACAAGTTTACTTCTGATTTTAAAGTGACTATAAATTAATAAAAATTTACTTTGAAAGTATTGGTAGTTTATATAAAAAATTAAAACTATTCCTAAAAACAGTGAGCCGGGTAAAAAAATCAACAATAAAAATAAGAATAAAAATAAAAATGAGTTCATTAAATTAAAACAGACTATACAAACTTGTTTAAATCACTCAATTTGTTGATTATAAATACTCCGGATGAATCATTCTTTCTTGCATGTATTTTTCCAAACTTGACCCAGACGTAGCTATAATTTTTATCCTTAGCAAGTTGTTTAGCCTTATTTAATAGCTGCTTGGATTCCGAAATTAGGTGGTCATTTAGAAACACACGTTGTTGCGATCCACCGTACCCAATGTCATCTGCTTTTAATATTTTATGTGAACGTGCTGTAGATATAAAGTCTTCTTTTATGTAACGATTGATGAAACTCACTACTATAGTTTTGTCCTTTGAATTGTATGTAGGTACTCTTGAGATATAGTTTATCTGAGTTTTCGGGAAGTTGTATCCAATTTCCTTGCAAATGTTTTCTATAATATGGAAGAGATTTTCGTCTTTTCTTAATGGTACACCCTTAATCTCAACGTTGTTAAGACGTGACCTTTGTTCGGCATTGTACAACTGAGATTTTAAAGTAATAATTGAATCTTCAGCAGCTAAAAGTTTATTTTCTAGATCAGCAACCTTCTTGTCGGTATTAGTAGTCTTGACCTTCAATTCATCGATCCAAGAACCCGAGAATTCACATGCCTTTTTTAATTCGGTTATATCTTCTTTCATAGATCTAACCTCTTCCACTAGACTTGGGAGACAAGCAAGCTTAGCCTTGATTTCATTAAACTCCACCAGCTGCATTTTAATATCACGAATTTCCTGAAGTATAATCGCCGAAGAAGCCAACTCGCTCGGGCTAGGTGGAGCCGTACTTGCTGTTCTACAAGTAGGACATCTCCAGGTCGATCTACGGTCCGTACCCAGTTTCCTCCAGCCTGCCTCCGTTAGTCCAGCACAGCTAAAATCCAATTTTTTGCTACAAGCAGAGCACTGGACGCCATCGGAGAATTGGTTATTGCATAAAGCACATCGCTGCATATTGAATAAATAAACTCAATCCACAACTTATAAAATTTAAAAAGGTTTGCGATCTATGAAAACCGCAAATAAACACGTACGCTTAGTTTAGTTGCCCACACGCGACTCTATAGATACTATATATAACATAGCGAGACTATAGATAACATAGAGTTTTCAGATGCCTACTGATTTTTTTTGTGAAACAGGGGGTAGTGAATCCGAAAACAAATCCGCAACTTAACCACATTCGTGTGCCACGTTTGACCGTGAAACCTAAACGTAAGCGGACAGTCATAAACAGCTTATATACACCACTTAGGCAAGTTAACCAATTTTTTCTCCGCCAATAAACCTTATCTATCTAGCTACACGGAAGACAGAATAATAAGAACACAACCCATTTCAACAATGTGCTTAAGAATTATCGGCATGTCCACACACTCCTCTCCGAATATCTATTGCGCCTGTAAGCCGAGGCCAGTGGGGCAAGCGATAGGGGCAACCCGTCAGTGGTGGTTTAGTCCCTAAGTACGTATAACCACAAAATAAGGAAACTGCAGAAGGCACGCTTCATACTCGACGCTTTTTTTTTGGACAGAGATTGCTGATTGTTCAGACGGCATTTTTAGCTTCACCAGGCTTGTTTGGGGGCGGCGAGGAACATAAATGGTCCCTCAAGCCGTGTGAAACGAATCACCTTCGGAGGTTTTCTAGAGGGAACGGCATCGCGCACTAATGCGCGTACTCGTGCCCTACTAGGTTCTCCGAAGGGTTCGGATCGGATAAATACTCGACGCGCTCGAGCAACGCACACATAGACACCTCACACGGATAAGATTACGATCCCCCGCCCGATGGAGCCCTTGGATCTAAATGCCACCACACATTTAAAGAATACACTGTTTAGTATATTCAGTACACCGTACTCGTAGAACAAGGGTACGGAGACCCGGTTCACAGGCGCTCCATACCAGGTATAGACGCACCTGGGCGCTTCTCTCTACCCCCACAACCCGGTCAATCCGAGCCGAGATCCTATACTTTAGAGGCGCCCTCGGGTTGATCCTCTCCCGATCCGATCCAAACCCCTCGCAGAATCTAGTAGGGAACAGGGGCACGCACACTAATGCATGATGCCGACCCTCTAGAAAAACTCTGACTCTTCTCGCCTTCCCCAAAAAAGTCCAGTAACGCTGTAAATGGCGCCATATGCAAACAGCAAACTCTCTGGAAAAAAAGAGATTCTGATGACAGCTGCGGTCGGTCTGTTGCGAGCTGTTGCGACATTTCGTATCCGTAAGAAGTGTATTATGTGTGCGGAGCTCGAGCAGCTTATGTGAAGCTTACTTTCTGTAGTTTCCTTATTTTTTGGTATTACTGACGCTTTCGGTGCGGTCTCAAATGCCCGTATATGTGATAGTTTCGTTCGTTGATGGATAGTTTCTGATTAAACTGTTGGTGGGTGTGGGATACAAATATAGGCGTTGAGTATCAGTTTTTTTTTTGTAAATTTAAAGGAAGAGGTTGGAGATCTAACCATGAGATCGGTTAGTGACGATTATTTATTTATCCGCTCTTTGCTTTTTCCGCCTCGCGTTCTGATACCAGTGTAATGTCTGAACATAGAATAAATTGTTTAAATCAACTTTAAACTAAAGTCTCGTGTTTTATTTCAATAGGGTATGGGGCGTCCCATGCCTGAAAATAGTAATTTTGGTAAAGTAGTACAAAAAAAGTAAAATTTGCATTTCACGTAACCTAAAATTTACGCGGTCGGCATCGAGTTTTTTTTTCATTTCAGTTTTTCAGCATCAATTTAGACAATAATATGTCTTCAAATGGTTTAATGAGCATTAAAAAGCTATTGGAAGGGATAACTATGCTACGTGGAGCTTTGCAGTAAAAGCATATCTGCAGCTGGAAGGTTTATGGGAATGCATTGTCGAAGAAAAAATGGCGGATTCGAAAAAGGATATTAAAGCCAAGTCTAAGCTAATATTATCGATAGATCCAATAATATTCGTGCACATTAGAGAAGCCACGACGGCCAAGAAAGTATGGGACAACTTATCACGAGCCTTTGAGGACTCTGGACTTAACCGGAAAGTTGGTCTATTAAAAGACCTCATAAATACAACTTTAGAAAATAGTAGTAGCATAGAGTAATATGTAAGTAAAATTATGACATCTGCACACCAATTAAAAAGCATAAAATTTCAAGTGGATACGGTGGTACGCTGATGCTGGCAGGCTTGCCAGACAATTACAAACCAATGATAATGGCCATGGAAAGTTCCGGTGTGAAAATATGTGCAGATTTAATAAAGACAAAATTATTACAGGAAGTAAAACAGTGAAAGTAGTGCATTTTATTCAAATACCAAATTTAGTACGCCTAAACCTAATAAATTTCAACATAAGGAAAAAAGGGACCTAGATGTTTTAAGTGTAACAAACACGAACATCTAAGTAAAAACTGTTGGCATAAAAAAAATAAAACAGAAAAAAAACAATAATGGTTTTATAGCAGCTTTTTCAGCATCAACATGTAATGACTCGATGAACTGGTACATAGACTCCGGTGCCTACATACACATGACTAAGCACAAGAAGTGGCTTACTGAGGAGATGGCACCACCTGTTAGTAAAATTAGGATCGCTGACAACAAAATGCTTAATGCAGAAACTTGTGGCAATGTCACCATCACATTGTGGACATGAATGGACAGCCCAACAAAATACAGGTGAGTAATGTTTTTTTATACCAGATTTATCAGCCAATTTATTGTCAGTGAGTAAAATTATAAAAAATGGATGTCAACTAGAGTTTAATGAAAAAGGCAATAAAATCATTAGCAAAAATGTTGAAAAAGTAGCGAGTGCCTACATGACAAATGGCATATAGGCTAGAAAAAGAGAATGCATATGCAATGCCAGCAATAGTTGGTACATACTTGTGGCACCAGCGTATGGGTCACCTAAACCACACTGATGAGCGGAAAATTCCAAACTGTACTGTTAGTGTAAAATTGTCTCAGACGAAGGAAAATATAACCTGTATAAGCTGCTTAAGAGGTAAACAACCTAGGCAGTCGTTTCCAAGTCAGGGCTCCCGAGCAAGCACCTTGCTAGAGATATATCCACTCTGATGTATGTGGACTTATGCAGACAACAACATTTGGAGGCGCCAGAACCACTACTGATTGGGCGACTAATCAAGAAGATAGAAGATCTTGTTCAGGCCAGACCAACCATAGCTCTATCTTCCACTGAGGCCGAAGGCAATTTAGCTTAAACAATTAGAAGAAGAGTTTTGACCGAATTTGTCCAGTATTCCTATTGTAATGTACTGTGGTAATGAGAGTGCTATCAGCATTTCAGGTAACGACATCTACCACGCCAGAAGCAAGCACATTGGACAATCCAGCGGACTAAACACAAAGACTTCTCAAAGGCAATGGGTCTGCGTCCAGAGGAGGGTGTTGGAGTGAAGGTCGCACATGCCTGAACACAGACTTAACGTCCACG
This sequence comes from Eudonia truncicolella, assembly GCA_949315975.1. Classification (NCBI taxonomy): domain Eukaryota; kingdom Metazoa; phylum Arthropoda; class Insecta; order Lepidoptera; family Crambidae; genus Eudonia; species Eudonia truncicolella. The sequence goes on along the minus strand of OX438835.1, from coordinate 13,511,045 downwards.
TCACTTGAACGCATCCCAAATTTAGCTTTCTTCTGATACCGGTGTAATGTCTGAACATAGAATAAATTGTTTTAATCAACTTTAAACTAAAGTCTCGTGTTTTATTTCAATAGAGTCACATGCCCGAACGGTTACTGCGTCGTTTGAGAGTACAAGATCTAAGAGTCGTTGGTTGCAGTTTAGTTCGTTATTGTATTGACCAAGATTACAGACGTTAAGGTTATCGATAAAACCTAGAACGTGTTCTTTATTTGTAACCAATTCCGGTGTCAGTTCACTATCATCGCGTTTAATCCAGTTAATATAATTTTGTAAGTTAAAACCACCTAGAAATATATTATATCAAGGGGACGCGCTAACATCAATTGAGATAACTTTTCCATAAAGTTTTCTAGTTGTACCTTGTGTTAATTTCCTCCTTCTTCATCTACAACATAAACGTCACATAATTATGTGAATATTATAACGAATTGGTGGTCGCTTGTTACTGACAGATAAGATCAGCCAGACATCCTCCGCAGAGCTGGCCCAATCCTTTCTCTCGATAATTGGGAGATCGCGTCTAACCGCTAACAGAACTCCACCTCCCAAGCTTTGTCTTGTGCGTGAGTAAAGTCAAAGAATAGAAGCGCACGTCAACTGAAACCACTGTTAAACTATATAGGTGCCTACTGCTTAGTGCAAGTTTTATTTGGCTTTGCCATGTTAACAAAAAAATGTTGTATGCCTTTGATCGCATCGCCTCCTGGAGACAAACGATGAGAGTTAAAATTTTGCTATACTAATATTCTAAAATACCCAGAACTCCGAGTGTGAGACCATGGTTTACATAAATATTAGTTTACGAATGTTCTCTCTAAAGTACCTAGTAAATTTTTACCTCATTTTAATATTAGTGTAGATTTTCCTATAAGCTATATTTTAAATGCTAAGCTTTTGAGAATAAACGATGACAGTATAACAAAGTTTCAATTCGACTATACGACGAAATTAAATTGTAACTGCTATGTATAAGCGTTCCATTGAGAGAGTAGCCTTCTCATATCGGATGCATTACCGGCCGTATTAGGTTACACGATGCAGTTGGCGGAGTGGCTATTAATACAGGACACTGCCATTATTATCGGTTTCTGTTAATATCGAATTGTCGGTCCAACCAGACAGGCAAAATTGGGAATCGTAATTTTTAAGTGCCTATTGCGCACCGGGTTTATGTTGCCATCGTACGAGTTCGAGTGATAGCAACTTCGCGATGCCAGGATATGTGCCTAAAGCGCATCGCGTTTAGGTTTCCAATTTTTGCGTTCGAGTGCCAGCAACTTTCGCGGTTGAGATCCTTCGGATTAGGAGACTATTCGAAGGAATGAAATTGTAACTGTGATGTATGAGCGTTCTATTGGTAGAGTAGCCATATTTTAATTGATGTATTACTCGCCGTATTAAGTTACACGATGCAGTTGGCGGAGAGGCTATCAATACAGGACACTGCTATAAGTATCGGTTTCTGTTAATATCGAATTGTCGTTCCAACTAGACGGGCAAAATTGGGAATCGTAATTTTAAATTGCCTATTGCGCACCGGATTGATAATGCCATCATACGACTTCTAGTGATAGCAACTTTCGCGATGCTAGAATATGTGCCTAAAGCGCATCGCGTTTAGGTTGCCAATTTTTGAGTTCGAGTGGCAGCAACTTTCGCGATTGCGGTCCTTTAGATGGGAGAAACGACTTGAGAATCTTGTTGCGAGTTCTAAAGGAAGTGCAGCTTTCGGTCCTGTTTTTAATAAAAAATGTAAATTATGAAAGTTATATTTTTCCCGAGATGAAAAATTTTTGGTCACCCATCCGATGACCGGTGTTCCAGTGGTCGACGAATGGGAGGTTGTGATGATGGAGGATTCCATGGCGATGGTAAATAACGACTGCGTTTCTTTATGTGATGTTGTATATTTATAGTGACTACACTGTGACTAACTTATTATCTAAACCTTACAAGACTATTTATAAAATATAAACTATGTAGATGCTGGAGGGAGGATGCCGTGTTTTATCTTTCAGATCTATCGAGGGAACTCCTCAACGATTTACAGCAATTACCTGGTGTTTGGGCTTGATTAATTTGCATTGGTGAGAACTTTGCATCTAGATGGGTTGTAACTGTCATTAGGGGTCTGATGATGAAGACGAAGGACAGTCAAGGGAACTCCTCAACGTTTTACAGTAGCTACCTTGTGTTTGGGCTTAATTCATTTCTATTGATGATAACTTTGCACCCATATGGGTTATAAGTGCCATTACAGGTCTGAAGATGGATACCATAGACAGTCAAGGGAATTCCTCAACGATTTACAGCAGTTACCTTTTGTTGGACTTACTTCATACGGTTCAATAAGCCAAAATGTTCAGTTCGTACAAAAATAATGCCTAATTAAGATTGAAGTTTTAAATAGGAATACCACTATCTACTAGACCGTCTGTTCCTCATCTGAGAAGCATCCTTGTTAGGTCTACCCATCACTAAAAATCGTAAAAAAAAAAATTTTATAACAAAAAAACTGACTTCAAAAATAAGAAAACTAAAAAAAGTAAAAACAGCTCTAAATTGCAAGAAATAATATTGAACTCTTATTATTAATTACCTAGATACGCATATCAGTTTTAAAGAAGGTCTATTGAAGTCGGGTGGGGTAGTGTAGATAATGGAACAACTATAACAGTTTCAATGAAACAAAATTATCCCCCAGCCGACCAACAACCACGCGACTTCAATAGACCTTCTTTAAAACTGATATGCGTATCTACGTAACTAATAATATGATTTCAATATTATTAGTTGCTTTTTAGAGCTGCTTTTCCTTTTTTTAGTTTTCTGTTTTGTGAAGTCGGTTTTTTTTCATGTATTTAACTTCAAAACTGACCGACTTTCATACAAACTTTCACCCCCTATTTGACCCCTTTAGGGTGTGATTTCCGTAAAATCCTTTCTGAGTGGCTGGTTACGTCACTCAATTAACCTATAGTCCAAATTTTATCTAATTAGCTTCAGCGGTTTAGGCTCAACGATGATGAGTCAGTCAGTCAGGACAATGACTTGCCCTGTCAGAAAATTTGGACTATAGGTTAATTGAGTGCCCCTATCTGTATATAGATGTAGATGTTGGAGAGAGGATGCCGTGTGTTATCTTTCAGATTTACACGCGATTAGGAATGCGTTTACAAACTATTTAACCATACGTGAGGGTCGCCACAACCGGCTTTTGCGAAAGTTGCTTAACTCTCAGTAATCGCAGATCAAGCGCGTTAGCTACAGGCACAGCTACAGGCCTATCGAGCCCTTTAAAAACAAATCGTGTTCGCGTAAAGTTTAAAACTCCTTTTTATCTCTCTCGGTAGCTCAGCGGTCAGGGCATTGGACCGGTAATCCAAGGGTCGTGGTTTCGATTCCCACTCGAACTTCTTGAGACTAAACTGGATTTCTCTAGTAAAATTTTATTATGTAATTACTACTAACTACATAAAATAATAAAAATACCCTTTTTACCGTTATAAAACGATTAATTTGTCAATAAAAAATAGCGCTTACTCCCCCGTCATCTAGCACCTGTTCAAGCGAAAACAAACTTTATGATTGCGTCACTTTAAAGTTTGAACAGTTTTTAACCTACATAAACAACATGCTTTGTTGTCACTCGCTATAAACATATCATGGCCGGCTGGCTGGTAAAAATGGTTCCTCAATACATCCGTTCTAGCCCAGTAAGCCTGATCGATGATGCCCTCTGATATTTGTCAACGCGAGCCTCGTGAAATATGTCGCTGTACCTATCCGTGTGACATCGCACAAATTCAGAGGGTAGTATAAAATCAAAAGGTCTTTTAAACAATGGATGTACAGAGCGATGCATCAACATCCGGGCGGTATGGAAAAATCTGAAACTATTTGTTCTAAGTTTTTATGGTGTTGGTCTGTTAAGATAAGAGTTGTATAAATTGCATCATCAACATCTACCATGAAACGTCCAATTAATGGGAATTTCCAAATTTACAATTCTCATAATGTACAAATTCCACGTGCACAATTCTCATGTGTACAATCATGCATGTGGCACTATTCCCACATGTAACTACAATTTCCACGTGATAATTAAACATGTACAATTCCACATGACTCCTTGCTTTAATTGCAATGGCAGGTACTTTAACATTAAAAAAATAAGGAAAAACAAATACAAAGTCATAGTTTGACCCAGTTTGACCCACAGAACATGGTTTGACCTGGGAATTGAACCCGGGACCTTCGGGTATCGGGCCGAGCGCTCTGCCACTCCACTGCCGAGGCGTTAAATACCTCTATTATTTTAATTTTACATAGATGTTTCTATAATCTTTTCTAAATGTTTCATTAATTTACACAAATGTACACACACACACATGCTTGCATATCAGTGTACCACAAACTGTCAAATTACCTCATTAGACTTCGAACTTTATGTAGATGTCATACGGTAGATTATTTACTAAAGAAATTTGACAGTTTCGGATACCTAGGTTGATGTATAGGTGTCTGTACTTATCCCGTATTAGTTTTGGTTGCCTTTATCTATGATCTTTTTAGTATTTTGGTGTATTATTGTGTACCATATGTTGGCGATCCTTGATAAAATAAATATATATCTTAATAATACGAGTATTATAAAGAGGAAAGCTTCGTATTTTTGTATGTTTGCAACGATTAAACTCAAAAACTACTGGACCGATTTAAAAAATTCTTTCACCATTAGAATACTACATTAGCGCTGAGTAGCATAGGCTATATAAAAAATAAATGTCCACCCGTGCGAAGCCGGGACGGGTCGCTATTAAGTAATAATAGTGTGACCGAACTATTCCAAAGCCGCCAATAGATAGTGTCGTATAAAGAGCGTTGTAATTAAACTAATCTATTGGGCGCGTGTGTGTCAAGATGTCCCACTATAGGTTGGCCTCTCTAGACTGTTTTACTCCGAAAATAAGCTACCTACAAAATGCCCGCTACAAAATCATACGAAAAGTCTCTACCGATTTTAAAAAAAAAATATGTTTAGAGTGGTACTCCGTTTGCCGTACATGAACAGTAATTTACTTTGAGAGTATTCGAATTGGCTTATTGTTTTTGTTAAAAAGTATTGAACTTAAAAGTTAGTATGGTAGTTATCCCAAAATATGTGAATGCTCTCAAGTTATAAATCTTATTGTGTTATATATATTTTGCACTAATTGACAAATTATTATGATATTTCAGGAGCCGCTGTTGGGAATATACATTCCTACATTATGTACAATGATTTTATAGAAATATTATCAATGCCAATAATAAAGGTTATTGACACTCATATGCATTGTCATTTTTCTGCCATAGTAAGTAATAGATTATTAAACTAGAGTTCAGCATTTTTGGCATACGGCGGCGGCGCGAGGCAGCGTGTAAATATTTTATATTTTGCTTAATTTCTATAAAAGACATTGCATATCAAAATAGTTATTGAAATAAAATGTTTTTTGTTTTGTTTATATAATTTTTCAGAATTAGTGTTTTTGTAATTTGTTTCGCAACAAAATTTGCGTTAAAATTATATAAACAAAACAAAAAACATTTTACAAATAGCTTGCCTACAAAAAAAAATAAAAGAATAAAAGAAAAAAAAATATTTTATTTTATATTAGATAATATTATTTCATATTCAATATGGAATTAAACATTACATTAAAAAGTAAGGATGCGAAATAGATCAGTACGTTTGCAATGATTAATTTCAATAGTAACGTTTGCGTTTGTTGTACTTTATCATGCCAAAAGATGTCCACTACCTACGGGACTAAGGCCTCCCCCAAGGGTCTCCACAACGACCGCTTTTGTGCATCCAGCGGCTTCTTAAATATTATTAATTTTCATTTTTATTATACTTACACAATATGAAAATAAACGAGAAACAGATCCGTAAAAAGTATTTCGTTAAAAATTTTAAGTACCTCAGTACCTATTACCTACTACTTAAACAGTTAGATATTACCAATGAATACATTGTCCAGTTTATGGTCTAAAAGATTTTAAATAAAATGTATAAGTAAGCCAACACGTGCATGACAAAACTAATGCACACGTTTTACAACCTCAGTGGGTACCTGACTCGAGTAATAAAATTACAACAAATATTTTTATGTCAGCAACCATCAAAGTTTGCGTTTACATAATATTATGTTTGTCTCTTATTTTACTTTACTAGCTAGCAGTATTTATATTTGACGATGCAGCAGTATCAAGCATTTGAAAAGAATTACCTTTAAGTAGGTACTGATGGCCGAGTGCAAGTATTATGTGACGTCAAATTATTTTTTTTATAGTTTTAGCTAGACAAATAATTCCACTCCATCAGATGTAAAGTGGAAATGAAGTCCAGACGCGAAAACCCTCACCTTGACGACTTACAGGGTGCCTCTTCACATCTCGTTTGAAGGACACCATATCTCTGTTGAAGGTACGACAAAGCTATTCAACTTGTCTTCCGTTATCTTTAAAGTTAACGAAAACGAAATTTAATCTAACTGTTCTCATTTGCCACCAGGACATGAAAAAAAATGTTGCTTTACAAAAAATGGCGGGTAAATGACAATGGAATACATCAAAAAGTACGAATCGAGCGATTGCCACATTACCACGTTCGCCGGAACCAGAGAGGCGAGCTCTTGTTATCTTGGATATGTGCAGCTTGTCTGATCCCGTAAACGCGCCTTCTTGCACTGGCAGCCTCCTTTAATTAATGTCTCCGGCACACGAGCGGTACCCAATATTTCGTATAAACATGGCGGAAATTTTAAGTTGGGATAGTGTGATTATTTTCGATAGAAGAACTTTTTAGGGTTTTGAAGTGTTACAGGTTTATTTTATACTAGCGGCCCGCCCCGGCTTCGCACGGGTGTACTATTTTTCTTATATAGACTATGTTACTCAGCGCTGATGGTGAAAGATTTTTTTTAATAGTTTTTGAGTTTATTCATTGCAAACATACATACATCCATACATACAAAGCTTTCATCTTTATGATATGGTTTCTGATTTACTTTGTTGACTATTGATTCACCAAAAAAATGATTTTGCGTGTGTAAATGAGTTTTCGAATCATCTACAGTTAATGCAGATAAGTACTAAAATGATAATGAAATATTTTATTCAAGAATTTAAAATAATTCGTAGGTATTAATTGTAATGAAAACTTTCGCAATTGGTTCAATTACACTAACGTTTACCGATATATCTATCTATATATTGATTGGAAACTACAAAGATTCGTTGTTGGATTTTATGACACCTTAAATAGATAACAGAACGTTTGGAAAGAACATACTTACACATATTTTTTAACTGCGAACATTTAGATAAAAAGGCATTTTGTATAACACACAAACGATTGTAAGAGTTCTCCAAGGCCACTGAGAGAGAGTGCATCGTAGTTGCCCATCGGAGTCCATTAATTCGCCACTGGCAAGGGCAACCCTGATTGATCGCCGACACGACATCACCTATATCCCGCGACATCAATCACATCGATACCACTCTTATCGAACAAATAACGTTATACGCTTATAACGTGAAGAAAATTAAGGACGGGTAGTATAGCCTATAATCGTCTTAGACAGGGCAAAGGCCTTTATTATTTTATCGCGTCTGTGGTATAGTGGTTAAGACCACCGGCTTAGATCCAGAGATCCCGGGTTCGATTTCCAGCGGAGGATATGTACCACTCGCAAACATGTATTTCTGTACTCGATTTGGTTGGTGATAGGGCTTGTTTGCCCGCCTGGCTAGCTACCACTATCTTATTTGCGGAAAGGCTGACGAGTGAGTCTCACATAACCTGGGGCCTATTCAAGGTATGCCTAATGCATTCCTCTGGGTTAAAAAAACGCTTTTTAGGACAAACGAACTAAGGCGTTAGGTTAATTTTGTACGGAAGCGACTTGAATCGATTATAGGGATAAGTTGAAATATTCTGTTAATTAATATTATTGCAATTAATAAAATGGATAACAATACGTATGGCACTCGTATCATTATGGAATCTCGGGCAAATGAAATTCGGGCAAGTGAAATTCGGGCGTATGAGTATTATTGCTTATATTTTGCGAGCAAACAATAGACAAACCTTTCCGATATCAGCACCGAGAGTCTCTATCTCGATTGTGTCTGGTATATTGTAGATTTTACAACGGGAAAGCATGTGATCTTCATTTCAGATGGTATATACGATCGGTCCTCCTACTTCCTACAACAAACATAGGGTCATTCGATCGAGATGTGAACTTGCGGGTCGGTAAGGTGAGGTCGGCTGGCTCACCAGACAACAACACAACACAAACAACACAATCCTGCTTCACTAGCTGCCTTCGCATCTGGACTATGCTTCTGATTAACATCGTATAGAGCTAAGTCATTTGCCAACTTTTTTTGAAGACGTGGTGGACCTAGTTGTTATTATATATTGTCTGTCTATCATCTTGTCCATCCAGTAGTTGCTGATTGCGGTGAAGTGTGTGAACCTTCGACCTTATCGTCAATTACCATCAGGTGAGGAGAAGAACAAGCGCATCCTGTTGTTTAAGAAAAAAGGTAAATGTCAGCGACGGTAGTTATTCAAACATGATGGTAGCAATTTTTGATTAGCTGTTTTTCTTCCAGCCTTACTTAGTCCTTTAGGGCTCTTTCAAATTAGGCGGTTCGTGTCGGACCGCTGCTGCCGTGCTTTTTCATATTAAACGCCAGCCGCACGACAACCGCACGACTGTTTTAATATGGAACGCAGTGCAAACGTGCGGCAGCCGTCTGACAACAAACGTCTAAATTGAAAGAGCCCTTTTACTGAATAAAATTGAAACCAATCTAATCTATCTTGGAACTTTGAAATAACTCTAAGATGTTTTCTAACAGATGGCACGGAAAACCGGAGCAGTTCCTACAATGAAGCTTTATTTATTTTAAACGATTTTTTTTTGCTGCGGAATATAAAATAAAATATAGTTCTAATATTATAAATTGAAACCTTTTCTGCTACAAATTTATACTTTTCCGTATAGAAGGACGGCATAGAAAAGATATCGCTTAAGTTCTAACACCGCGTAAGTAAAAATTAGTAATTTTGAGTTAGGCATATTATTGAATAGAAAATCGAGATATACACCTTGTGACTAATCAAAATCGATGCTTAGAGCCAATTGCGACACTTTATTTCGTCGACAAAGTCATAGCGTTGTCTAGCTCAGAAAGCAGCAAGCAGCAGGTATTTTTACAAAAACACAAATATTGAAAAATATTTGGCGGGCTGGTTAGAACCACGGTAGTTCAATTGGAAGAGCACCTGACCCGGTATGTCAGAAGGGTGCAGGTTCAAATCGTGCTCGTGAAAATTTTTTAACATTTGTTTTTTTGTAATTTGTTTCATTTGTACCAAAATAGAGGGCTCAACACAAGGATTTCAAAAAGGTATATCATGATTATCATTACCGTAATACTAAAAAAATAATACATCATCAGTCTACGATTATTATAATTATGCCCCACTGCAGGGGCTTAGAGTTAGACCTACCCTCATTAGAGAGCGATTGGGCGTCAGTCCACCACGCGTGCCCACTGTGGATTGGCAGACTTCACATATGTGAAGCTTCAGAATTTCTTCTTCCATATATATATGCAGGTTTCCTCACGATGTTTTCCTACCCCGTAAGAGCGTAAGACCGTAAGAGTCGATATGATTCAGTTTTTAAGAAATATAAATACTAATGAATTGAACCGATTACGTAATTTGTCTCACTAAAAAGACATAAATAAAATAATAATTTAAAAAGAAACAAAAGACCCGCCTGCGTAAAAATAATAAATAAATAGAAAATCAACTGAAAAGGCCGGAACAAGATAAAAATTCAATAATTACATAAAGCCAGCTAAATAAAATTGTTCTGGCCTTTTCAGTAGATTTTCTATTTATTTATTATTTTTACGTAGGCGGGTTTTTGTTTATTTTTTATTTTTATTTTTTTATTTAGGAAATCCTATTCATATGTAGGACCTAGATGGTCGAGAGGGAGGGGCATATCCACTAAACCCTGGGGGAATCGCAACCAATCAAGCAGAAACTACTAAAACCAGAACGCTCCCCGCTAGTCGGTCTGTAGTTTGGTTTGCCCACTGTGCCGGGATGTACTGGCGACCACCTTTATACCTATGTCTGCCACCAAGCAGCATTGTATTTTTGGGCAAAAAGACATGTTAGGGGCGACAACGCGCATGATATTTTTAAAGCCCTTTCACACTACTGTGCTGTGTGTACTGTGTGTTTCATAAGCAATATGAATGCGCGGCACTGGCGCTGCACCAACGCATCGCATACGTCGCGTATACGGTTAAAACCACTTGGTTATGAGTCGCGGCGACGACCTACCGACGGGCGGGCGCCAATTCCTCATACATGGCGTCTGATGCCAATAAACCGTAGTGCGGTGACCGTTTCGACCACGCAATGAAGAGTGAATTCACTAGTAAACTTTTTACTTGTGGCCGAGCGAGCGGTAATAAACGCTATTCGTGTGACACGAAATCTCTTCACAGTAGACGAATGCGGTTACATGTATTCATTGCCTACGCTAGAGAAAAACGCTAGTGTGAAGTGGCTCTTAGTATTGCGTTCATAGGCTACGGTAGCCGTGTTTTACCAGACAAGCCGCACACTCGTTTGCCGGCTGAAAAAAAAATCATTCTATCCATTATGAAAAATATAAATCATAAGTTCCGCATTAAAAAACGAACTTCAAAGTTCATCAACATTAAACGGCGGGGTACTCTGACTAAAAGTTTGATAAAGCTTTTAGGAGTTTCAATGCCGTTTTTACGGTTACGTTAATTGTAAGCCATTAGTACATTTAAAGGATGGTGTAAAATAAACTGAAAATATTTTATAATGAACTTTAAATTCAGTATGTTTGAATGTCAAAACTCCGCGAGCTAATTAATCATAGTTCTATTTGAAGCTCAAATGACACGAATATAAACACTGACATCTTTCGCGTATTATTTATCCCGATTACGACTATCCGGGTTTCCAGCCACACTTTGTATAATATTGACAGTTATATTACTAATAATAATATATATATTATAATATTATAATATATATATAATAATATTATTAATATTATATACTACTTCTATACTATACTATAAAATGTTATTCTTGGAAATGTAACAATAAAAATAATGAGATGTTCATTGGGGGTTAAGGTTACTCGCGTCCGTAGGTTTACCCTTGAGACCCTACACGTGGCCCCTGGGTGGTGCTAAATGAGTAACACTGTCCGAGTGGTAGAGCCACGCTGCGTTGCAGCACGAAATGGGCCGGCTCGCCCGGCGTAATACCACCCTCTCACAGAATATCGGCGTGAAACAATGGCACTCGTTGCTGTTGTGTTTCGTCCGGTGAGTGAAAGTACCGGAGGCCCATCTCTCACCCCTCCCCCCTCCCAATTCCTACTCCCTCCTCAAGATCCCAACTCCTTCCTCAAGGCCAGCAACGCGTCTGCGATTACTTTAGTAATAAATACTTTTGTCGGTATCTTGTGCATTAATTTAATGTACTTTGAAACAAGCCGTCAAACAAACTCGATGTATTTTATTCTAATAAATGTCTACCTAAATGAGAAGCTCAATAGCGCAGTGGTTAACGCGTCCGGTCTGCGATTACTAAGATTAAGCCTCTTTTTATTATCTTGGGAAGAGCGAGTCAACCCTAACACGAGTATTGTATTACTTTCTGGGGTGTCTCAACATTTTATAAAAACGATAATAAAGCAATTTTTTATTTTATTTTTTGCGAAAATCAACGTATGGGTGACCATAAATTCTGTACACTTTGTTGTTACTTTTAAATAAATTCTTATCTTATCTTATCTTTGTTACTTAACAACTAGACAATCGCTCAGTGAGTCGCCCGGCGTACAGACGCTTCCACATCAGATTATCCAAAACGGTCAAATTTCTTTAATTAATATTTAACCATAAGCCATTGACCTAAAGTTCAATGTCTATTGACGAAATTGACAGATGTGATAGTCGGATGTGCAGGCATGTATGTATGTGTGGGTACGTGCGCCGCGCCGCCGGTGAAAACTTCCTAATATCCCTTAAGTTAACAGAAAGTGCATTATAACTTCCACCTGGTTGCGGCTGACTGATGGCTTAATAAGGACATGTCTGAGAGCTTTTGAATCTTTCCAGACTGTATAAACATTGTATAAACCACCGTATAAATATTAGAGTTTAATCAATGCGTATGGTAGTGAATTAACATTTTTAACCGTCATATTTCCTATCGGTAAATAATTCGTTACTGTTTTGATGATAATGATGTTCTGATCATCTATGATGAAGATTCTCAGACTACTGACGCAATTTTTTTTTATAATTAATAGGTTTGCATTTGACTACTATCTCACCTGATGGTAAGTGATGATGATGTAGCTTACAATGAAATATGCTTGCCTAGAAGTTACCTATTTACTCGTGATTTGAAGATCCCAATATTATATTTTATAGGAAACACAGACTGAGGCAAGGAGTTCCATAGCTTTGCGGTAGAAAAACGTGGACGCAAAACCTTCGTACGCATGGGTAGAATCTCTACTGTATGACTATGGCGTCGCGCAGTTTGTCTGGTTGTCCTGTTATAGAAAGGTGGTGGAGGAATCAAACTGAACAATTCCATTGCACACTCTTCGAAGTGAATAACAACAAAAGCAAGCTACCTAGCACAAAACCGGTCGTTGTGGAGATCTTTGGGGGAGGTCTTTGTCCAGCAGTGGACGTCTTTTGGCTGAGATGATGAGGATGATGAAACTATCTAAAGGGGTAGGTTAACAGGACTGTTTTTAATTTGTTATCAGTGCATTTAAGAATAAACTAGAAAATATTTTTAACAATAAAAAACCTACTTCAAAAAGGAAACTAAAAAAAGTAAAAAGTAAATCAGAAATGATGAAATAAGTATTTTATAATTTTGGAGTCGGTGCCAAGCTATAGATTTTTTTTGTTTTATTTCAACATTTCATATCTAGAGTACATTTGTTATGTAAATAGTTACTATATGTCTAAGTTGTGTTCTTTCATAATTTGTTTTCATTGAGTATTAGTTTGTAAACCAGTACATAATACCTATTTTTGATATATATAATAATATTGTGTGTACTTAGTGAACAACCCCAGGTTATCAAGGTCGAATTCGAGGGTGTACTTTGTAATAAAAAACCAACTAGTACACGACAGGTTTATTGGATAGTTAAAAATACGATAGCACCTTTGGCGATACGATAGTACTTAGTACAAACAAGTTCTTACACTTAGTAATTTGTTATTGTAGTAAGGCTGTTGTAGTATTTACTTGTCACCGACTTCAAAATTATAAAATACTTATTTAATCATTTCTGATTAACTAGCTCAAAAAACGATTTACTTTGTATGTACTAAGTAAATTTATTTTTACTTTTTTAAGTTTCCTTTTTGAAGTAGGTTTTTTTTTGTTAAAAATTATTTTATTTACGATTTTTTGTGATGGGTAGACCTAGCAAAGATGCTTCTCGGATGAGGAAACGACGACTACTTGAGACAGAAAATTATAGACGGAAACGCTTAGAAAAAAATAAAATCAAAACTAATGAAAAATAAAAAAAACGCCAGAGGAGCGCGAATCATTGAGAAATTCCCTCGACTGTCTATGGTCTCCATCATCAGACCTGTAATGTCACCTATAACCCATATGGCTGCAAAGTTCTCATCAATAGAAATGAATTAAGTCCAACCACAAGGTAGCTACTTTAAAACGTTGAGGAGTTCCCTTGACTGTCCTTCGTCTTCATCATCAGACCCCTAATGACAGTCACAGCCCATCTAGGTGTAAAGTTCTCATCAATACAAATTAATCAAGCCCAAACACCAGGTAATTGCTGTAAATCGTTGAAAAGTTCCCTCGACTGTCTTTCGGCTCCATCAACAGATTGACTCCAGACCTTCATTAAATAGTAGTGCTTTAAAATACTTAATGCAAAATTTAACAAACGCACTAGTCGCTACTACGATTTTCGAAGGTTCCCCTCGATTTCTCTAAGATGCAATCATCAGATCATGGTTTCCTTTTCATGGTACCTCCCTTGGAATATCTTCTTTCCAACAAAAAATAATCATCAAAATCGGTTTATAAACGACGAAACCAGTAGCCTTCACAGCCCTTATAAAGGCTAAAGGCGAACAGGATAGAATAGAATAGAATAGAATAGAATAGAATAGAATAGAATAGAATAAAACTTTATTGCATTACTGTTACATTTTTGTTTGCTAGGTTACATTGCATTAAAGTAAGAACAGTTACCCTTAACGGGCATACAATAGAAAAAACACATTCAACAATTAAATAATTTTAAATTAAACAATTTCACTCATTATTATACATTACAAACAAATTAAATATTGTTATTTATTATTATTGTTAATTATTACTATTATTATTAATAATATAATATTCATGCATGCTTAATCAATTAATTATTAATATCATAATATTCATTAACATTATAAAATGCTTTATTAATTAGCCACTCTTTCAACATTCTTGTAAATTAATAATCGGGATGGCACTTTAAGTTAATAGACAATTTATTGTAAATACGTATAGCAGACACGCAAGTACTCTTTCCAAAAATCATAGAATTGATTCGCTGTAGTTGCACGAAGCGCCACAAAGGAGCTTGTCTTATTCTTGTATCTGATATTTTATTTTTTTCAGGGGTTTTTACCGGGTCGGTCTTAATCCTTTTTAGAAAAGGACAAGGCCATCCCCGGATCTACGGAATCTGCGAGCAGTTTTTCCCCTGGGTCTAAAAAAAAAGAAAGCGCGAACAGGTACACATAACAAAAAAAATATTATAATTATACACGGTCGAATTCAGAAACCTCCTCCTTTTTTGAAGTCGGTTAAAAATGAACACAAAACAAATCATGACTCTTCACTTTCCCATCAAGAACCCATCATTATGTTCTAAAGATTTTTTTATTTTCTTCCTGCCCTAGCCCCATGTTACGCAAAATGTTAAATTCAAATTTAATTTGTTTATTTGCTATAAATAGGGTAGCAATACATAAAATATGGCATTACAATTAATTAGTAGGAGAGATATGTTAAGCATATTTGACCGTTTTACGCATTAATCACATTTACTAAATTTTACTTTTTATTTTAAGTGCTAATTGCTACACTTAAGCTGAATTAAATATTTATAAAGTACAGTGAAAAAATTAAATGCCTACCCGACCCAGTCAGGAATCGAACCTGGGTCTTCCGCAATCCAGACGGCTGCACTGACCATTATGCTACCGGGAAGGCCGGCTGGCTGGGTCAGATAGGCATTTTATTTTTTCACTGTATTTTATAAATATCACATTACTAATTAGATTTACATTAAAAAAAGTCCTCTAACACATAAAATGTGTTGTCTAGCAGCAATTTTCTTAATACTACGTAAAATCTATGAAATTGTAACAGTCTAAGTTGTATGTCATTAGGTCTGCTTCTTCCACTCTCCTCTATTTGACGACCTCCTTGGTCGAGTGGTTTGTTTGTTTGTTCATGGTGTCGCCATCTCTGTGGTCCCCTGGTTCGATCCCCGGTCGGGTCAATTTAGAAATTATTGTTTTTCTAAATTGTCTCGGGTCTGGGGGTTTTCTATGTATAATAAGTATGTATTTAAGTATTTTAAGTATGTCTATCCGTTGTCTAGTAACCATTTAACGAGTTTCATAACGAAGCTTCTCTTGGGCTCGATAGTTGGTGTGAGTGTAGGAAAGTTAAGTAAGTTCTATCAGCCGTCACCTCGACAGTCACTCCCTTTTCCTTCATATAATTATCCCACACATAATCCACCCATCTTCTCTTTGGTCTCCATCAACACTTATATTCTTCACTCTCTTACACGCGTTTAATCCCTTTTCATCACGTGCCCAGGCTAAGACAAACGATGCTTTTAATACAAATATACCTGCAACTACTATACGACATAATATTCAGCACCTTAAATAAAATAGCTTCGTCTATATTCCGCTGATAGCGACAAAGGTCGGTAATTCAGTCCCAATAATGTTCTTGCGACCCCTTCCTTTAATCGGGACTACTTGGCCTTTCATTGTTCAGGTAAACGTCACAAAGGCACCTTTGTTCATCTCCACAGAAAAGTCATTCCCTTTTTGTTCGAGTGCCATTAACATTTTCGATTTGGCAAATCCGTAGATATAGTATATCGCGGTAGTATTGCTTTTCTTAGTATTTTTCAAACTTTTTCATAAGAATTTTTATTATGTTTGTTTTTCAATATATGTCCTTGCTATTTATTAGCCTTTCCTAACTGACGCAGACAGATTATAGTCACAGCCAGGAGTTTTTAAAAATATAGTAAGAATAGACAGTAATCCATAAATATTAGTACTAGAACATACTGATGAGTCTACTTTGGCTTCCATTCACCTTGGAAATGGCACTCCTCTCCTAACTTTTGTAAAGATGCTTAGATTGAATGCGAATAATTCTATCCCCAAAGCTACGTACGTACATACGTCACAAAAGCGTATTAGCTTTATAGGTGGGTTAACAGGACTGTTTAATAATGTGTAAAATAGAGCATTATTAATAATCTTTATATCTTATCTAAATATGTCGCCTTATCATCAATCAGTGATAAGACAGCCAGTGTCTCCGTAGTTGAAGATTCCGGGCGAAGTGCGCTTCCACCTTCGGCCTTATCATCACTTAACATCAGGTGTGGTGAAGGCGAAGTGCTTACCCGTTATAAATATAAATAATAAAAAGATAGCCATCGATGTTATTGCATTTGATTCAGAACCAACAGTTACAGTTCAATCTCAAACATCGGTAGTCACACCTAATATGTATAATTATCTTTTTAGGGTTCCGTAGTCAACAAGGAACCCTAACAGTTTCGCCATGTCCGTCTGTCTGTCTGTATGTCTGTCTGTATGTCTGACCCCATTCTAGCTCATAAACTCTTAGTACTAGAAAGCTGTAATTTGGCACGGATATACATATTAATCACGCCGACAAAATAGTAAAGTAAAATTTTGAAAAAAGTGGGGATGTAAATATTTTTTTTACCCCTAAGTGTGGGGTGTCGTTGGATAGCAATTTCAAAAATATAGCGGGTTTGTAAAACAGTTTTTTTGATTGAGGCATCCGTTTGTGAGCTATTAAGCTTTAAAGTGCAAAATTTTGTTAGAGTCAAGTGTGTAAATTCACGGTAGTTAGTAGTTAGTTAGTATATATATGACTAAGTTAAAAGGAAAACTATCATAGCTAAGTAGGCTTTACAAGTTGACGAGTAACAGTCGACCAACTTATAAAATGTACTTGGCGCAGTACAAATTCCTCATTGGGAACTACATAAATAACGTTGTCAGGTGTGTGAAACCGGTAGTATCTACATTTAAGTATATGAGCCATCGTTAAATAGATGTTCATAAAAGCCCTCTTCTCAGAGTCCGCATTATTGCGATGAACCCTACACTGCGCGTGGCTCGACCGCACTTGGCCGGTTTTTTTTATTATTTATTTATTTATGAACATAGAAATTCATTGACGTTTTCCCACTAAAATTCTAGAATATTTAAAACGTACACATCACGCTGCGCTTTACTTTCGTTGTCGTGTTTGACTATGGAAGGTAAACATCAATTTTATTTCCATACAAATGAAAATGGCAAGTTAATATTGATTCTGTGTTTATCCAGTTTCCATTTTTTTTCCAGTTTTGCAGAGTCGTCGCTGACAGACGATTAAAGTGCAAAAATGAATCACTCGAGCGAACTAGGCGTGTTAGTTGGAAACCGGTAGAGAATCTAAGAGAAATTTTGTCACTCGCTCCTCAAAATAAAACTTTCAACTGTCCTAATAGGTGATTTCTCATCGGGATACATTTGGTGTTCTAACAAGTGCTGAGTGGATATCTTTTCTGTGTCACTTTGTTGTTTTAATCCCATCAAAAACATAAATGTTAAATGAGAACCAAGTTCAATATTGTGATATATGCCTTGGTTGTTGACTTCAACGACAAAAGAAGTGAGATCTAAATGGGTGCCAGCCAAATTCAATGGTCAGTTCTGAAATTTATTTATAACAACATAAAATATTTTATAACAACTTAAAATATCATTTCTTCTTACAACTTAGGATAATATATTGAAGCCTAAGGTCTGACTAGGCTAGTTTTCATATATGAATTGTGATGGATTGTGTCACAATATATATATATATATATATATAACCAAACCCTCTTTTTTGTATTTATAGAATAAAACCTCTGAGCTACATTCTAATAGAAGACATCCACTGGTGTATTGACTAAAAAAACAGTTCAAGACAGATTTTCCTAGTGACTCAATGGGCTCAATCGTCTAGTCCAGACTAAATATCACAATAGGAGGTTTGGAGAATGGGACAAAGAATATAAAACTTCAATTCAAAATCTATATAATTAAAAATCTTACATAATTCATTTGATTGTGTTGAAACTTTGATCAACTTAAAAACCCACTTTGAAAACCATCACGGGATATTCACGTGGCGTGGATGTACACTCCCGCAGGCTTATCGCCAAAAACAGCAACCAGTTAACAACTGGTACAATTAACAACAGGCAGATCGCTTGTTAGAACGTAATAACGCCAACAAGATAAACTCTATCGGTGCCTAAATAGGTACTATGATTCGGTCTATTTCCATCGACGGCTGAGAGTCGGCACAATGGTAAGCAAGCTGTTAGGGTATAATGAAGGCATTGTATGTACGCCGCGCCGCGGGCGGATGACGTCATTATATGCAGCCTCTGCCGACTCAGCCGACACGCACTGAAATATAGCGGGGAAACTAGATTTATTAGTATTTTGTGCGTGACTGTACTCATCTGTTTAGGTATACAACACTATAGTTATAATATTTTCCTTGCAAATAATGGGTTTGTAAAATAATATTTTCTGTTTAAGTATGTAATATTTTAGTAAATAATTTTGTTTATAAGTAAAAAGACCCTTAACGAGTTGAAATATAAGCATAATGTACATCAAAAAAAGTAACTTAAGCAGAAATAATTGCCATTTTTTTATTAAAACAGCTGCTTTTTGCGGCAAGCGTTGTAACGACGACTGTGCTACGTGAGTGAAAGAGACGGGTAATAGTATCTATGACTAATGACATAGGCTACCTGAAGCTTATGGATTCACAAGTTGTCGCCCGCGACTTCGTTCGCGAAGACTACACTATCCCACAGGAATCTGTTACCGGAATAATCTTATGTGTTAATCCAGGTTATAAACTATCTGTGTGCCGAATTTCATCCAAATCCATCCATCCGTTGCAGCGTGAAGAAGCAACAAATTAAATGTACACAGATACACACAAACTTTCGAACTTGGAAAATTTGGAACTTTGACACTTTTGGCCCAATACCAAAAAATCTTAGTAGTAATATTGGAATGCGTGGCTCTCTGCTTCGTTAAGGGTCTTTTTATGTCCGATATGTCTTATCACCGCAAAAAAAGTTCTTCATAAAGTTAAATAAAAAATCATAAATAAATAAGTTCGTCATAAAGTTCGTCATCACAATCATCACTAGCTCACTTGTCCCCACTGCTGGGGCACGAGCCTATGGCCCGTTCTCCCAGTCCCATAGGGATAGGGATTATATTAATAAATTAAATTAAATTAAATTAAATTTGCAGGAAATTCGGGGAAGCTCGATGGCGCAGTGGTTAACGCGCACGGTCTGCAATTGCTTAAGTAAAGCAACTTTCGCAAAGGCCGGTCATTGGATGAGTGACCAAAAATTTATCATCCCGATTTATCCTCTCATTTTATGTCACCACTGCTGGGACACGAACACGAGCCTGGCCCGTTCTCCCAATATATCCATAGGGACATGGATAGATTGGGAGAACGGGCCATAAACTACCACGCTGACCCAGGACAGATCAGCTTTACGTGCCTTCCGAAGCACGAAGGAGATCGAGATTACAAATTTTTGGTCACCTATCCGTCGACCGGCCTTTCGTTCGCCGTTAATGACAAAAACGCAAACTCTATACGGGTAAAAAAATCAAGATTCACTTTTTTATTTAATTACAACAAAATTAGCCTATAATTTTATATATCCGATATTTACACACACTTACAGTTTCATTGTATAAATAAGTAAACTTTAAAAAAAAAAATACTTACCAAAAGTTTACGATAATGTAATGTTGCATTACAAATACCTAATCATTTTTGTGTCACATGTCGTAATATTAGGATTTCTGTCAAAGTACACGGCTAGCGTACCTAATAATATTGACAAAAACTGCATTGTCAATTAAAATAATAAAAGAATAGTGATTATTCAAACTGACACTATTGTCTGATTCGAATTTCGATAACGATGATATTTTATTACAACAATATGATGGTAGGTGTGTATTGAAGTACCAAGTAAACTTTGTATCTATCTATCAGTACAAAGCATAAGCACAGAGTACACACACCTGCACACCAACCTACCACAAACTGTCAAATTTTTTCAATACATTTTGAACTTTATGCCTTAAGGTTATGATTGAAAATGTATTGAATAAATTTGACAGTTTTGGATAGCTTGAAGTGCAGGCGTCTGTACATATACCCCCCGAACAGAGTGAAAGCTTCCTTAGAGCGCGCTGCGACAGGTACACTACTACTAGCACGGTTATGTGTGCGTGACCTCTCACTGACGACGGGTTCACGTACGCGCCAAACGCGAGAGGACAAACAAACCGGTTTACACCGGTACAATCTAAGTGAGTGTCAAACGCGTTGTTATCATTTTTGTAAAATATTGTAATCGTTTGAGGTTTTGTTATGTTTGATTTAAACAAGAGTGGTTTACTGTAAAATATTAATTATTCTACAGTGTGTATGAACAATGCCAGAAATATAAAAATATTGCTTATTTCACGTAGTTTCTACAAACACTTCGATCTTAAAGCAAACATTATAAATATTGGCACTGAAATCTTAGAACGTGTATGAATGACTATACATTTGATCGGCCATGTCCAATTCAGTATTTTAAAAAAACTTTATGTCAGATTAGAATTTATCTTAATCTAAAAAAAATAAAAAAACAAGATTTTGAAAAACAAAAATAAGGCTCAGTATTCCAAGGAGAGCCGCCGCTAGGAATCAAGTGGGACTCTCATAATAAATTATTGTCATTATCAGACTCTAGTGAGCCACTTGGTGATGTGGAGCCCATTGCTGGGTGTGGGTTATTATAATATTATAACAGTAGTAGTATAATATAGTAAAAAAATGTTTAATACCCGACGATGAGGTGTCATTAGGTCAAAGTTAGTCACAAAACTGAACTAGTCTACCCCGATTCCACGTGGTACTAGTCTGCCCTACGCTAGAGTGTTTTTATGAGCCCTGAGGTGCGGAGGCCCTCACCCGCTGCTTTTTCGACTTCTTCGGCAGCTTCGGCTTTTTGGCTCCCTCAGCCTCAGCTTCAGCGGCGAGCATTCTGCGTATAGTTACAGCAGCGGGTGATTGCTGCTCTTCCCGCAGCGCCGGAGATGGAGATGTTTAAAACCAGCGGTTGTCACATATCTGAGCGGTTTGGTTAAGCACTTCTAAATAAAAATAGCTTTCAAAAAAACCTTGTTTTATTTTTAACTGTTCTTGTAGATTCTTATAAACTCATATTAAAGGGCCACAATGGAGGAATAGTCCTCCACATCCCTTTTCCCCTAAAGGACGGGGTACGGTAAAGGTAACTTGGTAGAATTTTTTTTTTTCCTTTATAAAATTAGTAGGGGTTCCGCGATACCCCTGTAGCCTACAAGGGTATAGAATTTTGAAAAAAAAAATCAAAACACCTCTCTCTCTATAAAACCTCTGTCTATAAAAAGGGAGATAAAAATAACCCCACAAACTATCGACCAATAGCTCTCCTCCCTTCAGTCTCTAAAGTTTTTGAGCGTGCAATGACAACCCGTTTGTGCTCATTTTTTGGAAAATAAAATGTGCTGGATGATCAAAAATATGGATTCTGGAAAAACCGATCAACGAATCTTGCAGTTTATCAGTATGGCCAGCAAATATTAACCTATTTTAATGATGGAAATTACGCTGTAGGAATCTTGCTCGACATGACAAAAGCTTATGATAGAGTTCGGCATGATATCTTTCTAACTAAGTTATTTAATTATGACATAAGGGGAAAGGCGTACGATTGGTTAGCATCATATTCAATAAATAGAAAACAATTTGTGCAAATCGGCCACCAAGACAAACAATCAGGCCAATGGAAACAGTTCAAGTCTGAACCAACGGTTTCAAATTGCTCAACACCACAGGGGAGCGTTATCGGCTGTTTGTTTTTTATTATATACATCAACGAGCTCCCTAAAATCACAAATAGGCCGTGCGTCCTTTTTGCTGATGATGTATCAGTACTACACAAATTTGAAAATACAAGCCAATTAAATGCAGAGTTAAAAACAACATTTACAAATATTACAAACTGGTTAAAGGAACACAACTTAATAATCGAATTCAGACCGTACCAAAAATCATCTTTAATGTAAATTTTAAAATTGGTGGCACTAAATTAGAAAAAGTAAATGCATGCTCGTTATAAGGACTAGAAATTGACTCTCACTTTAATTGGAAAAATCACATAGATAAACTGAAATCAAAGTTGTCACGGTTTACGTATGCACTGTATAAGCTGAAATTGAGTACAGACCAAAAAACAGCAATCGTAGCATATTATGCCTATGCACACTCATGGTTGAATTACGGCATCATTCTTTGGGGTAACAGCACGGATGCCAGAGATCTCTTTATACTTCAAATCGATCGATGTCATCATCTTTAATCGTGTCGATGGTATGGACACGTGCAAACCACACTTTATTAAA
Organism: Eudonia truncicolella; assembly: GCA_949315975.1. Taxonomy (NCBI): domain Eukaryota; kingdom Metazoa; phylum Arthropoda; class Insecta; order Lepidoptera; family Crambidae; genus Eudonia; species Eudonia truncicolella. Next base: position 13,487,978 of record OX438835.1, on the reverse strand, counting down.
TTAAAAATACTGAGCCTTGTCTCTATGTACATTTTTGAAATGTGTAATGAAATTAAATGAAAATGAAATGAAATGAAATGAAATGAAATGAAATGAAATGAAATGAAATGAAATGAAATGAAATGAAATGAAATGAAATGAAATGAAAATACTCTTTATTGTACACCATACAAAATAGAGAGGACAATACAAGAAGAAGAACAAATGGCGGCCTTATCACTAAAAAGCAATTTCTTCCAGACAAAAAAGTTAAAACTGAAACAAAAAAGTTAAAACTGGACAAAAAAGTGTAAATTTGTAATCAAAAACCCTGAAATCTTTGAAGCCGCAAGCCGCAAGCCGCAAAACTTATCCTATCGCGCATGCCTAGGAAAATAAACCTAAATAAATACAAAATACCGCAAAGCCGCATGACAATGTATAGCTCTGGTCCTTACCGCACCGCAATAAAAATATACAACCACCTGCCAGTCGAACTGAGAATGGAAACAGATATTAATATACATATATTCTTTTTTTTTTCTTTTAGTTGATGGCTTCGTGCGATTTAGCCATTTAGCCAGTGTCAAAGTAATTTTTCTTACAAGTAATACATAAATATAAAATATGATGATGATGAATGATAATAGAAATGAAGTGAGAAATGATATACCCCCCAACCCCTCGAGTATCTCAGTAAAGATGTGGGGCTTTACTAAGTCCTCACGCAGACTTCTTGAGAGAATTTGAAAAGTGACGTTGCACTGTTTTGTTTCATTTACCAACACTTATGCACACTCACGAACACTTAACGGTTAATAATCCACCAATATTTCACATTAATATTCGACATAACACAAATTTTAGAAACAAAACCGCAGACATGATTCTTCACTTTCCCGCCAAGAAGTCCATATACATATCTTAAAACAATAAAACAATTATTAATAAAAAAATGCTATTACAACTTGAATGAATATTTCAATGATAGTTTTGTTTGATTTTCTTTTGATTTTATGAACCTTGCTAATTATTGTGCTTCTGTTTCAATTTCATCTAATTTAAATTTAATTTGTCTGCATATCCGTTACACGTCCACGCTAAAATGCAATGCTATGCCCAAATGGGTAACATGTTGTACTGTATTATTGATGACACTACCTTGTCCAACGTTCATAAACACTTTGACTTTGACTTTGACTCTCTGGTTGACCGTTCTGACGCGGCGTATCGCGATTCACGAGTCGCAGCCGAACTTAGTCGCCTCGAACAATTTTACTATGCCGCCACCACCGATCTTGTGAGCGCGCAGTCGCATTGATAAAAGCCGCCTCTATAACAAGCGACTTTCGGCTCTAACTTCAAAACGTAAAGTCAAGATTGTTTACACCACATTTTTAATTTCTATTTTTATTTCGGCTTTTTATTTATCAAAGGCGCCGACTCGAGTATTTTTGAGAATGTTCGAGGTCGAGGCTAGGACCATAAAAGCGACGATCGCGCCTTGACACTAGTCACATCCGTTTGCCGCGACCGTAGGTTCCCTTCCGGTCACCTTCTCTTCCATGTCTACGGTGGTTGAACTTGTAAAGATTTATCGTTACATCGTTACGTAGGTACCGGAAGTTGCGCGAAGCCGCCTCTTCCCCCGACGCTTGTCCCGCTATGATCATAGCGACAATATTCAATGATCACGGTCCCCTGTTAGACAAGATCGCGTCCCTTCTTGACTCTCTTAAAGAATCAAAATGAATAATACGCCCCCTCAAAGAATTAAGCCCCGCTCTCTTACGGTTGCGTTTTTCAACGCGAACGGTCTCAGTAGTCAACGCGACGAGGTGTCCGATTTTCTAACCGAACACGCCGCTGACGTTTTTGCTCGTACAGGAAACGTTCCTAAACCATCTATCCGAGACACGCGCATGGCTAACTACAACCTTGTCCGTAATGATAGAGATGGCCGCGGTGGCTACACTCTATCTATTACAAGCAGTCGCTTCACTGTGTCCCGCTCGATCCCCCGCAGCTATCCGATATGGAGGTCTCGGTCTGTAGGCATGACGGGCCACCCGTCGATCACTATCGCGTCCGCGTATCTGTCCCCTAATAAGCTTCTCACACAAGCCGATCTCGAGGCGCTGTTTGCTATGGATAGCGCCGTCATTATTGCCGGCGATTACAAAAGCAAACACGCTCAGTGGAGTTGCAACTCAACCAACCGTAACGGTCGGGTGATGAGCCACCTCGCTGAGTCGATGCTCTTCGATATCGTAGTGCCTATGGAGTCCGGTAGTGTATAACTACTCCCCCAACCCGTTTGATATGGCGTTGCTAAGGAACGTAACTTTACGGTTGCGTTCCATAGAAACGATCCACGCGCTCTCCTCCGATCATAGGCCCAACCGGCCAAACCCCCGATGTCATTGCCTCGCCTCACAAGACAGTGGCCGCGGTCGACGCCCTCAGTAGTCATCTCACTAACGCTATAAGCGAATCGTCCCAGCGGGTTGTAGCGACGGGTGACCATCGCTTCAAACTGCCGGACTATATACTTATACTGGATACTTTTCATTTACCTTATTTATAACTAGTTGTTGCCCGCGACTTCGTTCGCGAAGACTATAGTAAAAAAAAAGAGTATCCTATATGCTGGTCTGGGTCATGGTCTGTATATGAGGAAAGTTTCATTATAATCCATTCAGTAGTTTTTACGTGAAAGAGTAACAAACATTCATCCATACTTACAAACTTTCGCGTTTATAATATTAGCAGTCGTAGTCGTATATTCGTTACTTTACCCACTTCCGTAGATTTCCAGTCTTCAATCAGCTTCAATACTTTTACCATGTCGATCGTTCGGAACACAGGAAGAGGCTGTCAGAACAACAAGATGAATCACTCCCGGAACAATTTATTGGCACATGGGCAGATTCAATTACACCATCGGGGTTTAATAGGCGAGAGCGTTTCAGTGTTATTAAGTCGGACTGTTGGCTCGAATTGGTCGAACTTTGGAATATCCACAGTCAGCTTGTCAGCAATGCGTTGAGGCAACCACTATTTACATAGGTAAAGTCACGCATGTCTCCCATTATACTATTACACTCGAAGGCAATGAATCCGGGTCACTTAATCAATAACTAATCTTTGACCAAAATAGTCAGCGCGAGGATGAAGACTGACATTTACAGAAAAGAGCTGACTCCAGAGTAGCGTCCTACACGTTAAAGAGACATCACATCTGCTTATAGTCACAGAGACTGATATAAATCACAAAAAAAATTGACTCAATTTGGGATGACATCAACTTAGGCCAGCTTGGATGAACTGTTCCTAGCCTTTAGAGGCGCCCTCGGGTTGCTCCGCTCCCGATTCGATCCGATCCCCTAGGAGAATCTAGTAGGGAATGGGGACACAATGTGCGTGATGCCATTCCCTCTAAAAAACATCTGACGGTGTTTCGTTTCACGCGCCGCCCTCAAAAAACACAGCAAACTCTCTCCAAAAAAACTATTTTTTGTAGACTTTAATGGATTTTTTTTTTAATATAGACCGATCAAAATCGGTTTTCAATAACACATAATAAAATAATTTAAATCATATTTTGTATCTTAATTAGTTTCAACAGATACTTAAAGCTAACTCCGCATGCTTTCAAGCATGGCCTATCTCTTCTCCAAAAATGCAGAGTTCTTGCTGGCTCGAGTGCTAGCACAGACTTGGTAAGGATGCTAACGAGTGATAGGCAAATAATCTCTATGTAACTGCACTGTCAGAAGAAACAGCAGAAAAAGTAGCAGAAAGCAAAAAGAAGCTTTGATATGTCCGAAATGTGGAAGATACTACAACAGAACAGCATACATGTCCGCCTCTGTGGTCTAGTGACTAAGGCCACCGACCGGTCTCAGACCCAGAGGTCCCGGGTTCGATTCCCAGTAGGGGGTACATGTTTGTGTACTCGGTTTGGTTGGTAGTTTACTGGTTTGTCTGCCTGGCTAGTCCACAATTTGTTGATGTTAATGCTATGTTATTAAGTTGGTATGTATACATTATGGCAATGCAATAAAAATATTGAGTATTAATCTGACCAAACGTAATATTATACTTGTACGCCGGTAAAAGAAGGAAATATTAGTTGCGACTGGATTTAATAAATATAACCTTGAAAATATATAGCTCTAAAATTCGATCAACGATCACATCTGGAGGGATAAATTCACGATGATTTAGTCAATTTGTCCATGATGTTCTGGTACATATTATTAAACTTAGCAAAATCGTTATTTAATCTATTCAACAGTTCGACGTCACTAAGAAACTTCTCGGTAACCAAATTTTCTTTCTCGTTTGAGTGTTTGATCGCTTCCACGAGACATTTGATACTCGTACTGCTTTTCTTGCAATTTATTTGATTAACATCGATGGGAGCTGCTTTTCTATGCTGATTTTGTACAAACTTATACTCCGGTTTTGGATTACATGCAGTCTTTCTTTCAAATACCACAACCAGGAACTGATCTTCGTCTTCACTTTTTTCAGTCATTGTCAATGTTTAGAAAATTCTGACTACAATATTGATGAAAACATCAATATATTGACGAATTTATAAAAAATGCTCTTTTTTCATTTTCATAGTGGAAAATTGTATTTTAGCAGTGTTGATGTACTTTGTGGTTGTCACTAACTTGACTTTTGATACTCAATCAATCAGACAGATCAAAATTGAATAAGGTTGTAATACTTACGACATACCCATAGTAATCTATTTATACGACGTGCGCAAAACTTGAACTTGACTTCTTTTTAGTTACATTTTATCTTGTACAGTCAGCGTCATATAGTTAGTGGCACTCAGGGTACTCAAATAAATAGACACAACCAAAAAGTCAATATCGGAACAAACAATGATATTATAAACTATAGATATGTTACGTTCATAGTAATTTTCGTTTTAAATCTGTTCAGAGCAATTCAAAACTGCACAGATTGACAAGTTTCACTAATAAGTATAACAAAAGATACGAAATAGCACGCAAATGAAAGAGATAGCTATAATTTTAATGATTGCACTCTCTGTGGCTTGTTTGACGCAAACTGATTGCGACACTAGGCAATTGGGCTATAAATGAGTCTTCACAACGCGCGCGCTTATGACATATCTGCTTCTCGTTTTATATAATATCATAGGGTACAAACAAAGTTTCCTTATTGTTGTCAACAATATAGTCGCTCAAAAGGTAGAGACATTTAAAATGTCATATAGATCGGTTCAGTCAAACCACCATAAACATGGTTACAGTCATCCCGCCAATGGTATCCAAGCATTCTAAGTGTTCAAAAATATGGAACACATTACAAAAATAAACTTTACTGCTATATATTTTAAATATTATTTTTTACATCAATTAACATTAAAACATGTATACATAAAAGCACGGACCTGAAAAATATTATACCTTTATACCTTCTGTATAAAAACTACCGGGAATTGTTCAATAAAACCAAAAAAGTAATTTATTCGTCAAAATTTATTTTATCACATTCAAAGTAGGCCCCTTCACTTGCAATACAGCTACGCCAGCCTTAGAGCATTAACCAACACGCCAGCGCTTGACCCAGTCCTCCATACATTTTTTGAAAGCTGATTAAGGTCTTCCAACTCTCATAGAATTTTCTTTAATAGATTTGTGGCGGCGTCACCTACCGCATATGCCGCACATTAATCGACACGAAGCAAAACACCTTCTCAACCATGTCAACAGATGGCGCCACAAACGCATACCAACGACGTCGCCATACTACGACGATAAATAATATGGGAAGCCTGCATCGCGATAGCGAAGTTTCACCATCTCCTTCGCTATATATAGCACCTCCAACTAACATCTATTAGACCCCCGATCCGATCCGAACCCTTCGGAGAATCTAGTAGGGCACGGGGACGCGCACTTGTGCGCGATGCCGTTCCCTCTAGATAACCTCTGAAGGTGATTCGTTTCACACGGCTTGAGGGACCCTTTACGTTCCTCGCCGCCCCCTAAAAGCCCGGTGAAGCTGAAAATGCCGCAGCGGCAATCAGCAATCTCTCTCAAAAAAAAAAAAATCTATTAGACCCCGCCCGATCCTCTAAATGACAGCACACATTTACAGAATACACTAAACATGCACACCAGTTTAGGCCCAAGACACCGTACTCGTAGAACAAGGGTACGAAGAACCGGTTCACACTCGCTCTACACCAGGTAAAGACATGTACCTGGGCGGTTCTCTCCTCCTCCACGGCCCGGTCAACCCAAGCCGAGGTCCGTGCCTTTAGAGGCGCCCTCGGGTTGCTCCGCTCCCCGATCCGATCCGAACCCTTCGGAGAATCTAGTAGGGCACGGGGACGCGCACTTGTGCGCGATGCCGTTCCCTCTAGATAACCTCTGAAGGTGATTCGTTTCACACGGCTTGAGGGACCCTTTACGTTCCTCGCCGCCCCCAAAAAGCCCGGTGAAGCTGAAAATGCCGCAGCGGCAATCAGCAATCTCTCTCCAAAAAAAAAAAAATCTATTAGACCTAGGTCCCCGAGCTATACCACCCAGCTCGGAGGAAGATCTTCCCTTTGGCCTTCCTCAAAGTGGCATACTCCCTATCATTGGCATTCTACAGTGGTGACCCCGACGGAACACAGAAGCACCTTCAACATCGTCGCAGCAGCGCCCATCCATCCACTCCTCACCCATCATCTACCTTTGCGAGCAGTCACAGAAAGCCAGCAATCGAGCCACAAGGTTCCACCGCAGCATCTTGGACGACGCTTCCTGGATCACCGGCACACTCAACGGCATCATCCCGACCTGCCCCCCAACCGCCTAACTGATTGCTTTGGCTACGTGTATAGTTTATGACGTCATCTTGTCATCTAGCTAATAGGTATAGGCGTATATCGAAAGCTATAGCCTATAGCTTTCGATATTGCTTTCATAGGCGGTACGAAATGACAAGATGACGTCATAAACGATACACGTAGCCAAAGCAATCGGTTAGGCGGTCGGGGGGCTGGTCTCCGCAGCCCACGACCATCGGTGCATCAATGTCGGCCGCATCACTCCAGCGTGGCAACCCTGCACACCAGCAGCTTGGACCCACCGTCATCATCACCTGTCTCGACTCACCGCAGATAGGAACAGCACACTGCATCACTGGCAACGCGCCTACACCACACCCGTCTCGACTCACCGTAGACTGGGGCATCCTGCAGCAGCACTCTCCACTGGCACTTGCAAGTTCTGACGCACTAACTGCAGAGCACACTTACTGACATCGACCTCCGGTCTCAGGGCGGCGTCACCTACCGCATATGCCGCACATTAATCGACACGAAGCAAAACACCTTCTCAACCATGTCAACAGATGGCGCCACAAACGCATACCAACGACGTCGCCATACTACGACGATAAATAGTACGGGAAGCCTGCATCGCGATAGCGAAGTTTCACCATCTCCTTCGCTATATAAAGCACCTCCACCTTTAAGTTCCTCGCCGCCCCCAAAAAAGCCCGGTGAAGCTGAAAATGCCGCAGAGGCAATCAGCAATCTCTCTCAAAAAAAAAAAATCCATTGGACCTCGGTCCCCGAGCTATACCACCCAGCTCGGAGGAAGATCTTCCCTTTGGCCTTCCTCAAAGTGGCATACTTCCCTACTATTGGCATCCTACAGATTCAATCGAATGGAATCCCCTTCCTCGAAGTAATAATTTTAGCCTCGGGAACAGGAAAAAGTCAGACGGAGTCATATCAGGAGAGTACGGCGCTTGGTCGATGCATGACAATCTTCTACCGACCGAGCTTACGATCACTCACCCTCTAGTTAGGTACCTACATCAGCTTTTTAATTAATTACCTTGTCCACGCACACTAAAGCAGTTAAACGTTATTAGTATAGGTATAGGTTCTAATTTGCAAGAAATGCAAAAAAAAAATTTAATCAATCAAAATTAAATTTTATCACTCTTAAAATTCTTTTATAATAAAAATAAGTTGGGGTGTCTGAGGCTCAGAACAATAATTTAGTTATTGTTCTGAGGTCTGTGGTTATGCGCTATTTTCATTAACACGTTGACATAAATAAAATATGTTATGTTAAAACATAAATGTGTATTTATTATTTTATTCAGAAACAAACGGACATCATTCTTCGAACAAATAACTGTAAACAGCTGCTGTAACAAACTGTTGTCAATTCCATTATTTAACGCCATCTATGCGAAGACAAAAGCACTTCGAGTTAGGAGCTTTAAAAGCACTCGGGAGGCCCTGCTACGTTAGTATGGTGACATAAGAGAAACTGTTAGTTCCATCGTAAAATAACAGATGACTATGTTACAATATTTTGTTTTTGTAACGCCTCGGTGGCCTTTTGGTAAGGCTCGGCCCCATACCCGAAGGTCCCTGTTCCTTGGCCTTGGTTTGTAATCACCAACTCGCATTTGGCAAGCGTGGTGATTAAGCCATTACCAGAGTGACCATTACCCATTTAATATAGTGATGACTTGATTTTAATTATGGTGGCCTTTAGCCAGCAGTGGGACAGTTATGGGCTATCTACTTTATTTTACTTTTTGTAGTGTTCATTTATTAGGGTTCCGTATAGTCAACAGGGAACCCTTATAGTTTCGCCATGTCCGTCTGTCTGTCCCCAGCCTTGCTCACAGAATCTTAGTACTAGAAAGCTGTAATTTGGCATGGATCATATTAATCACGCCGACACGTGAAGTGGGTATGTAATTTTTTGTCTTGTAGAGTCATTTAAATATAGTTACCCCTACAGAAACTGTATATAAAAATACGAAATTATTTAAGATTTTTCAATTTACAAATACATGTACTATCATGTTTTTTAATAAAAAAGATAACATCAAATGCAATCCTCTGTAATATTACCATAGATAAGAGACCAATACACAAACTTAAGAAATAAGAACAAACTATACCTTCCATTACTTATAATAACCTTAAGGGGAGTTTAATAAAAAATTGGCTATTTTATAAAACTCAGTACTAACAAATAAATAATATAAAATAAAACAAACATATTATCACCTTTAACTTACCTAAAATCATAACTAAAATAATTAAACATGTAAGAACATGTATGAACATGTAATAAATAAAAGTAACACAATGAAAAAAAAACCATTAAAATTACAAAGTAAAAATAAATAACGTATAACAGCAATCGGGCGACTGAAAGCATCTATAAAGTAGTTGTATCGGCTGGCTGCGTCTATTAGAGCAAGAGCCCGCGGCTCCCAGGCCCTCGTTAAATTATAAAGGCTGAAATTTTTTCTATGTATGTCTACAGTACAGGTATAAACGAACACTGACTATGGAGCTTGGGTCGCGGTGGCTTCGGCAGGTGACAACTGACAGGTAGTGAAAGCGAGTAAAATTGCATTCCGGGAGTGGGTAGTCAACGTGAAAAAATGTTCAACGGTTGGAATGTGCAGGGGTCAAAATGTCCATACGGGCCGGCTGTCTATGTGGCAAAAAGTATGAACGTCAAAATGCCCCAGTGTCAAAATGTACATATCATCGTGGTCACAATGGTTTAGTGACAAATGGTACACATCTCAAACTGCAAGTACAACAAAAGGTGTGATTGACAAAATGCTCGATTGATATAACGTACTAAAGTTTAACTGTATAACTGTCAAAAAGTTCAATGTCCTTTTTGTGTTATGGAAAATTATTATGACACATTGACCTCTATATAAATTTGCCACAAGGGGCTATAGACTGGTTGCGTAACCTGAATATAGATTTATAAATTCCTACAACTGACCTTTCGCCATACGATTAAATAAATAAATTACGACACATTATTAAACATTACTTTATTTAAACTTATAAGGTACCGTTAGTTACGAACATAAATCAACTTAATCAACATAAATCCCTACACTGCGCGTGGCCCGACACGCACTTGGCCGGTTTTTATTACTATAAGAGTTAACCCAATGGGTAATGAAACCACAAAAAAGTTTTCTAAGACCATGTTATTTAATGCTAAGCAGCTATTTATGACTGGCCACTGAAACAAGATTGTGGACGAGGTTCTATCAAAATATTCGCACTTGATTCAGTACTTGCTTCATCGTCATCATCATCTCAGCCGAAAGACGTCCACTGCTGGATATAGGCCCCCGAGAACTCCACAACGACTGAGTGCAGCCGTTACGAGATTCCGTGTTCGTGAGAGGTTGTCTAATGTGACCGTTGCTCGAGGGCGGTAATGAAGTCTCCTTATATTTTCCGCAAACTTCACCAGGTCGTTGGACCACCTTGTTGTAGGTCATCTTACACTAAGCAAGTAACGACCGGCAAACCCAGCTTATATAGTATTAATGTACTACGTGCTTGAAATACTTACGCACTAATAAAATATGTAAATATCCGTCTGCGATACCTGCTCTAATCCCAAGCGTGATAAAATGTGGCGAACCGCAACACATAAGCAAATGCTCAGCAAATCTTTGCTCATATCTTATTAACAAATATTTAAGCAAACGACACGTTTCATTTGTTTAAGCTTGCTTAGTGTAAGCAGTTTACAAACAGCCGCCGCTATTACTATACTAGGTCTCCGAAGGCATGACATGGGGTCCTTCAAACGAGGGTTGAAGGGGCACCTTGTGGGCCGGCAGGGTGAGGGTGTCTGCTGTATAAGGCTGCTTAGTTTTCACGCTTCACCAGTTGTTTTTGCGTCTGGACTCCATTTCCACTTAACATCAGGTGGAGTGGAACATTTGCCATTCTAATTATTAAAAAATAGTTGCGGTTAATATATAGCTTTCTTGTCACTTTTCTATTAGAAAAAGCGAGGGCTTCCCTTGCTGTCAAATAAAAAATATATACTTATGTAATTGTTTATTACCACATTGCTGCTTATCGGACTTAAGGCTTATATAGCAAGCTACACCGGAACGTTGTACTATTAAAATAAGTTGTTTTTTATCTTATTGAGCAAGCTAGCGAGTCAAATGATGATGAGATAGTTACCGTAGCCTTTGTATTCCTGTAGCAGCAGCATCGTCTCACCGCTCTTCACACTTAGATTCAGTCATGTCCAAAAATGTAAGTACCTAACAAATTTTAATAAACAAAGAATGAGGTCCGAATAGTTATTCCGTGTTTTGTCTCTTTTACTCTAATTTGAAATGATGTTTACATGTCAGGAACAAAACACGGAATAACTATTCGGACCTTATTCTTTGTTTATTATAAGAGCGTGCATTATATTTCGCTTAAGTCAAAACCTCCGCGATCTCGGAATCGTGTTGCAGTGTGCGCACATACCTTCGATCAACAATACATATACATCAGCTAGGCAGTGATACAAAATAAGATGACCCAGAAGATAATCTTAATACTTAACGCGGTCAAGCAACGCACACATAGACAACCTCTCACAACACGGATCTCGGAACGGCACACACACTACAATACATAAAAAATAAAAATAAACAACAATACATAGGTCAATCAGGACCCCGCCTCAGCTTGTGTTGTTACGAACGAAGCGTGTCGCAACAACGCTAGTATTCTGGCGGAGCCTGCCGATGCCGGTGCGCGAGATTGTGCGCGGTGTTGCGAGATTCCGTGTCCGTGATAGGGTGTCTATGTGTGCGTTGCTTGAGTGCCTTTGTACGAAGCTTAACTTCTGCAGTCTCCTTATTTCGTGCAATAACGACGGTGATGTACACTGTTGTAGGTTTTATTGTCGTAGGAATTATTTGTACATGTTTGTTCTATTTTGTGAATTTTGCTTACTTATTCGTAAGTTCTATCTCCGATTGTTTAAGTAAGTTGTTATATATTTTATGATTTACTAATCGTCTTACTAACGTCGGTAAAAACGTTATAATACGAAGAACGTAAAAAAACGTTAACTATTTTCACTTGTTAACCATATTAAACAAATGTCCTTACTAAAATTGAGGTATTCTAAACAATTCCGTTATTATTGCAAATGCATGCAGCATTGCAAATGAAGATGACACTAGTATCCATATGGGGTCGATTATCTTAACTACGTCTGAAAACTGCAGTGTAAACAGTGCGTTTGCAATGCAAAACAAACATTCATGAACAAATTGAATTGACGTTAAAGAAAATTGGAAAGTAACAGCAGTTGATCAATTTATGTAATAATTAAATTATTGAATCTTCAAGTACAGGTTTTTAATTATTTCAAGGTAGCTAATTTATTCACTCACATAGGTTAAAACTAATATAAGATTGTACTATGGTTTTTGGTTTTTTAATTTTTCATACAATATTTAATATAAATCAATCTTCTACGTAAAATCTTTCCTTTTGACCAACTGAAAAAGGTTGTCAATACATGCCTGTCACTGGTTGCTTGGCATCGCTTTGTTGGTAAACATTCTTTATCGAATTTGGCTATAGTATAGTTTGGGGCTTAGCTCGGGCTCGAGCTCAACTGGATCGGATGAAATGAATAAACCTGCACAAAGAAGAAAGAAACAAACAAAAAATATATTTTATTCAAGTAAACTTTTTGAAGGCTATTGTTTTCTAAAGTTTACGCGAACACTACACATTGAAATAAAACAATTTTTTTAAGGCTGTTTTGGATAGTCCAAATCTGGGCGCACGGTGGTGCCCACGCCAAAACCTACCTTTTCTCGAAGCTCTTCGTCGTTTTTTTGAACCCTCATTACTTGGGTTTGGATTATTCCAAATAAACAAAATTTGTAACTAAAATAACTATTGTATAACAGAAAAGTAACGAACAGTGAATAAATGTTCAACTAACGCCCATGTAACGGTAGCGAAACGGCCAAGCTACATATTTTGATAAAATTGTAGAGTTTGGCTCTACATGAGATCTGATAACTTTTCGACAATGCGAGCCATATGGCAATGGTATAATGTCTTGGCAACATTTTACACAAAAATGTTTTGGTGGTAGGTTTATCAACAAATCCATTTGGGACATCAATTGGCTAACAAGAAAAAGGAGCACATGGAACTTACCGGATTTTAAGAGAAGTAAATGACAATATTTCATTAGACTCGTGTGTGATAGAAGAATCATTATTTATTATTACTATAGTTAGTAATCAAGAATTTACAAATAATTTTATGGTAAAAAAGTCGTGTCTAATCGTGTCGTGTGACATTGACCAATTTTTTCTTGGCTAAATCTGCTTGTGTAGAGTGTTTTTTATATATAATTTTTTGTAGATCAAAACTGATCGTCACTTGTTAGTTTGCTGGTTTTTAGTGGAAATTCTTCTCTGGTCCTACTAACCTACTAACTAATTATTTGTTTTGCGCTAATACAAATAATTAGTTTTTCAAAAAAGAAATCATAAAAAATTATTAGGTATAGTCTTTTAAAAACCTTCTTTGGCAAATCTTAAACAGAAACAAGAATTAGAATTAGAAAGAGAATTATGTTTTCATTTATAAGGGGTTTGTAAGTTTCTTCTTAAAATTGACACTTCATTATAGCTATTATTGTGAATTGTAGTATGTGACATTTGAAGAAGTAAAGTTTACTACAGTAGTTTAGTAGGGTAGTGGTGCCAATACCCAACTTCAACACTACTGTAGTGACAGCGACAGTGTTCGACACTTTAAGCCAAGTGTTCAACACAGTTATCGTCGCCAAACAATAACATAGATTTTCATTATAATATTACAAGATTACAGCTAGGAAGGTGGTCTGTATTAAACTATTGCTGTAAACTAAAACCATTTCATCATCATCATCATCATCAACTCAATTTAACCGCCTCTGTGGTCTAGTGGTTAAGACCACCGGTTTAGACCAAGAGGTCCCGGGTTCGAGTCCAAGCTGGGGGTACATATTTGTGTATGTGTACTCAGTTTGGTTTGGGCTTGTTTGTCCGCCTGGCTAGCTACCACCATCTTATCTAAATATGTCAATAACATATGTCTACAACATCAATGTTTGTAGCATTATTTGTTCCAGCAGCTAAAAGTTAAGATAGCCAGTGGCTCACTTGTAGAGGACTCCGGGTGAAGTGCACTTCACCCGGGTTCATTAGCCTTATCATCAAGTGAAATCAAGGCCTGTGCTTACCCGTAAAATATTATTTAAAAATATATATATCAGCACTACGCCATGATGGTTGTTAATGACTGCTAATGCAGCTGGGGCTAACAGCTTTACCTGTCTTCCGTAGCACGGAGAAGCTCGAGAAGAAAATGTTTGGTCACCCATCACATGGTCCTTGCAAAAATTGCTTGACCACAGCTCTCGCAGACCAGGCGCGTTTACCACTGCGCTATTGAGCTCCTTGCTGCTAATATTATTTGCTGACTCTTATTTTAATGGTTTAAGGAAAAAAATATGGTCTCAGGGGGGGAGTGATGTGGCGGCGTCACCTACCGCATACGCCGCACATTTATCGACACGAAGCAAGCACCTTCTCAACCGTGTCAACAGACGACTCCGTGACGTCGTTGGTATGCGTTTGTGGCGCCATCTGTTGACATGGTTGAGAAGGTGTTTGCTTCGTGTCGAATAATGTGCGGCGTATGCGGTAGGTGACGCCGCCACACTATCAATGTTTCCTGTCGAACACTACTGCCACTTCCCCTAGGTTTGAACATTCATCTATCGACCGAATGCATCAAAATTTCTGCTGATATGTTGGAACGAATAAAATGAAGTCTTTCACATTTTAGTACTTATAAGTGAGACCCAGCTTATGCTTGATAAAAGCGCAAGGAAAGAAGTACTGACGGCTGCCGAGATGCCAGCTACCTATAGGGCTCTAACTTTTTGTAACAGTAGTTGCAAATATTTTCAAACTGTCGGCGACAGTTGCAAAATTCACAAACAATGGTAAAAACGGCACATAGGTACAAGGTACGTAGGTAACTAGTAGGTAGGTACCACTTTCTAGAAATAAGGATAACAAACTGAAAGTACCACGGCTTTCTCACAGAAAACGCAATAAACGCACCATAGTCTAGCGTTAACCTAGATGCAGGCGTGAACAAACCGGACTGCGACTGTGGGTTACATCAGGCAAACAATGAGTAGTTTAGAAACCCGCATTAAAGAACACATAGCCGACGTCAAGCATATGCGCGAAAATAAGTCTGCAGTATGCAAACATGCGTATTATTATAGTGCGTTATATTATTTTCTTGCTGCAAGTTTAGGTAACTTAAAACGCTGAATATGAACAGAGAAGCTAGGTAGATTATAAAAAGTTATTTGTACATAGGTAATTACTTTTTATAATATATATAATTAATTATTTACCATTAATTAATTGTGCTCGTTTTTGAAAGTTGATTCAACATTACCAATCAAGGGAAACATTTAGGAAATAATTGTGAAGACTTTAAAGTTTAAGTCCGGGTCAAATGACTAGAACACTCAATCTACTCGCCTAAGCAAATGTCTTAACTTATACCTTTTACCCTACTAGATTTGTGAAAAAAATTTTGATTTGAATTTTTTTTAACGCAATTGTGAAATCTATTCTCAAGTTTTCAATTTATTTTATCGGTTTATTTGGATTTTATAAGGCTTTGTTTAAAACACTCAATCCACATACGCCGCAGACAAGTGTCCCTATTTTTATTTTATTTTTGTAATGATTTAGTGCAGAAGCCGTTAATGCCTGCATACAGTGAACCGTATTCAGTAGTCAAAAGGTCATCAAAAACCATGGTTATTAAGATGGGTGACCGCCAATCGACGTTCTCCATAGACAGAGTAAAGCCAGCTTATTGTTTAAGTGAATCAGACACCGATTATGGCTCTAGTAATAAGGATATCAGTACTAAGGAAAATGTAAATGGTAATATCGATAAAAGTGCAAATAATCAGAAACAAGTTAAAATGTCTCCAGCTGTTCAGAAACCGCTACCGCTTAAGCTCGTTACGCGCAGCGGCCGCGTAGTTAAGCAGCCTGTAAGATTTTTGCTTCTGTAATTATATTGATCTAGTTTTTTTTTAATTGTTGCAATGATTTAGAATTCATTTCGTACAGAATATTGGACTCAGTAGGATTGTTCTTGAGAAATATTTTTATCTCCATAATGGGTAAAAGTTATAGTAAAGACGAATAAATAATTATAGCCCAAAACGGCGCAAACAACGCCAGCACTAGTGGTGGTGCAAGTCCAGATCTACGGAATAGTGTTGTGCAAGTCCAGATCTACGGAATAGTGTTGTTAGTAATGTTTATAATGGTGGTGTGCATCGTCATATACTTTTGCGTTGGAAAATGTCGTCAGAATACTCAGAAATGGGTTGATAAAAGAATTAGGGCCATCTGGCAAGTAACCGGAAATACAAATGGCCCAACGCCACAGTCGCAACCACCGCAGCAAGTTGTTGACGCTTAGTGATAACATTTTTTTTTTGGATTTCATAGTGTTTAGTTTTTCTTATAATGAAGTAAGGAGTTAGCAGGCTATTGTCGCGAGAGGAGGTAAAGTGGGCCCTAAGGGGTGTTGTTTTTTATGTATAGCAGGCCGGCCTCTCGGGCAATATACCATTAAATGATATTTTATTTGTGTTGTTCCTCATAAAGGAATATTTCATGTAGTGTTTATTTTTTTGTTGATTGGTAGATAGGTAAGAAACCAGATGGGTTTTGTGGTACTAATAGTTAAGCGGAAGTTCGGTTTCCGCGTAAAGTTTCGTTTTCTCAAGTAAGGTAAATTGAAGCTAAATGTATTCTAAGTGTTTTATGTAAGTAAATGTACGGAGTTAGTTTTTTTTTGTGAAAACGATTCATAATAAACCCTAATAGAATAATAGTTAACTTGTCATCGATTGCATGTGC
This sequence comes from Eudonia truncicolella, assembly GCA_949315975.1. NCBI lineage: Eukaryota > Metazoa > Arthropoda > Insecta > Lepidoptera > Crambidae > Eudonia > Eudonia truncicolella. Next base: position 13,471,148 of record OX438835.1, on the reverse strand, counting down.
GTGATTGTACCTTTGTGCGGGCAACAGGCAAGCGATAAGTGATATGTATTGCGCTCAATAGGTTGATGCAATCAGTAGACATCGAGTCAGCAAATTCCTGCGAATCGGTGTCAACTGGCGGCGGGCGCACGGTGTTAAGACAAGTTCTATTTTGCTATTGTTAAAATTATTCAATTATAATATAACAACATTTATACAATATTGTCATACAGAAATGGTAAAGTAAACCAAACACTTAAAATAGTTTTGTTTTTATTGTTTTTTATACATGTTTTTTTTTTATTATAAAATATTTTTTTTGTACAAAAATTTTGAAAAAGAAGGGTGTGATGTAGCGGCATACAATGTTGTAATATGTCGGATCAGCAATCCGCACCCCGGCCGGCGTAGCGGTGGGGCCCGGCAGTCGTCTACAGAGCACCGCCTCGCTAGGTCATTTTAATTAGTTATTGTTTAGATATTTTATAGTCATTTTATATATTGTGTTATATCTATGTGCAAACGAGAATTACATAAGTGAATGAACTGAACGTCTTTCTTATTATTTCCTTCTGATGAACTATAGGGCAACCCACTAAAATCACATAGGTTAAGCTGTGCTATTCCAGGAAAAATTAGTTGGCACCGCTGATTTCTTAAAAAAATACGCTGAAGTGGAAAACCTGGAACAACAAGTATTAAAATGTATAAATAAATGTTACAACTGAATATTTCGTTTTATATTACAACATAATATACTCTGGCTTTCACACAATATTTTCCGTTTCCTTAGAAATTGTTTCAAAATCTGTTTCTTTGACACGTTTGCTACATAACCTTGAATAGTCTGTTGCTTTAAAATTTCTGCTTCTTAAAGCTCTTTCCCATTCTTTCTTAGTGTAGGATTCAAAGGCCACACGTCGACCCATTATTGATTAAAGTTAAGGAGAATCCTATTAAATTATTATAATTTTTATGGAGATTGACAGTTTGGCGTCCTCTAGAATTAACTATTTGACAGTTCGCATCCCCATTGCTGCCGCGGCAAAGCCAACTTTGTTTAGTTGTTTACTTACTGCCATACTCAGAGACGTCAATTAAGTTTAATGACAATTAAATGTCTTTCCTTCTCTATTTAGCACTATACATAAGAAAGTGACAACAAGAGACTTAATTGTCATTAAAACTTAATTGACGTCTCTGAGTATTGCAGTTAGCTTCACAAAGATACTTGAGCTAAGTGAATTAATGATACGTTTAGAAGGAAACAAAGTTAAAAGTGTTATTGAACACAATGAGGACAAACCATACACAATATGCAATGGTTGTACTAGATTGATTTTAGGGAAAGGTAAGCGTAGGTATTTTTGTGTTTGCGACTTGCGGTACGATTGCTTACTTTTGTTGGACGGCTAAGCTGATGTGATTTTATTTTTTAGAAATGGCGATTTATGGCCCTCGAAGTCGCCATTTTTAGTACAATTAAAATGGAAGGAAGTTCCTAACAAATGAAATGGCGATAGGACGGGAGACTCTCGGCCAGAGGAAAAATAAAAATAGGGACACCTAGTCTGCGGCGTATATGGATTTAGTGTATCAAACAAAGCCTATAAAATCCAAATAAACCAATAAAATAAATTGAGTACTAGGGAATAGATTCCACAATTGCATCAAAAAAAATCGATTCAAAAATTTAGTCACAAATCTAGTAGGGTTTAACGAAGGGTCACTACTTTAGCGATCACTTTAGCGAATTGTTGGCGTTAAGTATTTGGCCGTTGCTTTAGTGTTGGTTGGTCGCTGTCACTTGGCGATACTGGCGTTGCTGCGCGTGTCGTGCGGAGAGAAGTAAAACGCTGGATTGTCAGTTGTAGAAGGCCTTGTTTTATTTGGGTTACTCGTCCTTTATATAACATTGGTTGCACGTGGTAATAAGTAAAGAGAATGCGCCGAAGGCGCGCGGCGTGAAAGCATCTGGTGCTGGCTAAAACAAAGCGCTGCGCGCGGCGTGGGTATTTTACAACGATCATCTGGTGCTGGTTAAGACAACGCGCTGCGCGTGGCGCGGGAAACATCTGGTGCTAGATAAGCCCGGTGAAGCTGAAAATGCCGCAGCGGCAATCAGCAATCTCTCTCAAAAAAAAAAAAAAATCTGGTGCTAAGCTGAGACAAAGCGCTGCGCGCGGCGTGGGTATTAATTATTACTGTGTGTGTGCGGCTACAAGGGTAAAAGGTACAAGTTAAGGCATTTTCTCAGGCGAGTAGATTGAGTGTTTTTACTTTAAAGTTTTCACAATTATTTCCTAAATGTTTCCCTTGATTCGTAAGGTTGAATCAACTTTCAAAAAGGAGCACTCCTACCACACGTGCACATATCTATTATGCATAAGGTAAATGGCATTTAAAAACTCCATTAATGCTAAATAATTCAAACAAAAACGCCAATTCAATGTCAACGACTACCGTCATTAACATCTGATCATAATATTTTTACAAATACTAAAGATCAGCTAAGAAGTTTTTTTTTTTTTTTGAGAGTGATTGCTGATTGCCGCTGCTGCATTCGCCTTTGACTTTCAAAGTAAAAAAGTAAATAGTGTTGAATAATTTCGGCGGGCTGGTTAGAACCACGATAGTTCAATTGGAAGAGCACCTGACCCGGTATGTCAGAAGGGTGCGGGTTCAAACCCTGCTCGTGGAAATTTTTTCAAAATTGTGTTTTTGTAATTTTTTAATCACCTTGCTTCTCTTTATTAGTTTTCAGCATTTTAAATTAAACTTGCAGCAAGATAGTTAACGGTCGAGTACGGGCGTCGGGAAAACTATGAAGAGATGAGGGAAAACTTTAGAAACCAACAGCGATTTGGTATTTTAATTGTATTTATTTAAAAGTACAAAAGTAAACTAGTGTATGGACTTAACTATACGACTAGGAAAGCGGTAGTAGAATGATCTCCATTCGGACCGCTCTAGCCTTTTATACTGAGTTGTTATCAGTTCGAGATTTCTCTACGTAACCCAACGTGGCTTCTCCGATTTCACGGTCTCCGACTTCACGGTCGTAAATCACTCACTTATCAGGATTAGAAAATATAGTTTTTCATAGAATTATTTAAATCAGCTTACAAAGTAATAAAAGTTCTACGACTGTGCAGGTTTTACGACTGTGTAATGGATGTTAGGAATTTTAATCTACGGAGGTCACACAAGGTGATGGTGTATACATAACTAGATAATAATATAACGCACTATGATAACTGCTATGTGTTCTTTGCATCTTTATTTACATAAACATAATATCACTAATATTAATGTAAAGTTATGGGTTAAGTAAAACGACAAAAAATTATTTTAATAGAATTTATTAATACTGCAATATCATTAATAATACTGCATTCATTCATGCATGGAAATTTTGTTGAATTATAGTTCTACAGCTAAGAAATCTCATTTTCCCAGCGGTGTATCTCGGTCTTTATCAGATGAGTTGCTGTTGATCCATCATCTGCATTTGTGGATATATAAGAGATCCCATCAATTGTTGCTCGCCCCACAGTAGACAACTGTAGTTTAAATTTTTCTTCTTTGAGGGCTCTTTAAATAATCTCGTTCAGAGATTCGCTGCTCGGTCGTTTATCTTCTGGATAGGGTATGGAGACGGAGATGTACCCTCATCATCAGACGTCGGAAAGTAATATGGTTTGTATGTGTTTTCTTCGTAGTCAATTGGATGGTGTTGTCACCAAAGCAAGATGTGAGCCATAACAATGAATGCAAAGAATGAATATAATAAAAATGAATCAGCATCATGCGATTCCAGCTACCTCAAGTGTGTTAACACTACCAACCAATATTGGTTGGTCGTCTTGAGATGTAGTCCTTGTCTTCAGTGACAGTGGATAATACTTTGTTGGGAAATGCACAGATGTGATCGTTGTTATACTACATAGTACAGATCATTAGAATCGCTGTGTATGGCAATCGCAATTAAACAAATTCAATAGCTACGAGCAGATAACCAGTTCAAAGTTAATGAATAAAGTTATTAAAATTGCAGAAACAAATACCGCTGTCCTTACGAAAAATGTAGTAAAGTGGTTAGTCGTAATGTTTATAAAATGGTAACAAGAGTTTATTGTCATTAGCAAACGAGTGCGTCATAGCATCAGGAATTCAGGAAAGGTGATTAAGACCGAGGTGTTGTTAACGAGGAACATTAAGACGGACGTGTGTATCATTAGCTTTATCGTAATCAACTAGGAGGCAATGTAAGAAGATTATATCTCGGAGATGGTTGAAGATATGGACCTGGGACCCAGTGCAATCGATTCAAATGGGGGTTTTTTTTTTTAGGTTTGGTCGATCACAAAATCATTCTGTTCCATCGATACTCTCGAACATCTACTACTCCCCACCGTAGACAGCATTATGGTGAATGGTAAAGGGATAGAGCGTTTGATGAATTTGAGGAATATGTCTACTTGAGCAACTAGTTTCGCTTGGGAAAAACGGACAGGCTTATGAAATTCAGCGCCGCATTGAACTCAGTTGTGGGGGGAGGAAGCTGCCCGAAAAACTTCGGGCATACGAGCAATTTATCCAGCCAGTCATGGTCTACGGCAGAAACTTGGAACCTTACACAACATTTTCTTCAAAAGCTCTAAATAGCCCAAAGAAAACTACCTGACGTGGGGCGTATCATTGCGCAAAGAAAGTGGCGATGGGCGGATCACGTTAGCCCCAGAAATGATGGCCGGTGAAACAGGAACGTTAGTTAGAGTGGAGACCACGGACAGGCACCAGAAGCGTTGGCCGCCAGAAGGCTATATGGGTGGATGACATCACAGAGGTCACGGGAAAAAATTGGTTAAGCCCAAGACCGGACAAGATGGCGTGTTTATGAGGAGGCCTACACTCAGCAGTAGGTGACTGCACGCTGAAGAAGAAGAAGAGAGAAGATAGTTTTGTCTTCCACCTTTTCCCCTTAAATACGCCCATGGTTCAGCTCTGAAGCCGACTGAAAGGCGACCACCTGTTATTATTATACCAAGCAGTTTGCATTGCTCTGAGGTTGAATATTAAAATCTCGCCACACCTTAAAATAAGTCGAATTTCGTCAGTCCTATTTTAATTGATATCACAGCACTATAATTAGTCACCGCGGTTCAATAATCACACGCTTGAAGCTTCAGGCACCAAATAAGGAAAACCCAGAAGGTAATCTAAGCTTAACACTGACCGCGCTCGAGAAACACACATAGAACCCTTTGCACGGACACGCAACCGTTTTTAACCGCCTATGTGATCTAGTGGATAAGACCACCGGCTTAGACCCAGTGGTCCCAGGTTCGATTCCCAGCGGGGGTACATGTTTGTGTACTCGGTTTGGTTGGTGGTATGGCTGGTTTGTCCACCTGGCTAGCTACCACCATCTTATCTCAATAATATGTCGCCATAACATCAATGTTTGTAGCATTATTGTGTTCCGGCAGCTAGAGTTAAGATAGCCAGTGCCTCACTAGTTGAGGATCCCGGGTAAAGTGCTCTTATCATCACCTTAAAAAAAAACACGGATCTCGGACAACTCGGAACGCTGCTGTTGTGTGATTCCGTGCCCGTGAGGGGTTGTCTGTGTGCTTACTCGAGCGCGTTTGTATAAAGCTTGCTTTCTGCAGTCACCTTATTTTGTGCTTCAGGATCATCAATACACGTGTGATACAAGTTAAAGTGGTCCATCGGGCGACCTTTGTAAATGTTTGATGGCACAGTTACTTTAACACTGCATTAGTTAGAATGCAGGAGCCTTTTCTGTGCGTAATTTTTACTATAAAACGTAATGTCTGTTGTTCCTAAGCGTTGACTGTAGCCTGGGATACAATTTTCATTATGAGTCTGGGTAAAATCTGGTGCTGCATTTTTCTTATTGGGAAAAATGTGACAGCGTCATTTTTATCTTTATATACACAGTCAGGTCATAAGTAATGTCACACAGTAAAAACTTTTCTTTTAGAATGCTGGCCACAAAAAAGTTTATTGTATTCGAATTTCGAATTGTTCATGAAAATAAAAATGTATACTTTTTAGAATTTTACTCATTGTTAAAACGTAAACGTGAAGTGAACGCTTAAAGAAGACCGTGTTGCAGTTATTGCGTTGCATCGTTGCGGTTACGCGCCAAATCAAATTTTTAACATACTGAAAAATTTGAATTTAACCAAAAGATTCGTTTATCGTACCATCAAACGATACAATGAAGACTCTAGTGTAGATGACAGGTTCAAGAAGTGGTCGCCCTCGGTCTGTTAGGACTCCAGCAGTGATAAAAGCTGTGAAGGCGCGAATTCAAAGAAATCCCAAACGTAAGCAGAAACTGTTGGCCCTTCAGATGGGGTTAAGCAGAACCACGGTGAAAAGGGTGTTAAATGAAGACTTAGGGCTTTGGGCATATCAAAGAAAAACAGGACATCGTTTGAATGCTTGTCTAATGGACCTGAGACTGAAGAGATGCCGCGCTTTTTGTTGAAGCGGTACGCGGGAAAAAAATATCGGGAAATTCTTTTTTCGGATAAAAAATTTTTACCGTAGAAGAGAGCTACAACAAACAAAATGATAAGGTGTATGCACACAGAAGTGAAGAAGCGAGCAACCGTATTCCGCGTGTCCAACGAGGTCATTTTCCATCCTCGCTCATGGAATGGTTGGGAGTTTCTTATTAGGGCTTAACAGAGGTACATTTTTGTGAGAAAGGTGTAGAAACGAATGCAGTTGTGTATCAAAATACAGTCCTGACGAACCTTGTGGAACCTGATTTTCATACCATGTTCAATAACAGGCACTGGGTATTCCAACAAGATTCGGCGCCAGCTCATAGAGCGTAGAGCACACATGACTGGCTGGCGGCGCGTGAAATCGACTTCATCCGGCACGAAGACTGGCCCTCCTCCAGTCCAGATTTGAGTCCGTTAGATTACAAGACATGGCAACACTTGGAGGAAAAGGCGTGCTCAAAGCCTCATCCCAATTTGGAGTCACTCAAGACATCCTTGATTAAGGCAGCCGCCGATATTGACATGGACCTCGTTCGTGCTGCGATAGTCGACTGGCCGCGCAGATTGAAGGCCTGTATTCAAAATCACGGAGGTCATTTTGAATAAACTTTATTGTCATAAGAATCTATGTTTTGTTAAGTTCATTTTAGTATATAAATGGTTACATAATGAATAAACTTGTCTCAATTATTTTATATTAAACATGTGACAGAATTTATGACCTGACTGTGTATATTTTATGCACAAACACCATTCATTTCTATAGTATTGACCGGCAGATTACCTGCTGGTCCTGTCCGGTCCTGTAGGCAGAAGACCTACTGATTAGTTCTGGTTATAAAACATTTGTTAATCTGACAAGTTTTACGACTCAAAGCGTGACAACGATAATAAAATTTTAAATTGAAAATAATTTATCGAAGGTTAACTTTTTAAGGTCATGGGAGCATACCGCATCCTGGTGCATTCCTTAACTACGTTGACAGTTTTTGTTTGTTTTGTTATCAGTGAAACTATCAAAGCGGTACGAAGTCCGCCGGTCAGCTAATGATCCTACTAATATTATAAAAGCGAAAGTTTGTAAGTATGGATGGATGTTTGTTACTCTTTCACGTAAAACTACTGAATGGATTTTAATTAAAATTTCCTCATATACAGACCATGACCCAGACCAGCATATAGAATACTTTTTTTTTTACTGTAGTCTTCGCGAACGAAGTCACGGGCAACAACTAGTTCTAAATAATAAGATGCACTACACACTGCTATTGTGGATTTGTGACGTGCTCTAAGACAACATCAATGATTTAATAAGGTGCTGAGATGCACTATTCGTGTTAGCAAAAATAGCCAGAGTTTAACATTTGGACTATGAGGATAATGACAGAATACGGCCACTGAGCGACTGTTGACGTTTTATAGTAGTAGAATCGCAACCCTGTTTCTTTCTTCAATATTGTTATAAAAAATGGTTATTAAAGGTTATAAGTCATTGTTATTGGAAAATGGTTTAATTTTTTGCAGAGTTTTAGCAGGCATACTTTTAACCCGACATTTCGACCAAAGGTCACGGGATGACTGGCCATCTGGGTGCCTAGTGCGAGTTTCATTCGCCATTCGATCAATTAAACTCGCACTAGTTACCCTTGTTTGGTCTATAATACCCATATAATACCTATACTTAGTAGTTTGCGTTATGAAACTTTTTTTGAAATAATATTTAAAAAGTCTGATGCAACAAACAGGCTGCATGTTTGTTCGCTTTAAAATAATTATTTAGCTCGTATTCGTAAACGGAGAAGGTTGCATCACACAGTGCTGTCATCAAGTTACACTATCTACCTACCACAAACGCAAACACAAGTTGGTAAGAAACTTAGAGCATTAAATGCTCTAAGCTAAGAAAGCATTCTCAGTAGCAGCTTGAAGGGAGCTGAGTTGGCCATACAAAGAGTAACGAAATACCAAACAAAAACAAAATAAACCACTTAAGCAGTGATCTCAGGTTGATTCCCAGTTGGAGTAGTTGGTGGTAGTGCTTGATTCTTGCTACCTTAGTCTAGTCTATTGTCTAAACTCGGGTCGGGTCGGTCCTAGACCTCTATGAATTTATTCCCACCACAGATTTTTTTATTTATTTACCCTGTGTAAGAAAGAAACAAATATTTGTTATTTTGGTCTTAGCCACTAGACCACAGAGGCGGTTTAACCCTAAGCCGTAACAATTCCAAGGTATAATCGGATGCTTTTGTGTGAATCGAATCCGAAAATCCGAAGCTAAGAGAAATAGCGAAAAATACTCAAATGAAGCTTCGAACTGATTTACTGAATACATTCTTAGATTTTCGAAAAACATTTATCCTGTCCGGGAATAACCTCTGTTTTTTTTAAACCCTGTATTTTTCACATTGCCAGTCAATAAGTACCGCTTTTATGAACCAAATGCTCTGAAGTAATGTCAAAAGTCAAACAAAAAGAAAGGGCTTGTTTTTAACATTTTATTCAGTAAAATCAGTTATAATTTACTTAGAATGCATCTAGTATATATTTGCTCATATCTCCGAAAGGTTACGGTTTTGAGCTAACATGCCATACCAATTATTGTTTGTCTAGTGGATCTCTAAACATAAATAAAGTCCCGTTCGTCCGCAAGAATTTTGAAAAAGGCACGAACCCTTCGTACAAATTGTTCTTTGGAGGTCTGGCTATAACCCATGGATAAGAACAACTTGAACCTTACTATTGATTATACAATGTGCAACAGAAAGGTGTGGTAAAAAGAAAAGATCCAAAGTATATCCGATCTAGATTTTGTATGCATTGTTATGCAATTTTTTATAATATGTTTCTATTGTGACGTCACATCAAAATTAACAAGTCTTAGTGGTTTAGTAACCTCTGTGTATAGACGCCTGCATATCAACCTATCCAGAACTGTCAAATTTCTTCAATACACTGTCAACCATATGACTTAGGTATAAAGTTCAAAGTCTATTGAGGAAATTTTAGAGTTTGTGGTAGGTTGATGTGCAGGCGTGTGTACTTACATTTATGATCACTGCTGCTTGCTTATGCGTGCCTGACGTGCAAATTACGAATATGGGCTCTATAAGGATCGCTGACGCCGACCTTGCAAATAGGCCATACCTAAATGTTGTAAGATTAAGGAAAAACCGATGCTGCAGAACGTGCAAATAGGCCATATCTCATAAGGAAATGCCGATGCTGCAGAACGTGCAAATAGGCCATATCTCATAAGGAAATGCCGATGCTGCGGAGCCACCACGTTAGCATATGGTGACGAGATCGCCGACACTTCGTATCTAACATCGATCGGGTCATATCATATACATAATTCGGTTTCTTTTAAGACCTACGGTTGCGACCTTCGTAATTAGCATGACTTCATTAATATAAATATTTAATTTACAATTGTATGACAAAATAAAGTTAATAACAATTATGTGTTAGTAACAACGCATACAAGATCTAGATCGGACACACTTTGGATCTTTTCATTTTTACCACATCTTTCTATTACAGTTTGTATAATAATTATTATTATTTTTATCTTATTTATTACAATTATAATATGCTTAGGATGGACAGCTACTGTCGACTAGCGACTAGCTACAAATTACATTTTTTGTGACAGATCCGTTTGTGGAAGTTTAAAATAGTACTATCTATCTATATCTGTATCTGTATCTATCTATCACAAAACTAAATTAATAATACATAAAGAATATGAGGTCATCGTATGGGTGAGCCAAAATGTAACATCTGGAGGTGTTCGGTGCTTCAAAAGACACGTAAAGCCGTTGGTCCCGGCTGCATTGGCAGTAACATTCACCGCACCGCACTGGGCCCAGACAATACAATGGACGGGCAAGAAACCTAACAAAAAATAAAACACTAGTGGCTCTACCCTACCAGTGACGAAATAAGTAAGAACCACCTGGGTTGGTAATGTAAGTAAAGGTGAACTTAGTGACTTGACTGCACGACACGATAAATAACTGTTGTTGAACTATCTCTTATTCAATCTGGTACTGATTTTAATTCCTAATGACTGTACTTTTCTGCATCTATTTATGGTATGAAACAAAAATCTCTATACCGCGATGCTGGATCTAGCAGTAAAAGTGTTAAACAATTTAAACAGTAATTAATTTTTAAAGAGGACGGAAATAAGAACAACAAGTTAAAAAATAGTAAAAATATAAGATTTTTTATTGTCTAACATTATGTACTCTGAATATAATTCGTTGACCGAATCCCTGATTTGGACTTGCAAAAGGCCATGTGGTTGTTCCAGTCCATTCTCTGAAACAAAAAAAAACTATTGACTAAATCCATATAAGTTTGGGAGTATTAGATAGATAGAAAATACAGAAAACAAACAACGAAATTTTTTTACAAAGGTGGGCAAAGGCGGGCTTATCATTCAAAACGACCTCTACTAGACATCCTTTGAGGCGTGGGACAAATAATACGTGCTGAACCAGCAACAAGTACAAATACAAATATCTACTTTATACAACAAAATAATAAACAAGATTTGATCACAAACATCGGGACATCGGGACGGTGAAACTAAATGAAAGCTTGTAAAAATAATAAAGCTAAAGAAACGATATGCAACAATATTATGATATGCAATAATACTGGCCGGCAGGGTGAGGGTGACTGATGCTGCGTTGTTTTCACGCTGCACCAGTTGTCGTTGCGTCTGGACTCCATTTCCGCTTAACATCAGGTGGAGTGGAGTCATTTGTCGAGCTACGTATAAATTTATTTGTGTTGTAACTATTTTACTGTATGCTTAGCCTCAAACACTCTTTTTTTGTTTTGTGCACACTTTTTCTACTTTTCTTTGTGTCTTCTTCTACGGGCCTGCTGGAAGAAATTTCAATCTGAAATAAGCAGCGCCCTTGTACTTGTCTATTCTTACTATGTTCTCCCTTCTGTTTGTTTGTGTGTACGTAAATTATAAATAAATAAATAAAAATATCGAGGTGGTAAAGCAACTCCGTGATCCATTATTACCTACAAGTTCATGTTACAAATAATCAGCTTAGCAAGCAGGTGTTGTTTATATGAAACTGAACACCGCCATTTCTTAATAAATTTGTTCGGCGACAATAATCACATAAACAGAATTACATAAGTACACGTGAGACAATGTTAGTGCATTTAAATTGAAAGTTTGCATTAAAAATGCTATGAAAATGTTTAAATTACACTTGAAATAGGACAACCTCTTTCGTCACGTTCAATTGCATTTACAAGCTTTTATTTAGTTTCACCTGTCTTGATGTTTGTCTGTGATCAAATCTTGCAAGTTAAATTTAATACACTTCCCAGTTACCGATTGAGCTGAAATGTTGCATGCATGTGTAAATCGGATGACAATGCAAAATTATTGGACATGGAGCTGATCTGATGATGGAAACGGAAGGTGGCCATAGGAACTCGGTAAACGACACAACCCCATCGAGTTTGGGCTCGTATTATTCGTCTTGACGACTACCTTGGTACTAGAGAGTAACCAGGGTCTGATGATGAAACGATAAGGTGGCCATAGGAACTCGGTAGTTAAACGACACAACCCCATCGAATTTGGACTCGTTTGATCCGTCTTGACGAGTACTTTGGTGCTAGATGGTAACCAGGGTCTGATGATGGAGCTGGAAGATGGCCATAGGAACTCGGGAAAATAAGTTCGTTCATTTCTTCGTTCCGTTTGTTATAAATGTGGATTCTGTCTTTGATTAGATGGATTAGATGGATGACTCAATGCCAAGGTGAGCACGTGCCGATTGCTGAATGGTATAAGGGTGTATAAACAATTCATATCGTTAATGTTGCGCCTCAGGGTACCAGAGCGAACCCTGTTGTACTGAAGCCCTTATCCCCCAACAAAAATACTAAAAAGTTAAAAATAAAATTAAAAGAAAAAATCTTTTTAAAAACAAGCTTTTATTACTTGTTAATAAAAAAAGGAACTGAAAAGTTAAAATAATTTTAACCTTTAATTAAATTTGATAATAAGAAAAAAAATCTTTATAAATAAAAGCGTGTTACATTTTGATGGATCATTAAAGAACATTTAGCTTATTACCTTAGAATTATATTTTCTTTTGCAATCACAATGTAACACGCTTATTTATAAATATTTTTTTTTTATTATCAAACTTCATTAAAGGTATAAATTATTTTTAACTTTTTAGTTTCTTTTTTTATTATTTTAAATAATTTAGTTGGCAAGCCCCGCGCAGACGAGAGAGTTCTTGGCGTATTATACCGTAGAATAGACAGGGTGTTTGGTAATACCTGAATAATCCCGCAATAACTCAATTGCAATAAGCCTCTCAATAACTCAATACGCTTTATTTTTGGTTTACGCAAATACGACCATAAATCCTCCTATCGTCTTCAGCTTAAATGGCTGACCATCCCATAACGTCGGAAGTCCAGAATTCTAACAACTATATGTTCTATTCTAAATGATCCTAATTCTCCTTCTTACTTAAAATGTAGTTTCAGTTTCTTTAGCTCAACTCATGCCTGCAAACTTCGCTCATCAAATAATCACCTTCTCGCCACTCCTTTGCATCATTCAGGTAAATATGGTTTTGCATAATATCACGGTGCTTTTTAGGGTTCCATAGTCAACAAGGAACCCTTACAGTTTCGCCATATCCGTCTGTCTATCCGTCTGTCCCCAGCTTACCTCATAGACTCTTAATACTAGAAAGCTGTAATTTAGCATGGATACACATATTAATGACGCCGACAAAGTGGTGAAGTAAATTTAGAAAAAAAAAATTTATGGTTACCTCCCCTACACGTGAAGTGGGGATGTAATTTTTTTTTCTTGTCTTTCCCATAGTGTGGGATGGGATGTCGTTGGATAGCAATTTCAAAAATATTGCGGGTTTATGAAAATATTTTTTTATATTTAGGCATCCGTTTGTGAACTATTAAGCTTAAAAGTGAAAAATTTTGTTAGAGTCAAGTGTCCCCCCCCCTGCCAGCCAAATGGTTGATTTTAGATACGTGAAAAAATTCACGGTAGTTGTATATATGACGAAGTTATAAGGAAAACTATCACAACTAAGTAGGCTTTGTAAGTTTAACAGTAACAGTCGACCAACTTATAAAATGTACTTGGCCCGGTACAAATTCCTCATGGGAAATACTTCAATAACGTTGTCAGGTGTGTGAAACCGGTAGTATCTACATCCATCATAAGTATGAGCCATCGTTAAATAAATTTTTATTAAAACCCTTTTCTCAGAGTCCTCATTATTGAGATGGACTACGGAACCCTACACTGCGCGTGGCCCGACGCGCACTTGGCCGGTTTTTTACTTGGTTGCATGGCTTTCGGGATTTCACAACTATACCAAACAGTTTGTAAATTTATTTTTGGCGGACAAAAACCTACGACGAGGTCTGGTACCTTATCTGCGCCGACTTTTATATTACTTATCAGGTAATGCAAAGTCAAAATAATATAATAATAATAATAGCAAAAGATGCCCTCCAAACTGTGGGCTGCTGTGGAATGCTGGCAACATTGCCCCTCTGTATAGCCAAGCATGCATAGGAGGTAGCTGCCAGCCTTCTTGTCACCAGAGGCCTTCATAAGGCGAACACTAGTCTAGCAAGTGTAGTCTAGCTTTTTAAACTATAATTGTTTTATACCAACAGGATGCTGATATATGAGCTCGAGGTGGTCTTCGTCAGGATTGAAAAGGTTGTTTGCTTTCACAACTATTTTATTATAGTAGATTATTATAGCTAACAGTTACACTTTAACAATATTATGGTAAGAGGTATTTTATACAACCTACAGAGGCGTGTTGCCCAGATGAATGTATGAATTGAAGTCCCATTATTCCAGAGGGATTTGGGCTTTTATAGTGAGGTGTACACAACTCGTCTTATCTGTTGATTTGAGCGTTGCCTTAAAGAATCAATTTTATTAGAAGGCTACAAAGGTTAACTGACATTGGGGATCTAATGGTTTCTTATTTGAAGGGTTATTATCTGTTGATTTAATCCCTTGCCGTAAACATTAAATTTTATTAGGTTACAAGATCAACAGATATTAGGGATTTTAATGGTCTCTTTAAAATGAGAAATTGTTATTTTTCTAGGAATCGTTATTTGATAAGAACTAAAAAAATAAAGTAATTAAAACTTGATCTTTTAACCTCTTTAGTTTGGTAATTAAGTGCTTGGTCCCGTACGCCAGTACAATTATGGGTGCAACGTATGCACGTATATAACACTATCATGGTCACTAACATCAAAGTAATTAATAGCAGGACCCTTACTATGTTAGTAGGTATATATTATTTTTAAGTTACCAATATACACAGTCAGTTCATAAATTCTGTCACATGTTTAATATAAAATAATATAAAATAATTGATTATAAAATAATATAATATTATAAATAATATTATAAAATAATTATGTAACCATTTATATACCAAAACGAACTGAACAAAACATAGATTCTTATGACAATAAAGTTTATTCAAAATGACCTCCGTGATATTGAATACAGGCCTTCAATCTGCGCGGCAAGTCGTCTATCGCAGCACGAACGAGGTCCATGTCAATATCGGCGGCTGCCTTAATCAAGGATGTCTTGAGTGACTCCAAATTGGGATGAGGCTTTGAGCACGCCTTTTCCTCCAAGTCTTGCCATGTCTTGTAATCTAACGGACTCAAATCTGGACTGGAGGAGGGCCAGTCTTCGTGCCGGATGAAGTCGATTTCACGCGCCGCCAGCCAGTCTTGTGTGCTCTTCGCTCTATGAGCTGGCGCCGAATCTTGTTGGAATACCCAGTGCCTGTTATTGAACATGGTATGAGAAACAGGTTCCACAAGGTTCGTCAGGACTGTATTTTGATACACAACTGCATTCGTTTCTACACCTTTCTCACAAAAATGTACCTCTGTTAAGCCCCAATAAGAAACTCCCAACCATACCATGAGCGAGGATGGAAAATGACCTCGTTGGACACGCGGAATACGGTTGCTCGCTTCTTCACTACTGTGTGCATACACCTTATAATTTTGTTTGTTGTAGCTCTCTTCTACGGTAAAAATTTTTTCATCCGGAAAAAGAATTACCCGATATTTTTTTCCCGCGTACCGCTTCAACAAAGCGCGGCATCTCTTCAGTCTCAGGTCCATTAGACGAGCATTCAAACGATGTCCTGTTTTTCTTCGATATGCCCGAAGCCCTCTAAGTCTTTATTTAACACCCATTTCACCGTGATTCTGCTTAACCCCATCTGAAGGGCCAACAGTTTCTGCTTACGTTTGGGATTTCTTTGAATTCGTGCCTTCACAGCTTTTATCACTGCTGAAGTCCTAACAGACCGAGGGCGACCAGTTCTTGACCTGTCATCTACACTAGAGTCTTCATTGTATCGTTTGATGGTACGATAAACGAATCTTTTGGTTCAATTCAAATTTTTCAGTATGTCAAAAATTTGAATTGGCGCGTAACCGCAACGATGCAACGCAATAACTGCAACACGGTCTTCTTTAAGCGTCCTCTCCATATTTAAAAATTAGTAAAATTCTAAAAAGTATACATTTTTATTTTCATGAACAATTCGAAATTAGAATTCAATAAACTTTTTTTGTGGCCAGCATTCTAAAAGAAAAGTTTTTACTGTGTGACAATACTTATGACCTGACTGTGTATTGGCACAGTTGCATGCACCATGATCACAGTCACTCATTTTTTTTTTTTTTTTTTTTTTTATACTTAGCACGGCAAATGACTCCACACCACCTGATGTTAAGTGGAAATGGAGTCCAGACGCGAAAACAACTGGTGCAGCGTGAAAACAACGCAGCATCAGTCAACTTCACTCTGCCGGCCCACAAGGTGCTTCTTCACGCCTCGTTTGAAGGACCCCATATCATAGGAAAGAGGGAAAACATGTGCTGGTAAACTATTCCATCTTTTCGAGGTGCGACAAAGAAACGATAAAAAAATCATCATAAGATCATCATAAGATCATAAGATCATAAGATCATAAATAATAAAAAACATAGTAAGAATCCTGTTAAGCTATGGTTTCCTCTAATAGCGGTGCCGTCATATAGCGGCCGTTATACAGCGGTCATCAGTGGTGAATGACGTCACTAGAACGTAATCAAAATGTTTTATAGTTTCTTAGAGAGCAGTATTTGACACCGTAACGTCAAAAACGTGCCGCCATTTGTATAACAGCCGTCTTGTCGGTGTCGGATGGTCTGTGAACGTTTTTTTGATAGCGGTGAAGCCGTTTTAAAATATTACAAATATTTTTTAAATTATTATTATTATTCACTCTATATTTATTACAAATCTTAGTTTTAGGTTTTATAAAAATTATATAAAAAGTAAAATATAACACAATATCATACAAAAATACAACATTTATAAAAACCTAAACCTAGAACGCCGCCAGCAGCGGAGCAAGGCTCAAGCTACCGGCGATTAAGGTTGCAGAGAAAGACACCTCCTGACAATGCGTGCCGTGTCCAAGAGTGTTGCCTTCTGTATCTGACCCTTGATCCAGCCATCCAGCGAAAGTCTCTTGAGATGTTGGTCTTGACTCTTCGCTATAAGGCCGTTTGCAGATACGACTATGAGAACAATGATCGACGAATCCACATCCCACATAGCGGTCACCTCGTGAGCCAAGTCAAGGTACTTAGTAAGTTTGTCCTCCTCGGCTTTCACATGGTTCTCGTCATGCCTGACGCCTCAATCGATCTATCATCACGATATCAGGCTTATTGGCAATAGTCCTGTCCGTGATAACAGATCGATCCCAGTAGAGCGTGGCATAACCATTTTCGAGAACTGGCATCGGCTTGTACTTATAGTACGCCACCACAGATTCTACTAGACCCTATCGAAGAGCAAGTTGCTGATGGATAATCCTGGCTACAAGGTTATGTCTATGCAAGTACTCACCGTTAGCCAGATGAGAACAACCGGAGATAATATGCCTGAGTGACTCACCGGGACGGCGGCATGCCCGACAGATGTCGGCCGTACCGTCTCTCAGAACCCCGCCCGATCCTCTAAATGACAGCACACATTTACAGAATACACTAAACATGCACACCAGTTTAGGCCCAAGACAACGTACTCGTAGAACAAGGGTACGAAGAACCGGTTCACACTCGCTCTACACCAGGTACAGACATGTACCTGGGCGGTTCTCTCCTCCTCCACGGCCCGGTCAACCCGAGCCGAGGTCCGTGCCTTTAGAGGCGCCCTCGGGTTGCTCCGCTCCCCGATCCGATCCGAACCCTTCGGAGAGTTGTAAATTTGTTGAATTTACAACTTTCCCCCGATATACATGCATAACCGCACATTTGTCTACACCGAACTCCATCCTGAACTACTGAAATCTTCTGTGATTTTCAGTAGCTTCACCAGGTCAGGGCGTTTCGGTGCAAATAATTTGAGGTATTGAGGTATTGAGGTAATGTGAGGTAATCCATGTATAACAGATGAGAAATGATTTCTCCGTCACCACGAAGGCAGTAGCCCAGCCCTGAATCCTTCAGTAGGTAGCTGAGAGGGTTCAGGCCTAGGCAAAACCACAATGGACTCAAACTGTCGCCTTGGAAAATGCGTCGCTCAATCCTTATCAAGTCCATCGGATCCGAGGGGCCATCTTCACCGCCTGGCTGACGAAGGACTGTGGTCCACTGCCTCATACACCCACCGAGAAAGGATCTCAAAGTTGTATTAACTTTTTACCACTCCTAAGATCCATTCCAGCCAAGACTGAGGTACCGAATCATAGGCCTTCTTGTAGTCAATCCAGGCAGTACCGATGGCAGCCTTGTTCCGTTGGACTTGCTTGCACATGGTCATGTCCATGAGGAGGAGCTGTTTAGTACCACGGGACCCAACCCTACATCCATTTTGAGAAGGAGCCAAAATGTTATTTGCAACAATGTGCGTATTGATATTTTCTCTCAAAATTCATGTAAGGAGCTTGTATAGTGTTGGCAAGCATGTTATGGGTCTATAATTTTTTGGATCTGTGGTACTACCGGACTTGTAGAGCAGGAAGGTGACACCTGTAGTGAGGAAAGATGGAAGAGTACAAATTCGAGGGCTTGTTGGAAATGTGTTGCCAAGCGTTCGTGTGAGCTTCGAATCCACTTTATCCAAAAGTTGTGCTATTATTATTATTTTGTTTTATATTTATTTTTATATTTTTTATATTTTTATTGTAGTACGAGCTTTGTATAAATCACTTTCCCGCATACGAATATTTTCGTCTTCTGATGATTGCTTATCTTCCAAATAAACAAGTAACGCTAAATCAATGTCGTCCATTTGCAACTGTTGCAACATTAACTTTGTGCCGTAATACGACGGCCGTCGAGTCTCGAACATTCCACAGGTCTACGGCCGTCTTTTTACGACCATCATATTGCGTCCGCTTTATGACGCTACCGCTTTTGGAGGAAACCAAAGCTTTAATAATCACGGTGACACTTGTAATACTCGTATACATTATCAAGTAAGTGAATTTTCGGTAGTATACAGTTAATACCGCGATTTAAATTTGATACTCTGCTATTGTTTTACAGAATTAGCTCTATTAAGCAGATATATCGGAACGCAAAACAATTCAAACACAAATTAACAAGGACTTTTGCTAGTCACACAAACAACATACTGCCACGTATCGTTTCCTCTCGCGATAAGGCAACGATCATGTTAGACATAACAAACAAATTTCCATGTAAACCTAACCACAGAATAATTAAATAACTTAGCGCAATCAAAAATTACAAAGAGTAAATATATCAATTTAATTTTGATGAATCATGTTTATTAAAATATAACCTATTAATAAAAAGCATCTATTTGTATACACGCCAACACGCCTGCACATCAGACTACCACAAACTGTAAAATTTCCTCAATAGACTTTGAACTTTACTTCTATGGCATATGGTTGAACATTTATTGAAGAAATTTGACTGTTTTTGATAGGTTAATGTACTGTCTGTACATAATCACCAGTGATCGGAATGAAGGAGGCTAAAATACCTAAAGTTGCTGACAG
This sequence comes from Eudonia truncicolella, assembly GCA_949315975.1. Taxonomy (NCBI): domain Eukaryota; kingdom Metazoa; phylum Arthropoda; class Insecta; order Lepidoptera; family Crambidae; genus Eudonia; species Eudonia truncicolella. Next base: position 13,451,491 of record OX438835.1, on the reverse strand, counting down.
AGACATGCACATGACTAAGAGTGGTTAAAACCACCAAAATGTTGTTAATTTATTTTTATTCCGTAAATAGTTTCTGTTTAGTTTGTCTGTATTAACATGAAGTTACTCGTATTGCTGTGTTTTATATCAACTCAAACTAAAAAAAATCATAATTTTGAATTGAAAACAAAAATCTATCATCATAGAATAGTCTTAGTTTAAAATCATATTGGCAGAAGATGACTTTAGGCAACACTGGTGTTTTCGATGTTCCTCGTTTATAGATTTTTATAGACTCGTAGTGGAAATAGCAATTAGGCTATGTACTGTACCACTGCTAGGAAAAGTTGAAATCAAGTAATTTTTACAATTGATGGGTATTGGCTTAATCGCCACGCTTGCCAAATGCGGGTTTGTGATCACTATGCTGGCTGATATCTATCGCAAATATCCGAAACACAATTCGACCGACCTGAAAATTGATCTCAAGATTTCCGAAAATTGGCGAGACGTACGAAAGATTAAATATGTTTAACAAGTATTAAAAATACTCTTCAATGCTTTTTCTCAAATACTATACCTGGCATTGGTAACTGCAGTAGTAGACGTGGTAGCACCCCAAACACTTCTTATTCGTAGTTGCACCACAAACGTGACAGGAGTGTTCCAAAATTTGTAGAGCCATGGGATTTAGCGATGTCACATGGGTGATCAGCGGGGTAACTTGCGCGTTCTGAATTTCTTCACTGATCTATAAAAATATATAAAATGCGTTACGCACTTGGCCTACATCTCACCTGATGTTAAGTGATGATAAGGCGGAAGGTGGAATCGCACATCACCCCAAATCCTCAACTACTGAGGAACTGGCTATCTTATCTCTAACTGGCGGAACACAACATCGCTACGAACATGCTGTTATGGCAGTATATTTTGATAAGACAGTGGTGGCTAACCCGTCGAACTTATGACAAGCCCTACCACCAATCATACAGAGTTCAAACATATCCTACCGCTGGAAATTGAACCCATAATACTTGTATTCATATATGGGGTAACCCTCATTAAATTACAAAAACACAATGTTGAAAAAAATTTCCACGAGCAGGATTTGAACCTTCTGACATACCGGGTCAGGTGCTCTTCCAATTGAGCTATCGTGGCTCTAACCAGCCCGCCGAAATTATTCAACACTATTTACTTTTTTACTTTGAAAGCCAAAGGCGCCAATTCAATGTCAACAACTACCGTCATTAACATCTGATCATAATATTTTTACAAATACTAAAGATCAGTTAAGAAGTAGGCAAGCTATTTATAAAATGTTTTTGTTTTGTTTATATAATTTTAACGCAAATTTTGTTGCTACACAAATTACAAAAACACAATGTTGAAAAAAATGTTGAGTAAATAGTGTTGAATAATTTCGGCGGGCTGGTTAGAACCACGATAGCTCAATTGGAAGAGCACCTGACCCGGTATGTCAGAAGGGTGCAGGTTCAAATCCTCCTCATTAAATGTATAATTTAATTAAAATAATTTGAAGCGACTATAGCACTTACCGTATTCTCCATTGGAGAAATCAATTGCTGAGGACTTATAAAGCCACTATCTGTAGACACTGAAGATCGACTGGTATCAATGTTACCCTGAGCATTCATATTATTATATTCAACGTTGTTGGCAGGCTGATTTTCATTAGTTTTCTGTATTGCACTGTTCCAGTAAAATGCCTGTTCATATGTTGGTAATACTGGGAGTGATTGTGGCTTTGGATGAGGAAATCTCATATTCATTGGATTCGTTGCATCGTGACCGTGTTGGTGTTGCTCCAAAAAATTACAATTGGACACCATACACCTATTCTGTTCAACAACACTGTTTTTATATACGTTTGCTGTTGAAGACGTAACTTCCGAAATACTGGACCTATAATGCTTTCTTGTGTCGTAATTCGCATTGTGCATATGTAGCTGATAGGACCTTAAATGATCAAAAACTTCATATCTTTTTTCGGTTTCATAATATTCTCTTTGAATTAGTTTTTCTATAGGTTTTGGTACAATATTGCAAGGTATATGATTTGGTTGAGTTTCATTATTCATTTGTGGTGGATTTGGCTCTAAACTGATTCTTATTTCTCTGTTATGTGGATCATTATGAATTGAGACTTTTGGTGCGCTAAAATTATTGCTATTTGGAGGATATTGGACTGTTGGCAGCAGCCTAGGCGGTTCTGCTAGTTGTTTACGAAGTAAAAGTGAACTTTTGTTATCAGTGATCACTGGAATGACTGGTATACTGTGCAATTCCTTTTTCTGTTTCGCCCAGGACAGCATCTCATAATATAAGGGCTGTATCTGCTGTACGGTAATTTTCTTATTATTTCTAACTTCCGATAATTTCACAGTATTTTTCAAAAACTCTTCAGTAAACTTTGTATTGTTTTCCTGTGCTAATATTATAATATTCGTTGTGCAGTAAGAAAGTTGATAGAAATGCTGCTTTATACGAGTGTAACGTCGTTTTGACTCATGTAGATACCATAAATCATTATGCTTATTTATAACATTATCGAGATGATTGCGGTATGCATCCAAGACATACAATAATGACTCGGATACTTTTGTCAAAAGATCATTAACGTATCCATTTGTTTCTTCGTTATTTCCGTCATTTTTGTTTATTTCATCTTCGCTATTCACGTTGCTGTTTATTCGTTTCTCCAAACTATTATTATCGTTTGCTTCGATTTTCTTTGTGGCAGATGCGGGTTCTGTATAAGCTTCTATAGGTTCAAGATCTCTATCTTTCTGAATGAAAAGTGCGGAGTGCTTTGGAGATTTAGTTCTTTTCATCTTTTTTGATTTTGATTTTTCTCTTTTCTCTTTTTTCTTTTTGATAAAGGTCTCTTTAACACAGTTGTCTTTATCTTTGCAGATTTTAATTCTTAGTGTTTCAAGCTTTTGTATAACTGTATTTCGTTTATCAGTCCTATCTTTTTCCTCTTTTAGGCTTGTAGATTTATCATCAACTTCAGTGTCTATATAAAGTTTCGGTGTAGAACAATTATAGTAATTGTCATGTTCATATAAGTCCAAATTGTTCTGTGTATCTTGATCACTATCATCCTCAATTATTGTCACACTCAAAGGTGCACTGAAATCGCAAGACTCCATAGCTTTCAATGTATAGTCTGCAAGCATAATAAAAAAATGGTCAAACACAAGTTTTAACGGAATTCAAAGCGTTCATCAAGCAGACGACAGTCTTACCAGTATCCATTCTGTAGCTGGAACATCCACTCACTTTAAAAATTATAGTTCTGAAACAACGTAAATTGTGTGAAAAAATATAATTGTGTTTTAGGGTTTCCTAGTATACCGAGAGCTTTTATAGTGTCATCATATCTATCTGTCTGTCTCGGTCGTCGTGCTCTCAGACTATCAGTAATATAAAATGAATCGCTCTATGAATATAGAAAACAAAACTGCCAATATTTTCTATAATATTTAAGCCTGACTTCAAGTTGCCCTACATCTAAAGTGATGGTGACATCTTTTTTATTAAAGGTTTGATTACTTTAAAAAGCACAGACCAAATATCTAGATAGACTACGCATGTGTGTGATTACTTGCTCAGTGGCATGTGTCATGAATTCATGATGTATATGAAAACACTGACCTCTATTAGAGGTCAGTGTATGAAAACCAAGCGCGCCACATTTTTTTGACATACTATGATTTGACAAGCGATATTGAGTGATGAAACCACCTTACGCGCCAAATCGATTTAAAAATGCCACGTTTCGAACGATTTTAATTCATAAATTCGTTCATCGATTTTGTCATCGATTTATATCGAAAGCAAACCAAAAAAAAACTTATTAAGAAGTTTAATTTTATTAATTAAATGTTATTAGGAAATTATCAAAAGCACAACTAATGTGTGTTGATTGGAAACGCTACGTATATTACGCTACGTATTCTTGCAGTACATATACCATCAGGTCGTTCAATAAAAAAAGACCAGGTTGATTTTTGAATTGGTGACCAACTCTCACGCTATGATATCAATTACGAACGTGTGCTCCTTTTTCTCTTCTTCAAGGTCACTGATAACTTATCTTTAACACCGAAAATTCTTGAACGGTATGTATCTTATTCATCAAATTGTATATAATGAAGAAATTATGATATTTCATAACGTATTTCATTTTACTTATAATTCAAGATCACCAGTGAGATTAAAAATCGCCACCCAGTACCTAAATATAACAATCCAGACATTTCGGTGTAAACAACGTGTTCAACGAAAATATATACGGCATTAGGAAATAATCACAAAACCGCCATTAGGCCAAGAACCGACAAATTATAATGTCAAAATAACTTCCCGATTTTAACTGTTTATTTCAACAGTTTTGACACGCAACGTGCTTTTAATTTACCTTATTTTAACGTTGATTTTTTCACCTAAATAATTAACCTGCATTTGTTTGTAAAAAAAGTAGCTACAATTTTTTGATATAATTTTGTGGAGGTAATAGGTAGGTTTAAAAAAGCCCTCTCTTAGGGTTTTTGATGAATTACTTTCAAAATATAATTTCTTTTCAATCATCATAATTTTGTAAGCGATTAGAATCGAATAGAAGTTTTATAGAGTAAACGACACTAATTAGAAACTTTGACTGAAAAATGACAAAAGTGACTGTGCCTCGAAACTGACGCGAAGTACGTTGGAAAAACCCAACAGAAGCCATTAAAAAAAAACGATAGTTTGATGTATGACGAACCATGCGACATACTCTAGATTTTCTCAAAACTGTCATAAAGTCAAAATAAATAATTTTAAAATTAATTACGAATATTTGTAACATAAAACTACTTTCCGGCGGAAGGCATTGTGTTCTACTTATAAGCTACTTACAGATGAAGTGTTTTTACATTTTATTACAGAACATATGTTTTTACAGAACATTTAGGCATTTTCCGTGTTTTTGACTGATGTCTCCTTGGGTAAATGTCGATATTTAAGAAACTCCTTAGAAATTTAATACAACGACATGTTGTACAGAAAGACGTAAAACATTGTATATGGTGAATTATGAGCTTAGATGATATTGCCTGTTCCTTGATATCTCAGTAGAGTGGGTTGTTGTTGGGTATGAGTTGTGATCACATTATTTTTATTTGTAATAAAAAAATAATTTAATTTCTGGATATCATACCGACGGATATTTTTGAGACGCGCAAAAAAAATGTTTTTGATTTATATTTTGAACCTATAAAACATTTGTTATAATGTGAAATTATTTAACAAAAACACTCATGTTGAAAAAAATTCCACGAGCAGTATTTGAACCTGCACCCTTCTGACACACCGGGTCAGGTGCTCTCTCAATTGAGCTATTTACTTTTTATCTTTGAAAGTCAAGGGCGTTAAAATTATATAAACAAAATTTTAAAAAAATAAAAAAACATTTTGTGAAATTATTATTTTGCGGAAATATGGCCTGTGTCAAGGATTAACATGACAAGTGGAACATACGAATATTCAGAGCTTGACTCTATAAATCAATTAATTTAGAAATTATTGTTATTATATGCCAATATGAAGGATGGAGGATGGAGGAGGAAAAGGAAAAATTCTGTTAGATTTATTGCTTTAGTTTATATCTTATGGTTTGTCAATGATAATTTAACCTTTTTTCTGTACACATATACAAGTCCTACCTCTTTTATTATTATTTTTTAAAGTTTAATTAAATTATGGTAATTTGTTTTCAGCAAAAACTCAATGTTAAAACTAATTACGAGTAGATTCATTACTATTGTTTCTTTTCAATGAGTTCGCTGTTTAATAGTGCAATTGATTGTTTGGGTTCAATTATTGTCAATTTAAAATGTAGTTTTAATAAATTTCGTTCTTTTAGTGGTGTGGTGTATTTTGTATTCAGCACGTTATTAAATAAAACATATCGATAGAGTTGGTATGTTTATTATTCATGTTAATAAAATTATGAAAACCATATTACAACACAGCACAGTACCCATATAATTTCATCATTCAAAAACCATCATAGTTACATCAATAAAATATATTTACTAAATGTAGCCTTACTCATTGATATATTGATACAACATTATTTATTCCACAATGGGGATGCGCTTATTTATTATTGTGATGACTGATGGTAATTGCCAATGGGTGCCAAGATGGAAGCTATTGATTCGGGTAAGAGGCGAGATTTGATTTGTAGAAATACTTTAATATGAACTTGTCCTGCCCCCCAACCGCCTAACTCTATCGACATCGCTCTCGCTATCGCGCTCTATAGTTTATGGCGTCATTTTGTAATTTCTAAAGCGATATGAAAGCATTAACAAAGCAATATCGAAAGCTATAGCCTATAGCTTTCGATATTGCTTTTATATAGCTTTCGAAATGGCAAGATTACGCCATAAACTATAGAGCGCGATAGCGAGAGCGATATCAATAGAGTTAGGCGGTAGGCCCCCTGGTCGAGTGAATGTAATGGATTGGCTCTTGTGTAAAGAGCCTGCACTATTTATACCATATAAAAATTGTTTACAACAATTATCGACGCATTTTCTCGAGAGTTATCTTATTGGTCAGTAAGAAGATGTGTCTGGCCCTAACTATGCCATGGCCAGATGGGGTTGTAATGGGGGGGGGGGTGTGTTTAGTCATTCTTCTTGGAATTCCTCTGCTCAGCGAAGGTTGGACAACAACCTAGCCATTTTCTCCCCGGAGCAAGGAGCTGGTGCTGCAGCCGAACCATTCACAGTAGTTTTTAAGCCAGGAATGCCTTCTTATGCCAACGTTTATATATAATGTGCCAGTTAAATGCGTAATGGTCTTCGCCTCATGTTTCTCACTACTGAGGATCGTGATTCCCCCGATAGGAAGTAATTTTTTCTGTGATGATGCTCCACCATCTGTGCCTGTCTTTGGCGTCATGGAGAGCATCGTGCAGCTTGGTATTTACCGTCGAGCGGATTTGGTCAGACCATCTAGTTGGACCTATCCGGCCCGCGTGGTGGTTTATGGCCCGTTCTCCCTATCCATCCTTAGGGAAGGCTCGTGCCCCAACAGTGGGGACATTAAAATGAGCTGATGATGATGATTATCTGATTGGACTGCGACCTCTGAAACGTTAAAGTTGTAAAGAATACGTAGGTAATAAGATAAGTAATAAATAATACAACTATGGGTTGCAGTGCGGGTAATAATTAATGTAATGGTCAGGCGCCAGTTTTTCTTGTTTTTAAACTATGTAAAATGGTTATCCAATGGCCGTCCAGCTACTAAAAGCTCGACGTGGGAATGGGAGGTACTAAAAATTTAGTAACATCCCTTCTGTGCCACGCCGAAGGCTCGGGATCACGAGTGTTGCCACTCGTTCAACGAATTCAGCAACGAGTTCAAGGGCGGCAAAGTTTTTTTCTTGTACTTACATATATGTGTCTGACCCTGACAACAGTAAAAGGAGATTGCGGAAGGTTCATGAAACTTCATGAAAACGCGCTCGAGCAGCGCACACATAAACAACCTCTCGCGAACACGGAATAGCGCAACAGAGCTGCGCTCGGACTGGTTCGAGATGGTCCAAGATTCCGTGTCCGTGAAAGAGTCTGTGCGCGTTGCTAGAGCGTGGTATATAAGGTCACATTTTATCAACTGCAAATATTTTGACAAAACATCTAATTATATCAGAGAAATAAAATACTAGCATTTAAAAAAAAATCAGACTGAGTAGTTTTTTTTTATACTTTTCCTGTCACAAAAATTGTCATATTTTTACGGGTCTCTCTGTCGGCTCCTTTGAATAAAACTACGGGCACATGTAAGCGGTGAAGGCATTGCGGCCTCTCTGTTTCGGCTCCTTTGAATTGAAACTACCGAAAGTGCTTTGTTTTACTTTTTAATCGAAATGTCCTTTGGCGTTTTTCTTGAAAACGAGCGTATAAAAACTTAAGGGTTTTTCATAAAAATAGTTTATATAGGTTGTCCTCAAAATATTTGCAGTTGATAACATGTGTAAGGGTTTACTTCCCCTTACACTAAAAAGATGATTGATATTGATAACTGGTAATAAATTGATAACGCAGAACGGGAATGATAAATAAAACCGTTCAGTTAGAGTGTAGATTAGTCACTAATTTATTAATTGCTTAAATCGAATGATACAAATCGCACATGCTAGCAAAACGTGGTGATTCCGTTTGATTACTTAATAGATACAATATTGCATACTAATTTTATATGTACGACCAACGACACATAAACCTACTTTTTTATTTATTTGGCCCAGGGGAAAATCTGCTCTTCTCGGTCATGTTATGATCCCGTTGGTGTGGCTGCTAGGCGTTAGAATAAATAGGTCCAGACTTTGCTAATGCTAATGCTAATATTTATTTATATAACTTTTAACAGTGAAGTCTTGCTGACGTCGATGTATCTACCGGAGGCGTACATTAGTACGGAAACCGATGATAATTTGATGTTCCTTGAGAAACTGATGGAGAAGTAATGTAGTGATGCCAACCATCTAAGGGTTTATACATTCGCTAGTTCTTATCAGTTTCTTAGGAATGCTTCCAGAAAAATATGTTTTTAATTATTATAATTAGGTGCCCTTTGGGGTTATCCTAATTTTATTTGATGAGACCTGTGGGTCAACGTCAAAATAAAACTAGGGTGACCTATTGGTTGCCTTATAATCGACAATGCGTGCAGTATGTCTTGATTACTTGGTTGTTTTGATTACGTAGTAGGTACGCAAATATTCGTAGAAAAGAATTCATTAGATGTGACCTATTGATTGGTTGCGTTATATGTTCTGATCGCGTACGCCAATATTCTTAGAAAAGTGGAGTAGCCATATTGGGTACATAACAGTCTCTTTATTTTGAGCCCTGACTGTGTCATGGTGTATGGAATGATTAGAATGTAGGGTTGTGATGATGAGTGTAATGGTTATTTAACAACAACCACGAATTCGCGCTTGGCCCACGTGCTGTTTTATGGCCCTTTCTCCTTGTGGTGTTTTCATTCATAGGGAAGGCTCATGCATGCCCCAGCAGTGGGAACATAAAATGAGCTGGTGATTAGATTGATTGGTTGGTCTCAGATTGGTTTCCCTCACCACCAACATTTTAAACTGAGCTAAAAATTATAACTCGAGTCATTGTCTCTAGTTCAATAAAGCCGCATGTCAACGTTGCTTCCGTTAAGAATACGCCTTCTACCCACCATAAAAAAAAACTTTCCTAGACTCACACCAATTATCTAGCCCAAGAGAAGCTTCGTTATGAAACTCGTTAAATGGTTACTAGACAACGGATAAACATACTTAAAATACTTAAATACATACTTATTATACATAGAAAACACCCAGACCCGAGACAATTTAGAAAAACAATAATTTCTGAATTGACCCGACCAGGGATCGAACCCGGGACCTCAGAGATAGCGACGCCATGAAAACCGGTATACAAACCACTTGACCAAGGAGGTCGTCAAAATAGAAAAAAAAAACAAAAAAAACACTTATTGTCTTATGTGTCTGGGCCCAGGGCGCGCCGAGACCAGACACAATAAAAATTCCATTATTTGTCGGACACACCGTTATATTTTACCTACCTGAAATGTATTATGGCTACTTAGTAGAGACAACATGGGCAGGGGCCCATGTGCCCATCTGCCCACTATATAATACATCAATAAATGCCACACCAAACCTAAGGTAACCTAACACGATCTAAATTAATGTATGGATCATCTGATATTTTTTCGACGATTTCAGAACTAGTCCTATAGTAATAGTTTAGTCTCTGCTCATCATTTTGATACACAGGCTACCTTTACATTTTTACATAAGCGCCTAATTCATATACGCAAATTTAACAGTATTGCAGTCAGTGCCAAGCGAAGTACCAAAGTGGCTGGTGACTCCTAAGTTAACACTATACAAGTGTATCGTATTAATTTGGAGTACGTTTTATTTGAAAAACGACAAAGTAGGTACATTTTATTTTTAGTTATCATTTACAGAGAGGAAGTGCGGGCTTCTATCTCGATAGTAAGTGACGCCTGGGTCGAACTTTAGTACGCACGGAACCCTCGACAACTGTGGTATTGGCTGTCTTATCTCTTACTCTTAAGCAACCGCCTGTGTGATCTAGTGTGATGATTACTGACTGACACTAATGTGAAACATTTGGCATCAAAACTTGTGTTAGCGTTGACAATTAGTTTAAGTTTTTATATCTAACATTGACATATTTATAGAGGTCTTAGCACAGATGTGAAACAATTGGCATTAAATCTTGTCTTAGCGTTAACAATTAGTTTCTACTAGTTGTTGCCCGCGACTTCGTTCGCGAAGACTACAGTAAAAGTATCCTATATGCTGGTCTGGGTCATGGTCTGTGTATGAGGAAAGTTTCATTAAAATCCATTCAGTTGTTTTTACACGTGAAAGAGTAACAAACATCCATCCATACTTACAAACTTTCGCGTTTATAATATTAGTAGGATTAGTTTAAGTTTAAACATTGACATATTTATAGAGTTTCTTATTGCTAAAGTTCTTTGGTGTCACATGGCAACCTTGAACATGTCTCCAAATACGTACTACACGTACATTTTGCTCACTGATTTCAGGCAGCAAAACCTACATGTTTGAGCTACTGAAGTGAAAAAAAAGTTTATTTGAGCTAAATTAGTAAATTAGTCCTATTAATGTCCTATTAATCCATTAAAATAAAAAAGGAGGGGTTATGGGAGGTTGATATTTTTAATCAAAATTTTTTTTATAGCGCGTCGTAACGCTCATGGCTACACTCCAACCCAAATTTGAACTTTCCAGGTCATCTGGAATTGGGTTAGAGTTTAGATCTTATAGGTAATTCAGTGATAGAAATGACGATTTTTGGACGTTAATATTTAAATAACCGTTTGAGGTGTATTTATGAAATTTGGAGCACATAATGTTTCTCGCAAGTCTATGCTAGTGCTATACGAGCACTAAAAAGATCGGGAATGGAATACTTTTGAATAAATAAGACTTAAAATGTAATTGAAATTTAGTATTCTTTCGAACTTAATTCCATTTTTGAAAAAAAAAAAACAATGTTAAAAAAGAGTTGTAGCCATTTCAAGTTAAGAAGTCAGTGAGAGAATGGAACTTACGCGGGAACATTTTCTTACGATAATTTTTCACAACTTTCGCCGAGGTTTATCTCAAGAACAGTGTCTTGCCGAGCTTGTTTCTATTTATGAACTTGAAGCAACTAGTAAAACGACTATATAACGCTGGTATTTTGAGTTTCGTCGAGGACGTTCATCTCTTACCACAGTGCCCTACTACCTACTACCTACTGGTTGGCCAAAAACAGCAGTAACACAAGAAAACATCGATGCTGTACGCAAATAAATACAAGAAGATAGACATGTGACATACGAGAACTTCGTAAAAGTAATCCGAATCGTCGCATAATCCTTTACCAGGATAATGCGAACTCCTACACCGCTCGGCAAACAATCGCGTTTTGAAATCAGGAAAACGTGGAGTTGATGGACCATCCTCCATACAGCCCTGACCTGAGCCCCAACGATTACTTTACATTCCCAACGACTAAAGATTTGCTACGTTGTCAACGGTTTCAAGGTCCAGAAAAGGCAGTTGAAGCTTACAAATCGGCCGTTTCGACTATGTGAAAAACAATGAAAATAAATGTTATTGTATTATCTTTGTAGTTTTTTCTATTCCCGATAATTACGGTGTGGCCTATGTATGAGCCAAATTTGACATGTTTATGTGAAATAGTTTTTGAGTTATGTGGGGGTAAAAAGTGGCTCCAATCCAAATGGTTCGTATAGTATTTATTACACACGGTGCTGCTGCCAGTTCTGTTAGCTTAAACTTGGCTTGACACGCTACCGCGTGTCGAGACAATGTAGTTATAATAATTGTGTTTATTAACAAAAACTGTTTATGATAGCATTTAAGAGTTTAGTAGGTACTTTATAAAGTATACTACTAAGCATGGTGCCTAACTTTTACTCTTGCTGATAAAAAAATAGGTTACAATAACAAAATGCAAATAACTAACCTTCTTTTGTCCGAACGCTCCTTTAAATATTTCACTGACACTTCACAAAATTACAAAAGCACATCTGACCCATTAACCATCTAAAGTGGTTCGTCTTCCCACTGTTATTACTAAAAAAAGGTTTTCACCAAAGGTCCTGACCGTGACCTTATCACTGATGTAGATCTGTAACAGCGACCGCAGAGTTTTGTTTGGTTTAGAGTCGCCGCGGCCAAATTAACCTACTCCTTTGGCCAAATGAATCGTCCGTCTGGTCTGACGTGATCTGGCTACACTAACCGAACCAGTTTGACTTTCGTTCGAACAGGAGTGCACAGAACGCTGCCGCTGACATGACTCGTTTGTTGCTGACTTCGCTCCACTACGGTTCCCCGTGGCTTACGTATCACATGTGCGGACTATAGATTTATTTATTTTAATTTTTTGCTTGTCGCTTAGTTATTGGTTATGGTTACTTTGTAGGCGTTTAGTTATTGAATACATTTGGCATGTGACACCGCCCAGAGGTACGCAAATATGGGTACAGGGGCATACAGAGGGCGTTACTTGACATTATCAATTAAATATCTTATTTAATTAAATGTACCTATCACTTAGTTGGCGTGTTATTGTAATGCGTCTTGGTTGGTCAACAAGAGGAAGCCCGGGCGAAGAAACAAAGATCACTTTTTACTACCCTTAAAGGAGGGATGTAGTTTTTAAACAACATACAGAGTAACCTAAGCATTAAGTAACTCTTATTAATTTTAACTGTAAATATCAGTTGTTTATGTCTAAAATTAAATATTTACCCTAGCAACATAGGTGAAACTTTTTCATTTTTTTTTCAACCTTTTTGACTGTCATTTTGTTGGCGGTAAAAAGAAAATAGTTTGACGATATCGCTATGTTATTTTTTAACCGACTTTAAAAAAAAGGGTCGACTGTATTTTTTTATGTTTTTTACCTCAGAACTTTCGACAGGGTAAACCGATTTTGATGGTTTTAAGGAATATAGGGAACTCCTCAAATATTGTAGGCATACCTATAGCAATTTTGGTATTTACAGCAATAAGTTAAGCATTTGCATTCAAAAAGTATAATTTGATGAAGTGTAACTGATAAAAAAGACCACAGATTGCCACCGGAACTCCTTAATGATAAGTATTTCATGGGTGGCGATAAGATATCTCGATTAAGATGGTTAAGAGACTATGACGAAGCAAAAGAAGGCAAGCACCGGAACTCCGTTTTTGATATCCTACTTTGAGATAGCGCGCAGCGCGTTTAGTAGGTCTACCCTATTCGCTTTTGATAATAATTTAAAATATTAATTCGCTATAGATCAAAACAAATCACTAAAAAGCGAGAAATAAAAAGAATAGCAGTAGTAGTAATAGTCGCAGACGCCTTTTCCAGAATAGAGGCGATTAGTATACCCATAAACTACGAGGGTCTGGCACTATCTCAGGAAAGTGACCCTGAGCTGTTAGGTCTGCTGCAGAAGGGAACAACAGCACTAAAGTTGAAGAAAATCAAAGCCCCAGATTTGCACACAGAGATCATATGTGACATCGCAAAGCATCCACGGCCATACCAAACAAGAAGTTTCAGAAAACCCGTGTTTGAAACATTACACCGTCTAAGCAACCCTGGTATAAAGGCGACAGTGAAGCTGGTAACAACAAGTTTGTATGGCCTAAAATAAAAAGAAACTGCCGAAATTGGGCTAAAGAATGCACAGATTACCAAATAAGCAAAGTTTCCGGACATACTCACTCTCCTACCTCTCACTTTCCTGTTCCTTTACACCGTTTAACCCACGTCCACATGAATATCGTAGGGCCATTACCGTTTTCTTCAGGTTACAGGTACTGCCTCACGGTCATCGATCGTTTCACCCGCTGGCCTGAAGCGTACCCACTGGCTGACATCACTGCAGAAACATGGTATCATCGCGCCTGCAATGGTATGGTGGAGCGTTTCCACTGCCAATTGAAGGCGGCTATCATGTGCCATAACTCGTCAACCTGGACAGAAGTGCTTCCTCTGGTGCTACTGGGGATCCGCAGCGCCTGGAAAGAGGACATCAAGGCATTGAAAGCGGAGCTGGTGTACGGGGAGCCACTCCGTCTTCCCGGCGAATTTCTCGTTCCAAACACTAAGTTGAACCACGACCCGACGAGCTTCACCTCGCGACTACGCTTTCATATGGCGAAGTTGGCTCCCGTACCTGCGAGCCGTCATGAGGCGAGGACATTCTACGTGCCCAAAAACCTAACGACAGCAGAGTACGTTTTTCTAAAACAAGACGCTTCCAGGCGCTCACTCGAACGTCCATACACAAGTCCATACAAAGTCCTTGATAGAAAGGAGAAGACAATGAAGTTGGCCGTCCGAAAAAAAGTAGTCACAGTTTCTATAGATCGGGTAAAGCCCGTATACATGGCCAGAAATGACTGTACGAGCAACGACGACAACCTGGAAGACACACAACCCAATCCACCTCAGGCTAGTATAGAGGACGGGAAGAAGACGAGAAGTGGAAGGACTGTCCGATTTCCAGACTACTATCGACCTCAGTAGCTTCGGTCTCAGCAAAGGGGTAGTGTAGTGACCGTAATATTAGTTATGTAATATTATTATGTATGTATAGTGTAATAGTAGTATGTAATATTGGTCATCTTCATTTTTATATTTTGTAATGTTAACTTTACTCAAACAAATGAACCGCACGAGCAAAATCGGGGCACACAACTAACTCAGCAAAACGGTTCGCGCTTGACCGAGCCTTTGAAGTGCATCCTATTGTTCTCGGCGCGAGCGCCGGCGCAGGCAACGCTGCGCTTCATTTGCATTCGATCCGCGGCAAAGAAAGCACGCCCGATTTCGCTCCGCGATTAAACACGTAAATTCTATGAAAACTCAAAACAAGTACGTCTGAGAAGCAGCAATCGTTCGCATTATTTTATATATATTTGGCGTGGACCGATCGGCCAAAATGACAGTGGGAATTAAAACTCTGCTATACGAACAGAATGATTTTGTATTCAACCAAATCTAAACAAAAAAAAATAAAGGAAACCCCCCCATTGGAATCGATTGCGCTGGGTCCCAGGTTCATATCTTTAACCGTTTCTGAGATAAAATCTTCTTACATTGCCTCCTAGTTAATGCTAATGACGATAGATAATTGCCTCCTAGTTGATGCTAATGACGATTGATAACGCTAATAATATTCCTCATGCTGGCGATAGATAACGCTATTGTTATGCTCTAAGCTATTGTTCCTCGTTTCCTCCACCTCGGTCATTCTATAATCACCCAAATACGTTTAAACAAAGATTGTCTTCGAACCTCGCTCACGAAGTATTGTCTCTTATTACGGTCCATTAGTCTTGTCTTAAGGGTGTGATTACAATAACAACGCATTCTTGTACATAATTCTTTATTTAAACATCCGCTTGAATAAATCTAAAACCAACATATCATTCATGATTGTTTCGTTTTCTTTAAATACGTTCGTAAAATCCAACATACTGTTGCTATGAAACTTGTAGTCCAAATACATTACACAGTACTCACCACATACTGATGTCCAATCGTTTTGTATATTCTTCGTATTGAAATCCCACCGCCTACAATTTCGGTTCAAAAACGTACGGTGGAAGCTTTTTTTTTTGGAGAGAGATTGCTGATTGCCGCTGCGGCATTTTCAGCTTCACCGGGCTTTATAGGTGGAAGCCAGTAGGTGAACGTCCAAAGGAATCAAAATATTGTCCAACTCTCTTACTATCAATGTGTATGGCTACCCAGTGAGATCCTGGTTGTGTATCCGAGTCTAAATTGCTTACTAAAAAAGTGGGTGCTTCGACATGGACTGGTAGCCTGTTAGCTGCATACACATTATTATATGTAAACATGGGTGGATTTTATATAAGCATTCCTCCAATGTGTTCATATTCCTTTACAAAGTTGTGTGTTACCTTGTGAAGATTGGTCTTGTAAGTGTTCAGCATGATTATCTAACTCAATATATAAAGAAAGTTGTAAATAAAAGAGATGCAAATTATGTTTCTTGTATTATTTTTTGATATCACCTTTATATCTAAATTACAACTACAACATATTCATCTTAACTACTATAATATACTATTACGTTACGGTTCTTATCTATTTCGATTACATTATCGAACTCTGCATAAACTATACAGTTGATAGTCTGAGACAGAGCGGATTCAAAACGAACTTCCAATCTCACACTACCATTCCTTATCAGATTCCAATGACTTGATGAATTAGCTGATAAATCAGGAGTTAAGTCAAAAGCTAGCAAACAATAACCTTTAGCATACTGTTCCCTAGATATTCCATTGCCTTCATTAAGAAAATGTATACCCGTTCCAGAGAATAACGTATTATAGGTTGTAGTGAAAATATTATTCTCGAATGATGGTTGTAAAGCTTTAGAAGGTATTTGCTGACCATCGATATATAAACAAAATGAACTCATATCAAAATTTTTAAAATGAAATGGATTTTTATTCATACTACCATTAAACGCTGCGTTATTAACAAACCCAACTATACATCTTTTATTACTTCAGCTCGAGTAATAGGATATTTCGCCGTAGTATGGGTCCCAGATCCATATATTTAACCGTTTCCGAAATAAAACCTTCTTACATTGCCTCCTAGTTGATGCTAATGACGATAGATAACGCTAATAATATTCCTCATGCTGGCGATAGATAACGCTATTGTTATGCTCTAAGCTATTGTTCCTCGTTTCCTCCACCTCGGTCATTCTCTAATCACCCAAATACGTTTAAACATAAAGATTGTCTCGAGCAACGCGATATATTCGCTATTTTCTGTACATCATGACTGACCACTTTACTATATTCTTCGTTAGAACCGTGGTATTTGTTTCTGCAATTTTAATAACTTTTATTCATTAACTTTGAACTGGTTATCTGCTCGTAGCTATTGCATTTGCTACTAGTATAACAACGTTCGCGTCTGTGCATTTCAACAATTACTATTTCGATGCTAATTACACCCTCGGACTGTTCACATTCCTATCTCATTATCTAATAACCTCCATCGTTCGTTAACTATCTTGGACATTACTTTCCAATATCTTAATGTATTTGCTCATTTAGTTAAGTTGCACAAACATTTCTAAGGATCTGAACTAATAATATGATGCCTGTTATATAAGCTCGTTAGGATTGTTCACTCACAGTGCAGAATCACAACTGGCATTGAACGGTGAAGCATCGAAAGTATTAATATATTAAGTATCAGTGATTTTTCATCAGTGGTGTAATGGAGGTAAGTTTTATTCTATTTTATGGTGTTTATGTATATGTACGTATGTATTTATTATTTAATAATAGATAAAACATAAATTTTAATGACTTCTTTTTTTGTTTTAGGGATCAATATTTGAGGAAAACACATACAACATACATACATTATCAACCACGGTTGTCAGACGAGAATACTAATGATAATAACTTGATTATAGAAAATGATCCTCCTAAATCCAAAAGAAAACATGAAGAAGTAGAAAGCTTAGATCAGTTATTTGAGTTCACTAAAAATAAGAAGAGACGACCAATTCAAAGCTCTTCCGTATCACTAACACAACAAAACGGTGGTACTGCTTTTATTTCAACAAATAAGGATGACGCATCTGTGTCAACACATCTAATTAAAATTTAAGTGTATGATTTAAAGAAAATTTCGAACATACCACCTTCCGAACATTGGAAAAATACAAAACTTAGATTAAAATACTATGCAAATGAACAAAATAAAAGTTACAAGGACATAAATAAGATAATATATAATATATCAAAAGAAATTTCATTATGTGAGTCGAGCAAAAAAATGTACTTTAACAATAATGAGAAGTAATTAACTAATAGATGTTATCTGTATTGTAGTTGGTATGTTCTTCTAAGAATTTTATGACAATACAATTTTAATAATGTATTTTAATATAACAATAAGATTAGCGATAATCCACATTTGCATTATGCACTAGGTGAAGTAGAGTGATCATCACTTACAATTGCTTTATCTTATTTATGTCCTCGTAACTTTTAGTTTGTTCATTTGCATAGTATTTTAATCTAAGTTTTGTATTTTTCCAATGTTCGGAAGGTGGTATGTTCGAAATTTTCTTTAAATCATACACTTAAATTTTAATTAGATGTGTTGACACAGATGCGTTATCCTTATTTGTTGAAATAAAAGCAGTACCACCGTTTTGTTGTGTTAGTGATACGGAAGAGCTTTGAATTGGTCGTCTCTTCTTATTTTTAGTGAACTCAAATAACTGATCTAAGCTTTCTACTACTTCACGTTTTCTTTTGGATTTAGGAGGATCATTTTCTATAATCAAGTTATTATCATTAGTATTCTCGTCTGACAACCGTGGTTGATAATGTATGTATGTTGTATGTGTTTTCCTCTAATATTGATCCCTAAAACAAAAAAAGAAGTCATTAAAATTTATGTTTTATCTATTATTAAATAATAAATACATACGTACATATACATAAACACCATAAAATAGAATAAAACTTACCTCCATTACACCATTGATGAAAAATCACTGATACTTAATATATTAATACTTTCGATGCTTCACCGTTCAATGCCAGTTGTGATTCTGCACTGTGAGTGAACAATCCTAACGAGCTTATATAACAGGCATCACATTATTAGTTCAGATCCTTAGAAATGTTTGTGCAACTTAACTAAACGAGCAAATACATTAAGATATTGGAAAGTAATGTCCAAGATAGTTAACGAACGATGGAGGTTATTAGATAATGAGATAGGAATGTGAACAGTCCGAGGGTGTAATTAGCATCGAAATAGTAATTGTTGAAATGCACAGACGCGAACATTGTTATACTAGTAGCAAATGCAATAGCTACGAGCAGATAACCAGTTCAAAGTTAATGAATAAAAGTTATTAAAATTGCAGAAACAAATACCACTGTTCTAACGAAGAATATAGTAAAGTGGTCAGTCATGATGTGCAGAAAATAGCGAATAAAAATCTCGTTGCTCGAGACAATCTTTATGTTTAAGTCATTAGCATTAACTAGGAGGAAATTATCTATCGTCATTGCATTAACTAGGAGGCAATGTAAGAAGATTTTATCTCGGAAACGGTTAAAGATATGGACCTGGGACCCAGCGCAATCGATTCAAATGGGGGGTTTCCTTTTTTTTTTAATTTTATTTAGATTTGGTTGAATACAAAATCATTTTGTTCGTATAGCAGAGTTTAAATTCCCAATCTGCTATTATAACTATGCTTGATGGATGCGTTAGTTTAAAACCCAACAGCATATATGACACTTCTGGTATAATCCTCGCGAGGCGTGTTCTAGCTGGAATGGCTTTTCGTAATGAGTACCTATCTTGTTTAGAAATCAGTGGTGAAATTTCGTTATCCTTAATCGCTCTGAAAAAGAAAATAAGTATTCAATATATTACTACTTTTTTAAACAATTCGACATCTACTTGTTAAAATGTATAGGTAATAACCTGTTTCTGTTGCGAATTGCTGTCATCAACCACCTTCTTTTTTCCATTTCTTCTTAATTTGCTTTTTATTTTTAATATGCATATAATTGTAGCAAGCTAAGGCGCACAGGGCCACGGCAGCAGCAACTTCGATGTCCATTCTTTACAAATGCGCGAACGTAACTGCGAACGAAACCGCAAAAGTTGCAAGTGTACAGAGCATATTTTTCGCGCTGAATTCCTGCTCAAATCACGGGCAAACTTCGCGGCCGTGGTTCGCGGGCGAATGTACAGCCCGCTTAACGTACGCCACTTGAATTTATTTGCTTGAAGCGGATTCGAATTCGTCTCACAGCCTGAATCTCTAACCGCTAGAATAATCTAACCGGCATAAACTCAAAATCAAAGTCAACTTTTCTTATTCAAGCTTAAAAATAAATATTTATTTTTAATAATCCTAACACTTTTTTACCCTTAAGAGTGCGCCGACCAAAAAATGCAGTCAAAGGGAACGTGTTTACAATTAGTCCGATCCATAATTTCATAACACAATATAGTTTATAACTTAGAATTTAAAGTTAGGTAAAAATCATGAAAACGAGTGGCGGCGTTTTAGTTAATATCTTATAGTTTATCTAAAATATTGTACCTCTGATTTTGTTTAAACAATCACCAATGGTCTAAACTACAAATCGTCCGACTCACATTTTAGATTTATCGAGCGGTTTTTTAAATTATTATTTTTCAAATTAACACGTTAAATTTCCCATACAAAATTAATATGGCCCGCGGCATCAAATAAATATGGACATTTTAAATAAAACTAGTGGTCGCCCAGTGGTCGAAATTCGACCGTAATTTTATTAAAGCTGCACGAATTGTATCCTGAGCAATAAATAATTAAAAAAGATAGAATGTGAGTTTGGATTGGCATTGACAGATTTCCGCCGCTCCTCTTCAATTTTTGAAGTTTTTTAAAAGTGTTTAAAATGCGAGTGTCAAATACATGGTAGTGTGTGTAATGTTTGTTTTATTGATTTATTGTATTTTTTATGCATAATTAAAAAAAAAATAACATTCTGCAATCCTTTCTATATAAACTATAGGTGTGCGAAATTTCATACTCCTCCGTCCGCGAAATTTTCTGAAAAAGGGGTACCACTAAGTTTTTGCTTCACGTATTAATATATAATTATATGACGCTTATCACTTACGGACGGCGCACCCTGAATACCAAACACTTATTCCTGTTTTGATGATGTGGCAACCACCGGGAGTTTGGAAAAGTGATGTTTTTTTTTCGCTTTCCATACTAATTCTGTGAGAGGGTGTGGGGTTTAAATCCCCGCTTTTGACTTTTTTTACACATTCTGATTTGTAAAATTGCAAATCCGAAAAGTGTTGAAAAACTTTCGTCGAACTAAATGATGTTCGCATCAGTTTGCACAAAATTTATATTTACCCATAACCACTAGGTGGTTTGCCCATGGGAATAATCGCCATCTTTAATTTGTTGTTCTTGTTATAAAAATGGATAGGACCTTTAAAACGGTTTTAAGGGTTTGCTAATTGAAAATAATTTAAAATAATAAATTTACAATCAAAGCCTATCCATGAGCAGCCAGCTCAATGTACACAGCTCACTCAAATCATGATCCCAATATGCCTTTACAATTTCTTTATCCAATTTCCGTCTCAGTAAATCATCGCCGCAAACAAATGGGAATACGTTGTACTTGTAGTGCAAACATTCAATGTTTACCGTACGAAGTAGCATTATTACGACTAGATAAACTGACCAAATTGTTGCAAGTACTTACGTAAAATAAATATTGAGTAGGCACTGTGTACAAAGTTGGTAGACCTTATTGGTGCGGGTTACAGTCTACATTCGAGTGGCGCGGTCGCGTTGTATTGTGTGAACGTTGGTAGAAGATTCTCATTTTCAGGTTTTCAGTCGAGTTTCGAGCGTGGACCGGGTAGATCGCTTTTCTGCGACATGTAAAAGTTTTCCGGGAAAATTTCGACAGTACCACCGCGGCGGCCATATTTTACAACAATTTAAGTATTGCAATAATTCAGTGATTTGATAATGTTTATTTTAATGGAAAATATGCAAATGGCTAGTCTATTTTATAGCAACGAGTGAGTTAATATGTATTTTAGTTAAATCCGTACACTTTGTACGGAACTCTTACTGGTGTACTCGACGATTGCAAACACATTGATTATGAGAGGTGAGTTTTCCAACTACCACAAAGTAATTCCTTTGTATTACCCTTATGTACGAAATGGCAATTGTATTGCTAACAAATACTAAACCCTATGCACTTAGAATAAGATTGAGGAGCAATGAAAAATTACACTTTACACTTTGAAGTGACCGTTTAAGGTTTAAGGTTTTGGCTTTAAATTTATCTTTCTCTGTAACACTTACTTAATTAAATATTCAGTCTACACGATTGAAGTCTGCTTTCACGTATGTACTTATAAGTACAGTAGAACTGTGCAACGATTGAATTTAATGTAAGTAATAATATAATAATAAGTAATATAAATAATAATAATAAGTAGTAATAGTAATGTAAGTAAGTTCTCTCGAGTAGTTTTTAACTAGTTTTGTTTTGAGTGCGTGATGCCATTCCCTCTATACCTAACCTCTGACGGTACTTCGTTTCACACAGCTTGAGGAACCCTTTAAGTTTCTCGCCGCCCCCAAAAAGCCCGGTGAAGCTGCAAATGCCGTCTGAGGCTATCAGCACACTCTCTCTAAAAAAAAGAAGCTAGTATTTTTTTATGTACTTAGCACGGCAAATGACTCCACACCACCTGATGCTAAGTTGAAATGGAGTCCAGACGCGAAGACAACTGGTGCAGCGTGAAAACAACGCAGCATCAGTCAACTTCACTCTGCCAACCCACAAGGTGCTTCTTCACGCCTCGTTTGAAGGACCCCATATTATAGGAAAGAGGGAAAACGTGTGCTGGTAGACTATTCCATCTTTTGGAGGTGCGACAAAGTAACGAGTCACCAAATTTCTTTGTGCGCGATGGGATTAAGTGACACATTTACGCAGCCACATTAAGAACTGTAACTGTGATCAAAGTAACACTTATTCAAAGTAAACCTGTTCTACGTACCAACTTCTTTGTAAACTGGTGATTGTAAAAAGCGTTTTATTTATTTAATGATGGAGGCCTTTGTCCAGCTGTGGGACAGTATATAGGCTATTTACTTACTTAGAGGCAACAAATATTAGCTTATATGCATGTCACTATGCCATCAGTTCGTTAGTCTTCATAGGGCGGAAGACCTTGTACTAAGAAGAACCGGCAAGAAACTCAGCAAGGGTCTGTTGAATTAGACGAAATCTTTTCTAATAGCAATAGCTGTAGAGGAGGGCCTGTGGTTTATCTAGGGACGGCTTCCGTTAACCTGGCCATCGCCAAAGTCTACGGGCTTCTCTTATTGCTACAAGTCACTGTAGTCTAGACTTGTCTAGACTCTAGGTCTAGACGATCATCGGTCTGTCGTGTAACGTGTTTTACTATGTGTTAATATAAAAAAGAGTACTTTTTATTTTTAAGTGCTAATTGCTGCACTAAAGCCGAATTAAATATTCATAAAATACAGTGAAAAATTAAATGCCTACCCGACCCAGCCAGGAATCAAACCTGGGTCTTTCGCAATCCAGGCGGCTGCACTGACCATTATGCTACCCGGAGGGCTGAATTTTTCCACTGCTTTTTGATTGACTGCTTTTTAGCGGCAGAGTGCCATCTATCCAACGGATATTGCAACCGATGGCTATGCAGATTCATCTTTACTTATGAAATACCACAAAGATAACACAACGCTATAGTAAATTTTACTTTTCTCTCATTTTCCATGTAAATTTACCATGATGTATAATGTATTTTCCTTTTACTATTAATGTAGTTAGTTTCTCAATTAACTACATTAATAGTGACGAAAATCCTTAATATTATTTAAGTCGTACTACCTACTACTAATTTGTAACAAAGAAAAATGAAATATTATAATTGATTAAAAAGGGCTCAAACTAGACTAGAGAGTCTACATTTGTGTAAGTGTAAATTTAAATAAATAAAAATGGCTCAAAGATTTGTTTTGATGTGTATAAAAAGTGATTCTAGAAAAAAAGGTAGACTCTCTAGTCTAGTTTGAGCCATTTCTTTTATTTAGAATATTTCATTTTTCTTTGTTACAAAATACGTTATCGAATAAAACCTTATTTCAATATCATACTTTCTGGATAAACGAATGAGTTTTGTATTTGCTCAATAGAGCAGTTCACGGTTGTCCTTAAAGTATTAAACCAGGATTGTAACCATGTAACACCGGCCGATAGAACCTTTTTTTGGTTTGTAATATGATACCCGATGTTTGTTGCCAGGAGTATAAAATAAAGAGATCTACAAAATAAAATAAAAATTTAATTAAACAGGTAGGTAGTTCAAAATAACGTTGTCTTTTATATAACTAAATTAATTTTATTTGAAAATAGAATTAAATTTAAATGGAAAATGGCATTTATAAAGATATGGTATTTTACAATTATTTTTTCTGTGATAGATTATGTAACTATTTTTTGTTTTACACCTAATTCATCAAAATCGGTGCGGTAAACCACCTCGAAATTACATCGAAATTGCATGTGTAGCGGCAGCACCGCACCGGCACCGTGTAGTATATTGTTCAATAACTTCAGAACTATAGAAGTAATTAGTTTAATTTCATACATTTTATTTATAAAATTACAGAAATACTGAAAAAAAAAATCAAAAGTTAGGTTTAAGTTATTTTGGTATTTATAATAAATTTTCGCCACATAATTAAGTTTTTTATAACAAACTAATATATTTTCTTTCGATTGACACCTTCATCATCAAAATCGGCACATTCGTTCAGGTGGCGCCATCTGTTTTTTTTTTTTGTTATATTAACGGGTAAGCTCAGTGCCTTGATCTCACCTGATGTTAAGTGTTATGATCTGTGTTCCTGAAGGATGAAACTTTCACTGCTGCGGGTGAAATTGCTTTATTTTCCCTATCACTGTGCATAGTGGCTTGCTTCCATCACAAGGTGCAGCTTTCCGACGTTTGACGAGCTTGTTTGTACGCCTGGCTCTCTTATCTAATATTTCGCCATAACATCAATGTTTGGCATTGTTGTGTTCTGGCAGCAAGAGATAAGATAGCCAGTGCCACAGTTGAGGATTCCGGGTGAAGTGCGCTTCCACCTTCGGCCTTATCATCACTTAACGTCAGGTGTGATGAAGGCCAAGTGTTTATACTTAATATAAAAAAAACATAACAACTTTTTTTTCGCACATGGTTCGGCAAAACGTTAGTGAGCCGTGCTTATTACATTGGATTCGGCATTATTCGACCGGAACATTGATGAAAAATTTATTGTGTAAATGACCATTCGGCAAAAAGTCCACTCGACTCGAAATCCCCGCCCGACCGGATATTATTGCTTTTTTTACCCACGAAGAAAAGAGTAGATAACAAATTCTTTTAGGGTCAGAGGTGGATTTGTAAAAATGCGTGCCAGCTTATCTAAACGCATCCCCAAAAATTATTGGCCTATTTTAATACGATGTAAAAACAGCATCTACCGTCAGATTATATAAAATATTGTTTCCCTATTACATACCTTGTGCATTACTTTATTATAATATAAATTAAATTCACCATTCACAAATAACCTCTCAATAAGTAAGTACACACACACACACACACCCTGTCACACACACACACACACCCTGTCACACACACCCTCTTTCACACACCCTCACACCCTCTCTCACACACACACACACACACGCGCGAGCGCGCACTTAACTAATAAGTAGTTTAAGCACTTTAGTCTTATAAAATATAAAACAAATGTAAAAAATTATTATTAAGATAAATAATTTGACTTATCTGTTTTTCGATAGTCCGCCTCTCTGACTGTCTGTCTGTACATACCCACATGTTTTTTTTGAGGCAATGAGAATGAAATTATTATTTAAATAGGTACTAAATTAAACTTGTGGAGGCACTGGGAATACTTTTTTGGAGGCACGGGAATATGCCGTCATTGGCACTAGGTTAAGAGCGAGGCACCCCAACACAAGTATTTACATTACTCTCTGGGGTTGTCTCACTACATATTATGTATTTTATTGGAAAATAAAAAACTATTTTTCATTTTATTTTATTTATTTATAAAACCTTTTTAAAATAGGATACCTACTTGAGCTTTATTCAATCGACGTCTTGTTACTGTGGTGTTATAAATTATTAAACTTTAGATAAGCTCATTAACATAAACAAGTTGTTCCTTGTTATTTATTAATTAACGATAAACTAAAAGATCGACCACTAACTAAATAAATAAAGGAAATGAAGATAATCAACGATTTTCTTATGTAACATATAACATCGCAGTAACGAGCAGTTGATACAAACAAGGCTTCGCAATATGATAGTAAAATCGTTCGCAGTACAGTTTTTCGATGTAACGAAACATCGCAGTAACATGACGTCGATTTAACAAGACGTCGCAGTATAGAGATGTCGTTGAAAGGTTTTCGAAGAAACAAAATTCGATGATACGGCTCTCTCACTCCAGTAGGTATCCTTTTTAAAATATATCAGGTATTAGAGAATTATATCTAGATTTTTCTCGTCATTCCGTGCGCTTTGTTGACTATACACCTGGGGTAGTAGCTTTAGGGCCGATTTTTCAATCGTCAGTTAAAGTTTCCTCAATAAATAATTTTGACATAATGATAGATTTCTCTTTAGAAAATATTTCACAATGATAAAGTTGTTCGTTGGATAAAACTAATCTGAGGATTGAAAAATCGGGCCTTTATAAATTGAGCGAGTAAAATAAGAAACAAAACTTCTAAATCGTAGCCTCCGCTCATAATACCCAGCCAGCCAGTCAGTTTTTTGATGTGTAATAATATCTTTCCGCTCACCTTCTATATATACAATTTGTGGGAGTGATTTTGTAGAAAAGGGACGGAAGTATGTAACAGGAAGTCGGGGAAGCGCAAGCGCGCGCCATTTTGTAAATTTAAAATCGATGTTATGAACATGACATATTATTATTATATGTGACATAAATGTGTCATCATTTTGATATGTCAAATGTCTTCTAATGAGTATTTACTGCATTTTGTAAATATAAAATTGTTAATATTAACAAGACATACTATTATTATAATGTAACATATTGTGTCATCATTTTGATATGTGAAATGTCTTCTAATGAGGATTTACTGCATTCTCTTTATTTCATTTCTATTTTCTATTGTAATATTGATTTCAACCATTTCGTGTGTAATAAATAAATGTAATACGTCTTGGTTGGTTATCAAGAAGAAGTCCGGGCGAAGAAACAAAGATCACTTTTTATTATAGACTAGTCGTTTAATATGACAACGTTATTATACAGTATTAAAATTAAACTAGTCGGTTAACGCTAACGCTTTTTCACAACTCGAGGTTCGGGGATGAACTAACTTAATTGTGTTATTTCAATGCCTTAAATACTATCAATTATCTCTAAGTATATTATTGACAATTTTGGAGGGTCCGAGTATCCAAGGGTCACAACAACAAGCTCATTAGTTAATAGAAAACTAATATTATAAAGTCGACGGGAAAACAAATATAAAGTAATGATAGTGATATCTTAATATATCAATTAGTATAGTCGACAGGAAAGTAAATATGGTGATAATATTATCACTTAACTTCATACTATTGTTAATAATATTGTCTTAACATAAGGGAAAGTTTGGTACATTACATAAATATAATAGACTTTTAAACTATATTAATAATATTTTCTGTTGATAATAAGTCCCAATAAAGTGCAGATCTTTGACTTTCCAGATAAAACTACCAAATGACTGGAATAGATTGAGCAACTGCAATTGGATTGGAACGTCATCGTCACCTCCCTCCCTGGGAGGCGACCGTTCCGTTGGCTGGCTTTTTTTTATCTTATGTTATGGGATCAGAGTATGACTTTGATTAACACTAATGCATGGAATCAGGCGTTATTTTGCGGAAATCTATTGTACAATTCCGCTGAATTAACACTACATGTTATTATTACAATTATTATTTTTTTATTAACACTGTCAACATTTTTAAAACATGAAAAATAAAATACTACAAAGATTTCTTTTGCATATTCCGATAAAATTTATTCTGACTGTACTACCAATCAGTATCCATTGTAACCTATTGAGGTACTGTCGCAGGGACGCAATCAGACAACATTTGTTCGGGTTTATGACAACAGCAATACATTGTTACTAGTACACTACATACTTTTTGCAAATATCAAAACTAGTTGTAATGTAACAAATCTAAATCAAGATGATTTTTTAACCAAGAGGACAAAGAGAAGTAGCTTTGTGAAACGTGCAGAAATACACATGGAAAGTGGTTATGTAGAAATACAGGAATGTTTTATCCATCGAATCTACACTGCCTATGAGAAACTAACTAAGCCATTTTGCCAGCAAAATACATTTTAAGCTCCCGAAATGTCTGTTTCTATTATTATATTCCCTTTTAATGGTGGCATATCTGAAATACTCTTATTTCAAGCCCGAAGATTATACACCAACTTTTAAAACATTACGTAAGTTTCGACCCGATCCGAACCCTTCGGAGAATCTAGTAGGGCACGGGGCACGCACTAGTGCGTGCCGATGCAGAAAACCTCCGAAGGTGATTCGTTTCACACGGCTTGAGGAACCCTTTATGTTTCTCGCCGCCCTGTAGTGGTAGTACACGTGTGACTCACCCTAATAAAGAAATATGAGATATTACACGTGCACCTCATATAAAGACAGTCCCAAATAGTTTGATCTAAATAACGACATTGTTTATATAATACGACACTCTGTAAGTTGATCATATTGTAAACATTATATATTATTATTTATACCTATGGAGTATATGTCCAATATATATATAGAAACTAATTCTATAGTAAAAAAGTTATAACCCAGACGCCGAGAGTTTTCTTTCACGCTTCTAACCACTACATTACAGCCCCCAAACAAGCCCGGTGAAGCTGAAAATGCCGTTTGAGGCAATTAGCAAACTCTCTCCAAAAAAAAACAATTACGTAAGTACTTCACCGACATTATGTAATGGAT
Source organism: Eudonia truncicolella (assembly GCA_949315975.1). Classification (NCBI taxonomy): domain Eukaryota; kingdom Metazoa; phylum Arthropoda; class Insecta; order Lepidoptera; family Crambidae; genus Eudonia; species Eudonia truncicolella. Next base: position 13,422,630 of record OX438835.1, on the reverse strand, counting down.
TTCTAACAATCCCTTCAATTGTCCTACTCGGTTAGTGATTAGTTAGAAGTATAAGAACATTATTCCTTCCATAAGAACATTAAGTTTTTTAAATGGAATAATATAGGATTACCTTTAACCATCCGTCGTCATCTCAATATTTCTACAAATACCAAGGATCAGTTAAAAAGAGGCTAGCTATATTTTTAGTATAGTTACGCAACTAAAAAAAATATATATCATCACTGCTGGAGCACGAGCCTTCCCTAAGGATGGATAGGGAGAACGGACCATAAACCACCAAGCGGGCCTAGTGCGGATTGGTGGTTGTTAACGACTGATAATGCAGCCGGGACCAACGGCTTTACGTGCCTTCCGAAGCACGGAGGTGTTTAAGATGATATATTTTTGGTCACCCATCCGATGATCGGTCTTTACGATGGTTGTTTAACCTCAGCACTCACAGACTTGGCGCGTTAACCACTGCGCCATCGAGCTCCTCAGCAAAATATAAGACAACCCATTTGTGTATTTATTCATTTATTAAACAGTTTACATGCTTACTTACATAACGTATGTATGTTATAGTAATTGTAATTTGTAATGTAGTATTAAAATTATAAATAACTAGCTGACCCGGCGGACTTCGTACCGCTTTGACAGTTTCCATGACAACAAAACAAACAGTAGTTTTTTGACATTTGAACAATGGAAGCCTTTGGCTTTCAAAGTAAAAAGTAAACAGTGTTGAATAATTTACGGCGGGCTGGTTAGAACCACGATAGCTCAATTGGAAGAGCACCTGACCCGGTATGTCAGAAGGGTGTAGGTTCAAATCCTGCTCGTGGAATTTTTTTCAACATTTGTGTTTTTGTAAAACAAACAAATCCAATACAAAATTTAAAATAATTAAATTGTCGTTTTTAGTATTTTCCGTTACTAATGATTTATGTTTCTTACCGTTTAAACTTTCCTTGAACTTCCACAAATATTTCAAAATCAAAATTAGCCAAATCAGTCCAGCCATTCTCGAGTTTTAGCGACTCAAACAAACAGCAATTGGTTTTTTTTATATACGTACCTACTAGCTGACCCGGTGGACTTCGACCCGCTTTGACAGTTTCCATGACAACGAATCAAACAAATCTACTATTATCCGTTACTTATTATTTATGTTTCTCACCGTTTAAACCTTCCCTGAACTTCCAACAATATTTCAAAATCAAATTTGCCAAGTCGGTCCAGCCATTCTTGAGTTTTAGCCACTCAAACGAACAGCAATTGATATATATATATAGATAGACAACGAAAAAAGGTTTGGCATAAAATTAAAACCAGAAAAGTAATTAACGAGCGTTTAATAACAACAAAAGCTTAAAATACTTATGGAGAACGGACAACGCACTATTTAGTTCCTCGTTTATTAAATTACATTGATCCTTCATTTTTAAATAGCATAAAATAATATAAAGAAAAAAATTAAATTGCATTTAAAAAAACAAAAAAACGTTTCTATTGAGCACGCATATCTTATGCTTTGTCGCTCGGTCGGGCGGACTTCACTATAGCACGGTATAACTATAGCGAGCATTCTAGCTAGCTTATTATTATTATCTCTTTCTGTAGTGCAGCTGGCTTGCTGACGCGATTCATTTGTATCGCATTTTATTTAATATTAAGTGTGTTAATTACCTATGTTAACTTTTATTGTATTTGAATTTTGTTGATGTTATGTGTAGATGTTGAGCTCAACTTATTTGTAGCATACTCGTACCGGACAAATCTCCGTGATTTATGGTTTGCTTTATAGTGTAATCTCATTGTAATATAAAAATAAAATTACAATTTACTTTTAGTAAAACGACGACCTCCGTAGGCGAGTGGCTTGCACGCCGTATTTTGGGCGGCGCTAACTCTGAGGTCCGACGATAACTCTGCGGCGCCAACTCTGAGGTGAGGACGATTTCCGGTCGGGTCAATGTCGAAAACGAACTTTTCGATATCGTGTCGGGTCTGGGTGGTTGTGATGCCGTCGTTGTTTCTGATTTCCATGAAACGAGTGCTTTAGCTACTTACCTTGGGATCAGAACAATGTATGTGATTATGTCTCATATATTTTTTTTTTTAGTAAAAAATAACGTACCTACGCTAAGCGTCTGTTTTAGAGGGGTGTGTAATTAGAATTAATATTAACCACAATGATTACATTTACCGTTACATGTATACATTACGTGTTATACTCGTTAACCCTTTGACTTTCCAGTCTACAAGTTGTTAGCGTCCCTATTACATCAAGAGTATCCGATATCATCTCATTAACGTTAATACTGCTTGTATCAGTTGAACCCAGGTAGAATATAAATGCCTAAAGTTGGCTAACGAACTTTATGACTGGCCCACTGCCATTGATTACTGATTACTTTCGTTCTTTGACGGATAACCTCATTCCGAAGTCGATCCTCCAGAGAAACTCCGAGTAGGTATGGTGATAACACATGCTTGTTTTACTACGACCACTCAGTTCACTCCACAATTGCCGACGCCCAAATAGATCTAGATACCTTAAACCAATGGTTGCTGTCTAATTTGTTAACAATCAACACATCAAAAACATCGTTCATGATACTAGCCGCAACAAAAAAGAAATTCCTGACTTCGATCCACTTAAAATAAATAATGAACCTATTCAAAGATCATATAAAGAAAAATACTTAGGGTTACTGATTGATGACAAACTAACTTGGAGGTTACACATTGGGCACGTCAAATCTAAATTAATATCTGTACTGGGAGCACTTCGTAAAATAGCACACTGCATACCAAAAAAAGTAAAACCTATTATATGCAATTCCTTAATAAAATTACATTTAGAATACCTAATTGAAATCTGGGGATCAGCCGCACCAACTAACCTAAAGTCGCTACAGAGAACTCAAAATAAAATGATAAAGACATTGTTTCATTATCCACTTCTTTGGTTTGGTTGACATGTAACATCTTTCCGCTCGCCTTCTATGTATACAATTTGTGGGAGTGATTTCGTAGAAAAGGGACGGAAGCAGAGTCGTAACAGTGTGATCCTGTAACTGTTACGTGTTAGTCGGGGAAGCCACCAGTGTTCGACATTTTAAGCCCAATGTTCGTTGTAGGTAATATTAATAGTTAAAAGTAATATTTGTGGGAGTGATTTCATAGAAATCTGATCGTAACAGTGTGACATGTCTTCTAATGAGTATTTACTGTATTCTCTGTATGATTTGTAAATATATATTCTATTTTCTATTTTTATGAACAAAACATATTATGAATTTTTTTTTTTTTAAGTGTTTGCTGCACTGATGCTAAATTAAATATTTTTAAAATTTATATTATTTATTTATTTATACTATAGCGTTGTGTTATCAAATTTGTGCTACTTCATCTGCAAAGATGAATCTGCATAGCCATCGGTTGCAGAAACCGTTGGATTGATCGCGCACTGTGCCGCTATTAGCACTCAAAAATTAAAAAGCAGTGACAAAATTCAGCGCTTACGCCAGCCTTCCCGGTAGCATAGCGGTCAGTGCAGCCGCCCGGATTGCGGAAGACCCAGGTTCGATTCCTGGCTGGGTCGGGTGGGCGTTTAGTTTTTTCAAAATATTTTTAAATTTTATAAATATTTAAGACATATTATTATTATAAGTGTCATCATTTTGATATGTCAAATGTCTTCTAATGAGTATTTACTGCATTCTCTTTATGATTTGTAAAAAAATATACGTAATTGTTAATACTTCTATTTATATTGTAATATTGATTTCAAAAGGTGAGATGTCAAATGTTACACATCATATGCGACTACTGTAAGGCTAGTTCGTTTTTTTTTTATTCAAATAAACTTAAGAAAAGTGCTTTTGAATCGTCCATTTATTTTTTTACCTACACATTCAGGACGTCTATTTTTTAGCTGTGGAGAAGAGCTTTAGTAGAAGTTACGACATTTACAAAAAAAACTTCTATTGTTAAAGCTGTTTTTATTTATCCTAAATATTACATAAAAAACGATCCTTACGAGTAAGTATCGATATTTTACGACCAATACTGTATCGAGTAAAAGTATCGGTATCGTTTCATCCCTAAATCAAATTATCAAGCGTTAGCAAAAATCTCCTGATTTTAAGATAAACATATGAATTTATAGCTTTGCTTTGAACACTATTTATAGTCAATTATTTGTTAAGTAACAAAAAGTCTTATATAAACAACAATTACATGAACACATTCATAGCAATCTACACTAAACTGTAAACACACAAATTATCGGGAGGATGTGAAACATTGAAGGTCGATTTATTTTCATGATTCCATGCAAAGTGTATGGTCACGAATATAGAGGAGACATCTCCATCACCAGTGTGCTAATGTAATTATATTTTTATATTTAGAACGTAAGTAGATAATGTACGAGTAAATGTACAGTCGCAACCGCATCACTTTAAACCTCTTCGCGGCGACATATGCGAAAAAAAATTATTTTTAATATTTTGTTTAGTTTTATTTTTACAATTTCTTTCTATTTCACAGCACAGAATAACTGATATTCATAGCTTTGTTCTAATTAACATTCGTTTATTACATGTATTCCAATCTTGTAGTTAATCAAAGTTTTTGTTCTATTATGTATCTTATAAAAATAGTTTATTAGCTTATTTCATCATATATCTTACTAGCTATTGCTCGCGGCTTTGCTCACGTGGAATAGAGATTGTAAGTGCGCATGAGTGTTGGCAATTGTAACAAAACAGTGCAACATAACTTTTCAAATTCTCTCAAGAAGTCCGCCCGAGGAATTAGTAAAGTCCCACCATCTTTACTGAGATACTCGAGGGGTTGGGGGGTATATCATTTCTCACTTCTCATTTCTATTATCATTCATCATCATCATACTGGAAGGAAATGTTGTATGTTTAGGTATTACTAGTAAGAAAAATTACTTTGACACTGGCTAAATATGCTAATCGCACGAAGTCATCAATTAAAAGAGAAAAAAAGTTACAGAAGTTAAAGTTCCGACACAGTACCGGCACAGTGCGAAATGTTCTTTCATACATTCTCTATGAACGCAACCCCACTTGTCAGTGTCAGTGACGACACAGTGCTCTCAGTGTCAGTGCCACCACCAGCAATCACGGACGTATTCGTTGACAATGATATTTTTGTCGGATCACGGACGCCACAGCATCAAACGTGCGATTGATAGAATTGGTTCTTGAAAATAGGGTTTTGTATAATTTGTCTCACGCAACATGGGTTCGAAATATAAAACCAATTTTTGGAACAAACTTCGTCTCTCTTAATTGCCATGCTTCATGAACCCATTTTCTCTTTTTTCCTTGATGCTGTTCTTCTTCTTCATCTAAAGCAATAGCTATCATTGCTAGCTCCGTAGTATTGAACAGAGCATAGCAACAATCACGATACTTGACGACGGCGACGGACACGTTTTCACTGAAGCTCCGTGAACTGAGTACTGACATGTGTGAATTAAATCAATGACTCAACACTGTAGCACTGATACTGAACTGAGCGAACACGTTGACGGAACTGTGACTTCGCTGATATGTGTGCATCGACCTTAATTATCCGCGATAATTTATTTTCAATTTTTGTTCCAATTGCTTTGAACAATATGATACTATTAACAAGTACCAATTTGTTCGATAACTTTTTGCCATCTTGTAGGTAGGGACATGAACCCATTGCTATAGAAATTTTGGGGCTTCTGATCAAAATACCGCCAAAACCTGACACTGCCTAAAGATTTCTGAAGAGACCGAAACATGTGGAAATCTGAAGGTCAGGCCTATACAGCGGATGCATTAACACCTCCCAGCCAAACTCTCTTAATTTTTGCAGAGTGGCTAAAGATGTGTGAGGTCTAGCGTTATCATGATGAAAAACCACACCCTTTCTGTTGATTAATTCCGGCCGCTTTCTCTCAACTTCTTCCTTTAATCTCATCAGTTGTTCGCAGTAGAGTTCAGAATCGATGGTCCTGCCTGGTGGTAACAGCTCATAATGAATAATGCCCTTCCAATCCCACCACACACACAACATTACCTTGTTGCGAGTTAACCCGGGTTTCGCCGTCGCTTTTCGAAGCCTGACCGGCCTTTGACCACGATCTATTTCGCACGTTCTTGTCGTACGTGATCCACTTTTCATCACCAGTTATCAGCTTCTTCAAAATGGTTCGGTTTCATTAAGTCGTAATAAAGAATAACAAATGTGTACACGGTTCATTAGGTTTCTTTTAGTGAGCTCGTGAGGTACCCAAATATCGAGCTTTTTTGAGTACCCAGTTTTTTTCAAATGCGCGAAAACTGTTTTGTGGTCAATTCCCAGTTCTTCAGCTACGTCGTAACTACTGATATGCCGTTCTTGCTCCATTTTTTCAAAAATGGCATCCATTTTATTCGTAATGGGGCGATCAGAGCGACGTGCAATTGAAAAACGCTTGAAAATGGATTGAAAATGCTTAAACTAAATTTGTATTACTCTCACAGACACTGCACTAGGTCCATAAACATCACACATTTTTTTTGCGGCTTGCGTTGCAATTTTAACTTTTTTGTAGTTAAATTTGTAAATGTATCTAATTTCTTCATTAGGATCTAATGAAGAAATTAGTCTCACCTTGACTACACAACTCATCTTGACAGTAAGAAAAACAAATGAAAATCACACATTTTACTAATTTGAATTTGGAATTATCTTCTTTAAAAATTTGATAATTCCAAATTCATGATACCAAAACCAGCCAGATACAAATAGTATAGCCAAAGAGATTTTATTACAAGTTCATACATACTATATGCGAAAAGACTTTTTCCCCAACTTAATATATACATATTGGCTTTCGCCATAACATGTATATAGATAATATATTTACTAATTTATAACTTACTAATGGTCGCCCGTGACTTCGTTCGCGAAGACTAGTACACTATCCCACAGGAACCTATTACCGGGATAAAAAGTATCCTATGTCCTAGTCCGGGTCATGGTCTGTCTATGTGCAAAGTTTCATCCAAAATCCGTTCAGCCGTTCTCGAGTTTTGCGCTTAGCAACATTAATTTTCATTTATAAAGATTATAATTATTATATTATAAATTAATAATTTATTTTTACTTAGTTATAGCGCCTCGTTGGTCGAGTGGCAAAGCAGTCGGCCCTGCACCCGGTCCCGGGTTCAATTCCCAGGTCGGCAAAGTGTATTTCGGATTTTTCGAGGCATAGCCCGGGTATGTGATCGATCACCAACCCGCATTGAGCAAGCGTGGTAGTTTAGCTAAAACTCATCAATTGTAGTGATGACTTGATTTCAATGATGGAAGCCTTTGCCCAGCAGTGGAATAGTTGTGGGCTATTTATTTATACTTTTTAATTTACAAATTTGGCTAAATTAAGATTTTTTCAAGCAAAATAACAGTGAAATGATAATTTTTCTTCAAATATCAGACCCAATATTAGGTGTAACAAAGCTATACTTGTATAAATTTACGTAGGGTAATTGGGCGACTGTCTTTGCTTCTTTTCTTTAATATTGAAATTACTAGGTAAAAGAACAAGAAATTTTCTAAATTAATGATATATTGTACGTCTCCGTGAACTTGAAATATATACGAGGATGTTTATTGTTTTTATATTGAATATGGCGTTATATTAAATTTAATTGACGTTGTGTGCGAGCAGCTTGTTATATTTATTTATTTATTTATTTATTGAGTACACAACAGATGATAGTCAACATTCAACTTAAAATAGCAATTTACAATAGAACAGTGCAAGACCGACATCCAGAAAACGTGTACACACAGCTAATCATGCAGATGCGAAAACAATGGAAATAACACATACAAGAAATCTAAAATTAAATATAACTCCATTATGCAGTAAATTGAATTGAAATAAATTTGAATGATTAATTTAATAACATTCAAAATTGTATCAAAATAATAATAATTTAATATAAAGTTTATTCAGAAATTTTCTTTTACATCTTAAGTAGGTACAGTCGAAGAAGTTCCCGGTCTGGTCGACCGGGGACCTTTAGGCGATAGTCGCTTGCGCTCGATTCCGGCAGTTCGAGTGGGCTCCGCCCACCGCGCGTACACACGGTAGCTCTCGTTTCATTCATTAAAACAATAACATTTTCACACCCCAAAGGCGCCCCCTTTCTTTCGTAGGAAATATTTGTTTTGTGTTTTCGCTGCAGTGATGGGCGCGACCGTGCGAGCTATATAGATATAATATTGGTGCAGACTGTTTACTCAAATATTCTATTTTATTTAATAAAAGCTAAATTATTTTTTGTATTTCGCACTGTTGCAAAAACGTGCGTTAATTAAGTGAAGTAAAAAATACAAATTTACTACTTGCTGTATAGGTTGTGTTCTACATTGTCAATTACAATCGTATAAATACATACTACCTAGATTATAACTAAATAAAAAAAAACGGATTTCATGCTATTGCTACTTTTATTTTTGCACCAAAAATCAATAATATTATTAAATCACTAGTTTTATACAGGGTTCTTCGTAAATAGTTGCTCAGTCTCTGTTAATATAATTTTTTTGGCCGGACGCTTATGGTGTATGCCGACGCGATGTAGGGCATTTCTGATCGCCCTCATCGAGCAATCAAATTCAATTGCGAACCTTGAAGTTTTCGTGAATGGTTCACGCTCGTATACACTCTTCATGTAATGAACTCTGTCTTCCGTTAAGATTCTTGCAGGTTGAGTTCGTGGACGGTCGGCGATCGATCCCTCGTCACCGTCGCGCTGAACTCATCGCCTCACGGTGGCTCTCTGCACCAAAAAAAAACGCAAACATTATTTAACAGTAACAACAATCAACAGCTTAATTCGCTTTTTAAACTGTATCACTGGTGGGAGCGCATCATGGTCATTTCAGTTGACAATATTAAAGTTATTTTTAAATAAGAACAAACTTTTGATTATTTTAATAACGTTTACGGGGACCTTATAAATCAAATATATTTGGTTTGTTATTAATTACTATTAGTTTTGCTTCTGTATCCTTATTTCAAAGAAGAAGAAGAAGAAGAGACATTGGCTAAATGTGCTAATCGCACGAAGCCATCAACTAAAAGAAAGAAAGAAAAAGACTTTTACGTCACCGATGACGTTAACGTCACTGACGTCCACATGCACGTGAGACAGGAAACCTTACTTCGGTTTCCTAAATGGCCGAATGGGACTCGTTCCTTTGTAGCACACCCAAAAGATGAAACAGTCTACCTGCACACGTTTTCCCTCCTTCCTGTGACTTCGGTCCTACACAAAAGGTGTGAAAAGGCACCTTGTGGGCCGGCAGGGTGAGGGTGACAGATGCTGCGTTGTTTTCTCGCTGAACCAGTTGTCTTCGATTTTGGACTCCAGTTCCATCATCAGATGGAGTTGAGTCATTTGCCGTGTAAACTTTAAAACACGGATTACAAAAATAATATTTAAAGATAACTCAATTGCTTGTCATTAAATATATATGATATATATTCTCATAGATGCTGGGGTTGAATGCGAGAAATCCTGGCTCTATGAATAAGAGTAGTTTTGTTATGTTCCGCTAGATCTAAGATAGCAGTACCACAAGTGGGAAAACGCTAATAGAATAGAAATCAAATAGAATGATTATTGTACGGGATTAACATAAGTCAGCGGTACGTATAAATGACGTTTATGTCAATCCCACACAATAACCATTCATTTGATTTCTATTCTAGCGTTTTGCCACTTGTCTAGGGGGCCAGGTGCCATAAGGCACAATCTGCGCTTACCTCAAACACATCCAAAAAAATTCTACTGGCGTGATCCGATTCATATCGATTTCAATTTCGGGGCCTTATTACGACTATTGTTAATAATAGAGACGTTAATACATTTTGTAATAGACTTCAAAATGAAATGAAACTGTTTACACAGGTCTACTAGCGCTCTTTAGTATAGTATAGTATAGTGTATAGTTTAATTTCAATGTGTTGTCGTTAACTTCAGAAAACAAGATTGTATTTATAATGAAATGAAATGGATTGGATACTCAAATGTAAATGTTTTGTTCGCAGCGGCAACACAGCTGGTTGTATTGCTGCATCTCATTGTCACGGTAACTCCAGGGCCTCATCATCAAAGAAAGAATGAGACAGACTATTTGATGAACAGGGCATGCTCTCTGGTGGAATACTCAACGAGGGCACAATGCATCCAGGTGGAGATGGAGCTGATCTGCAAGGGGGGCATTACGAGGGAATGGATTAAAGAATACAGGTATGTAGAACCTTTTTTATTATTGGAAATACATGTAAGATTATTGAAATATCAGGGCAGTTTAACGTAGCAGGTGTAAAAAATATAGGAGATACTATAATACGTTTTTATAAAACCTAGTAATCGCCAAGTGGTCGAAATTCGGCCGTGTTATTAAAAATATACAATTTTTATACAGTGCAATGTATAAGTGGTGCGCTTCCACCAATTAGCCTTATCAACGCTTAACATCAAGTGTGATCAAGGCACTGTGCTTACCCGTAAAATATTTAAAAAAAACATACATTTTATATATTTAAGTTTTATTTTTCGGGACTCCTTCTCTCCAAATAAATAAAATCAAATAAAAACTAAACTAAACCAAATCTAACACTACTGTGCGCGCGATGTCCTTAAAATACATTGATTTTTCTTCACGTATTATCTATACATATAATAAAGCTGAAGAGGGCCGAAAGTCTGTACATGAAAGATATTTGAAAAAAAGTTGGCTGAGGATACTTAAGAATCGATAACAGAACACGAGGCGCACAAAGTTGATAAAAACAAAGAATAAAACCAAAAAGATTGAGAAAAAACTAAGCACTGTATACAAAGAATCTAGCAAGTCTATCAAAAGGGACTACCTCACCCATAGACATAATGTAATAGAAAAAAACTTAACTAAATATCGAAGCACTAAAAGGGTCTATAAGCAATTAACAATGCATAAAAATTGGATACAAAATCTAGAAGACCGTTTCAAAATAACCACATCAAGGAAAGAAATATTAGATAGCGCATCACATTTTTATAGACAGCTACATGGTAAAGAAAGTGATGATGGACTAGAGAAACGTAAAGAAACACAAGAAAACCGTGATTGGTTCGAAAACGAAAACGATATAGAGCAAATACACGACAGCGAAGTAAAAATGCACATACAATTGTTGAAAACAGAAAAGAGCCCTGGGCCAGATGGAATTAGCAATGAAGCACTCTTAAACTGGGATCTGTCATTCTCAACAGTTCACTAACAAACTTATACAACTTGGTACTAGAAACAGAAACCGTGCCAGAACAATGGTGCAATTCCGATATCTTACTTCTAGAAAAAAGAAACCCTCTTGACATAGCCAAATATAAACCAATCAGCCTACCAACCAGGCTTCCGCAGTAGAACATGCAGAAAGTAGAACAAGCAGGCTTCCGCTCGGGATTCTCAACTATAGATCAAATACATACACTAGCTAGTTATGGAAAAATATAAATAATTTGATAGACCACTCTACATTGAATTTATAGACTACAGCAAAGCATTTGACTGTATAAGCCACAGCTCCATCTGGGCAGCGCTAAAAACATGTGATATCAACCAAAAATACATTAATATCATCAACAGAAATATCTATCAACAGCAAAAGTAGATTAAAACTGGAAAAAAGAGGCGAGATAATAGAGATAAAAAAGAGGTGTTAAGCAGGGAGACCCGCTGTCACCAAAATTATTTATTGCCGTTCTAAAACAACTATTTAAAAAACTCTATTGGAAAGGCAAAGGTATAAGGATATGTAATAGACACTTGAATCACTTGAGATTTCCGGATGATATTGCAATATTCTATGAAAACGACAAAAATCTTAAAATTCTGGTAGATGTATATCTACCAGAATTTTAAGATTTTCAAGAAGCTCAGGAAAACTCAAAAGTAGGCTTAGAACTGAATGCAGACAAGACCAAAATAATAACGAAACACAAGAGACCAATAAATGTAAGGGGTAAAGAGTTGGAATATGTAAATACCTATATCTATCTAGGAAAACAAGTGTCGTTTAACAAAATAAGCAATGAAGAAGAAATAGAAAGATGTATCAATATAACATGGAAAAAATTTTAGTCACATAAAGAATTACTCAAAGAAGACTACAATCTTAATATGAAGAAAGTAATAATGGACACCTTCTACCTTGCCTCACATATGGCTGCCAAACGTGGGTCTATACCAATAAAATAAAATCTAAGCTAAAGACTTGTCAGAGAGGAATGGCATTTTGAAAATAAGAAAAATTAACAAAGTTAGAAAACGCCAAAAGAGGCCAAACTCTCTGTAAAAAAAGCTGCTGGACTCAAAATTTTTCATTAATGAAAAATAAATGAAATGAAATTAAGTAATAAATTAAGTGTCGCGTATAAAACATGGCGAAACGAAATGTTCGTCCTTTCCAAACATTATTTTATTTGTTATGTCTCTAAAACGTTACGTCCTATTATGTGTTTGTGTTTGCGCTTGTATTATATTTTTTTCTGGAAATCAACTTTTTTGTCTATGACCATACTAAATTACGCTTTATCAAGTAACCGGATGCTATTAAATTGCAAATCCTCTTCTGTTTATTTACTTCGGGTTTCAATGCCTGTTTTGCTATTAAATAAAAAAAAAATTCTCTATGGAATCGTTTATTTTTTAATTTATTTATGTGCTATTTCTCACTCTTAATATAATAAGGGGATATCTTTCTTATTCTTACTTAACCTACTTTACTTCCTTTATTAACACACACTGTGGTGTCGGACGCAAAGAATAGTACCAACCCTTTATTATTGTTCTATGGTACCAACCCATCTAATCCCGTGGGTATCGTAAAGGGCGACTATGGGAACTTAGGACCCCGAGCATATTGAAAAGCACCCTGGGTCACCCGCGCGGTGTCGGGTAATCCACCACTAGGATTCCCAAAGAGGATTGGTGTCAGGCAGCAAAAATAAACGTAGAAGATACGGAAATTTTGCGCCGACCCCAAGTAACATGGGCTCAGGGCAGGAAGAAGAAGAATTAACACACACTATACATTTCTAAGGAATTGTTAGCGTAAGCACGCCTCAATCATCGTGAATGTAAAGTGACTTTCGTAACAATCATTTGCCGTATGTAACCTCCTTGTGATTATTTTTATTAATGTATTTCTATAAATAATTGACGAAATTTTACGAAAACTAATGAAGATGACCATGTTATTTAAAACTAAAAGTTTGTTTAATAATTCGTCGTTTGCGGTAAATACAGATACAATGAATTTTTCGTTTGGCGGCACTGATTCCGCATACCAAAGGTTAAAAAACCATTTTATTATAATTATTATAATCATTTTGTACACTTTCGTTCATCTTTAGAGGATGTTTCACTTAGTAGGTATGGGTGAAAGACCTGTTAATTACCTATTCTGGGCCCTTACACTGGAACATTTTACAACACAAAATTGGGATTCACAAGACATTTTCTATACGTCATCGCTTACTTTTGTATAAGATATTTTAAAAATCTCTCTTTAAGAAGAGTAACGGTCAACTACATTCGTGGCCTTAGGCCTTAGCCCTATAGCTAAAGGGAAAAGTTCTAAGGGTCTTACAAATAAACAAAGATAAAGCTTTATTTAGTTATATTAAAACGAGGGCGTTTTCCAATATTACTGAAGCAGTAAAAGAAAGGGAGAAAAGAAATGCTCTTACTGACTCTATATCCGTAAGAGTGACTCGTAAGAAGAGTGAGTGAGTTAGAAGAAGTGAGTAAGTGAAGATGAAGATGAAAACTCAAAAAAAATGAAGTGTACTGATTGCCTCATGCGGTATTTTCAGCTTCACCGGACTTTTTTAGAGGGCGCGAGAAACTTAAAACGGTTCCTTAAGCCGTGTGAAACGAAACACCGTCAGAGGTTTTCTAGAGGGAATGGCATCACGCACTAGTGCGTGTCCCCGTTCCTTACTAGATTCTCCGAGGGGTTGGGATCCGATCGGACCGGTTCCTTTCAGCACTTACAAAGTGTTGTAACTTACAAAGTCTTTCTTATATACTTAGGAACCGAAAGGCGTAATGATTTTCGTAACAGTTGAATTGTAGCCTGAATATGTGCATATTATGTTGCGAATAAATAAAAATTCGAAGAGTTGAAAGTTTTTTACACGAGCGGGATTTGCGGATATTTGTAAAATCCGATGTTAACGACGTGGTTATAGAATGACCATAGAAGGACTCCTCTGGCTTACAAAGTAGGAGTAGACAATACTGTTAAATAAAGGCACCTGACGAGGTATGCCAGAGGGTGCAGGTTCAAATCTCGCTCTTGGAATGTAAATACTTTCCATAATTATAATTTGGAGGTGTTGAAAATTCAACACCTCCAAACAATAGCCTAAAATTATTGTTGTTCGTCCTTTGTATTTTTAGGAACAACATCAGTCACCTGCGTCTGATGGAGTGGCCGGGGACCTGTCTCCACGTGGGTCGCATCCAGCAGCACTTCCCAGACCTGCTCACCTTGGAAGTGGTCAACTGCACGGCGCTGACCTTCTTCAGAGGACATTTTGATGGCACTAGCAAAATCGAGGTAGGTACCAAATTAATAATTTTATCAAGGAAAATATACATTTTTCTACAACATACCGTTAACATACGTTAGGAAATCGTGTTTTTATGCACTCGTGTCTCATGAATAAAGTTAGTATCTAACTAATAATATCAACGCAATTAACTTATCATATATGTTTTTAATTAATATTAAAACACATGATTAGGTAATTTAGGAAATGTTAATTCTGGTTCTCGTTTGTGAAAATGGGCATTATGTTTTTTAGCATTCACATTCTATTGTATTGTGATCTTACAACACCTATGCAGGTATACATATATATTCATAGTTTTATTTTGTAAGGCAAGTAGGTATGAATTTGATTGGGTAAAAACACTATAATAGTACTCTATTATTAAGTGTTCAAATATAATGTGAAGTATTTGCACTTTAACAAGCAAAACGTGCAAACACATGGGACATTTTTTTGTGACTCGGTCCTTAATACTGGGAAAGATTTTTTATAAGTCGGTGCTTATGCTTAAGTGTTATTCCCATTGAATAGTGAAACAAAACGCTAATTTATTACTCAATAATTAAAACTTTAAGAACATGTGGAGAAACAAAACTTTAAGAAAAAAGTAACTGAAAAACTATATGTGTACAGTACGCAAAATTATTACTCTTTAGAATAAAATAAAATGTTAAAGGAAAAATAAAATTCGGCACCTTACCTACATCTACTAGATAATATGTCGATTCAAACTTTTGTTACACGGGACTTCAGCATTTCAATCATTTTCCTTTTTTCGGCATCCAATACGTAGGTATATTCTATTGACATTGACTTTGAAGTCATAAAAATTATGTAAATTTCACTTTCAACCGTTATTTAGCTCTATAACTCTAATTAGATGGATTCAGATAAACCGTCGGCGTTGGATTACAAAGCGTCATGTTTGCCGAAGAGTCTAAAAATATCTCGAGAAAGTACAATGTATGTAAACTTGTAAATAGCTATATTGAGTATGTCATAAACGGGCAACGCTTAAGCAAATTAATTGCACAGTGTTTTTGTTCTTTTTAGGGTTTCGTACCTCAAAAGGAAAAACGGAAACCTTATAAAAAAATCAATAAAATAAAATGCGTTTATTTCAACCAACTTAGGATCATAGGTACATCATATAAATCGGAATAAAAAACAATAATAAAAATTTAAATAAAAAAAATAAAAAATAATTACAACATAAAAATTACAGAATAAAAATAAATTCAATTCAATTCAGTTCAACAATAAAGTAAAAATTACTCAAATAAAATTTCCTACATTTACAACAATCACATAAATAATATAGTAAAATTAAAAAATCTGGTAAATTCTCTCGCGAGTCCGTAGGCATGTACACACTCATCACTATCACGGGGCGTTCTTTCGTTATTAACTTAATAGCACAGACTCGAGCACTATCGCATCGTAACACAGACACTTGTTGGAACACACTGTTCTTCCATAACAAGGCGACTCCGCCAAACGGTCGCCCGTGCAGTATGTCCACAGCCGAAACACCCGTGTACCCGGAGCCACTGTCGATGGTTCCCATATACGGTATATCGTCCGATAGTAACCACGTTTCCTGTAGTGCTATCAGGTCACAGCTGCGACACAGTTCCAGAACACCATCGACTGAGCGTTTTACGTTCTAACAATTGAAGCTAGCGAAACGGTATGGGCTGCTTTTCATTATTACTATTCATAATTACTATAGGATCACTTTGTAGTCTGTCTGTCTGTCTGTCAAGACCCTTTATCTCGGGAACGCGTAGAGGTATCGAGTTGAAAACATCATAGGTTACTTGCCGTTGACCTAGAAATATGAAGTTTGGCAAGTAATATCGTCTTATACTACAAATACAGGGAAAAGTCTAAAAACTTTACATATTTAATAAAATCACAAAAAAACGGTCTTTATGCAAGGAACGGGGGTCCAAATTTTGAAGTAAGTTAACCGTGTCATAAAGGGGTATCGTATAAAACCTATCTGATTTTGATTCGGTATCTGACGTCACTGTTATTTTAATCTTGTGTATTCGTAGTTCCTAAAACATTTGAAAAACCCCCACTCGCGTGGTGTTTTTGAGTGGTACTTATATAATTTCCTATATCTGAAGGCACATTGAATGCAAGGATATAATATAATAAGACATAATTTAACTGATCTAAAAAATAGAATCCAAGCCATTTCTACAACTTCTTGTAACGTCCTCTGTATGTCTTTTTATATGGTGTACAATAAATTTTATCTTTACTTATTTATTTTTTCTCATTTTCAAAGTAGCAAAACATAATGTTATTATCATGAATTAATATTACATTAATTTATAATATTTATTACACAAAGAAATGAAATCTCAGATGAACGTTTCACTGTCCTGTAAAAGACATTACTATACGAAATAACATAATTGATCAAAACATTCATATATTTTTGTTACCTGTTAAAATATAGACATTTCTCAAACATTAATAGCCAAATTTAACCAGGTCATTCACTTGAGCATTGTTCTAAGTACAACACAACAAAATGTCTTGTTTGGACTATCTAATCAGAGATATGTCGTGGATATCTGACGCCGTGTCAGATACAACTATAAAAATAATTTCTTTCGTAATAATAGCGTTGTTGTCATAATAATTTCAATTTTAACTTATGAACAGTTTTATAAGTTATTTATCTATTTACATAGCCTTCGATCAATCTTTAAATTAATTCGGGCAGTATGAATTAGGGCTTACAATAGATGCTCCGAATAAATATTTTTCATTTCATATTTGTTTTAATACTGGTACTTATAGATATTAATGGATGTCTCGTTAATGGGGTTATTCAGAAGGTTTGGTTATGCTAAACCCATCGAACGACCCTTTTAAACTGCTCAACATATGTTAGTCCTATGCCGAGCTAAAGCTTTAGCTTTTAAGCGAGATCATTGTTTACAGGGCGGGTGGTAAATCTAACTGTACCAACTTAATTGAGCGTAAGTTGTAAGCAACTAATTTGTTGGAAAAGTTAAATTGGTCGCTTGGTTTGGTTGCCTGCCATCTAGACAGACTCACAAGGCGGTGGTTTCAAATATTCAGCCGCATTTGTAACATTTTGTAATAGTTTTTCCCTGCCTATTCGTTGCTCGCCGTCTCTTTACAGCTACCACAAATTTCTAAAGGAAATTAAGTTAAAGCAACATGTAGCGGCATTACAAATAACATTTTGTAGTTTCTTTTTTTTCTATATGTACTTTTTTTTTCTTTTTTTTGCCCTACATATAATATGTAAGTACATGTTTATTGTTTATATTTACATTTGTGTTACCTATAACATTATATTCAGCTATAACTATTTACAGCTATAATAATAAGTAATTTAATCAAAATTGGAATCAAATAGCTAAGTACCGCAATGGGTGGAAGAAATGGAGGGAGGCCTTTGCCCAGCTCTGGGACAGTGAGGGCTTATAATAATAACAATAAGGCATATTTTATCTTCAAAAATACACATTACGCAATGTATTCTTCTTTAGCCGCATCGTTACGCTGATCTGGTCAATCTTTTCGGCTTTTGTATAACTTTGTCTTCGTGAAATGTTACCTTTTGTGTTTAAGCTTAGTTGTCTAACTCTATCGCGTTAATGTGAACATTAAAAACCAAAATAAAATTGTTTGTTCTTTTCTTTATACTTTTTATTTGCACAACTTACCTATGATGTCGATATTTTTTGCTAGCATATTTTACTAACATAATTCAATTTTAAGACTGTAAGTAGCAAGTTTGTAATAGTACCTATATTGAAAAATATAATATAATATAATAATATAATAAATATAATATAAATATAATATTTTTCTTTTCTTCCTTTAGTTGATGGCTTTGTGCGATTAGCACATTTAGCCAGTGTCAAAGTATTTTCTATTGCAAGTAATACATAAATATACGATATTTCCTTCCAGTATGTTGATGATGAATGATAATAGAAATGAGAAGTGAGAAATGATATACCCCTCCAACCCCTCGAGTATCTCAGTAAAGATGTGGGGCTTTACTAATTCCTCGGGCGGACTTCTTAAGAGAATTTGAAAAGTGAAGTTGCACTGTTTTGTTTCATTTGCCAACACACATGCGCATTTACAAACACTTAACGGTAATCCACCATTATTTTACATTATTTCACATTAACACAAATTTTAGAAAATAAAACAAAACCGCAGACATGACTCTTCGCTTTCCCGCCAAGAAGTCCGTTTCAACGATTATGTAGGATTATGTTGAACTTAAAAAAAAGTTATTTATTTATTTATGCTTTTTGAAGTTAAGAAAGATTATAATAAATACTCCTTCCTACAACCGCCGTGCAAATATTCAAAATAACACCAAAGGGCTCGTGTTTGTTCATTGTACGAGTGAATAGGAAACCTATTAAGTACATACATATCACACCTGATCGGTTCGGGAAATCGGGTGGGCAAATAACAAGTTATTTCGGGACCAGTGAATTAAGACTCTCCCCTGATGGGAATCCACCCTTCTCCGTACATATGTATCCCATAGCAATGAGGGTGTCAAATTGCTACAAAGAAGCCTTTATTTCGGTTCTTTAGGTTCATAATAACCTCAATGTAACGATGAACTTCATCGTTACATTTCCAAAATCAATTTAATACATCAATTTTGATTAAAAATGGCACAGCATACAGTTACTTACAGTTATTTATTGTAACATGTAATTATCGTCTTATTTTGCCATTGCCTACATGAGGTGTTTACATATTATTGGCTGTATATTAAGTCATTAATTTCACAACGACAACGCAATGTATCTAATTAAGTGTCATGGTTATGGATGCTGTTATGGTTCGTTTGTTTTTATTTATCCTTTCTCGTCCCGTTGCAGGGCAAAGCCCTTCCTCAAGCCCTTTCAGTCCTCTCGATCTCTGGCTGTTTCTCACCTTCAAAGGCATTGAGATCATCCCGCCCTAGGTACACGCCTTCACGCCTCACGCCCCTTTAGGCGTCTAAGGTGTAATGACATGAGCCCACTTTCAAGGCGGCATCCTAGTGGTATAAACAAGTACCAATTTTAAAGCACCTATTTCTTCCCTCTAAATCTCTCTTACGTCTCGTGCTTTGGTGGTTTCCATCAAATCTTATATACAAGTCAAAATCGTTCTTATAACGCTTTCTCGGCTGACCTCAGTGCCGCCGTCAGTTCTCATGTATCCAGAGCATTACAAAATTTTACCACCTCTTCGGACACATTTGGCTAACGAGCCCTGCCCAATATTATTTCAGACTGGCAGTCTTTTTACTCAAGCCATATAAATAAAATATAAAAACAAAAGACAGTCGCACTAATTTGGAAACCTTTGTTGAGAAAATTATTCTCAACAAAAAGACAAAACACTGTCTCTTACTTCAAAGCTCTCAGAACTTCTTGGGGAACTTCTTGGAATTGGAGCGTCAGCGTGTGTTTCACATTCCTTAGTGTTCAACTCATCAGAGTTATCTGAAGTATTCCTACCTCAGATGTAAACATAAGTCTTTAACTCAACGCCCATTCACGTTGGAAAGAGTGAATCTAATAGATCACAAAAGAATATTCCTAGATATATCTATAGATTTTGTGTACCGTAAAACAATGTATGTGAAAGAAAACTCTATATTAAAAATAATACGAACGTATGTTATGTTGGCACAGAAGCTGATCATCCACGGGTCACCCTCTTTATGGGAAGTTCCACCGGAGCTGATACAGGATATGCCCGAGCTCCGAATCCTGAACCTTCGGGGGAACGGCATACGGCACATGCAGGACGAACTACTGAGTGGGCCACCAAAACTACAGCGCGTTTACTTAAGCGGTAAGTGCCTTTACAGGCCTTTGGTAATACCTATATAATTCCAAATATGACAAATGCCCTATTTACCATATTCAGAGCATAGGAACATACCTGAAAAGCACCATATTTCAGATATATTAAGGTTGTTTGTCACTTAGTAAAACTGAAAAGTGACACCCCTAGGTTTAGCTAATACATAGTTCTTGGCCGACATCCTTGTGTGCCAAATGAAACAGTAGTCAAAACATGTAAGGGTTGAACAAAAATAATGTAATAAAATTAATTTTAGTTTTTGTATGGCAAAGTAAATCTTCATAAATATGGTTTTGTCTATTACCACGATGTTATCTATACTTGGTTGCATGACTATGTTTCGGGATTAATCGTATATTACAAACACTCTGTATAATTAAAGAGCATTATTTCTTAAAGAGAAATTTATACAAGTCACTTACATTAGAGTGAAGTACTTACGTAAGAAATAATTAAGACAACGAGCGTCGACCGCAGATGCTTACAAAATATCACAAAAGAATAACTAACAAACTAAACGATTATAGCCATCTGTGGTTATTAAAGTGAACTACTTTTTGCTTTAAAACATTTTGCGAGGTTGCAATCAATATCACAAATTGTATTTTTCTTGATAACTCTAGATGTTCCCATGCCGCGCGCACGCAGCGCTTTGTCTTAGGTACACCAAATGTTCCTGAGCCGTAGTCCATTAACTTAATGATTTATTGTAAGTACCCTCCCATGAACATCATAATAATAGAACCCTGTCTCGCTCCCGTCCTAAGCAAGTCAGTTCCATTCCAACCACCACCGTTCTGTGCTAACCTCCTCCAATCTCTGTTTAAATATTTTTTTTTATTTGTAAGAAGGCTATGTTTACTATTTTAAGTAGAGAACGGGGTTAAGTGTAGGCGTCTCATGATTGTTACGTTGCGACACACCAATATATTATCCTGATATGTATATTGTACCTATGGTATGGTATAAATGGGGAATCGAGAAGAATAAACAGTGTTTGCATTAATGAAATTAGTTAATTTTAGTTTTAATTTCAGTAAAAGGATGGAAAAGAGTTTCGGAGAAGGATTATATTTTCCGAGCCCACACCACGAGTCCATATCAGGGCCCCCTGATAAGATTTCTTAATTTACAAAAAAGTACGCTTTAATGTATTTTAGATTTACTTCAATAACGTGGTGTTGACTGGCAGACAAGAGCTGCATCCTTATTCTTCCTTCTCTAAGGCAGGCGTATTCTCTGTATTTGTTTTGCTTTGTTACAGGTCACGCCGTCTGCCGAAGGGGCGTAGCTCATGTAGTGATCAGGACTCCTTGCTCGGGCAGCTCTATGGCACACGACGTGACCTAAGTTTGAATGTAGAGATAAGGAAAAGTCTAGAAGAAAACAAGAGAAGATTATGGATTCTTTGACAGTCCGCTAAGAAGCTAGGGCTGATTTATTATTCGTTTCTTGACAAAATACACAACTTAAGCATCTTTGTGCGTTCAAATTCTGGGTAAAAATTTACCCAGTTACTACAGTACCAGACTATACGGCGGATGCATTAAGACCTCCCGGCCAAACTCTCTTAATTTTTGCTGAGTGACTAAAGATGTGTAAGGTCTAGCGTTATCATGATGAAAAACCATATCCCTTCTGTTGATTCATTCCGGCCGCTTTCTCTCAACTTCTTGCTTTAATCTCATCAGTTGTTCGCAGTAGAGTTCAGTATCGATGGTCCTGCCTGGTGGTAACAGCTCATAATGAATAATGCCCTTTCAATCCCACCACACACACAGCATCACCTTGTTGCGAGTTAACCTGGGTTTCGCCACAGCCTGTGAAGCCTGACCGGCCTTTGACCACGACCTTTTTCGCACGTTCTTGTCGTACATGATCCACTTTTCATCACCAGTTATCAGCTTCTTCAAAAATGGTTCGGTTTCATTACGTCGTAATAAATAATCACAAATGAGTACACGGTTCATTAGGTTTCTTTCAGTGAGCTCGTGAGGTACCCAAATATCGAGCTTTTTTGTGTACCAGTTTTTTCAAATGCGCCAAAACTGTTTTATGGTCAATTCCCAGTTCTTCAGCTACGTCGTAACTACCACTTTTGCTCCACTTTTTCAAAAATGGCATCCATTTTATCGTAATAGACCAGAGCGACGTGCATCTTTGACATCAAAATTTCCGGATTGAATACGCTTAAACCAAATTTGTGCTACTGTCACAGACACTGCACTAGGTCCATAAACATCGCAATTTTTTTTTCACGGCTAGCGTTGCTTTTTTTGTAGTAAAATTCTAAAATGTATCAAATTTTACCATTCGATTCTCTTATCTTGAAGTAATAAAAACAAATGAAAAAGAAACATTTTCTTTATTTAAATTTGTAATTATCTTCTTTAAAATTTAAACTTTTAATTATACCAAACCAGCCAGATACAAATAGTATAGCCAAATAGATTTTATTACAAGTTGATACATACTATATGCGAAAAGACTTTTTTTTCCTCAACCTAATACTTAAGCTAATAAAAATAAAAAATTTTACCTAAGTTTGCTTCAATAGCCTACAGTGTTGTGTTACTGGAAAATCAGGTTGGCTCGCCATCAAACTTTTCATAGAGTATCATGAAGGCACCACTTTATCTAAGTGACCACGCCTACGTAAATATATGTCTGGACCTTCCCATAATTAGGCACCTTATAGCCTTACAAAGTAGAAACTTGTGGCACGATATCCTTAGTAGTAACTTTAAAAGTCGCTTATGCTTCTGCTGGTCGCTTCTGCTTCTGCTGGTCCACACACACGCACAAACAATACGGCTCCGCTGAATATCAGCGTTGCAGGAGATGTTCATGCTGCAACATGTGCTGAGTGGGGTCCTTTTCAGTTTCGCTTCTTTATTTTATAATTTATTTTCGTTTATTACTTTAATTTGAAACCTAATAAAAATTTTGATTTGGTTTTGATTTATGTTTACCTTCTGTTTCGTACTACTGAAACAGTATACTTTACAATATAAAAGTGCGGAGTCTGGCAAAGACAGTGTTAAACTCAAATGGAGTCTTTATTCATCATTTGTACCGTACAGTGACATACGGGGTTAGAATAACCTACCGGCATCCGGTACTCTCCCGCTCCTCCTCTCACCCCTTCCCAAGCACCTGGTAAGGGGGACAGAGAGACCGGGTCTACCTGGTAACCTCCCGAAAGCTACAATCCGAGTCCTAAGCGTTGTGAGATCCAAAAACTTAGCCCAAAACAACTGCCGCTTGAAGCCTGATAGGCGGCTATCTTGACGATAGCTATATCCATCATCAGTACCTGGTAAATAATTAGCATTCATGAAATTACGGTTGTACAGATCTACTCGCGTTGACATGACATACTTTTTTATCCTGACGGTACAAACCCTTTGAAGACGCCATGGTAATGGCCTTGATTCCGGATTCTGGTATTTTAAAACTTCCACAATCGTGATTCAGTTGCCTGATTTTCTTATTTAGACTATATGAACAATGAACGTCCAAGGATTATGGACGTTTAAGCTAGCAGGTTTGAGGATCTGGATTAAGTAAATTAGTAAATTGAATGAAGTATATTCGGACGTTGATTAGATCCGACTAACTACCGCCCAATAGCCGTTACTTCAGTTTTGTGTAAAGTCATGGATCGGATTCTAAACAAACAGCTTATCCGCTACCGAAAAGAACACTCCTTAATTCACGATCGCCAATACGGGTTTCGACCGAAACCGTCAACAGGTGATCTTCGTTACACATCTCTGGGGTGAGGCTATTGATAAGCGTGGCGAGTCGGTGACTGGTTAGCCTTGACATAGTCAAGGCTTATGATGGGGTCTGGCACAAAGCTCTTCTCTCCGAGCTCCCGGCATACGGTCTGCCTGCTCAGTTCTGCAACTGGTTCACTGGCTTCCTACATGAGTGTAGAATCCGGGTACTCTCAGACGGATGCGCTTCGCGGTTCATATCAGTGAACGCTGGTATCCCTCAGAGGTCCGTTCTTTCCCCCACGCTGTTCCTTCTGCATATCAATGATATGCTTCCACTTGGAAATATTCATTGCTATGTAGATGATAATACAGTACACGGTGGGTATAACGGTCACTCAGCGGCTGGGCGAGTCGAGACAGAGGAGAAACGAGTAAATATTGTCATTGAGCTCAATCGGGTGTCATAACTAAATGGGGCTCCAATAATCTTGTTGAGTTTTATGCCAGTCGCCATTCCTACCCCTTCCCTCTCTTCGAGGCATATCACTCGGCCTGCAGAACAGTCCTTGCGTCTAGACTCCGTTTCCGCTTAACATCAGGTGGAGTCATTTGCCGAGATATGTATAAAAACAAATATTTTCGCTTGAATCAGAGGGTAGGGTAAGTAGGGCTCAGGAAATCATATTAATGATGTTTTGAATTTTAGATTTGTACTTTTGAATAACGTATTTTGAATAATAATGATAATTTTTTCATTATTATTTTCTATGTGTGCGCTCAATCAAACTAAAAATAGATCTGGTTTAAATGTGATACTCGATGTCTGCCTTTTGTGCCAAGTTTGTCTTACGCCCATGCTTTTTGTACAATATACTACAATAATTGTCAGTCAGTCAATTCCATAAAAATGGATGGGTGGATGGCAAAAATAGAACTAAACCTGTCACCTATCCTTCAACTATCAATGTGGCAATCAAAAATGAATATAGGTTTTATTGTATCACAATAGAACCCATATTCGCACTTTTAACACAATCCATTTGTGTCGGCTTCTTCGCCTGGTTATATTTGGCGTTGCTTTTAGAGGTATTGGGTAGTAGGCCCATATAAATATCCTAAAGAACACTCCGGTCTCCTTCGAATCAGGTTGTCTCCTCGTAACGCTCCTTTCAAAAGCTTTTTATAGATGATCCTTTTTTTCCTTTATGTTAATACATTCACCCGCATCAAAGTCCGGAACAGCAGCATTAGACAAGATTTTGTTTCAAAAAAATATATATTTGATTTTACCCGGTATTCACTTATGTTACGTTGTTGGTGGGTACTGACATGAATATTACGTCATATAGTGTAACGCCATAGTATAGCATACAGGAGTGTTGTACAATAAATAAATCTTTATTTATATGCAATACCATTTTTTTTTCGCGTCTTTGCTCATGTGGGCTACACGACTTGTGTTTATTAGGGTATAAGGTAATAAGGGTTAGACAACTAAACATGCGCACCCATAATAATAAACCGAAGTAATTCAATAATCATTATTGTTTGGAAATGGCGTTTTGAGTTCGGCGAGTTACCCGATGAGTACATTTTATGAGAGCATTAGGATTGTAGACGCTATAATGAAAATGTAATGAATTTGACGTATACAATTATCATCTCCAACTTATGGGATCATTTTCCAAAAATCCATAAACACTTCATAATTTCTAACCAGGCCAAATATCAAAATTTAAGGAATGACAGATTTCCATACAAAGTTTCCACCCTTATTTCACACTCTAGGCGAGGTTTTTCTAAAAATGAAAAACACGTCATTCTTTAATTTTATTGAAACATTTATAGATCGATCAAATTATTCATTTTATAGTTATTAATTAAAAAATAACGATTTCCTCAAAAAAAACTTTCCCTTTTTTACTCCTTTAATGGAAAATAAACAAAACTCCTGAGACAAGTCATTATTTATTTCCTTTCAAAAAGCTAAATTCTATTCATGTAAGTATTTTACTTCAAAACTAACGGACTTTCATACAAACTTTCACCCCCTTTTTGACCCCCTTAAGATATGATTTCCGTAAAATCCTTTCTTAGTGGCTGGTTACGTCACTCAATTAACCTACACTCCAAATTTCATCTAATTTGCTTCAGCGGTTTCAGCTCGGCGATGATGAATTAGTCAGTCAGGACAAGTCATTATATGTGTATGTATGTAAGTTATATAGATTGCTTTATTATACGTGAGTGCGTTTGGTCTTCATCTAACAATGGTAGGCGAGCAAGCCGAAGATAGAACTGCTCTTAGCCGAAATCCTCAACTAAGACAAGATTGGTAGCTAATCGGGTTTATTATGAGCTCTGCCGCCCACTATACTGAGTACAATTTTTACCTCGCTGTCGCGACGCGCGTGTCTTTCCTTCTCTATTTAGCACTATACATATGAAAGAAAGTGATAGCAAGACATTTAATTGTCATTAATACTTAATTGACGTCTGTCTGTGAGTACGGCAGTTAGTATTATAATAATTAATCGCCAGTTTAAATTCGGACACCAACTGCGCCGCGCGTAGGTACTCTCACTTACCATTATACCTTCATAATTTTACCATTATACCAATTATACCATTGTGAATTCAACTTTGTGTTTTTACCATATTAATTTGTTTGACTTACACCCGACAAATACCCTTACTGTGAATAGAAACCTGTATTTCGTATTTTTTTTCTATTTTTATATATCTTACAGGTAAGCACAATCTCACCTAATGTTAAATGATGATAAGGCCAATGGTGGAAGCGTACTTCACCCGGAAACCTCAACTACTGAGGTACGGCAATCTTATCTCTAGCTGTCGGAACATAACAATGCTACAAACATAGATATTATGGCGACGTATTTAGATAATTTGTAACCGAGTTGTGTACTCGGTTACATGTACCGTACATGTACCCCCGCTGGGAATCAAACCCGGGACCTCTGGGCCTGAGACCTGTAGACCACAGAGGCGGTTAATAATCGTATACTCGATGTCGTCATAGTATCAAATACATACGTAACTTTTTTTTTTATCAGGGAACCAATGGGACTGCAGTGACGGCGGTCTGGACTGGCTGGCGATGAAGGCACACAACTCTTCGGCCAAGAGACGGATCGCTGATTACGACAAGTTGACCTGCCACCAGCAGCTGTATCGGGGAAAGCCGCTGCATGCAGTCATGGATATCATTAAGGTACTGTTCATCATCTGATTGAGGATCTCGATGGCGCAGTGGTTAACGCGCCCGTTCTGCGATAGCTGGCGTTCAGGCAGGTCATCGGATGGGTGATTAAAAATGTATTATCTCGAGCTCCTCCGTGCTTCGGAAGGCACGTAAAACCTTTGGTCCCGGCTGCATTAGCAGTCGTTAACAACCACCAATTTGCACTGGGCCCGGTGGTGGTTTATGGTCCGTTCTCCCTATCCATCCAGGCTTGTGCATTAGCAGTGGGGGCATAAAAATCATCAGCACGCCACAGAGCACGAACCGCGGCTACTCCCATCCAGCTCTTGCTAGGTAGGAGAATAAAACTTGTAGGCATTGCGGTGCAAACGTGTAGCTGTAGCATTTGTTTTTTGCCATTATACCTGCTGTTTTACTGCTGAACAAAGGATTGTTTGCGGAAATGGCTCTACGTCCAGGAGCGGTGTCCGCTGTGCTACGACATTCTCTACAAGATAGACAATGATGTTAATAAAGACAACAACTCTGACATAGGCAACGAGGAATCTCTTGAAGGAGGAACCAGATCTGTTACTAGGCGAGGTCGACAGATGACTGCTCGACGAAGACATATACCACTTGGATGGAATCGGTTCGGCCAATTTGGGTGGTATTTAATTAATTTGTATATAAGTCATTGACATGAAGTCATCGCTACAATTGATGGGTAACTAGGTTTTATCAAATTAGCGATGATAATCACAAACCTGGGCCCGACCTCGTAATTGAACCCAGAAGATGAGTAAAAGTCGCCAACTCAGAGAATTAAAGCTTGCCCACCCAAAAAATTCGTTTATTTTATGCACATCATCAATCATAACCAAAGAGTCTATAAAAATGCCAAAGTTAAAATAATGGCTTTTCTTTTTACTTAATAACTATGTTATACATAGCAGTGAACCATGTTTTACCTAGACTATATTTACCTCTAACAAATAAAACTGGTTTTTTTTTTTTTATTTATGTCAAAAAAATGTTATTGACGCTAGTTGTTGTCATTGAATAGGCGCCTTAGACTTAAAAAGTAAATAGTGTTGAATAATTTCGGCGGGCTGGTTAGAACCACGATAGCTCAATTGGAAGAGCACCTGACCCGGTATGTCAGCAGGGTGCAGGTTTAAATCGTACTCGTGGAAATTTTTTCACCATTTGTGTTTTTGTAATTTGTTTCGCAACAAAATTTGCGTCAAAATTATATAAACAAAACAAAAACATTTTATTAATAGCTTGCCTACTTTTTAACTGATCTTTAGTATTTTTAAAAATATTATGATCGGATTTTAATGACGGTAGTTGTTGACATTGAATAGGCGCCTTTGGCTTTCAAAGTAAAAAAGTAAAAAGTGTTGAATAATTTCGGCGGGCTGGTTAGAATCACGATAGCTCAATTGGGAGAGCACCAAAAGCCCGGTGAAGCTGAAAATGCCGCAGCGGCAATCAGCAATCTCTCTCCAAAAAAAAAAGGGAGAGCACCTGACCCGGTATGTCAGAAGGGTGCAGGTTCAAATCATGCTCGTAAATATTTTTTCAACATTTGTGTTTTTGAATAATAAATAGTTTTGCCCTTGATCTCAGATAATTGTAATACCTACCTAGATTTAAGAAAATTTTATTCTAATTCTAATTTTGCTCTGCCCTTACAGGCTTATGTACTTACTAACAACATATGCAAGTCCTTAATTTTGCGTACTCGACAGCTTAATATAATAAATAAATTTGTTACTTACTCTACGCTCCACAAATACTTTTACAAGTACAGTCTTACAATGTTTTTAGGTCCTTATCATTATAAAGTCTTAAATTTACCACTTTAGAACTTGTTAGACAAATATCCTTCAAAATTCATAACAAGGACTTTCCTCTCGTCGTTTTCTCAATTAAAAACTTGTTAATAAAACTAACTTGTTAAAACTTGTTGTTGATATACAAATAACATTTTCAATTTTATCGAAATTGTTACGTTAATGCTCTCGGCGGCGGTATTTCCAGACCGTTACGACCTTGAGATCTTCAAGAAACGAGCCTATTCCTTCCTTAAAGGCCGGCAACACGTCTGCGATTTCTCTGGTTTTGCGGGTGTCCATGGGCAGTGGTGATAACTTTCGATTAGTTCACCCGCCTGCTCATTTGCCTCCTTATTTTATAAAAAAAAAATTAGTTTGCGAGGACTACCCCGATTAAAAGTATTATATGCCCTAGTCCGGGTCATGGCTTGTCTAAATGCATTTATTATTATTTCATTCAATTCCCAAGTGATGTGCTCCATCCTAAGAACAACATTTGATTTTTATTTACAAAGATTTTGTACAGTTTAAGTTAACAGTGATGTAGAAGAGAAACGGAATCGCCAAATTGTCCTTCAAGCTTTTTGAAATTTTAGGTATTGAAATCTGTGATAAATTATTGTGGTATGTAATTAATTTATATTATCACCGAAGAAACTTTGTATGTACGAGTATAATTGTATGCGCATTACAACTAGAAATAAAAATAGATAATACATTTTTCATAAAAATCCAATGGATGAATATTTATGAAATATTAATTATCTTAATGGATCCTGCCGAGGTTTCCCTCACTCCATAGCACTTCGACTCATCGGGATATTATAATAACTGAACGCTAATTGATCCGGCTAACATTTAGAAAATGAGAGCTTTAATAGCGGCACATAAAGTTACTTCTCGCTTTTATACGCAACAGGGAAGTTAAACAGCAGATTGGAGATCAATCGATGGCGCGATGGGGATCTCATCGCCTACACTTACTCACTTTGAGCACACGGCTTGGGACCATTATGCTGTAAATTAGCACGTTAAGTAAGGCGTTACGTAGATACGGCCAACATTTTAACGTGTTATTTTTAAACGGCTCACGCTCAGAGTAAGGACGTAAGCACTTTGTTTTTAGGCGGGAACTGCTTTAATACGAATTATTGGAATTATTAGAATATTGGAAATAAACGAATTATTATTATTATTATGAAAACGACAATGGAGTGGTCGAATAAGAAGTATTGGAGTTTTTAGATCATCCACCACCATATTTTTTTTGGTTTCTTCTTTTTTATTAAATTGGATAAATGCATATAATAATTAATCAGTATCAACATCTGAAAATTCTGGTTTGAATACTTCTGGTGATCGAGGTAGACCAACAAAACCATATGACGAGTGTTCGGAAAATAAAAAGAAACGCAAAAATATGGATATGGTCCAGGAGTATGGAATGGGACATGTGCGTAACGCTTATGTGCAAGGTTTACGATCCATGGGTGAAATCGATTGTGAGTATTATCAGAAATACGGAAAATGAAGAGAAATAAGTAATTCTACAAAACATAATCAATCCAGATAATGCACTTTCCTTTACAAAAGAGGAGGCATTGAGTATGTATATTGAAACAGATTTTACCAAAGTCCAATATGCTTACATAAGAAAAAGGCTCGTTAATAAGAATTTAAGTTCCGTATTGCCTTCGTATCAAACATTAAGTGAAGCAAAAAAGGCTTGCTATCCGCCTCCATCCAGCATCACGGTGACAAATATAAACGCAAAAATCAATCTGCAAGATCTCTTAGATCATACCGTTTGCCGTATTAAAGATAAATTCAGGATCGACAAATTACAACCGTGTCAAGCTGTTAACTAAATGGGGGTGCGATCGATCCTCCGGGCAGAGTGAGTATAAACAAACTCTACCGGAAGAGAACGAACAAATATCAGATGCTAACTTGTTTATAGTGTCCCTTGTACCACTACGACTAGTAGACGAGGAAACTAATGCAGTTATATGGCATAACCCTACTTGCTCATCTGTTAGATATTGCAGACCAATTTCATTAGAATTTGCTAAAGAAACACCCGAAAAAACTACAGCGGTTGTCAGTGAAATTGAAGCCAAAATTAATCAATTGATTCCAACTCTTGTGTCAATAGACGATAAAGTCATCGAAGTTAAACATGAACTGTTTATGACCATGATTGATGGGAAGGTTGCTCAAGTGTTAACGAACACACCATCCAGTGCTTCGTGCACTGTTTGTGGGGCAACTCCCAGACAAATTAATAATCTTTCAAAAGTTTCAACGAGAGTAGAAAATGAAAATGCTTTTAAATACGGTTTGTCAACATTACACGCATGGATAAGATTTATGGAAATGATCCTCCATATTTCTTGCAATTTAGGTTTTGAGAAGTGGTCTGCAACAACTCCAGATAACAAGAAACTTAAAGAAGACAAGAAAAAACATGTCCAAAAACGTTTCCGAGAACTGCTTGGTTTGCACATTGATAAACCACGTCAAGGTTCCGGTAATAGTAATGACGGAAACACGGCGAGAAGGTTTTTCCAAAATTACCAATGCTCTGCAGAGATAACCGGAATTGATGAAGAACTAATCAAGAGATTATATGTAATTCTTCAAACTATGTCATCGGGGATGTCTATTAATCGCAGAAAAATTCGACCAGTATACATTGACAATCGCGCAATTATATGTAAGCGAATATAATTGGTATTACATGCCATCTTCAGTCCATAAAATACTTATACATGGTGCTAAAATAATAGAGCATTATGCAGTTTTGCCAATAGGACAATTATCCGAAGATGCCCAGGAAGCCCGAAATAAAGATTACAAGAAATATAGGTTACATCACGCTAAGAAGTGTTCCAGATCAGCAACAAACGAAGATGTTCTGCATATTTCGTTATATACATCTGGTCCTTATATATCTAGCTTAAATAGACCAAGTTTTCTAATATCCAAAGAATTGTTTGAAATAATAAGTGATGAGTAGGACAAGCGCTGATTTTTTTAAAATTATTATCATGTAACTGTTTCTATATTAATAATAATTTAGTTTAAAACTTATTTTAAGCAAAAATGTAACTTTTATTGTTATTTTTATATAAATGTATGCTTTTTTTTATGAAATTTTGTATAACTTTATTTTTGTCAATTTTTTACGAAATAAATATAATTCTTAAAATGATGATGTTTGATTTCTTATAAAGCCTAGGTATTCACAAATACGTGAAAAAAAATTCGAGAAGGAAAATCAGAAAACAAGAGTTATCCATTTTTGAGATGGAAAATACCGGTTGGTCCCATAGTGCGGCGTTGTAACCTAAACATAGCTAACACGACATTTTTAATGCCTTAGTTAGCGCGTAGATGGACATTTACATCAATGTTAACGTTAACGCAGGTGGAGCAGTAGCATAATAAGTTTCTCGCCCAAAAAAGTGACGCTGTAAATGCCGCCAAAAATCGTCAGCAAACTCTTTAAAAAAAAAACTCAGTCGCGTCCATTCCCTTCAGATAGCATTACCGTTCGGCTACGACCAATAGCGTTATGCGATGCGACGCACAATTTCTTTGTTCAATGAATAGAATAGAATTGAAATAGTTTATTAGCGTCATAAACTATAAAGCATACCATACATTGCGCTATTTCTATTACTGTTGACTCGAAACTTTCGTTGTATTAATATGATTTGGTTGCAATATAATCATTATTTTTGTGAACATCGACCGTTAGGTGTTCGTCAATTTGCGAATTACGTCATCGGCGCGGGTGCTGTCATTAGTTTTGTTCCAGGGTTGACAGGGTAAAACGATAAAAACGATAATCGGAGACTGATTTATTGGTCGGTGTAAATGAGACGTAATAAATTATATGTTGCAAGGTTGCAACGCACACGGCCTACAAAAAGTCGGTCACAAAATAGGCGATAAACCTCGGCGGAAAAAATTGGTCCGATTGTCGGTCCTACGAAAAGTCGGTCGTGGGCGGGCAGCGCAAACGGAAAAGTCACATCACGCGTCGCAAGACGCTCGTGCTCCTAAAGCCTGCCCCCCGACCGCCTAACTCTATTGCCATCGCTCTCTAGGCGGTAGGCCCCCTGGTCGAGACTTTAGTCGTATCCTATAAACCTTGTTTGAGGGTTTTTTGTAAAGCCGTGATCCGTGCTTCTCGTTTGGTGGTAAGAGCTTGATACTCCTAAATTCAACATTTTTTAAATGAGCAGCAGCATCAATGAAAAATATTATCAGTCTATCAGATATGAGAAGTAATTAATAAATAATTAACAAAATATAGTCTGAATGAGACTGAACGAGGACCATTGCTTCTTTATTATTACGGCTTCATGTAGCCGTTCATTCTTGTCATTCATTCATGAACTACCTAAGTTCA
Organism: Eudonia truncicolella; assembly: GCA_949315975.1. Taxonomy (NCBI): domain Eukaryota; kingdom Metazoa; phylum Arthropoda; class Insecta; order Lepidoptera; family Crambidae; genus Eudonia; species Eudonia truncicolella. The sequence continues at coordinate 13,388,881 of OX438835.1, read as the reverse complement.
AAAGTATGCAGAACATTGTTTTGTCTGCATACAGCAAGGGCTGTAAAGGAACAGAGTCTAAGCTTGGAATTAGACAAACGCAGTGTAGGGTGCCCTTCCCCGGGCGGGATCCAATCCGAACCCCTCGGAGAATCCAGTAGGGAACGGGGACACGCACTAGTGCGAGATGCAATTCTCCCAGAAAACCTTTGACGGTGTTTCGTTTCACACGGCTTGAGGAACCCTTTAAGTTTCTCGCCGCCCCCAAAAATGTCCGGTGTAGTTGAAGATGCCGCCTGAAGCAATCAGCAAATTCTCTCCATAAAAAAAACAAACCTGCTGCGGGCGCCTTGGACCGAATGGTTGAACGGTGAATGGACCGGGATGGTTAGCACTCTTTAGGGGAGGTTTACGTTCAGCAGTGGACGGCAATAGGCCAAAAGATGATGCTTGGAATAGGTATTCCATGTTTTGTACCCGTCATGTAAAATTAATTTCCAATTAAAGTAGAAACAAAACATGGATTAATTATTATAAGCTTATACGAAACAGTAACCCTGCTGTATCTCTATCTGCGATCGTGATTTCGATCCAAATTATTTGATACCATAACTACTGATTACCAATGTTATTAAGATAGCTTAAGCAGCAGCTAAGTAGAAGCAATTAATGTCAAACTTTTCTTGATTTGGTCGTGAAAGCCTTACCGAAGTTTAAATACAGTGATAAAAATCTTATTAAAGCTGAACAAAATGAATTGCAAAGTTTGTTGTGGGCGAAAGGTCGATTTTTCATTTCAACTGAAGATGTTTATTCTCGTTTTAAATATAATTCGAATCGTCAGTACCTAATACCCACTACCAGTTTTATCTAAGTTTCGAATCTTTGTTGAAATTCATTCTAAATTCTTATTTAAATTTCCTACTTTTCTTAATTTTTAGGGTGCCGTAACTCAAAAGGAAAAAACGGAACCCTTATAGGATCACTTTGTTGTCCGTCTGTCTGTCTGTCAGTCAAGACCCTTTACCTCGGGAACGCGTAGTGGTATCGAGTTGAAATTAAAACCATATACTCATGTCTGCGGTCCCGATTCGGTTCAAGCTGTGAAAAATCAAGTTTCTAAGTTAACGAAAAAAAGATACGGCCGTTTATGTCGCAAAAAACGACATATATTTGGACACTCTCATGGGAATCAAAATTCATAGGGTACTTGCCGTTGACCTAGAACTATAAAGTTTAGCAAGTAATATCGTCCTAAACACAAGTACAAAGTAAAATTTGAATACTATACATATTTGATTAAATTACAAAAAAACGGGATCTTTATTCAAGGAACGGGGGTCCAATTTTTGAAGTAAGTTAACCGTGTCATGTGGGATATCCTAGGAAAGGGCTTCATTTGCACAAGCTTAAACAGATTTTTAATTATTTTTATGATGTATAGTTTTCGATTTATGACGAAGAATGAAATGAAATATCTTTTCCCTCTTTTATATGTATAGGTACCTAATAACTTTGGTGTATGTAGTACCTTACAGTTTGCACTGTTATGCGTACCTACTTAGTCCTTTTCAACATACGAAAACAGGCACAATGGTAATATTTCTCGCCTGATTGTTTTAGGAGATTTCAATCCCCAAAATGCAATTGCATTATATTTTTCTTCTATAGGCATGTTACTCTAATTAGTACTAGCACTACAAAAACGAACACTATTATAGACAATGTTTTTTCCAACTATGATATACAATGCGATACTATGATACTATTCATTATTTTTTCAGTCACCACTTACACATCTGGTTTAAATTTGATATTTAAGTATAGCTTTGATTTTTTTTTATACTTAGCACGGCAAATGACTCCACATCACCTGATGTTAAGTGGAAATGGAGTCCAGACGCGAAGACAACTGGTGCAGAGTGAAAACAACGCAGCATCAGTTAACTTCACACAAGGTGCTTCTTAACGCCTCGTTGGAAGGACCCCATATTATAGGAAAGAGGGAAAACGTGTGCTGGTAGACTATTCCATCTTTAGGAGGTGCGACAAAGAAACGATTCACCAAATTTCTTTGTGCGCGATGGGATATGTGTGACAGTGAAGCGATGATTCCGGACAGCAGCACGTGTGCTGGAGGAAGGGAGAAGGTGGGATAAGGTCAAAGAGTTCTTCAGAGCACTCGCCATGATATAAGCGATAGAAGACGCTGAGTGACGCTATATCTCTACGCAATTGCAGGGGTTCGAGAGTATTAGTGACCTCTGCATTGCCGATAATGCGTACAGCGAGACGCTGCAATCTGTCTGTCTGTGATTAGGTTACCTAACTAATTTAGGTATGAACTGTTCCTATAATCACAATTTCACTTATATATACACAATAATATAAGTAATTGTAGGTTTTAGGAACTGAATTTCGGGAAAAGTTCGAGACAATCAATTCAATTCCTGAATTATACACATATAATATGTACCCATAAAGGGAATCGCCAATTTCGGCCTGGTTTGAACAAGTTGCTCAGTAAAAAGTATTGTTACGTATAAATATAATGAATTCGTTAATAATTATTGACGCAACACTCATCGCAGGAAAGTGTTCTGTAAAAAAAGTTGTAATAATAAGGTATCTCGCCGATTGCATGAACAAAGCACCGCCATTTTTTAGTTGCAGCCTTGCAGGCTCAATTTTGGGTTACCACATGAACGCTAATACGATAACATTCGTTTTATAAATGAATAATCGATTTCTGGTACTTGAATTAGAAAACTTTTTTTTTTAATTACCTACCAACACTGACAGAATCAGCTCATAAGCCGAAAAATATATTTTATTTATATCTTATTTAATAATAATCAACAAGGCAGGGAAGCAATTAATCAATATTGTTGCATTTGCCTGGTAGGCCGAAGAACGGTGGGTTGCTGTGCTCACGTTATGACAATAATGTGGTATTTAAGCTGGGCAAGGCATGAAAATAATATTACACCACCTGCCCAGTTTCTAGACAATATTTTGATAACATATGATTCTGAATAAAACCATTATATGAAATAATGTTGTTTTATTTTATCCGCTAATATTACACTCCCTGATATATTAAGATTATTTTTTCTGAGCATTATTATGTTAAAACGAGTAAAAAAAAAGTGAAAAAAAACATAGGTCTCTCGACTTCGTTTGCGTGAACTCCTGTATCCCATGATAGTTTTAGCAACTTATAAACATTCGCGCGGGCATGCGCACAGCAACTTATTAAAGTTTAATCGCAACCGATTAAACCGATCTAGTGCTGAGGTTAAGCAAGTTTCCCAAAGGCTGGTTTTTGAATGGGTGACCAAAAATTTCGGAAGGCACGTAAAGCCGTTGGTCCCGGCTGCATTAGCAGTCGTTACGTTAAAAACCACCAATCCGCACTGGGCCCGCGTGGTGGTTTATGGCCCGTTCCCTATCCATCCATATGGATGGATCGTGCCCCAACAGTGGGGACATAAAATGAGCCGATGATGATGATGTGTAGGTAGAGACATGGACTAAAATTGTCTAAAATATAATGTTATTAGTCTATGGTAGAGGTAAGGTACATCGTTTCACCCGCCCGTGCATGTTATTAACAAAACAGCGTAGGTATTTTTTTTTTTTCATTAAAACAATTATTATCGGCACGATAAATTTATCAGTCAATGCAAACACTAATATTAAAAAGAGTTAAAAAGTTTATTGTTCGTCTGTATGCAGTTAAAAGTTTCAGAGAGATCAGTAATTAAAAAATTAATGTATTTCATTTCATTTAATTGGAACTAAAAAATAACTAAACTAATATTACGTAATGAACAGCATTTTTAATAAAAAATAGTTTTCTAAGTCGCTCAAGTCTGAAACTTTTAACTGCATACAGACGACTGTATGCAGTTAAAAGTTTCAGAGAGATCAGTAATTAAAAAATTAATGTATTTCATTTCATTTAATTGGAACTAAAAAATAACTAAACTAATATTACGTAATGAACAGCATTTTTAATAAAAAATAGTTTTCTAAGTCGCTCAAGTCGGGTTGTTACCCAGACGAAGTCGCAAGCTGGCCGCTAGTCATTTGTTAATTGGAATCTGAACCTTCAAAAGCTTTAATTAAAATAAAAGAATAAAATTCAAAACGAACGCGAATAATTACTGACCCCCGTCACCAGGCACATTGCCCAAACTCGCAAGTGATTACATTTATTGGGTGACGCCAAATTAATTTGGAACGAGAGCTTAATAGGAGTTTGATTCCATTGTGTTCATGGAAAACACTTCTGATTGTAATTAATTTGATTGTCAAGGAGGTTTTCAGCTTTTCGAGGTCACAGTCACAGCTGTGCGCAGGGTAAAGGTAGGCTTCATAAAAAAATAAAAACTTATTATTTTACTTAAGTAACTACTTTATTAGGACTTCTTGGCGGGAAAGTGAGTCATGTCTGCGGTTTTGTTTTATTTTCAAAAATTTGTGTTATGTCGAATATTAATGTGAAATAATGGTGGATTATTAACCGTTAAGTGTTCGTAAGTGTGCATGAGTGTTGGGAAATGAAACAAAATAGTGCAACTACTACTTTTCAAATTCTCTCAAGAAGTCCGCCTCGAGGAATTAGTAAAGCCCCACAGCTTTACTGAGATACTCGAGGGGTTGGGGGTATATCATCTCTCACTTCTCATTTTTATTATCATTCATCATCATTCATCATCATACTGACTGGAAGGAAGTATTCTATATTTATGTATTACTTGTAAGAAAAATTACTTTGACACTGGCTAAATGTGCTAATCGCGCGAAGCCATCAACTAAAAGAAAGAAAAGAACTACTTTATTATTATTTTTATACAGAAAAAATACATTACCGCCGGGGGATACGCAACGGTTATCTGGGAATCACCGTAAATATTTTTATTTTTACATTCACAACGCAATACGTTGTTACAAGATAAAATTTTACTAGAAAAAATCATCCAGTCTCAGGAAGCTCGAGTGGGAATCGAACCCACGACCCTTGCATTACCGGCTTTAACCGCTGAGCTGCCAACCCAAAAGACTTTAGAACTTTTCTAGTGGTAGCCAATCATTTGTGATTTACGCGGCAAGCCCAGCGGTATTACGTCACTGTGGAGTTGCACCTGCACGTAGGTATGTCAAAAACTATAATAGCAACAACCCTGAAAAGTGTTGAAAAAAAATCCACGAAAGGGATTTGAACCCGCAACCTTTAAGAAGAGAGAGAGAGAATGACAAGAGCACATCAAATCGGGCTATCTTAGCTCTATACGAGCAAAATTATCAATTAAGTATTTATCGATTTAATGGGTATTGTAGTTGCTTTGTTAACCAAAAATATTACAAATTGCATTTTGTGCGCAACAAAATTCGCGTAAAATTTAAAAAAAATATTTGACATAATATATGGGCATACACCCATATATTCTTAAAAAAAATATTTAATGTGCGCATTTCTATTTATTTTATAATCCATTAGCAAAATAGGCTTTTTTTGGTACCTGTTTTGTCACGGTTGACAAAAATAATAATAATTCAAGTTCCTAAAAACATGGTCGGATAAATTGCAAACGAGATTAGCTAGTACTCAGAACAGGAGAACGCTTTGGCATAAGTACTTACGTGCTTCTAGTGCCAGATCAAATTATTCCGCCAGTGATATGTGACATTCGAAAATACAAAATTATATGTGTATTGAGCGTAGGTAGTTACTCATTAAACACCCAAATTAGTATATGACAAACCCACGCTATGCATCGGAAAAACAGTTTGCCCGGAACCTGGTAATTGAATCCGGACCTACGAAAATCGGACCGAGCGTGTTGCCACTCGACCACCGAGGCGTTGCAATGTAAATGTGTAGTACTAATGACGTAATGACGCCGACACGCTGCAGGCACCATCCATCCTTTAACTGAGATCAAACTTAGCGTGCCTAAAGACGGCTCAGATGAACTGTATTGTCTACAGTCAATGCACATCATTTGTCCGGGCCGCAGTGCCGCGCAGGGCCGCAGTGCCGCAATGCCGCAGTGCAGCGCCGTGGGTCAGTATTATCATCATAACTTTAATAGTGAACTGGCCTAGTGGTAGGTATCTGCATAGAATCCGAATGAATGCAATGACGCACGTCTTGGTGTCTGACGCAGCGATCAAAGAAAGAAAGAAAGAAAGAAAGAAAGAAATAAAGAAAGAAATTTATTGACGATCACACAGACATAACAGAAAAAAAACAATGAATAAGAAAACATTTAAAAATAATAATAATAAAACTAATTAAAAAAAAATATATAACAATGAGTGTGTGTGAAGGCCAACTAGGACCCTGCCTGAGCTTTGTGACGTTGCGGTGCTGAGAAACAAACACCACCACAACGACGCTGGTATTCTGACAGGGCCTAGGGTAAGTGATTGTGGATTGTGAATTACTATCAACCCCCTTGTAAAGGTTGACTTGGATCAAAATTAGGGTGCCTAGAGACGGCTCAGATGGATCTTCCACAGACATTGACCGAAATTGTGCGCAATGTCGCAAATGGTGTTTGACGCTGCGGGCACCATCATCCCTGCTCTGCGTTTGTGACTGCGACTGCGTTTCGAACAAGAACTCAACACTCTATCTTCCACAGGCTATGCACTTAAAAAGTTAACATGTCGGAGATAATTTGTAATGAATGAATGACGCATACACCTTGCGGGCACCAACAACCCATAACTGTATCAAACTTTCTTTAAGCACAGTGCCTTCATCTCACCTGATGTTAAGTCAGTGGTGATAAGGCCAATGATAGTAGAGCACTTGACCCGGGTTCCTCAACTATTGAGGCACTGGGTATCTTATCTCTTCTGCCGGAACACAACAATGCAAAAAACATTGATGTTATGGCGACATATTTAGATAAGATGGTGGTAGGTAACTAACTAGCCAGGCGGACAAACGAGCTCTACCATCTACCAAACCGAGTAAAAAAAACATGTACCTCCCACTTAGAATCGAAACCGGGTTCCTGCGTCTGCGACCGGTAATCTTAACCACTAGATCACAGAGGCAAATAAGGCTATTTTCGTGGCTTAATTAATGTTTAGTTTTATTTTAGTAATCAAAATCAAAAAAAAAAAAAAAAACAAAAATATTTATTTACGTTCAAATATCATTTTACAACAGCAATGGCTTAAGAAAACTCATTTGTGAATTGAACTGTATCTTCCACAGGCTATGCACTTGACGTGTCCGGGTCCGTGCGCATGCGCAATGACGCATGTTGTGTCAGACGCGGCGGGCACCATCATCCCCCTCATAACGGTGGACTGCGCTTCGAGGCAGCTCGACACTGCGCCCTCCTCGCTGCCTGCCAGCACCACCACACTGCGCCTTGAGAGCAACAAGGTAACACGGTACGGATTTTGATGTCAGTTAGCATGATAGCATCATACTTTGCATGGGGTTTGAGTCGGTAAATCAATAACGTCTCAGTACTTTATTTTTGGAGAGAGTTTGCCTTTTGCTTCGAACGACTTTGCCAGCGTCTGTGGGGGAGGTGAGAAACTTAAAGGGTTCCTCAAGCCCACATGGCATCGAAACACCGTCACATGTTTACTAGAAGGAATGGCATTATGCACTATGCGTGTCCTTGTTCCGTACTAGATTATCCGAGGGGTCGGATCGGTTCGGGAGAGGAACAACCCGTGGGCGCCTCTCGGTGAGCTTGGGTTAATTGAGTCGTAGGGGGGAAGCGCCCAGGTACATGTTTGTACTTGGTATAGAGTTCGTGTGAACAGGCTAGTTGTCGTGTTTAATTCTACGAGTACGATGTGTAGGCCTAAGCGAGAGTGGATGTTTAGTGTATTATGTAAATGTGTAGTGGCATTTTGGGGATCGGGCGGTGCGGTGTCTCAATACTGTGTCGGTAGCCTGATTTAATCATAAGAACTTTTTAGGGGATAATTGTCATGAACGACACACGTGCACGTTTTAAAATAGCAGATTCGAGGGCCAGTTCTATTATTTTAAAATAACTTCAGTCCACGTCAGTCTTTTAACACTGCTAAGACGTTACACTCATAGAGGTTAATTAGCGCCAATACTTTTTTATTGTAAACAAGCTATTTATGACGAACCAAGCTATTATATGAAATGAAAAAATTGAGATAGGCTGTGAAGATGTCGATTAACCTAAGTATGGGTTAATCGACATGTTTACGGTTAGTCTACGAATCAATCGACAATAAATTGAAGCATTAATTGAATTTTACTTGTAATGGCCACTTAATGTATCTGAAGTTGTATGTTTTCTAAATTTTACATGGGCACTATACATTGGAATAAAACATCTATGTACTCGCGTTTATTTTACATAATTTAAATTAGCCTAACTTTCGTCCCTTCGCAGGGTCCGTAATTACACAGGGCGACTGATCTGGAGATATCCTCAAAATTAATTTGTAACTGACTACCGTCAAATTATTTTGGGTGGGTGAATTCCGGGTCACGCAATAAGAAAACACGGTTTATTTTATTATTTGTAATTTATGGTTTAAATACATAAATATATTATTGCTTCATTGATATTTTAACTTATAACGAGTTCTATTAGACATAAGGGTCGGATTTTAACATTATTTTAAACATTTTTTTATTTAATTTTTACAGTGTGAGTTTGTAGAGTTTTCGGTCGTTTTGACATATATAGTAAGATGTTTTTGTTTTGTTTATTTAATTTTAACGCAAATTTTGTTGCGAAACAAATTACAAAAACACAAATGTTGAAAAAATTTGCATGAGCAGAATTTGAATGTGCACCCTTCTGACATACCGGGTTTGGTGCTCTTCAACTTCAACACTATTTACTTTTTTACTTTGAAAGCCAAAGGCGCCAATTCAATATCATCATTGAGTGAGTGACTGAGTGAGTGAGTGAGACTGAGTTTCTTGCCGGTTCTTCTCAGTACAAGATCTGCCGCCCAGAGTAGACTTACAAACCGATGGCATAGTGACATTCACAAGAGCTACTTGTAGCCTAAACTGAATAAATGATTTTGAATTTTGAATTTTTTTGAATCAACTACCGTCATTAACATCTCTGGTATGTCAGAAGGGTGCAGGTTCAAATCCTGCTCGTGGAAATTTTTCAACATTTTTGTTTTTGTAATATATATAGAAAGTATAAGTATAAGCATTTATCCCTAAACACATAAATACTTAATCCTTATCATTGCAACATTGTATGAGACTTCCGTAGATTATATTTGTCAACGGTCGCGATCCCTCAAATTGTGACCAGTTTGAATGCATTGCAACAATGTAGTACAAAGAGACTACTTACAGTTTCCACCTATGACCCTTTTTCTGAGAATATCTAAATGACTTTGTTGGTCTAATCGAACAAAGACGCCTTTGTTCTCATAAAATATAATTATGAAAGCGTCCGCGTAATTGTGGAACGGTAGATCTGGTCAAGTCTTACCAAGTGATGTACATTTCGTCACCTTCCACCGTCTTAATATTTATTTGTTATTAAATAAAATAAAATAAAAAATAAAATTAAAATTTCTTACACTCACACCAATTATCTAGCCTAAGAGAAGTTTCGTTATGAAACTCGTTAAATGGTTACTAGACAACGGATAAACATACTTAAAATACATAAATACACACTTATTATACATAGAAAACACCCAGACCCGAGACAATTTAGAAATTAATTATAAACAATAATTTCTAAATTTTACTTTTTATTTTCAAGTGCTAATTGCTGCACTGAAGCTAAATTAAATATTTATAAAATTTATAAAATACAGTGAAAAAATTAAACGCCCACCCGACCCAGGCAGGAATCGAACTTGGGTCTTCCGCAATCAGGGCGGCTGCACTGACCGCTATGCTACCGGGAAGGCCGACGTAAGCGCTGAATATTGTCACTGCTTTTTAATTTTTGAGTGCTAATAGCGGCACAGTGCCATCTATCTAATCTATCTATCTATCTATCTATCTAACGGTCGTTACAACCGATGGCCATGCAGATTCACCTTTGCAGATGAAATACCACAAATTTGATAACTATTTAATTTAATATTTATATAATATATTAATTTAATATTTGGGTGGGCGTTTAATTTTTTCACTGTATTTTATAAATTTTATAAATATTTAATTTAGCTTCAGTGGAGCAATTAGCACTTGAAAATGAAAAGTAAAATTTACTATAACGTTGTGTTATCAAATTTGTGATATTTCATCTGCAAAGGTGAATCTGCATGGCCATCGGTTGCAACGACTGTTGGATAGACGGAACTGTGCCGCTATTAACACTCAAAAATTCAAAAGCAGTGACAAAATTCAGCGCTTACGTCAGCCTTCCCGGTAGCATAGCGGTCAGTGCAGCCGCCCGGATTGCGGAAGACCCAGCTTGAATTCCTGGCTGGGTCGGGTGGGCGTTTAATTTTTTCACTGTATTTTATAAATTTTATAAATATTTAATAATTTCTAAATTGACCCGACCGGGGATCGAACCCGGGACCTCAGAGATGGCGACACCATGAAAACCGGTGTACAAACCACTCGACCAAGGAGGTTGTCAATAATAACTAGTTACTACTCGTACTTGTGTTTTTCATTACAATAAAACAAGTTTATTATTATTTTAATAGTTATTGCTCAACTTGGGATATAACAGTATGTATTGTACCTATATGTTAATTTTTGAAAACTATTAGTGAAAGAAACTTAAACGGTAGGAAATCATGTCAAATATTAAACAAATTAGCTAGTGCCTAATAATATTATTAGTTATTTTACCGATTACCAAAAAACAACCGAAACAGAAATTATCTTAAAATTAACGTAAAACTCAAACCAACACATTATTAATTCGTATTCACAATATTATTTCGGGACGAGGGAGGCACAGACAAAAATACCTAAGCCCTACAAACAGATAAAAGCTTATTTTCTTTGTTTCTAAAAATATGAAAAGTAGGTATCGTGAAAAGTCGTGCACCAATGTTCGACAGGTACCAGTTATTTTTATTAATCACTAGCGGCCCGTCCCGGCTTCGCATGGGTTGACTTTTTTTTTAATTTAGCCTATGTTACCCAGCGCTAATGTAGCATTCTAATAGTGAAAGAATTTTGAAATCGGTCCAGTAGTTTTTATGTTTATTAGTTACATACATACATACATACATACATACAAAGATACAAAGGTTTCCTCTTTATAATATTAGTATAAATTAAAAATAAGGGTCAGCAAATAAGCAAGTGATTTTTTTACAATAGGAACAATTCAATAGAATAGAATAAATCACCTCCATAAAAACACCTAACTCTGCAAATAAAGTTTTGTAGTTGACAGATTAATACCCGTTTGCACTAAACTTATGAATCGCCTAAGTCTTGGCTTAACTACTACCAGCCCCCCGACCGCCTAACCGATTGCTTTGGCTACGTGTATAGTTTATGAAGTCATCTTGCCATTTCGTACCGCCTATGAAAGCAATATCGAAAGGATGCCTATACCTATTAGCTAAATGACAAGATGACGTCATCAACTATACACTTAGCCAAGGCAATCGGTTAGGCGGTTGGGCCCCAGGTCAATTTAACTCAGCACTTGGCTCGAAAACGTCGCTTACACTGAAGTGCCTAGTTAACTTGACCGGGTAATAGTTAACAAAGATTTAGGCGATTCAAAGTTTAGTGCAAACGGGTGTAAGTCTTCATATCTGTGTCCATGTAATATTGACCAAATAACTTAAGAGGCTTTTTGCACATTTCTGTTTCTCTTACAATATTTTTAAACTTTCTATATCAAGGAAATTAATTACAGACCAAATATCTTTAGATCTGTAGAGTTAATAGACACAAAAAATATATATTATTGACAAAAAGAGAATCTGTTCTTTTTTTTGAAATCGTATGCGTGGGCATAGACATCTTTTTATTTACACACTAGCGGCCCGGCCCGGCTTTGCACGGGTGTACTTTTATTTTAATATAGCCTGTGTTACTCAGCGTTCTAATGGTGATTATTTTTATTTATTCTCTTTATAATATTAGTACAGATAAACACATTTACAGAAGTGATAAAATTAACATAACAACAAATTTATGCGATTTAAGGACCACTCCACTCCGTAATGCTTTTCAAATTTTATAGAAAAACTTCTAAGTTCGTACAATATTCCGAAATGTACAAGGGCTTTTGATTAATACTATCTGCCATTTTTCTTTGGTGTGTATCTAACGACGGGGTCTGTGTGGCGGTTCCAATTAATCCATATAACGGCTTAGGCTCAACTTCACCATCCTCTGCTAGTTAGTTAAACATTGTTATATCTTAACGAACAGGGTAAATGGGTGTTCCACGATCCTCTTATGAGTGTTTATTTTGTTAATACTCGTAAAATGTTTATCTTTTCATCAAACCTAGTTTCAATTTTTAATATGGCTTTGCCATAGATGAACTTATATGATGGAAAGTGTTCTTGTATAAATAGGGCGAGCATTTTCCAATACTTGACTCTGTAAATGTGAAAAAAGAAATGCCCTTTTTGCGTTTCAGGTTTTTCTCAGTAAAAGGTCCCTTGGCCTGTAGACTTATTAACTGATGGCATAGTGACACTCATAAGACCAAATATTTTGTAGCTTCATCATCATCATCATCATCATCTTAGCCAAAAGACGTCCACTGCTGGACAAAGGCCTCCCCCAAGGATCTCCGCAACGCCCGGTTTTGTGCTGCTCGCATCCAGCGGCTTCCTGCGACCTTCACCAGATCGTCTGTCCAGATTGTTGGAGGCCTGACCGCACTGCGCCTGCTTGTAGGTTAAACTGAATAAACCATTTTGAATTTAAAGACTTGAACCGAGTCATTACTCGAAAGAAAAACAACAACTCACCGGATGAAATGAAGCGGACTGGAGAATCTTTAATAACCTTAACAGTTACTTAAGATTCTACCTTGAAAGTAACTTCAAAGATAACCTCTGATGTGCCCCTGATAGAACCAGGGGGCGCAGCAATGTCTGACGAATAAATATTAAGTTACAAAATATAATTAATACTTAAGTAAATAGGGTAGGAAGCAGCTTATTTAAATTTTACTGGAATATTCCAATTTCAATAGTTAAGTAAAAAAGATCTATCTATGTTATTTCTTGGCGATGAAAACAATTTTTCGGTATCGCGTACAAACTTCAAAGTGATGTACTTTTCAAACCAATGAGCTGATTCTAATGAAATTATACTAAAAATATAATAATAAATAATAATAGAAATAATCTACGCTTAAGGAAAAAACAGAGACCTACTAAGGCAAAAGGAAACGTTTGAAAAAAATCTGTGCGTTTCAAGTTTTTCATAGTAGACCTTAAATCGCACGAATTCAGTTAAATAAACGCTTGTTTTTAACATTGTCTAAGTACTATCTATCTAACCTATCTCTAACTATCCAACTATGAATTTGGCTCTGAATTTCTCTTAAAAAATTACACCACAAAGAAAACGAAAAACAACCTCCTAATCCTATTGGTGATTTCTTTCTTCGCGGAACGGTGGAAAAACAGTGGAAAAACAGTCTATACAATAAAAACCGGGCAAGTGCGTGTCGGGCCACGCGCAGTGTAGGGTTCCGTAGCCCATCTCAATAATGCGGACGAGGTTTTTATGAACATTTATTTAACGATGGCTCATATACTTAAATGTAGATACTACCGGTTTCACACACCTGACAACGTTATTTCAGTAGTTCCCAATGAGGAATTTGTACTGCGCCAAGTACATTTTATTGGTCATTGGTCGACTGTTACTCGTAAACTTGTAAAGCCTACTTAGCTGTGATAGTTTTCCTTTTAACTTCGTCATATATACAACTACCGTGTTTTTTTTCACGTATCCAAAAACAACCATTTGGCTGGCAGGGGGGGGGGGGGGGGGACACTTGACTCTAACAGACAGACAGACAGATCGTAAGATGTAGGTATTTCCATAGATTAAATAGAAAAGCAATATCTTACCACGAACTCTGAAGCTAGTAGGTAGAGACGCACATCAACCTACCTCAAACTGTTAAATTTCCTCAATAGGCTATGAACTTTATGTCAAGTTTGACAGTTTGGATAGATTGATTTGTACTATCTGTAATTACTCCCACTTAGCATTAAGCCCAACCCACACCTTTCGCAAAGGCCGGTCATCGGTTTGGTGACCAAATTTATAAGCTCGAGCTTCTCCGTGCTTCGGAAGGCACGACAAGCCGTTGATCTCGGTTGCATCAGCAGTCGTTAACAACCACCAATCCGCACTGGGCCCGTGTGGTGGTTTATACCCCTTTTTCCCTATACTTCCATAGGGAAGGCTCGTATCTCAGCAGTGGGTACATAAAATGAGCTGATGATGATTATTATTATGACAACAGATAGTAATGAGAACGTTTTAAGTCTCACCCAAACAGACGCGTGCTTCGGTCGCGGGCACGCTCGACGCACAAAATTAGGAGCCCCGTAAGCTTAACAACATTCCATGTTTCGCATTTGTATGAAGCTTACCTTCTGCACAGTCTTCTTATTTTGTGCTCGAGGTCTATAAGCGCGGACAGGCCGCGATCTACGGGCCCCGATCCGATCTGAACCCCTCGGAGAATCTAGTAGGGTACGGGGACACGCACTAGTGCGTGACGCCGTTTCCTCTAGAAAACCTCTGACGGTGCTTCGTTTCACACGGATTGAGGAACCCTTTCAGTTTCTTGCCGCCCCCAAAAAAGCCCGGTGAAGCTGAAAATAAAATTAAAGGAAAATAAAAAAGTAAAAAACAAATTTACTTAGCACAAAGTTATTTGTATTTTGATTTAATTAATCAGAAATGAAATGTTTTTGTTTTGTTTAAATATAATTTTAACGCAAATTTTGTTGCTAAACAAATTACAAAAAACACAAATGTTGAAAAAACTTCCACGAACAGGATTTGAACCTGCACCCTTCTGACATACCGGGTTAGGTGCTCTTCCAATTGAGCTATCGTGGTTCTTACCAGCCGCAGCCCGCCGTGGAAATTTTTTCAAAATTTGTGTTTTTTGTAATCAGAAATGATTAAATAAGTATACAAAAAACAGCTCTAAAAAGCATGAAATACTTAATATTGAAATCATATTATTAATTACCTAGATACGCATATCAGTTTTAAAGAAGGTCTATTGAAGTCGAAGAAGTCATTTATAACATGAATTTCTTGCTTTTGAGCTGTTTTTTGTTTACTTATTTAATCATTTCTGATTAATTAAATCAAAATACGAATTACTTTGTGCTAAGTAAATTTATTTTTAACTTTTTTTATTTTCCTTTTTGAAGTCGGTTTTTTTTTAATATTTTATTTTACGATTTTTAGTGATGGGTAGACCTAACAAGGGTGCTTCTCGGATGAGGAAACGACGGCCTAGTAGGTAGTGGTATTCCTATGTAAAACTTTAATCTTTATTAGGTATCATTTTTGTACGAACTGAACATTTTGGCATATTGAATCGTATAAGGTAACTGCTGTAAATCGGTAACGAATTCCCTCGACTGTCCATAGTCTCCATCATCTGACCTGTAATGGCACTTATATAACCCCGGGTGCAAAGTTCTCATCAATAATAATAATAATATACTCTGGAATTAGGTTTTTATGATGTTCCA
Organism: Eudonia truncicolella; assembly: GCA_949315975.1. Taxonomy (NCBI): domain Eukaryota; kingdom Metazoa; phylum Arthropoda; class Insecta; order Lepidoptera; family Crambidae; genus Eudonia; species Eudonia truncicolella. The sequence continues at coordinate 13,373,206 of OX438835.1, read as the reverse complement.
TTCCAGAGGACCATTCCAGAGGATGGGCAGCAGCGTCTCTCTGTAATTATTTCCACCTTACTGCGATCGCCAACCCGCCTGCCAAGCGTGGCGATTATGGCTAATTCCCCTCAAAATGATTTATCCTTGAGGAAGGTCTTTGTCCAACAGTGGACGTCTTTTTGGCTGAGATGATGATGATGATGATGAGGTCAAAAACGTTTCTAGGTTGGTGTTTGGTAGTTTATCGGCAAGGTTTTGATGGTACAACACAGTGGTACAAGTAAAAACTTCCTTTTCTTCTTGGCTTTCGTTTGTAAGGCTCGTCAACTGTAAGGCCAGAGTTTGTAAGTTGTACAGATTGTTTCAGCTTTACAATATCGTCCTTGGAGTCTGTACTGATTGTAACACCGCCATTCTTAGTCGTGCGTAGGCCTCTCACGTGCAGTTGCATCTGTTCAGGGCAAATATTTTTTGCACAAGGGACTTGGTGTCTTCACTTGACTTTAATTTGTCATTAAGGTAAATGGCCACTGAATTTAAATTTATCGGCTTAATAAAATTGTTACTAACTTTTTTGACCATGTCAGCAAAGGACGTTCCCGTGGCAGGTATTGACGTCTCCTCGATACTCAGCTTCAGGTCCTCAAGCTTCTGTGACAACTCAACTTGGTCTTGTAGAGTTTGAATAGATGAGTGGGCTCGGATAGTTCTATGTTTAAGATACTTACATTGCCATCTGCGATGTACCGTGACTCACTTTCCGGCATAGATTACTAATGCGTAATTTTTGGTCCGAGTTCAGTTTTCCCTCTGTTGCAATATCACTTCATTATGGCACTGCTCGATTGTGGACATCCAGAAATTTCTGGGGTTGATGTTACTTCTAGTACATGCTGCCATTGGGTGAGGTGTGACTGCGGATGGGGACGTAGGGGGCGGGGTGCGAGCGGTTCTGGCACTCCGGGTAAAGGGACTATCCGTTATTATTGTTTATAAGTTTTAATCACAACACATATTTCGCAAGTTCACTAAGCACACAAAAGTATGTCACAGTTTTCTTTGTTACCAGTAATTGGTCGAACGAGGTCAAAAGTTAGCAAATAATTATATATTTATTTTTATTGTTCAGCACGTCTGTTCTCAACGGAATACGCGAGTAACAGTAATAAATTAAGAAATTAATAGAAATTAATTAAGTCCAAACACAAGGTAGCTACTGTAAAACGTTGAGGAGTTCCCTGGACTGTCCTTCGTCTTCATCATCAAACTCCTAATGACAGTCATAACCCATCTAGGTGTTAAGTTCTCACCAATACCAATTAATCGAGCCCAAACACTAGGTAATTGCTGTAAATCGTTGAGGAGTTCCCTCGACTGTCTTTCAGCTCCATTATCAGATTGAATCCAGACCTTAAATAGTAGTGCTTTAAAATACTTAATGAAAAAAATTAACAAACGCACTAGTCGCCACTACGATTTTCGAAGGTTCCCCTGGATTTCTTCTGGGTTCCATCATCAGATCCTGACCTGATGACCATGAGATTACCTGGAAAGTACACCCTTTCAAGCAAAAAAAGAACTTGTCAAATCGGTTCAGGCGTCTTTGAGTAATCGGGTAACATACATAAAAAATAAAAAGATTCCGACGAATTTGAGAACCTCCTCCTGTTTTGAAGTCGGCTAATAAAAGGGCGGGCGGCACGCAGCGGTTAAGCTAGATTACTTACTACAAAATATAGTTCAAATAGCAACCAACACATAGACAATACAACCTCTAACGGTCACGAAATCTCAGAACAGCTGCGCTCGGATTGTTCCGAACTGTTCCGAGATCCGTGTTCGTGAGAAGGTCTACGTGTGCGTTACGTACTGCATGTCCGCGACCGCAGACCACCTCTGTTTTGGCGAGGCTTTATCCAGCGTACTCTCATTAATTTATGGCTCTAAGCTTCTAGGTATCGGGTTTGCTTTCACTGAACTCAATTATACGTCACCAAAATAAACAACGTTTACTTTAGGTTGAGTTTCAATACTTACAAATGATTTACCTAATTAGAATGGTGTTTTTCACTACCGGCGATATAGGTCATGATGATTTTTTTATTCAATGGCGCTTTTTATTGATTTATTAAAACACAGAAATGTTTATCACTATTAAAACAAAATAAAATAAAACAAAACAAAACAAAATAAAACAAAATGTTAGGCTTAACGCAATCAGATTAAATAGCCTGGTATCAGTAACAATCTCGGCGTGCATATAATTTGCCATTATGATCTTTAAGTTTAATAAAATCTATATAATTTACGATCTCAGGATACCGTGGTGTTTACGCGGATGACGGTCGCGCACGACGATTACGCGATTGACGATCTAATCGTATATGATTGTATTCTTAAATGTTAGATGTTACACCGACGAAATAAGTTGTCGGTCGCTGCAAAGAGCATAGGTAAGTTGGTTTTTCAATGAATCGTTACACCAAATACTTAAAGCTTCGATCTCTTCTTCTTCTTTAAATAAACTAGGCTAGTGGCATCATAGTGTTCGACAAAATTTTAAGTCGCAATATAACACAGATTTTAATTTCTTTCTTTGAGTTTTTTTTTCTTTAGTTGATGGCTTTGTGCGATTTGCACGTTTAGCCAGTGTCAAAGTAATTTTTCTTACAAGTAATACATAAATAAACAATATTTCCTTCCAGTATGATGGATGATGGATGATGAATGATAATAGAAATGAGAAGTGAGAAATGACATCGAGTATCTCAGTAAAGATGTGGGGCTTTACTAAGTCCTCACGCGGACTTCTTGAGAGAATTTGAAAAGTGACGTTGCACTGTTTTGTTTCATTTTCCAACACTCATGCACACTCATGAACACTTAACGGCTAATAATCCACCATTATTTCACATTAATATTCGACATAACACAAATTTTAGAAAATATAACAAAACCGTAGACATGACGCTTCACTTTCCCGCCAAGAAGTCCTTTCTTTGAGTTTCTTGCACCCATTCTTCTCCACAGCTTAAAAAAAAGACGTCTTGAATGGGTAGTAGGTAAAAAATGTATGGCCGATTCAAAAGCACTTTTCTTAAGTCTATTTAATTTTTTTTTAAATCTTTGACTTTGATTTTGACATTGAAATTTTATGGGATGACAGACTCTTGTGTGTGTTTATTATATTTATTTAATTGTTCTTGGTAAATTTTGCTTAAAAACACAAAATTATAATTTATTCCATACGAATTCTTCCGTGTATTGGCTACCTACGTGATATTGGCGGTATTGTGTTCGGCTGTAGACACAAAACATGCCATAAATAAAAGAAGAGGAAGAAGACGACAGCTAGGAAGGAGTTGGTTTTTATAAAATTGTTGCTAAATACTAAAATCAGTACTGGCCCCTATTTTTAATGATTAAAGGATAAAAAAATCGATCTCTGGTTCCTGTCAAACACTGAAGCTATTATTATTATTATTATTAAGGAAGGTGGTCACATCTATGTCTCTTGTCTTTTGTGAACATACTGAAAGTTGATATTATTTTTATTGTTTACACTTTTGTTGATAATTATTTTATTATTATTATTGTTTTTTAAATTGTTTATTTCATATTTTTTATTTTTATTTTTATATTTGTGATTATTCTCTTTAAATTAATTAATTGTATTAATATGTTTCTGGATTAGTGTAATTGGTGTATGTAACTGTGCTTATCAATTAAATAAATAAATAATGTAATACAATGTAGTGTCCCACTGCAGGGCAAAGGTCTCCCTACCCTCTTTCCATCGTGTTCTATCTTGAGCAACAAGTGACCAATGTTTTAGATGGGAGTCAAGGTCGTCCCGCCACCTACTTTTTAGTCTGCCGCGACACATTACTCTGTGGCCGCGACGTCTCGGTCGTGTTCGGTGTAGTAGGACCAATTCGGTAGTTACTTTGGCAATTACCTTATTATTATTATTAGCTAGTAGCAGTACCTATTTATTTATTGGCTAATAAGTCATCGTTGAATGGAGCACGACCCGTGGCTCTCATCCAGCTATTGCCAGCCACCTTGCGAAGATCGTCGCTTTACTCTGAGGTCGGAACCTTTTCAAATTGGGTGGCTAGCTGTTATTAGTTAAATAAGTATATTAAATCAAATTTAATGTTTAACAAATTAACTTTGTCACTCGCTAACTAATTTTGTCACTCGCTAACTAACTTACAACTTTCCACAACTCATAATTTGAAACCCGGTTTGCTGGAGCGTTGCGTTTCCAAACCTTTCAACTTTCAGCAACAAAGTTCAATTGAGGAAATTAAGATTTAGTTCTTTAAAGAAAGATGTAGAAGATTCGAGCAACACCTTAATTAAACTGCCTGTTACCGCCACCATCAAAACAATTAGATTGAGCTCGGGAGGCGCCTTTGAATCACACCGGCCGGCGGCGGCGATCTCGAAATGAAAAGTGACATGAAATATAATTATTTTTGCATTATTAAAACACAAAATGTTGAAAAAATTTCCACGAACTTTATTTATTTAGAACCACGATAGCTCAATTGGAAGAGCACCTGACCCGGTATGTCAGAAGGGTGCAGGTTCAAATCCTGTTCGTGGAAATTTTTTCAACATTAATTGTGTTTTTGTAATTTGTTTCGCAACAAAATTTGCGTTAAAATTATATAAACAAAACAAAACCATTTTATTTTTGCATTATTTACAGTTTGAATATTTAGATACATACCTACCGTCCGAGAATTTGTTAGACAATCGGTGCCAAAAATAAGTTTCTAGTGATTTTGAATGAGAAAATAGAAGCACTAGTAATTGATATCAGGTTGCCTAGTGTGAGTTTTGTTTACCAACCGTATTCATTCGATTACGTTTACGAAAACGAAAATTAGTACCTATGGCATTGAAGCAGCGCCTCCTGGCGACATACGAGAAGAGTTAACATTTAGAGTTAAAATTGTGCCATCTTCGTTAACGTTTTCTCAAATGAATTAGAATAGTAAATCGAACTCGCATTAGGCACTCAAACTTGGTCTTTAAGACAATTCTACAACAACAATAACTTTAATTTGACCAACACCAACGTCTCCCTGTGACCACGGATCCTGCAAAGGGTTCGAAACGTCAGGATAAACATAACAATCTAATTATTGTGTAAAATAAACGCGAGTAGATGCGTAAAAGTGGTTTCATTTGAACTTTAATTTTTTTGTTATTTGCTACTTGAGACCTGATAGATTACGACATTTGACCTAACCCATTGTAAGTTTGGGTTGAAATTACTACTAATGAATCATTTTTTAAGGAGTTGTTGAACCAGCCTACAAAGCCACGGTCTCCAGATCGAATTCCGAATCAACCGCAAAGTACACACGCCTGCACATCAACCTACCACAAACTGTAAAATTTCTTTAATAGACTTTGAACTTTACGCCTTAATATTATGGTTAAAAATGTATTGAATAAATTTGACATTTTTGGATAGGTTGAAGTGCAGGCGTTTGTACCTACAGATTGTACAGTTTTTTTATATAACTTTCAACTTGTAATTGTTCATTGTTTTTAATTCTTGTTCCAACTGTCTAGGGTTCAATATTTCTTGGCAACAAAGGAACCTAATGAAGTTGATGATATTTTATATTATGTTGGTACTAGATAAATGGTGTTTTTATGATAAATATTTATTATTTATGATTATTATTTTAAATAGTTTTAGACTGTTTGTGTTTGAATCTTGACATATACCTAGTCAGCCTAGGCCGGCATAGCTTTATTTTGAATAATATTATGGGTAATTTTATATACCTAGTTAACCGTCAAGTCGTGCAGTTAGGATTTTGACGACTGATGAGGACTTTTGCTAGGCTGTAGCAACTAATAAGCAACTTGGTCGATATTTCAATATATATATTTAAAATAAAACTTATTTTATTTACAGATATAGGCTTATGGTCTATACTGCTTGGAAGGCGGTGACGAATAGAATGCTTGTTCTAGCCTCCAGCAGCTCTATTTATATTAAGATTTCTCTACGTGCTCTCCACAAAGGACCACGATTTTGCGGTCATAACCATGAGTTTATCTTAAACTTTCTTGTTACTAATAACTACTAATTTGTTTCAGGTCGTAAAACATGTGTTAATCTGACAAGTTTTACGACTCAAAGCGTGACAAAGATAATAATATTTAAATACAGAGAAAATAAGTTATTGGAGAACTGTTCAAGGTCATGGGAGCAACTTTATCTGGTGCATTCCTTAACTACCTACGTATATATACGTATACCAACAATTATATATACATGATTTGGTTGTCAAGATGATGAATTAACCTAGACGCCACGGAACGTTTTATTTGATCTTTGGTAATAAAGTCTAACTACTCAAATTATCATTAAATTATATTCTTACGTGCAACACAAAATTTTCAATTGGCAGCTAAGTCGTAATAGATATAATAATAATGATTGAACATTTATTATATTACAGACAGAATTGCTTGTTGGTAATTGAAAAATAAACAATCAAACCAATCACAACAAAACACCAAATACAAAAAACATCACTCACGTTCCATACAAAGCTGAGCTTAGCGTTCAAAGTGCCGGCTTACGGCAGATAAGTTTTTTTTCGCACATTATTTTTATTAATAAAAATGGTTGCTGTCGGCATGCATCATCGAATCGAAAACATCGAAAACAACACAGACCTAGAGTGTAAAACATCAAATTCAGACATAGGTAGGTGCTACATGTAATAATTCGGTTCAATTGAATAATGAAACGAATTGTTACTAAAAAACCGGACAAGTGCGAGTCGGACTCGCCCACCGAGGGTTCCGTACAAATTTATGGGTACATATTATTTAGTTCAGGAATCGAGTCTCGAACTTTTCCCGAATGTTAGGTACTACATTACACCAAAGTTATTCGGTACCTATAAAGGGAAAGTTATTTATTTTTCATTCTTCGTAATAAATCGAAAACTATACATCATAAAAATAATCAAAAATATGTTTAAGCTTGTGTGAATGAAGCTCTTTCATACGATACCCCACATGACACGGTTAACTTACTTCAAAATTTGGACCCCTGTTCCTTGCATAAAGACCCTGTTTTTTTTGTGATTTAATTAAATATGTATAGTGTTTCGACTTTTCCCTGTATTTGTAGTATAAGATGATTACTTGCCAAACTTCATAGTTCAACGGCAAGTACCCTATGAATTTTGATTCCTTTGAAAGTGTCGAAATATACGTTTTTTGCGACATAGACGACCGTATCAAAATTTTTCGTTAACTTAGAAGTTTGATTTTTTCACAGCTTCAAGGGACCGCAAACCTGAGTATATGATTTTAATTTCATCTAGATACCTCCCAAGAAAAAGGGTCTTGACAGACAGACAGACAGACGGACAACAAAGTGATCCTATAAGGGTTCCGTTTTTTCCTTTTGAGGTACGGAACCCTAAAAAACGATAAATCCAGTAACTAACGTTAACCAGCTTTGTGATCTAGTGGTAACACCACACGGGCTTCCATCCAGAAGTCCCAGATTCAATTTACTGAGTTGAAAATTCAATAATTGTTATTTAGTACTTTAAGTCTGTCTCTTTAGTTAGTTTCAATTCACTCATTTAAGTAACTTTTGGATTTCTGCCCTACAGATTAACACAATAAGATCGATAGTGCAAAATCCTCAGTACAAGAAGCTAGCAGACTTGCATCTGGACAACAACAGCATATCTGCCGTGAAAGAGCTGGAGGGTTCTGAGTGGTTCTCCACTTTCCGAGTACTGAGCCTCAGAGGGAACATGTTGAAGCAGGTAGGTAAACTTTTTTAATTGTTGTTTTTTTAAAGGGTCAGCCAGCGTTGGACCGACGACACACTGAGTAGCGACATAATTTTGTGTATGCTGATTGAAATGTTTCGCTCAGGGTGTATTAATGTAATTCTTTACTTGATAATAACATAATAATAGGGGTTAAAGTATGAAATTGCCGTTTTATTGTATTAGGTACTTCGAATTGACATAGAACCTTCATGGTTTGAGATTATTGAGTGAAACTTTTTTCACATGGTACCTATGAAGTTCTTCTTTTAAAAATGTGCAACATTCGATTATCGACTTTCAGTTGTTTTTTTATTCAGCTTAGACGAGAAAGATGGATACTTCGAAAATTAGAGTTATTTTTGAATACGAGTTCCGACGCGGAACTAACGCGGCACAAACAGCTCGCAATATCAATGTTGCGTTTGGAGAGGGGACTGCCAATGAACGCACCGTGCGATTTTGGTTTAAACGTGATGGAAACTTTGATTTGAAGAACGAACCACTTGGAAGACCGCCCACACAGGTGAATAACAATGAATTGAAAAATATGGTGGAAGCCGATCCGAGCCAAACTACCCAGGAATTAGCGGCATGGTTTAACGTTACCTTACCAACAATATTGACTCATTTGCGTCAAATCAATAAAATAAAAAATATGAGAAATGGGTGCCTCATGATTTGACTGATCTGCAGAAAGAAACGCGTGTTGAAACTTGTGTTGCCTTGTTGAATCGATACAGAAATGAAGGAATATTGGATCGAATTGTGACATGTGATGAAAAGTGGATTCTTTACGATAACCGTAAGCGAAAAATGCAATGGCTGACCCCAGAACGGATAGAATCGTTTAACTTAAAATTAATCCTCATCGCATCGTATGACGTGAACCCATTATAACACAAGCCTATATAGCATTTTGGGTTTACAGCTCAAAACAATACATAGTAAAGTAGTAGTAAATACCATATCTACTGTCCCACTGCTGGACAAAGGCCTCCATCATTGAAATCAAGTCAGTACAATAAAATGTTTTTGTTTTGTTTATATAATTTTAACGCAAATTTTAACCACGATTTTAACTCAATTGAAAGAGCACCTGACCTGATATGTTAGAAGGGTGGAAATTCTTTCAATATTTGTGTTTTTGTAATCAGTACAATAACTATAACAATAGCTATAGTTATTATTGTTATTATTGTGAGGTTTCGTGATAAAGCACATACACAATAACATTAAAATATTAGTTTTTGAAGCCTATTTGGTATACTGAAACACCGGTCGTGCTTTGAGCATGTTTTTTTTGTGTTTTCTTTCGCTATCAGCCGGCCGGCGTTCTTCTATCAATGTTTCAATGTTAGCTGAATTTTAATATGTACGTAAACAAAAAACCCACACACATCTCTTTTATTCTCTTACCTAGAACCTATCATATTATTTGGTTATTGTTAGTTGTAATCTTAGTATGACCCGCCTGACCATTGCTGACTTCCAAAGCACAGGTTAACCTAGCTTGGCGGACAGAGGAGAGATAAATCATGCTATCCTTACAATCCCAAAACAAATACCCTCTACGGGATGTTCTTGGTCTCCCTCCCCCTGCACCAAAAACAGCACCTATGGCATAGTTGCTGGCGTCAGTTTTTATACTAAATTGTTTAGTTGCATCTGCTTGAGCCAAAACTGGAGTGGTTGACAAGGCTTGACAAAGTGTCTGGAAAGCTTTCTTTTGTTCGTGTTCCCAAGCCCAAGAAACATTTTTCCTTGAATGGCGAGACAAAGGTTCAGAAATTTTAGCGAAATTGGGTACAAATCTTCGGTACCATGAGCACATTTGTAAGAATGACAATAAATGTTTTAAATTAGTAGGTGCTGGCATTTTGAGTATACAGCTGTTAGCAGCGCCTTAAATTGTTCGTCGGTGAGATTCATATCTCGCGTTTTTATTTCTTCGGAACTACGTCGCCTCGTGGTAGTTTGCCGTCCCAAACGCGTAACAATAAACTTAGGTATCTTCTTCCTCTCGTGTGAGTTATTATCGTTGGGCGCCAGTTTGTAGGGGGGTTACCGGGGGTAACGGGGTAGTAGGTGGAGAAAGAAGAAAGGAGTTTAAAGTTAAAGCCCAAACGGCGTATATTAGCAACGTAAGTTCGTTCGCGGTTTAAGTTACAAGATGTAAGTGAGGTGGGCACAATAACTATAGATAGTCCGAGAGTCCCAGTAATGTTATGGGAGCAATCGTACGTAGGTATAGACTATTGCGTATGTTACCCGAGACGTCCAAATGGTCCGTGTTAACGGATACAATTGTACAATATCGGATATTCCTACCTAAGAATGGATACAAATCATTTTTTTTTTTTTGGAGAGAGATTGCTGATTGCCGCTGCGGCATTTTCAGCTTCACCGGGCTTTTTGGGGGCGGCGAGGAACGTAAAGGGTCGCTCAAGCCGTGTGAAACGAATCATCTTCAGAGGTTATCTAGAGGGAACGGCATCGCGCACAAGTTCGCGTCCCCGTGCCCTACTAGATTCTCCGAAGATTGATTTGTATCCCGATCCGATCCGAACCCTTGAAGAAATAATGAGAATAAATAATAAGAGAGAATAATATGAGAATAATAATAATGAGAATAAGAAGAAATGAATAGTTATTGTGCCCACCTCACTTACATCTTGTAACTTAAACCGCGAACGAACTTACGTTGCTAATATACGCCGTTTGGGCTTTAACTTTAAACTCCTTTCTTCTTCTCCACCTACTACCCCGTTACCCCCGGTAACCCCCCTACAATATTTATATTGTGACGTCACATCAAAATAAACAAGTCAAAGCCCCGAGAGGTTTAGTAACCTCTATATACTTACATTTACGATTGCTGCTATTTGTTAATTGTTGTTATTGTTGTTTGCGCCTGACGCACATGACTTCACTAATATCAATATTTAATTTACAATTATTTAATTTACAATTTGGCGACCTCCTTGGTCGAGTGGTTTGTTCACCGGTTTTCATGTTGTCACCGTCTCTGAAGTCCCGGGTTCGATCCCCGGTCGGGTCAATTTAGAAATTATTGTTTTTCTAAATTGTCTCAGGTCTGGGTGTTTTCTATGTATAATAAGTATGTATTTAAGTATTTTAAGTATGTTTATCCGTTGTCTAGTAACCATTTAACGAGTTTCATAACGAAGCTTCTCTTGGGCTAGATAATTGGTGTGAGTGTAGGAAATTTTATTCATATAATTGCATGACAAATTATAGTTCATAATTATAACACAGTTACAACATATACAAGATCTAGTTATGGATATGGATACTCTTTGAATTTTTTATTTTGACCACCCCTTTCTGTTACACGTTGTATATTATACTTTCTTGCCCTTAGATTCCCGTGTACGCGTTCGACAAAGCTTTCCAGGTTAACAACAACATAATGCACGTGTTCCTGGGCCACAACCCCTGGCGGTGTGACTGCCACTTCATCCCACGCTTCCAGGGTCTGCTGCTGAAGTACAAGCGGGTCATACGGGACCTCACCGACATCAGGTGCTCCAAGTCGGACGATAAGAAGACGTCGCTTGTACAGGTACTTTACTTCGCCATGTATTATAGTTTTTACACGAGCGGCATCTGAACTCGCACCTTTTGATATACCAGCCCCCGACCGCCTAACCGATTGCTTTGGCTACGTGTATAGTTGTCATTTCGTACCGACTATAAAAACAATATCGAAAGCTATAGGCTAAAGCTTTCGATATATGCTTTTACCTATTAGCTAGATGACAAGATGATGTCATAAACTAAACACGTATTCAAAGCAATCCAGTTAGGCGGTCGGGCTCCAGCCCCCCGACCGCCTAACTCGGCAATCTGTGGTATTTTTCATCAGTTACACTTTATTAAATGATACTTTCTGAATGCAAATGCTTGACTTATTGCTGAAAATACCAAAATCGCTATAGGTATGCCTACAATATTTGAGGAGTTTCCTCAATACCTTAAGGATTCCATCATCAGAACTGGGGCCCGACCGCCTAACCGATTGTTTTGGGTACGTGTATAGTTTATGACGGCATCATGTCATCTAGCTAATAGGTATAGGCATATATCTATAGCTATAGCCTATAGCTTTCGATATGGCTTTCATAGGCGGTACGAAATGACAAGATGCCGTCATAAACTATACACGTAGCCAAAGCGATCGGTTAGGCGGTCGGGGGGCTGGACCAAATGGAACCACACGGGAAGCACCAGCTTTCAAATACAGAAAGAATCATCAAAATCGGTTCACCCAGTCGAAAGTTTTGAGGTAACTAACATAAAAAAAATACAGTCGAGTTGAGAACCTCCTCCTTTTTTTTGAAGTCGTTTATGACGTCTGATGCCATTTACGCGATACGCGTGTTATCGCGTGATTCTTCCTAATAAATTTGTATGAGCTGTGGAATAGCGGCCACAGCGCAACGGGTCGTGGAACTTATTTCGGCCACTAATGAAGGGACTTACGTTTCAAGTGGTTTTTGCTACTCAGTCAATAGTCAGTCAGTCTTGTTTGGCCATCTCATGAAATCCAGCTTTTCAGGTCGGCATTCAACGTGTTAAAAAAAACTCCACGCCCTGTGTTCGACACAGTTTTCGTCGCCAAAAAATAACTTTAATTTACATTTAATTTTTACGGCATGACAACTAGGAAGGAGGTAGTCATTATTCAATTGTTTCTAAAATCAGTTTTTGATACCTTTGACACTGCTGCCTGGGGATCCCCTATGTTGCCACTATTTAAGCTCTTTCAAATTAGGCGTTTCGTGTCGGACCGCTGCCGTGCGTTTTCATATTAAACGCCAGCCGCACGACAACCGCACGACTGTTTTAATTTGGAACGCAGTGCAAGTAGCGGTATGGCAGTATGGCAGTAGCGGTCCGACACGAAACGCCTAATTTGAAAGAGCCCTTGGTTATTGCAATTTTAATTATCCCAACTAACCGAAGTGTCCCTTGGCTTGACATATGAGTTAGACACTAGCTATTAACCCATTTAAAAAAAGAATACTATCATCAGAACTCTTTGAAGAGTAAATGATTGTAAGATTATTAAATTGTCTGACAAACAAAGTACTAAACTGCTCCGAAACTTTCGCTGCCGACTGTACCTTGTTGCTCCTGAAAGAGACGATTGTTTCTTTCTAATTCCTGATTACGAAGCTATCGGTAACAGTACCCTTTATAAATATCAAATATCAAAGAATGGTAATCGGCGTAATTGTTGCAACAGAAAACGTCTACGCGTAAAAATTCAAGTGCTGGCATCACCTTTTTATAAGTAAAGTTGTTGAAATATAAATGTGCTAACTTGGTATGAAAAAATATGAAGACCACTTGAAATGCTGACTATACTAGAATGTTTATTTCCCGTTTCAACACATGGCTGGCTGGTGTCAAATTCTTTAAGCGATTATTTTTTCACACCTCTTTTTTAGACATGTATTGTGAACCGTGTATGTATAGAGAATCTCTTTGTTGTGAACTAAATGATTGCTCATGCGCCTAGCCGAAGATTAGGATAGCTGTATACCATAATTGTGCGAGGCAGAGCTTTGAATACCGTTAAAAAAATTCTATCGATACTTCTGTCAAACAAATATACCTGTAAAAAAGTACCGGTATGCTTGGTATCGTTACCTGGGTGGCATTTTTACCGATAAATTAACTAACCGCTCTACTCGGATAGGCTAAAGCGTATTGGATAACGAAGAAAGTAGCGATACATTTCTAGATAACGTTACTTACATTACCGGTACCAAATAACCTCTTTATAAAAACGTTATCTACCGGTTCGTATAATGGGTATTCGGTACCGGTATCAAGCCCTGGTGCGAGGTTTAAGTTCAAACTCTTAGAGCATTAAACCAACTTCTAACTACATACCGTAGTACGCGGGGGAAAATCCACCAGTAAAATCATATCATTTCACAACGCTTGAGCGTGACAAGTAAAATAAAGTAATCCCATTGGTGAATTGTTTTCTCGCGCATCGCTTACCTTTCTCGCACAGCTTTGGTGGAAAGGCAGCTTTAGAATGAAGGCGGCCATCGATTTGTAATGTTAACATTGTTGACTTACAGATTGAACTTCCAAATTAGTTAACGTAAGCGAAAAATCAAACTATTTTTCTTTCTTCCAATTTCGGCCGCCATAGTTAGAAAAAAGTCTCTCCAAAACTTTTCATAAGTTTCTATAGGTACCTAATACTTAAATTATCACTTGTTTTTACTTAATCCCAGTAAACGGGGTGAGTACGCAGGGGCGAATGGAGACAACATTGAAACAGATTTTAACACTGAATTAATGTTATTTGTTGCCAATAAAATAAAAGTATACCTAATTAAATAAATACAATCTAGTTCATTTTGATAATTTTTATGTATGTATAAAACAAGCGTCTCCTTGCTATAATAACTTCTACATTTGGAATTGTTTTATTCCATCTAATTAAATTCTTAATGATCTTAGACCACTGATACGCCTGAAGAGAAATGTTTTTGTTCCATACTTACCCATCTCCTTTTATTGGCAAAAAGGTTGTATTCTTTTCGTTGTCACAAACATAAAAGGACTTAACGTTTCAAAAGGATCCGTCCTTATGCCCTGAGTTTCTCTAATTTACGTAAAATGGAAATGGTTATTCAATCCATTGATTAGGTACCTAGTATTTAATTCAATTCATATAATCATTTCGTATGATGACCAAGAGGGCGGCAATAATTTCAACCACAATTTATTTGTTTATTTAACATAAGGCACGAAAACAGAATGCAAAACACATTTCATACATAAACACATTTAAAGAAAACAGTTAAGATTGTAATCAATTTACATTCACAAATTCACAGCGCTCAGTCGTGGCTCAGTCAGATCAGTAACAACAAAAAGAGTTGAAAACAACAAAATAATACGAATTTAGCAAAGTGACTCTCCTCCGAGCTTCTGACGGAAGTCACGTAACTACGTTGGTCCCGGCTGCATTCACAGTCGTTAATATCTACTAATCCGCACTGGGCCCGCATGGTGGTTTATGGCCCGTTCTCCCATCCATCCATAGGGAAGGCTCGTGCATAAAATAAGCTGATGGTGATGATGATGATCTGCTGATGTTCTTAGCTCATAGTTCGTTTGACAATAATGTTTGCACGTGCCTGTAATATATTTCGTGTATGCTCATTCTAAAAATCTTTACGTTTTGTTGAGACTTCGATAATAAACCAATTTACCTTATATCTGTTTATGAAACCCTGTTCAACATGCTGGGGATCTTTTATAAAAGCCTTTGTACCAAAATCAAAACATAAAGGTATCCCACAATAACTTCAAAGATCAAAAATTTTCCGTTTGCTTGTCAAATCTATCTTTAATTTCGGAGAATGCTCTTGTTTTTTCATTTCCCATTCATCTCAGTCTCTCGATCACAAGCTAATGATTAGTTTAAAGAATTATTCTTTTATTTATAGACATGACGTTCGTCTAAATAATTGGTGGAAAGTATTTTATTAAACGTTTATATTATTTAAACATGATTTAAACTTAATTTATGCGATTTGAAACTTTTGATAGGTAGTGGATTTTAAATGGCATAAATTCAGTTAAATAAACGAGTCTTTTTAATGTTTTCTACGAATTATTTATATTTATGTAATTTTCTAAAGCATACAAAGTGTCTTTAAAATTATTTACTAGTTTAAAAAATCTAAACTTTGTTGTTTGTATATGATAGCGCAAGTATAAAAGCGCATTAACGACCGGCTTACATTCAAGGTGTCTAGTGCGAGTTTCATTCGCCATTCGATCACGTCAAAGAGATTTAATATAGTAGGTGAGGAAGTAAGTAAGTAGTTAAATGTATTTGATGACTGCACTATAGGGCGTATCACATCAAACTGGGCGACTTGTTACCACTTGGTAATAAGTTGTGGATTACAATTTCGATCTCTATGTACTTTTTATACTAAGTAGTTAAATGTCTGGATCACATTAACGAAAACGAGAATTTGTCTAATAATAATAATAATGATAAAGGGCCTGATTCAGAAGGCAGTTCTCCTCGATACGGCACGCATTGTGAGGAGGTTCCTGTCTCTGGAGCCCTAATCACCGGTAGCTTGGACCCTGGTCCAGATGCCGGCGGACCCCTATTTTTTTATATTTTTAAATGTTTTATTTATTTTGTTTAATATTTAAAAATGTAAATTTATATGAGAAAAAATAAATAAAGATAAATGCATTTATTTCTCATCACAAACTTACACAGCATAATAACATACATTAAACATTTATACGAGTTAAGTTTGTGTGAGACTGATGCCTGAGAAGGTATGAAAATACCTGTGATTTCAGGTCATCAGGCTCCCACTACCTCGAACCGCTTTGACACAAAACGATGGTGAGGGGTGAGTGGCATTATACAATTCAACATCATTAAACAACAAAAAACAAAATTAAACTTAAGATAAGTGTTAAATGTGTATGTGAGACGGTGAGGGTGTGTGTGTGTGTTGTGTGGCATCTCGTATGTCGCTAGGACGCGCTGCTTCAATGCCATACTAATTTTCGTTTTCGTAAACGTAATCGAATGAATACAGATAGTAAACAAAACCGATAAATAATTTATTTGTATTACAAAATAAATATTTGGTCAGCAGAATTATACAATCAGCCAGTGTAAGAAATCCTTACTGTTGGTTAGGTTAAGTTACATTTTTTTTTATCCCCCCATCTCGGCAAGAGTATTTTTGCTCTTCGATATCTGAGTGCAAAAGCCGTTTTTATCCGCTAGAGGATAAAGTAAATTGAATTTAGAATATCGTGTGCACTAAGTTTGAGAATTCAAAACATCATTAAACCTATTTACTTCTACCTCCATGGTGCCGAATTTATCATAAAACCTTTTTTAATTTGTTAAAAACTATGATTCGGAACCTTCTTGGTGTACTTTTTTTTATTTGCTTTGCGCGCGCCATTTTCTTTTCACGTCATATTGTTAAAACCTTAGGTTAAAAACAAGAAACTTGAAAACAAGTAAAAAACCTAAAATGAGTGATTCTAGCGACGAGGAAGTTTATTTGACGCCAACATTATAGGGTATTATACCCTTTTTCGAAAAGTGTTTTAAATGACTCCGTTTAACCGTGTAAATAACACCCATTACTTTCCATCAGGTGACCCGCCTGCTCGTTTGCCTCCGATCCGAACCCTTCGGAGAATCTAGTAGGGCACGGGGACGCGCACTTGTGCGCGATGCCGTCCCCTCTAGATAACCTCTGAAGGTGATTCGTTTCACACGGCTTGAGGGACCCTTTACGTTCCTCGCCGCCCCCAAAAAAGCCCGGAGAAGCTGAAAATGCCGCAGCGGCAATCAGCAATCTCTCTCAAAAAAAAAAACTCGTTTGCCTCCTTTTAATATTTAAAGTTTTTCGCCGCCTAATTATAATAGAGAATTTAATTGAAAATTTATAGGATGACAGCTAAAAAGTAGTTGGTCTGAATTTAATTGTTGGGTCCTCAGAGTTATAAGTAAAACTTTTGTTATTGTTCTGAGGTTGGGTCTCAGTTTTAGACAGTTTCTGTCTTGTACAAGCTTAAAGCGTATTCTCGTTTTAAGCAGAGTTACGAACAAAACCCTGCCTAAAAACTAGACACCGGCTAAATCATAGCGAGAGTCATCAAACAAGAAACGCTAAACTAAAAAATCAGTTAAACCGTAAAATTGTTGGTCCCGATTGCTGTCATAAGATAACATTCATTAAAACCCATCAACCAAGGATCGGGTCACATGCTTTTGTTGTGGCCCAGTTATGTGGGATTTTTGTAGACGATGATAATGATCCGGTTTATAATATATATAGGTATGTAGGTTGCCCCAATTATTAAACGTATTTGTTAAATAGAATGTAATTTATTATGGAAATAGCTTTAAACCATTTTAGCATTTCAAACAATCCAATTTGTCAGGGACTCATTTAATTTATTAGAAAATCTCGGCGTAGGTAATGAAGGCGCGTGAGTATTGGATTCCAGAAAAAAATAGTTAAAAAAGATAGATAGACAAAACTCTTTATTGCACACACACATAAAAGTAAAAACAAACAATGAAATTTTTATATCGGGGTGGGCTAAAGCGGTCTTATCGCTTAAAGCGATCTCTTCCAGACAACCTTTGAAGTATAGACTAGACTAGAGATAGAACTGAAAGGAAAATAAAAGGCAGTAGTGCACTAGTATAAAGCAAAATAATAATTTATAATTTATAATAAAAATAATTAAAGGATACATTTGAAGTAAAATAAGTTTATAGTCGAAAATTTAAAGTAAATTTCTCACCTTTTGCGAGACAATAAAAACCAAGGCTACTAGAAAAGTATTTTATTTATTAAAATACTATTTTCATTACTAATTATATATAATTGGCACAGTAAATAACAATAAAAAGTAAATTAAAAATTAAAATTTCAAGTATTTTTCCTTCGACTTCTCTGGTAGTAGGTTATTAACAATACCTAAGGCGTCTAATTTAATGGATTCCAGAGTTAAATCACTTTCGTCACTCGACATTTTCTTAATGTTTTATTCTATCTTCTTTTGCAGTTTTGTCTGATACTGATTGCACCGTATTGAAATACTCGCGGCTTTTGTTTTAAGTATTGATTTTTTTTCGTTCGGCTTGCCGTGGCGTGGCCAGCTCGATTTTCGAATAAGTTCGATTTTGACGAAATTAGACTTTATATGCATAACAATAAGAACTAAGAGAAGTGAGAATCACATTACTGCCCGGCGGGTTATAATGAAATTCAGTACAACATTACAAAATTGCAAAAGACAAGGGCTATAATGATTTACTTTGAGTAAGGTTTGCATGATATATAATGAGGCATTGTCGAGCAGGTCGTGTGAAAAGTAAATAAATTAATGTTGGCCGTAGATAGTGTTGATAGATGTGCGCGGGTGAGGGTTAGACAGACAGACTTCGACATCGTAATATGGTCTGTGATGGAAACGCACCGGGCCCGGTTTTACAGGGAGTGCGGATTCGATTCCCGCTCATGGAAATTTTATCAACACTTTTTCAAAATATTAACAGAGTTAATCAAACAGGCTCATTGCCTGGTTACCTTATTTCTTACTGCCGGAACACAACAATGCTACTTACTAATATTTCTGTTATTGTGACAGACTTATTAGACTCATTGAATGTGTAAGGTGGTAGGGCAGGTGGCCTTATAATTATCATGCTTTGATCAGCTAAACCGCTTGAAATCGGACCCGGGCCCTCTAGATCTAAACCCATGGTATAACTTAGTGGTTAAACCCCAGGTCATTGTGACCACAGGAGCGGTTAAAAGTTTGAAAAGAAATAAGACACAGTTCAGTAGTGTACAGGCCAAGGCCCTAACTACGATAGCTTGGGATAATTGTCCTGTAAAAGGCAAGTGGACTGTATAATAAGTGCTGGTGTATTTCGCAACAATGTAAAAATGCGGTGGACGGCGCGGGTGCGTCGCGTAGCTTCAAGCCTTCGTTCCCCCGCGCGCCTCTTCCGTGGCCGCGGAGCCGGTCCGTGCGGCCTTGTCTTGACGACTTATTTTTGGCTGCTCTTCCACAAGAGCTGTGCGAGGCAGCTAAGTGGTGCGCGAAGAACAAATCCACCAATAGGATTACTCCATTTATGTAGTATCGTAGTGGCTGTGTTCGACACAGTTTTCGTCGCCAAAGAAATAATATAGAATTTCATTAAAATTTCCCTACCTATTACTAAACTCTAGTCTAGGTGCCTTACAAATAAACAAAGAATAAGCTCCGAATAGTTATTTTGTGTTTTGTTCCTGACATGTAAACGTTTTTTCAAATTAAAGTCAAAGAGACAAAACACGGAATAACTATTCAAAGCTTATTCTTTGTTTATTTGTAAGACCCTAGTCATATTGGTGGATTGTTTCTCGCGCGCCGCTGAACTACTCGCACAGTTTTGGTGGAATAGTAGCCTAAATCTGATAATAGTTGGTAGTACTTATACTGTTTCTTCCAGATAAGCACAATGCCTCTGGGCAACGTGTGCAGCAGTGACATGGAGATGCCCATCAGCACCATCAACATCGTGAATATCGTGCTGCTAGCTCTGATCCTACTCGTCCTGGGAAGGTTCCTTTACGACTGGCGCAGTTTCAAGGCCACGGGGAAACTACCGTGGCTGTCCTCAATATTACCATAAGTGAAAAAATGTGATAGTAAATGATAATTCAAAATGTGGTCTCTTTCATTGAACTTTTCGACCGATCCGATCCGAACCCTTCGGAGAATCTAGTAGGGCACGGGGACGCGCACTTGTGCGCGATGCCGTTCCCTCTAGATAACCTCTGAAGGTGATTCGTTTCACACGGCTTGAGGGACCCTTTACGTTCCTCGCCGCCCCCAAAAAGCCCGGTGAAGCTGAAAATGCCGCAGCGGCAATCAGCAATCTCTCTCCAAAAAAAAAAATGAACTTTTCGTAATTGTTCCTGGTACAGAATAGTGACTAGTGTGAGTGTTATTCATTATTAGATCGCAATAAGGAAAATTTTATTTGTGTGGCATTGAAGGAACAGTGCCTCCTGTTGACAAACGAGGTACTAAATAAACAGTAACAATATAGCCATACAAATTTTCTTTTTTGTTTACCTACGCAATCGAATAGTGAGTAAAGCTGAAAATGTATTTTGTCAGAAAGTGATTTAGAATAGGAAATATGTAATATCAAATAGATTTAATTTGATAATATCAAACGGGTGGCGGCTAGCCGCAAACGCAACCGGAACATGCGTATAGAAACCGTCGTGGTTTGCGGATTGAACGAGCCATTTCCAAAGATGGACGTCGCGGAAGTCGCAGCTATTTATCATATTTACACGCGTTTTATAAAAAAAAAGAAACAGAGAAAAAGGTTCTGGGTGCATCCTTATTTGCAAGCCCAAGATGAGAGAGCATGTATTTAGAAATATTTTTTAAAAGCTTTTTGTCGTAAGTTTTTATCAGAATATACCGTGGATTTCGTATTCCAAGTTGCTGGCCTATTTTGAACTTCAATTATGAACCGTTCTGTATCGAACTTCCATAGCTGAGAATTGGTTGGTACACGTACTCCGTTAACGGTGGGCAACCGCAAACTGAACCGACCTTTTTTTTTTTTTTTTTGGAGAGAGATTGCTGATTGCCGCTGCGGCATTTTCAGCTTCACCGGGCTTTGCTGAACCGACCGCGTGGTGCGTATAGCAACCGTCCGGCTGACCGTCAGTCGGGCCGCCGCGCCGCCGGCCGCCGGGGCCGCTGCGCTCTGAGCGACCGGAGCGGTGGGTCGGTAGCCCCATCACAGTGCGTATAAAAACTGTGTTTTTGTGCATATTTTAAATCGCGGCCAGCCGGACGGCTGTCCGTAATGCGGCTAGCCCTCAGTGCGTATGTTGAGTCGCACACTATCTATCAGAAACTGACATGCTAGTAGACAATGACTGAAATGAATGAACTTAAGCTGTATTAAAATTAAATTAAAGAGATGGCTTATAGATAAGGCGTTCTACAGTTTGACTGAATATTTCGGTACCAAAACAGCATAGTGGCTGTTTCTATGTAACATGTACCTACCCACTAAAAATTGCATGCCTGACTAGGGTAAATTGTTTGTTCCCAATTATGCTTAACACCTGCTATGTATTTACACAATTTTATGGCAATAAAAATTTATCTTATCTTATCTTATGACCATTATGTATGGGGGTAGCTTGTCTTTTCTATTTTCTCGCGGCCAGTAATGAGTGGCTGCATTTCGATTAGGATTTATTATATCTTGTAAAAATTGTAATGCACACATTGTTCTAAACTCAGTCTGTACCGAAATACAGGGGCCTAAACTTTTTCATTTACTGATTCTAGACATTTACAAAACAAAGCCGTTTTACATTACGGCGCGGCGGCGGCGGGTCAACGTTCAGCCGGATTCGGCCGAATGCGGCTAGCATTGGTTTAATGCTCTAAGCGGCTAGCCGTAATGTATGTGTATTTGTGTAGCGATTCGAGGGCAGCGCTGGAGACGATCGCCAACCATCACTCTCTCCACCCCGCGAAGAACCTGCGAGGGGCCTTCACCCAGGACAAAGCTGTATCTTTGTTCTGGATCAAGGCGCACGCGGGACTTCTTATCTATAATCAATATATATTGTTTTACGTTGACCACGCGCCGCCGCCGCCGCCGCCGCGCCCGCCGCCCGGCCCGGGGTGACACATAGCAGGTAAAAAATAGACAAAGAAAACGATCACAAAATAGTCAAAGTGTACATTTTTAATTTAAATACTTATTTAAATTATTATTTATTGTATAAACACATTCATAATGTTAGTAATATACACTTATTTAAGTTACAATAAATATACATAAAATATAATATACAAAATAAGTAACCAGCAAAATAGCATTTTTTTTTAGGTTTAGGCTTCTTACCTCACTCAGTTCAGAGACTGAGTTTAGGGCAAAGTACCCATAACAAGCTTTATTCAATTTATTATATCCTAATCGAAATTCTATGTTTTATATAATTGGCTGCGAAAAAAATTAAAAGCAAGCTTTTTTTGCAAGCGCTTTTAAAAGCATCTTCACACAACTTGAAGGTTAAAAATTAGACACTTTTACAGTGCAAAAAAAAACATAACAGTCATTTAAATACTTTACAGTTTATATAAGCCCAAGTCCGTATCGACCATACATTTCTCAATGGAATAAAACAGTCCTCAATAAGGAAGGCTGTTTCGCTTCTATGCAGTTCTGCTAAAACCACAGAGACAGTTAAAAATACACCATATCGTCACATAAGTACGTATTTCAGCGCCAAGTAATCGTTCATAGTAATTAGTAATACTGTATTCCGGTATAAGGAAATGCAGTTCACCCGTAATCCTCAAAATAAAATACGAAATCTAAGCATAAAACAATTACAGTTCCAACAAACAGTAAATTAGTCAACATAAGGTTCATAGAATATCCCCTCTTCTCTTGAATCCCCATCAACGCTACAAGGCCTTTTTTTTAAAGATATTTTACGGGTAAGCACAGTGCCTTGATCTCGCCTGATGGTAAGTGATAATAAGGCCAATGATGGTAGCTCACTTTACCCGGGATCCTCACTAGTGAGGCCACTGGCTATCATATCTCTAGCTGCCGGAACACAACAATGCTACAAAGATTGATGTTATTGCGACATATTTAGATAAGATGGTGATAGCTAGCCAAGCGGACAAACAAGGCCTACCACCAACCAAACCGAGTACACAAACATGTACGCCCCGCTGGGAATCGAACCCGGGACCTCGGGATCTAAACCGGTGGTCTTAACCACAGAGGCGGTTAAGGCCTGGACGGGGAGGTGAGAATAGGGGGGGGGGGGGGAGAGCTACACATAACTACCACGTCTCTCCCCGGACGTGGTAATACCTACCTACCTACCTACTGTTTCATAAGTCTTTTAAAATTGCACATAAGTACTACACCATTGAGTGTTAACAGATTCCGTAAATCTTAGATAAGGCGATAATTAAATTAGTTTGTTTTTTATTACTATAATCAAAATGTCATGATTATCTAGCGACTATCACCCACAGATTTTTATTAATTATCAATTTTATCTATTAATGATTTTATTAATGGAGGAGTAGGAAACATTTGCGATATTTTTTTATCTACCTATACCTAACTATTATTCATTGTTGGGAGATAACAGTTTTTCGGAAATCATTAATAGTCATAATTTTACGGATAACGGAGATAGATACAATGATAAAAAAAATAGTGTACGATAGATAACATTCACCGGAAATTACAAAAATTTCGTGAAAGTAATAACAGGCATCCGCCAGAGAGATAATTACGAGACTTTTAAGTAATTTTCAAGCTACCAAACTGAGCACAGTAATAATTTTAACTTTGGAGTGCAAAACAGGGGGTTTAATTGACCAATAAGTATCAGAAGCTGTTAAATACTCTTAAGACATATCTTCTCAGGAAAACCAAGTGGCTTCATTACAGTGATGTTAAATTTTCTCACAACTTTTGTTTCGCTATTATTAACGTGAATTAACTTGCATGAGTGTTAGCAAATAAAAAGTGCAAGATCTCAATAAAACTCAAGGGAATCGAGGAAATAACTTATTATTTATTATTGCGTATTGCACATATATAAATAACTTATTATTTATATATGCGTTGCAGCACTAAATGGGGCGGCTCGTACCTCGTACGGCGTAATACCACCCTCTCACAGAATATCGCCGTGAAACAATGACACTCGTTGCTGTTGTGTTTCGTCTGGTGAGTGAAAGTACCGGAGGTCCATCTCTCACCTCTCCCCCCTCCCAATTCCTACTCCCTCCTCAAAGTCCAACTCCTTCCTCACGCATCTGCGATTACTTTGGTTTTGCGGGGGTGTCCATGGGCGGCGGTGATTACTTTCCATCAGATGACCCGCCTGCTCGTTTGCCTCCCCGATCCGATCCGAACCCTTCGGAGAATCTAGTAGGGCACGGGGACACGCACTAGTGCGCGATGCCATTCCCTCTAGAAAACCTCCGAAGGTGATTCGTTTCACACGGCTTGAGGAACCCTTTACGTTCCTCGCCGCCCCCAAAAAAGCCCGGTGAAGCTGAAAATGCCTCTCTCAAAAAAAAATTAAAATCTCTCTCATAAAAAAAAGCTCGTTTGCCTCCTTTTAACATAAAAAAACTATAATTTATTGATCATCCATCAGTCATCATTATCATCTATTACCATAAAATTATTATAATTTAACTGAAGACTAGGCTGTATTGGCAAACACCCTTTGCTCTCTGTAACGTGTAAAGTATGAAATGCCATGTTTGACATTGATATATTTGGATTATGACAGACAAGCAGCACCACAGCAAGCAGCTGCGCTGCGGGCAGTGAAAGAAATTAAATAATTTCGTTTCGATTTGGTTTATTTATTGTGTTAAATTCTTCATAACTGCTACACTAAAACTATCATTAATCTTTAATGTAAAACTATTAAAAACCATTACGGCAAGATGATTTTGGATAAAGTAATGCGTCAGGTCTGCAATTGACCGAAGATGTTATTAATTTGTGACGCTTTCACGCCTATTAATTTATGTTTTGTTTTGTTGAATGGAATTATTGTCTATAAAATGTGGTATGCTGCCTTAATCAGATTTATACGAAGACGGCTCGTCTTAGGAATCATATTTGCATCTTCGTTGACTTACTGCATAGTTAGTTTCCTGAGAGAGGTTAGTTACACAATTGTTATTTTTAATCTTACACAAACATACTGCTCGAGACAGTCAATGCCAAGATTGTAAAAACTGTAAACAAGATGTTTTCTGTCGCTTTTCAGGGCAACAGTAGAAATATGATGTACCAGGAGGTTATCATTGAAAGAAAGCCATTTGTGTGGCGCACACTTCAAGAACACAAAGACTCAAACGATAGCACATGTAGAAACTCTTTGCAAGGAAAATTATTCTTAGTTGATGACAAAGGTAAGCAATTTGTTGATATGCCCTAGTCCTGCAAATTAAGTACATAGTTTAGATCCTAAACTAATTTATAAAAATTGTCCTTAATTGGTTAAAGCCGAAAAATAAAAATCTAATTATTTAGAAGCATTACTTGGCCAAAAATGATAGATTTATGATTATGAGTAAACAAACTGTTTAATGGTCACCCAATTATAATAACAACTTGTTGGCTGAGTTGTTCATAATAATATTAATTTGAATTTTAATGCGCTATAAAGGTAAAGCTGCCATCTCTGAAATCTGTCAACCAGGACATGCAAAAACCCCGGATTTTGGAGCTTAAAACCCAGACATACAAACAGAGTTTTTTACTACAAAAAAATATAGTCTTTTTTTAGTTTCAATTGTTATAAATCAAGTTTTTATTAATTTTCAATATTTTCATACACTCTTCTTCAGTGAAGTTACCATTCCAGCGCCATGCTCCCATTGTGATAATTATTATTTCGTACATTCACTCTTAACAAAAAGCACTTACATTTTGTATACCTTTAAAATCTTTAAACAAAACAAAATCTTCTAAAAGTTTTATTTAAAAAATAACTAGCATGTTCCTGGTACTCAGTCAAGTCAGTTATTCTTTCATACATTCATTAAAAAAATCTTAAAAACTTGATAGCAATCTTTACTTTTTTATCTTTAAATTAACAAATATTTAAAGATAAAAAAAGTACTCTAAAGATAAAGTCTCTTTTTAACAAAGCAGCAGCAATTAGCAGTCCTATATTTTTTTAAACCTAAACTTTTATTTAACCTTAGCTTATTGTCTGTTTAGGTTATTGGTACTAATTAGTCTTTCCAATAGCCCTTATATTATTTTCCTTGCTTAAAAGCAATTTATGAAAATCAACACAATTACCAACTGACGATGCTAAAAACTGCAGAACGAAGGCAAAACTGTCATGACCAGGTCCAATGTTATGGGAGAGAAACAACTTTTACGGATCTATCAGATCGGTAATGTGTAAAATAAACGTGAGTAGATCCGTAAAAGTTGATTCATTTCAATGTGTAGTGTTTGCGTAAACTTAAGAAAACAATATGTTATGGGAGAGCTAAGTTAACCCGGCACTATACCAAAGATATCCCGGACATCAGCCTGAATGAGATTAGTATGGCTCTCAAACAGCTCAAAAACGGCAGGGCACCAGGTGCGGAATTACGGCCGAGCTTCTGAAAGCAGGCGGGAGACCGTCGTACTAGGGGGCAGAACGCCAGAGACGAGGCACGAAGGTGTGGTGGTACTGTTCTTCAAAAGGGGCGACAAAACCCTGCTGAAGAACTACAGGCCCATCTCACTTCTAAGTCACGTCTATAAGCTGTTTTCGAGAGTCGTCTCGTCACGAATCGTCTCGCACGCAGGTTTGATGACTTCCAGTCTATCGAACAAGCCGGTTTCCGAAAAGGCTTCTTGTCCATAGACCACATACATACGCTGCGGCAGGTTATACAGAAGACCGAAGAGTATAACCAGCCTCTTTGCTTAGCGTGTGCGGACTATGAAAAAGCCTTCGATTCGATTGAAACATGGGCCGTGCTACAGTCTCTCCAGCGGTGCCAAATTGACTACCGGTACATCGAAGTGTTGAAGTGTTTGTATGAAAGCGCCACTATGTCAGTCCGTCTTCAGGACCAGAGCTCGAAACCTATCTAGTTGTAGCGAGGAGTGAGACGTAGAGATGTGATATCTCCGAAACTGTTCACTGCTGCACTGGAAGATGTTTTCAAGCTTCTGGACTGGAAACGACGTCAACGTCAACGGCGTATACATCACTCACTTTCGATTTGCTGACAATATAGTGGTCATGGCTGAGACCCTGGAAGACCTCGGCACAATGCTCGGTGACCTCAACAAGTAGGTCTTAAAATGAACATGGAGAATACGAAAGTTTTGTCGAACTCACGTATCATATATACCCACTCATCTGAAGGTTGGCAACGCTGCCCTTGAAGTTGTGGACGATTATGTCTACCTGGGACAAACGGTCCAGCTAGGTAAGTCATACTTCAGCAAAGAGGTCAATCGTCGAATCCAATTAGGCTAGGAAGCGTTCGGTAAGCTACCAAATATCTTTTCGTCCGATATACCGCAGTGTCTCAAGACGAAAGTCTTTGACCAGTGTGTGTTGCCAGTGATGACATACTGGACTGAGACATGGTCGCTCACTATGGGCCTCATGAAAAGGCTCAAGGTCACTCAAAGAGCAATGGCTAGGGCTATGCTCGGGGTTTTTCTCAGAAATCAGGAGATCCGCAGAAGAACAAAGGTAACCGACATAGCCCGAAGAGTTGCTAAGCTCAAGTGGCAGTGGACAGGGCACATTGCTCGCAGGACTGATGGCCGCTGGGGCGGAATAGTCCATGAGTGGCGACCGCGTACCGGAAAGCGCAGTGTGGGCAGGCCTCCAACAAGGTAGACCGACGATCTGGTGAAGGTCGCGGGAAGCCGCTGGATGCGAGCAGCAGAAAACCGGTCGTTGTTGAGATCCTTGGGGGAGGCCTTTGTCCAGCAGTGGACGTCTTTTGGCTGAGATGATGAACACAATTATAGTCTTTAAAATTGTCAACGGCAGGAAACTTTCTTTAATTAGGTAATTTTAACTTTTTGTGATGGAAGTGTGAAGGTTTCTTATTTCAAGGGCAGAATTATCATTTTTGTCTAATTTCTCTATTTTTGAGTGAAGGATGAGTATCGGAAATAAATATGACTCCGAGAGAGGATTTTCAAAAAACTGTTTAAACAAAACGGTGGCCTTTCGAGGTTTTCAAAATAATCCTTTAAAAGCTGATAGAATGAGAAATTGACTTAACCAACGTGTCTTGGAATAATAGAGAAGCTGTTTGTTGTTAAATTCAAAATCAGCAGTGTGTGCGGGCGTGTCATCTGTATTCGCGAAGCGGCGCGGAGTGGCGCAACGCGTTAGCGGCGGTAATTTTTAAACTTTGAAACCCGGACTACAATTAAAACCCCGCCCGGACGCTCCCCGGACGTCTTCTAAACTAGAACAAATTCGGAGAAACCCGGACGGATGGCAGCCCTATATAAAGGCTATATATTACATCAACCCTTTAAAATCTAGCCAACTAGGTAATAATAAGACTATAATATGTATTTTTTTTGTTGATAACTAATTATTGCTTTGTCCTACTTCCAGGATATGTATGTCACAGGACAAACGTAATGAAAAATGGCTGCTGTGATCCAATATCTGACTCGTCTCAAAGGTACAACTGCGACTCATGCAACAACAAGCATTGCTGTGTGGTCTATGAGCATTGTGTTTCATGTTGTTTAGAACCTACCAAGGTATGATCTTAATATGATTCTTAGAATATACCTAATACACAATATTTCTAATACAAAATCTTATGTACACACGCCTGCACATCAACCTACCCCAAACTGTCAAATTTCCTCAATGCTGGACGGCCTAGCTTCAGCCTCGCGACGCATCGGTCTTGGCATGAATTTGGATAAAACCAAAGTCATGATCAATGGCCACATTGATCCAATACCGGTCATCTTACATGGTCACCTTCTTGAAATCGTTTCCGAATATACCTACCTTGGGCAGATTCTGCAATTAGGTAGCAACAATTTTGTAGCAGCTGGGCTGGGCAGCGTTTGGGAAACTACGTCGAGTCTTCTCGTCGTCCATACCGCAATGCTTGAAAACGAAAGTTTTTAATCAGTGCGTCCTACCCGTCATGACCTACGGAGCTGAGACGTGGACACTCACGGTAGGGCTGGTCCACCAGTTTAAAGTCGCTCAGCGAGCTATGGAAAGAGCTATGCTCGGAGTTTCTCTGAAGGATAGGATTCGTAACGAATACATCCGACAGAGAACCAAAGTCATCGACATAGCTCTAACAATTAGCAAGTTGAAGTGGCAGTGGGCCGGCCATATCTGGCGAAGAACCGACAACCGCTGGGGTAAACGTGTTCTTGAGTGGAGACCACGACTCGGTAAACGTAGTGTAGGACGCCCTCCGGCCAGGTGGGATGATGACCTGCGAAAGACTGCAGGCAGATGCTGGATGCGTCAAGCTGAGGACAGGGCGCTATGGCGCTCATTAGGGGAGGCCTATGTCCAGCAGTGGACTAAGATAGGCCGATGATGATGATGACATTATTAAATATATGTTTAACCTTTTGAACGCCAGAGCTCAAACAATCGGCGCCCTTCCCACGCCATGCCACAAATTCAGAGCAAATACCTACAAATAAAATAGGAATGCCAACGATGTTATCGATAAGTTGTCAATAACCGATTTAATCTCTGCTATTCGTCACATATTTTTGAAATAAAAAATATTTTTTTGATTTCGTATCATTTAACAGCAGTTACAAAATTCTATACAAAGTAAAAGTAGATATTAGAACTACAAACGAATAAATCAGGTAATAATAAGATACATCACTAATCTAATTTTTATTCATATTACACTCCCCGTTACAAATAATAATAGGATAGGAAATCACTAGCAGTCTCTCGTAGCGCTAATGACGTCACCGCTTGACGTGTCTTCCCGACTGTGGCGTACAGGTAAATGTCTATGCGCTGTTCCGTAGGGATGCGCGAGAGGGAACAGTTAACTATCGATCGATAGATATAAATAGTAATCATTTTTCCATAATTTTATAAATATTACGCATTAGGAATATTCAGATACAAATAGTTGCTATTAAAAAATAATTATCGAAGTAGTAGTAAGCTGCTTTCAATAAAATATTTCATAAATTAAAAATTTAATTTACCTAACTTACCCATCACTAGCTGTCGTGTCTTGCCGACTGTGGCGTGAGGAGAACACCATTTCGGTTAGCAATATTTAGTGATAATTTTTGCTAGTGAAATGTAACTGATGGATATATCTTCGTGCCATTTTACAATACATCATTAAAGTACTTTTAAATAATAGGAAAAAGAAACACAGAAAAGTTGATTTAGTATGTTTATTTTGTGTTTTAAAAATGTCGTTTTCTCGTCGGCCATACACGACGGTGGCGTGTTGGGCACTTTTTCATTTGTCGTCCAGTGCCGACCGTGGCGTTCAAAAGGTTAAACATGAACTATATTGTGGATCCTAATGATTTATGACTAGAATTGAAAGCATTTGTTAGTAACTACTGACAGCAATACAAAGTACCTGATGTATCCCTTGAAGATAAGGACACGTCAGAGTTAGGTCGCCTGCTCGTTTGCCTTCTTCTAATACGAAAAAAATAAAAAAAAGGTCTAAAAGCTACATGGAAAAAATTATAGTATAATTAATACTATTTTATTTTATGTACACTATATTTGTTCAGTTCCGCAAATTTGTATAATATAGGTAAAATAATCTAGACTTGGCCCGTTGCTGTGCATAATTTTTTACAGTTTATATTCAGTTTATTTTTTTTACAGAGAGATCTTTTAGAGTTGGTGCTATCCAAATTATCTGCAGAGGAGAATGTACTTTTCCGCACACTCACCGATGAGTATGAGTTGTGCATGACAAAGTGTCGCACCAGTTCCCACAGTGTGCTACACGAAAACTCTTATAAGGACCCCACGCACAAACACTGCTTCGGCCACGAAACGCCCAGCTCAAGAACACCGGACTAGCGAACGGCCAACTACTTAGGTAGCCATTTCATAATGCATATTTTTATTGTTATAAAACTAAGATAGAGTTTATAGGTACAGATGCATGTACATCCGACTTTCTTAAACTGTCAAATTTGTTTAATAAACTTTCAACCATATATCATAGTCTTAAAGTTCAAAGTCTTTTGAGGAAATTTGAAAGTTTATGCTAGTCTGATGTGCAGGCATGTGTACGACATGTAACATAATGAGTGTACACCCTAAAAGTATTTGATTGCCTAATAAAATAAATCTTCTTTGTTTACCAGTCAATATGAACATTCTTAATATACTATAAAGCAAAGCAATAAGACTTTTTAAAAATGATTATAGACATATTGTTTTCTAAAGTTTACGCGAACACTACACATTGAAATGAAACAACTTAATAATAAGATATGATAAGTCTGCGGTATGCGAACATTCACTTGAGGGGCCCAACCATTATATCAGATTTGATAAACCACAAATACTCGCCAGAGAACAACGATTCATCCCTAGGATGATACGCGAGGCTATTGAAATTAAAAAACATCCTAATTTTAATAGAGAAGATGGTTGGAATCTACCACCAGCCTGGGATCCCATCATACAGAATATTAAATCCCAGCCCCAACACCATACTGCCAGACCAAAAGATACTGTAAGCTCTTTCTGCGTAAAACGGAATGCACCTGATTAATTTAAATGAGGGTATACAAGCTACTAACTAATTATGAGACGACCAACACCTCAGTCTCCCTGTGACCACGGACCCTGCAAAGGGTTCGAAACGTCAGGATAAACATTAATTAAAACTAATGTGTAAAATAAACGCGAGTAGATCCGTAAAAGTTGTTTCATTTCAATGATTATAGACACTTACGTTTATTTCGAATGATCAATGAAGGAATGACTAATTTACACCTAGTTATTATTTTATTGGGAAACATACCTCGATAAAAAAATTTGGAAACGATTTCGTAGCCGATTGTTAATAATCTTACTGAGTGTGCATTTATTATGTTACATGCATAAAACACTTTGTTATTGTACTATGGCGGCCACAAACGCTTAACCGGTCCTAAGGCGAAAATCCTGTGCACCGCGTCGTTTGCTTTTATCAGCTTGACCGGTGCGGCGGCAATGCGCGTGCACACGAATATTTGGTCAAACCGGTAAAGCCGTCGAGACCCCCACAGTACCTGTAAGACATCCACATTCAGTTTGAAACGCGCGCTCATATGTTCCATTTTTGACAACCATGTCAGTGGTTTCCTCGTGCTTTTATGTCTTGGTGTTCGTGTCTGTGTTTGGAATTAATTTTATCCTTTCTGTTGGATGTTATTGTTTCGGATCTGATGATGGGCGCAGGATGTAGTTGTTGATATTGTATAGCCTCCGGAATACGTCATAATCTCCCCGTTTCTTTAAGTGATTTCTTATGACATCAACAAGAGTGCCATTAGAAATAGCGTCCAAGGTATGCTTCACTTCACTTACAGAAAATCAGTGTTTTGGTTGAGATGAAGCGCGATGGCTTGCCGTCTTGAAGTCGGTTAGGAAATCGAACTCCAATCCTTAATTGTTTTATGATCTCAATTTGGGGTGATGTCTCTGTGGGAGAGTTTGTTTGGGGTTTGGAAGGTCGTAAG
This sequence comes from Eudonia truncicolella, assembly GCA_949315975.1. Taxonomy (NCBI): domain Eukaryota; kingdom Metazoa; phylum Arthropoda; class Insecta; order Lepidoptera; family Crambidae; genus Eudonia; species Eudonia truncicolella. Next base: position 13,340,500 of record OX438835.1, on the reverse strand, counting down.
GCATTGGCCAATTTAGTGGGTTCAGAGTATAAGCTAGGTGGTTTTTCATATCTTACAATGGATAGTAGACTTTTCCCATCCATGCAGGTTTTGAAGTTGTGTTCACCAAATGAATTTATCTAGCTCACTAAGGGCCAATTTCACCGTCCCGAATAGAAACCGAGTTTAATAAAACCTGGTTTGAACTAATCGAGTTCAAAGCTTAGTCTTGATCGCGGTTCACGTCGCACCAATTTCACCGGCTTCGTTTTGATCCCGTTTTTTAAAACTTAGTTTAGCTTTGACAAAGAATGAATGAATGAATGACATGTCATCGACTAAACGTTTTTTTATTTTTTATTTTTTTCTGGCTTGGAACTAAACGAATTGCCTTAAAAGAAATTATTCCTTCTTCTTAGATTAGGCATTTATATAGGTACCTATGTTAAGCAAATAGTACTTACCTACTGTTTAATATTACTTAGGTACTACTATTTATTTATTAGTTTGATTTTAATATGTACTGACAGACACCAAAAAAAGGGAATTTAACTAAGCGTAAGCTCTTTTTTTTTAGTAAATAATACAAGTTTAATTCAGCTTCACAAAACATGAGGCCAGTTTACAGATGTAACTATAAACTAGATATCATACCAAGATTTTATCAAAGAAAATGTAGTTCTAATAAACACATAACAATAGCGAAATTCACCACACAACAAAACAAAGTGTATCTTGCAATGCATCAAGAGTGTCGAAGTGTTCTTCTCTCTCGCGTATCCATCTGGAGCGACGTACAATAAACTCATCCTCATTAAAATTTTCGTCAAAAGCTAGTGCCAGGGCTCTTTTCATCTTTGTTTTATATTGCTAACAAAATGATTATTTCATTCTTTAAAAATAAATAAACAAACCAATCTCCCGTACTCCACATAATCGTGACAATGACAGGCAAACAGCTTTAAACGCGTTTAGCTAAGCTAAACGTCGAAAATCGGCCGTTCAGAAACTGAACCAAGTTCAACTTGAACGACGTTTAGTTTATGCCGGTGAAACGCAACCTTGAGAGCGGAACTCAGTTTAGCGCGTAAACTTAGTTTAACTCGAATTGATCGCGTTTAATTTCACCGGTGAAATTGGCCCTAAGCCTTTTATCTCCCCATAAGTCCGAGTTCTAGCATGTTTATCTGTGATGAAAGTTAGATTCCCTGTATAACAGTTATTTTGTTCTTCGCTTGAACTCATTGTGTCCTGTAAGATCTCGGACAATTTTTTGTCTTTCCCCTCTGATGTTCGGCCGCTGCAGCTCTTTCACTGAAATTATCTTCATCTTCGTCATCTACTTCTTCATCTATCGGATCCTCATATGTCTCCAAGACTCTGCAGGACTGGTATACCAGTCCACTTGTATAGGACTGTTAGATGTTTCAATGGGGTCTGGTTCTCCCGAGGTTGAAGGAATAGGGTTTTCAGCCTCCGATCGGTCATACTCCTTGATCCATCCAACTCCAACATCTTTGGCATCTAGCTTTTTTGCGAGATCTAAAATAGCTCGATTCATAGGTGCAGGAACTTATAATAATAGAGTTGTTATTAACATGATTAAATGTCAGAGCGCAGTGGATCCTTCTTTAAGAATTCCCTTACAGTTCCTTCCCTGACATTTTTTAGTTTCCCGATGCATGTCTGAAGAACTGATGGATACGAGGAGGTAAATTCCCCTTTTTGGCATTAAGTAATATAAACAATTCTTTAGGATTACGTGAGTTATAGAGATCTTTTTTTGTTCCTGCACCTTCATCATATTCGCCCTCATCAATTTCGTCTTCATGTTCGTCCTCATCTGTTTTATCAATTGGTTTACCATCAGCTGAGTATACCTTCTAAAGATTTCGGTTCTTAGCATGAACAAAGGCCACCACAGTTGCATTGAACAGTATATCAGTTATATAACAGTATATACAATACAGTATATAAAACAGTATACCTTGAACAGTATAATTATGAGCTCTTAAAGTGTTATTGTAGCAGTGTTGTTGCAGATGTGAAAACGAAACGCGTGTAGCGACGTATATACACGCGTCTCGTTTTAACAACTACAATAACATTTCAGTAATAGTCTGCTAATCTTTATGATCTCATGGTAGGCCCCAGTTAGTCGTATGGTCCGCCACGCTGGAGGGCATGGAAGCGCGCATCTCAAACGAATTGTACAGACAGACGCCTGCACATTGACCTATCCAAAGCTGTCTTTTCAAAAATTTCTTCAATAAATGTTCAACCGTATTCCATATTCATAAAGTTAAAAGTCTATTGAGGAAATTTGACAGTTTGTGCTAGGTTGAGGTGCTGGCGTCTGTACAACGAATGTTGATGTCTTTCAGCTACAATGTGATTAGATGAGATAATAAATGTAAGATTGAGATCACAATATAAATCAATTATATTTTTATTGAAATAATGTGAAAAGGCATATTGTGACTCTGTCTTAAGGTGGGTACTGACCAACGTTACAAGGTGTAATGTAACAAGTTACACAGCGAGCATTCGTGCAGTCAGTACGTCGTGTTACGGGGAAACCAGCGAGCGACGAGCCGCTCGTTGCTCGCCTCGAGTGCTCCACCCGCCTGTCGGTTTTTTGACGAATCCTTTGACTGTTACGCGGTTCAGTCAGTACGCCGTTGCGAGTCGTCACGAGCGCACGTGGACATCGCAAGTGATCACCCGTTGTTCCTCTCGTAATTATATCAAGTTTCAAGAAGCATGGAGTGGAACAAAGAAAAAACTTTGTATTTTATTGAAAAATACAAAGAAGAAACACTGTTGTGGAACCCAGCTCACCCAGAGCATTATAACAAATTAAAGAAAGAAGACGCTTGGGATAGATTGGCTTCGTTACTCGACAGCGAAAGAGAAGCCTGTAAAAAGAAAATGACAAGTTTACTGGCATCATTGAGGAGGGAAAAACAGAAAACTAAACAATCAACTGGTACTGGAAAAGGTACGTAATTATTTATTAAGTTTAACGCGGGTTATAGTAGGGGGGGGGGGGGGGGGGGACAATTAGTGAGGGAAGTAGGTGTTTCCAAGCTAGTGTGGGGAAAACAATATAAACTCGGTATTAATCTGTATAGTGCTTCTTTTTAATTAAAATAATTCAATATTAATTACAAATTAAATTTCAGGTGCAGATGAAGTTTACCACAGCACTTGGTTCGCTTACAAATCCATGTTATTTCTACTGGATAGAAATACACCTCGTGACACAACAGATACTGTAAGTCCATTTTAAGCATAATTTTCTTGCCAACTTACAGACCCTTGCTGAATACAGTATTCAGCAACTTCATTACGAATATTGTGAGCAGATCTTGTAGCCCTTCGCGGTCTTATTTGCAAGGGTAACATACTAGTCATATCATTGTTACCTTCTCTCCAGTTTCCTAATCTGACCTGGCCGTTCAATTCTTCGTCAAAACTACCTGCAGGGGTATATACATGAGCATTATTACCTTTTCTTAAAAAATTGTGGAGAGATGTTATTGCTGTTACGACAGATGTCGCGGTTTTCGGTTCTAACAACATTGGTTTCCGCAAAACTCTAAACACTGCTGACAATATGCCGAACACATTTTCCACTACTCTACGAGCTCTGCAAAGTCGGTAGTTATATATTCTTTCTTTACAACCACGTTCATGATATCCTGCATATACTTTCATCATATTTTGGGAAAGAGCAAAAGCTTCATCGCCAACGAAGTAAAATGGAATTTCTTCTGTTCTTGCTGGCAACGCAGTGGGCTGAGGGAGGTTTAGTGCATTATTTTTTAGTTTTTCGTTTAAAACACAGTTGTTGAAAACTCCTCCATCAGATATTCTTCCTTGACACCCAATATTTACATACAAAAAATTATATTTCGCGTCAACAACTGCCAGTAATACGATGCTGAAGAAACCCTTGTAATTATAAAATTCACTGCCACTGTTGATCGGTGATTGCAGTAAAATATGTTTACCGTCGATTGCACCTAAACAATGTGGAAAATTCCACAAAGTATCATAGTCATTTGCTACAACCAGCCATTGCTCCGGTGTTTCTGGCGTCTGAAATAATAATTAATATTAATTTTCAGCTACGTGGACATGAAGGTGCTTCAGAACAACTGCCTGATGATTGCCCTCCGTCTGCCAAAAAAAGCGACAATGATTGCCCTCCGCCTGCCAAAAAGAGCGACAATGATTGCCCTCCGCCTCCAAAAAGGAAGAAATCAGTAGCCCCAAGCCCAGAAGAGATAATGGTATCTACTTTAAATATATTAAAAAAGAGAACCGAGCAAACGGAGGCAACTTCGCACAGACCTGACGAATGTGAAGCCTATGGTATGTTTTTGGCAAATAAATTACGATCTTATTCAAAGACAACAAAAATACATGTGCAGCATTACATATCAAATATATTGTTTAGTGCTGATCGCGGAGAGTATGACTATGTTGGAAATGGAATGAACAGCTACAGTTATTCAGGCTACTCTACACGACCAACAACTTCCAGAGCCTCATCGATGCCACAGACCGAAACTCCGGCATCAAATACGTCCCATCAAAATGACTATGAGCCACAGCAAAGCCCTGAAACTCCTGCATCAAATACGTCCCATCAAAATGACTATGAGCCACAGCAAAGCCTTGAAACTCCTGCATCAAATACGTCCCATCAAAATGACTATGGGTCACCAGCTATGAGTGATCAATTTATGTCAGAATTTGGTGATTTAATTTAATTTGATATGTAATGACTACATTTTCTGAATTAATACATACATAATACATACCTTTACATATTCTTTTAATGCTCCAATAAGGGCTTCGCTGACCTCTTTCACTATAAATCCTATTCGTTGTTTTGATATCTTGAAAAGATATTGCATACTAGTATAGGAATCTCCTGTAGCATAAAAACGAAGCGTTAGTGCTAGCCGTTCCGTGACACTGATAGCTTTTCTATAATTTGTATCGTTTTTATGTACTTTTGGTCCAATTAAATTCAATAGTTCTTCAAAATCAATCGGAGACATGCGTACAAAGTTTTTATACTGTCCAGTAATCATTTGGTTTTTTAATATTGCTATCAATGACAAACCACCACATACGCCTCTATTTTTAAATAAGTTTGATGTCCAGTAACGTTTTTTCTTCTTCTTCACTTGGATGAAACAATAACTAAGTAGAATCAAAGATCCCAATACGTCCTCGCTGTCGGCCATCTTGGAGTGAACTGGCGGCGAAAGCGGAGCACAGAGTTTTGACGAGCATGTTACGTCGATTAAGGACACTGCGTAACATGCTCGATGCGTAACACGCTCGATGCAAATGTTACATTACACCTTGTAACGTTGGTCAGTACCCACCTTTAAGGCCAAAGAATGAAGTGTCTTATCTATCATCGTAACTTGAGCATTTCAATTCGAAATTTTAGTCTTAATAGGATTTTTTTAATTTTCTATATTATTAATTTCAACGTACCTTTATATTTTGTATAAATACTTGATCGAGAACTTTTTATGAAATGAAATCTTTATAGATATTGATACAGAGAGGACCTTGTAAATTTCTGTAATCCCAAGTACCTATTTTCCCCCTTAGTTAAATATTGTTTTGTCAACATCACAAACGTTATTTTGAATTTGACAAAAAGAGACAAAACAATGATTAACTAAATAATGCTTAAATATTTTTATGAATAAGGGGGTAAGTAAATTAAAAAATATTTTCTTTATGTAAAAAAACTACCTTGTCTCAATAAATTAAAGGCCTAGCATACCAAGTACCTATACATTTAAATAAGTAAAAGGAATTGCTATAATCTTGTATGCAACAAAGTTAAATAGACACTTATATAGGTGCCTATTTGATAGCCTTGTTTCTGTGATATACATATTTTTATTCATTCAATTACTTAATATTATAATATAATATAATAAATAAATACAAAATAAAATATTGCATTATAATAAGGTGCCTTTCTTATATCGAAAAAATATTTGCATTTTTTTAACTGTTAGAGATATTTATAAGTAGGTATAGGTATATTTACATATGTAGGTATATTTTGTTGAGTATTGTGACTGGTATCAATCATGATACTAAAACTGCAAGGCGTTCTCTTGCAACAAACTGACAACTGATTTGTATCTACAAAATGTTTGAAGTTAACCAATTGTTGAAAATGTTCTCTTTTTACGTTATGATGTCCCATACAAACATCAAAGTTCAATATTTTTAAAATAAAATAAATACAACGAAGTAACAAGTTTAATGAAACGTGTTTAACTGCCATACTCAGAGACGTCAATTAAGTTTAGTGACAATTAAATGTCTTTCCTTCTCTATTTAGCACTATACATAAGAAAGTGACAACAAGACACTTAATTGTCATTAAAACTTAATTGACGTCTCTGAGTACGGCAGTTAAACTTAATTAATGTCATTTTGAGACTACTATGTTAAGTTCCTTTTTATTAGAACTGGCAAATTGAATAGAAAAATATTGTATGTACTTGAATAACTTGAAGGTTGTATGGCGAACCGTATTGTATGAACATGTGTACCGTCCTTTCTACGTTCGTTCGTTTTAAAGAACTTGAAGAGGTATTGTTTCTTTCAAACGAAACGTGTAGCATCCCGAATCTTGCAGGTCAGCAAGATGAAAGTGGCTTGTGTTGTACACCAGCGACATTACCCACACGACCCTGTCAACCCGTGTCGAGGTCCTAGCCTTTAGAGGCGCCCTCAGGTTGTTCCGCTCCCGATCGGCCCCCCGACCACCTAACCGATCGCTTTGGCTACGTGTATAGTTTAAGACGTCATCTTGCCATTTCGTACCGCCTATGAAAGCAATATCTATTTGCTTTAGATGACGTCATAAACTATACACGTAACCAAAGCGATCGGTTAGGCGGTCGGGCCCCCGATCCGAACCCCTCGGAGAATCTAGTAGGAAACGGGGAAACGCACTAGTGCGTGATGCCATTCCCTCTAGAAAACCTCTGACGGCATTTTCTAGGAACCCTTTAAGCTTCTTGCCGACTCCAAACAAGTTGTTAAGGGCGTTTAGGCCAAAAGCTAACTCTTAAAAATAACTAGCTACTTTCCCTTAAATCGAGTGTCAGGTGGATTGAGGTCACATGCCTCCTATTAGGTATATAATAAAAAAAATAAGGCTACACGAATTAGGCTAAGACAAGTGAGAATGCGTCATATTACTTAAGTTAATATTTATCCGTCATCTACTCCGCAAATTATTCTGTTTGACACATCCCAACAAGCTTTTTCAATATTAAATGAACACGCAGTTCTAAACAACCTAGTGCTGAGTTAGAATTGTTTTGTATGATGATTGAACCGCAACCGTAAAATGTATATTTATTTATGTATAACATTCGGTTACCTATTGAAACGCATAACGTTTTTAGGCATAAACTGAAAATGCATAATGTTTATGGCCATTATCGTCACTTGCCACAAATCTTTATAGCATAACTTCATAACGCATATCATCATATGGCCGAAATCTGTAAGGCATAATCATGCAAAGACATAATTGCAATAATCATAATTTACAAAAGGCATAATTTAAATTTGCCATAACATTGAAAAGGCATAATATTCCAAAGGCATACATTTGATAAGCATAAACTAACAAAATCCATATATGCGGCATGCAAGCAAGCATGAACCATGCAAGCAACCATGCAACATGCAGCAGGCATGGTTTCTGTCACCGCTCCGGCGCTGCGGGGCTCCCGCGGTCCCACGCGAACTTATCGTCGTTGATGGTTTTCGCTCTCCACCGCAGCTTCGGCTTCGGCCAGCCTCAGCCGCGTCGGCGAGCGTTAAAACCACCTGCTGCTCCTCAGCTCGCGGGCCGCCTCGCCCCTCCGCGCCTACGCGCTTCTAAATTACACTCTAGGGGTAGGACAGACAAGACTACGTGGAGTCGGATTTGCAGCGATTCGTTTCTGTCACTGACTTATGTAGCGCAACATTATTAAAAACACAACGTATTAATTTTTTAAGACTATATTTTAAATCAAATTAAGGTTAAAATGCTATTTATATAAAAAAATACATAATTTAACTAAGTAAAATTATAGCAAGTGAATAATACACGTAATGTTGTTATAAGAAGTGTATTTAGACCATGTAAAAATTATATCCAATGAACGTTACATCCTTTGAAATTAGTTCATTTGTAATTGTACGAAATGAAATACACCTTTTAAAATATTTTAAGATTATGTCAAAACAAAATTATGAATGTTAACAGTTATGCATAGCAAAAATATGCGTTTTAAAGTATGCTTAATATAATTATGTCAAACAAAAATATACATTTTAACGATTATGATTTTTTGCATTATGCCTTTCAACAATTCTGCGTTATTTTATTATGTTTATGCATTATAAAATATTATACCAAAAATATTATGCTTTTTGATTTTTATACCATATGATGTACGGCAATCGAAATTATGACAATAAACAGTATGCGTTTTAAAGTGTCACCATAACATTCATATGAAAACGAGAGTTTTCGTTAACAAACGAGAATTTATATGGCATTGACGCACCCCGAAATCTTGCATAATGATTGCTTGACTACAGAAATTACGGCTTGGCCACGACCTCGGCCAAATTGCAGCGCGAAGCACAATTTCTATGTTCATTGCAGTTTTGCCATCACCGTTTACTAATACTTCTAAGCACAACGCGAAATGAACGGAGAAGCTGCGCGTCCTGTCGCTACGAAAACTAGAAGTCACTAAATAAGGAGGCCCACATAAGGTATTTCCGAGGCGAATCTCTGCAAACGCTCAGCTGTTGCGAATTCCGTGTCCGTGAGAGGTTGTCTACAAGTGCGTTGCTCGAGCAAGTTTGTATGAAGCTTACCGTCTGTGGTTCTCCTTATTCTGTGGGGAAGTTTTGTTTTTCCGCCCACTTTATTGTGTATGGATAATTGCATGTATTTCCTATGACATGAGAGATAGAGAGATTATGAGAATCTCTTGTGAACTATTATTCTATAATGTATTTCTATAAGTTACCAAAATGCGACATGAGTTATTGTAAATATAAATTATAATTATACAAAGTTTAATGAAATAAAAATAGTATTTACAATAAATATTTTATAAATAATTACGAAAGATCTTTTTATTGTTCACCCCCTTTGTACCTGTTGTATCTTCTGTAAAAAAAAAGTGCACAAATGCATTCTGATGCGCTTATAATTACAGGTTGATACTTTAACTGCGTTTGGTTTTAGACAAACACAAAGACCACTTAATAGGTATACCTATTATGGCACGTCAAGAAGGAGGCGCAGGCGGTTACATGGGCAATTGCACCGAACATAACCGCACGCGAGTGTGGGAAACACTATCTTCTCGCCGCAAAATGCAAGTGTTAGAGGCGACCTCTCCCGCACCTGTAGGTGAGGCGAGATCGAAAGAGCCACCGCGGCGGCGGGCCGTGAAAGAACCGTGGACAGTACCAGATTAACCTTTCTTTCTTTCTTTTAGTTGATGGCTTCGTGCGATTAGCACATTTAGCCAGTGTCAAAGTAATTTTTCTTACAAGTAATACATAAATATACAATACTTCCTTCCAGTCAGTATGATGATGAATGATAATAAAAATGAGAAGTGAGAAATGATATACCCCCCAACCCCTCGAGTATCTCAGTAAAGATGTGGGGCTTTACTAATTCCTCGGCGGACTTCTTGAGAGAATTTGAAAAGTAAAGTTGCACTGTTTTGTTTCATTTGCCAACACTCATGCACACTTACGAACACTTAACGGTTAATAATCCACCATTATTTCACATTAATATTCGACATAACACAAATTTTTGAAAATAAAACAAAACCGCAGACATGACTCTTCACTTTCCCGCCAAGGAGTCCCCAGATTAACCTAAAGGCAAAAAGGCACGTGCCTATGGGCCAACGTTTGGGGGTCCCCTCGCTCTGTGTTTTAAAAGCCATGTTTTTCGGACGTGGTGTTATTATTGCATAATCGTTATAGGGGCGTGGTAGAAGTTTGGCGCAGCAACTATGTATAGTTTTGGTAAAAAAAACTAACTAACTAACTAGTTTATAAAATACAGTGAAAAAATTATATAATTATTAAATATCTAAATATTGATAATTATTTAAAAGTGAATGAATTTCACAGCTATTAATTAAAGACTAACACTTTGCCCGCAAATTCAGGTGCCCGGAGGTCCCGGGTTCGATTCACAGCGGGAGCACTTTGTGCTAAGAAAGTTCCTCAATAGTTGAGGATAAAAGGAGCGCTTTCACCAATTACCTATCACTTACTCTGCATCAAGTAAGATGGACTTCATGCGCTGTTCCGTTGTGGATTAATAAACAAATGTAAATTAGAAGTTTGTTTCGTTTTAGTGTTGAACAGTCAATGTAGACGTAGGTATTTATTATCATAAGAATATTACATCACAGCATTCACAACACTGGTTTGAAAGCTATCGAGCTATTCTTAGTTCCGCACAAGTATGACCGGTTTTGTGTGTTGACTGTTGCCAAATTGTAAGAGTAGGTAATATGCAATTACGTAGCATTTTCAAAACTATTCCTAAGTCAGTCCGTGCTTCGTAAAGGTCCGTTAATGACGATTGTGAAACTCACTTGCATCCGGAAGAATATATGTATGAGTGTAGAAGTAGATTTATTACATGGATTTATGATACCATACCTTTCCTACCTTTGTTCACGACAATCCTAAAAGCATTGAATGGCATATAAATTCAAATGCTTAATAATTATCTTAATTGATGAATGTTCTTCAAACAAAGTGTAAATGGTTATCTGTGGTTTTGTTAAAAGCCTTTTAATTGTACTTATTGCAATTGCTTGTCTATCTCTTCTGTTTATTACGTGGTAAACAAATGTCTCCTAATATCTCTAGATTATGTATGTGAATAACAAAAATATAAAAGGATGATGATAGCTTTACATTAGAAAACAATAGTGCACGAGAAATTATAATGTATTGTTTGAATTTTATTTTAATTGTACTATCTTGAATACTGAACGCGGCTTCATGGTACAAGGACTCGATTCTTATATTAATTTTAGAAAGAAAATATTTTTTTTTTTATTTCTTCAATAAAGTTTTGATAGTGTTTCGTTAGCCCGCAAACTATAATACTTTGTGTATCATCTTATTAGACATAGCTGTGATCACGACCGGTGTAATTCGGTCGAAACGTCGGGTATACCTAAGTATGTCCACGGTACCTATGGCACTATGCCAAGTAGTTTGCGTTAATTCCCGTTATAAACCTTTTTTTCCATAATTGGTAATGTAAAAATCAGGCTACTGACACACTATTGAGATATTATTGAATTAGCAAACTTGAGGCTAAATTACCTACGTCTCCACCGTAGGTTTGATGAATCGGACGATAGATACGACGACGTAGATCTTTCAAAAAGTTAGGTAATTTTCTTTAGAAATGATTTATCACCGTGTTATTGCTTTAAAATATAATATTGTCGTCATCTTCGCACTATAACTACCTACTTTATCTTGAAAAATGTTTATTATCCCAATCCCAAGTGATAATTATATTTAATCAAATTGATAACGTTATATACATTGACATCGAGCGGTTTCATTCATTTGCCTCCGAAAGAATAAACGTAATTTGCTTGACGACCTTAGTTCAATGTTTCGTGCGCCCGCGCAGTTGCCGTTCAACGTCGTGCGCATACTGTCGTGTCGGTTTCCACAATGAGGTGAGAATTGAAAACATTCGTAACATTGTTTGGAAGTCTTTAAACAACTATCTGTTTGCAACACACTATGGTGTGCGTCAATTAATAAGTTATGCTCCGTAAAATAAGTTGGGAAAATTTGAAACAGAAAATACAGACGGAAAATTGTTTTGAAAATCATGTGTTGCGTTCTTCTTGTAATGCACCGGCTGAGGTACTACCGATTTTTTTTACGATAAGTGTTTGACGTTATACTTTCCAAAGGGATTTCTAGCAAGCAAAGTGTTTAGACATTGCAGAATTGGTAAGTAATTTTATAATCCTGTCAGTCAGTGCAGCAAATACCAGCGGTGAACCCTAAAAATAGATAAACTCATGAATATTAGTTAGCAATTAATGACTTCTGGCTGGCTGGAGGCATTGGTTTTTAGCAAGCAACCGCTGTTTTTTTGTTGGTAATAATGAATAAAATGCATTCAGTAAAACTTTTCAATAGTCAATAACTGAGTAGGTACCTACTAACTTATACCAGTATGATCGACCCCAGGAATACCTAAGAAGCACTGGCAGCCCATGCTACCATAAAAGTGGAGGATTTTTGGTGTTGAGTCTTCTTTTGTTTTCGAGTAAATTCAATTGGTAACTTCTTAGTCGTTCTAGTTTAGGTACCTAGGTAATTATAGTTTTGATAATCCAATCTTTCACAGAAAGTTCTATTCTGTAATACCTTTTTATTATGTAAACGAACGGTACGTGATTTTCCTCTAATTTGAACTTGAAGGACGGACTTTAATAATCCAATTCATAAGCTAATTAATGCACGACAAAAAGACAGGTCGTAAGAATTATTATTAAAACTGTTTTTTATTTCTAATATTACACCTAATCAAATCCGAGTATTTTTAATTACCATTAACCGTTACAAAATTCTAGTTAAAATATGTTTTTACTAAGAAGAGCTTGGAATTCCTAATTTATCAAAGTTTCTTTATTGCATTGACTTATGTGATTGTCACACACACTACACATAATAAATTTTAAATAGGTAATTAATAGATAGGTTCCCTTACAAACTCTTTAGTTGCATCTTGTTTTTTTTTTCCTTAGGCCTTACAGACGTGTAGGTAAGTATATACTTAATCAAAGCCTTCATCTTACCTGATGTTATGTGATCATAAGGCCGAACACCTTCGGCCTTCCTTCGCTTCCACCGAAGCGCAGTACTTAAGTAATCTGTGTCACTACACTCTCGGGATCCTCAACTCACTGAGGCATTGGCTATCTTACATAATCTTGCTGCCGGAAAACAACAATGCTACAAACATTGATGTTATGGCGACATATTTAGATAAGATAAACCAAACCGAGTACAAACATGTACCACCTGCTGGGAATCGAACCCGGGACCTCTGGGCCTGAGACCTAGACCAGAGAGGCGGTAGAAGATTTAATTGTTGTATGCCGCGTCCACACGCTTGGCAAACCTCAACAAGCCGTCACAAATTCAAACGTGTGGATAGAGCGTTTGGCTTGGTTTGCGTAGGTTTGCAAGCGCTTGTAGCCGACCCATCGAGTGTCGGTTTTTTGTCATAAATCAAAGGGAATTTGCGAAGCGTCCACATCTTTGTGCGCACTCAGTCTCGTTTGTGCACTGGTGGCGAACAGATATGTACGTTGTGCTAATTTCCGATATAACCTGGGTAAATGCTTTAAACAAATAGTGTAGACTTTTGAAACTGTCACCAGTTGCCAAATACCTTAATGTTATTGCCAGACGACATTTAGCTGGTATAGCTTCTCTGAAGTCTGTATTTTTCTTTGAAGTCATAGGTGAAATTGCACTTAGCCAAAATTCAAAATCAGTAAAGCTCATCCGGCAGAAGTTAGCAAATTGTCCAGATGGTTCATAAAGAAGTTCATTAACTTTTTCTTCTACAAATTCTCTGCAATGCAATAAAAAATATATAAGTATGGCCGACACAACAACCTCCATGTCCGTCATGCTTGCCTCCACTCGCAAGCGTGTGGATGGCGACGTTTCATTCCCCAAATCAATCCAACTAAACGTTTGTAGAGGTTTGGAGTTTGCGACAAGTGCCAAGCGTGCGGACGCGGCATTAAGTTTATTTGATTACTTTTTCGATTTATCGTTTGGTTTCGTATTCCTCCTGTATAAATTATTATAAACTGAGTTTTTCCTACAAACCAGCGTATTCAAATAGTTTATCAATACATCCATCGATCATTCGGTTTAGTTGGAATCGGGTCGAGCGCTTTGCGACTCGGCCACCGAGGTGTATGAATAACTAACTCAAAAATAAATCTTAAATGTGTAACGATTTTTTTATTTAAGAACAGCTAAGCTAGAAAACGCTTACGCTAATTAGAATATTCACTTTAACACAAACCAAAATCGACATTCTTTATAAGAATAAATGTATGTTTAAAGTTAAATAAAATATTTATTTCTTATTAAAAGCCATACAGTCACTTACAAAAGAAATTATTAATAAATTGTAGGTAGGTCTAACCGTCGAGTAGTTAGCAGATGTATTGGGTTTGGGAATCGTCTCTCAAGCAGGTTCGAGTCATTTTGTACTTACATGGAACGGTGAACCGTATCATACGAAAACACTGCTATAGTAAGACCATTGCGATGATACTGATGTATCCATTTGGTTAGTTATGGTATGGTTTGGTTAGTTGTGGTTGTTATTACAAATATATTAAAAATTAACTCTCAATACTACACACACACAGAAATCATGAATGCAATAAAATAATAAGTAGTTATTATTAAATTTATGCAGAGATATGACATAATTCGCTACATACTTACTGTTTATTGGTTACCTACGTTAGGTATTGAAACAGCCTTTATTAGGAAACTACCTATGACCTATTTAATTGTTAAGTTAAATTATAAGTAGATATTCTAATTAAGGATTCTATTTGCACCATGTTCAACTTAGTCCTAATGACGCATGCGCCACTAACCAAATGGATACATCAGTATCATCGCAATGGTCTTACTATCAACTTCTTGGTCTTCTTGGTCTTACTGTCAAAGCAGAATTAAATGTTGGTTTATTAATAAATAAAGACAACATTTAATTCTGCTTTTTAAAACAGTCAAAAGAGTTTAAAAAACTAGAATCTGTGGTTTGAGTGATGATTCACCGCGACTTATGTTTAGCCACCCATAAATTATCGAGTCTTCTTTTATATCCACCACCAGGTCTTTTTATGTTCCCACTGCTGGGGCACGAGCCTTCCCTACGATGGATAAGGAGAACGAGCTATAAACCACCACGCGGGCCCAGTGCCGGGACCAACGGCTTTACGTGCCTTCCGAAGCATGGAGGAGATCGAGACGATAAATGTTTGGTCAACCATCCGATGACCGGCCTTTGCGAAAGTTGTTGAACCTAATCAATCGAAGGGCGCGTTAACCACTACGCCATCGAGCTCCTCTTCTTTTGTCTATATGCCACACAATACGTATGCAGACTGCAGATAGGCTAAAAAATGTTATGAAATTTGGTAGTACTAAAAGTGCAAGTGGTGATGGAATATGAACATGCAGTCACACAAAAATGATAACAACACCTTCATGTGTTGTTATGTATCGGACACATTTGTTATGGAGAAGTAGGATGAGTGAATGTGTGTGTGAGTGAGTGAATTGGTTGGTGAAGTTATAACTGTTAATAGTAAACTGGGCGCATAGTGCGAGTCTTATTTGTATTTCAATCAAGTTTTGTTTTATATCTTACGGGTAAGCACAGTGCCTTGATCTCACCTGATGTTAAGTGATGATATGGCCAAATGGTGGACGCGCACTTTCCCCGGGATCCTCAACTACTGAGGCACTGGGTATCTTACTTATCTCTAGCTGCCGGAACACAAAAATGCTACAAACATTTATGTTATGGCGACATATTTAGATAAGATGGTGGTAGCTAGCCAGGCGGACAAACTAGCCCTACCACTAGGGTTGCCACCCGTACTTTATTATAAAAACAATTTCTATGGTGTCTGTATCCACGGCAGACGACGGATAAATCACCACATTTGCCAAATGCGGGTTGGTGGCAACACACTCAGGCTATTCTATACATCAAAAAATATGTATAGGTACTGCCCGACCTGAGAAGTAAACCCAGGTCCTCGGATATTGGCCGGATATCACCGAGGCGTCGAATAAAACAATACAACAATATTAAAAAACACAATCATGACAACATAACGGTTTTAGGAATGTGTCATAATAAGATAATAAGGCGTGATGATAATAATTGATATTGTTGTGAAAGTTAAGAAATCTATGATGATGACAAAAGCGTTCGATAATTTCTATTGTTCTACTGTTGTTATTAACTTCTTACGTTTTCATATTTTAATAAATGGAAATAATAATATATTATCTTAATTTTTTTTTCTTTAATGTAGTTAGTTATGTTATGTTTCTTGTAAGTTATAAATGGAAATTAGTCTAGACGTGAAAATTGGCATACAAAGTCTCGATTTAACACGCTTATGTAGGTAGCGTAGCTGCGTGTGTGTGTGACATACGACGAATTAGTATTCCTTATAAAGTTTTGTAAGATTTGTAATTTATTTTTAGAATTGGGCGAAATGGGTGATTGTGGGATGGGATCGGAGGCTTGAGAGATTTGGGTAGGTCTATTTACTTTACCTATACAGTACCTATATACAAACTTCTCCAAATTATAATTTTTTTTTTTTTGATGAAACAGAGCTCGCACCTCACAAAATGCCCATAGCTGGTATCTTAGAAAGTGACGATTACTGGATCCTGTCGAACACCGGTGCCACTACATCATCGTCATCATCATCTCAGCCATCGGTGCTGCTACCCTAACAATTTCAACGACATAAATTCCTTAATCAGCAAATCATTGTTAGTATTTATAAGTTAATTTTGTCAGTACATTAATATCAACAGCTGGACAGAACCAGATTTTAATATTAATAAATCGGATTTGTTTATATTTTTGTTACGTTATCAAGGTTGCTGATAAAACATAACTCAGCAAATTAGGTTATATTCGGTATAGTCAAAGATCAGGGTACTTATTATCACCTGTGTTGTACAGATTTATTATCACGATCCAGTTTACACAAGAGTAAACCTATTATATATTATAAAAATAAATAAAAATAAAATAAATATGAGATAACACCACATACATTGTTCTGATGCCAAGGTAAGTAGCTAAAGCACTCGTTTCATGGCAATCAGAAACAACGACGGTACCACAACCACCCAGACCCATAATGTTTATAAAAAATAATGCGTGCGTGCGCGTGTGTGAGGGTGTGTGTGGGGGGGGGGTGTTTTTGTGTGATAGAGAGAGATTACGTATTGTTGTCTGTTCAATGTACTTGTGGAAACTTTACTGATTTATGTGTTATTGTGTATGTTTGATTTTATATGATTTTGTATAATTGTTTGTTTCCCGAATAAATAGAAAATAAAATAAAAATTAAATTAAATTAAATTACCACCTTTTTATGTTTTTCTCGTCATGGAGAATATCCTTTTTAACGGTAAAGTTTTATGAACTGTGTGGTTTCGTTTAGCTCCATAAGTTGTAGGTGTCGTACTATTATAGCCATACAGTGCCGGAAGACAAATCTACGACAAGGATCCAGAGTGAGCTACCAAATCAGGAATCATAAGTGTGAAGTGTATAGGTAGGTACCACCTCAGATCCAATCCGAACCCTTCGTCCGATCCGAACCCTTCGGAGAATCTAGTAGGGCACGGGGACATGCACTAGTGAAAAAAAAGCCCGGTGAAGCTGAAAATGCCGTTTGAAGCAAACAACAACCTCTCAAAAAAAATTCACTTCAGAGATTTTCACTGTTGGCCGCTTTTGCAGCGAAATTCTAAAGTTATAATCTTAAAAAAATCATTGAACTCGAATAGCGGAATAACCCCAAAGATTTTTCTATAGCGCAGCAGGCATCGCTATTTCGGTGAAGTCGAAATATCTGATACACACAACAAAAAACATGGTAGGTAATAATCCCGTTAATAATAATAATTTTAATGTTAGTGACCATAATAGTTCAAAAAGTTATTTATATTTTTCGATACCTATTAATTTATTTTTAGGATGTCTGGTTGTGTAAGCCATGTCGTAGGTAGTTTCCAGGACTTCGTAATCGTCGTCTACAGTTTGGTCACAGAAGAAAGATTATGTTTGGTGTTTAAGTCTTATGCTTAGAGTAGGCACCATACCTTAACCTACCTGATTGAAGTATTTCGCACATACCTATGTTTTTATTATTTCGTAAGGCAGTGGTACAGTGTTAGACTGGAATTATTTTCTTTAATCATTATATTTAGTCTTTAGCAACAATTCAATTAAATACAGACCACCTTCCAACTTCCTAGCTGTCAACCAGTCGATTTTCATAGAAAATGTATGTTATCTTTGGTAACATTAACTGTGTCGCCCAACACTGGGCTTAATTAAAGTGTGGAAGTGTCAGACACTGGTGCCACTATAATATTTAAAATAACTTTTAGTTTTTTCTTTACAACTGAAATACCTACATACTCATTGAATTTTTTGTGTGATTAAAAACGTCATGTCGACCTATTTTTCAACGATTTTACATATTAATATGCAATCTAAGGTGTCTAGTGCGAGTTTTATTTCAACGTCAAAATTTTCCTGCAGTAGGCACTATGTAGGCGCTGCTTTAATGCGATATGTACAAACTCTCATTTTCCTCTGTGGTCTATTGGTTATTTGTCGTCAGATCAGAGGATCCAGAGGTCCAGGGTTCGATTCCTAGCTGGGGTACAAATTTGTTTACTCGGTTTGGTTGGTGGTAGGATATGGGTGCAAAGTTCTCATCAATAGAAATGAATTAAGTTCGAACACAAGGTAGCTACTGTAAAACGTTGAGGAGTTCCCTTGACTGTCCTTCGTCTTCATCATCAGACCCCTAATGACAGTCAAAAAGTCACAACCCATCTAGGTGTAAAGTTCTTATCAATACAAATTAATCAAGCCCAAACACCAGGTCATTGCTGTAAATCGTTGAGGAGTTCCCTCGACTGTCTTTCAGCTCCATCATCAGATCGACTTCAGATCTTCATTAAATAGTAGTGCTTTAAAATACGTACTTACGAAAAAAAATAACAAACGCACTAGTCGCCACTACGATTTTCGAAGGTTCCCCTAGATTTCTCTGGGATGTCATCATCAGACCCTGGTTTCCTTATGATGGTACCACCTTTGGGATATCAACTTTCCAACAAAAAAATAATCATCAAAATCGGTTCATAAACGACGAAGTTATCCGCGAACACACATAGGTACATAAAAAATATATATATTTGATATTCGATCGAATTGAGAAACCTCCTCCTTTTTTGAAGTCAGTTAAAAAAGAGAAACTAAAAACACAACTTAGTGTAACGTAACGTACCTACTTTTTTAAGGCGCGTGCGTTTCTCTTTTCGGTGTATGCAATTCTACATCCCAAGTGTTTATTTAACAAGATTGACCGACGGCGACGATTCGTGAAAAAAACCTGACTGTACCAGTTTAAATCAACATAAGTAATATACTCAGTAGTTGAAAATTTCGGGTGAATTCTTTTCTATCATTCGCCTTATTCATAACTTATAGCAGAAGGCGATTCTCGAAGATGAGATCTCAATAGTCGAAACGCTTCTGTTGTTATTTAACTAAAAAGAGAAAAAAAAATTGTCTTGCAAAACATTCCATAATAACTTGATAAATTGTTTTTTATAAAGAAGATTGCCTATGAAAATTAAAATAATTACTTATAGTTATTTTATTTCGTTTATTAAGTAGAGTATTAAAATTTACTTAACTAAAATTAGGTTAAATAATAAAACCTTTTTTCATGTCGGTAACCAATAAAAACTTTTTCGTCATACACACAACAACGTCAAAAAAATATAACAAAACGGCCAATGACAGTATTTGTGAAGCATCGAATTTCCAATTTGTAATATTTTTGTTGACTCCAAATTGTGTTGTGTGAATGTCTAAATA
Organism: Eudonia truncicolella; assembly: GCA_949315975.1. Classification (NCBI taxonomy): domain Eukaryota; kingdom Metazoa; phylum Arthropoda; class Insecta; order Lepidoptera; family Crambidae; genus Eudonia; species Eudonia truncicolella. Next base: position 13,320,651 of record OX438835.1, on the reverse strand, counting down.
ATAATGCGTAAATCTGTATAATTACCCAGCAAACGCGACGTAGATCGCGTCAACATCAAATCTGAATGTAAGTACATACATTGTACGTAAACTAATAAAAATCTTTATGCAGCCAATTTCAAAATAACAACGCAAACACTTAATAGTGATTGCTATGGGCACTAACAAGGAAAAATTGCAGACATTGCTTTAAAATATATTATTATTTTACATTGAAATAAAACGATGTACTCTTTTCTCTCAAAACCCTTAAAATGTTTTATGTCAAACTTAATTAACATCTCATAAATATACCTTTATGAAACCAAGATTTTTTTAACATGAAGAAGAAGAAGAAGGCTTTTAATACGGAATTTCATTTAGTTTCTTTTATTGTGCTGTTTTCAGTGTATTATGCTTAGTGAAGGTCATTTACGTTAAAAAAATATTAAAATTAGCTTTCAACTTCTCAAATTGATTTGCTATTTTAGCTATTAGGCTTTCAATAATTAAACAAGGTCTACGACTCTACATTAGTCACAAAAGCAAAAAAAACACCCGGGAGAGTTTTTATTTTATTTAAAAGCAAATAGGTTATTACATAAATTACAACGTAGACTAACATCTTTATAGTGTATTATTTTTGTGTTGCTCAGATTTGAATGCTTTCCTGAGAGCAGAACGAATAATTTTGCAATGTTTGAGTTAGTGAACAACAATTTTGTATGGGATCGTAACTTGGTGACCTAACGAAGAACTTGTGAAATCAACTGTCTCGAGAAATGCTCGGACTTTGCACACTGGTTCTAAAATTAAATCTTAATCTTTTGATAGAGCTCAGGCTACTCATCTTCAGACTACTATCATTACTTTTAACATATCCTTTTTTCAGTTTGTTTTTTTCAACGTCACCGATTCTCCGACGAGTCCTAATGCAGTTTTATTTCTGTATGCCAGTGTTTGGAAGACACGTCGGTGTTTCTTGGGCAGCGTGTTGGCGGCGCTAGTCGCAGGCGCGTTGGTGGCCGTGCTGGTGCTGCAGCCGTGGACCGGCGTCGAGCAACCGCGCTATTTGCGCGCTACAGTCGCTGCCAATGGCTACGAATGCGCTAGTATTGGACGGTGAGTTCAAAAGCTACGCCACAGATAACTTAACGGGACCTAGCGGCGAGCAACCGCGCCTCTTGCGCGTTACAGTCGCTACGATGTATTGAACGGTGAGTCGAAAAGCTACGCAACAGATAGCTAGGCGGGACCTAGCTCCAAGCAATCCCGCTAATTGCGCGCTACAGTCGCTGTCAATAATAGCTGTCAATAGCTACAAATGCGCTAGTATTTGACGGTGAATTGAAAAGCTACGCCACGGAGCTATTTGGGAACTTATTTCGTGCAACCGCGCTACTTGTAGTTTCGGTTGCTGCCAATTACTACGAAAGCAGCAGCAGTGGCATTGGATGGATAGTTGAAAAGCCTGTCTGGCTTTTCTAGATTTATAGATTTTCATAGATAGCTAGGGAGAAATAACGTCGAGTATCCACTCTATATGTACGCTACGATTGCAGCCGCTGGCTACGAATGTAACAGTATTGGACGATGAGTCGAAAAGCTACGCCACAGATAACTAGGTAGGATCTAGCGTCGAACATCGGCGCTACAAACATGTACACTATGATCGCAGCTAATGGCTGCCAATGCGCTGTGCTGTTCTAAGTCAGGAAGCTTCACCATCTCGATAATTATAGTCATTCACGCCGAAATCCTCTTTTAGAAGTTCACTAATTCGTCCCAAGAATTGATGCTGTCCTTTACGCAACGATACCAATGGAGTCGGGCTACACCCACTTGGCAGTATTTCATTTGCCATAATTTCATCTGCTATACTGGTCAACAGACATAATATTGTTTCTCATAATTTCATATGTCATACTCATTGTTTACAATATTAGTCACGTGCTAGAAACTTTGTTTCCCATAAAGTCAATTTTAATATCATATGCCATAACATCATTTGCCATCGAAATTGCTTCTAGAAAAAATCATAAAATCGGTTTAAACTAAACGATCAATAGGTTTAGATTTGGTTAGGTTAGGTTAGAACATGCCGCGGCAGCGGCCAGGGAAGTGCCAGAAATCCAATCGCTTTTTAGGACAAAGGCGTTAGGTTAATTTTGTACGGAAGCGACTTGGATCGATTATAGTGATAAGTAGGTATTAGAAATAAAAACAATATGGCGTTGAAATATTCTGCTAAATAATATTATTGCAATTAATGAAATGGATAACAATACGTATTATGGCGCTCGTATCATTATGGAATCTAATGTACGGCAATCAAGAGTATGTCACATAACTTTTATGGTAAACAAACAATGGTAAAAAAAACAAAATGAAATTCGGGCAAGTAAAATTCGGGCGTATGAGTATTATTACTTATATTTTTCGGGCAAACAATAGACAACCAATGGAGTCCAATATCAAGCATCGTCTGTAAAAACTTCATACATGAAGGACAAAAGCCTATCGTTTTGAAACCCTCTAGAGGCAGCGAACTCCTCGACCCTCTGAATAAACGCACGGGCACAAGATTTGCCCACCTATAGCTATAGGTACGTAGGTAAGTTCTGACAACGCTCGAGCAAATGCTCTACTTGCACCCTACAGTCCTTGTCAATGCTCACAAATGTAATGCTAGTGTACACGGTAAGGTCAGGCTGCTACGCCATAGAGACAAACTTAGATCCATTAGAACAACAGTCAATGCCAAGTGCTATTAGACGGTGAGGGCGTCATAATACTTTCCGGTTCTCACCACCTGATATTACATAAAATAATTAGCTTTTAAATTTCCTGCTTCTGTAAGAAAGATAAAGTCCACATGAATATCATACGCATATTGTATAAGGTGATCGGATCCGATTAGGATATTAGAGCACGCTTACCCAATGTCTTCTGATGGGTGTTATTATGATGATTTTGATTTAAAATTTAATTTATAATTTATTTATCAATTTTGTTGCCATGTAGGTATTTGTGTTTAATTTTATTGAATTTGTTAATTTTACTAACATAGGATAAGGTATTTATTGTAACAAACCTAAATGAACCATTGATGCTTGAAATAAATAAAATGAATTATCAACTTTACCTTCTTTCAGTGAGCGAAAACTTCACGGACGGATTCATTTATTCCTACTAGGTTCCATTCTAGTGTAGCGCTTTGAGGAAATTGCATATATAACGACACAATAATTATGAAAACGATTCTATTCTTTATACACTAATATTATTATTCAAGATACCTTAAATGATGTAGTCATCATAATTTCACCTTATCATAATTAATATTAGCATAAGTCGAGTGATAATATCCAGAAAAGATAATATTAAATTAGCGTGCACTATGATTAAACACAATGTCGTAAACGACGATTCACGTACCTCTAAATAAATATTTAATTTGTTATTATAGCAATAATTCACACCTATACAAACAAAACACACAAAAAAAAATAAGGAAAAGAACGCGACATTTTCGTGGGTTTGACTAAAATGTATTGAATTGAAGACCTTGGCCGTGTAAATGAAGCGTGCAGCCTTTTTCCTCAGTTCCAATGTTAATTTTGTCTTTTAGTAGCTTCCACCGTGATAGTGTAAGGCAGAAATAAGAAATCTGTTCGTTTTGCTTACCAATTTCATCAATTTTATTCCAAATTCGTGATATTCCACTGCAAGGTCAAATAAAAATTTCTAAATATAAATATGAAGAAGGCGACCGATGTAGTCACCGATGTGTTGGGGTTGCTTGTGATCTTACAATTTAAGCAACATTTACGTTGGCTGGTCGTAGGCCGTAGAGTAACGAGACGAGACGAGATGGAGACACGTTGGTTATAGTGGCACTCTCTCCCCGAACTTATGCGATGACAGCCCATACCCACTAAAAACTCCTGTAGGTACACTATGGCGCCGGCCACAAACGCGTTACCGGTCCTAAGCCGAAAATCCTGTGCACGGCGTCGCTCGCTTTTATCACACGAAACACGAATATTTGTTCAAACCGGTAAAGCCTTCGAGACCCCCACCGCACCTAGGGTAGAAAGGCCCGAGCCCAGCAGTGGCACATTAATAGGCTGATGATGATAATGATGAAGAAAGATGATAAGCTATTGGTCTAAGTATATTCTTCGTCCATTCCAGCGAAATCTTGGAAAAGAACGGCTCAGCGGTCGATGCGGCGATAGCGGCACTTTTCTGCGAGGGGATCGCGTGCGCACAATGTATGGGGCTAGGCGGCGGGTTCCTGGCGACGGTGTTCGACGCGCCGACGGGCCGGGTGCGGGCGCTGAACGCTCGCGAGCGCGCGCCCGCCGCCACCACCGAGAACATGTTCGCGAACGCGTCCTCCACCACCGGCGGGCTCGCGGTCGCAGTGCCCGGCGAGCTGCGCGGCTATGGCGAGCTGTACCGGGAGTACGGGCGGCTGCCGTGGGCGGAGCTGGTGCGCCCCACCGCAGAGCTGTGCCGCCGCGGCCACCGAGTCAATTCCTACATGGGCCGCGTGCTGCTGTCCTACAGCGAGAGAATCAAGGCCGAGCCATCTATGAGGTATGTTAATGTGAGGAGCGTCTAGACGGCTATTTCTATCGCCGAGCAATACCATAAGGGATCCACCAGAGATGTGAAATATCACAAATAGGATTGCTTAATTTTCCTTACCCCGTTCGGGCGTTCTCAAATCAAGTGATCCTAATGGTTGATTTTTTTCTCGCACACCGCTTAGCACATACCTGGGGAAAGCGAGTTCTGTAAACCGTGTATCAACATTTTCTTATTTTACACACAAAAAATTCTACACTAATTAATTAGGTACCTACGTAGCATTACTACATCTGTGTTCAATGTCTCCCAATACACAAATATTCTTTATTGAACTACATCTAGATACTAAGTCTTTCTGACAACAATTTACGAAGATTGTTAATAATAATAATAATAATAATAGCAGTCCATTTACGAGCACTTACTTAGCCTTGCCTAGTCTGAGTGGATGCAACAGTCTCATCTCTTAAACCATTCAAATGCATCGTTGCGTGTCTTAACGTCGAACAATGTATTATTAATGATAAACAAAAACATGAAAAATAAAGGAAAAATAGAGCTTGTTTTTGTTCGGTAATAATACAATAACACTGATTCCCTATTGAATGAAAATTATCTTTTTTTCTTAATACTGTTTTGTCATTCGTATTGCGTTGTTCATGCTAATTTACAATCACCATTTGCTATTGTTTCGAGTAAGACAGGAGACCGCTGTATATGGTTGCTTATGGTTGTTTATGGTTGTGTCGTCCACCTAGATTTCAAAAAAAGAACCTACATTATTTTTTAAACCGCCAATGTTTAGTACAGTGAGCTCGCCTTGTTTCAACCGAGGGTGTACATTATAGTTCATAACATGGATAGGTAAGGTACCTACTTAGGTATAACACTTCACAACACCGTACCTTAATATCTAGGCTGACTGTGACCGATCACCCGCGTGTATACATAATTTGTTATCAGTTTCCTTTGAAACAAACCTCTCATGATATGCAGCTTTGTCTTTGAAGGGGGTTAGTTGTTATCTAACACCAATTAACTTTTTGTTCATATTTTTTGTCTTGTGATTCCACGATTTCTCGCATTCAACCTGAGCATCTATCCGTTCGGCTACCGAGAGGCTTAGGCTTAAAGTATCGGGCCTGCCCCCCGACCGCCTAACCGATTGCTTTGATATTCGAAAGCAATATCGAAAGCTATAGGCTATATAGCTTTCGATATTTCTTTCGATATTGCTTTCATATTGCTTTCATATCGCTTTTGAAATGACAAGATGACGCCATAAACTATAGAGCGCGATAGCGAGAGCGATGACGATAGAGTTAGGCGGTCGGGGGGCAGGTCGGGCCAAAGCGCTTAGCTACTCGGCCACCGCAGCTTGGAATTAAAACTAAGCAAGAAAATAAGCACTTGTGCTTTGCCTATACGGGATATACGGGATAACCGTATCCGCGGATACCCGAGATCTTTATCGAGAGATCGAGATTTTTGGAAGATCTTCAACGGATCTCTTACATTGTTAAATTACATTATATATGGAATTGTAAATATAATGTGTATGTGGTCATGAACTACTATTAACTTAAATACTTAACTGTTTACTTAAATACCTATGCTGCACGTGTCATATTAAACTTTAAAAAAAACACGCGCAATGCAGATCGTGTTAGTAACGCAAAGCGTCAACTGTCGTCAACTCGTCAGCGTCTCGCGCTCCTGCACAGACTAAGTGAAAAAATTGAAATCCATTTCCATAATATAATGTATCAGCGGAATACATTTTTAGCGATCCGACACATCTGTAAAAATCACATCTGATTCGCAGAGAGGTATACGTGAACCCGGAGACGGGCGAGGTGTGGAAAGAGGGCGACCTGGTGCCCCACCTGCGGCTGGCCGAAACGCTGGACGTGATCGCCGCGGAGGGCCCGGAGGCGATACACAATGGCTCGCTCACGGAGCGGCTCGCACTAGACATACAAGGGTTCGGTGGTATCGTGACAGAGGAGGACCTCAGGAGTTTCAGGTATACCTACTGTATGCGAGGGTATTGAATATTACATATATATTAGACAACATCACATAAATGTTCTGATGCCAAGGTAAGTAAGCAAAAGCACTCGTTTTATGTAAATCAGAAACAACGACGGTACCACAGAGTGCCTAGTGTACGTAAGTTTAATTCGCTATTCGATCACGTTTACGAAAACGAGAATATGTATGGCAAAATATTAACTTTTCTCGTATGTCGCCTGAAGCGCTGCTTCAATACCGTACTAATTTGCGTTTTCGTAAACGTAATCGAATGAATTCACAGATAGCAAACAAAACTCACACTAGTCACTCAGACCAGATACAATATCGAAAAGTTCATTTTCGACATTGACCCGACCGGGAATCGAACCCGGGACCTCAGAGTTAGAGCCGCCCAAATTCTGGCGTGCAAGCCACTCTACGGAGGCTACGGAGGTCGTCAAATTTAGCTTCGTCGACTCCGATCTTAAAGTCTCCGAGATTTATTGATTAAAGTAAAAAAAATACGATCACTGGTCTCTATCGAACATTAACCAACCCGATAGCCCGAACCATATTCTGAACGCGTTGTCTGTCTGACCGCTGTGACTCACTCACCAATGCTGACACATTGGGTGCGACTACACACCGTCCTCTAACGGGTGGTCGTATCCAGTGCGCCAAGCTCGTTTTTGTTTTGTTTTGTTTTTTTGTTTAATGTGCGTTTTATTTTTTTCTTGTAACTAACAATAGTGTTTAAGGTCTATTGTAATTACTAACAGTCTATGGAATTATTCCGAAATAAATACTTATTATTATTATTATTATTATTAAGGGCACTGACCTAAATGCTTTTTGTGGCTTATCAGGGCAGAGTGGAGCGACCCGATCGCGGTGCCGCTGACCGGCGAGCACACGCTGTACTCGGTGCCGCTGCCCGGCTCTGGCTCGGTGCTGGCGTTCATCCTGAACGTGCTGCGCGGCTGGGTGGGGGGCGGCAGCGACGTGCCCGTCGGCTCCAACCTCTACTGGCACCGCATCATCGAGACCTTCAAGTTCGCGTACGGCAAGCGAACCGGCCTCGGCGACCCTTCACGCTCTAAGACCGGCGGTCGGATTGCGGAGGTACTCCTTGCTTTGTCTACAATTAAAGTGACGAAGGAGGTCGATTATTCGTTCATCCTGGCACCGCATCATCGATACGTTCATGTACGCGGACGGCAAGCGAACCCGCGGCATCGGTGACCCTTCACGCTCTAAGACGGGCGGTCGGATTACGAAAGTACTTACTTAAAAACTATTATAACATTGTTGTTCGTATGGGGTTGAAATGTATAAAGGCTTTTCTTTACTCTCTTTATTGTATGGCTGTGGGCTAGATACAATTGTTTATAAAACTGGTAGCCAGTAATGTAGAAAAAAAAGAAGACTGATGGTATTATAATATGGCGACAGGAAACCACCAAGGCTGAACCCCGTTCATTGTTTTGTCAAATATTCAAATAAGTTATCTCGTTGTTCGCAGTTAGAGCGCAACCTCTCCGACCCGGAGTGGGCGCAAATGTTCCGCGGGCAGATCGACGACCGCACCACGTACCAGGACTGGCACCACTACGGCGCGTCGTTCGAGGGCGCGGACGACCACGGCACCGCGCACGTGGTCGTCATCGCGCCCGACGGCAGCGCCGTCTCCGTCACCAGCACCATCAACTATATGTGCGTATAGTTGTATTTAGAAACAAACAACACTACCTCAGGCTTGACGAACCCTCTCAGTTCCCCCCCCCCCCCCCCCCAGAGTCTGGTTATGCTGAAAATGCCGTTTGAGGCAACCAGCAAACTCTCTAAAAAAACATAGCTACATAATATGTTTTTATATTCAGCGCGGTAAATAACTCCACTCCTCGACCTCGTCTAACTTCGTTTAACGTTAAATGTAACTAAGGGCTTTTGAAACTCGGTTAACTCTTTCTAATTCGTTAACAGATGGGGTAGCCAAAGGCGCTCACAGTCACTCGGCTTCATGCTGAACAACGAAATGGATGACTTTGCTATACCAAATCGCGAATCTGCCTACGGACTTCCACCGTCGCCTGCCAACATGCTGGCACCAGGTCTGCAGCCGCTGAGCTCCATGACTCCGACCATCGTGCTCAAGAACAATGCGCTGGCTCTGGTGGTCGGCGCCGCGGGAGGCACCAAGATCACCACACAAGTGTCATTGGTGAGTCGATGTGACTTCCTTTAACATCATCAGTACAACCCACTTCTGGAATGTAACTTTTCTGGTACTAATATCCAAAGTACACTATCTAATGACACCGAGTATCGTGCTTAAGACCGCGAGAGCCACTAAGATCACCACACGAGTCTTAATGGTTAGTCAATGTTACTATCTTCATATCATCATCAGCCTACAAGAGGCACTAAGGTCACCACTCACGTATCACTGGTGAGTCGATATGAATAACAATCCACTGATTTGTTACCTTTCCACATTAACAATAGAGAGAGTAAGCCATATTTTAGCTTTCGTCATCGTCAACAATGGCCCACGGTAGGGCTTACTTGACACATAAACAATAAGTAGCTTATGGGGAGATTGAGCCCGGTACCACGCGGTCTAAATGGGGTTTAGTAGGTTTTAACGACTGGCTAACTTACAGAAACCCCGGAACATGTCTTCCGAAGCACGAGGCAAACAAGACATTTATTTTTTTATTTGATCATCCATCTGACAACCCCCCATTTTTGGTGTCCAAATATAACTCGGGGTTATACTTGCACCGAGTATAACCCGATATTTATGGTGATATCAGCGTTTCGCTAACAAAGTAGGCTCAAGTGGATTGTATCAAGTCGGTACATAATATAGATAATTTGACTTTTTCAGATTGTACGAAACGTGATCTTGGAGGGCGGTGATCTGTTGTTCGCTATGGAGCGTCCTCGCCTACACCACCAGCTGATACCAATGGAAGTGGAGTATGAGGCGCAGTTTGATCCGGTAAGGTTAATACGTTTTTGGGCGGTTGCTATGGTTATGATGATGATTTATACGCAAATAGTTGCATAGATGGAGCGAACACTTTAACAAAAAAATCAACTTTAAGAAAAGAAAAGAAATTATTTATTGACGATCACACAGACATAACAGAAAAAAAAAACAATGAATCAGAGAACATTACAAAAAAATATCATTAAAACTAATACAAAAAATTATAATTATAATTTTGTGAATGTCACAAAGTAAAAATAGTTTTTTTTTAATATTATGACAACCGACATAGTTTCGAGTAATTGTTCTAGTGGTGCCACATGTAGTTAAATATTATAAAAAAATATTAGCCCTTACTGTCCCACTGCTGGGCAAGGCTTCCTTCCATTTGTTCCACTTACTGCGGACCTGAGCTAATTGAGTCCAATTTTGGTTAAATATATCCAGTTCGTCCCGTCATTTCCTTCTCGGTCTTCTTTATTACTATTATTTTATATTTATGGTTAAATATTGCGGTGCTCCCATGAATATGCGGAAGTGCAACTGTGCTTATTGCTTTCGTAGTCTTGAGCAATTTCCGTGGCAGAGAATGGATGGTAAGGTACTAGAGTTTGTAGTGGGTAATAGGCTTCTCTTTCCCCCTATGAGCTTATCGTTGTTGGGCGTAGGAGGGGAGAAGACCCTTACATAAACCCCTGGCCCTGATGTATGATTAGAAAGCATATTACCTAATTAAAAAAAATAGTACCTACTCCTATGAATAGTTTTATTTTTTAAGTACTCGCGTACAAACGGTCGTTACGGTTTTAATCCTACTAATATTATAAACGCGAAAGTTTGTAAGTATGGATGGATGTTTGTTACTTTTTCACGTAAAAACTACTGAATGGATTTTAAAGAAACTTTCCTCATATACAGACCATGACCCAGACCAGCATACTTTTTTTTTCTTTATTCTTTTTTTTACTGTGTCTTTGCGTACGAAGTCGCGGGCAACAACTATGTAGTATTAAATAATGTTGATAAAACGGTTCTTGTTTGTGTGATCTTAATGGCTACCGCTCGCTCGTCACGTACTCACCGTAACGTTTCCTATTATATATTTCCAATTAAATTACGTTACGTGACCATTGTTACTGGTTAAATAGGTAGATGGAACACGTGGGGACCGAGTGAATTAATAAAAGGCAAAACTGTGCTCTTTTTTGTTTTTCACACTGAATTATGTCCCGTTATAGAAATGGAAATAGAAAAATATTTATTTAGTACAAAAACAATACACATACAAAAAACTTAACTTAGAATACGGATTGTTTCAAAAAGGTCTCTCAGCATAAAGTCGTGACAGGAAGTGCCATGACACTGGTAATCTGCGCTGCGGATGCCGAGTTTTGTATAAATTATTATGTAGGTAGGTGCGCATGGCATTCATGTTTAGTTGACCCTGAAAAAGCAGACTTCATTGTCAGAACTAAACTTTTCAAACTATGATTTGTAAATAATTCTTAATAAATATAAAAGTACTGTCTCACTGCGGGGAAAGTCTCCCATCATTTAAATCAAGTCATCGCTATTATAATATTTGGTAGATAAGAGTCCGTGGTATTAATTATGTCCTTACTTTGACACAGTATTTTTAACTATTATAAAGGGTGTTGCTATGTTTTTTTTTCATATATTTATTATTTTAACTTCATCATCATCACCACTAGTCCACTGCTGGACATAGGCCTCTCCAAGTGCACGCCACTGAGCACGATCCGATCCTTAAACAACGAAGAACTCGGTTCATGGTCGGTTAGAAACCACTGGTTTAGAAAGAGCAAGGAAAAACTTTTTTAGAAATTAAAAACATATAGCCTTTATGAACAGCAATGCTTTGATTTGGTTATTATCTTTTAAACTTCAACGTTTCGTTTACTGCTATTATTTTGCACACAACTGTACAGCGTATCTGTATACAACATACAATTGTTTCTTATTAACACACAACGGGGAGCTCCGGAAAATTCTACTATCGAATCAAAAGTACTTACTTATCTACATGACGCAATAGCTACATCCGGTTGTATTGTAACTCATCTAGGAGAAAATTAAAGGTTCTCGAGAAGCGTCAACCGAGTGTATCATTTTAAACGAATTTTGGACTGAAATTATGGATATTTTTTTTTATTCCACAACTATTAATTGCTCCCAAGGTGGAAGATAGAAACTACCGGTTGATACAATACATAAAGTGTCCAGTTAAATTCGGAACTTCCAACCTTTGTGGAACTGGCTATTCTGCCGATTCGAACACCGAGAATCGAACCTGGGACCTCTTTGCGTCAACTAGACCACATAGGCGGCTTAGCTCATCTTTTTTTATAGAAATTAGTAGGCAAATCAATTGGCTCCATCTCATATTAGAATACAGATGCGAAGACAGCCAATGAAGCAGGATTGTGGCTCACTAGCCGTCCTCACCTTGACTACACCACAAATCAAGGTGACTGCAGAAGTCAAGCTTCATACAAACGACCTCTCACGGACACGGAGTGTCGCAAGAGCTGCGCTCAGAGACTGTAGGCACAGAATGAATAATAGTGCCTACAAGTCTGTTGGGTGGATCCTACCAAGATTATTTTTTTTACACTTTTTTTTAGCTACCAATTGTTTTTCTTTCTGGCAGTAATTTATGAGCACACATTTAATGGACCATCTTATTACCAAAAAAATAGTATTTGGATCATTTTAACTCTTCTAAATTTTGAGAAATTGAGAATTTTTTCTGTGAGCGTAAAATGACTAACTAATAAAGGAATGTAATGAAATTTTTAGATTTATACTGTATTTTTTAAGAAAGAATGAAAGAAAAATAAATTTTTTTTGAGTGAATTGATGAATACCTACCTACTAATATATAAGATATTCAAATTCGAAAATAGAATCATATTTTAAATATTCTCTTGCACTCCATTCATGTATAATTCCGAGATCCTCGTTGCTCCAGCGCGGTATGTATGGCTTACCTTCTGGGTCTCTGTATTTTGTAGCTACATCGACTCAATTTGATGTCATGTCATGTTGCTGATGAGGCGTTTAATTTTTTTCCAGGCCATAATAGCGTCTCTGCGTGCTCGCAACCACGCGACCACTGAGCTCGGGCAGACGGCGGGCTTCGCGGCCGTGGTGGCCGCGGCGCGCCAGAGCGACGGCTACCTGCACTCGTACACCGACAGGCGGCGCGTCGGCAGCATTGACGGATTCTGAATGCAACCGCGGCGCAATCAACCTCGACCTTCATCGTTGAGCATCAAAGAGTTCGAACCAACAAACTATCGTAGTGGCACAGTGTTCGACACTTTAAGCACAGTGATCGACACAGTTTTTTCGCAAATAAACAACATGATTTTCATTGAAAGTTTGTTGGGCAGGTTGTCTGTATTTAATTGTTGCTAAAGACTAAAATCAGTAGCTGACCCCTGCTTTTTAAGATTAAAGGATAAAATGTCGGATCACTGGTTCCTGTCGAATACTGGTGCCACTGAGTTTTTTTTAATACTTTTGTAATGTTGGCATTGGCATAGTGAACTGCTTGACATGCATAAGTAGTTAATTTATCGCGTTATCCATGTTCTTGATAACGTTATGACGTATTTCACAAAAAAAATACCTATTCCGATCGATAGTCGTAATAGATTACATAAAACTCAATGTCAAATGCATTCTTTGACTGGTTAGGTAAAAACTTTGTTCGAAATTTTTCACTTGACGCCTACGCCCTGTTATCTTTCAAACTCCCCGAGATGTACTTAAACATGATGTTATTTAGTTTTATCTAACTCGCAACATTTTTCAAACTTATTTTGAGTCACTCATAAAAATAAGTAGGTAATAATAAACACAATGTTTTCAAATGTTTATTTTTTTTTCTTTAAAATTGTAACAACATTGATAATAAAAATCTGTAGTCTAGGTAATTTATTATTGCCAGTTATATTGATAAGAAAATGCTGTTTGAGTGTCAAAATTGCATTTTTTAACAAATTATAATATCTTTATTTTGATAGGTGTATAGAAAGTTACAACAAGCTTAAAACCTAAGAAATAAGAGGATACATTTACCAACATGTATTTCTCGCATAAATGTTAGTGAATCATTCCTACAAGCACTGTTGCTCGAGATAATTATTATTTAAAGTTTTTAGTGATTATTGGTATAATCTCATATTTAGATCCATTTATTATATGTATGTACATCGAGTCTGATTAAATTACTTACAGAAACATTGTTCCGGTTATAAAAACCTATGTACCTACTTTTAACATATAACACCATCTTAATCTTATATAAGATGGCCTTAGCCAAGTAGATCAGCAGCTAATTTGAATGTCATTTACGGCTGAAATAAACAAATACAAATACAATAACTTTAATGCTCGATTTCTGTTAGAAGACAACATATACAATTAGCTATCAAAATACAGAATACCTATTAGGTAACTAGAATAATACCAGCTGTATACACTGTTGCTGTTTTTGGAGTTATTTACGCGTCTGAATGAAATCGTTAACGGTTTGCTACAGCTTTTTTAAAATAAAATTTATTAGAAAATTTTAATTTTAACAGATTTTCTATATTTAATGAGTTTAGAACCTCAAAATATCTCCTCAGTTTAATGACACTTTATTATCACAATATCCATTCTAATAATTAGAAGATATCTATTAAGTTATATTTCACCTGTAACTTGTATATTTATATAAAACGTGTTTTAGTATAAGACAAAGATAAAATTCGCCGTACGATATGTTAGTATTTTTACTTTAGTCTATGTATCATATTTGTTTGTTGCGATTCTTGAGTATTCAATCGTCCATTTACTTTGATTGTGTAGTGTGTTTACAGTTTATAAGATGAGATGAGTGCGAATGATAAGGGAAGGTTTAATGTACGAAACAAACCCAATGAAAGTCGTTCTAACACTGTTTGTATTTAAAATCAATTATTAAAATTATGCATAAGCAGTTACGGAAGTTATAAATGTGTGCGTAAATGGCCAATAACATTGTTTCTTAGTGACCTAAATTAGCGAGTTATTGACATTACATAATTACTGTGCGGTAACCCGTACATCCTGCCGGCCCAAAAGGGATGAAACTTAAGAAATATAAAAATGTATGTAAAATGTAAAATTGATAATATAAAATTAAAAAAAAAAATTCAAAAGTAAAAGTAAAGTCAGTATTAAGTAAATCGCTTAAATATTTCATCGCTGCACTACGCTTGTAACGGGAATGTCCAGTCGCACTGATCGCGGTCGGGTCCGCGGGGGCGGGGGTGAGTGTGTGTGACAGTCTCCTGGTCGACGGTCGCGACTGCCACCATCGGGATTGAGTGCGTCGTTGTGCTTGCCAATGACAAGTTTAGAGCTCCCTTGTTTCTTCGCAATCGTATAATGATGTAGACGCATCCCGCAACAATGATCAATCCCAATATTGTGTATATAACCGAGTATTGGTGTACGTCATATACGCTCATTGGTGCGTTTTCTTGTTCCTTGAGGGTTGTGATTCGATCCCTCATACGGCGCCACTCGTCTTCATGGTATTCGGGTGTAAATCGCTCGAACCCTGAAGAGTTGAGTAAGGTATTCAGAACTGAAGTGCCGGAGGGGGTTGGTATATCCTGTTGGACTTTCACTCGGCTCAAATAGTTGTTATGACCAACTATAGAGAAAATGTCACTCTTTACAGTACAACCTTGACCGATTTCTAATAGGCCATTCCCGGTCAGTGATTTTATTGTCATTCCAATGTTTATGCAAAATATGCGCACTGTGCATTTCCCACAGCAAGAGAATAGCCATTTGTTATCGCCATGCAACTTGATCCATCGCTCGCGACATGGCGCTTCAATTGTACTACACATTGTTTTGTTATGAATGCTCAAGTTACAAAGTGATTGTGTTATTTGTAACTCATAAATGTGTAGTACAATTGAAGCGCCTAAGATGTACGGGTTACCGCACAGTAATTATGTAATGTCAATAACTCGCTAATTTAGGTCACTAAGAAACAATGTTATTGGCCATTTACGCACACATTTATAACTTCCGTACTTGTGCTTATGCATAATTTTTCTGATTGATTTTAAATAAAAACAGTGTTAGAACGACTTTCATTGGGTTTGTTTCGTACATTAACCTTCCCTTATCATTCGCACTCATCTCATCTTATAAACTGTAAACACACTACAGTTTTTTGGGTCCTTCGAGCCGGAATCTATGAGATCATCAAGACCTGTGCGCAGTGTGGATTCTCGTAGCTCGGCAAGTATAATATTAAAGGAGTTGGCTATTTTCACATCCATTAACATAAGGTAAGGTACAAGATACAAGAAGAATAGGTGAAGGCTGATCCTTGAAAACTCCGACAGGTTGACAAACGGTGGCGTTAGGACATCGCAGATAGCTCGTCTCTCCAGTGCCGAGATGAGGTTTGTATCACGACGATTGAGTATCCAGATACAACATTTGTACGCCATATGAGCTGCATAAGATTCTTCAATGTTTAGCAACTGCAAGGCCACCCCTAAATCATTCTTTGGACTGTCCTCCAATGCTAGTCTTGCTGTTGGAATGATGAACCCCTCATACTCATTTCCAGAAAGGATGAAGCTCTCAGTTTCTATCAACCAGGTGCAACAACAATTATGAAGCACAATTCCCATATGTTCGGGAAGATGACCATACTTGTTGTACATGAGGTTAGCTATTGAGAGGCCGTACAAGAATACAGATTGGAAACATATTGTGTAGTCGTCTCCTTGTTTGGCAAACATTGTGGCTGTGCTGGAACTGATGCTCAGATGGGAGAACATATTACTGGTGCAATTGCTCTGGCCCCCTCTGCTCAGTGCAGTGGGACAGGGCAGCCTGTGAGTCAATGACCCTGAGTACACGTGAGATGTTCGTCTATCAAGTTCCTCATCAGTTGCATCTGTTTTTTCTTTTATTAGTATGTCCAATAGATTTGTCAAGCAAGGATCCCCCTTTACCCAGGACCTCAGTTGAAGTAGCTGGGACAGAGCCAAGGTGAAACTGTAGGACTCCATCTCTTGAAGAGGTTGTCTCTTAGCTCGAACCCTTGAAGAGCATGATCGATTTGTAAGTGTAAAGCGTCGATTGCGTTCCAGCGTATCTGAATGTTACGTAATTTTTCTTCCAACTCCCACTTATCTCGTATCTCATCAACTCGCAGGCTATTTACTTGTTGGTGAAAAGCTCTAAAGTTGGTTATTTGTAGAGATAGTAGTTCCGCTGCCTAACCTTGATCTACAGATGAGATCATTGACGCAGTCGACGTCGACGGTACTGTGAGCCTTGGTTGTAGTTTAGGTGGAGCCATTAATGTAGCTGGCTCTGGTGGCACAACTTTAGGCAACCCTGCTGGTGTTGGTGACATAGGTGCTGTAGTTTCAATAGCAGGAGGAAAACTCGATATCTTGACACGCACAGAATCAAAGTAGGTTCTAGCTTGTTGGAATTGGTTTTCCACGAAATAAGGATCATTGTCATCATTGTGGTTGTTCACTTGAAACTCGGAAAGGGCATCGAGTCGTTCATTCAAGTACTTACGGGTCTTCCAGTTAGCGGAATCCTTGTTGAAGTTTCTTTCTAACTTCTTGATCACTTCAACAATGTCGTGTTGTCGCAGCAGTAGACCCTCCATGTTGTATGTGCTTGATGAACGTTCACTGTGTGATGCTCCGAGGACAAAAAAAGTGCACTCAAAGTTCACTGATAAGCACTGTCCCGAATGTCGACGAGACACTGTTTGTGTTGATAGCGGAGATAGCGTTGCGGTATCGTGGTCCGGGCCACTCTATGTCTTCGCGAACCTAGCACGATCTTATTGCGCCTTCTCAATTAAACTGGTGAGACCCTCTTCTGGGAAGCCAGTCAACCGGTTCGCAGTCGCACAAAATCCACAAAGAACACAAAGCGACATAGCGCAGGGCCACTTTTTCATTATTTTCCAAGTGTCGATGGAAATCCACAGAGGTTTTTTCGAAGGACCAAAATAACTGTAGTGTGTTTACAGTTTATTTAGATGAGATGAATGCGAATGATAAGGGAAGGTTAATGTACGGAACAAACCCAATTGAAAGTCGTTCTAACACTGTTTTTATTTCAAATCAATTATTAAAATTATGCATAAGCAGAAGTACGGAAGTTATAAATGTGTGCGTAAATGGACAATAACATTGTTTCTTAGTGACCTAAATTAGCAAGTTATTGACGTTACATAGTTACTGTGCGGTAACCCGTACAGATTGTAAATAACTATTACGAATAGTTATTTTCTTTATTTTGTAAGTGTAGCTGCCGCACTCTGAGGTCACTAAATAGTAATGATTCTGAAACTTTACTATAACAAATATTTTTTTCATTGTAAAATAGTGTCGCTAATAATGAGGTCAAAATAACTTTTTTGTACCTAATTAAATATTTTTATGTAAGTGATGTTCCTACGTGCTGGCAGTAGTGCTGTTTGTAATGGGAGTGAAATAAAATGCTAAATCTACTAGCATAACGCTACGACTTTAATTTGTTTGCGTTAATCCTTTGTCTACCTCCTAATAGTCGGAGTTCATAACAAAAGCTAAAGCGTAGCAATTTACAGCTGTTATTTGTTCTAACTACACATTTAGAAACATTAA
Source organism: Eudonia truncicolella (assembly GCA_949315975.1). Taxonomy (NCBI): domain Eukaryota; kingdom Metazoa; phylum Arthropoda; class Insecta; order Lepidoptera; family Crambidae; genus Eudonia; species Eudonia truncicolella. Next base: position 13,302,354 of record OX438835.1, on the reverse strand, counting down.
TTTGGAAAATGGTAATTATAATAGTTTTTTAGTTTTAGAAGTCGCATTATAAGCTACTAAAATGCTAGCTCAGCTACATATTACAATTTCTGTCCAACCTTGTAGATCAAATAACAGCTTAGCTTTTTTGAACTACAAAATAACTCTTATAATAGCTACTAGATAATGGCTCGCTAATAATGGGGCCGCGCCTTAAAGGTAAATCTATGTAAAAAAAGGCATTTATATTAAAATACAATTTATTTAAAAATATCAGTTTGAGTAACATAATCAAGAAATAATCGACAAAAAAGACAAATCGTACAACCATTTTCTCACTATTTCAGGACTTTTCACATTCATTTTTAATACTGGCAACCGCCTAGGTTATACATTGCCATTTTATGAAGTCACGTATTTATTAGGCGACCATTGACGCACAACTTATGATAGTCAACATGATCCATCCAATCTGAAAGCATCGAAGAATCTAGTAGGCAGGGGCGGGACACGCTTGTGTAACGCCATCCCCCCTTGAGACTCTGAGGATGTCTCGAGCAAGCGACTTGAGGAACTCTTTAAGTTCTATGCTGTCTGGAAACGCTATAAAAGTCACAGGAGGCAAACAGCAATCTCTTATGGCGGCACTTCACTTGGCTTAGCGTGTTCGTGTGGCGATATCGTTGTGTTTGCCCAAATAATCGAAGTACATACCTATTCAAACAACATCAAACAAGTGATCCACACATGGACAGTACGGGCAAACAACTCAAATATGACACAATATTTGCTTGTTCAGAAACAAATTGAATGCAACAGTGATGGACGTGCCAGTGGCAGCAGCCTAATATCATTATGGTTCACCTAAGTCATTTTGAATATTGATCCATGCAACGTTCAGACGGTTTTTGTTTTTATGCAAGGCATTTTTGGGGTCCCAAATACAAGGAGGCATTTTTGGGGTCCCAAATACAAGGATGCATTTAGTATAATTCCAAAAATCGCAATACGGTTCCGTTTGTCCAATCCATTTTACTACGTAACATGCCTGAACAGGACAGCCGCACGCGCGCTTCTGAACAGAACCAAGTGTGGACGGTAGACACAAATATTTGCCATATTTGATTCCTTTGATGTGTTATCAAAAACCGACAAGTGGACGGGAACGCATATTGCGTTGTTTGCCATATTCGTACAAATAAAGCAAATATATTCAAATAGTTCATCTACACATTGCCGTGTTCGGACAAATAATGCAAATACACGAACACGATACGCCAAGTGAAGTGCCGGCATTACAAAAAATAAGTGAACCAAACCCAACTAAGTTTTTCTTTTTAATATGGCTTTCACATCTCCTGTGGTTGAGATGTATTTTGCCAACAACTTTGGTTGGTCACTTCGTTTGAAGAATGTAGTTGGCATTTCAAAACATATTTGACGGTAAAAGTATCGCGCAATGTTGCCAAAAATGGTGGCCGTTTGTTGCGCGGCAAATGTTGCCTAGTGAATACATGGCTTTATGCTGACTCTAGTATACAATGAACTGTGTAAATATCTATTGATACGGCGTTTTCATAATATTTTATATTATTTACGATTAATGTTCAACATAATCGTTTGGATTTGGCGATGCTTAACTGCTATTTCACTACACTTGGACTCCTGTAATTGTCTTGATGTTTTTGATGAGTCTTGAATTGGCGTCCTTGTAGTCTACATGCTGTACGTTCACGACTGTTGTCTTTAGACGTGTTTCATCCTATAATAAAAATAAACATATATATTCATTGCGCGTTATACTATGGCAATCAAAGTCAACGATGATAGAAAGAACGCAAAGATTTATCTGACGATAACTAATAACAAATATACGCGCCTACCTCAATGGGCTTGGGAAAAGTAAAATAAAAAGGTAAGAGCTCGATGGCGCAGTGGTTAACGCGTCTGGTCTGCAACTGCTAAAGTTAAGCAATTTCCCCAAACGCCGGTCATCAGATAGGTGACACCAAAAGTGAATCATCTCGAGCTCCTCCGTGCTTTGGAAGGCACGTAAAGCCGTTGGTCCCGGCTGCATTAGCAGTCGTTAACAACCAAACATCCACACTGCACATAAAATGAGCTGGTGAACTGAACGACCGCGGCGCGTACGCACTCCATCGAGCGATCCTCTAATGCCACTACACACACAGAATACACTAAACATGCACACTAGTTAGGCCCAAGACACCGTACTCGTAGAACAAGGGTACGACGAACCGGTTCACACGCGCTCTACACCAGGCCCGGTCAACCCGAGCCGAGGTCCGAGCTTTTAGAGGTGCCCTCGGGTTGTTCGCTCCCCGATCCGATCCGAACCCTTCGGAGAATCTAATAGGGCACGGGGACACGCACTAGTGCGTGATGCCGTTCCCTCTAGAAAACCTCCGAAGGCGATTCGTTTTACACAGCTTGAGGAACCCTTTAAGTTTCTCGCCGCCCCCAAAAAAGCCCGGTGAAGCTGAAAATGCCGTTTGAGGCAATCACCAAACTCTCCAAAAACAAAAAAAACAAAAAAAACGTATTGTATTGTTTTATTCCACGTCACACTCACACTGTACGTCTCCATCTTGGTCCTGAACTTGAACACGAACGTCTTGAACTTGACCTCTTCAAAGACCCTCGCGTACGCGTTCTTGTCGTAGTCGAACAGCTGGCCGACTTCCGCGGAGGTCTTGCCCAGCATCGCCTCCGCCGCCTCCGTGAACGCAGTGATTCGCTGGTCACCCGTCGGGTCGGATACCGTGGCCTGGTAAGAATGATAACATTATTTATTTATTTAATCTCTATTGCATATTATTATAAAATAGTATTAAGATCAGACTTATTGCCAAATTGCATTTTTTACACACGAGGTCGAGTCGAGTGAGGCGCGGCCTTTTGTGACTGAAGGAAGTTCGTTGTTCAACACTAGTCGACAGGCATCGATGCCGTATCACGTCACACTAACGCACGCTACTATCACAGTAAATACCCGAACAGAGTCCAAGCTTCTTTAGAGCGCGCTGCGACAGTTACACTACTACCATAGCATGGTTATGTGTGCGTGACCTCTACCGACGGGTTCACGTACGCGCCACGTCGCGAGAGGACAAACCGGTTTACACCGGCACAGCCAGCGGACAATCTCGGTGAGTGTCACACGCGTTGTTTCGTGTTATGAACTGTCATCGCTCGTAAAATATTTTAATTTGTAATTATTGGAGGTTTTGTTATGTTTGATTCAAAAATGAGAGTGGTTTACTGTTAAATATGGTTAATTACTGTACAGTGTGTATGAACAATGCCAGAAATATAAAAATATTAAATATTTCACGTAAAGATGTCCTCTGCTGGACAAAGGCCTCCCCCAAGGATCTCTACAACAACCGGTTTTGTGCATATAAATAAATAAAAATAACTAAAATATATTAATATAATACATTATAAATATTGGCACTGAAATCTTAGAACGTGTATAATGATGACTGTACATTTGATCTGCCATGTGATTGTTTTCCAATTCAGTATTTAAAAAAGACTTCACTACATAGTACAAAACAAAGTCGCTTCTCGCTGTCGCTATGTATGTATGTATGTATGTATGTATGTATGTATGTATGTATGTATGTATGTATGTATGTATGTATATATATATAAACATATAAACCTTCTACATATAAACCTTCCTTTTGAATCACTATTAAAAAATCCCCATCAAAATCCGTTGCGTAGTTTTAAAGATCTAAGCATACAATATATATAATATAATAGTACTTAAATACATTGTGCATTTAATATAGGTCAATATGGCTCTTTGCAGCATGTAATTTAAATGAATATTTTCGAAGATATTCCAGATTTAAAATGCAGGGTCGTAGCGGTTGCGTGTATCAGCATTGCACCCGTGCGAAGCCGAAATATTTTTTTCATTTATCTTATTGTCATGCGACAACCCTACCAAAGCAGAAATAAATTTTGCGCGCTATAGAAGCTTGGACTCTAAATATTTATAAAATTTATGAAATACAGTGAAAAAATTAAACGCCCACCCGACTCAGCCAGGAATTGAACGTGGGTCTTCTGCAATCCGGGCGGCTGCACTGACCGCTATGCTACCGGGAAGGCTGACGTAAGCGCTGAATTTTGTCACTGCTTTTTAATTTTTTGAGTGCTAATAGCGGCACAGTGCGTCATCTATCCACCGCTTATTGCAACCGATGGCTATGCAGATTGCGGATGGATTGCGGAAGACCCAGGTTTAATTCCTGGCTGGGTCGGGTAGGCGTTTAATGTTTTCACTGTATTTTATAAATATTTAATTTAGCTTCAGTGCAGCAAGCATTAAAAAAATAAAAAGTAAAAAATTTAGCTTGGACTCTGTTTCGGATATTTACTCATGTGCTACTACGGCAGCCGCATTGAAAAGTCGCATTGACGCAGTCGCATGACGCAACGGTTCATTATACGATATTTTTCTTGTACTGCAGCGCACTTCCATCCGCAATGTAAATAGAAAGCTGAAACTCTTAAGGTGGAGACTGATAGGAGCATTTTGCCGTAACGTAACATATCAATACAGTGAGCCGAGCCTTTTTTTTTTTTTTGGAGAGAGATTGCTGATTGCCGCTGCGGCATTTTCAGCTTCACCGGGCTTTTTGGGGGCGGCGAGGAACGTAAAGGGTCCCTCGACCCGTGTGAAACGAATCACCTTCAGAGGTTATCTAGTGGGAACGGCATCGCGCACAAGTGCGCGTCCCCGTGCCCTACTAGATTCTCCGAAGGGTTCGGATCGGATCGGATGTGAGCCGAGCCGCTCGCCGCCCCGTTATCAATCATTCAGCAATGAAGTATCAAGCTCGCCGCGAATGGTACAGTCACGAGCATTAGCATGTATAAGCTTGACTAACTTTCACTCTTATTCCATTGCATTAAGAGTTACATTGTTTACATGTAATACTCATGACTTTACGGTTACGTACCGACGATGCGCTCCGGTCAGTCGCCACCATAAAACACAACTCACCCCCAAAAGTAGTCTATGCTTGAAGTTCGGATACTCGCGATTACACTTCTCACATCTGTAGAGGCCATTATCCTGGTCAACCAACTTCTTGTTGCACTGGTCTTGGGGGCAGGCCTTGTATACGGCGTTATCGCTGAACGTGAAAGTGAGCACGCCGAGCAAGCTGTAGTAGTCCCCTTTGTCGCCGGCGCCGAGCTGACGCGACTCGGCGTCCGCGAAGCTGATCCACTCGTTACTGCCGCCCGAGTACGAACCGGACCTGGAGGCGAGCGCGAAAAATTAACACATTCACTGCCAAATACACGGCGCCGCCGCCGTGGAGACACAATAGAAATTCAATTGTTTGTCATTTCAAGGCAGTGAATGTGTTAATCTCGTAACAACTTAATTGTTTATAGTCTCCTGAAATAACAACCCAACAGCCTGTATGTAGCAACAAAATGTATAATCTCTCAAACCTAACTTTTTAAACCCTATTTTTCATATTTAGAGTTACATGAGAGTTATAAAAATTCAAATCGTTTATTTTTAATAAATGTGGTACATTACAAAGATGGATTAGGTTAGGTTGGCAATCGCACATTTAGTTAATACAAATTTTTAGTTAATATAATAAAAAGTTAAAAATTTAAAAATAAAATACATCATTACTCATTCATTTCACATAGCAATAATTGTTAATAAATTCATCAATTGTATAAAAAACATTAGATACTAACCATTTTCTGAGTGTTAGCTTAAACCTAGTATATGGGAGCTCCGTTATATATAATGGGATTTTATTATAAATTCTTATGCTCATTGCGTAACAATTATTTAAATAACACGTTTTGGAAATAGTGCCCAATATCAACCTACGTGGGTTCCTCGAATTTGTTCTATAATGTTCCTATGCTTCCGTGAAATATTCATAATTTAATTTAACAAATTTCCCTATCTCCAGTACATAAATAGATGCTAATGTTAATACAGGGTGTAATCGTTAAGTGTGCACAGGCGATTATTCCGAAACTATGAGAGATATCAAAAAACTTAAAACTGATAACAAAAGTACGTTATCTAATGAGTAAAATGGCATCAATAACTTTGTAAAAATCAAAGGATAAGTATCCAATATTTTGACATTAAACACTCCCGTACATTTAGTATGAGATTAGTAGAAAGGTTTTAGTTTCCTTGTTGTAAGTGGTCTAGTATTCATTTTACCTTAATCACAGAATACACAGTCTGGAAGAGTTGCAGAATCGTGTACGTCGTGCAATTGCTTTAATTACTCCGCAAATGTTACGGAAAGTTCATTTAGAAACTGTAAATAGAGCTCGTCATTGTATCGCACAACAAGGACGTTATTTCGAACATCTACTTTGATTACAAAATTTTGTGCTTTTATACAAAGAAATAAATATTCAATTCAAAGATAATATTATTATTTTTGATATACATTATTTTGTTATGTTAATAAAGCTAAATTAACCTTTTAAAACAAGGAAACTAAAACCTTTCTACTAATCTCATACTAAATGTATGGAAGTGTTTAATGTCAAAATTTTGAATAATTCTCGTTTGATTTTTAAAACGTTATTGAAACCGTTTTACTCATTAGATAACGTACTTTCGTTATCAGTTTTAAGTTTTTTTATATCTCTCATAGTTTCGGAATAATCGCCTGTGCACACTTAACGATTACACCCTGTATACCCATTGACAAAAAATATGGTCTGCATGATATGTCAGGGGCAATACCACATCTCTCTCTAATACAACGCTTCTGTGCAATAAATACTTTCTTAGCACCAGCACCATTTTCCCATATTATAATACCGTATCTCAGTATAGATTCTACGTATGCATAGTAAGCAACTATGGCGGTTTTTTTATTAGCTACTTTCGTTAATTTGTATAATGCATACGAAAATCTATTAACTTTATTGCGTATTTTGTCAGTATGGGTGTTCCAATTTAATTTTGAGTCCAAAGTGATTCCCAAGAATAAGGCCTCCTTCTTAGAGCTATATATATAACCGGGTCACGTCACTAGTTACAGGATAGGATTCATATATTTTTAAAGGTAAATACGGATATAAAACTTAATTCCATTTCTTAAAAGTTCATTATTATTGTTCGCAAAGAAACATAAATTATATACGACGTAATTGAATTCACGGTAAATTTTTATTTCCTGATACGACTATTTTATTTGTTTGTAATTAAAGGATGGCGGGTGCTCAATCTATGTATTGGCCCCGTGACTCAATTGACAATCTCCATATCGGCGCCGCCTTTGTCGTACCAGTCTTTAAGCTTAAGAGCTTCCTCCATGTCGGGGTTGATCCGCAGTTTGTATGAGATATATTTTTATTATCATTGCTGTCTAAGCATTTGACCACCAACCAGCCTAATTTATTTATTTATTTATTTTTGGCACGGTAACAAAATACAAATCAAAACATACAATTTTTTACATACAATGATATTTCTAAATTTGCATTTCAGTAACAACCGAGCACAACATTCAATTTAAATATATTTTAAAAAAAAAAGATATTAAGGTACCATTCTTAATTCAGTTTTATTTCATAGTAAGAAGCAAGCCAATATTTTCTGAATATTTTCTGAACAAATGTTAACATAGTTAACAACAAGTGGCCTAAGGTGTTAAAGGCAGGTAAGTGTGTAAACGCTCTTAATAGTCAAAAACAACAGAACAGTGACTCACTTGGCGGAGATGTTGACGGTCTCCATATCGGCGCCGCCATTGTCGTACCAGCCTCTGAGCTTATGAGCTTCCTCCACGTCTGGGTTGAGCCGCAGCATGGTGCTGGCTAGACACGACAGCGACTTGCTACCGTTAAACTCCGTCAAGCGAGCGCCCTGGACAAAGGAGCGCTTTACATTACATCAGATTTTATTAACCAAAATTTAAGCAAAGCAAATAACCTGCCATGGATTTAAATGTGGAGCTCGATGGTGCAGTGGTTAACGCACCCGGTCTGCGAGTGCTGAGGCTAGCAACTTTTGCAAAGGCCGCGGTCATCGGATGGGTGACTAAAAATTTGTCAAATTTCAAGCTTCTCCATGCTTCGGTAAAAGCCGTTGGTCCCGGCTGCATTAGCATTCGTTAACAACCACCAATCCGAACTGGCCCCCGCGTGTTGGTTTATGGCCTGTTCTCCCTATCCATTCATAAGGAAGGCTCGTGCCCCAGCAGTGGGGACACAAAATGAGCTAATGATGATGATTTTAATAGTATTTCACAATGTCTGGTTTGTTACAACTATATTTAGTGATGTAATTGACTTTGCAGTGGTTATATCGTTTTCTTGCTTTTCCCGCCAATCCCCGTAAAGAAGCATAGTGGGGAGAGTGGGACGACCAGAGTCTAATGGCGGCGCGTGTAGATGGAAGTCAGTTTGTGACGAGCCGGCGATGAAGGATAAAAGGCGAAGCTATGTCAATAGAATAATTCATAGTATTGCGACGATGTTGAGAATCTTTTGGAAGTCAATTGAAGTGTCATTACAAACCTATGACTGTTCTACTGTTGGGCAAAGGCTGCATCATTGAAATAAAGTCATCATCATCTACAATTAATAGGTAAGGGCTAAATCATCACGCTTGAATTTAACCCGGGACCTTCTGCTATCGAGCCTAGCGCTTTGCCCCTCGGCCACCGTGGGTTCGAGGCGAACCAAAAGTTATGGCCCAACTTCTTCATATGCTATTGTTCATGTGGGAAGGCAAGCTATGAAGTGAAACTTTTAGTGACTAATCATCATCATCAGCCTATACCAGTCCACTGCTGAACATAGGCCACTCCAAGTGCACGCCAGTAAGCACCATCCGCAGCTACTCTCAGCTCTCTATTAGCTAATAATTATTATAAAAACATTATAGCTGTTAAACAAAATGCAAGTGGACTTGTGATTTACTAGTATGGAAAATTTAATTCGACAATAATTGGTTTAATTGAAAGTAGTGTAAACAATACCTTCACAGCTATCACTGGATTGGTGCTACCATCAAACTTTTCTGCTTCAGCACCCCACAGTGTGAGGACCACCTAGAAAAAATACGGGATTATTACTATGAATTTTGTGTTTCCAATATTGGCCGAATACAATAACATGTAAACTGAGACTGGTGGTCTAACATAGATACATTACATAGACAGCTACAACAAAGAAGCAGTAGGAACGACGTTTGTTAAATGAATAAAAGCTAAGGTTACACCTCCGAGTAATAAGTGGCCATCCAAACCGAAAGAGCCCTTATTATAGCTGAGCAGGCAGGCACATACGTCCCAAAACTTTTAATGCCCATACATAAATATTTAAGAACGGCATAAGCGCCTACCGCTATAAGAGCCATTTTTTTTGGACAACCTCATATATACCATTGTTTACTAACCCCGCCTCCCGAAGAGTCGACCAACGTCACTTCCCTCTTTTTAAGCAGTTTCCCTGTGCTTTTAGCGGTAAGCTCTTGCAGGTCAGCAGCAGATTTGCATACACCAATGACATCTGTGAAAATCACAAAAAGCAGTTCTTCATTTACCAGAAGGGTGGCACAGGACTGCGGAGAGCATGGCTTTGGAACCAGGGGGCCTACCGCCTAACTCTATCGCTATCGATCTCGCTCGATATCGAAGCAATATCGAAAGCTATAGCCTATAGCTTTCAATATTGCTTTTATATCGCTTTCGAAATGACAAAATTACGCCATAAACTATAGAGCGCGATAGCGAGAGTGATGGCGATAGAGTTAGGCGGTTGGGGGGCAGATCGTGGGTTGGCTCTCCTGTTTTTAAGTGGTCGTATCTTTGATAAACATTGGAACTAGATATCCGTTTAGCGTTAAAACGCCCCGAGAAATAAGTTCACAAATATACGATTGTGGTCTTATTTTAAATTAGCGTTCTCAATCACAATATTTAAAATATAAATATTTAACAATCATAATTGACCTTTATGTTTGAGATTTAAGGTTTATAATGAGCTGTTGAGCGAAACAACCCAAGGGCGCCTCTTAAAGTCTGGGACCTTGACTCGGGTTGACTGGTCGTCGGAATGGCGGTAAAAGCGCTCAGGTACATGTCTGTACTTGGAGTATAGCACTTGTGAACTAGATCTCCTTACTTTTGATCTACTGTGTCTTGGCCCTATTCCAGAGTATCTTTAGAGTATCTTAGTGTGCACACATTGTACTAATAATGCTAAAGCATTTGCTCACCAATTATGTTGTCCGGACTCTTCTCAGCTATAGTGTTGATAGGCACAAAGTCGTATTTGACGGAGGGCATGGCTGACGTGTCATCAGTGCATTCAGATACTACGGTGTCAGCGGTGAACGTCATCTCATAATCATTCTTCAATGTCGTAAACTGTTTGTTAGCCGTTTTCAGTTGGCACCGACTTATGTAATACACTTTGTCAACCTGCAAACGAGTATTTCTTATTATTAAAATTTCACATTGGTTTTAGTCTCTATTTTAGTCCCTATATCAAGTGCTTAAGGTTCAAAATAATGTTGACTATAACCTTGCTGGTTTTAAGGTATAATTATCATGGTCATTTTTAAACACATTACATGCTGTTTTATTCGTAATATACGTATGTATATTTATTGTTTATGAGAATTGAATCTGAGTACTGAGTACCAATGACTTCCAATATTGCCATACAAATTTTCGGTAACGTGATCAAATGGTGAAATAAAAATCGCGCTAAGCACACTGCTATTATTACATCATTATAAACTTAGAATTGTATGGTGGATTGAGTTAAAATTAGAGTCTTACAATATATTATTGTGTTATTAACAGAATAAACTCGGGTGAAACTCCTAAACACACTATGTAAGTAGAAACACAAGTGACAGCTGTCATGTATATTATGTTAATAAACTACCTGAACTACCTGAACATAAATTTTATCCAGAAAGTCAATAACCAACAATTGTGTATTTGTGCCAATTATTTACAACTATAGAAGTGATAAATATGACAGGCACGTGTATAGGTAGCTTATTGTCCTTTTGGCAACAAGGCAATAGAAGTGAGAGTAGTAATAAGGCTTTCTGTCATTGGTTCTGCTAATAGCACACCATGTGTGTTATGTTCTACAATGAATAGATTGCAAATATATTAGAATTTTAATGTATTTATATAACATTTATACACTATTATACACAATTCTATTTTAACCATCTTAGACCCGCAGGTGGGTTGAGCCTTCATTCGTGGCGAAGGAGTTCCACAAGCTCCCCCCGTCACTTTTGACTACGCCGATATCACCAGGCTGCTAAAGGACATCATCTTCCCGAAAGCGAGTTTGACTGAAGTGCATACCAAATTAGAGGCATCAAACAACACCGTAAGTGAGTTGCGTGCCCAAGTAACGTTATTAAGCAACGCTGCGTCGGTAAGTAGGTCACCCGATGCCTCTAATGTGAAATGCACGTCGCGGGGCACAAAATGCATCCATCGGCAGTTTTGAGTCGGCGCATATGGATGTCACCGGCCGCCGTCGCCGCGCGCGCTGCACCGCGCCCCGCCGCCCGCCGGCCACCGAACACGTCGACCCCTCGGCGTGCTTACGCCGCCGCTGCCGGCGCTACGCAACCTGAGCGTCGATCGGGAAAAAAAGAATCGCCGTGACCCTATCCTCGGAGCTCATCTTCTGGTACCACGGCACGACCGCATCGACGGGCCCGAGACACCTGCTGCGTCCAACGATACCGACGACGTTGCTGTATGTGCCCTGACTTCATTACTCTATGAAGGCGGAAGAGCTCGTAGAGTACATGCGAGTGAAGTCCAACGCGAGCGGTTGCGGTCCCGCCACAATGAGAATTTTAATTCAGTTGCGGTGAGAGTGCCGACCGACCGCGACCATCTGTCTACCCTCATGAAAGCGGACTATTGGCCGATAGGCCGGCTACCGGACATCACGCTGCGTCGCACGTCGTCGTCTTTACGTGTGGCATAGTTTTTAATTTATATTATTATATATCATTTGTATGTATGTTAGTCTGTAAAGTATCTATTCTATGGGCCTCTTTGTATTGTACCATCTTGTACACTGTTTTGTTGCCTGAAATAAATAAATCTATTCTATTACTTATTCTATTCTAAAGTTTAAAAAAAACTCGTTTCTCGATCTATGTTTTTTTTGAGAAAGTTGTAGTTCCATAGTCTGATCAACCCATTTGCGGATCTAAGACGAATAAAAAAAGCACGGTATATATACCTAAGGCCTTACTATGAGCTTGTATTATCGCAGTTGTGAAAACATAAAATTCTGTTTTTATTCACAGCAGACGACTGTAAAGTCCCTGATTCTTATATTTGACTATGTCTTTACCTGTATCATATCATAGTACTTATCGCACTCATTCTTGAATGCGGTGGCTCTGATCTCACCACTCTCATCGAACAAGTCCATGCTGAAGAGCTTGCCTTCACCGCGGGCGTTGCTCCACACCCGGATTGCAGACTTGTTCATCACGCGAGCTTTTATAACCCACCTGTAACATGCAACTTAATAATAACATATCGTCAATAGTTTGTAGGAAAGGATAATAAAAGTGGCACGTTTGCCCTTTTTACAAACCATTAACGATATATGTATATAAACCCAAATACCAAAACATATTATTTTTGTAAACCATCTTTTTTTCTTTTACAAATAAATCATTAGTAAATAAGTTTAAAGTAAATTAATATGTCTAATACTAATAATACTGTGTTCTCTCCCCAAATAATAATAATAATAAAGATAATAATCATATATAAATAATAAGTTGTGGTGACGTATATAAATCAAATTGTTTATTCAATATAAGCCTTAACAGGCACTTATTGACATCAAAAATTAGCTGCATCATAATGGGTAAATCACATTTAAAAATTTACCATAAAAATTTATGTAAAACATAACAGATCAACATACTTATTCTGATAAGGACTTAAACTGGAAATGGGATGTGTCATTTGCGAAGATAAGAGGCTGCTGTTCATCGAGGTATTATTCCCCGCTGGCGTGGGCCTCGACATAGGCGCGGGCGCCGCGGGTTTCGGCACTGGCTGCATCGGGGGCGCCGCCGCCGGCGTCGACTCTTCCGTCCACGTTTGGGGATTGCCCAGCTTCTTGCCAACTTCGGTGCCTGGCGCAATTATAGTCAGATCCAGAATGATCATCACCCTCCTGAAGTTATTATAAAGAATTAGATTGTCATATTTATGAAATATGAAAAAGAATCGAAATAACAATAAAATGTTGTAGTTAATCTTGCGATTTTATTTTGTTACCATACATTATTAGCTGAAGTGCGATGTGACCAACAAACAAATGATACTATTGTGTCCAAGGAGTTATGTGTCAGTCAATGTGTTAAAGGAGGACCAGCAAAAAATTTATGGATCCCAGCCTATTAAGCAATAACGTTGAGAGATATGTCGTTCGAAAGGGTTTTTTATATTCTACAACTTTTACTATGGCACCTAGCCTCGAATCGTTGTGGGAAAAAAGTTATCTATTTAAATAAAGTAAACTCGAGAATGGCTGAACGGATTTGGATGAAACTTTGCACATAGACAGACCATGACCCGGACTAGGACATAGAATACTTTTTATCCCGGTAACAGGTTCCTGTGGGATAGTGTAGTCTTCGCAAACGAAGTCGCGGGCGACAACCAGTGGCTAAATAAAATTAACTTTAAAATGTTAATGTTTTATTGCTTTTTATTAATGGTTATCACAATGGATTTCAAATGACTTAATTATAATTACTATAAGTAGACCACATATAACACGTAAAAAATCTAGACAACAACCATAGAGCTGCCCGAAGCAAGTAGTCCCGATCACTATAGTACAAGTAGCGGCACTTAAGTCTGACACTGACGGCGCACGGCGAAACCTACCGTCTCACCGGCTTCTCCCGCGTCGCTTATCCACGAAAACCGTAGGTCGTTGTGGTTCAACTCGCACTGTTTTAATTAGCTATAGCTTTTTCCCACAGCGATTCGAGACTTGCCGCCTTAGTAAAAGTTGTAGAATAAAAAAACGACATATTGCTTAATGTTATTAATGGTCATATAGGCTAAATTGCCGGTCCTCCTTTTAATATAGAGTTATTTTTAAACAAACAGCTAGTCTATTTGCTTAACAATAATTAATGTCTTGTTTAATGGATTTTTTACGTTATATTTTTCCATCATGTTATTAAATTGGCTTATTGTTATACTGATACCACTTTTTCAGGTTGCCTGTTTCAGGCTACACTGTGTAAAACATTTTCAATGAACCTACCATCAGCTAAGATTTTAGGTGAGCCAACTCTTTAAATTAAATAATTAAATTGCTCTTTTAATTGAATTTCTCTTTAAATTGAATCATAGAAAATAAATTGTTATGAATCACCATTATATTTTAATAATACATGGAACAGGGAAATGATAAAGCTTTATATTTTATTAATTAATGTAAGTAATTTAAAAAAAATTGCAAAAAAGCTGTACCAATTTCAATTAACTTACTTCTCCCCTTTGCCAGTATTCTTTAGAACGGAGGTGACAAATCTATCTATTCGCACTACAGAGTAATCTGAGAGTTCTCCTGTGATCAATTTGTCATTTAATTGTGTCGCCAGCATTGCAAAACTGTGGGAATGTTTGCCATCAGATACCAATAATCTGAATCGCTCATTTGCTCCACTGCCTTGGATCTTTTTGCTGCCAAGAACTTGCATGACTGGTTTCTCATAGTGACCACCATTCATGATCACCTGTAAAGTTATCACAATACCTTTAATTTAAACCAGTTTTTCATTACTCATATTACATACTGCTTATTTCTAACTTCTATTATTGGTTTAGTAACATTTGTTTTAGTGCTTGTCTTACAAAAAAAAATTGTTTAGGGATTGTTATAAGTGTATATGTTCTTCAGTCTCATAGTTATAAGTAATAACACTATAAAATTATATCTTCATGGACTTCTTGGCGGGAAAGTGAAGAGTCATGTCTGCGGTTTTGTTTTATTTTCTAAAATTGTGTTATGTCGAATATTAATGTGAAATAATGGTGGATTATTAACAGTTAAGTGTTTGTGAGTGTGCATGAGTGTTGGCAAATGAAACAAAACAGTGCAATGTTACTTTTCAAATTCTCACAAGTCTGCGTGAGGACTTAGTAAAGCCCCACATCTTTACTGAGATACTCGAGGGGTTGGGGGGGTAATATCATTTCTCATTTCTATTATCATTCATCATCATCAATATTGTTTATTTATGTATTACAATGAAATTAAGAAACTATGTAAGATTTCGGCATATGGACACAAATCCCTGCCATGTACAACTTCAAATATAAAAAAAAAATATATATCTTCATGTAATATTACTAAACAAACCTACCTTATATGTTACCTAAAATGCATATTTTAGGTGTCAGTAAAATAGGTATGCTTAAATTAGGTATGTTTACTGACTGGCTGATCTAAGCTACGTCTCAGCCGGCAGACTTGTCTGTACTTGTTTCAGGAGCAAGAGTCACTCTGACCATCGTAATTACTTATACAGAAAATGTAATGCTATACCTATTGCATTTTCTAGTACGTTTTATACTAATATTGTTATATCTTAGATTACTAGGTGTATTATCAAAAATAAAATAGGGGAAAAAAAATTACCTCCAGTGATCCTTCAGACAAATTGTAAGCCATTTTATACTGCCAATGACCTATTTCTTGGGTGTATATTATATTTTACACGATACACCCTATTTTCTAAAGTCTACAAACTATCCTAAACGCTGTTTCTTTGAAAATAAGACTAAATTCGGTGGGAGGTACACAATTTTTTTATGATTTTAACCGCGAACGATCGTCTACCACATTTGACGTTGACTGACAATGACAGTAGAGTTACTGACACAAGTTACTCTATGACTGACACACGCACACGACACAAATGTGACAGCTGTTTTTTGTTCGATTAGGGACTAAGCAAAGTAATCTTGCCCATACAGCTAACTCTTTAGGAAAAAATTGGAAAGGGGTGTACCTCTTTAATCCAGTGAAAAGTGAATTATAAAGCAGTAAATCTTAGTTATTGTTTTAAGAAATAAACAACTTGGCACTACATTTGCACAGGGGGTCGGATACTGGTATATTTTTCGAAACGGTTTCATCTAAAATGCCTAAAGAACAATTTGTTTCGTTTATGTTCGAACGAAACGTTATAAATAAGGTTTTTGAAGAAAAACAAAAATATACCGATTTCGTTTAATAAAACGTTTTTAACCGTTTCTATTTTGTTGATTGTGTTGCACGATGTTTCATGAATGTTACATTCAATTGGCATTTCATTGCCGCGCGGTTTAATCTCCTCGTTCGTTTGTTAAAAAACTAAGCAAAAGGGTACCTACTATTGTTTTAACTCGTGATTATACTCGTAGTAAGTAAACAATACAGTACAGTAAGCATGAATGGTTCAGGTGAGTACCACTACCCTATTATATAGAATTAAGTATAGATCTTAATCTTGACGTTTCATTGTTATTTCTAGATTATCAGTTGCATATGAAAAAAAATGAAGCCGCGCGGCAGCATAAAACAAGTCCATACTTGCCGCCGCACGCACGACCCGCGCAGCATCCTGCGGATTAAACCGGTTTTTGAAAAGTTCCCATTTTGTTTTCGTTCCAAACGCAATGCAAAGAGCACAATACAAAGAACTGTAGAAGGCTTGTTGGATCCCACAATAGGCAAAATTTAATTAATTTATGTCTTGCGATCAACCAGATTCTATAACATAAAAAAAACAATTCTTCCATTCTTTATATTGAAAGAAGGCAAATGATTCCTTTCAACCTCGCAGAAAATGAGTTCGATGCGAAAACAGCTATCGAAGCAGGATTAGTCCGAGGAAAGCGCGTTCTCTTTCATCTGGCGGTCTCGTCGCGCGTAGCTGCAATGTAGTGTTCTCTTCTATCGCATGGGATAGTTAGCGCGAACCTCTTTGTCGCAACTTTCAGCCGGCGGTCACGTCGCGCTCAGCTACAACGCTGCGTCCTCTTCTATCGCACGGGATATTCAGCTCGGACCTCTTTGTCACAAGTTTCCAAACGCATAAAATTTTCACCTTTCAAAACTCGACAACCGTCATTCAGGCCAGATTTTTTACAAGCAACCCTATATCATCGTATTCGCAATGAAATAGCGCTGATTTGATATAATATAAGATTTATTTATTAAACACATAGGTGAAAATAACTATTTCGATTTACCTGTTTATAGGTATAAACAGGTAAATCTTTTTTCCTGGCATAACTACTGGGTTGGCAGGTGCCAACCCAGTAGTTATGCCAGGAAAAAAATAGACAACCCAACGTTTGTATATACTATAGGCTTCATACTTTCGGTTGGTATTAAATTTATTCTCTCATGAGTAAAACGTAGTGATTACTTGCTCAGTGCTCATGAGTGCAATATTTAATAAAGTCATTTTTCAATTTTTAATTAATCATAGTCTGCCCAGGAATTTTTTAGACAACCCACTCTAGATAAATTTTCTAAATATTAAATTTGATATAAAATACTTTTCATCCATTAAACAGATGGGTGAAGGTCGTTTCTAGTTCGGATTTTAGACTATAGCCATCATATCCCTCATATCCATATAGCAGGCAAAACAGGCAAAACAATTGTAACATTTCCTTACTTATCAACCTTATTCCAAGTGCTTAGGGTTTTATTTATTTTGTAGCATCGCACCATAGCTGCCATTACCTTCAAATGCATAAGATGGAACATAAATCCATAAATTACTTTATTTCAAGTGCACTCTTCACGGATATTTAGAGAGAGATAGATAGATAAAATCTTTTTAAGGGATGTATTTTAGTTTTTGTTTTAAGATGTACCTAAAGGGACAGAAAAAATTCAAAAATTAAATAACTTGTTTTTTCACTAGGGTACTTTATTGAATCTCATTGATATGACTCATAATTTTAGCTAAGAAAATGGACATTTTATGGACACATGCACAGGCAATACAAATCAGATTCATTTTGTGAGATTCAAGTTACATTGTCATCAATAAGTATTAAGTTTCGTGTTTTTTGACTTAGGTAATTTGTAAATTGCCTGAGCATATGATAACTGCATGAAGGTGCATAAAATTAAGTAGCTAACGTCTTCAATAATTACAGGGATTATTTAATTCTATTTTGAATGTACACTTACCATGAATTACAAAAGATGTAAATACATATTAAACACTATTGTGATTATTATAATAGAAGTTAGTCCAACAGATTAGCTGTAGTTGCTAGTAAAACATGTGGCAGTGTGAATAAAACATCTCGTGTATAACACCATTGTTACAATTGTACGTTCAATAATTAAATACGCCATTTGATTTTGCGGTTGTTGACAAGATGGTTAAAAACAATCCGTCCAAACCAGACAAACATTAATAACACTAATTTATTTTTATTTAGACTTATAGATCTGTGGGTCTAGCACGAACTTCTATTTATATAGTAACATATACGTATTAATCGTGGTGACGTCTTAAATTCTATTGACATACGTCATATTGTTAGTTCCATTCACAGCTGTTGTGGCGCTGTAGCAATTCCATCAAATATTTCTCTTGTTAACGAATTTACTTTTAACTTACTAACTAACTTTTAAACGACGTAATTTCGTTAATTGTTTGTGCTAGACCTACAGTCTTTTGGTGGTTTTATAGCCGCAAACGTATGTCGCGTTTAGTGAAAGAATGAAAATGTACATCTCGCCTTTTTCATTTATAACCAATAGGTGGCAAATATTGTGGAGCCGAGATGTGCGTGTCCGCGCTTGTAATTACAAAACTCGCTCCTTATTCTCCTCTGTTTAGGGCCAGCCGTCAAACATAGTTTTACCTTGGCCTAGTTAAATCAATCCCATCACAGACCTTCAGTGCGCTAACAATTTAAGTCAATTACTGTGCCCTTATTCAATAAATTAGTATGTAAGTTAATTCATTCATTGCTTCTTTTAGTTTACAACTTTATCATCGACATTATTTATTCATATTGAATAAGTATTCATATATTTTGATTAAACCTTTTATAAACACGTTTGCCTCATATTTCCATTTATTTGATACCACAAAATCAGTGTTAAGTGGCAGCATTGCTTTACATTATTATGCAATAAACACACATTCAGAAAGTATACTTGACACGTCAATAGCCCAACGGAACTAAAGGGATCGAACTATGATTGCTTCCAAGCATCCGTTCGGCTACCGACACTATGCTTCATAGTATGATGTGAGATTGTTAGTCATTAAAATGAGTTCATAGATTTGACATTCCATAGTATCTCGGATACGTACGCTCTTACTAAAGATCGATTTGCAATACTTGGAACTTAGTGATCTGGTGTAATAATTTTTTTATTTGATGGAGTTACTTTGAAAGTTTTACCAGTTTTTTCAAACCGAAGATATTGTTACATAGTTGTAATATAATAACTATCATTCTCAGGTTAAGTCAGTAAATACATGATTTCCACTACACCATAAAAGAAACCATGATTTAAGTCTCGTTATCTACATCATTTACATTATAACATAATGATTAGCATTGTGCTTAAAAATATAATTAAGGGCCGATTGTTCAATCCTTGGATGAATATTATACATAAGGTTAAGTATTACCCCACCAAATAATAGGGGTTAAAGTATGAAATTGCCGTTTTATTGTATTAGGTACTTCGAATTGACATAGAACCTTCATGGTTTGAGATTTTTGGTTCACATGGTACCTATGAAGTTCTTCTTTTAAAAAATGTGCAACAATCGATTATCGACTTTTAGTTGTTTTTTCTTCAGCTTAGACAAGAAAGATGGATACTTCGAAAATTAGAGTTATTTTTGAATACGAGTTCCGACGCGGAACTAACGCGGCAGAAACAGCTCGCAATATCAATGTTGCGTTTGGCGAGGGGACTGCTAATGAACGCACCGTGCGATTTTGGTTTAAACGCTTTCGTGATGGAAACTTTGATTTGAAGAACGAACCACGTGGAAGACTGCCCACACAGGTGAATAACAATGAATTGAAAGAGATGGTGGAAGCCGATCCGTATACAGCACGAGATACCGTTTTAACTCTACAGGAACTGCAATTAGAAACCATTCGTCACCCTCCGTATTCGCCAGACCTTGCTCCAACGGACTACTATTTTTTCCGTGATTTGGACAATTTTCTACGTGATAAAAAGTTTTCTTCTCAGGAGGCAGTACAAAATGCATTCACACAGTTTGTCGAATCTAGATCACGAGAGTTCTATCGCAAAGGCATAAATGATCTTCCTATTAGATGGCAGCAATGTATCGATAATAATGGTAATTATTTTGATTAAATAAATATGTTAAATTAAAAAAAACGAATTGCAATTTTTCAGTACAAATCGGCAATTTCATACTTTAACCCCTAATATTAATGTCACCTGTAATACAAGAAAAACAAATGACGACAATTTTTTTTAATAGCTGAATAATACGATTTTTTATTTAAGGATTGAAAAATCGACCTTACGAGTATCAAAAAACTAAATAGTGAGTATCAAATTGACAGAATTGACGAATTTCATGGCTTAATTAATAAGAGTTAGGTGAAAATATAGAGACCGACTTGCGTCAACAATCGTAAATTGATTAGTTTCATAATATAGGTAAATGGCAAATAAGAATTGGCAACGCAAGTCAGACTTAAAAATTACGTCATTAGTGACTAAATTCTATTAAAAAATATCATGTTTCTACTAGATATACAGTAGTGAATAAATAAAGCCCTCACTCGTAAATCATCGACTCAATAAATATAACAAAGGCCTTGGATATTAGCTACCGAACTATCACAACGTAGTGTACAAAATCTTTTACACAAAATACCAAATTAAAGCCATAACCGAGAGATTATAAATACATTTACACATACAGATTACAAACATTTGAGAATCACTCTATTATCTATATTCACTGTCGGAGATTTCAATGAAGACATCGGATTAATCTTAACGGCGCCAAATACTTCGCCGCCCGCCGCCGTTTCAATAGCGGCCGGAACATTAAGATTACACTTACATAGACATTATAATATAACACTCGAGTATCGATAATCGTTCGCATCAGAGGTTATTACATTTAGATAAACATTAAGAAAATATCGTGTTCACTTTTAAATAAATTTTTCAATTCAATATCAAATCGATCGTTTCACTCGTCGTCGGAGGTACATTAAAATATGCAATTCACAAACTAAACCGGGACGAGATTCTATATATTTATCACCGTGGTAAGACTGTAAAACGACCATCGCATTCTGGTCGACAGACGACGACGTGTAAACATTAATAAAATAGTTAGTACACAGGATCTCACTGAACAGGGTCGACGGAACAGTTCCGCCGCAGTCATATATAAGTCAGGGCGCTCCCCCATGGTCCTCACTCCGCGGTGTGCGCTCGCCCGGCCGGCCGGCGCGCCGCCCCCCCCGCCCGCCCCGCCCCACCACCGTACCACCCGTACCACCCGTACCACCCACCGCCGCGCACGCTACACAACTTAACTAAACAATATTGTTCACTAAACTAAACAATAAATTAAAGCGAATAAATAAAAGCGACGTTCTTTGGAACGGGTACGAACGGAACGCGTACGTCCGAGCGATTGCGCCTTAGCCTAACTAATCGATATAAAAACTAAAATGCTATACAAGTAAAAAATATATGGCCTCCCGTTGGGCTTTATCTCCGCTCATATTGTTGTTTGTAAACGATACCTAAGCTGCGTTCATTTTTTGCGCAAGATTAGGTTTAAAGTTATATAAATAAATAAAAATCATATTATCAGATCAGTATAAATTTCTCGAGTAGATGAGATTCGAAATTCAGTCTTTGATATTAGTTTTGATCAGTTAAAGTACTATAATTGTCCCGATAGTATCAGTACCACCACTCATAAGTAGCGAGTAACACTAGAACTAATCGTTTACAATAATGCGATGTTACTGATTGGACTATTATTATTACGACGCGGTGTCCCATTTTCGAATAATCTTAAATCAATTCAATCAGTTAAAAACGATTTTTAAACAATAAAAATCGGCCTAACAACTTTAAAGTAGCGAACAACAAACTATCTAGAACTTTTTTATACAAAATTTCCGTCATAAACTATTCCGATTCCGTCATAAATTTTTAAAATAATTAAATCGGCCGTAAACTTTAAAAAGTAGCGAGCAACGTTAGAAGTGAATCATCGCTCATGACATGACAGTCAAAGCGCATCCGTCGGTGCGGTAACGTGGTATCGTGGATCTTGTGGGCGTGGGCGTGGGCGTGGGCGGGGCTTAGGGCGGCGCGGCTCACGGCACCAGGTCGGGCAGGCGCCCGCGGCCCTAGGGGCGCCCCCCGCCCTCAGCCACCACCTGCCGCGACACCACCAGCGGGGGGGTTACAACATACAACTGATACGACATATTATACAATATATAATAAATACATACTATACATAAATATTATCGAAGACGAAGTGCCAATAATAATGCGCTGGTGTGCATTATTATTGGCACTTCGTCTTCGTACTTCGATACCGTGTCCGTGAGAGGTTGTCTATGTGTGCGTTACAAGAGCGCGTTTGTATGAAGCTTACATTCTGCAGTCTCCTTATTATGTGGCCAGGCCCAGGCAGACACATACACATGAAATTTTAAAAATAAAGGTACTTTATAATTTTGAGAACCAAAGTCAGCTTTGTAAATTTTATTAAACCTCTGGACCCTTATCGCTCGAGAGAAGAATAATTCTAACTAGCGTATTTATTTAAGTATACTCAAAGATTTAAAATAAGGGTTATTTTTATAAAGTTAGAATGTATTGACACTTTCCCGTCGATATAGCACAGAAAAAACAAAGGATTTCTGTTCGACAGCATAAGGCCACTTCCACCATCTCTTGTACATATGTGTTAAATAACTAATCCATAAGCTTTTGATACACGATATAAATATGACCGAGACGAACATAAAGGAAGACTTATACAAAAAGCAATGGTGAACATGACCTTATTCTGTCCTAGAAAAAAAAAAAGCCAGATGTCCTGGGTTCGTGAACCTTATCAGCCCATAAACTATTAGTTGCTAGAAACGTCATTTTCTGCCCTGAATGTCCCGAATGGACATTCTTATATCACTTACTATCAGGTGAAAAGGCAAATTTGTTTCATTTTATAATCCTAATAGGATTTTTTTATAACTGTACATATTTTCTATAAATCCTAATAAATAGTAAATAGGCTTTTCGGTGAAAAATTTGCAATCTTAACACAGCCTGCACATCAGACTACCACAAACTGTCAAATTTCCTCAATTAGACTTTGAACTTTAAGTCTTAGGTATGAGGTTGAACATATTGAACAAATTTGACAGTTTTGGATAGGTTGATAAGCAGGCGTCTGTGCTAATAGATAGACCAAACGTCGGATCAAACGGATAACTCTAAATTTTGACCCTTCTAAAAGCAGTGGGTCTAGCTCGAACTTCGAAATAGTAACTCAAACGTTATGTCATTATAATGTCAGACATTCTAAAATGACATCTGCTAATTGTTAGTTCAACATTCGCATGTTGTAGCACTGTACAAGTTTTCATACAACATTACTCTTTTAAGCTTCAAAACGATTCAGACACGTGCTAAAGGCCCCACCCACGGAGTAAAAGCTTGAATAGTTACCCCGTATTTTGTCTCTATCACTCTAATTTGAAATTAAGTTTATATGACGAGAACAAAACATGGAATATCTATTCCTAGCTTTACACTGTTTTTAGTCATCACCATGAGCTCTCGTCACCAGCTCATTTTTATGACCACACTGCTGGGGCACGAGCCTTCCCTATGGATGGATAGGGAGAACGGGACAAACCACCACACAGCCCAGTGCGAAATAATGGTTGGTTTTATGTCCCCACTGCTGGGGCACGAGTCTTCCCTATGAATGGATAGGGAGAACGGGACAAACCATCACGCGGGCCCAGTGCGATTTGGTGGTTGGCTTTATGTCCCCACTGCTGGGGCACGAGCCTTCCCTATGGATGGATAGGGAGAACAAGACAAACTACCACGCGGTCTCAGTGCGAATTGGTGGTTGGTAGTTTGTTAGTAAAGCCCTGAAACTATGCCAAGTGTCATATGCTATCAAAGTGCAGTCACCTTCCGCTGCTTGAAGTAGAGCTCCTCGCTCTCCTTGTCGCATAGCAGCAGCACGACGGCGCCGAACAGGAAGATGGCCGCGCCCCAGCCCACGCCGTACGCCCAGCCGAACTCCCACACCGACCGATTACCTGCGGCGGCACATCCAAATTTAGACATTTCAATAGAATATATCAAAATTGAAAATGTACCAAGATACCAATGATTTTAAATAAAAGATTTTAAATAAAGGCTAAAAGAATTTCGTAGATTTTTTTTTTTTTGGAGAGAGATTGCTGATTGCCGCTGCGGCATTTTCAGCTTCACCGGGCTTTTTTGGGGGCGGCGAGGAACGTAAAGGGTCCCTCAAGCCGTGTGAAACGAATCACCTTCAGAGGTTATCTAGAGGGAACGGCATCGCGCACAAGTGCGCGTCCCCGTGCCCTACTAGATTCTCCGAAGGGTTCGGATCGGATCGGGATTTCGTAGATGGAGCCAGTAGCTAAGTCCCTAAGGAGAATAGAAACATTATTTTTAAAAACTAATATAATATTGTTTTTTTAAAGTTTACGCGAACACTACACATAAAAATACTACTCGCGTTTACAAAAACATAATGTTGAAAAAATTTCCACGAGCAGGATTTGAACCTGCACCCTTCTGACATACCGGGTCAGGTGCTCTTCCAATTGAGCTATCGTGGTTCTAACCAGCCCGCCGAAATTATTCAACACTATTTACTTTTTACTTTGAAAGCCAAAGGCACCCATTCAATGTCAACAACTACCGTCATTAACCCCCGATCATAATATTTTTACAAATACTAAAGATCAGTTAAGAAATAGGCAAGCTATTTTTAAAATGTTTTTTTTTTGTTTTATTTATATAATTTTAACGCAAATTTTGTTGCGAAACAAATTACAAAAACATAATGTTGAAAAAAATTTCAAAACATTTTACTCGCGTTTATTTTACACATTACTTTTGATTAATGTATCTCAGTCTTCCTGTGACCACGGACCCTGCAAAGGGTTCGAAACGTCAGGATAAACATTAATTAAAAGTAATGTGTAAAATAAACGCGAGTAGATCCGTAAAATTTGTTTCATTTCAACTAATTTAATTTAATTCCTTAAAAGCTAACGTAAAATTGTGCCTGCTAAAATGCCTGATTACAAGAAACATCAATTGCTATTAATTGGTTCATGTAATAAATTCAAAATGAGTTTGATTGAATCAATTGAATTGTAATAACTTACCTAAATTAAGCTCCGCGGCGAAGCAAACCGGGTATATGACTAGTGCTATTAATATGCACATCACTGAAATGAAAAATAAGAATATGAGTAAGACAAGAGTGTAATTTCTTACGTAGATGTTTATTTCATTTTTATTTGGGAAACAAAAGAATATTTATACAAATGAAATAATAAATTTGTAAAGTTTCCATAAATTATTTTAATAATTTATGCAAATAATGTAAGTTTTCTTATAAACTTATAAAATTCCGGCCGCATTAGCTGGATACCGCCCTTGAAGTGGGCTCATGCCCTAGCTTACACCTTGGACACCTGAGGACGGGAGGCGTTTGCGGAGATGGCATCATAGGCAGTTGCACCCATCCTAGCCATCGCGGCGGTGGGAGTCACCATCTTCCTCACGTTCTCCGCGATAGTGTCCAGGTGTCGAGGCTTCCACATCCGGGGGGAGTGCTCAGTTGAGATTCAACCTCAAGTTGACCGTTGACGAGTCTTTGAAAACTCGGGGTCCAATCCAGCGGCCGACGGATGTCCCTGGGTTTTAGTGGGTCGGCCAGACCACCGCTCATCCCCACACATCTCCCGGCGCGTGCAACAGCCTGGTCGAGACGGTCTGTTAGCAGATTGGCGTCTCGTCGGGGTCGGCCGCGCAGCAATGGCGGGTTTATATCGTTGCTCTTACAGAGAGATGGCGGAATACTTTCAAGGATCGAAAGAAGAGAAACAGTTAGGGGTTGGTCTTTGCCCAGTAGTGTAACGAAATTTATTATTAATATATTATTTAGTAAATGTCCCAGTCCTGGGCAAAGGCTTCCCCATATTTTTTTCACATCGTCCGTTAAACCAGTTGCTCATGTACATATCAAGGTAGCCATCTTCGTCTCGGTCTACCTGGTAGCCTTTTCCCATTATGCTGTTAAGATTGTTACCCACATTCCATTATGCATGCAGCAGACTGTAGGACTGAACACAGTCCCACTTTAGCTTGGCGGATTTCAGAGTAATGTCAGCAATTTGCGTGCGAGAGCGCAATTCGGTGTTTCAGACAGTTTCGTGCCGTTTTACACCCAAAAATACAAAACAAACAAACAAATAAACTACTAAATATAATTTTACTAGAAAAATCGACCAGCCTCACGAAGCTCGAGTGGCTTGCAGCGTAAATCACAAACTACTAGAAAAAATTAAACTAGTATTCTGGGGCCTCGGTAGCTCAGCGGTCAGATCATTGAACCGGTTATCTAAAGGTCGTGGGTTAGATTCCCACTCGAGCTTCCTGGGGCTAATTGATTTTTTTTGTAAAATATATATCTTATAACTATTTATAACATTGTACATGCCATATTAAAAAATAATAAAAATACCAAAAAGAAATAAAATAATTAGTATTCGAGGAGTACATACGTGCTAGCGCCATGGCGAGGACCGCGAACCGGTAGTAGCGGAACTTGGTTCGGTTCTCGGAGGAGCGCAGGCCGAGCCCGGTCAGCAGCGCGCCGCACACGTCCGCCGCCAGCGTCGCCACGCACAGCCCCGCCGCCGCCCTGCGCAACATCGATCATATTAACACTATATTTATATATTTACTAGCTATTGGTCGCGGCTCACGTGGAATAGTGATTGTTTTTAATAAACTTCATAATCATTAAAAATGACAGTTTTCGAATGAATATTTGTGTTTATGAAGTAATGTTTTTCGAATAATGCTTAAACACGTCATTATTTATTTTAATTGAAAAATCTAATTATTGATTAAATTATTCATTTTATAGTTCTTACTTTAAAAATAACGATTTCAACAAAAAAACTTTCCTCCTTTTTTTACTTCTTTAAAAGAAAATAACAAAATTCCTAAGATATGTCAGTCTTTATTTCTATTCAAAAAGCCTAATACCAATTTTCATGTATTTTACTTAAAAACTGACGGACTTTCATCCCCTATTTGACCCCTTTAGGGTAGGGTATGAAACCTACAGTCCAAATTTCATCTAATGACCTTCAGCGGTTTCGGCTCGGCGATGATGAATTAGTCAGTCAGGACAAGTCATTATATGTATACAATCTGTATAGGCATGCACTGTACAAACTTTAGGGGTCAACCCCTAAAGTTCTACACTTTAAATATACACGATAAAAAAATATTTAAAAAATTCCAAACTCCACGTAGTAAATTGGTTACTTTGTGTTTTTTTCGTCATTGTTGGTGTTGAAAACCGACAAATTTGTTTTTTGACCTATTGATGTTCGAACTTTTAGCTACTTTACTGATTGTTATTTACTTGCGACTTGTTTCACCCTTTTTAGTTTTAGGAAAAACTCTCCTCCACGCATAGCTCTAGTGGCAACGCGGAATAGGCTGATGATGAACAATTATCTCACGACATGACGAGTTCAAAGCTGCATAAATTAATCTCACTTAATATAAGGCGCGGGCCTCGCGGCGTAGCAGCCGGGCTGCGCGGTGATGTCGAAGGGCAGAGGCGTGGGCGCCTCTGGGTCTATGCAGTGCATGAATAAGCCCTGCCGCCAGCCCGCGGCCATCAGCCAGTCGGCGGACGCCAGCCCCAGCACCATCAGTATGACGACCAGAAGGCCGCAGATCAGCGCGATCACCTAGAATAGAAAACACAAATTGGTTAGTTACAGTATTGTACTGGCTGTTTGGATATTTTTGTAGTCGAAAAGGTTGAATGGACTTGGATGAGATTAAGTACACAGGTATTCTATGGGATTGCGCATACGACGGACTTTCTTGTCCGTCAAAAACGATCGCTTACAACTTCATCGACTAACGCACACGACGTCTTTCGTACGTCTTTCTGACTCTGGATAACTTTTTATTCCATCGGAAGTTTTCACTTCGTAGCGGACTAAATTTTGTCAGCGGAAATAAATTATATTTTTTTTCACTTAACATTTTTAAACTGTCACGTTCAATTTAGATACTTATCCATTTGTTAAAACGTTAAACAATAGGTTAATTTGTAGTGAAATACCTATGATGTCATTCAAAAACTTTACGGAGAAACTAAAGGATCCTTTTTTACATGGTTGGGAAGATACCTAATTAAATAAGATAAGAATTGTTTAGGTTATGGCCAGAAACTCAGTGTAAGATCCGCGAACTTTTGGGGAAGAACAAATTGAACAGGTGAATAGTTTGTGTATCTGGGTTCAAAGTTTACAAGAGATGGAAAGTGTGAGAGTGATATTGAAAGGAGAGTGAATACAGGAAACATGGTGAATAGAGCTTTACACTCCTTTATGAACAGTCGGAAGGTATCTAACAAGGCTCGTTTGGCTGTGCATGAGGGGGTGTTGGTTCCGACACTCATGTACGAGTGAAAGTTGGGTATGGCAGGAGAAACATGAAAGCAGAATAAATGCAGTTGAGATGAGAGCGTTAAGAAGTATGATAGGAGTTAAACTGAGTGACAGGATAAGAAATAGTGAGATAAGGAAACGCTGTGGTCTGAAAGAAGATGTAGTGACAAAAATTGAGAAAGGTATGCTGAGAGATGGTTTGGCCATATCGAGAGAATGGATGAAGAACGATTGACGAAAAAAGTGTATAAGGCGAGTGTGAATGAAAGTGTTGGTAGGGGTAGACCTAGGCGGACGTTTCGAGATCAAATCAGGAACGTCTTGAAAAAAGGCCAGGTCAAGAGTACCCTAAACCGAAGAGCATGTTTGAAGGGAATAATGAAAGTGGACGAAGCGACACAAGTATGTAAGGATCGTAGCAAGTGGAAAGAAGTGGTCTCTGCCTACCCCTACGGGAAAGAGGCGTGATTATATGTATGTATATGTATGTATGAACTTTTCAAGAGTATGCGAAGTCTAACTTACAACGCTTACGAAGTTTAACTATTTATTTAGTGCATATATTAGTTATGTTATGAATATGATAGTACCAGAGTGCGTTTTTTTTAAATATATTTACGGGTAAGCACAGTGCCTTGATTTCACCTGATGTTAAGTGATGATTAGGCCAATGATGGAAGCGCACTTCCCCCGGGATCCTCAACTAGTGAGGTACTGGCTATCTTATCTCTAGCTGCCGGAACACAACAATGCTACAAACATTGATGTTATGACGACATATTTAGATAAGATGGTGGTAGCTAGCCAGGCGGACAAACGAGCCCTACCACCAACCAAACCGAGTACACAAACATGTACCCCCCGCTGGGAATCGAACCCGGGACCTCTGGGTCTAAACCGGTGGTCTTAGCCACTAGACCACAGAGGCGGTTAGTTACATGATGTAGGATTATAAGAGGAGTCTAGGATTCATGAACGTGATCGTGATTAAGGCGAGCACTTTGCCTCGCGCGTCAAAACTTAACTTGAGCGAGCACACCAGCCGTACAAGGACTTAGACAATACACAAGAGTGTCTCACCACCATACCATTTTATGTACGTAATATACATTATTATACTTAAAGCAGTGACGCACGTGTTGTCTGTCATGTTTACACGCGTTTCATTTATTATTATTCGTTAACAAAGAAGACAATATAACATTGATGACTGCAACTCGAAGCAATTTGAATTTGTATTTGTCGAGCATAAGCACCTAGTATAAATAAGTAGCTTCTGTGGTTTTATTTGTCACTAACATCATCAAAAACCCTATTAAAGTGTCACTGTTGGGCAAAGACCTCTCCGCAAAACCTTCCAGATAAGCGTACACAGTAACATCCATTGAGTTATATGTACTACATGTATATAGATTGTAAACATCATATTTTCTTCTTTATCGTGCTCAATGGCGCAGTAGCTAATGCGCTCGGTCTGCGATTGCTAAGGATAAGCAACTTTTGTAAAAGCCGGTTACCGGATGGGTGACCAAAAATGAATCATCTCGAACTCCTCGGGGTTTCGAAAGGCTCGCAAAGCCGTTGATCCCGGCTGCATTAGCGGTCGTTAACAACCACCAATCCGCATTATGCCCGCGTGGTGGTTCATGGCCGTCCCCCCTATCCATAGGGAAGGCTCGTGCCCCAGCAGTGAGAACATAAACTGAGCTGGTGATGTGGGATGTGATGTGTAGGTATCATATCGTTTCCTAAAGAATCTGGGAACATTACGTGTTGTTAAAATTACTTTGATTCGCATTAATACGAAATTACCAATTAAGTCTGCTTTTGCTTACCAGAGATCGAGCTCAAAAGGCTGCCATTTTATAATCAATTCCGAGGTAAATGCTGATCAACTTCAGTACCTAATAAGTATGCTGACACTTTATGAACCTCATCGGAAATTCTTGAATCGTTACTAATTTCAACACGATCAATAATAAAAAAATCTTGTAAAAGCTTAGCATTGTTAATATTTAGTCTTAATGTGGATTGAAGGTTCGGAGGACATATTGAATTATCCTTGTCTATACAATCATAATATCTAATATAATATGTTATTTTGAGTACCGACAAAAGGACTAATATAAAATAAAATATTTACATAGAAAACCTAACAAGTAAAGTAACAAGTATTAATTTTTTTCAGCATTATTTGGTACACATATAAATACAGCAATAAAACAGATACAAAAAAATGGTAACTATGTATGTGACAAAAAGTAAACAATACCCTTCCTTTGCAGTCGGGTAAAAAGTTCGACTTTAGAAAGCAAAAGGGTTTCAAATAAATCCTCTACGCAGTGAAATGCAAAAATCTGAGAGAAACAAATGAAAATCACTCCTTCAACACAACACAAAACATGGGAGACAAAGGACAGCGGGGACAACACGCCTCGGAACGTGGAGCCGAGCAATCCATCACGCGCGTAAGACGCTGTGGGGCACTCTTGAATCAGATCAAAAAACAAACGAGCGGCGTGCTTTGCGGAACAATCGCAACTCGCGAGCAATGTCACGACAATCCACGGAACCATGTCCATGTTCATCTCTTTGTTTCTTATTGAACTTTTATCATTAGTTTAAAAGACACAGTGCTGCACTTATTTTACATGGACAAAAGCACATCAAAAACATGATCCGTGCTTTGCGTTGCGGAGCAATCACACGACACATCATTTATCTCATTGTTTATAATTAAACTTCCATCATCAGCACATAATAGACAATGATGCACTTAGGCTTTTTCACATGGACAAAAGCATAATGGGAGAACGAGTCCCCACGATGGCCCAAATTATGTGGTTTTAGATAAAATCAAATAGTATATATATTGTATAGCAGCTAGAGATAAGATAGCCAGTGCCTCAGTAGTTAAAGATTCCGGGTGAAGTGTGCTTCCACGTGGCTTTCACCTTCGGCCTTATCATCAGTTAGCAACAGGCAGATGAGATGAAGGCATAGTGCCTACCTGTACTTAAATTTAAAAAATACATTACACACAAATTAAAATTATATTATTATGTTTAACTAACGCTCTGAAAGGGCATATCAACGTCGGAGAGCTAACTTTTCTTATTAAGGTAGGCGCCGAATTCCATCTCACGATATCAACCGTTAGGAAAGGCTATGTCTATATCTTCTGTCTGATACAAGGAGTAACTAACTTGAGATATTTTAATTTGGTATTCCATCCGACGACCCGGCGGCATTGCAAAAGTTGCTTAACTGGCACAATCGCAATACAAACGCGCTAGCCGCTTTTAACTTTCATTAGAGCATTAAGTACATTTGTATACGACATGTACCCAATTGTATACACGGTTTTATGATGTGAGGGAAAGAAAAGCGGGAAAGTGAGAAGAGGGCGTCTCGAGGTGAGGGGGGCGGGGGCGAGGGGGCGCCAGGCGCGGGCATCGATCGGGCCCGCCCGCCGGCTCTGGGGCCACGGACCAACATCAGCTGTTGGCGACCCGCCCGTACTAACTCTAGGGTTGGATGTTTGGTTTGCCAAGCTTAGTTAGTCAGTACAAAATTTTAATAAACACTTGTATTTATTTAATATATTTTCTAATGTGTTCTAGATGTGTTCCATCGCAGGTAGTGTGTCCTCCAGTAAGACTAATGTAAGTAACTACTCATTCGTTGACAACGGTCAACAAAATAGGTCTTCGTTAAATGTCATCACTCATCATCATTAATCAAATTTTATGATTTGATCAAATTTGGTAAGTATATTTTTGTTTTAATCGGAGCTGGTTTGCAATATTTTAAAACGTTGCAACATTTTGGAACGGTCAAAAGAAACTGGGAATTAATGCGTTTTCTTATTTTGTTGGTACTGGAACTGAATGTTTCGTTTTCCAAGCTTACTACAAACAAATCTGGATTTTGAGTCTGGACCATGAAAAAAAATCTTGAGAATTATTAAAATATAATGAATCAAAAGTAGGTAGAGTTGAAAAACGCGATTTCTTATTTTTTTAGTTTAGTTAGCATCTCAATTCGAAGAGACATTTTCTTATACAGTTGTTTTTCTTTTTTTTTTCGTTGTGCCAGCTGGCAACCCTGCCTGCGGTTGCATCAGCGAGCCCTCTCCCTCCAGACGCACTCGCAGCCACTTCGCGTCAACTCACGCAGCGCTCTATCGAAACTAACACCCGACAACTTTCCTAAGGACGCGACAAGTCACGTACGCGTACGTAGCAAGCCGGACGATACCTCGCTCACCCTGTCTGTCTAGCCAGTCCGTCTGGTAGATTTATTTTATTTTAAATGCAAACAGTTTTTATAAAACACGTTTTTAAAATATAATAATGGTTAAATCAATAATTGTTATAGGTATACACAAAATAAGAAGATGTGGACCGCTTAGTCATAGAATATTTTAACTTTCAATGAGTTTCTACAAGAGCTTTCAAAAGTAACACCCAATTGCCATTCAAAATTTAAGCCACGATAGCATAGTTCGAAAGCTATAGCCTATAGCTTTCGATATTGCTTTTATATCGCTTTTGAAATGACAAGTTGACGCCATAAACTATAGAGCGCGATTGCGAGAGTGATGGTGATAGAGTTAGACTGTGGGGGGGCCGGCATGTCATAGGGTGCGGGTTCAAATCCCCCTCGTGGAATTTTTTCAACACTTTGTCTTCTTTCAAATTGTAATTTGTTCGCAACAATATTTGCGTAAAATATATTAGGTATGTAAATAATAATAATCTTATGGATAGCCATAAATTATTGAATTGAATTGAATTGAATTAAATATAGGTAGGTATGTGGTCGACTGAAGTAAGTTACAGCACAATTTTGGACTTTCTCCAAATCATGTTGGTATCGTTTTACCTCTGTTAATGTAAGTGTGCTTATCACGTCTCTCTGACATGATAAGCACATGGAATAACTAAAAACTATTTTCTAAAATAAAAATACCCTATTTACCTGATACATTATTTAAGTACTGTAAACTTACTAAGGAAGTCGTTAAACTACTTGGTATTCATTATTAAACTAGGCCATAACAGTAAAAACAAATATTGATTATAGTATAATTTTCATTTTTTTAAATATATCTTACGGGTAAGCACTTGGCCTTCATTTCACCTGATGTAAGGTGGAAGCGCACTTTGCCCGGATCCTCAACTACTGAGGCACTGGCTATCTTATCTCTAGCTGCCGAAACACAACAATGCTGCAAACATTAATGTTATGGCGACATATTTAGATAAGATGGTGGTAGCTAGCCAGACGGACAAACAAGCCCTACCACCAACCAAACCGAGTACACCAATATGTAACCCCCGCTGGGAATCGAACCCGGGACCTCTAGGTTTAAACCGGAAGTCTTAACTGCAAGACCACAGAGGCGCTTTATATTTACATAGGTACCTCTTGTATGGTTCGTTATTTTGTATAAACTATTCATGTGTCTCTATGTCACTAGCTACTTTCATACTATCCTATTATCATGGTGGTCTGCTGAAAGAAGTATCTCTTTTTGGCAAGCTTACCTTCTCATTTCTTTCTTTCGATTTTTTTCGACAATTTCTTTAGGAACTCACAATAATAATTTTGTGATTAAGTATTAGGTATAATATTATTGCGATCTAAACAAATATATCGTAAGTAATTCTTTCTTGATCAGACAAAACGATTCGTTCCAAAGGGTCATTCATGCCATGCGTAATCAATTGTTCATAACGGAAGCATCTGTCATCAGGGCCAGGGGGATTCCATTCATCGCATGTTAAAACGATCCCACACGTGCGGACACGTCTGATGGACGTCCAGCGAGGGACCTAACATTATCCAATACGATTCAAATAATAAATAGACCATTACGAACCTACTACTACCTACTGTAGCGTTAAATCTCCGCTACTAGTTTGTCGCTTTTCGACGCTCTTCAATTTTCTATACATTATTATTTTGTAGATAGATCAGTAGGTGGCGTAGTTTTTTGTTTGGGTCAAATCTAGTAATTGAAATTTGACCCCCTTCCTGTTGGCGGATTGATCTGAAATTTGGTACACACCTTTTGTTCTGATGACAATATAATTCAATATATTTTCGGTATCATTGTAAATCCAAGATGGCTGCCGCTACATAATGGTGGATTACATATTAAACGGTTTCACTACTACCTCAATATGGGTATCAAATAAAATAGTTCTTTATGAAAATAAATTAAAAATTAAAAACTTGAAAATAAAAAAATGAGTAAAAAATTTTTAAAGTAAAACGGTTTTATTGAAAATTGTACTAAAAGCTAATTTCTTTGTGTATTCTGACCTATGGAGTTCGGACCTCTGGTTGATTGCTGGCAGCTTGTCGGTGTGGCTGCAACGTCATTTTTTAATTTTTGAGTTACATTTTCCTTTTTTCATTGTCAACGCCAGATTTTTGCGGTTTCGAGGATAATTTTTTCTGGAGACTGCTGAGGTGGCTGAAGTTTTATTGTATTTTATTAACTGAATGATTAGTTTTTCCATATTCCATTTATAAAAGTTTGATTCGTACTTGTACTAAAATAGTGTGCCGCAGCCCAAGTTTTGGCGAGGAGAAATTGTGAGGCGGTTAACGCTAAAAGCCAGGCGTTATGTTTACTTTAGTGCGGTCAAATAGTTTTTTTGTAATATTTTCATTTAACAATAAATTCTGCGTGTTATAGTGAAAAGAAGTGTTTTTATTATATTATTATTTTTATTTCACTACACTACATTTGGTGCTGATATACAATTGTCTCCTCGGCGTGGATTCGGGCCGAAGTGCGCTTCAAACTTCACCCTTATCGAGTCACCTAAAATTTCAGATGCGATGAAAGCCAAGCACTTTTACATTATGGTATAACTATATGGTAATTTCAAAAATATGAACAAGCGTTAAGGTCTAATTAAGCATAAGCTATGATACTAATGCCTGATTTCACCATTGACCCCTAAGTTATGTTAGGTGATCCGTCACCTAAAATAGATTAGAGGTCACCCAAAACTTATGGGTCAATGGTGAAATCAGGCATTATCCTATTGAATTTAGCACAGAAAGAGAGGTATGGGTGATAAATAATAAGGTATATACTTAATTTAAGAGATAAAGAGTGACCCAATTTCATTTAAGATGGGTGTCTGCAGTTCAGTTATTATAGTAGGACTATTCACATTGTTTATTTATTGATAATATTATAAACGCTGTCCTTCATTCACGTCACAATGAGCATAAGATAAATGTTATTTTTGCACATAATAATAAGGTCAAGAGTGGCATAGGCTACTTTTATAACCGATAAAATACAATATTACCGTCCTCTCACAGATAACTTAACAGAGTTAATTTAATGAGCGAAGTCACAGGCGATAGCTTATGTTATTCTAAAAAAATGTTAAGACTTGGGATAATGGACTTTAAGATAATGGAAGTGGATTGTAATACCTAGAAGAAAAAGAAAAGTAAAGTAAAACGTATATTTTACAACGTTATAATGGTCCTTCGAGCCGGATTGAGCCAGGGACCTATTGATGTTCCCTAACACGGTGCATGTATTCTTTGATATTGTACCATAGCTCTAATTAAATAGACGACGTAATTGAATGACTGCAACTTGCTGATTCTCCACAAATGAAAAGCCGTACACTCGAAGCAAAAACCAATAAAGTTCCCGCAAATAACACAAAAAGGTTTTAAAGTAGGGTACCTACATGAAATAAAGGAAGAGAACGCGGATTCAATTTCCGCTTCATACAAAGCAGGCAATCTGGTTTAGTCGCTCTGAATACTCTTGCACGCTTCAATCTCTCGTGCCATTCAGTTTCAAAGGATAATAAATGAATATGTATTTCACTGAGTCGTCCGAGACTTCCTCGTAGAAATATAGGCACCGTTACTTATCTTATGATAATGAGTAAACAATTATTCGAATCTTTTATATCCATACCATACCATAATGCCAAGGAATGATTTCGCAACAGATACAATAAAACGACTGCCTCAAGTAGAATTCGAAGACCTTTCGCAATCCAGACGACTACTCTGGGAGGCGAGAAAGTAAAGGTTCCTCGAGCCGTATAGTGATCAACATCCATAGACGGTTTCTAATGGGGATGACATTACGCAAGCGTGTACCCGTTCCTTACTAGAGCCAACGAGGTTTCAAATCCGATCCGTAGCCTCACACTGACCGATTGACAGTAGTGCATTACAAGGCTAGCAAAATTGGTTGACGGTAACAGACTACGGCGCGACGGTCTGTTTCTACAGGTCTACAGTTTTGCTTTAGGTATCTATACAATGGGGACAACCCTGCTATCATCAACATCAGCAGCCCACTTCCGCCCACTGCATGGCATAGACTGCTATACCCTGCTATACACGATTTGAAGTTTATATTGACACCCACTACCAACCGTTAGGTTACACAATGGGAGCACCAAATCACCTGTGCAATCTGATTGGCCGGCATCTCGTCCTGGTCGGTGGCGAACTGAGGCGGCGGCGGCAGCACTGGCGGGAGGGCGCGCGGGTTGGAGCGGTGCCCGCCCGGGCCGGCGGCGCCCGCGCGCCCCTGCATGCGCCCGCTACCGCCGCGCCACACCCGCCGCCGCCCGCACTGCTATGCACCACCGCAGCCACACCGCACCACGCTAACAGCGACACTCACACACCAACTTATCACAACACTCTACAGGCTCAATGTACACTTTGGGGTTATCGATACGCGTACCGCTGCGCCGCTTTCAATCTAAATGACGAAAATATTCCCAAAATGTTAAGGATAAAATAAAAATAAAAAGTTGTGTGGAATAGGGGTATTGGAATCACGCAAACGTGTCTCGTATTCCCTACTATATTCTCCAAGGCGTTCGCATTGAATTCGAGAGCGGAACAACCCGAGGTCGCCTCTTCTAATCTAAAGGCTAGGACCTCGCCTCGGGTTGACCGTGAGCGCGTGCGCCGTGGTCGCTGCACTGAGCGTGCTGATGTGATGCACAACATTTAGGTATTTGACAGTTGTTTACAGGTGTCTTAAAGTTGTGGAATTTGTGCCTATTTATTAACTTAACGTTATATATGGGCAGTTTAATTCTTTGCCGTTACAGTGACAGGTCAACCACATAAGAAAGACCAACAGTGAAACTCAGGTTGTTCAAATGAAAGTTAATGTTTCTTAAAATTCGCAAAACAAAATCCATAAGAAATAATACCTATAGCTATAGGAAAAAGGAAAATAAGTATCTGAAGGGGTTCAGAATTTCAGACCCGAGGAGACACGCAAGCAACGAGTAAGGCTGTTGTAGCAGTCACAAAATATTTTATCAATTCTGACTAATTAAATAACCAGTTAATTTCCTAGTTACTGTTACAAATAGTAAACCCAAAGAAGAAACGAGCAGAGTTCAAATTACAGAAAAATGTAACAAATTGTTACAAAAGTAATACATGAATAAAAGCCGCGGGTTAACCCCCAAATTAAGTAAGGAGTAACAAACATCGTCACGATTAATAGACAGTGACGAGCAATCAGAGTTGACCTTAATGACGGCTTTAGCTAGTGTAGCTTATAAATCAACGCCACCGGCATCGGTTGACTGTCATCAATCAAATGTATGGGCAAGATTGGTGACTTCTACCCCTTCCGCGCGGCTCTGTCCGCATTTAGGTCACCCACCGCCACCGGCGTCGTGTTGTTCGTTCGTTGTGGGGAGGTACTGCTACCGAATGAGGTCGCATATTCACGTCACAGTTTCACGGAACAAAAATTACGTGAACCGTGTGCGTCTACAGCCATCAAAATGTCACATGCGCTTTCAAACTAGGTACTTTGTCTGTCAACATAAAACGTCAAATTTTTGATTTCTTACTCCAGGGAGATTCAGAGTATCTTCAGAGTAGTATAAGCAAAAGTAGTGACAGTTCCAGGTCTTTCTTTTTTATAAGATGGCGCCCTAGCTACGGTAAAAATAAGTATTTTTAAGTATTAGAAAATTTTAAGGTAATTAAGGTGCATTAATTAATTCTTCTCAAATAGATAGAACCATATTAGATGTAGATGAGATTGGAAACCAAATCCGGAGTGAAAGATCAGTGACCGATGCTATTATTAAATCAATTAAAACTAGTCTAAACATTTACACAAATGGAAATGTTTCACAGGTGCCTCTCGTGGATTAAAAAGGAGAGAAACAAACTTTCATGGTTTTTCTTGTTTGATTTGATTGTACAATATGTTCGACTTCAAATATTTACCGAACGAAAACAAACATTCCGTTAAAATATCGCCAGCGTATCGTACCTAATAGGTACTACCTATACGTGATATTGATGCTGTGTTTTGTGTGAACAAACCGAGTGAAATATTACTGTTTATCCAATTGTGACAAACTTGCAGTAAATACAAATTGTCTGTAGATATATTTACCTACCTATAGTTTTTACAATATTTACTACCGATTATTGCAATAAAGAAATAAAAAAAAGAAACGGACAAAATTAAACAGGGGAGATTTTGTTTTTTAGATCTTCTTGTCTATATTTGATCTTAGAGCTCATGGATCCTTGGCACAAATTTCCCTTTGTCTATATACAAGATCTACTAGTTGACGGTAAACGACCGTGCATGATTCCAAGAAGATTGAGATTCTTTAAATCTTTCTTTTTCTTCAATCATAATCATAAATCGACGTCGTGGTTCGTTTAAGCAAAATTCGTTCTTGTAGTCTTATATTTTCAGGTTTTTATCAGTGCATTTATATTTCTTGGAAGTAAGGTTTGGGGTTAGTAATTCTACTTTTTAATCATTATGAGCCTTTAGACATACATATATTTACAACCCATAAAAACTTTTAAGAATTAGCTTTATGCAAATAGTCAAATATTCAATAAATAACTATTATTTTTATGTATGTATCCACATCATGCTGATGAATTCATCCATCACTTTCTCAAATTCGTTGAAAAATTTTGATTAATTTTAATACGTTTAAAAAATTGACTTATTTCTATTAACATTAAAAAGTTATAAGTAATCCTATTGAATAATTTTGCTCTCTCGGATCTTCTTTTATATTCAAATCGTATGAATGGGTGATAATATAATTGTATTTAACCAACGAATAGAAAACTGAATGGAAAATGCAAAATTACTAATTAAAATAAATTGTAAAAATATTTGCAAAATCATTAATCCCACTTTTTATATTTTTCTTGTTACTTTACAGAAATCTAGTCATTTATTTTCAATACCTAATGTTTAATCTGTCTAATATTATCA
This sequence comes from Eudonia truncicolella, assembly GCA_949315975.1. NCBI lineage: Eukaryota > Metazoa > Arthropoda > Insecta > Lepidoptera > Crambidae > Eudonia > Eudonia truncicolella. The sequence goes on along the minus strand of OX438835.1, from coordinate 13,262,193 downwards.
TACAAACATATAAATTATTAACGTGCAGGTTGTGTCCTTTCCAAATAGATGTTAGGTACGAATCACGTAAAAAATCCTTTTACACAACTTCACAAATCATATCAATACAAACTAGAACGCGCTCGTAAAACAAAATATTATTAGTCCCAATTTTTTTGTGACGCTTTTGAGAATTGCGCATTGGGTCGCGTCGGTTTTGCGCTTCCATACGAAAATTGCTAAAATTACCGAGTTTTTTCCACAGAGAAATTCTTTGCTTTTGATATTGTCGATCACAAAGTATTTGTAAAAGGCAATGTGCTGAAGACTGAGATGAAGGATAGGCTAAAGGATTAACGGTATGAGTAGGAGAGTGCGAGAGGGATGCGTTCACAGGGCGGGACTGTAGAGCCAGATTATCGGACCGGGCGACGCGGCGCCTAGCGCGGGACTGCCGCCGCCGCCCGCCTTACCAACCCCCGCCCCAGCCGCTCGCCCGCGATCTAACAAAACACAGATTACACAGAAACATTTATTAGCCAAAACGCTACTTTAACTTCGATCGTACTACAACAAAAAATGACTGCTCTTAGCGCTCTACACTGTCACTTTTGTCACAACGTTGTTAACACCAATCCAAACAATTAACAAACATAGCAATATTCTATATAATTATGTTAATTAGAGTTCTCTACGATGGCTGATCACATTCACACCTGAGTGATCTGCAGGCGCGGCGGGTGCGACTGTCTCCGGGGCGGCCGGCGCGGCCGTCGCTCGCACCACGCGCCGACAGAGCGAAGCTTACGCGTGCATGCCGTTTTTGAAGGCAGCTTCCACCATCTCTTAGACCCTCGTGTTCCGAATGTGGTGGTCATTCGGTCTCCAGGCTTCGGCATATCGTACACTATTTTCGGACTGTCTACAGCCTCTGTTCGAGCACTTGTCCGGTCTGGAGCTACTCGATATTTGGCTCCCGATATAACTTTTTTAACTCTGTTGAAGGCTCTCTTTGCAGCATTGTCGTCATCTTTTATATCCAAGGCGGTTTCTCTGGGAATGGCGGTGAGGCGACCGGGAGGCGGAAGACCGATCGGGGCTTCCTCTTGTTTTTTGAAGAGTTTTCTCAGCCTGGTGAGAATAGTGAGCGGCGGCTCTGTGTTGGTTCCAACGGTGCAGACGCGCGGCCTTGAAATATCCTGTTCGATGGGCACGGTAGTAGGTGCGTATGGTTGGACGGGTAGCGTGGCCGCTCTCCTTGGGAGGAGGTCATCTTGCAGGTAGGCAACGTGCAGGGTGCTGATACTAAGCTGCTGCGGCGGCGGCGGCCACAGCTCCCGGGTGGGCGGCACGGGCGACGGCCGCTCGCCGAGCATCCGCCGCGCGAACTCGCCCGGTTGCCAGAGGTAGCTCGCTGTCAAGTTCCCGTGCGTTTGCATCACGATACAAATCTTCACTAACGGCACGCGAACAAGCAACGTTAATCCAATTCTAGGCTTCGCGCACTTGTCAGTTTTCATATAAACATGTTGAGTAAAGGCTTTTTAAATTAGATCAAGAGAATATTCAATAAAGCATTGCGAGTGTTAATCCTTTTTGTAAAAGACCACAACACATTGCGTACCTACTGTAAACTTTAATGTAATGTATGCTGTTTTATTTATCAAACCAATCAGTAGGGCTAGTGACGAAAATGTAAGACCGAAATGCACCAGTCACCCTCATTCAGTCAGTCACCCCTTCTCAGTTTTAAGTAGATTGCATTTGTTCTTAAGCGTTAAGCGGGCTCTTGAAAGTTTTCAATTGAAAATATTAAATGATTTGGTAACGACATACTTTTTTTTTGTAAATGTCGTTACCTACTTCTAATAAAGCTGTGGAGTTTCTTGCGCCCATTCTTCTCCATAGCTAAAAAATAGACGTCCTGAATGGGTAGTAGGTAAAAAATTTAAGGACGATTCAAAAGCACTTTTCGTAAGTTTATTTGAACAAAAAATGTTGACTTTGACTTTGACTTATTGAGAAGCCTCTAAGGAAATCTGATTACCAAATTAAACAGTGATTAGTGCATTGTGTTTTGGCAATACTCATTAACATTTCTTATTTTGCTGAACTGGGTTAGGTTTAGGTTTAAAGATCTTTATTCTCATACGAAATTACATTTCACTTATAATGAGATATAAACAATATATAAATTACAGTATACAAATTGTCACCCTGTGGTGCTCGTTGCGATATGCAGTATAAGTTTATTTTTAAACATGTTTAACTCACAAGTTTTCACTTCACCTGGTAACCTATTAAACAGCTGTGCTCCCTCAAACAGAATTGTCTTTTCCCATATTTAGTCCTAGGTGAAATTAATTTGAGTTTGTTTTTGTGTCGGAGATTATGCGTATATTTTTTTATATCTAATTGTATATTTGATTTAATACTCTTTGTAATTATTGTTTTTATTAGAATGCATGTTGTATATTTATTTAGTTGGGTTGGGATAGGTTCATTAGTTTAGTTTTATCGTACAATTGTTTAGTTGGTGTAAGAAATGGATGAATAAAATATTTGTGTAAGTCAGTTACTTATCGTGTAAGTAACTGGCCACCTCTAGTGTCAGAGTTGTTCGAGCAGCCTCTAAAACCCGACAGTCTCTGACATGGCTTAACAGCAGCTGTTACATTTCAGCAAAAATGCCGACAATTTAACATAATCACGTGATTTATTAACGGGCCCCTAAATATCTGGCGCTTAATGCGGTATATATATTGTTTTAAATTGACGATGCCTTCAGCGAAAGATAAAAAGAAGAAATATGGACAAAGACTGAAAGAAAATTCTGAAAAACATACAGTACACCTGCAAACAGAAAGGGAGAAAGACAGAAAAGAAGAGAAGCTGATAAAGAAAAAATTGCACAAAATCAAGAGACAGAGAGAGAGAGAAAAAAACTAGAGACCATGTTAGAGCTTTCAGAGAGACTCTGAAAGCTGCAAAAAGTATAGATTCGATTTCGTCTTCAGAAGAACTGCCCATTAATTTATAACTGCCCATTAATGTTTATGTTTTGGGAAAGCTGTTAGAAAATTAAAAAAGGATCTTCCGGACTCTCCACTCAAAAAAAAAACAGCTGTTGTGAGAAAACTTGCGTCGGAAATACTGGGTTGTGATTTAGGTAAATGTCAAAAGAAAGAGAAAACAAAAAACGAGAGCGCTGAAAAAGCTGTGCGGGATTACTACTACAGCGACGATATAAGTCGGCAGGCTCCGGGTATAAAAGATTTCAAAACTGTAAAGATTTCGTAACTGGCAAAAAAACTAAAAAACAGAAAAGGCATATGTTTGTTACGATTCGAAAAGCTTACGAATGCTTCAAAGACCATTATCCCGATATTAACATTGGCAAGTCCGCTTTTTACAGCTTGCGGCCGGCCGAAGTGCTGCCAGTTGCGTACACATCTCATGTTGTGTGCGTCTGTGCTCAGCACTCCAATATTATTAACAAATTGGACAGTGTTGGGAAATGTTTGAGAGAATTCCCTAAATTCACAAAGAATTGATAAATTCCATCACTTGCAGTCCTAAAAATGAAAAATGCATGCTTAGCTTATGCAAAGACTGCCCTTAATATTTTTGGGACAAATTTAAAGGTAATGAAGGTCTGAACAAAACCATATCTTGGAAAGAATGGGCCAATTTAGGAGGTCGTCCGAAAATTGAAACTAAGACTGTCTTGCAAAGCAGTTCTTAAACAGTTAAAAGACAATATGGAAGAGTTCAAGATACATTGATAAGAAAGTACAGTCGATTTCCTTTGAAGAGTCAAAACAAAATTTGCAAGACTATGAAGGTGTAGTTCAACTCGATTTTGCCGAAAATTACGCTCTTGTCAGCCAGGATGAGATTCAGAGTGCTCATTGGAGCCACGATCAAGTAACAATATTTGCTTGCTGTATCTGGCTGTCTGGCCAGGAAATAAAGCCACTTGTCATAGTGAGTGAAGATACATCTCACACCAAATATGCAGTCTGGACATTTTTAAAACACATATTTGTTTATTTGAAAGAGGTTAAGAATTCCATAACGACTGTCACAGTTTATGATGTAGACATAAGAGGCTGAAAAGGTGTTAGAGAAGGAAGCTGAAAAGGAAATAGCCGCAGATGTCATATTTAATATTGAAGGAAAGAAAAATAATTATGAAAAAGTTATTTGTCGCATTCTTAATCGTTTGCCAGGTAGCACCCTGGATTCAGTTCGTAGTGTTAAAAGAAAACTTCGTTTTAGTGAGTTATACTCGGACTCTGAAGACGAGTGTGATTTACATAATTGGGTACATGCCAAAGATATTAATACAAGTGTCTTTGTTTTGGTCAGAATACTCGCTGAAGGTAAAAAGAAAAAAGAGTTTAGGTATGCAGAAATATGTCAAAGTTCTCCATGCGAGGGTACAGGTGATGTTCCTAAAGAAGGTGATGATATTTCAGACATTCTTTTTACGAACATAATCTGCATATTGCCTAGTCCTGAGTTGCAAATAAAGGGGGACCGAACCTATTAGTTTTTCCAAAAGTTAATACTTCAATATAACATCAATATGTTAGTGTTATGATAGAAGTTTAAATGCCAAAAATTTTATTAAATAAACATTTATTGCTACAAATATTGGTTTAATTTCGTATTCGTAACACCCATTACATTCAACTGTAATGCCTGTTACAGTTTTAGATTTCTACAAAAAATCCTGTTTGTATTTTTGTTTTAATATGAGTAGTCTATAAACTTCAGAATTTATATAGTTACGTGTTCACATTTTTTTACCAACGTAAAGTAAAACATTTCGCAGACTATTGCTTTTGTTGCGGTTAAGCTGGTAAGCTTAGACAAAATTCTGTAACGCCCGTTACGCACTTATCTTGCTTTTAATTTCTTTACTGCTGCCTGTAACTGTTAACTTCAATACAGATGACGAAAAATAGTCCTAGGTGGAGGGTGTTAACACGTTGACTGAAATTTAACTGTTGCCACTCACATGTGCGGGGTCTGGCATTGAATTGGTTAAGCTAGTAAAACTTAAATGTTTTCTTCTTGCATCATTAATTAATCATAAAGAGTGTACGACCTGTAACACCCGTTAAATGGAATGACTTAAATACTAGTTTTAATTACAAACTAGTGGCCCATTTGTCACTTCATCCGTTTCAGTGAACACCTATATCCCGTGATGGTTTTACCAACTTGAAAGTCATTTTTTATTATTAACAAACCTCGTCCTAACAATTAAAAACAAAACAAAAAATTAATCAGCTAATCAGTTAAGCCGTTCTCAAGTGATGCTCTGACATACATGTAGCAATTGATTTTTATTATTAAAGAAAGATTAAGTATTATGTCCATTTGCAATGGTTTGTCTATTCATATTATACTATCAAATCCATTAAGTTACCAAGTATCCTACCTAAGGCATTAAAGGCATTAAAGACCTTAAACTAAACATACAAAGTATTTAGGCTGAGCAAAATCTGTGACTGATAAAGCCAACTCTTTGTGGTTAGTTAGTAATTAACCAGCCAGTAGCTAACAGTTACCAACACAACTACAACAGCTTAATAAATGTTTAAAAAAATGTCTTACCTTCAGTGGCCTCACAATGCTTATGGTCTCAATCATAGTGGTAGATGCCATTCTGTCTTCTGAACTGAAAATATGTTTAAAAATTACTTTACAATGAAAATACAAACAGAAAATGCTAAGCACTTACATACATGGAAATAGAACAGACAGAAGGACAAATAGAAACATTGTTGGACAAACAGGGTCTAATTCTGTCAACAATTACATTAACTTTCGTGATATAGGTATCAAGAAAGTTTTAAATTAAATTTGGGATTATCGGTTTTAACAGTAAACTACATAATTTTCGTGTAAGAATAAAAGTCCAATAATCTAGGCAACGATGCCAAGTACTTACAAAGAACTGTCTCTCATTGAAAGAAAATACTGTTTTCTAATTCTGATTACTTTCTGATTTTACAAAAAATAAATAAGCAGTATTGTAGGAAGCCTATATAGCTTCACGAAAACAGTCTTTTTTTCCAAAACACAGAAAATAACGTCAACGAAACGAAGGTAAATATCTCAGAATACAGGTAAATATACACTACGCTATGCGCGCGCTGACTAGGGATGACGATCTGAGATCGATTAATATAAGAATCGATTTTCGGTCCAAAAAAAAATATCGATTTTTAAATCAATATACATATTGATTTAAAAAATCAATGTTTGTAATCGTAATTCACTGAATCTATACTTCACCCTTGAAAATCGACATGCTATTTTTTCTGTTTTGGCAAAAACCATAAAATTATTTACAATTAGTTAAATGTACCCGTAATATTACGGTGTTGCCAGTTAAAGGGTTAATTACACAAAATCTCACGAGATGGCTGTGTGCTTAGTTTCCTTCGTCTCTCTTTAATAAAAAAAAAGTTTCTATAAATTCAATCTCTTGTAAAATGGCTCTCGGTACGATTAAGCCAGAGTCTAGATTTAGGGCAACTTATTAGTGTTTTGACTTTGACGTAACTTTGCTTAAAACTTCAATAGGCATTGTGCTTGTACAAGCAAGAAAATGTCTAAAACTGAGACCCAATTTTGAGGATACAGGTAGTTACTGATTGATTGAAACAAACAGTTTGACTTTTTGTGTTGGTTTGTTGATTGATATTGCATCATTCATTTGTTAAGTATGGCTTGATTGGTTGACCGTCGTAATATACATACTGTGATTAGCGAAATAAATACTTATTTTTATGTAGTGTTTCTTACGGAATAATAAGTAATTGAGGATAAGTAAAGCGCTTCTTATTTTTTACTTTGAAGCTATTATATTGAGTTTATTCTGTTAGTTGCTATTGTTAAATCTAACCATATATATAAGTTATTTAAATTAGTTTACATTCGAATAATCACTAATGAGCATTGAAATAACTATGTGGAATTCTTAATTGATGAAGTGTTCATACTTTACTATTACTTTATGTCCATTCATCTATATTACCTCAAATTGCTTATTTTGTTCACATACAAAACGGTACTGCTCCCGTTATCTTTTTAAAAATCAACTGCCAATTTTACTCCAATTTTATTTTAATCAAGTAAAGTAATACATATAATAAAGCTAAAGAAGGTCGAAGTCTGTACATGAAAGATATTCGAAAAAAAAAAATTGGTTGCCTGTAAAGTCGATATACGGGCGAAAGTTTTACGTGACAACGACTTTGAGTGGTAAAATAATTTTAATGTGAATATTCATTCGTATAGTAGGAAGAAGGATGAAATAATAGTAACAAATTAAAACATTTATTTATACAAAGAATTATATTTAAAACATTAATTTATACAAAGAATCTCGCACTGAATTTCATATTAACAAAATTTTATTTTTACCTTTACACATACATACGTATTTACCTTTCACTTTTTATGTCTGTCTCTCTCGCTCTTAGGCGGGCTAACCATGCCCGAGTGGAAGGGACGCGTGCCTCTCACTCGCGCGGCAGACCGATCATAGTTGAGTGGGAGAGAGACGCAAGGCATTCGGCGGGCCTCTCTCTCGTTCGGTGACTCATCGTTACGTTACCGAGCGTTACACTTTTTCATAAGTGACTCCCAGCCGCAACCTAATTTAAGACGTTGTCACGTCAAAAGTTGACCCCCAGTCAATTTTTTTAGGTACTTAGAATCGATAACAGAACACGTTCCAACAGTTTTTGTCTGTTTGTCTGTTTATTTGACCGCGCATCACGTAAATATGGCTGAACGAATTTTTATGCAAACTTTGCACATAGACAGACCATGACCGGGACTAGGACATCGGATCCTTTTTATCCCGGTAACAGGTTCCTGTGGGATAGTGTAGTATTCGCGAAAAAAGTCGCGGGCGACAATTAGTTAAGAAAATAAATGTCTTCTTTTATACCTGATCTGATACTTTGATATGGCAATAAAAACAATTGTTATTATCGAATTCCCTAAACTAAAATAATCCCTGATTTTACTGATAAAAACCCAGAGATCGTTTACTATGGTTTTTTTTTCATAAATGGATTTAAATTTAATTACATTGTAAATACAAACATGAAAAAAAAACTATTTTTTTTAGAAGTCGATGTTTTAGACTTCGTTTTTTTATGAATCGATCATCAGGATACGATTTGAATTGTTAAAAAAGTCGATCTTTTTCGGAAAGAATCGGCTTCCCTAGCACTGACAAATCAATCTGTCATTATCCATCCGACCAATTTCTTTTTTATTAGGCTTTTCCACTTCGGGCAAGCAAAGGGACCTTTGAATCTGCTGCCTCATACATCTAAACCTTCGATCAATACTTATACAATACGCCTGTGCTTCTTTTTTAAATAAAAAGGTTCACTCTATTACTAGTCGTTGTTAAAAGCGAAAAATTCAGTAAAGGGACAGCCAATCACGACGGATTAAAAACTGAAATAAAAATTATAAATAGGTGCTTGTTAACGACTGCTAATGCAGCCGGGACTAACGGTTGTACGTGCCTCCTGCCTGCTGATAAATTGTTGGTTATCCATGCAATGACCGGCTATTGCAAAAGTTGCTTCACTTCAGTAATCGCAGACCGCGCGCGTTTACAACTAAGCCACTAACTGATCCATTGCGGCATTGAACTCATCAGGTAAACTAACATATGTATAATTTCATAGAACAAGAATTCAGAAATCACGTCTTATCAAGTTATCAATTTAATCGAATTTTTTGTTGTGAAATGAAACTATAATAAACTTCGGTTTGTCTTATCGTGTTGATTCAATAATCGAAAATATATCAAGAAGTAATAGTCCCAACACAAAACGACAGCAGTCAAACCAAAGAGTGAGTTAAAGTCAGACTGTCAATGTTAAACCAACTAAACAAATAAGAAAGAACAAACATTAAAATACTGTGTAATAAACTTATCTGTTGAGTTTAAGGCGTCGCTATTCTAGTGGTGAAGATACAAGAGACACTTGCACCGAAACATTGGATACTCGCACACAACAAAAACATGGTAGTAATCCCGTTAATAATATTGATTTTAATTTCCCTTAGTTAAATTTTGACCACCTAAACAGATTTGTTGGTCGCACTGTATTTACAAACCGTGAGCAATGATTGGTCATCTCCCGTTTACTGACGACAACCATTGCTGAAAACTCGTTACGATAGTCTATATCAAATAAAATATATCGATTGTTAAGTTATCGATTTTTGATGATTAGATTTTTGACGGTTTGATTCGATTTATCGAGACGCTTTATCGATTGATATATTTACACCAAACAATGTACAAGATAGTAAAATATAAAGAGACTCATTGAAAAGATATCTTACAGACTAACATACATACAAACAATATATAAATCTATGCTACACGTAAAGAACGTGACATGCGGAGCAGCCTGGTGTCCGGTAGCCGGCCTCGGAACCACCGGAACATGACATGCATGACACCTTTCGGCGAACTTTCACCAAGGTCGACAGATCCAACCGATAATATCGATATTTTAAATATCGATGTATATCGAGCACCACTAGTGTTTGTCGCTTCGGTTTGGGCTTCCTTCCTTTTTCTGTCTGTCCGTCCTGCGCTGTCATAAAATAAATGCCGGGAGGTGTGGTAAGCAAGGCTTAATTTCACTGGCGCGAAAACATTAAGTACTGTATATTCTCATAATTCTACCTGTAGCTCATAATGGCTGGAGTTAAATCCTTAGCTATTAGGGGCATACGTAGTTTCGGCCCCGAAGAAGTTGATGAACAAAGGATAACATTTGAAAGGCCGCTTACTCTGATTTTGGGTCAAAACGGTTGTGGCAAAACAACTATTATTGAATGCTTACGCTATGCGATCACGGGGCAAATGCCACCTGGGAGCCGCAACGAGTGTTTTGTTCACGATGCAAAAGTAAACAGGACAACTGAGGTCCTAGCTCAAGTGAAACTGAAGGTATCTTCCACAAACTTTTATGTTGTATCCTTGCTTGCTTTTGTAATTGTAATAGTTTGGTTTCTATTTATACTATTTATTTATAAAAAAAAACAATATCCTTTTTATTCTGTAAACAACATTATAATAAATAAAATTATAATATATGTTGTATAATAAATAGATTATTTACACAGTAGGGACTGAATAAATTAAATAAGACCGATTTACATGACAAAGATAAAATACTACTGATTTTTGAAAACCAACAAGCTTAAATGTAAAAAGTTGTTCCATGTGGTAAGGTAGGTACACAAAATGTGGGCAGTTTTCTTTGTAAAAGGCTAAGCTAATTTTATGTGTAAACTAGCGGCCGCCCGCAGTTTCACCAGCGTGGTTTCCGTTCCCGTTGGAATATCGGGATAAAAACTAACCTATGTGTTAATCCAGGTTATAATCTATCTGTATGCCGAATTTCATCTAAATCCATCCATCCGTTGCAGCGTGAAGAAGTAAAAAATATACACAAAAACTTTAGCATTTATAATAATAGTATGTTAAGCCAGCTCTTGAGTAATCTTAGTTATTTGATTGCATAAAAAACTGCTTAGACAACAAAATTATAATATCAGAGCTTAATATAATTATACCTAAGTGCTCATTTATCTTGCAACAAAATACCTTGACATTATTTGTATTGCAGATTGTAAATGCTAAGGACAAACAACTTGAAGTATCAAGATCTATGAGGGTTACAGCATTGCTAAAGAAAACAAAGTTTCAAACTTTAGACTCATTCTTGTCAGTAATTGATGAGACTGGAAAAACAAAAGATATTTCATCAAGATGTGCCGATTTGGATTTTGTTATGTACGAAGAATTAGGTATTGTAATTTCCACATACTGAATAACTGACATGCATGAAAAACCCACCCCAGCATCCTATCATCCCAAGTCAAAACAAGAAATCTTTAGGGTTTTGGATAGATGTTTGGTTGGGTTGTTCATGCTGTTAACAATCAGTGTTGTTGTCAATATATCTTTTACATCAATACTATAAAAAAATAATCTGTTACAGGTGTTTCTAAAGCAATTTTGAATTCTGTAATATTTTGTCACCAAGAAGATTCCAGCTGGCCCTTGGATGAGGGCAAAAAAGTCAAAGAGCGTTTTGATGAAATCTTTGAAGCAGACAGATACAGCAGCTGCTTTGATCGACTAAAAAAAATAAGGAAAGAGTACACAGACAGCTTGAAATACCTTCGTAAGGAAACATCCATTTCAAACATTCTTATAGTTGGCTTCACGAAAAGAATTTCTATGATGTTAAGGAATAATCTGATAGCAAAAACAAATAATTGTTTGTGATTACATAATACAATAATTTTATTTTTTAAATAATAATGTTTTGATTTTATTTGTTAAATTAGTTTTATATAAATGTATAAACATTTGCATGCAAAGTTAAATTTGCAATACATGTTTACGCACATTAATTTTTGTAACATCTTAAATACCATGTTTTATGCAAATAAAACTATATTATTATTAATATGGCAACATTACATATGGGTAAAATTTATATTTGCTTTCCAGAAATAGAAGTGAATCATCTTACAGAGCAAAAGGAAGATTTAGATAAGAAAAAATTGGAAGTTATTAACACAGAGACTCGTATATCTGAAGCTGAGTTGAAAGTTGCTGAATTGGCACAAGAATTGAAGCCCATATCTGAGAAATTGGTTGCCATAACAGAGTTAGAGAAGAATTTAGTGGCATTTGAGACTTTAAAAGAAAAGTTAAAAACTAAGTATGTATTTATGATCTATTTGGTAGGTGTCATACATCACTTATGGTTACAGTTGTAGTTGAATATCTAAATCTTTCATTTTGATATTGTTGACCTTTTTGTCACTAAGGGCCTCTTTTACCATCTACAAGTAAGTTCCCATTAGTTCCATTTAGTCCATACAAAACTGTCACTTTAACTGCCAAGTATCTCCTAATCAGATATTGTGAAACAGGCCCTAAGCCTAATAGCTACAGACTTTTTTTACTAATTTAATTTAATTGTATTGATTGCCCCCTTAATTTTATGCGTACGTGACATTATGAGAGTATACTCAACTCCAGTTATAGAAAAATTATAAGCTTTTTTATCTTATAATTTTCTTAATATTCAGAATACAGTGTAAAATCTTGGAGGAGGCCTATGTCCGAGAACAAGCTGAGGTTACTGATTAGATAATAATATAACTAGTTTTTAAGTAAAAATGTAATCCTTAGTAATAAAGGTTTTCTTTATCCTTTATCTTTATAGATTAGAACACGGCCGATCTCAAGAAGAAGAGCTAAAAAAAGCTATCAAGACCATGTTTGAAGGAGAAACTACTGAGCTACAAAAAACTATAAGTATGTCTTGCTGAAAAATTATCCTTCATTAAATTCATCATTAAAGAGTAGAGTGTATTTGTAAATTCTGTAATATGGAAATAAAAACTTAATTTGATTTTATTTAAGGTAATTATGATACAACTACAAAGGCCAAGCAAAAAGAACTTACTGACTCATACAAAAAGAATTTCGGATTTAATCAAGAAGAAGAGAAAATTGCTAATGAGAAAGGATCAAATGAAATGACATTCAGTAAATTGATACTGCTTGAAAGCCAGAATCAGGAAAAAATTGATAAGAGAAATAAAATGATTGTTGAAACTGCTAAACTAGCAGAAATAGAAGATATCAATGAAATTGAAACTAATGAAGATGCAGAAAAAGGCATTGAAAAAATTATTGAAAAAGTGAATAGCTTAAAAAAAGACCTAGCAGAGCACAAAGCAATTGCTGATGCCGAGGAAAAGAAAATGCAAGTGTTTGTTGATGAAAGCAGAGATGCACTTTCAAGGCATAAACAGAAAATATCAAACAAAGAGTCAGAAATTCAAAAGAATAAAAATGTTATTCAAAAGGTGGATAAAGAAATTGCCAGTGCAAATCAATCTAAAGTAAACTTAGAGGCACTAGAAAAGAAATTGGAAGTAGCCGAAGAGGAATATAAAAATCATGAAAATGAGTTAAACACAGAAGAATGCCAGCAAGAGATCAATGATGATGAAAAAGTGTTAGAAACCCATGAGAACGACTTGGAAGAACTAGAAAAGAAGATAACAATTCTTCAGAAGCAGAGCTCAAAATTAAAAGAGTGTGACATGATTGAGGAATCCTTGAAACAGAAAGAGAAGCAAGTCTCTGTTTTGAAAAATAAACATAAGACTGCTTTAATCGAACTGCTGGGCACTATGCCTGAAAAAGACTTTGCCATCTCTGTTAACAAGTTTGAATGCGACATTCGCACTGAAGTGGAATCAATGAAACAAAAACAAAAAGAAAAGCACATAAAGCAAACTAAATTGGAAACGGAGAGGAAGCATGTTCGTGAAATGTTGAATGAAAAACGAAGTGAACTCACTAAAGCTGAAGACAAAATGTATAAAGCTTGTGGTACACAATCCTATGAAGCAACACTCGGAAAGACCACCTCAAATGTAGAAAAACTGCAGGCATGTAATTTTCTTGTGTTGCATTATTTTTTGTGTTGTAGGTCCAATATTACAGCATTAAAATTAAATGCATAATTGTTAAATTCAAAATGTTTCAGGATGAACAAAATGTACTTCAATCATCCATGTTTATAATTGGGAAATACAAAGGACAATTAAAAGATAACAATTGTTGTCCTTTATGCAGTCGTGGATTTGATAATGAGTCTGAGGTAATTCTTTTAAAGCTAGATAGTACTGTATATTTTATTTAAAAACTTATTTAGATGAGATACTTTATTTACTGCAATTATCATTGTTATGTTGTTAATAAGTGTATTCTAACAGGTAACAGATTTAATATCACAATTAACTACTCAAGTGTTGAATGTCCCTGCGAAATTAGAGAAAGTTACAGAAGAACTGCAAAAAGCATCGGCCAAAAAAGATGATTTGTTAGGCATGAAGTCTTTAAATGAAAAGATAACAAAGCTGAAAGAGACGGAAATTCCCCAACTAGAAAAGCGATTAAACGATGCGGAAAAGGTTTGAAATTATAAAATACTTAATACGTTCTTTAAATCCCATGCTCCTTTTTATTTGGTTAGAAATCTCTTTGATGTACTAAACAATCTATAGGTCAGTATCCGAACAAAAAAGTAAGTAAACAGCCTATAATTGTCCCACTGCTGGGCAAAGGTCTCCATCATTAAAATCAAGTCATCGCTACAATTGATGGGTAATGGCTTAATCACCACGCTTGCGATGCGAAATGCGAGTCGGTGATCACAAACCCGGGCTATGCATCGAAAAATCCGAAATAGACTGCCCGACCTGGGAATTGAACCCGGGACCTTCGGGTATCGGGCCGAGCGCTCTGCTACTCGGCCACCGAGGCGTTAACAAGACTATTATCTCATTATTATACTGTGCTATTATTAAGGTCCTAATAGAGAACTAATAAAAATCTTTGTAAAATATAAATTGGTATTTGTTTTAGCAAATTACATCATTGACAGAAGAATGTGAAGAATTGTCGATGTCTCTGATTGAGCCAGAACAAAAGTTGCAGACAGCCAAGCAGATTCAAGGTGATATGCCCCTACTCGATCGTACAACCCAAGAAATTGGAACTATTTCTAAAAACGTGAGTATCATTAGTAGTTTTTTTTTTAAATATTTTCTAATACATTTGTTAGATATGCTCTTCCACTTTGGCCCTTATCATCACTTAACATCAGGTGAGATGATGGTTAAGAGAGTTTTCCCGTAGCAGACTAAAAATTAGTATATTGTATGTATAGTATAGTTGGCTGGGTCACAATAAAACATTGCTTTCATCACAATTTACAACTGTTATTAAAAATATTTACTTTTCAGTTAGAAAAAGTAAAAGGTCAATGCACGGAATTGAATACAGACATGACATTGGATGATGCAGTGGCTAAACAGACCGACCTGAGGCAGAAAGTCACCACTCTCAGAGCGAGAATTAAGGGCGCACAGAAAAAACTAAACGCCCACAATAAGAAGCTGCAGACAATGGCCGATAAAAAGAACAAACTTAAGGAACAACTTCTTACTATACAAAAGAAGGTAAGTGTGTAATAAAATCGATTTAGTTAATCTTCTTCTATATATCAATAATGAAGAGAAACCTTCGTGCTTCATAAAGCAATTTACGCGCATGGAGGGTAAGATTGGGTATAGTTAAAGTTCATATGGAGAAGGTGTTAGTAGAAAGAAAAAAAAAAACCTAAGAAAAAAAATAAAACCTAAAATTTACCAATAGGAGTACTCCATTTTATAACGCTAAAAAAAGGAAGTATAATCCCATTGGTAGATGTTTACTTCGCGCACAGCTCTAGTTAAAAGTCAGCCTAAAACCTGCAGTTTTTTAATTATTAAAACATTACAAATGCACTTAACAATAACCATTACTTTGAGCAGTGGACAAAAACCAATATGGTTTGTCCGCACACTGGCACAAGTTGATGTTGCATTCTTCTACAAGGTTGCATTGGCTGCTTTCCATCAGGCAGGCCGTAAGACATAAAAACTTTTATAATTCGGATTCTGATTCTATTTAACAGGTCCAAGAAATAGTTTCTCTTCAAGAGAGGAAGACACAGTTAGAATTGGATAGTGAAAAGTTTGTTACGGAACTTAAAGAATTACGGGAAGGCATCCCTCCCTTAGAGGAGGAACTTAAAGAAAAGGAAAAAGCCAAAATTGAAACGGTGAAAAAATACAGGTAAGTTTGCCCACCCATTTAATACAAAACGAGCGAGCCTTACAGTAGCCGCATAGTAATATGATGTGTAACATTTGACAGTGAGATGTCAAATGTTACTTAGTAACAAGCAATTTTAACATTATATTCTGAAAAAAAAAATACGGAAACTTTTCCTCAGTAACAGTGACATTTAACCTCAAAATTTAAAAAAGCCATATACTGAAATATTTTATTCAAATAACTATTCATTATTACTTACTTGGATTTTTTATCAATGATCTGCACTTTGTTGAGAACAGTAAATATTTATGAATATAGTTTTACACATGAAATGGTTGAAATCAATATTACAAAAGAAAATAATTAACAATTACGTATATATTTTTAAATCATAAAAGAGAATGCAGTAAATACTCATTAGAAGACATTTGACATATCAAAATGATGACACAATATGTCACATATGATAATAATATGTCATGTTCATATTATCGATTTTAAATTTACAATATGGCGCGCGCTTGTGCGCTTCCCCGACTTCCTGTCACACTGTTACACATACTTCCGTCACATTTCATGAAATCACTCCCACAAATTGTATATATAGAAAGCGAGTGGAAAGATGTTACACATCAAAGATTAAAAGCCCTTGTCCTCGGACTGGGACGGATTTTCGAATGTAGAACTTTTTTGTTACATATCATTATTTTCATTATGCCAAACGATAGCCCTAATTAAAGCGATCAGGTCTTATTATGGCAACTTTTTTGTAAACAATATTATACGAGGAAAATTAAATTTAAAAAAAATGTATGGGATGATATCTAACATCCTCTATGAGTACCAAGTCTTGGCAGATCCCAGCTTGATATTTCGTAGGGTTAATCTATATATATATATAGCGCCACATATTGTCCCGGAACGCCCCGTTCTCCAGATATATGAAGCGGAACTTATTTTTTTTAGGGATTATATTAAGTACTAACTCCAAATAGTTATAAAAAAACTGAACAACATAAATATTATGACTTGTATATTGATTTAATTAATTATCAACCAGACTATTACATGTAAAAGTATTTTACGGACGTTGGCAGGCATATTATACCATGGGTATAATTTTACAAACAAGATTGCTGTTTCTCGACAAAACTGAGAAAATGTAGAAATATCTACTACACGTTCTTCTTTTCTGGCCGTGTTGCCATTATCTGTGGTTCCAGCGCCCAGCATTTCGAAACGATTCTTGAATTTGCTTCTTACGAGTCTAATATGTCTTTATTTTCTTTTCTTACAGTCCATTGTTTGAAGTCTAGTCTGTAAGCTGAAAATATGTTTTATTAATACTTGACATAGTAATCGTGACTATTAATAAATATAAGTGCAATATATACCTATGTGAAGTAAATCTGATCCAGGCATGTAGAGATGAAAGTCCATACTTGTACATATCTTTATCTACTGGTTTTCTGTAAATTGAGTTTAGATTGTTCATTTCTGAGGGCTTTGCTTTGCAGATATTGCAGGAAGCAGCTGAAGTGTCAGAAATATATGAAGAAATTTTGCCATCTATCATTGTCAAGAGCAACTCGTAACTTACAGATCCTCTCCTACTTTTGTAGGCTGTAGGACTTCAATGTGGTTTTCAACATTTTTTCTTTTCTTTTCTCTCTCTTTCAGGAGACTCTTTAGTTTCTTTCATGAATCTGAACATAATAGGCCGACAGTAAAATGTAGATCACGGTCGATCGTTTTTCCACATGATAACATCATCCGAAAGAATCCTTATTGGATCTAAACTAATCATAAATACACTTGAGTCATCAGAATCAGCGCTCTGTCCTGAAGCCCCATCACAGCCCGATTTGCTTACAAGTTTTACATTAGCTTTTGTATTTAGTTCTAAATTATTTGCACTTATGAGTCTGGATACAGTTAAGTCGAGCAAGGCTTGCAATTTTATCTGCGCTCCTTTTTCAGTTACTGTGATATGTTCTTTTGAGGGATAACAATATAGTTTTGCTTGTCTGACTTTTAAATATGAAGGAAACAGTCCATAATGCAATTCATTTGCTGACTCTCTCTGACTCATGTACAGCCACTTTGAAAGTTTTAAGTGACACTAACAGACCCAGTGCCTTTTCAGCTGAATATGCCTTGTTTTCGCTTAAGCTGGATTGAACCCTATGGATATCTTCAGGATGTTTAAAAAGATAATCCACAATTCTGCTTAAGTCTTCATCACCATTATCCTTCAAAGTTCTTACTGTATACCTTGTTAGTTCTTCTGGAGACAAAGAATCACTTAAAGTTTGAATACGTCTTCTTTTTGTCTTGAGCTCAAATCTTCAAATGGTTTCCTCGGAGTAAAGGAAGGGATGCTTCATGTATGCTGGAAAGTCGATTTTCTATATTTTCAGATGGCTCAATGTCAATAACATTACCTTGTTCTCCGTAAGTAGCGAAAAAACATGGCCATACTATGGGACTTTCTAACCACTTATCATTCTTTTTAATAAAATTAGCGTAAGTATTATTATCATCAATCCATCTACGTTTCATAGTAGAAGTATACTTCTGGCAAAATTTGAGAAAATCACAGTGTTTTCTTCATTCAATTG
Organism: Eudonia truncicolella; assembly: GCA_949315975.1. Lineage (NCBI taxonomy): Eukaryota > Metazoa > Arthropoda > Insecta > Lepidoptera > Crambidae > Eudonia > Eudonia truncicolella. Next base: position 13,243,821 of record OX438835.1, on the reverse strand, counting down.
CAAGTCAAGCTCCTGTTTTAGATGGTCACAAAATTTCGTGTTATCTGAAAAGGTTTTAAGATTCTCTTTTAAAAAGTACAAATAAGTTGATATTACACACAAAATGCTTTGTATAGATCGCAAATATTTGAGAATTGCAAAGAAAGATTGTTAGTATACACTCGAAATTATTCATAAATGCCATAACAGGATCTTAAACTTGATTCAATAAGATATTAAACAAGATCAACTATTTAAGGTAAATACCACAAAATATGTTGTTAATTTGCAGGTTGGTTACAATCTGTATAAGTTAGACTAAATAGACATCATTATATAGTCAGACAATATTAGTGTCTAAAATTTTTTAAAGTATTGATGGCACGTACATATAGATAGCACGTTATGTAGATGTACGGAACGTCATGCGTTTACCTCATTCGTTTTTAAATATACCGTAAATTAAACTCTAATATTGAAGCAGGATATATTACCGAAAGTACCTAAGTGCAGCTTCATATATCTGGAGAACGGGGCAGTCCGAGACAATGCTATGTATGTGGCGCTATATATAAACATAGATTAACCCTACTAAATATCAAGCTGGGATCTGCCAAGACTTGGTACTTATAGAGCATGTTAGATATAGTCCCCTAATTTTTTTTATATTCAATTTTTCTCGTATTATATTATGTTTACAAAAAAGTTGCCATAATAAGATCTGATCGCCTTAATTAGGGCTATCGATTGGCATAATGAAAATAATGATATGTAACAAAAAAGTCCTACGTCCGCAAATCCGAAATCCGTCCCACTGTGGGCTGGTGTAACTCGGTCGAAACGTATAATAAGGTATGTTACCTTTTACTAGTTAGTTACCGATAATCCCCGTTTAAATTCTTTGATAACTATGGAAGGCGAAAGTTTCAAAGTGGATAAAATAACTTGTCATCATCAGCCAATGAGTATTGTAGGCCTAGCACGAACTTCCATCGAAATCATAAAAAAAAACAAAATGAGTACAAGGGAATCAAACCCCGAGCCCCCTCGCGTCGGCCCCGTCTGCTTAGCGGTCAGAGCATTGGACCAGTTATACAAAGGTCGTGGGTTCGACTCCCACTAGAGCTTACTGAGGCTGATTGATTTTTTCTAGTAAAATTTTATTTTGTATCTATACAGGGTGTTTGGTAAAACCTGTATGATCCCGAATATGGCAGATAGGGTACCGATCATAGAACCCCGGGAACATAACTGAAAAACACCAGATGGCCGAGATATTAAGGTTCTTTGTTACTAAGTAAAATTGTAAAGTATTAATTCTAGTTCAAGCTTATACGTTGTTTTTGGTCGTCCACCTCATGGTCAAACATAAACATACAACAACAACAAGTCGAAACATCGCAGGAATGAACAAAAATATTATAACAAAATTAATTTGAGATTTTTTTCGAGGAAAAGATGAATTTGCATGTTATCACAGTGTTCTCTATACTTGGTTGCATGACTATGTTTCGGGAAAATACACCTATTACCAAACATCCTGCATATAGCATTGTTAATGCAAAATTAAAAATAGTGCAAAATGAGTACATTTTATTTCTAAGCAATTTACTGCATTAGCAGCTCTAGTAATAATCATTATTTACAGAGAGATAACGGACACTAAGAATAGCTATATTTCAAAAGTTACAAGCTCATTCGATAAAGTTAAAACTACCAATGCCGAGATAAAGCAGCATAAAGAAAAGAGCATTCCGTTGAAAATGGAGAAAATAAAAGAAGCGAATGAGAAACTAATGGAGAAGCAAAAGAAAATTATGGCTGATAGAGATGCTCTCACGAAGCGGATTGACACGCTGAAGGACGAGATAGCTAAACAAGAGGTAAGCACATAATCTTAACAGGTGGTTTCATCACAACATGGATCTGTTTGCCATCATCACATCACTAGCTCATTTCTATGTCCCCGATGTGCACGAGCCTTCCCTATAAATTGTAAAAAACACCATTGGGAGAACGGACCATTACGACTTATAGGGATCTTCAAGAAACGAGCCTATTCCTTCCTTAAAGGCCGGCAACGCATCTGCGATTCCTCTGGTGTTGCGGGTGTTCATGGGCGGCGGTGATTGCTTCCCATCAGGTGACCCGCCTGCTCGTTTGCCTCCTTATAATATATATAAAAAAACTGTCCTGTGCGAAATTTGCTTAACTTCAGCAATCGCAAACAGAACGCGTTAACCACTGCGCCATGGAGCTCCTCTGGAGCTGTTAATACCACCGAAATTGATACAGGTTGCCTCGTGACAGTTTTGTTTACTATCCGTATTCATTTGATAACATTTACTAAAACTAAAATTTCTAGGGAAAATTAATTTTATTCCTTTTCGTTAACGTGATCGTGTGTCAAATTAAACTCACACTAGGCACCCTGTAGTATATCCTAAAATTTTCTAGTTCTACGATTGACACTGTTTATATATTTCATTTCGTCAATCCCAAATTCAATTACGCCCGTTCAAACGAGGCGTGAAGAATTACCTAATGGGCCGGCAGGGTGAGAGTGACTGATGCTGCGTTGTTTTCACGTTGCACCAGTTGTCTTCGTGTTTAGACTTCATTTCCATTTAGCATTAGATAGATGGCCAATGACTACCATTTGCATTAAATCTATATCAATAAAAAGTTGCGATCATATTTTAACTGGCTGCAGTTTTTACGAGGCTCGATATAAGGATTGGTTATGTCAGAAAGTGCATGTTCTAATACTGCTAGTGGAATTTTATTCAAAACTTTTCCCTGGTTTTCACATATTTTATTTTTTTCAGATTTACAAAAGAGATTTGGAGGACAACTTAAAGTTACGAAAAGTTCAAACTGAAATTGAAAACTGTTTGAAAGAGGAAGCCAAGAACAATGAGAAAATGAGTGGAGTCAATAAGGATTCCATTTCGGAGAAGCCCGCGTTGATAACGCAGCAAACGAAGACATTTAGGGAGAAGGCAACTATGGAAGGGAGCTTGAACGAATTGAAGGTACGTTCTTTTCAAATACGAGCTTGGTACTTAGTTCATCTAGCTAGCTAGCTAGCCAGACTATTGTACTGTATTCTTTAAATGCTCTCACAAAGTCAAATATATTATATACTAGAGGTCTTTCGTTTGTAACCATTCCATAACCATGAAATAACATCTCGGATCAGTATTATAACATTGATTATGTACTGCAGGTCCAATTGAAACAATGCAGACAGGAAATGAAGAAAGCACAGAACAAAGATATTGAAAACAAGTACAAGGAGAAGTTTTACGAATTACACGTGACAAAAGCCATCGACAAGGACATCCGAGATTATTCTGTGGCGCTAGAGAAGTGTGTCATGGAGTTCCACAGGGAGAAAATGGAGAGCATCAATTTAATAATCAGGTAAACTAACAATACCGTTTATTTAAATAAAACGACTTTTACGAATCCACTCGCGTTTATTTGGCACATTGATCCTGACGTTTCGAACCGCATGGAGGGTCCATTGTATCGATGTGAAGCTGGTTACTAACATTTGTAGCCTAGCGGCTAGAAACTGCTTATTTGGCTTATTATCATTTCTAGCGATAACTAGCGGCTGGAAGCGGCTGCTTACATTACATTGATAAGTTCACATTATTTAGTTTTTTGTTTTTGTTGTTTCTCTTCTGATTTATTTACTATAAATGAAATGAAATGAAATGAAATAATTTAATCACTGAAAATAGAGTAGGTACAAAAGATGGTAATTCATATAAGGGTTCGTCTATTTAGCCAACGCAGGGCATGTGAATAGAGATAATTAAACAAACAAAGAAGAATAAATTAGAGAAATAAAATAATTAATTAAGTACCTATACATTAAGGCCAAATAGCCAATTTACATTATATTGAATAATACGTCACATTATACCAAACAAGATTAAATGATAATAATAATTAAGTACTTATATTGTATTATATTCGTTGTATTAAAATCATTGATAAAATATAGGATACATTTAACATAAATAGACATAAACAATGACATTTGCATTGTCTTGGTCGTCTCATAAATATAATTATGTGTAATATAAACACGAGTAGATCCGTAAAATTTGAAAAAAGACAAAGTGTTGGAAAAATTCCAAGATCGGGATTCGAACCCGCACTCCATGATATACCGGGTGCACTACCAACTATGCTATCGTGGCTCAATCCAACTCGCCGAAATTAATCAAAACTATTTACTCTTACTCTGCAAGCCAAAGGAGCTCTCATCCAACGTCGACAACTACGTCACCAACATCCGATCTTAATATTTTTACAAATATTAAAAGATCAGTTAAGAATTAGCCAAGCTATGTTTAGGATTATTTACATATAATTTTACGCAAATATTGTTGCGAACAAATTACAATTTGAAAAAAGACAAAGTGTTGAAAAACATCGATTGAGCCACGATAGCATAGTTGGTAGTGCACCTGACCCGGGATGTCATGGGGTGCGAGTTCGAATCCCGTTCGTGGAATATTTTCAACACTTTGTTTTTTTTTTTAAATTGTAATTTGTTCGCAACAATATTTGCGTAAAATTATATGTAAATAATCATTGATCCGTAAAAGTTGTTTTTTTTTTAATGTGTAGTGTTCGCGTAATATCGTTTATGACGAACAGTGGCCGGAATAGGCAGACCGTATTTACCTAAGCTTCACAATGAGAATGGTTTCTTAAGTTTTCGTGAACACTGCACATTTAAAATCTACTTTTACGACACTAACAATATACAAGGACAAGTTGAAGTTTTTATAAAATTAACTTTTTCTAATTAAATTTTATAAACAATTTTCTTAATTTCTGTACACTGTTTACTTGCAGAGAACTGTGGCGGAAAATATACCGAGGCAACGATATTGATTACATCGAAATAAAGACAGAAGGGGGGATGCAATCGGACTCGGATCGCCGTAAATACGACTACAGGTGAGTTATCAGGTTACCGGTAACCAACATTTTTTCAGTTTGGTTGGAACAGTTTATTTAATTAACCGGTTAATTATACCGGTTTAAAGAACGATATTAACCATTATCTGTATTTGAAAAAATCTTTTGCGTTTTATAGCTTTTTTTTTGTAGAAGGCTACAAGGTTTTTTTAAATATTAACCCTAAAAAGAAAAGTTACGTAAACTGACATTTGATGATTCGTTCCCATACAAATTGTAGTTGACTGTACTTGTTAGAATAGTAAAAAATAATGACCTATTTTTGGGCCATTCCCAATTTACTCCAAGAAAATTTCTCAAAGTACTCCATGGAAAAAAAACATTTATAAATTAAGTTTCAGTTTACTCCATGAAAATAAAAAAATGCTTTTCTCAAAGTACAAGATGCCTGCACATCATCCGACTATCCAAAACTGTCACATTTCTACAATAAATGTACAACCATATGCCATATACTTAAAGTTCAAAGTCTATTGAGGAAATTTGACAGTTTGTTGTAGTCCGATGTGTGTACTGTAGAGTGGAATGCATCATTAAGGCGTCGTCCTAATTGGCAATGATCGTACGATGACACGATGAGTTTTCGTCGTGCGATGAAAATGATCGTACCATGATTTGCCCGTGCTCGTGCGATGACTTGCGAACTGTAATTAGGACACTCTAAAGAAATCTCTGTATGTTTGAACTTATCGTACGACGAGAATGCATCGTGCAATCGTACGATGATTGTCAATTAGGACCACGCCTAATACAAAAAATGTAAAGCATACATACCTAATTTTTAAGAGTACATCTTTCAAAACAAATAATGGAGTAGTTTCGGAATAACCCCTTTTTTGTTTGTTTAACTCATATAGCTTGTTTTCTTTCACAGAGTGGTTCAATGTAAGAATGGAGTGGAAATCGATATGAGAGGTAGATGCAGTGCCGGTCAGAAAGTTTTAGCCTGTCTTATAATAAGATTAGCTCTTGCGGAAACGTTCAGTTCCAGGTATAATAATAAATATACGGTTTTTTTTAACTAAGCTTATTGCGAGTGGTTAAGACCACCGGCTTAGACCCCGAGGTCCCGGGTTCCATTCCCAGTGTGGGTACATGTTCGTGAACTCGGTTTGGTTGGTGGTAGGGCTTGTTTGTTTGCCTGGCTAGCTACCACTATTTTTTCTAAATATATCGCCATAACATCCATGTTTGTAGTATTGTTGTGTTCCGGCAGCTAAAGATAAGATAGCCAGTGCCTCAGTAGTTAAGGATTCCGGGTGAAGTGCGCTTCCACTTTCCGCCTTATCATCACTTAACATCAGGTGAGATGAAGGCGAAGTGCTTACCCGTAAGACATTTAAAAAATATATTTGGTCTATAACCTTGACTGCGTGCGTAACGCGGTCTCATTGAAAGCTACTAGTAGCTAGGAGCTAGGATTTTGTAGTTCAAGACTTAAACTGCAATAAGACTTACAAGGTTAGACAGAAATGGCAATGTATATTTGACCTGGATTTTTTGTAGCTAATATGATAATATAACCCGAAGGCTAGTAAACTACACTTCTGGACACATCTATTGGCCCACCTTAGAGTTTAGGTTTCTATGGTCCCTACTTAAATATGATTGCTAGATTGAACAAAAACTATTGATGCAGCTTTAAACCTGATACATTTTACCATCTTTTTCGATCGTATTGTTTTAAATTTGAATTCAGAATACCACACGACATGGAGCTACGCCTAACAAGTCGGGTATGCGCCTTGATGAAGGCAGTTGATTTTTGAATAAAAAACATGTTTTATCAAATACAGGTTTAATTTAATAACGCGTGTTGCCTCCATGGGCATCTACGACAGCTCTCATACGATTAGGCATAGAGTTTATCAACCGCTCCATTAAATTTTGAGGGATCATCTCCCATTCCTCTTCTATGGCAGTTTTCAACTCCTGCATCGTCTGGGCAACTGGCTGACGAGCCCTAACACGTCTTTTTAGCTCGTCCCACATGTGCTCAATCGGGTTCATGTCTGGGCTTCTGGCTGGCCAGTCCATAACTGTGATGTTCACATCCCGAAGATATTCCCTGACGATGCCGGCCGTATGGGCTCTTGCATTATCATGCATAAAAAGGAAATTTGGGCCCACATGGTCCACGTATGGCTACACGTAAGGTTCTAAGCACTCACGAATGTACCTTTCAGCATTTAATGTTGGCAGCCGTGGTCCCGTAATAACCTCAAGTTGAGTTTTGCCGCTCGCGGATATACCGCCCCAGACAGTCCATGAGCCACCGCCATAAGTAACCCTCTCTTCAAAGCAGCATTGTGCAAAACGCTCTCCCTTACGTCGGTAGACCTTCTTCCTTCCATAATTGCCATGTAACGCAATTTTTGACTCATCAGAAAAGAGTACACGGCTCCAATGCTGCTGAGTCCAATTTAAATGAGTGCGCGCGAAATGAAGACGCGCTGTTCGGTGGGCTCGCGTTAGTTTGGGGCCATAAGCTGGCTTGTGTGGTACCATATCGCGTTCTTTTAACCTTCTCCGAACAGTTCGAGCGCTCACAGATACTCCGTGGAAGTCGCGAAATTGGTTTTGTATCTCAATGGAAGTAAGGTGACGATTTCTCAAGCTGGTCGTCACGATGAATCGATCCTGCCTTTCAGTTGTGACCCGAGATCGTGGCCTTCCTTGGCGACGAACAAAGCCGCCAGCCTCTAGGTACCTCCGATAAACATTTCGGACTGCAGATCGACTTAAATTAAGTTGAGCACTCACATTTCTTTGGCTGTGTCCGGCCTGGATAAGTGCCACAGCTTGGGCGGCGACTTCAAGCGAAGTATCCGTAGATTATTGATAGAACCTCACCTTAATGTTAAGAATAAGTAATGTTTGTTGCAAAACCAAAGAAAAAAATCACACTTTCAAGAATTAAATCCAAGTAAACCAACAAAATCAAGTTTTCTTAGTATTCGATTGTTTGATATCAACGAACAGGCTCCAAATTGTCTTTTGTTTCTTTAAATTCTGTGTTCGAAATTTAAAAAAAGACTATTGAATAAAATTATGAATGTGCCTGGTTCAAAACTGCATAAAAACTTTTTGCTCGACCTAATATAAATTTTAAGCTAGGACTAAACGAAACTGAAAATGCAAGGTGGGCCAATAGATGTGTCCAGAAGTGTATTATATTTACTAGTTTTAAATAGTTCCTAGCTACTAGTTTATAGCTCTTAACGCGACTGCGACGTTATGGTTTAATAGGCGACAAGAAAGGCGATGAGACGACTAGAGGCGTAATGAACCAGAGACAAGGAGGAGGAGGTTTTGTAGCATCTAACACAAAACTAACAATTAAAATCTCTTTTCAGGTTTGGAATATTGGCCTTAGATGAACCAACAACAAATCTCGATCAAGAAAACATAAGGAGTCTTTGTTCAGCCCTTGGAGAGATAGTGCAGGAGCGAATGACGCAAAAGAACTTCATGTTCATCATTATCACTCACGACAAGGAGTTCATTGAATCCCTCGGTAACATCGATAAAGTCAGCCACTATTACGAGGTGTCCAGGAATGAGGACGGCAAGTCCAGAATTAAAAGGATACGCTTTACATAAGTTGTGTTACGATGAAGTTTTACTACATTACAAAACTATAATTAAGCCATTCCTTAATTAAAATTTAGGTACTTTATGGAATAAATATAAGAAGGCTGTGCCTTACAGATTATCTTAATCATTACATTTTGTAAGAATTTATGAATACACATTTTTCTAATTAGTTTTTGTTATTTTGAATATCTAATAATGCTATATGAAATAAATCACATTTTGAATATGAAAATGGTAATAAGTTCTATCTAGTTCAAACACTGTTTTACCCGTGGACCCGTGGTCTCGGTGGGTCGACCCATTACCAGGTCCATGGGTAATTTTAATTACCCGTGGTTCCATGGCACTAGGGATGAATATTTCGACTTCAGATTATATTGATATTTAAAAAAAGAAATATATATATATACTTATAAAATTTAAAAATATCAGTTGGATACACGCATTAGAAATGTTATTATTTCTCGTGGGGACGTCGCTAGCCGAACGGACGATCCACCCGCGTTATCTGCGGGCCACTTCATCTTTTCCCGTTCTCCCCTTTGAGGGAGATTGGGTTGATCCAGCATTCACGGCGCTCCGTCGAATCTTTTAGTCTCTTTGGTGAATCTTGCTATCTGCTGCACCTTCAGATCCTTCAAGTCCTCTATGTCTAATGTAACCAGACCCCCAGAGCTCCCATCTTATCAGTGAGTACATAGGGCACTCAGCTAGTAGGTGGAGGCTGGTCTCCTCACTTTCCGTGCACTCCGGGCATATGGGGTCATTTTTCACTCTGTCAGATGTCTGTACAGTCGACAGTGTCCTGTTATGATCTCTATGACTAGCCTCATTTTCTCTCTGGAGAGTCCCATCAGTTTGCTAGTCTTTTTCTTGTCCATTCCCTTGATGAAGATCTTCGACTGTCTCATGCCAGTCGAGGACTTCCATCTTCGGTTGGTTTCTGCTGTGATACTGTTGCTGATTACTCCCTTGGCGATATTGTGCGCTATTGGCAGCCGAGGCTCCGGTCCCACCAAGCTTTCCTCTGCTCCCTTTCTGGCTAGTTCGTCGGCCTGTTCGTTTCCCGTGTTTCCCTCGTGTCCAGGGACCCACGCTATCGTCAAGTCCGCTCTCTCGGCCAGCCTTTTTAGTGATTCCTTGCATTCTTTGACGATCGCTTCTTTGGCTGTCGCTGTAGATGGCCATTTTCCTGTAATAGTGAGGTGTTCAGCCATCTCAGCGCATGCCATTATTAGAAATGTTAAGATAGTTTAGGAGTCATTAATAGTTAAGTGTACCCATTGATTATGAATTTATAATTTTCAATATGGGTCGACCCACTGGGACCATGGGTAAACAGTGAGTTTAAATTGGTATTATCTTACTTCGTCAATAGCATGCACACTTAATAAAAAATTGTTTTCTGTTTAATAATTTTATTTGTAAATAATTAAATAATCTTTTTTTTCTTATATACATTTTTAATTTACAACTAGGCCGATTATACCACTCAATGGTTCACAAATCGAAATTTGGTTGATGTGCAAAATCTTACTCTCTTGAAGAACAGTAAGTGTGACTCCCAATAATTCGGCCACTTGCGTGGTCGGGAATGATTGCGACAGACATTTGGTGATATGAGGTATCAAATCTTCACTGAAACTTACACAAAATAGCACAAAGTTTTGCCGTTCGATATCAGTGAATCCCTGTTGTTCTTTATGGTAGAATGTCAATAATACCTGAACTGCTTTCTCAAATGATCTTCTGAATGTATTGTAAACTTCTTTTACAATGTTCAAAGGTGCTGTAACTCGGAGAGAGTTTAGCACTGTTAGCAATCCATTACAATACTCAGCTAAAGGGTAGTAGTCAAGCAGATTTTCTGGAGGACCTTGAGCCATATTTTCGTTCACAGGTCTTGGCACATTCTTTATGTTGGACACTTTATATGACCTCATTTGATTATCAAAATGACTGTCAGCTTTTTCTACACTACTGTGAAATTGTGTGAGTATAATATTTTTAAACATGGGTGTTAACACACATCGCATATCAGCACCAACTCTTCCAAAAGATAAGCAGAGATACATGCATTGATTCATAAGTGACTCGAAGTTAGATTCATCCTCTCGCATCAAGTCTTGGTTCAATATCTCTGCTAATAATTCAACCTAAGACAAAAAGATATATCAACACATATAAACACACACACATAAAACATGTAAGCTAATTTTAGAAAACAAAGGAAATAGACAGACTATTAATAACAAATAAATAGTACAAGAAGGTTACCTTTTGTTTTAACCAACAAGACAAAGCACTTGTTCCGCTAAGTTCATCATCTTTGACTTTAGATTCCTGAGTGTCCGATAAGAATATAGATTTGTGTTGAGTCAGTACATTGAACAGATGAATTCTATGCAACTCCACTATTCTTCTTAACAACTTCTCCGATGCTGTTAAAAAATACAGAAAACATTTATATATCACATATTTATCACAAAACATTATGCATGCATAATCAATGATACAAAATATGTATAAGTTAAACTTACATTCATTGGCTTTAGCATCTTCCAATGCCTTTTCAAACCAAGCATTCCTTGCCTTCAGGAAATGTAAATGTAAACCATCCGACATTGATGAGTTGCTACCACTTTTACTACTGATGTACTGTCCTCCTTGTTCATCCTCTGTTGACTTGTAAACAGTATTTGCTCTGCGTAAGTAGCCTAAAATCTGAAAATATCATAAAATTGTTACAACTTGATTCAATTATTACAGATAATTTGAAAAACTTTTGTAATTATGGTCATACTTGCAAACATTGTGGCAGTGGTAAATCATAACGGAGCTGGTTGAATAGGTGATACAGTGTCTCAAACCATAAAGTCACAATTTCTGAGGTGGTATTCTGGAACCATTAACAATCTATTAGCCATAATCATACTAATAAGAGAAAATTAAAAAAAAAAGATCTGTAATATCTATTATAATACTGAAGTATATTTATTACCTGTACAATGGGTATATCAGAATATCTTTTAGAAAGATTTCTAATAAAAGTAAAAATGTCTAATGCACTCTCATAGTCTTCAGCATTGAGCGCCTCTCTCATTAAAGAAGGCAGTTCCAATAGCTCTAATAACTTATCACTTTGACTGCGAATGGCACTGTAACGACTGAAAACAGAAAACCTTTATATATCTTTCTACACACATTATGAGTCAAATAATCAGCATTATTATGTTTTTAGTTCACTTATAAATCATACCTTTTTTCTTTTACAATGTTACCAGCCATCTGAGAAAACTTCTCACACTCTTGTATAAACATTGGTGTAGTATCAAGGAATGTAGCTAAAGAGTCTTTAGATCTACCAAGATCTTTCATTATAGTTTTTGATACATCAGCAGTCTCAACGAAGGTTTTATAGTTTGTAAATGCTAACTCTTGTGTTTGCTCAGTCAAATGCCTCATTTCTTCAGACAACTTTTCAGGTTCTTTACGTACATATTCCCAGTTTTGTGAGCCCAATTTCTTTATGTAATCCGAAATTTCATTAAAGTATTCAGTTTTATCTGAAATTATTACAATGAAAATAAAACAAAATCAAGCTGCAAGTGCAACGCACACACAGAAATTATCTTACTTGCAGCATCTTCAGGAAAAAGCAGATGACACAGTTCCCTCAATTCTTGGGGCTGCGACATGATAATACTATCGTATATCAATCACGGTTTTTAAATAATAATATTAGTAGTTGTGAACGAAATTCCTTTCTAGACTAAGAATCGTGTTCGTGTTTCATTTTTATGACAATCAAAAGATAATTTTTTTTTTTAAGTTTAGTTTGTTCCTTAAGGAACCGGCTAAGGTCATAGACCATGCTGCCATGTCATTAGTTTCTTAATTTCATTGTAATACATAAATAAACAATATTATATTTATGATGATGAATGATAATGGAAATGGGAAGTGAGAAATGATATTACCCCCCAACCCCTCGAGTATCTTAGTAAAGATGTGGGGCTTTACTAAGTCCTCACGCAGACTTCTTGTGAGAATTTGAAAAGTAACATTGCACTGTTTTGTTTCATTTGCCAACACTCATGCACACTCACGAACACTTAACGGTTAATAATCCACCATTATTTCACATTAATATTCGACATAACACAAATTTTAGAAAATAAAACAAAACCGCAGACATAACTCTTCACTTTCCCGCCAAGAAGTCCAATCAAAAGATAAATATAAGAAGCAATGGAATGGAACAGTTAATTTGCAAATATTAAAAAAAATTGGTTAGTTTTTTCATTTCACAGCGTGGAAAGCGGATCTGAGATATACAGCCAAATCTTGCACTTTATTTTAATGATGAACAAAGGAAGATCAACAATCTTATCTATCAATGATTTACTTAAAGAAGCAAGTAAGGAAATTCATCAAAATATGTAGGTGTAGAGGACTCTTATTTATGATTGAGATATGTGTAAAATGATTTTAGCTTCCACTGTTTTATTTGATGTGTTCCATCCACAGAACACAAATCCCATCCCATGCATGTTTACAAACAGCTAATATAATAATTAACGATTGATAAGTACATTACGTATCACTTTGATATAACAAATTAAAATCTAATTGGATGGAAGGCTTGAATCCGTTGCTAAATAAATTAAGCAATTACGCGATTTATGTATTTTGTCTATGGTTTTTTTGGTTAGAAAATGGAAGTTAGCCATTTGTCCGATAACCAAACAATAAAATATTATCAAAATTTTCTTTAAAATCAGTGAAATAATAAGATAAAAAGACACGTTATATCGTTTTAGGGTTAGTACTTGATATATTATACTAACCACTTTGGTTATATTTTTGTTTTCATCCGTGTTGAACTATCGATATGTTGTACGATTGCGTCATGTAAACGTATAGATAGATGAAGTAGCTTCAATAATCATGAAAATCGTTACGATTTCTTTCAGTTTATCAAATTTATAATGCATACATAAGTGTAGGGCGTACCTTTGTGAGTGCACTTGTTTATCATCATAACCTTTTCTTTTGACAGGGAATAACCTAAGCTTTTTTCTTTCGACGACATTTTTGATCAGCCTTTCTAGATTTATTATTAGACAATCTGTGTTGGTGTTGTTATTCAATTGTAATAAAGTTGGTTTAACAATGAAACAACAGTAAGATACTTAATTAAAAAAATACTTTTGTAAGGTTATGTTGATGTTTTGGTTCAGATAGGCTACTGGTAGAGTGGTAGTAGGTACATACCTATGATCTTTAGAATTGTTGTTGATTTATGCTTGCTATTCTAAATTATTTACCAACAATGTTCTATTTTAGTATGCAAATTTGTAATAAAGGAAGCAAGTTATATTAGTTTTATATTTATTACAAAAAAATCCTTTTGATTTAATGTTATTCTGTAAACAATGAGCCATGTGAATGTTAAAGCCATTATTATTTAACAAATCACATTTACATGTAATATTAGTGTGTTTGAAAAGCTTTGTATTAATTATTTTAGTAATGGGTGACATCATAAAATAACACTATGGAGGGAGAAGAGTTCAACCTCCAGTGGGAGGAAGTGGAAATAAAGGTAATAAAAATGACATTCATCATCATCTCAGCCAAAAGACGTCCGCTGCTGGACAAATGCCTCCCCCTAGGATCTCCACAACAACCGGTTTTCACCACAACCGCCGGCTCGCATCCAGCGGCTTCCCGCAACCTTTACCAGATCATCGTTTCACCTTGTTGGAGTTCTGTCCACACTGTGCTAAAATGTCATTCACCTTTGGTATGCGGGAACGTGGATCCATGTGCCAAACAATTAAAATTTTAATGTGTCTGGTATTCTGGTATTAAAGGTTAAATAATAATAATTCATTAATATACATGAATAATTCATGGTTTTCTTAATGCTTTATTATAATAACAAGCTCTTACAATGTACCCAACCAGTGGTGTAAATATAGGTTGGCAGGGCAGGCAAAATGCCACGGGCCCCTGACCGGAGGGGCCGAGAGGTCACGAGCTCAGAAGTAACCTGACACATTTAACAGTATTTAGTAAATATTATAAATTTTATATAAGAACTTAAAATCAATTAAACATATAACTAAAGATCATTTATAAATTCAAATGTATTATTAAGATTTAAAGGCATTGTTATGTGTAAAAAATGCATATAAATCTTAATAATACAAGGATGTTGATAAATTTTAGAATGCAACTATTGGTTGCTTAATTTTTTGTCATGGTCCTTTGGTAGCGCGGGGGCGAGCCAGTGAAGCTCAGGGAATCCCCACATTTTGTTAACCAAGAAAGTACGATATTTTAAATGCGTTGTAGATTTGTCTGAAATGATTGGATAGGTATCAACATACATTTGAAAGTTTGAAAGATGAAGCAAATAGTGTAGCTGTAGAATGGTCCTTCAACCCTGAATTTTTTTAAACTCATCAGAGGAAGGTGAAGCCCCATTTAAACGAACTTTGCGAAGATGAACGTCTTCAAGATCCGGAAAAATTTGTTCAAAGTGAATATATTTTATCTTGTATTGGATATCATTATTAATCAACTGAAGTCGCGTTTCCTTCCAATTCTGGAAATTGTTTCAAATTTCAGTGTTTTGCAACCTACTACTTTGCAAAATTTAAATGACAAGACGTCTTGTCTTGTAGGCTATGTAGAATAGAATATAATATTTTATTAGCTAAGACCAACCATATGGCTATTCTGTCTATTGAACATTCTAGGGCCAAATCTTTTAACTTTGATGGCGTCATTGATACTTTTGCGGAACAGAAAGCTTAGAGAAGAGAATTTTAATAATAAATATCTTGTTAAGATTAAATTGTTATTTCATAATAAATATACAATACTCTTGAAAATAAATTTATTTGATATATAACTAAAATGCATACAATATTAGTAATAGTGTTGGTAGCTACTTATGTGATTTATTAAAATTAAATACAATGAAACGATTTTTACTGAGAAGGCCCCATCTAATGAATTTGCCACAGGACCTCCTAAGGTATAGTTAGCCACTGTACCCAACCATAAAAAAAAGTGAAAGTTCAGCAGTAGACTAATAATAGGCTGATGATGATGATAACTAGTACATTTAAGAAATACGTTGCACAAGTATTTACTGTAATTTTTTAATTTTTTTCTTAATAAGCTTTGTTATATATAGCGGCCCGCCCCTACTTCGCGCGGGGGGACATTTTTTTTTAATATACTTAGCCTTATGTTACTCAGCGCTAATGTACCATTGTAATGAGATTTATTATTAATTGATAATAGAGAGTGGTTTGTATGGGAAAAGAAAATTGTTGCTTTTACTATTTTCTTCGTATTTTTTACGTTTTTTTTCTCCATAAGAACCTTCCTCAGACTTCATCAAACACAACAAAAAAGAAATCAGCCAAATTGGTTCAGCCGTTCTCGAGTTTTGCGATTAGCGACACATTTAGCGATTCATTTTTATTTATATAGATAGATTACCTACATATCGATCGATCCATGATAGATCCATGTTAGACATATTTTATCACAATTTAAATATCTGTTTTTAATTATTTAGAACAGTCCTGGTACAGATGAGGTTACAGAAGAAATATGTGATCTCAATGTTCAAGCCACATCATATGGAAACACGGTAATTAGTATACATAATGAATTGAATTATTTATTTCTAACCAAGTTAATATGTAACCTATTTTATTTAATCTTTGTTGCATGGCACATGCTGAGCCAAAGAGTTTTTGCCTCTGTTTCACTGCTCGCTTTATCTTTATGTGTCTTATGTACTCCTTTTTTACAAGCTTTTACTTAGTTTCACCTGTCCCGGTGTTTGTCTTTAATCAAATCTTGCAAGTTAAATGTGATCCACTTCCTCTGATGACAATGCAAAATTATTATGACATGGAGCTGATCTGATGATGGAACCGGAAGGTAGCCATAGGAACTCGGTAGTTAAACAACACAACCTCATCTAGTTTGGGCTCGTATGATTAGTCTTGACGAGTATTTTGGTGCTAGATGGTAACTAGGGTCTGATGATGGAGCTGGAAGATGGCCATAGGAACTCTGTAATTAAACGACACAACCTCATCGAGTGTGGGCTCGTTTGATTTGTCTTGACGAGTATTTTGGTGCTAGATGGTAACCAGGGTCTGATGATGGAGCTGGAAGATAGCTGGAAAATTTTTTTTATAAATAAAAGCGTGTTACATTTTGATGGAACATTAAAGAACATTTAGCATATTACACCTTCATTATTTTTCTTTTGCAATAATAATGTAACATGCTTTTATTTATAAAAAATACTTTTTCTTGTTATCAGGTTTAAATTATTTTTAATTTTTTAGTCCTTTTTTTATTAACAAGTAATAAAAGCTTGTTTTTAAAAAGTTTTTTTCTTTTACTTGTTATCTAACAGTGTGCAAAATAAACTATTTGATTTCGAAAGACTAACAATTATTTTTATTATAATGTATCAATATCTTCCTTACAAGAATATTTTTTTGTTAAAGACCGAAGATATGATAGCAGACACAGACCAAATGGCTGCAGAGAACTTAATGTTCTTATCTCAAGATGTTGTTAGCTATACAGAAAACGCAGAGCTCGCTGAGGACCCGAATGTAGAATGTGTGACCGAGGAAGTTATTACTGATGACTGGGTCGTACCAGATGGGCAAGAAAGGTATTTTTAAAGAATAACACTTACATTTAAATACATGTATTTTGTATTATTAAGATTATAATTTACTCTCTTATCATCATCATCGGCCTATACTAGTCCACTGCTGGACATAGGCCTCTCCAAGTGCACGCCACCGAGCACGATCCGCGGCTACTCTCTTACAATAGTGGTTTATTGTTACAGAGTTGAAGTACCCATAGAACATTTGACAAATCCTGTGTCAGAAATAAAGGAAGAAAATGAACTCGATGTGCCCTTACCCACTGATCAGGTTGGTGACAAAATATAGTATTTGTTATTCCTAGTAAAGCCTAGCAAGTTAAAATGTTTATGTTTTCTCAGTAAGTGAATATTGTAATTCTTTATGAGAAAATAAAGTTCTTAAACCATATTTACCTTGAATCAACTTCTTTTACGGATTCCTATGGAAGTCAGTGTTACTGTTTCTTGAAGTTGCAACATAATAAGCTGAGCGGTGTCCTACACATGACTAGTATAACAAGCAATGAACTAGAAATCCGCTCGCCGCGTCGCAAGCCGTGCTCGTGGGGCCCTACGTAAACTCTCACCCCTCTCGCACCGAAAAGCTACCTCAGGACCAGTCTCAATTAAACGGTAGGCCTAGACATTGCTACAACGAATAGGACACCGCTCAGCTTATTATGTCTACAGTCTTAAAGAGTACGCAATGAACTAAAACTCGCTCACCGCATCGCAAAACATCAGTAGTCCTACGTAAGCTTGTGGTCCCAACAGTCCTAAGTCCTAACAGAACACATGTTATTTGTTATTTTGTACTAAAAAATAACCATAAATGTTAGACAATAAGAAAACTTTGTACAATACACTGATTGTGTTCCTTAAATAAATAAATCAATAAATATAAGTAAACTGTTACCCCTACTGCACCGTGCAGCTACCTCAGGAACCGTAAAATTATGATACGTCGAAAAAATGCTTTGACTTTGTCTTTCGATGCACAAGTGTAAGGAGAGGGAGACCTCGGCAGATAATACTTTTGTTATTAATCTAAAATGTTACACGCAGGACGAGTACACAGCGATGCGACCGTTCCCCTGCGACTTCTGCTCGCGCCGCTTCCGCAAAAAGGCGGCGTTGATGAACCACATGGTCGCGCACCAGAACGACCGGCCGCACGCGTGTAACCTCTGTGGCGTTCGCTACGTGCGGAAGTGCGATCTCATGAACCATCTGAAGGTGCATGCGTTCGTGCCTGATAATCATGACGCGGTCGACTATGGTAAGTTAATTGTTTAGTTATTTATTATTAGCTTTTATTACTTATCAACTTTCTTTATATATAAGTGCAATATGTATATGCTAGCTAACTGCACTATCGGCGTATTTTGCGACACTAAGGCTTACTCCAGTTTTTCCAGTCTGGAAAGAATGGCTAAAAAGAGAGATATTTTAGCTATTCTTTGCCTGTCCTGCTATCTTTTTGATGTCATCAGAAACATTGGTCTTCGCCTTGCTCTATTTATTTTTGATTGGAGTCTAAGTGTCCATGTTGTTATGTCCTTTCCTTTGTCTATGTACTTTTATTTTCTCTGAGCATGTGGCCTACCCATTTCTATTTTTAGGGTTCCGTAGTCAACAAGGAACCCTTATAGTTTCGCCATGTCTGTGTCTGTCTGTATGTCTGTCTGTCTGTCTGTCTGTCTGTCCCTAGTCTATAGACTCATATAGGCTCATAGACTCTTAGTACTAGAAAGCTGTAATTTGGCATATACATATTAATCACGCCGACAAAGTGAAGTAAAATTTTGAGAAATAATTTTTTTTAGGTTACTACCTCTCTTACAGTGAGGATGTAATTTTTTTCTTGTCTACCCCCAATCCGCGCCAACTGACGTTGATTTTTCGCGTACCATAGAGCATAGGCTGCACAGACCACACTCAAGTATAGACTATACTTGTCGTTTCTAAGCGTAAAATAATAATTACAGGCGTGATTATCTGATTTTTAAGATAATATATCAAATACTATTGCATTATTTTAATGTCTTATCTCTGTGATGTGTTATTGTAACATGATATTGCTGATAATCTTTAGTTGATCGTTGGAATGATAATTAGAGTTCTGATAAACTGATTTATTTATAATTGATGTTGTTGCTAAAAATATAAAGTGATAAGATTACTAATGCAAATTTGACGACCGTACTGATGACTTGAAAAAATAATAATTACAGTGGAGTAAAATGCAAACTACATAAATACTATGCTTGTACGAGTAAACACGTACAGTTAGTATAGTATGGGAAATATGCGACATCAGCGAATAACTTCACCGACTCGCTGATTGACCCAGTATAGACAGCAACGTTATTTACGCCTATTTAAATTATGTTTTATAATCTAGTGTTGAATAAAGACCGCGACAAGCACATGTATACTGTGTTATCATTTATCATCTCGGTTTTCGGCACTCACAGCATCAGCAACTTCGGAAGTTTGGTTTACTCTTAATTAAACTGAACTCCGACAATACCACATTACTTTTTTTTTTTTTTTTCAGATATTTTTCTATTAGTATAACTTAACCTATCCATCTATCTTTTCAGAATTATTAGAAAATAATCAAATAATAAAACCAAAGAAAAAGAGAGGGAGACGGAAAAAGAACCCGGCTGTGGAGGTGAGAATTTTCTTATTCAGCCCTTGTCAGTTCATTTTCTCTCTGCCAGAGCCAGTTCTCTTAATGAATTAGCTTGGCTTATCTCATTCATCAATTATGTAATAAAATTTGGCTATTTGCGTTGCCTGGTGGGATTCTGCTTAGAATCCGACTAGATGGCGATCCACCTTATATCTTTTTTGCCGCTAAGCAACATTCTTTCGGATGATCTTAAATCCAGTGCAATTACAAGCCATGGAGAACTGAGGCTTCGGGATCAGCAAACATGCAACATTGCCCTGTGTATTTAAGAAGTTCTTAGCCAGTTCGTTGCTACTACGTTAATTAAGCCGGGTCAGTAACAAGAAAAACTAATATTGTTTCTCAGAACGGCATGTGGGAGAATATGACGTCGGCGCGCACGCAGCAATGGTCGCGCCGCGTGCGAACGTCCCCTAAGCCCCCGCCGACGCCCCCCTCCCCCCCGACTCCGCCTACCCCGCCGTCACCGCCCTCCCCCCCGCCGCCGCCCGCCGACCCCTCGCGCCCCTTCGTGTGCCGGCACTGCGGCGTCGGCTTTGCTAGAGAAAAGGCGCTGCAGTCACATGCGAGGGTATGTTCGGAATTATTGATTACTTTGTACTAATAACGTAATGTAAACATTTTATAGTTCGGTTTACCTTAAGATTGTTTTTGTAAATTTTATTTTTAAGTGCTAATTGCTGCACTGAAGCTGAATATTTATAAAATACAGTGGAAAAAAAGTTGTTTTTTTGACTGTTCTTATTTGTTGTTTTATTACTCGTGATCTCTGCCTACCGGAAGACAGGCGTGACTGTATTTATGCATGTAACAATTTGCTATGTCTGATACAAATTGAACTTCAATTCTCTCTAAAGTAGATTCAAGGTACTTGTGCTTTCTTTTCTTAATACTAAGTTTTTTAGGCTCTAATACGTCAGTTCGTTACGCTTTAATATGATTTAAAGAGTTTCGCAAGTGTATTTAATTAGTGTATTTACCTGACAATTTGAGCGACTGCGGTGTGACGTACGCCCGAGTGGCTTGTACGTTGTAGAGGGTATCGTTTCGAACTTTATTGCTGTGCTCGACGCTTAGCTGTAAGCCCACGTTCTCCCGCGTGCCTTTTCATTGGCCACGGAACTGGTCCGGTAGGCCTTGTGCTGACCAAAGGATAATCGGGTTGATATTTCGGGTTCGGTTGAGAATTGAAGAGTGTTGTAATAAGTATGTTGGTCAGGTCCACGGCGGCGACTCCCCGGTGGAGTGCGGCGAGTGCGGCGAGCTGTGCTGGTCGCGCGAGTCGCTCGCGTCGCACGCGGCGCAGCGGCACCCGCACCTGTCGCCGCGCACGCGCCAGCCCGACGCGCCCTACCAGGACTCCGACGAGGGTCAGTACCGTGACGTCACAGGCGGCGGCCAGCCTGACCGATCTCCATTAGAGGCAATCTCGGGTCGACGTAACGCCGCTGACTGAGCGGCTCAAGTTAAGACAAAAGGCGCCTCAGCCGCGCACGCAGTGGATACCGCCATGGTTTATGTGAAACTAATAAGAACTCTAGTTCGAATTGAAGGCTGCCGTTTTGTCACTGCTCAAGTGGAGACGCATCGAGGCGCAGCTCAGAGGTGCGTTGCCTATTCAAGTTATAACTCTGGCAACCTGACGAATCTAAGAATTTATGATACCATAAAAACATGTCGATAAAGTTCTGATAATAGTTTTAGTTGCTTGTTAACTAGCTTTCCATTAATATCGTTAATACTTGTTAAATTATTTCTCTCTGTACAAGTTAATATTTTAGTTGGTTCACTCTGTGCCTGTTATTAACATTCTTATAGCTTGTAAACTTATAATTTGTGAATTTAGATTTATAATCTTGTTGAATATGTTTCACTCTGAACTTAGTTATTTGGATTCTGGTTGCAAAGTAATACATGTCGTGGCGGCTTATAAATAAGACAACAGTATAGCTTGTAATTTTCAAGTGTATCAATGCATTGTTTCGGTGTATGTTCATGCTGTCCTTAAATAAATAAATAAATAAATAAAAAATAAATTAATCGGTTTTACGTGTTGTTGGTATCGTCATAAAAACGTTCCTACAGGGGTACTTACTTAGCGCTAAAATTTTAAATACAGAAATGTGGAGTTTGTTTTTTGTCGTGTACAGACGACGACATGGAGTTCCGTCTGTCGCCGGCGCCGGCTCTGGTCGAGCGCGTGTTCGAGGGCGTGCGCGGGCCCGAGCTGTTCTGCCAGGACTGCGGCGTCGCCTTCCAGCGGGCCGATTTGCTGCGGCGGCACGTGGCTGCGGCGCACAGGTACGCTACTGATAGTGCGATAAATAAATCTCATATAAGTAGTTGTAGAAGTGACAACATAAAATAAAAAACGCAAAATAACGAAACCTAACTTAACCTTAGTAAATACCTTATCCTGATCAAAAACCCCATGTTTACTGAAGTAAAAAGTTCAAGTATGTATAAAACATTTTGGCTAGCTCACTCTCGCAATTTTAATAGTTTGGTTCTGCCATCGGTTCTGAATGCATGCAACTGTAAACTAGATTAAACTACTAAACGGGACAGAACTTTGTTGTAATAGGCTTAACATTTAAAATACACATTGATTCGTTTCGTTATTTAATCATTCATTAGTCGGTTCATTCATTAAATAAGGCTTCTATAAATTTGTGCAATTACCTAAGCATTAGTTTAAATCTGCTAATTGGTTACCTTACCGCTAATTGGCTGAAGACGCGCTAGCCAAGTAGCGCGTCGGCCATCTCAATCCGATCTGAAACCCTCTGAGAATCTAGTAGCGAAGCGGATAAACGCTTGCGCGATGTTATTTCCTCTAGAAGCTCTTCAATGGTGTTTCGATCACACGGCTTGAAGAACCCTTTAAGTTTCTTGCAGCAGGGCTATTATTAAAAACTTCCTAATCAAATAGGGATGTTGAAAGCAATAACATAATAAGAATAAATAATTCCAGAACATTTTATAAATAAATGAAATCACGTTACAGTTCTTTAAAATATTGACCTATTTTTTGTTTGACCCAAGCATGAATTTCTGTAACCTAAAAAGTTATTAATATAAACTGAATTGACAGAACAAAATAGTAACGTCACTTCACAGTTTACCATTCTTATAATTTGTAATACAAAAAATCGTTTTGACAGTTGTTAAAAAGTTTATCTATTGACTAACCCAGTTAAGTACCCAATTGTTCTGTCCAGCTACAAGCGTCACGACAGCACGAGCAGCGCCTGGGGCGAGCACACGTGCGACGTGTGCGGCGAGACGTGCCCCGGCGCGCTGCAGCTGCTGGCCCACGCCGAGCGCCACGCCGACCGCCCGCGCCAGCCCAGGTACCTATGCAAAGGATTCATGTGCGAGTTGCTGGAGCGCGGTATGTATAATTGGCACACAATAATTAATAGTACCAGGGTACAGAAGAATCACTCCGCAAAAAGATTGAAATAAATGCGAGTCTTGCTACAACGCGATACACTGGAATTCAGCTCGCACAGCACTACGTACTTGCAATTTTATACACCTGCGAGTTTTGTCTCTTTCTATCGCGTGCCTCTTATCTCTTCTTACGCTGTTAGGGTTGCTGTCTAGTGAAGAATAATTAATTTACTTATTTGTAATTAAATATATACCTATGTAGGTATTACTGTTATTCTACCTTTGTATATTATACCTAACTTTTACTAAACTGAACATATTTAAGTATTAGAGTACTAAAATATGTTCAATTTAGTATAAACACTTGTGTGCTTTATTGTCTTATGATAAAATAGGTATGAAGACATTGTATTAAAAATAGTACTTTTTTATTTTATACTAAGTAGGTAGGTATATTTTAAATGCTATTTTATTTACAAAGGTAGAATAACAGTACTTAATAAATTTAGGTGTTTAGTTACATATGTATCAAATCTGGTATGACGTACTTACCTACAACGCTAACACGAAATGGCTTCAACCTAGTCCGAGAGCCGCCACCCAAAAGTCATGTTGGTAAAATATTTGGATTTGCGCAAGCTATCTCTAAAGTTACTTACTCGCTGCACTTTGGCAACAACTTATATTTCCCTGAATATTGTTGTATAGGTCCTTATAGTAAAAGAGCTAGCCGTGATTTGGTTTCCGGCTGTTGCGCTTTCGCGTCTAACGGCTCCCGCATACTACCGATATTTTTCATCGATTATCGGATCACCTATTCAGTAGGTCATATGCAATTAGTCCGATCCATAAAAAGTGTAAGTCAGAACTGTAAACAAATATTAGCACAAGACCAAAGTCTCATCGATTTCATTGTTAGTTAATTTAATTAACAAGCGCGATCATGGAATAAGTAGGCACTGTGCTATTTCAATGCGAGCGTCCCGACGTGCGCGCGCGTGACACTCGACTGATTCGAGAACGGTGGACCGGGCACTTCGCTGTAGTAGGTAGATAACGGACGTTTATAATAATAACCGCGCGGAGTGAGCCAGGCCATCCTCTGGTTAGCCAGACCAGGTACCTATACCACGGTAGCTGGGGCTACACGAGCCCGCGCCAGACCAGGTACCTATACCACGATAGCTAGGGCCATGCGAGCCCGCGCCAGACCAGGTTCCTATACCACCAGGTAGACCCATAGCGAACTGTCGGAACCGTCTCGACCGGGCTGTTGCTGAAACTTGGGGGGTATGTTAGATGAGTGATGGTCTGCCCGATCCATTAAAACCACTCGACATCCGGCAACCGCTGGGCAAGACTACGAGCAAGGCACTAGCGAGCAGGTGTCTTTCACGGCCCACCGCGGTGGTTCTTTTGATCCCGCTTCATGCTAGGCGCCTAGCCCCTGCGTGCGAAGGGGGCAGACACCCTGAAAAGTTTTGCAGGACGTACAGTTATGATGGGTGCAACTGTCCATTTAACCGCCTCTTCCGACCACCCCTCCGGCGGCGCTTTATTCTTTCTTTCTTTCTTTCCGCGTTCGGCCTCTTCTTTGCGATTCATGACCGCGTCATTAAAAAGAGGCCACCCACGTCCCACGACCCCGTTGGCGGTGATCACGGCCCCGAGCATAAGGTGCTCATACGACGCTCGGTTCACGTCCGATCCTGAACAGATAATTGTCAAAACATCGATGGCCGCTTAATATCTGTGTCAGGTAGAACGTGAGCAACTTTCGATTAACGATCACGTTAAAACTAGAATTTGTAAGCAGCAGAGTCAGTCAGCAACCACAAAAAGAAAAAAGATAAAATCACGACCTTTCTTATGATAAATAAATGTGTGCATTTTGTTGCAGGTTAAAAAAGATGTCCCGTGGCCGAAACAGTCTTGCATCAGCGAACAGCGCTCGACAGTTTCCTTGTAGAGAATGTGGTTAGTAGTAGCCTTATCAGAATTGAGATTCTTCAAAATGTTTGATATTTGTACATTTTGAAATACTTTTGAACAATTGTTTAATATGATACGAAAAGAAGCTAATGACGAAAGTAAGCTATACTTTCGTGTAACATTAAAATAAACTAGCTACAATCATATTGTCTCTCTCTCTATCTTTCCTAAAGGGATACTACAGTAGAATTACATTAAATAAAAGTTTGGCTTTTGGATACCGAAAAGCGAAGGAGTCGGCAGTGGAAGCGTTGGAGAGACGATTTCGACTTCTATTTGAGAGATTAGAGAGAGACGGGTAGTGAGATTTGGGGAGACCTTTGCCCAGCAGTGGGACGAAAGGGGTTAATATAAAATATATATATTTTTTTATCGCTTGTGTATTCGCTCGACATCATACGATAATTTATTAGTATGATGACTTCTTGGCGGGAAAACGAAGAGAGTCTTATCTACGGTTATGTTTTATTTAAAAAAAAATGTCTTATGGCGAATATTAATGTGAAATAATGGTGGACGACTCAAGTGGAGGTGGGCAGTACACATGGAACACGTGGACAGGCTAGACTGGAAGACGGCAGATGGACCCGGTCAGTAACAGAGTGGTGGCCAAGAGATGCTCGTCGATCGGTAGGCAGACCTCCAGTTCGGTGGTCGGACGACCTAGTCCGGGTGGCGGGCAAGGGATGAATGAGGATGGCGCAGGACCGTAAAGAGTGGCGTGCGAGGAAAGAGGCACAGGCCCTGCAGTGGGCGGAAGTGGATGGTGGATTATTAAACGTTAAGTGTTCGTGAGCGTGCATGAGTGTTGGCGAATGAAATAAAACAGTGCAACGTCACTTTTCAAATTCTCTGAAGAAGTCCGGCGTGAGATCTTAGTAAAGCTCCACATCTTTACTGAGATACTCAAGGGGTTGGGGGGTATATCATTTCTCACTTTTCATTTCTATTCTCATTTATCATCATCATACATGAAGGAAATATTGTTTATTTATATGTATTTTTGTAAGACAAATACTTTGGCACTGGCTAAATGTGCTTAATTGTGCGTAATTTGTTTCCGTGTGTGTCAGGCAAGGTGTTCGGTTCGCGCAGCTCGCAGCAGATCCACGTGCGCATCCACACGGGCGAGCGGCCGTACGCGTGCCGCTTCTGCTGGAAGGCGTTCGCGGACGGCGGCACGCTGCGCAAGCACGAGCGGATACACACCGGTACGCGCTAGCCAATGCAGCATCAGCGATCGGCATTAAGTACACAAAGTGAATACAGACACAATAATAGCGAAATGTCACCAAAATGGCGATTGATATACGAGCAAGGAACGTTCCGAAGATCCGTGAGTGGCGACAGAGGAGAAATGTCTGGACGTAACGATTAATCATTATTTTATAACGTTTTTTTAGAGTTTTTAATGTTTGGCGGCGCAGATCAGCGCTCGCGCACATAAAAGGTTAGGCATGCCTGGCTTACGTCACAATTATTTTAGGTTCTTCATTAGGTTTTTTTAGGTCATTAACGGTCAGGTTATACGCAAATGTGCAGACGTCCCTGCGCTAGCAAAAGTCGCACAGGGGACTTCTACGTCGGGTCGTAACGCCAGAATAAAACCCATTTAGAAGCGCATTCTACTGATAAAGCGCAACAACGTCCATAAATGGAACGAACAATTGAATAGACGTTCTTTAGAGAATGTATGAAAATAACTCATAAATGACTCAATATTCACGTTACTATTTCGTTACAAGTTTATGCTAGGCCCTCAGGTAATCGCTTGCGGACGTGGAACTCTGTGCTTGATGTCGTTTTACTGAGTAGGCCTCCTCTCCCCCCTTCAAGTTTTTTCATGGTTGGGCGAGGGAGAAGTCTCAGATTACACAAAATGGGCTGGATTTCACAGCTATTGTGATCAATGGGACGAACATGTCGGGTCAGTTTGCCAGTTAAGTACCGACTGTATTTATGCCGGATCACATATGCTCTCCATATTGTTCATGTTCGTTCATTAGTCGATGATGATAATTAAGAGAGCAACATGTGACAGTCTGAGGAGCGCGATGGTGCAGTGGTTAACGCACCCGGTCTATGATTGCAACTTTCACATTGGCCGGTCATCGTGCTTCGGAAGGTACGTACTGCTAATGCAGCCGTTGGTCCCGGCTGCATTAGCAGTCGTTAACTACCACCTGGCCAGCGTGGTGGTTTATGACCCCTCCTCCTTATCCATCCATAAGGTAGGTTGATGCCCCATCAGTGGGAACATAAAAAGGAGCTGGTGATGATGAATTGAAGTGTCAATAGTTATTATTAATGTTGTGTGCACTAATAAATGGTATACATAATATTAGAATCTACCACTCTGAACAATTGAGGTGTAGTGTGTTTACAGTTTAGAAGATGAGATGAGTGCGAATGATAAGGGAAGGTTAATGTACGAAACAAACCCAATGAAAGTCGTTCTAACACTGTTTTTATTTAAAATCAATTATTAAAATTATGCATAAGCAGAAGTACGGAAGTTATAAATGTGTGCGTAAATGGCCAATAACATTGTTTCTTAGTGACCTAAATTAGCGAGTTATTGACGTTACATAGTTACTGTGCGGTAGGGTTACCGTACATGAGGAATTAACATGTGTTCTGCATACCTACTTGGTATAGTACATATTGTTAATGTTCAGTCATTAGTTGATGATGATGATTATAAAATAATAGATATAAATACATATTTATTTGTATTTCTTTTCTATAGGCGAAAAACCGTACGCGTGTGCGGTGTGCCCGCGCGCGTTCAACCAGCGCGTCGTGTTACGCGAGCACGTGCGCTCACACCATTCCGCACCCGACCGGCGGGCCAACGGTAAGTCAACCTTAACACTTACGTTATAAGAATCAAACATTACAAAAACACAAAGATTGAAAAAATTTCCACGAGCAGGATTTGAACCTGCACCCTTCTGACATACCGGGTCAGGTGCTGTCCCAATTGAGCTATCGTGATTCTAACCAGCCCGCCAAAATTATTCAACACTATTTACTTTTTACTTTGAAAGTCAAAGGCGCCCATTCAATGTCAAAATCCGATCATAATATTTTTACAAATTCTAAAGATCAGTTAAGAAGTAGGCAAGCTATTTATAAAATGTTTTTGTTTTGTTTATATAATTTACAAAACAAAGAGCAGGATTTGAACCTGCACCCATCTGACTTCTGACTTCTTCTTCTTCTTCTGCTTCTGACACAATGGAGCTATCGTGGTTCTAACAAATTTGATTATCATTTTTGACAACTTTTTAAATAATAATAAATGGCTTGAAGTTTGCATGTAAGCAAATGTCACTTTAGGAAAGTTGCATTAGGATATGTTTTTTGTTGATGTTTAGAACTGAATTTTTGAGACATTTACAAGAGCACGGATATTGTAGCCTTTACTGAATAAAGCCTTATTTTAATGATAATGCTATTGTAATATGAGTTATTACGATAGACATTGAATGATATTCCCTTTTATTTTAGTAAACATGTGGAAGTTTTTAAAACCTTAACCATACATCTTGAGAGATATTAAAAAGTTTGCCAACACATAAGCAAGTTATTTTACTTAATCACTTATACAATTTTTTGGTTAATAACCACCTTTATTTCACATTAATATTTTGCAATTAACATAGGAATGAAAAAAAAAAATGCAAACCAGTCTTCTGCACTTTCCCACTAATCTATACATAATTTTTTTTTTAATTTATTCTATTTGATACTATATTACATTTTGTTTTATAGGCGGTCCTGCATATACGTGCGTCGTGTGCGGGCGAACGTTACATTCCAGTTCCGACTTAGTGCAGCATCTCATACAGCATTGCGATGCTAACACGGCTTTAAAACGACAACCTCAGGTAATCGTATATCTCGAACGTACTTGTAATTTTCACCAAAAATATCTTATTATTTTATTATATTAAGGTGTCGTAGATTTAAATATCATTAGCGATTTTAATGACCTTATGTTGTCATCTTCTTGGTACTACAGGAAGATGATAGCATATACCTGTATACTTTCATGTAAGAGCTCTATTGATTGGAAGAAATCAAGAGAAATTCACATAGCATAGAGGTATATCTGAGCAGGGCAGTTGGTAGAAATTGGATGCGGAAAGCCGAAGATCAGGCTTAAGCCGCGCCTTGGAAGAGGCCTATGTCCAGCCGTGGAATGCTATAGACTTATTTTTTTTATAACGGCTTCGTGGCTGATTGGCATAGCGGTCGGTGCATAGCCCAGGTTGGTGATCACCAACCCGCATTTGGTAAACGTGGTGATTAAGCCAGCCAAGCACCCATCAAATTGTAGTGAAGACTTCTGATGGACATCACATTGTGATGGAGGCCTTTGACCAACAGTGGGATAAGTTATTGACTACTACTTTATAATGATGATGATCTACCGCTTATTCCCAGACGGGGCCGCGCAAGTACAAGCGGCGGCGGAAGCTCAAGACGGAGCCGTCGAGCTCGCCGGCGCGGTCGTGGGCGCGCGCGTCGGGCTCGCGCTCTGCCTCCCCCTCCCCGCCGCGCGCCTCCCCGCCGCCCGCCTCGCCGCCCTCCCCGGCCTCCCCGGCCTCCCCGCCCGCGCGCTCGCCATCCCCGCCGCCGCCGCCCTCCCCGCCGCGCCGCCGCCGCCGCCGCGCGCCGCCGCCGCCGGTGGCGAGGCCGCGCATGATACACACCGAGGACCCGCGCCCGCGGACCAAGCAGGTGAACACTTCACTTTTTATTTAGTTGCTGAACCGGCATATTACGAGCATACCCGCGCGTTGCCGAACCTGAAGTTTCAAAACGGAGCATAGCAATTCAAAACAATGTTCCGCGATGAAATTAGTTTTATGGTGTTCACTACTGTTCACACCCATACAGTTGGATTCTGAAACAGAATAACACCATCGGGCAAAGAGACTCCTACCACCTTAAAGTTAAGTATGTAGAAATTGTAGCCTTAGGTAACAATTTAAATTTGTGTCTGAAACATTAACCTATGGAGACGGTAAAGCCGACGATTTGTCAAGCGCTGAGGTCTCGCATACTGCCGCGCAATTTATGAACGCAGTAAAGAACATGTAAACAGTTTCGAGAAAATAGATCGTAATGTCAGCACCTCAAATATCACAATCATAAACACAATAAGT
The DNA here is from genome assembly GCA_949315975.1 of Eudonia truncicolella. NCBI lineage: Eukaryota > Metazoa > Arthropoda > Insecta > Lepidoptera > Crambidae > Eudonia > Eudonia truncicolella. Next base: position 13,213,262 of record OX438835.1, on the reverse strand, counting down.
GGTACTTACTGCGTTCATCAAGTTAGTCTTCATTAGGAATAAAAACAAAATTAAAGAGATTGTCCTGTTCAAACCCAGCGCTTTATTTGTAATTGATATTCACTACCTATATGAAAGAGATTTCTTATAAAGTCTGTTGACATTGTGATAAATACCTACAGCTGCTATCTCCCGCAGGTCCGCCAGCGCCGGCCGCCGCGCCACCCCGCCGACGACTTGCGCGCCATCCGGCCGCCGACGCCCCCCAGCTCGCGCCGCGCCCTCCCCTCCCCCTCGCCGCCGCCGCGCGCGCCCTCCCCCTTCCCCCCCTCGCCGCCGCCGCGCGCGCCCTCCCCCTCCCCGCCGGCATCGCCCCGCGCCGGCGGACCCTTCAAGTGTGAGATGTGCTCGCTCGAGTTCCCCCGCCGCAACGATCTGCTACTCCACGTGCCGGTACACATATGACGCAAGTCTGCCCGCAAGCGGCCAACACGCGGCGCCCGCGGCAAGCGACGCCCCCAACGCCGAACATAAAACACAGGCTGTGGAAGTCGACGTGGACCGTTACGGCCAGCGCCACATTACGCGTCGATACATTTCGTTGCATATAATTTGCTGTTGTCGGGCACACTACGCGGGAGATCGGTTGTCCGTTAACGGGACGCTCGACTTCGGCGTCTGCTGCGCCCTCCGCGCACTGTCGGCACTGTCGGCAACGTCGCATTTGTATGTTACATAATGAAACGGAAAGCCGGCGTCGCGGATGCGTACAGTTCGCACTGTATAAGCGTCGACAGTCGACTGATAATATAATCCGCCACGGAATATTGGATGAAGCTGCAATGTTTATTAACGGATTTACCTCGATGAAAGTTCAGCGACGGAGTTACCGCGTAATGTGGCGCTAGCCTAAGCGTCGACGCAGATCTAGGGTGATGCTAAATAGACGTATGCGACTTCGAGTATTGACCTCTCCATGGACTTCAGAAAATTCACGACGAGGTAAAACTAAGCACTTGCTTGTTATCATCAGCGAATCGACTGATTTGCAAGCTCCATTTACTATACGATCGTATTTAACGTCAATATAATACAAATAATTATACCTTAATGCTGTATATCTGAAAAAATACGTCAAAGTAGTGAAGTTCAACAAAAATCTAAAGTTTAAAGGTACAAAGCGATATTAGTGAATCTCGTATGTTGACACGTTTACATGAAATATTTGCTCTTGCTGTCTGCCTGTTTCGCCAATGTATTTATTTGAGCCTACATCGACCAGCAAATCTAATAAGGCCTCTTTGAGAAATTTTTATTATTTTCCTATTATGATTTAGATTATTGTCGTGTGGCAATCTCAATAATATGTAATTGAAATGTAAAAAATGAAATGCGATTCAATAATAAATAATTATTTCACAAAATTGTGAGAAATTGGATTAAATTGAATTGGATTTGCATAGAGTTCAAAAACAAAATGGTTTTAGTAGAATAGGGTAACGGATATTTTTTATTTTTATTTATGTAAGCTTCAAATTTAAATATGACATGGATATTTTTAAAACTTCACAATAAATTTTCAATCATCACGCGGTCTTGTTTTCCTTATAGAACACATGCGCCTGGTGTGACGTCATTATAGCCTTTTCGGAAAGATGGGTCGAGATTCGCGATGCGCGTCGTCGCTTTAAGATTATGACGTACAAATATTTCGAGAATATTATACAAACAGTTTCACCGAGAAAGGTATTTATTTATTATAGATACTGTATTTTTTCCACAGTGTAGCAATACATCGATCACTACAACTACAATGCCATGAAAATAAACTTTAAAAAACCCAGTAGAAGAAAAGGAAGAATTTCCATTGAAATTCAGGTTTTCGTTAGTATGGCAAATAAAACTTGCAGTGACAATCAAGTTAAAATTTTGTCATCCAAATTGTCGTTTTCGTAGACGTAATCGAAGTTTGTTTGTACTATAAAAGTAATTCATTTAATTTGAATTGTTATAAAAAAGGCAATTAAAACTCGCACTAGGCACCCTTATTCTAGTACGGTGCGTGTTCATGAAATGTGCGGATGCGAGCTACAGCTCGCAGCTGCGCCTCCCGCCTACAGGCGGGAGGCGCAATTTCACAAAGAGACGGATCGGATGACGTACGCAAATTCACGCGATCATTATTGGAAACAACGTTTACTATTTTAACCAAATTAATACGTATTATTACTTTGTAATACGTATTGTATCGAAGTTCATCTTTCCCAAGCTCATTGACCAATTAAAGCTTTCGGTTGACGTTGAGCGATTTTACGTTTAAGTTTACATTTTATTTTTTGTTGCCTAACGACGCGATCGTAGCAAATCTATTTTATATACGGTGATACCAAAATAATAATTTAAAAGTTATCATAATAAGAACATTATAGTTAATTCGTTCGTGATCAAGCAATGGAACAACTGATTTTTTCGCGATTACAGATTTGTTTCTATACTCGAAACAGTTGAGTGTTTAATTTCGTTTAGTATAAAAGAAACTGTTTGTAACAACAACTTGCTTGATTTTCTCACAAATAAGGGATTTTTTAAACCATTATTTAAATCAAGATTTTATCTTATGTACTTTGCAATGTCCTATAGACATCACAAAAGCAACTAGAATTTATCTGTAACAATAATATTAATATTGCTTTAAAAAACGATCGCAAATATTGGAATGCAATCAATAAACTACAAACTACAAACATGTATTACACATATGTAATATATTACTAAAATTCCAAATGCATACTATCTTATGAATTGAAGACTTCTTACTGTATAATATACGTACAGGAAAAGATATACAGTGTACAAATTATTGAGTTATTTACTTGTAAAATGTAATATATAATTGGCTATAGGTATCTTAATCCTAAGCCACTTTGTAAATTAAACGATGTAAATAATATTAAATCATGGATGGTTATGAATCTACTGTTGATGTTGTCATGTATCTACAATTGGACTTGTGATAAATTAATGTTTATATAACGGCTATTATCTAGTAAAGCTTGTTCATTTTGTCATTTTCACATTTAACTATCCCTATTAGATTTTGAAAATGATAATTTTATTTAAAAAGAAGATGTCTCAGATGTGACTCGCGCCCACCACGATCATTCGCAATCCGAGCGATTATTCTTCCAAATGAACGATCAGTAAAATCTATGGCGAAATTATATCGTTAATTCCACATTTGATTCCACCTGGACCTGTGTAAGATTTTTATGCGAGACATTATTTTATCCAATCTATTTCGCGCCCACATATAAGTAACTAAATGAGTGTCTAAAAAAAATTTTAGTGTGTAAAGTTAATGTCAATTGCAACAAACATGCCCTAATAAACTAGACTTTAAAATAAATTCTTAAAAGTATTTTTTGAAACTGACGTGACTGTTATGTTTGGTTTGTATAAATCGTTGTTTTAAGACATTGGTATTGATAATATTGTATTTTACTAATTGACTGAATTATCGATTAGTTGTGTATAATTGTTACATTCGATATAGTTCTGTAAATAGGTCTGTATGTTAAGATATGAATAATGTTTGAGACTATTTTAGCGTTTTCTTTGTTTAGTACAAATACTGTATGTTTTGGGGTTTTTGGACATTTTTCATTGCTTTAGTTGTAGCAACACAATATTTCATTGTGCCATACGGAGTTGGCGGAAGTATTGATGTGCGACATCGTTTTTTGTTAATAGTACTTTACGTGTGTGTACGTGCAGCACAATCGTCTCGTGAACTAGTATTAAGGCCAATTGTGCAATACATTCCCCAAAATGCATGGTTCTGTATATTAAGTGTATATGTTGTGAAGGAGACTCTTTTTGATTTGTTTTTAATGCACATATGTGATAAGAAATTATGTATGTACACAAATTAAACATTGACTTTGCTGAACTATCTGTATTGTAGGATTAAGGGCTTCCAAATGGAAAAATCACAATGCGTTTCATTAAAAGTATAATGTCACTCCTTCATACAAAAATATTGCTATAGTGATGTTAAAATAATGGATATTCACATCACTATTTTTTGTTCATGGATGTAACCAAATGTTGTTGTATCTAAGCAATAAAAAGTCCAAAAAACGTTTAAAATTTTAATTTGTTTTGACTATCTCGCAATACTGTCTGCGTAAATCCTTTGCGTATGGCGAGCACTTGCATACCTGCTTGCCACTGCATGCATCTCTCCTCAAAAAATAATTGAAATATAATAGGGGACTAGTCATAACAGGCGCACGAGGCGCGCGCTCAGTACGCTGCGATTCGGGCGCCCTATTAAAATTGTATGAATCTTAATGCGTGGAGTATTGCTCGCACATCTGGGACGGTTCCGCAAAGTATCTTCTCGATGCCTTAGACGGATTGCAGCGTCGCGCTGTACGTATTATCGGCAATTCAGAGGTAACTAATACTCTCGAACACCTGCATTTGCGTTGAGATATAGCGTCACTCAGCGTCTTCTATCGCTTATATCACGGCGAGTGCTCTGAAGAACTCTTTGATCTTATCCCACCTACTCCCTTCCTCCATAGGAGTACACATTCTGCTCTCCGGTGTCATCGCTTCACTGTCACACATATCCCACCGCGCACAAAGAAATTTGGTGACTCGTTTCTGATGAAGATGGAATAGTCTACCAGCACACGTTTTCCCTCTTTCCTATGATATGGGGTCCAGAGTACGCGCGTTCATTGCAGGTGAACATCAATATGTTCGACACCGAAAAATTTATTTTCGAAATTGAGAAGCGGCCATCTATTTGGGATTCACGCCATGAATCGTATCGAAATAAGATAATTATAGGGGCAACGACGAGTGAAGTTGGTCAAGACATGTTTCCCGAATGGTTTGATTGGAATACAGAACTAAAATAAATCAAAGGTATACATGATCATTAATTTTAAACCATCGTTAAAGTAAGTGTCAGTCTCTGTGCAGCTCATATTCCATCTCCCGTTCTGTTTCCTGTCTTTGTTAGCTAATTTTTTAGCAGCGTAAGAAGTTCATCAAATGTTTGGAGACTCATACGAATCAAACTCATACGAAAACAGTGAAATATTTTTTGGGCAAATTTCTTAATCTCTGAAATGGGCATTAAATTGGCCATATAACAGGGTTAAATGGATGAACACGATATCTTCGTAGTCGCTTCCTTTTTATTATTTTTCCTTGTCGTATCTGTATCAATAATATACTTAAAATAATTACAGTTGAAGTAAGCATGTTGATGGTTTAAAAGTACAAAGAAAAGTGTGCGCATTTTATCGCGTTTGACGAGCGTACGATCAGCGTCAAACGCGCGCTCTCCGCGAGTCCAACCAACGCCCGCTTAGCGTGCGCCTAAAATGCAGCGTATTGAGCGCGCGCCTCGTGCGCCTGTTATGATATGAAGTTATTATAAACTTTATGGTTATGTATGACTAGTCCCTAAGGGCACACTAAGGAATAGAATAGAATAGAAAATCATTGTAGGTTGTAGGTAATCAGTAACGTCAATCAATCAAACAAGGTTGATTTTAACTAACTTAACGCAGTTGTTCGTTGATACAATTACTTGTTTTATATGAAACATAACATAACTAACTACATTAAAGAAAAAAAAATTAAGATAACTAAAGACAAAATAAAACCTATAAATAAAAAATGTCCTCCAGCTGTGGGCTCATGGGAACGGTCCCAAGAATGCTGGCAACATTACCTCTTTGGATTGCCAAGCTAATACGTTGGCAGAGGTAGCTGCCAGCCTTCTTGTCACCGGAGGCTTCAATAAGGCGAGCACTCTACTCTTTAACATGAAGAGAGGTGGCGCGTACATGTGAGGGAGCCACGGTGTCAGCACAGGTTGCATCCCACACCAACGGCCTGCCAAGCTTCCAGGGCCCAATGGTCATCCCGTCAGGTCTCTTGCCATCGCTGCGAGATATACCAGCTGGTTCTAAGACAGCCGGTATACCAACGGTGGCAAAAGCACTGCGGATGATGCTGTTTATAGTGGAGTGACGCAGCACTGCGAGCGCATGATAGGCCGTGGTGGCCAAGCTCGTCAACAGCTTCTCCACACACACAGCGGTGAGGGTGGACTACCCTGGCGCCTAGACGAAGACAGACCGCTAGAGTGAGAGATGGCCCGTCCAACAAGGTACCGACATTGGCAGATGGTAATGCCTGGAGCCAGTGGCCTGACTCTCTCTGGGAGACGGCAGTAAGACGAGCGAGTTCTGACATATCACCCGAAGTGGATAAAAGCCCCTCCAGAACTTGCTTGCACAGTGGCTCGTCCCATTGCCTCTGAGATTGTGGTAATAAAGGTAAGGTAGAATTTTGACAGGCGGATAACCAGGCGTTACTCGCATCAGCTTTGCACGACAACTCTACGGAACCCAAAGATGGGTTGATAATTTTCCTGTAGAGATTGTACGTGCTATGAGCAGAAGACAAAAACGCTGGCAGGGCCACACTGGATAAATTTCTTAATCCTAGGCCTCCGAAGCGTACAGGAAGCGAAGCCTGTAACCAAACGCGGTCGTTTATTGAGCAATTTAAAAATTTAATAAGAGTTTCTCTTAACAAATTATCTAAATTGGATAACATTGCTGGAAAAAGCCAAAGTTGGGAGCAACGTAGAACATATGTAAATTTAGGCACAAAAAGACAAAAACGAATGATAAATAAGGACATGTGTGGATTAATTTGGAATAACCGGTCTGCAGTTGAATTGAATTTAGTGATCGCATCGTTTACAAAAGCGGGAATGGCAGCGTCGAGAAGCGGTGCGCCTAATAAAAATAACGAGTCATCGTTGAGAATTTTGATATTAGGGGCCAGGCGACTGAAGTCAGTAACTATTTGAGCTCTACGGTCCGAGGCCACGGAATCCAAAATGTATAATTCACATTTGGAAAAATTTTGCTCCAAACCTATAACCTAAATGAAGTAAGGAAAACAAAACGTAAGTGATGACATGTCATCCTGCCAGTTGCGTCAAAATTGTCAAAGTCAACTTTCATGTCCAAACATTATTGCCTGACGAAAGTAAAATGTTGATGTGGTAATTATTTTGCTTATCCAGTAATCGAATTTGTTGTTTTTAATGAGAAAACCCAATTTCAATATTTACTAGAAGTGTTGTTCGGGCTCCTGTGATTTAATTATAAAGAACCGAAGAACCAATGGTTGTATGCACCTATCTGCACAATAGGAATACGACTGTAAACAATTTAATCAGTTTTTAAAATCTTATTGCTAATTATTCACAACGGCGGGACGAAGCAACATGCGTCGAGCCCAAAACGGCTATGCTTACCAGCCTGTCCCCAAGGCTCCCACGGAGGATGTCTTCGAACACGAAAACGAACGAATGGCGGAAGAGCTCGGTGGAAAAATAACAACTTTGAAACACATGTCCATCGAAATTGGCAATGAAGTACGCTATCAAGACAAGATACTACGAGGACTTGATGACGATGTGGATAGGAGCTCAGGTTTTCTTGGCAAGACAATGGGAAGGGTTTTAAGACTTGGTAAAGGCAACCATAACTACTATGTATTTTACTTGTTTCTGTTCTCCATACTTGTATTCTTTTTGTTGTATATTGTGTTAAAATTCAGGTGATCCAAAAATTTACCTTTAAATTACTCGAGTCCCTTGGTTGCAGTCCTGACTTAAGATATTTATTTCTATTGTGGTTTTGTAAATAAAAAACAATATATTATCGGAGAATACTGTTTTATTTAGTAATTTGGTCACTTTACATAGTTTAATAATATATCATAGTGAATGTTTGCCATATTTTGTATAAAGTAAGCCAGATGTTGTGGAGATCCTTGGGGAAGGCCTTTGTCCAGCAGTGGACGTCTTTTGGCCGAGATGATGACGATGAAGAAGCACAGTTCTTGCAATGCTACGTTGTTACCCTTGCTGTGCAGTCAACTGTATATGTAATGTGATCATACACTTTAAATCAAATGGGTGTGAGCTTCGGTAAGAACCATAGATGAAAAAGTTCCCTTAGACTATTACAGTAATCTTCACCAGTTGCTTCATTAACTGATATTCGTAGCTTACAAGACATGTTGGATGTGCTACTGCAACTGTGAGCTGTGTCTATCAAGAAGGCCACAACACCACAGGCATTATGTATTTCTTCTCTGAGGCAAAACTTGCTTATATCATCTAAAATAATTGTAGTAGGAATGTTTTGCCAGTCAGGCAGCGTAGCCAAACTTTCCAATAGAGAGTTCAACGTTTTTACATAAAGAAAACTTATCATTTTCATATACTGTTTATTTACTAAGCTCAAATCTTGTGACAGCTGTGGTAATTCTTCAAGTTCATCGTGCAATATGTATATCACTTTTCCCTGTCTTGCAAATGATAAAGCATCTATAAAGAGACTTTTGCGATTTGTTTCTGGATCAGCAAAATAAAAGGCTAGATTAACATCAACATTTTTCCTTTCCATATTACATACCAATTAATTAATCAGTAGCGGGTTTTTTAAAGATAGGTTAGGTAGGTACCTACCCTAGTTATTTATAAACACTGAGCAAGTACCTAATCACTACCTACGTTTTAGATAAAAAGACAATTCAACTTCAACTTTTGTTGATGGCAACCGGGACAATTCAATTTCGTAGATTAGATGACCATTAAAAAACCATAGAGTTTTTTCTTGTCTTTAGTTAATGGCTTCGTGCGATTAGCACATTTAGCCAGTGTCAAAGTAATTTTTCTTGCAAGTAATACATAAATAAACAATATTTCCTTCCAGTATGATGATGATGAATGTTATTAGAAATGAGAAGTGAGAAATGATATAACACCAACCCGTTCGTTATCTCAGTAAAGATGTGGGGCTTTACTAAGTCTTCACTTAGGGCATGCAATATTCGCTTGATTTTGGTATTCGAGTTTTATGTATACCTTGCGTGACACCATTCGAGTTAAGAGTTTTTCGAATAATTAGCTGTAGGCTATGTCGTGATATAAAATCCAAACGGTTAGGTCCAATTTCTTTAAAACCCACCGTACAAAAGGAACCAAGAAGTTCTGACCATACCCTAAAACGAATGGAAGAACGGCGCGCGATGGTTCTGCGTTCCTCAGGTGATGCGTCTCAGTTTCGGCGGCTAAATAGGCAGATTTCGATATCTTTGACTAGCGACACGCGCCAGTTTAATACTAACTGTATTTTAGAAGCTATTGAGCGGAACAAAGGCTCAAAAGTATCTAGTACCTAGGTTTAACGCTGGATAAGGAACTTACTTGGAAACAGCATGTGGACACAACCGTAGCCAAGGCTTACAGTCTTTGGCATGTGTCGGTCTACATATGGCAAGATGTGGGGACTCAACCCCAAGATCATTAGGTGGATCTACATGACGATGGTGAGACCGATCCTCACATATGGCAGCATCGTCTGGTGGCCCAGAACCAGGCTGAAGATCTGTAAGAATGCTCTTAGCAAACTTCAGAGAACAGCTTGTCTGGCAATCACTGGTGCCTTTCGAACCACTCCAACGGCAGCGCTGGAAGTCCTCACAGACCTTTCACCCCTGCACATTGTGATAGAAACAGAGGCAAAGAAAGCGTTACATAGACTAAAGGTGGCCGGACTATGGGACGCATCTAAACCTCTGACCAGACACACAAAATGGGATCCAAGTGATATTCCTGACAGGGTCATGGAAATGGGGTGCGATAAAATATCCCCCATGTTCATGTTCGAAAAGAAATTCAAAGTTTATGTTCCAACCAGGGACGAATGGAAACGAGGGCCACCGTCTCCGGAGAAAGACAGCCTAATCTGGTATACTGACGGATCAAAAATGAAGTCGGGCACAGGGGCAGGTGTCTATAATAATGACTTCAAGCATAGTCAAAGCATGGGAAAATTTGCTACTGTTTACCAAGCAGAAACTTTCGCAATTCTCCTATGCGCAAAGCAGAATATAGAGTTAGCTATGGAAAAGCGAAATATATTCATCCTGAGTGACAGCCAGGCTGTGCTCAAGTCACTCATATCGCCCAGAATCGATTCTGGCCTTGTTCTAGAAACCACAAAAGCTCTAAACAAGCTAGGTAGACATAACAAGGTGCGATTGATCTGGGTCCCAGGCCATATGGGAACCCACGGTAACGAGATGGCGGATGCGCTTGCCAGGGAAGGCTCGGAGACCCAGCTCATTGGTCCTGAGCCGTTCGTGGCACTTGCACCAAGTACCATTAACAAGGCCTTTAAAGATTACATCGAAAACAGGCACGGCATCGAATGGAAGGAGCAGCCGGGTATGAAACACTCCAAATCCTTCCTTGGCGAAAACGCCTTAGGACGGAGTAAGTTCATATGCGGAGGCGGTAGACGGCAGGCCCGACTAACCATCGGTGCCTTGACAGGGCACTATGCCACAAAACAAATGCTTCATAGAATGCACCTTTCAACAAATAGTTTGTGTAGGGCGTGTGGAGAGAAAACGGAGTCGATGCAGCACCTACTGTGTGACTGCGACTCTCTGGCTAGGAAAAGAATGGGACTCCTGGGGTCGGCCTATCCGAAACCGGAGGACTTCAGGATCTTCGCTCTTAAAGACGTTGCCAAACTCATGGCCTCTATCTTTGCGGAGGAGGAAGAGTGAAAGGATGGGGTTGCACAAAAGATCCCGATGGGTCGAGGTGTTACTGCGAGAGGGAAACCTCGGCAGGCCCCACTAAGATAAGATAAGATAAGTCTGGGTGGTTGTGGTAGTACCGTCGTTGTTTCTGATTTCTGAGTGCTTTAGCTACTTACCTTGGGATCAGAACAATGTATGTGATGTTGTCTCATATTATTATTATACCCTTTATTTATTTTCCTTTTTAAAACTAGATTTTTACAATATTTCAATATAAAAACAATATAAAAACCTAATTCTAGGGTACCTGCGGGTTCTGCCAGCAGCGGGGCAGGGCCCAAGCTACCGGTGGTCAGGACTGCAGAGTGAGGAACCTCCTGACAATACGTGCCGTATCAAGGAGTACTGCTTTCTGAATCTGACCCTTGATCCAACCATCAAGCGAGAGCCTCTTAAGATGTTGGTCGAGGCTCTTCGCTATCAGACCGTTCGCTGAAACGACTATCGGGACAATGATCGTCTAATCAACATTCCACATGGCGGTCACCTCGTGAGCTAAGTCAAGGTAATTGCTGAGTTTGTCCTTCTCAGCTTTCACGAGGTTCTCGTCATGCGGGATGGTGATGTCAACGAGCACCACCCGATGACATTAAGACCTGTCTACCACCACAATATCAGGCTTATTGGCAACAATAGTCCTGTCCGTGATAATTGACCGGTCCCAATAGAGCAATGCACGACCATTTTCAAGAACGGACGCCGGTGCGTACTTGTAGTACGGCACTTCAGACTCAACTCAAGATGAGAACAACCGGAAATAATATGCCTGAGAGGTTCTCCGGGCGGACGGCCGGCGGCATGCCCGACATATGTCAACCGTACCGTCCTTCAGGATATACTTCCGGTAGTTGTTCGTCTTGATAACTTCATCAGCAATTGCAGACAAAACCTTCGGTTTCACCAAAGAGGTCACCAAAGCGTAGCCAGTTCACCGACGCGGGCAAGTCTACATCAGTTCCTGTTAAGGCCCGATAGAACCGCCAATGCAACTCTTTGCTTTTCCATACTTCCCTACGGTCCTCAGTGCTTAGCACCGTTGGCTTGCGCTAGTTCTCACCACGACCCCCACTTCCGCGGAATGTACAGTCTTTTAGCGAAGGGTCAACACTTTAGCGAATTGTTGGCGTTAAGTGTTTGGCCGTTGCTTTAGTGTTGGTTGGTCGCTGTCACTTGGCGATACTGGCGTTGCTGCGCGTGTCGTGCGGAGAGAAGTAAAACGCTGGATTGTCAGTTGTAGAATGCCTGTTTTATTTGGGTTACTCGTCCTTTATATAACATTCGTTGCACGTGGTAATAAGTAAAGAGAATGCACGTGGTAATAATTAAATAGAAAGCGCCGCAGGCGCGCGGCGTGAAAGCATCTGGTGCTGGCTAAAACAAAGCGCTGCGCGCGGCGTGGGTATTTTACAACGATCATCTGGTGCTGGTTAAGACAAAGCGCTGCGCGCGGCGCGGGAAACATCTGGTGCTAGGCTGAGACAAAGCGCTGCGCGCGGCATGCGTATTTTACAACGATCGAATTATTATTGTGTGTGTGCGGCTACAGTCTCATAACCAACGAACGCGGGTGTAGCATGCGAAGCGATGTAAGCAGTTTACGAAACCTTTTATCCAGGGCGCCTATCTCAGTCTGAGTCCTTCCTAATATGCCAAATGACTATGTCAGCAAAGGCATCACCCAACCATTAAAGGCGCGCGCCCTGTTGCCACCCGACAAAAACTATTAAGTACTTTTGTTAGGCGACAAAAGAAACGCTCCTTCACCAAGTGTTTGATTTCTCCTACTGCAATACCTAACGACTCTGACATATCAAGATATTTGTAGGCGCGAACACGTGAGGGAGCAACTGTGTCAGCACAGGTCGCATCCCACACAAACGGACTGCCACGCTTCCAGGTCCAAATGGTCAACCAGCCAGCAGCTGGCTCTAAGCCAATCGGTAAACCAATAATTTATACATATGTGGTGGTGGTGTCACCTACCTCATACGCCGCACATTATTCGACACGAAGCAAAACACCTTCTCTCCGCACGACACGCGCAGCAACGGAGTGATGTGGCGGCGTCACCTACCGCATACGCCGCAAATAATCGACACGAAGCAAACACCTTCTCAACCGTATCAACAGATGGAGCCACAAACGCATACCAACGACGTCGCCATACTACGACGATAAATTGTATGGAAAGCCTGCATCGCGGTAGTGAAGTTTCACCATCTCCTTCGCTATATATAGCACCTCCAACTAACATCCATTGGACCTCGGTCCCCGAGCTATACCACCCAGCTCGGAGGAAGATCTTCCCTTTATCTTTCCTCAATGTGGCACTCTCCCTACCATTACCATCCTTCAGTGGTGACCCCGACGGAGCACAGAAGCACCCATCCATCTCCTCATCCATCATCTACCTTCGCCAGCAGTCACAGCAAGCCAGGTATCGAGCCACAAGGTTCCACCGCAGCATCTTGGACGACGCTTCCTGGACCTCCGGCACACTCGACGGCATCATCCCGACCTGGTCTCCGCAGCCCACGACCGGTGCATCAATGTCGGCCGCATCACTCCGGCGTGGCAGCCCTGCACACCAGCAGCTCGGACCCACCGTTATCATCACCTGTCTCGACTCACCGCAGACAGGAACTACACACTGCATCACTGGCAACGCGCCTACACCCCACCCGTCTCGACTCACCGTAGACTGGGGCATCCTGCAGCAGCACTCTCCACTGGCACTTGCAAGCTCTGACGCACTGACTGCTGTGAACACTCACATCGACCTCCGGTCTCAGGGGGGGAGTGATGTGGCGGCGTCACCTACCTCATACGCCGCACATTATTCGACACGAAGCAAAACACCTTCTCAACCGTGTCAACAGATGGCGCCACAAACGCATACCAACGACGTCGCCATACTAAGACGATGAATAGTATGAGAAGCCTGCATCGCGATAGCGAAGTTTCACTATCTCCTTCGCTATATATAGCACCTCCAACTAACATCCATTGGACCTCGGTCCCCGAGCTATACCACCCAGCTCGGAGGAAGATCTTCCCTTTATCTTTCCTCAATGTGGCACTCTCCCTACCATTACCATCCTTCAGTGGTGACCCCGACGGAGCACAGAAGCACCCATCCATCTCCTCATCCATCATCTACCTTCGCCAGCAGTCACAGCAAGCCAGGTATCGAGCCACAAGGTTCCACCGCAGCATCTTGGACGACGCTTCCTGGACCTCCGGCACACTCGACGGCATCATCCCGACCTGGTCTCCGCAGCCCACGACCGGTGCATCAATGTCGGCCGCATCACTCCGGCGTGGCAGCCCTGCACACCAGCAGCTCGGACCCACCGTTATCATCACCTGTCTCGACTCACCGCAGACAGGAACTACACACTGCATCACTGGCAACGCGCCTACACCCCACCCGTCTCGACTCACCGTAGACTGGGGCATCCTGCAGCAGCACTCTCCACTGGCACTTGCAAGCTCTGACGCACTGACTGCTGTGAACACTCACATCGACCTCCGGTCTCAGGGGGGGAGTGATGTGGCGGCGTCACCTACCTCATACGCCGCACATTATTCGACACGAAGCAAAACACCTTCTCAACCGTGTCAACAGATGGCGCCACAAACGCATACCAACGACGTCGCCATACTAAGACGATGAATAGTATGAGAAGCCTGCATCGCGATAGCGAAGTTTCACTATCTCCTTCGCTATATATAGCACCTCCAACTAACATCCATTGGACCTCGGTCCCCGAGCTATACCACCCAGCTCGGAGGAAGATCTTCCCTTTGTCCTTCCTCATTGTGGCGCACCATCCTACTACTACCACAGGCTCCTACACATACATACATTTGTTAGTCCGTGTAGCATACCATTGGGGATTTTAACAATTACATACTCGTAGTATTTGTGTGTTTAAAGATTTTAGGGACAAAGAATAATAAAATGAAAAAAATTGAAATGTAATTGGTCAATTGTTTAATTTAGCAAGGTCTTCGTCAAGCACGTTCAACACGAAGAGATGGTACATTTTCGGTTTTATCCTCACACAAAGCCTTAGACGTCCTACGTTATGTCTCAAGCACGAGGGTCTGAGGAAGAAACACTGGTATCGGCAATCCAGATAAATCAAGATGGGATGTAGTTATTGATTTTGAGGTCCTTAGGTTTTGTTTTATTAAATTCCTTGACCGCCTGCAAAACTTTAATATCTTTGTTGAGGACATCATTTAATTCAACTAATATAGTTTGGCAGCTTCCTTGATAATTATGTCCTTGTCTGATACATGAAGTTCACTACCAATGGCTTTGAATAGTTTTGTCACGATGCAGCATAGATCTTGCTTGGTTTCAGTCAGCCCCTTTGTCCTCTTTGTATGCTTTTTGGTATGTTACTTATTTCAAAGGCTTTTTCCCAACCATCTTCGTTTAATCTTGCATTCCAGCTGTTCGATATACTGTTTGCACTCAAGATTTTCATGTTCAGTCATCCTTAACTTATTTAGAAGTATATCGTAGTTGTCGGACATTACTTGTAGGGTAGAATATAGCTTATCGTTTTGCATTTTCATTTGATTAAAACGATATTCCATCGTTTTGGATAACGAGGCGAGGGATGTCACAATTTCGGATTTAAGTTCACTATTATCGCTAGATTTTTGATTATCATTACGCAAGCTAACATTGTCCATACAACTGGAACAACTGTGCTCTGACACGGAGTCAGAATCTTGATCCTGGCTCTGCGAACACAGTAACGCAGAGCATTGGCTCTGCGTTACTGTGTTCGCGGGCGCACAAGCTTGTACGGGAGGCGGGCTTCGACGCAGTGGCATTATGTCGTTAACTTAAAAGTACCAGATGGGTCGAACGCACAGAGACGTGCGTCTATGCGTAGAGCTCTCGTGGATAGCTGTAGGACTTACTTGCGATGCTATCGTAGTGTCTTAATGAGTTTGTGTGTTAAGTAATGCGCTCACAAAAGCTTCTTCATTGTTTTGCACTCTTAATATTTTACTTTAAATTTATTTTGATACACATTTTATTCAATTAATTTAAAAGCGATAGGTAAACACGTTTGTATTGTATAGAGGTCGTCGGACCTCCGTATATGTAAAAGTTCTTTGTGCTTTGTACACTTCCCCTCGGGGAAGGGAAAATAATGGAAAGATTATCTTTTGGGAATTTTGGTATTGACATAAACACTGAGCAAGTAATCAAATCAAACGTCATTTATACAATAATATCGTTGGCTTAATAAATGTCAATCTCATACGATTCTTATCATCACTACATATAGTATAAAACAAAGTCGCTTCCCGCTGTCCGTAGTATGTATGTATGTATGTATGTATGTATGTATGTATGTATGTATGTATGTATGTATGTATGTATGTATGTATGTATGTATGTATGTATGTATGCTTAGATCTTCAAAACTACGCAACGGATTTTGATGCGGTTTTTGATAGATAGAGTGATTCAAGAGGAAGGTTTATATGTATAAATACATGCATAATATAGTAGAGAAACACTGATGATTTTAGAGGTTTCACATTTTTTTGCACTTACATTGCAAACGCTGGCTGAACCCTACGAGATAGATCAAAATAATGTACTATAGTATTGTACACCTTAAAAAGGTCTACAAAAAAGTCCGCGATGGTATATGTCTATCTCTTAGTTATAAGCCACAATAATTTTGTCTTTGAACTAAGAATAATTTTTATCTTTTACTTTTTACGAGAAACAATGGCTTATTTACGAAGCGATTTTAAGCAATACAGCATTAATCCTTATCCAATTAAGTACCTTAAATACATTATGCATTTAATATAGATCAATATTTCTCTTTACAGAATGTAATTTAAATGAATATTTTCGAAGATATTACAGATTTAAAATACCTACATAGCGGTTGCGTGTATCAGCATTGCGTGCGAAGTCGGGGCCGGTCGCTAGTTTTATTATATTATTAGCGTTGTTATTTTTGTAAGGTATATATGTTTTCCATAGGTACCTATATTAATTAGTCTCAAGTTTAGTTTCACTAAGATTTAAAGTGAAATAGATTGATTTCGTAACAATTTAATTAAGTTTGTTGTCATACTGTACAGTGACCTGTGACCATGATTACTGTTTCTTTGGTGGACGCACACGCACAGCTGTGCCACAGTGGAAAACAGTTTTATTGACTATGCTTGGAATTAGTCGATAATTTGTCGAAATTAGTCGCCAAGTAACAGAATTAGTCGGTCTCGCGTTTCGTTCAAGAAAAAAGAAACACTTTTTTTCCTTTAGTTGATGGATTCGTGCGATTAGCACATTTAGCCAGTGTCAAAGTAATTTTTCTTACAAGTAATACATAACTAAACAATATTTCCTATTTCCAGTATTATGTTGATGAATGATAATAGAAGTGAGAAATGATATACGTATACCCAACCCCTCGAGTATCTCAGTAAAGATGTGGGGCTTTACTAAGTCCTCACGCGAACTTCTTGAGAGAATTTGAAAAGTGAAGTGGCACTGTTTTGTTTCATTTGCCAACACTCATGCACACTCACGAACACTTAACGGTTAATAATCCACCATTATTTCACATTAATATTCGACATAACACAAATTTTAGAAAATAAAACAAAACCGCAGACATGACCTTTCACTTTCTCGCCAAGAACAAAGAAACACATAATTTACCGTAAAATCCTGTTTTTGTTTTTTTTAAGTTCTAGAAAGTGGTGGAACTTGAACTCGTTTCTTGAACCCGACACCACCTTGGGACAGTTGTTCACCCTCCCGGAAATAGAGCAAGTTACCAGACTTGAGGATTATCGAGTCCTCCCCCTCTCTTCAGACTTCAGATAATCCAACTATGTCCCACCGTATCTTGCTCAATTTTTCTTCCAGTTCATAAATCTTCTCGTCAGTTCGCAATGTGCGCGTGTTAAATGTTGCCAGGGCCATTCCGTTGTTGGCGGTAGCCAGGTCTCTGCCGGAGATTCTTAGCACCCCCTGCCCCGTCGTCGCTGCCTTGGCCGCTACCGTAGCTAGGGCGAGCGGGGCCGCCGGGGACTAGGGGCCGGCTTTTCTGGTGTGCATATCATGAGGGGTATTTGCCGTAATCGCCACGCAGCACACGTTGGCGATCGCAGTAAGTTGGGGGTAACCTCAGAGAGATGCTGCTGCCCATCCTCTGGAATGGTCCCTTAGTCGGCTTTTACGACACCCACGGGAAGAGATGGGGTGGTGCAATTCTTTATCCCCGGCACCTCACGGGGTTTACCTTTAGATAAGTTTAAAAAACATGTGAAGTCTATTATATTATACAGTCAAATGTTATTATACAGTCAAAGAATATTGAGATGATAAAACAGCCTAGTTATAATAAAAAACACATTATACTCTATTTGAATCAATATAATAGAATTAATTTATATAATTTTTATACTGATAGCCTTTATCAGCAGTGTCCTACAGATAACAAACAGCGTTGCGTTAAATAGATCATTAAGTTTTTATTTAGAGTATCTTGAGTGTCTCTGCTCTTTTATGCTCTCTATTGTCTCTGCGGTGGTGGCGTGTGCGTTGGGTCGTTACGTTCCCTAAAATATGGTTGAGCGAAGCGATGGCCGATTCGTATGTCATACTCGTGAACGGGTGCCGCCTGTGGAGGTTGGTCTGCTCTTGCAAACTTAACTTATTTTTAGTGTTATCCTGCTAATATTATAAACGCGAAAATTTGTAAGTATGGATGGATGTTTGTTGTTACTCTTTCACGTAAAAACTACTGAATGGATTTTAATGAAACTTTCCTCATATACAGACCATGACCCAGACTAGCATATAGGATACTTTTTTTTATATTGTAGTTTTCACGAACGAAGTCGCGGGCAACAACTAGTTCACTATAGTTTGACTTTGTTTTTCTTAAACAATTTTTGACTTTTACTAGAGTACTGTAGTGGTACTGTACAACATTGTGGAAATTGAAACTTTTACCAGACGTAAATTTGCTAACTTAGATTTTCTATTTTGTTTTTTTTTACATGTTGTGGTTGTCTTCTATATTTTTTTGTGTTTATTTGTAATCGAAAGTGTCCTGCTATGATAGGGTGTTTTCAATATTTTTTACGCTGTATGGGAGACTTTTCTCCCATACAGCTGGACACTTGCAGTTTCTTGCCGGTTCTTCTCAGTACAAGATCTCCCGCCCAGAGTAGACTTACGAACCGATGGCATAGTGACATTCACAAGAGCTACTTGTAACCAAAACTGATTAGATGATTTTGAATTTTTTAATTTTGGGAAAGGCACATTTCGGGAAAGGGACCTTTTGAAACCGAAGGACATCATGGAAACGAGTCAATTTCCACCAGCCAGTTTATCTGTATTTTCTTATCTCTATTATTTATCGGTCCTCAGTCCTCATACTAAAGCTATGTAGATAAAAGACAGTAAATAAAATCAAAACGACATAAGTATAATAGTGCATATTTATTTTTTATTATTATTACTACATACACACATAATAAAAAAAAACAAGAACTTAAATATGTAAGTCTTAGAAATATTAAAAATAATCATGAAATTGGAACCCAGTTTTACGAAGGCGCATAGCAATTAAGAATTGTAAATAAAAAAAACGGTAGACAAGATTTTCAAATAAATAACATCAAATAAACCATATTATATTTATCACGTTATATGTTACTCGTTTTATGCTTTCCTCTTACTTACGCTTGCTAAAGAAAAGGAATTATTTAAAACACATATTTAGATAAAAAATATTATTGGTATGTAGGTATCGAAATTTCCGCTCAGTATGAGACAATTGAATATTTTTATTGCAGATTTGAGCTGCGTCTTCTTGGATGATATAATTATAATAATAATAAAACACGACAACGCGTGTATTAGGCAGCCTTGAGTTACAGCTTCAGGCACCCCACAAACCCAATGAAAACGCATGCAGTTCGCGGCGGAGCGGACATTATCCAACTTTTTATGTACAGAATTTTGCATTCATGTTCATTATGAGCTGGTGGAATGTTTGCGGCATGCTCCTCGTGTAACCTTACGGTTGGTAGAGGCTGCTAACGACATTCAAGTTGCCAAGAACCAAAAAGATAAATTTTATCAACACTGGCACTTTCATCGTGATAGCCCTCCTGTTATTTTTCTTTAAACCCAGCTTGAAAATAGTTATAAATTGACCAACAATATTCAAAAAGTTGACATTTCAGTAAACTAAGCCTGCCTCTTAGTTCAAAAATTATTTATATCGTTTTAGGCTGGTAACAGAGCAGCGCGTATTGGTATGGGCTATGGTAGCAGAGACACCCGTGAGGCATTTATTAAAACATTGTTTTACCAGAGCACTTGATTGCTCCGTCGGGAACACGCTCTGCGTGAATCCCTTACAAGCCGTGCGCACCTCGTTTTACTGAGCAATATTTTTAGATCTCCGCCGACTACGTGTGCGGAACTGTGGTTACTTACTATACAATAAGTTTTATTTAATCTTAAAAATCCAATCAACCACACTTCCATATTTACAAATGCAATACACTACTACCACATTATAAAAACTTTGTGCTATTAAATGTGTTTTGATTTAAAAAATGCTTGACGTCATTAAATACGAATGATATTTTATTTGCAAGACTGTAAATATATATTTCAGTCAAGCATAATAATATGAAGTAAAAACCAACTACAGTTTTCAGTGTTTATACTTTCCTCCTATTTACAGTAAGAATTTTAAGGAATTCATCAAATTATACACCATTCTCAGAATGTTGTGTATTAAATTAATTGTATTCTTTTGTTATTTGCCCCTGCCAGGGCGGGCAATGTAATTTGTCCAAAGATTACCTTCCTGGTAATCAGTCAAGTGATGTCCCCATAATAAATTGCATCTTCATTCCTGCGCTTTACTAGCTTCCGTAATGGACTCGTACTGTTCTTTGTCTAGTTCCGTCATGGTTAAACTGCCGTCTGGCAACAGTAGAACAACACGCCGCGTGCCGCCTGAAACCAAAATACAATCAAACGTGAAGCTCGAAATTATTCTGCTTGAAAATAACTTGTATTGTTTATTTTGTTATACCACAAATACAAGTTATATTATTATTTCACGGTGTAGCAGCGTCTGACTCTGAGTTTTTTTACTATGTCTGGGTTGATAGGGTGCTGCGGGTTCGCATTATAATTTCAGAACTGCTGAATAGACGTGTATTTCTTCCATGAACGCCGTGCGAGAGAGAGCACCACATTGCAATAGTTGCCATTACAATGGGTGACAAATATTAGTTAATAATGTTATTAATTCTGGCAACATCCAACACATCATCATCATCATCATCATCATCATCATCATCATCATCATCATCATCATCATCATCATCAGCTCATTTTATGTCTCCATCTGCTGGGGCACGAACCTTTCCTGTGGATGGATAGGGAGAACATCCAACACACGGTGTAGTAAATAGCAAGTATTGTACATTGGCAAAAGTTTTAGTGGGTTGCACGCTCGCTGGTTAGTTTCGATATAGTTAGCATTATGCATTTCTTCATAATGTTTCGTACTTTCTTTAAAGTTAGCCTAGTTAGTATTGGTAAGAAAAAAATTAGAACTTTGATGTTTGTATGAGATGTCGAAAAATAAAAACACATTTTTTATTAAATTCGACTTGCATAGCGTATAATAGTGTAGCGCGGGCGTACTCACCGGGCGAGGGCAGGTCGGCCTGCAGCAGCTGCGCGATGACCTGCGTGGCGTCCTCGCCGGGCTCGCCCTCCACCTGCACGGCCACCTGCTGCAGCGCGGGCGCCGACTCGCCGCCGGGCATCAGCTGCGCCAGCTGCGACGGGTCGATGGCCAGCACGTCCTGCACAGATATCAAAAAACTATTCATAAAGAGGTAATGTTTGTGACTTCGTTTGCTTGAGGAGGGTTATCTCTGGAACTACTAGTCCAATTACAAAAATCCTTTACTAATACAATGATACAGTCTTTGCGAGTAACATAATATGCTATATTTTAATATGATAAGAAAAATAAGTGATTATTTTTATTCGGAAAAATACGTTGCCGACGTTACTGTTCGACAATCTGAAAATAAAACATCGGTAGCCGACCGGATGGCTGCTCGAATTGAGTGTGAGAAACCGTGGTTCTAGTCTTATAGCTCCGTTAAGACTCACGGCGTTGATAGTTACAGTAGTTAGTGTATATCCTCAGTACTGACCTGGCCGTCCTCCCGGGTGACGTACATGACGCCGTCGCCGTCGCCGTCCACGCCGCCCTCGACCGAGCCTTCAACGCCCTCCGCCGCCACCAGCAGCGTCTGCCCGGCTTCATTCTCACCAGCAACCTGACGATCATAGAAATTATTTATTCAGTGTCACTAATACACAAAATAAGACTTTACTTATAAACAAAGTAAAACTTGTAATAGGCATTATTTTTTTTTGTGTTATATTCTCGTCCTGTGAACTTCATTTTAAATTACATAATATGTGTGATATGGAAGAATGAAGTAGCAACAAAAAAGAAATTCGCACAGCATTCATTATAACACTAGATTATGCTGACACTGATCTTCGAGAGATCGTCTATGCTCTGCTACGAGCGTGTTTATATAAAGCTTACCTTCTGTAGTCTAGTATATTGTGCTTCAAAGTTGGAGAATATTTAATAAATCCTTGTTGCTATCTTTGGATATTGGACAGGTGACTCAAAACTGGTGTAGCTACACCACCATTTAGTATTACTATTATGTGGTTTTTATGTACACACGCCTGCACATCTGACTACCACAAACTGTTAAATTTCCTCAATAGACTTTGAACTTTATGTTGGCATGTGGTTGAACATTTATTGAGAAGAAATTCAACAGTTTTCAACAGGTTGATGAGCAGGCGTCTGTACCTCTCTTTGAACCAGTAATTCTATCTGAGGGTAGATATTTGCATAAAATTTGTAAACAGTTTATTTACAAACTGATCGCCTACCTGCTCGTTTGCCTCCTATCAATATTTAAAAAAATCTAAATCGAGTTTGGCCTAAGTAAAGAGTGGAAGAGACAAATCAAATTTACGAAATAATATGAGTGACCTGGTATAGCACGCCGTCCTCGCCGCGGATCATGATGGGCTGGTGCGCGGAGTGCAGCAGGCTCACCTCCTCGCCCTCGTCGACACCCTCCTCCAACAGCTGCTTCACCGCGCTCGCCTCCACCTTCACTTCCGTCTGCCCGACACATTCATTCATTAATAGTAAATTCTTTTTATTATTTTAATTTTTGCATTCACAATCACAATGCTATATTATGTAGTTACAAGATACAATATTACTAGACAAAGTCAACCAGTCTAAGGAAACTCGAATGGGAATTTTTTTTTTTTTTTTAATTTATTTAAGGCAACAAACAGTCATTTCTACAATATAGTAATATAAATCAATGATGGTTACAAAGAAAGACCTATAGTGCCTATAACGTGTTAATATAATCTTAGTTATTTGAGCCATAAGACAAGACAATACTATTGTAATTAGAATAACAACTAGTCAACTAAACAATAATAATAATAGAAAAGATAAAATTATAGCTATGTACTATCGTTTTACATTGATCAAATTTAATTATAAGAAGAAGCACAGAGAACAGTAACATAACAAAATAATTAGTCACGACTCAAGCTTTCTGAGAGAATAGATTTTAGCTTAGGTAACGATGTATTAAATATGTCTATATCGGTGCATTCTTTATTGTAAGTGTTAGTGGAACGGAATACAAATGAGTTACGCGTATAATTTTTACGGTATCGCGGGGTGGCGAAGAGTGGTTTCGAACGTGAGGAGCGCACTGGGAGACGAGCACGAGATACAAAGGACATCTTGCTCAGTAGCAACGAAGAATCTACTAGGCTGTTGAGTATTTTATAGAGAAACACTATGTCAAACATTTTGCGCCTGTTGCGTAGAGATAACAAGTTATTTCTTTCTAAGGATGTGGTGTATGACTCTTTATTTATTATATTGTGGCGATAATTTAAGGATTTAATAAATTTTTTTTGAACTGTCTCTATTCTATTAATATGAACTTCATAACATGGACTCCACACCGTGCTGCAAAAATCTAAAAAGGAACGAACAAATGAGAAGTACAAGATTTTTAATGTGCCAGATCGATTGAAGGGTTTACTTACTCGTAGTATGAAGCCTAGATTCCGAAAAGCAGAAGCAAGGATATGATCCATGTGGGCGTTAAATGATAACCCTGAGTCCATGATTATACCCAGATCCCTGATTTGAGTCACTCTTTGCAATGCATTTTCGTTTATGTGGTAGTCGTAAGTGATTCTATTTTTCTTACGCGTATAAGATATTGTGGAACATTTATTACTGTTAAGAAGTAGGTGATTCGACTTACAGTAGGTATGCAACTGATGTAGGTCTTCTTGGAGTTTGCCACAGTCGCTGACTGATCTAATGACACGATATAACTTGGTGTCGTCAGCGTATAAGAGATGGTGACTGTGTTTTAGGATATCACCGATGTCATTAATATACACTGAAAACAGCAACGGCCCCATATGAGACCCTTGAGGCACGCCAGATGGAACCGGCAAAAATTGTGAGGAGTAACCCTTAACAAAGACTGCCTGACTCCTGTTACTTATGTAAGACTGAATCCACCTCAGGAGGCTGCCATGCACACCAGCCTTTGCAAGTTTCTTTATGAGCAGATCGTGATTGATTTTATCGAACGCTTTGGAGAAGTCGGTGTACACGACATCCACCTGTAAGCCATCGTCCATGGCTTGCAGCAAAAAGTCTGTAAAAGTAAGCATGTTGGAGTCAACGCTGCGGTGCTTAAAGAAACCATGTTGAGCCTCGGAGATGAAATTACGAAAAGAATGCGACATCTGGGCAGTTACTATCTTCTCTAGAATTTTGCCAAAGACACAAAGTTTAGAAATAGGTCTATATTCGTCTATACGATCCCGTCTATTATTTTTAGGGATGGGGGTTACTATTGAACGTTTCCATATACTGGGGAACATACCTGTTTGGATGGAGACACAAAAAATTTTAGTAATAGGTACCGCGAGTTCTTTGGCACATTTGGATATGAGAACAGGATGGATCCCGTCAGCTCCCGCACCCTTATGAGTATTTGTATGTTTCAATTCTTTCAAAACGTTGTCATAATAAATGTTAACAAAATTGATATCTACGGCTGAACCACATGGTTCGCATGTTTTGTACTCAGAACTATGACTGGTAGACGTAGTGAAAACTGAATGAAAATAATTATTAAAAGCCTCACAGATCTCACCGCCATTAGAGATGATTTTATCTTTGTAAATCATTTTTTCAGGAAAGGAACTAGAAGAGTTTTTTGACTTAACGAAGGACCAAAAGAACTTTGGATGAGCTTTAATCCTATCTTCAGAGAGTTCAATAAATTTTTTATAACATTCCGCCTCCATCGTCTTAAATCTCTTCCTAAGAAGAGAAAAGGTCTGATAGTCTCTTAAATTTCTATAACATTTCCATTTTTTGTGATATTTTAGCTTTTCTTTTTCTAATTTTATGAGACATGTAGTGAACCACGGTGGACGTTTATTTTTATTACTAAGGTTTTGTGTAGGTACATATTTATCTATTAGATTGTTCAAAACTTTATAAAAATAATTTGTCATTGATTCGGCATCTACCATATTACTAAATTTTTTTTCCCAGTTTATGTCGTTAAGTCCATTTTTTATTGAGTCAAAATCGGCTTTAAGAAACATTTTTTTTTTAATACTGGCAGAGAGGAGTGAGGCTGGGAATTTTAAATTCAAATCAATATCCAAAGATTTATGATGCAGATCCTCGGATACTAACGGGCATTCGGGTGACGTAACAATGCAGGGCTGAGCAGTGAAAATTAAATCTAATAATCTATTATTTTTATTATACTCATTGTTATGTTGTGATAAAAGAGATACATTCATAAAATCAGCAGTAAGACATGCAAGGCGGTTATTATTTGTTCGTATCTCCATGCATTTAGTCGCAGCATTACAATACCAGTCAGCGTGAGTGATGTTAAAGTCGCCAAGTACAAGGAAGGTATCGTCGGGATTTGATATCATAAACTCGCTAACACTGGTGTAGAACGAAGTTAATTGTGACTCATGATTAGAGCCATGGGCTATGTACGTTGCTATTATGTGTAAACGGCAGGGTGATTGAGTGGGGGCAGCCGACGCAAATGACATAACGCGGCTCGCGCGCTGTGGCATCAGTGGGATAGATAGCCAGACCTCCTCGGCCGGCGGCGGCGAACACACGTCACGCAGCTGTGACGGACATAGGTCGCGTCGCACAGCGATCAGTACGCCGCCGCCCATTACATGCCCACTTACCGCAGCGTTGCGATCACATCGGTATACCTCGTATCGGCTATCAAAATATTCACTGTCATGGAAATTACTATTAAGCCAAGTCTCAGTTATACATACCACATCATAATTGCCACAGAGAACGTTCCTCAGAAACTCGTGTGATTTTGTGCGTAAGCCCCTCACGTTTTGATAGTAAATGGATAAATTATTATCATATGCCATCTCTGTACAGAACATAAAATAGTATGAAGGAATGTAAAATAACGTGGGTTCCACCAACATTTCCAAAGGTAAACAAACAACAATAGCATGTAAAACACCATGAATTATTTATTATATAGCCATTTAACGGTCATATCATTATTTTAATATGAAAGTAGTTGTGATCCGTTTTAATTATCTTTACCATTAAGCTTAAAAATTTAAAAAAATAAAGTCATTTAATTTTACTGAGATCCGCATCACAAGACACAAATTGCACTTTACACGTATCGTTTTTACGCAGAAGGATTTTACAATCGGACAACCACACATATTTGTAACCTTTCTGTTTAGCAAGAAGGCGGGTCTGCTTGTACAATAATTTATTGTGCGGCGCGAGGTGATCGCTGACGTAGATAGGGCTAGTGGGTCCGTTTAGGCCTGCGTCGACTGTAGTTAATCCCCGTCGCGCGCGCACGGCTGCTAGCAACTCATTCTTACGCTGTCTTTGCGTAAATTTTACGATGATGTTTGGGATGGAAGCTGAGTCACGCGATGTTTTGTTATCGTTATTCGTAGAGGTGTCGTTACCTGCCGAGTTAAAACGTCGGACACGATGAATATGATCAATATCAGTAGGCAATAACGTAAAACCCACTTTTGTAGTAATATTGTGTATGATGTTATTCAAATTTTCGCCCTTCAAAAGAGGTATTCCGGCAATTTCCAAATTGTTAATTCTGCCCTGCTGCTCCCCTATACGCAGTTGTTCGGCAAGATTACTTGACGTGGATCGCAACTCAGTAATGTCATTCGACATTAAATTAGCACGCTGGGTAGTTAAATCTGCTGTAGATTTCAACTCGCAAATATCGTTTTTAAGAACCGATTGCTCATCTGACAATTTTTGAATTGTGGAGTTAATTTCACTCATTTGCACTTTAAATGCATTTAAATCTTCACGTACTCCAACCAAAACACATTTTATATTATTATTTTGGGAATCAAGTGCTGCATTAAACGAAGTCATCATTTTTTTGTAGAAATCCTCCATGAGCTCCTGATGGTTGCAGTGACAATCTGGGGTTTTTCTCTTCCTTACTATATTAAGGAAGTCATCATCTCGAACTTTGGATAAATCAGGTTGAGAGTTGGTCTTATTAGGACTCCTTTGTACGCTCATTATTGGTATTAAATTCAATTATTCCGACTGTTGTATATCGGAGGTAGAAGCGGCAAGGAAAAAACAAAGCAAAAAATAATCCAACAATTAGGCAATAGAAGACGCACTATAGGTGTGAGTGAAAAGTTAATACACCCGTCGCACCCGTACCAAGCCGACCCGATGCCGTAGATTGACGAAAGGTTCCGAAGTAGGCTTAGAAAAGGATGGAGGATTGGCCCTCTCAAAAGTCACTCGCGATGGGGTTTCAAGTGAATTTCAACCGAGACGCACTACTACACAGAGCACAAAACCGTTGAGTACAAGTTAAGCTAGTTATGATAAAAATCGACACGCGTCCGATCTGGATGAGGCTCGAATGAGAACTGCGACTCGAACCCACTACAGAAATATTTATAAGGAATTAAGTCTCTATAGACTGTTAACTGTGAGAGTAACTTCACAGTGACGTAACAATACCACTGGCTTACAGCGCAAATCGCACGGAACTAAAAAAAAATAAAGCTTATGGGGTCTCCGTGGCTCAGCGGTCAAGCATTGGACCGGCAATGAAAGGGTCGTGGGTTCGATTCCAACTCGAGCTTCCTGAGACTGGTCGACTTTTCTAGTAGAATTTTAACAAATAAATGTTTTATTCGGTGCCATATTGACGATACAGTATTATCACTTTGATGATAACAATAAATTAGTGCTTAGGCCTTACCATGGAACTCTTAAAAGCAGTATATTATTGCAGTTACCGCAACAACACTACTTTAAGAGCACATGGTAGGCTATGCTCTGGTAGCTTAATTGAATTTATATAAGAGCGAATTAAACTGAACTGTGTTTGTTAAAGAAATTGTACTAACAAATACTTTTAAGCAAGTTTTTGAACAAGCACTCAACTGCTACTAATAAATACGAAACGATGCAATGACCAAATAAAGATAAACGTTATTTATTTATTTTATTTTTTATTTATTTTATTAAGAAAACCAACAGCGTTACAAAACGTATACAATTTTTCAGGTAGGTAAAGATTATGGCCAATTATAGATGTCCCTGTTTAAATTATACAAATTTACTACATAAGCATAACAGAAGCCCATAAGATTAACACAATAAGGTATTGTTGTGTATCCGTATTTGCTTTTTATGTATAAATAACAAAAATAATATATTTACATAAATTTTAAACTGTAGTTTTAGATAAAAAAGAAAGATAATAATACTTATATGCACCGTGTAGTTACTAAACTCATTTATAAATACGTAAAAATAGTAATAATATACTTAGTTATTAATTTAATATTATAGAAATTAATTTATGAAAGTATTAGTAATAAAATAATAAACTAAATAAATTAGATAGATAAGTCACATCATTCTGTAAGTCACAGTTTCTTCACATACACTACGGAACCCGTTCCTATATAGTTATACTATTCAGAATCCACTCTGCAATACAGTATATAAAAATATATTCATAAAAAAACAGAGAGATATATAATAAGATAAGATATATTTTCAAAATATAGTTACTTCACTTACGCCATCCTCATCTGTCAGGACTGGTAACGAGGGTTGCGCTCCGTCACCCTGAACGAGCATTCCTGTGGTACCGCCGGGAGACATTTCGACCTATAAAACCAATTAAGGTAATTTTAATATTACGGCTTCGGCTTCTCATTTTTAGAATTATCGATCAGAACCGAACGCCTCGAAGAATCTAGTAGAGGACAGGGACACGCTTCTTGCGTGATGCTATCCCCTCTAGAAGCCCTCTGAGTATGTTTGATGACTACGGTTTGAGGAACCTTCAACTCGCCGCCCTTAAAATCCGGTAAAGCTATACAGGTTGACATTTTTATCACCGTCCAAACCTTCTGAGATGACTCCCGTGATACAAACAAACAACTCTTACTATTGGACCAACTACCTAACTCGAAAATAAAATTTTCCATACATTTTGGTCGAATGAATATTGATGTTTTGTATGGAACAGCTGAATTTAATTTTAAATAGTAAGAGTTGTTCGTTTGTATGACAGGAGTCATCTCAGAAAGTTTGGACGGTGATAAAAATGTCAATCTGTATAGGGCATCTAAAAAAGAATTTCTCCGCATATGAACTTAGTTCTTACCAAGACATTTTCGACTATGTAGGCTTTGGGAATTGGGAGTGCTTTACGCCAGGAAGATACTTTTATTCGATTCTTTGCATATTTTATACACATATATACATAGCCATACACATTGACACGCATGTATTCCCCGAAATGGTAAGTGAGACCAAACAGCAGCGAGCTAGTCAACAACGTTTAGCCAAAAAGTATGGATTTACATGGAAAATTGTGAAAGTAGTGAAAGGTGTGGGTGGCCAGCTCATCGCCTACACAATCACGAACCTAATATCCCATCAGTCGCTTCGTCGCTTATCAGTTGCTTTATAGGGGACAAAGGAGCGACAAGCAACACAAAAAGTCCCACGTCAACTTGGGTCAACATCGGTGTGGGTGTAATATTTTCCTACATAGTTCCACCAATTACAGACATATTTCTTTTTTATTCAATCGGCAACATCTTTTAATCTGCCGACTGATATCTTTGATCCGAACCAAACTTTATTTAATAAATCCGTATTTGACCATTGGTTCGAGTCGGTTCCATCGCAGTAATTCTATTATCGCTAAATTATTATAATTATATGTTTCCATTTTTCCTTTTTAGATAATATATTGTTTATAATACGCGCGAACTTTAGTTAGTAGTAGAGTTATGTTAATAACATCGCTATTTGTTTTCCGACTTAAATAAAATAATCGTTAAGATTACCTTCATGAGCATAGCAGCAGGTTGGATGGGCGGAGGCGTGGGCGGCGGCGGCGTGGGCGGCGGACTGGGCGTGGGCGGGGGCGTGGGCTCCCCCTCGGCGCGCGCCAGCCGGCGACCCGTCTCCGGGCACAGCGACAGCGGCCGCTCGGGGCTGGCCGGCGGGATGGGGCCCAGGTTCGCGGGGAACGGGTCCTCGATGCCGTCCGACGTGTCCGACGACGCGTCCGACTGTGCGAAACCGTTCGACTACACGATTAATGTTGACAGAACTAATGGCGCTCTAATGGTTTCTTTTGGAGTAAAATTTTTTATTAACGGGATTTGAACTCTCACTTTATGACATACCCGGTGAAGTGCACTACCTTTATGCTATCATGTTTTAATCCAACCCGCCCGCTCATGGACATTATCTCAACACTTTTTTCAAATTGTAATTTGTTTGCAAAATTTGCGTAAAATTATATAGGTACCATAATCTTAAATTTAATCTTTTTTCTTAAAGTGAAGAAAACATGCAATAATACTGTCCGACAGTTTGTTGGAGGTTATTTGCTCTCACAGATTTAACATTGCACAACGTCATGAACACGCGTGCATAAATTTAAGATTTAAATTACCTAATAACTAATTTTGCACTTTAATAATAAGTGTAAATCAAGTATTAAGGCGATTGTATGCGTACTAATAAACCAATATACTGTCTCACAGCTGGGCAAAAGCTTCCATCGTTGACATTAAGTCTCCTCTCTGATGGGTATTGGATTATTCATCACGCTTGTCAAATGCTCTCACATAAGATGGGTGCAGTTAACCACATTTCATAAGCAACATAATATTGGGTGACTCCGTTTCGTCCGTTTTTTAGGCCAAGCCGGCGGCACTTTGAATGCATTTTCGTACAAAAACGCACCATACATCTCGATCCTCTTGGTACACGCACGACTAGCGTGCGAGGTAACATAGTAGTAGGAGGATCGAGATGTCAATTTTGTACGAAAAGGAACGCATCCAAAGTGCGGTGTCTTAAAGCCCGCTCTCTCCATGTGAGAAAGCGTTTTTTTTTTGTGGTAAACTTGTTCTCGTCTCCACACCTCTAGCCGGTAGTGATACTGACCGCTTCGAACTCGCCGGCGAGCGGCATCTTCTCCCGTATGCGCACGATGTTGCCGCCAGCGGTGGCCACGGAGGCGTACGAGCCGCGCCCGCGCCCGCGCCCCGACCCGCCGCGGCGCAGGCTGTCGCCCTGCGCACAAACATACAAGTTTATAGGATACTAGCGGCCCGTCCCGGCTTCGCACGGGTGGCTATTTCTTTTTTTAAAGCTTATGTTATTCAGCGCTAATATAGCATTCTAATGGTGAAAGAATTTTTTAAATGGGTCCAGTACTTTTTGAATTTATTTGTTGCAAACATACAAAAACACAAAGCTTTCCTCTTTATTAGTATAGACTAGCACTCTACTCGCGACTTCGTCAGCGTGGATTTGAGATTTAAAAAGAAATTCTTTTTTAAATAAAAAATAGCCTATGTTGTACTTTGTATTCGATAAATTAGCTTAGCGTTTTTTCTTACTTTTAAGGGTCATAGCGTGATGTTAAGTAGCCTATAGCGTTCCACGTTCAAAAATTGGGCTATCAAATACAAAAAGATTTTTTCAAATCCGACTGGTAGTTCTGGAGATGAGCGCGTTCAAACACAATACAAACTCTTCAGATTCAATACATTGGTATAGATTTTACTGATTTTACTTTATTTAAAATAATTAAATTTTTATGCTTCACCACGTGATCGAAAACGCACGGGATTGGCTAAATCTGAAGTGTCGTCACCTGCTTGTTTACAGTAAATGTCACTCGGAAGTTTTGTATGGTGGGTGTGATTTAACAGCTAAGTTTGTTTACAAGCAGGTGACGTCACGACATCACGTGACCTGTGCCTGAATCGCGGTAGTTTAAAACATGAATAAATATCTACGTTTCGTTCGCGTTGCAGCTGTAGTAGTTGCGTTCCATATAAGTTTCAGTCAATGCGAAATTCATTAAAAACGCAGATGGTACGCAAATGGAACACAAGGATAGTAAAAATGTTAGATATGTAACCCTAGTATTGACACTGCTACATGTTTTAAAAGTACAACCGATTGTTGACTTAGGTTTTTTTTGTCGCCGCACTGAGAGCGCGAAAGTTTGAAGTGGTGTATTATTATGATTTTCAAGTGGTTGAGTGGTCAAGTTTTAGTGATTGAAGTGCAGCTTTGGTATGTGATTTTATACTACTTATTTGTTTGAAATTGGTTAAACTTTTAGATATAATCATGTAATCCTTATTTTTTTAAGATATAACATATAGGTAATGGAAGACCGCCGCAGGCACAACACAGTTCGCCAGCTCGAGGTGATGCTAGAGTTCGTAGAAGCTAATAGAGACCTCGCCCTTAATAATAATAGTGTAGTGTAATAAGTGTATGTACTAACATAGTTAGAGGTCCAATTCCAAAAATTCTTTCACTGATACAATGCTATGCTATATTCCTTGTGATAACAAAAAATCTCAAGATGTTTGGCTGCTCTAAATTAGATTTTTCAACAAAGTCGTGGGACAACTGACATCATTTGTTCTTATTTAACATAATATGGTATACCGACCTGTGCGAGTTTCTTGTTGAGTATGGCGACAGGCGAGCGGTCGGCGGCGAGCCCGGCCGGCCGCTGGATGGTGCGTTGGATGATCTTCTGGCCCGAAGGCGTGATTATAGTCTTCTCGGTTACTTGTTGACCCGACGCCGAGAACGTTTTCTTCACCTATTTATTACATAAATGTTCGTTTTATTTACATATTGGTCTTACCAAATTAATTATTATGTGCACCGAAGCTCAGACTCAGCAAAAGTAGTAATTCCTTTAAAGGTAACTCAATTTGATTTTTTAATAAAATACCTTATGATATAACTGCGTTTACAGATATTAAATTCAAAACGCACGTTAAACATGTTTTAATTATGAAAGCTTAGTATAAGGTTAATTACTATATTGCAGACAAATGTGTGTGGAAATAAGTCGCCTGCGCTGGCTTGAATATTATTATTAATGTGTACAAAATTGTTCAAAATTTGTATATTATATTACATGATTTTGGTTGAAAAGATGGAGAAAAAGAATTTGGTTGAAAAGATGGAGAAAAAGAAATAAGCCTCCTGAGTTTCTTGCCAGCTCTTCTCGGTTGAAGGCTCTCCCAAAATCCTAACTGTAGTAGTAGTATTCAGTAGTTTAGTCTTAACAAATTTTTTAGTATTTTTATTTATAGTTTTGACTTCAATAAGTGCTTGTGAAGGTTTATCATACTAATATTATAAAGAGGAAAGCTTTGTATTTTTGTATGTTTGTAACGAATAAACTCAAAAACTACTGGACCCATTTAAAAAAATCTTTTTCTATTAGAATGCTACATTAGCGCTGAATAACATAGGCTTTAATCTATATTTTTATAAAAATGTCCACCCGTGCGAAACCGGGACGGGCCACTAGTGTTGAATAAAATGATTTAACTTTGACTTTGATTGTTTCGCCTACTTATCCCGACTCATCTACTCTTTATTGTAGTGTTGGCCTTAAACGGCTTATACAGCGTCACTGGACTTTGTTGAGGGGTAGCAAGAGACTTGAGGGTTCTTAAGCCCTAAAGCCGTGTGATCGCAATACCGTCAGAGGGTTTCTAGAGGGAATGGCATCACGCAAGCAGAAAGAGACAATGGCCCTTCATGTCAGTAATTTTGTATAAAATGCTATTATACGAAATCAATTATATTGTATATTCTTTGCTATTACTAATATTTCTTGTTATGCGAATCACGTGTACTTTATGTAATCATTCACATCCGCCTAAATTTAATAAATATTTTTTACACTTCTTGTGATTGACTTTTATAGTGAGTTACAAAAAGCCAGCCCTCTTATAGCAATAAGAGCAATGAATTGAATTCGACTTTCTAGTTACAGAAATGTTGCTAACCTGGGGTGTTACTGGCGGACGTACAGGTGATGATTTCTTAATTTCTTCAGTCTTTTTCTGCAATATATCACCACAGTTAGTATATAAAAATAAAACAAAAATTATAAATTGTACATAGCATAGATATAACGTACCTGTTTTGCAGCTAATATCTGTTTCCTTATCACATCTTGATCTATATTGAGACCGGGTCCTATTTTTCCTGGAGAGTCAATCTTCATAATACCTGAACTCTTTGACATAATGTAAACGCCTAAAAGATAAAAACTGGTTATTACTTAGACTACATAAATATGCATTTCAATGGAAACTATCATGCTTGATAACAAAATATAACGATAATTACCAGTGGATAGGTTCGGCATATGCTTCGGATCGACTTTAATAACGCCCTTGATATTCGGCATTCCTTTTCCGCCGAGTCCCAGTGACTTAACCAGTTCGGGATCGATTGATGATTTTGGCGAGGATTGCCCGTTTAGAATTTTCTTCTCGGCTGAAATATTTCTCACAGTTACTTATTTACCTTTATAAGGCAGAGCATGAATACAATTGGTGTTCCATCTTATCTCAACTATATATATAAGGTTCAATATATCATGATGGAATATACATCGTGATGCGAGCAGCTCAAAACCGGTCGTTGTGGAGATCCTTAGGGGAGGCCTTTGTCCAGCAGTGGACGTTTTTTTGGCTGAGATGATGTAGGGTAACAGGCAAGTTAAGTTAATATGAATAATTAAGCATAAGTTATTATAAACTATTTTAAGGGTTAAAAACCCTTAAAATACTTTTATAAGTTATTTTCCATTGCCACGTCGACAACCAACACATGTGGCAAAAACATTATTACGGGGTTACAAATTATATAATAAATATATATTTATTTATTTTTATTAGTCTATTTCTTTAATTATGTTTGACAATGGCCAAGGCAAAGGCATAAAAAACATGCAGCCATTTTATATTTTTCTAATTGTATGTGTATAATTATGTATATAATGTATTTTTATGTATATAATTTTCTTATTAGTATTTTTATGTATGTAATTTTATTACACCACACGTCGCCACCTCACGTTCAGGGAGCTTCCTGAAAACCAGCGCTTCTGTGGCATTCTGTGTATGCCACAGAAGCATTGCTGAGACAGCTACCTGTTGGCCTTGCACACCACTGTTATTTTTATTATTTTTTCTTCCTTGTATTTTATTTTTTACTTTTTTTTTAAAGTGTTACTTGTTTCATGATGTTCTTTTTCTTTTTTTGTAATGTTAATTTTTTTTTATTTGTTTGTAATTGTTTTTGTGCAGGTCAATAAATGTTTCTTATTCTTATTCTTATTAGTTTTCAATCTTATTGTAATTACATAAGGTTTAAATTATGTGGCATCTATATTGCCATAAACTATTCAAGGGTTAAAAAGTTTAAGGATAACAACAACACTGCTAATAGTTTAATAACTAAATAATGCTAATATATAGAACACGTGATTAAAGCCGTAGGTCATAATAGGTTATAAACAACCATCATCTTAAAAGACGTATGTTCTACTGAATAAGCTTAATCATTGACTGACGATAAAATAAATATTTTGCACTTCTGTAACTTCCATTGCATTTAAAAAAAAAATAAGCTAATAAAATGATTCGACAAAATTATGTTACATTTTACTACCAAATTACCACCAAACAGAGCATTATTAATACAGATTAAACATTTCTCACCCTTAATAGAGTCTGGGTCAGAGTAGTCGTCATCTTCCGAAGACATCTCCTTCTTCATCCTCTTGATAGCAGGCTCGTCCTCGGCGCCGCACCAAGCCTTCACTTGGTCCAAAGCGCGCACTTTGCTTGTGCGTTGCAAACGGCTATGGCAATTAAATAGAAGATTATTGACTGCGTAAACATTTATTTCTGGAGGAAGAGGAGCTCGATGGCGCATTAGTAAGCGCGCCCAGTCTGCGAGTGCTGAGGCTAATCAACTTTCAAGGCCGGTCATCGGATGGGTGAACAAAAATGTATCATCTCGAGCTCCTCCGTGATTTGGAAGGCACGTGT
This sequence comes from Eudonia truncicolella, assembly GCA_949315975.1. Taxonomy (NCBI): domain Eukaryota; kingdom Metazoa; phylum Arthropoda; class Insecta; order Lepidoptera; family Crambidae; genus Eudonia; species Eudonia truncicolella. The sequence goes on along the minus strand of OX438835.1, from coordinate 13,176,862 downwards.
TGTTTGTTTTGGTCTCACGTTACGTTAACAACCACCATTCCACACTGGACCCACTTAGGTGGTTTATGGCCCGTTCTCCTTATCCATCCAAAGGGATGGTCCCCAGCAGTGGAGAAAAAAAGGAGCTGAATATGATGATAATAAAAAGTTCATCATCATCATCATCGTCTCAGCCAAAAGACGTCCACTGCTGGACAAAGTTATTTTATTAATATTCATATAACAATCTAACGTCCCCTTGACCGCAAGTTGGATTTATCCAACAAATATTTACAAGCCCATTTCGGCTGGGTCGTGTAGCCTCATTTCTCTGCGACAAAAACCTATGCGATAAGAAATTGGTAAATATCAACAACTCGTATAGTGTTGAGCCTACACACACTTTAACCCTTAATAAAGCTTTTAGGGCCTTAAAAATAAACAGACAATAACCTAAGCGAATAGTTATTCCGTGTTTTGTTCCCGTCATGTAACCGTAATTTCAAGTTGAGTGATAGAGACAAAACACGGAACAACTATTTGCAACTTATTGTTTGTTTATTTGTAAGGCCCATAGTATCTACAATAACATGATGTATTACCCAGTCGGTGTCAATGCAGGGCTTTCCGTCTTCTTTACGACTTGCTTCACGATCTGCGGCAAAGGCGTGTTGATTTGTTTCACCTACATAAAAACAGTATTCTTTAGCGTTTTCTATGACATTTTTTTTGTTATTTATAGCATGGTTACTGATAATTCAGGTTAAATACATTCAATCACATATAATATTTTTTCTCTTCATGTAAGTATATCAATTTTCTAGGCTTCGAAATGGGAAGGAAATTTATGGGTTGATGATGAATAAACATAATTATATAAAAAATAATGTTTACACTAAATGTGCATAACAAAAATATGTCTCTTATCATTATATTACTACACAATAATTTTATTTTTGTCTGGTACACACGACGCTTGAAAGGAAATACTGACTAAGCTACGTTAAGCTAACTTTACGAGAGAGTAGTTTAGTGTTGCTTAGCCAATATTTCCTTTGAAGCGTATATTTAATTTAGCTAAAAGGTTATATAAAGAAAATAGCTGACCTGCACCGGGTGTTGCTGCTGTTGCTGCGCGCGCATCGCCTTGAGTTCCTTCTGGCGCGCCAACTGCTTCTCGAACACTTCCAACAGGTGCTTGCACGTCTCCATGTTTTCAACTGGTTCCCATGTGTTTTGTTCACTACAGGAAAATAGCACATATTGCGTTTTAATATGTGCATACAAGGATATATACATTCCTGCATGTTAGTTACCCAGAGGGGTAAATAGAGACTATCTTTGAACCGCCACTGTGGTCTAGTGGTTAAGACCACCGGTATAGACCCAGAGGGGAGGGCGCTCCTGACCGTGGAACAAGCACGGTAACAAGCGCACCCATTCATGACGGTCTGCATAAATGCCGTTTCACGCCCCGCTTACAAAGACCCGGGACTATAGGAGTTGGGAAACACATGCGCCGGCAAAGAATTCCAGAGCCGAATGGTCTTACAGAGGAACGAATACCAAATTTTTAGGAACGAGTACTGATTGCCTGTACAGTATGATGGTGGTTCCTAAGACCAGCACGTGTAATCCTAACAAATAATAAATCCGCTATACACGGATTGGCTAAAGCGCATTAAGTAACGAAAAAAATAGCAATACTTTTTTAGATAACGTTACCTGCATTACCGGTACCAAAGAACGTTTATAGAAATAACGTTACTTACCGGTAATAGTAGTGGGAATTTGATAACGGTATCAAGCAATGCTTGTGGGTAACAAATGCAAGGAGGCGCCACTGACGCGCGTCTATTGCACAATCAACTTCGTAAAGAGACGGATTTATTCATGTGTTCATTGAGCGAATTCACAAAATTAGCTAGTTGGACAATTCGTTACAAATAAATTCAATCGCTTTATCTATCGCATTGGGGTCAAAAAAACCTGTAAGTTTCGCCTGAGAGTTGTAAGTTTGTGTGTAAATAAATAAATAAATAATATTTCATTTTTAAATTTGTTTTGTAAAATAAAAATCGAAATCGACGTGGAGAAAGTAGCGGGCAAACTGCTAGTGGAATATAAAATATTATAAAAACCACTTACTGCGGATACCCCTCCCACTTGAGCAGGTACTCGTACTGCTTGCGGCGCGGGTTGAACCGCTTGGCAAGTACCTTCTCGACGACGTACTCGCCCGCCTCCGCGGGGTCGGCGCCCTCGCGCTCGGTGCGGCGCGCGATCCGCTCCTCGGGCGGCACCCGCTCCTGCGCGTTACGCACCGACTCCTTGTCGATGGCCTCCTAACAAACGTTCAACAAATCAATACCAGTTTATTTAATGTCCCCACTGTTGGGGCACTAGCCTTCCCAATGGGTGGGTAGATAGAACGGGCCATAAACCACTACGCAGGCCCAGTGCGGTGCGGTGGTTGTTAACGACTTTATTCCGAAGCACGGAGGAGCTCGAGCACGAGTTGATAAGTTTTTGGTCACCCATCCGATAACCGGCGCTTGCGACAGTTGCTTAACCTTAGCAATCGCAGACCGGATGCGTTAACCACTGCTCCATCGAGAACCCCACAAACGTTCCAACTATTAAAATCAGATCATAAGAGCACAAAATAAGGAGACTGCAGTAGGTAAGGTTCATACAAATGCACTCGACCAACGCTCACATAGACCACCTCTCACGGACACGGAATCACGCAACAGCTACGCTCGGACTGATTCGAGCTGTTCCGAGATCTTAGTTTTGAAGACTTTATGTAGTTAAAATAATATTAATTTAACAAATAAACCATGAGAAGTACAAGAAGCTTACTTTCTTTGTAAATGATTGTTGTGAATTATCATCTGCTGTATTTACATAGGGATCAGTTAATTTACTTATTTTGGTAGCACATAATTCCACATTAGCCTTGCAAAATCTTTGTCCTTTCTTTGTATGTAGTTTGCTGTCATTAATCAAATCTTGTATTTCATATTGTAATTTTTTATAATATCTATTTTTTTGCTCCCTCCGCTTTAGGGATATTGTCCAATCACTTCCTTCACTAACTTTCCCTAGTTTTTCTACTTTCAGTTTATACTCATATTTTTTCTTCACTTCATGTCCTTCATTATTTGTAATCATACTCGGTGATTCGGGAATCATGTAATCTTCCCCATACTCTGAAAATTGGTATTCTTCTGGAATTTCATGGAACCATTCCTCATTTTCTTCGTTTAGTTTCTGGTTTATAGGTAAGTTGTTACGTTTTGCAAAGGATCTGCACCAGTCATTACCTGGTATTTGATTTCTAAACGGTGTAGAAATACCATTTTGTTGAATGTATGCAGATATTAATATTTTCATATGTTTTGTAGTCAGTGCTAACTTTTTTTCCTCTAGCCATGTGATCAATAAAGACACCAGTCTGTCCTCCTCATCCACTGTAAACACTGTAGGTCTACCAGCTTTATCAAATTTAGACGCACGTGTTCCTTGCACCCTAGTCAAGATAGTTGATCTAGGTACTCCAAATTTTGTAGCAGCTGTATAACTGTTCATAGATTTAGACTTTACAGCATCAACAGCTTGAAGAAGATGGTCCAGAGAGTAAGCTTTTCCTTTCGTTTTGGAGTTCCTAACCATCTAAAAAAAAGAATGTTCATATCAGGCTCCGTTTTGGTTATTCATACCTTTATGAGCACTAATTCTCTAATGTTGAATGACAGCTATTCACATCCAAGACAGTCTATTACACAAGATTACATTCTGGTATTTGTGTTCTTTGGTAGGTACTTTGTTTTCTTTGTGGCCTTTATGACTATTCTTCATCCAGGGCCTTAAGGTGATATTAGAGTAGTGTATCATATTTCCCTTTTTAACAGGTTGTCATCAACAAACTGAATAAAAATGTTTTTGTTTCATTTCATGGTAACATTAACAATACAATAACGCATTTGTATTGTTTTTCCGCAAGAAATGTGGTCAGTCTGTTTATATAACAATTTGTAACCTTGATCAGCTATAAGATTTCCTGTTATTAATTATTATAAGATGGTGTAAATCATAACTCAGCCAAATGATTTCAATAGCTGTCCCCTAATAAAATTACAGAAGTATACATAGTTTCATATTAAGACTTACCTTCTTGATAGTTGTTAAAGGTCTATTGACAGTAACTTTCTGCGGTGTAGCCTTGATCAATCCATCACTTTCCTCGCCAGATGGTTGGGCCTCATCTTCTTGTGGCCGCTGCTGCAAAAAACAGTATTTGTTGGAGGAATAAGTCAATTTTTTTTTTCTACATCTTAAAATATTACTAATCGAAACTAAAAATAGCATTTGGAAGGATGTGGTGTGGATGATGTCCTGTGGGAATAATATAAAAAGTACCAATCGGTACCAAAAGATTGACTAAACACGGCGGGCAAATGTCTCGGTAGCTCAGTTGCCAGCGCAGAACACAAACGGCAAAACTAAATTAAAAAACGTTTTAGTCTCCTTGTAAAGCAATGATACAAGATGATACAAGGATGCAAGTGAAGTGAAAAAAGCCGGTTATCAGATGGGTGACCAAAAATACATAATCTCGAAGTTTTCCTTGCTTCGGAAGGCACGTAAAGCTGTTGGTCCAGATTGCCTTAGCATTCGTTAACAATCACCAATCCACACTGGGCCCGCATGATGTTTAATGGCCTGTTCTCCGTGGTGTTTCCATCCATAGGGAAGGCTCGTGCCCAAGCATTTGGGTCATTAGATGAGCTGGTGATGAGGGTTATGATTATAGTGAGGATTATGCCTATTGTAAAAGTTATAATTTGTTTAAGCATAACATACAATCTTTTGTTGCTTTTTAGGTCTTCCTCGTCTCTTAACGTCGGGAGCCTGTACAGGAGTCTGTACAGGAGTTTGCACTGGAACCAGTTGATCTTCAGTTTTCACTTCCATCTGTAAGTGACAACTAAGTTAGTAATGTATTCCCTTGTAATAAATTAATAACAAATACATGTAAAATGATAATACATGTTTTTGAGATATAATTTTAGTATTATTTATTAACTTGTATTTTTTTCCAGTCCTTTTTATCCTTATGAGTAAGCACTCGGCCTTCATCTTACCTGATGTTAAGTGATGACAAAGCCGAAGATGGAAGATGGAATCCTCAACTACTAAGTCATTGGCTATCTAACCACTAGCTGCCAGAACACAACAATGCTACAAACATTGATTTTATGGCAACATATTTTGATAAGATGGTCGTAGCTACTACTACTACTACTACTACTACTACTACTACTACATGTACTTCCAGCTGGGAATCAACCTGGGACCACTGGGACTGAGACCAGTAGTCCTAACCACTCGACCACAGAGGCGGTTGTTACTAAGGAAGCATAAACTTACACATAATGTAAATCATAAATAAATTGAGGACTGTCTTCCCTTTTGTTCACGTAAGTGTCCAACAGATATTACTAAGGGCTTCACGCACCCCCTTGCGTGTATGCAAATATGAGTAGTGCTAAACTAAGTTTAACAGACATCCTTAAAGAGCTGTGATATATGTACATCACAGAAGTCAACATAATCTTCTATATATATTAATATATATATCTAATATATAAAATTCTCGTGTCACGGTGTACGTTATTGAACTCCTCTGAAACGGCTCGACCGATTTTCGTGAATCTTTGCGTGCATATTGGCTAGGGTGGAGAATCGGACAACATCTATTTTTCATCCCCCTAAATGTTAAGGGTGGTCCACCCCTAATTTTTTTTTAGATTTTTGAAATTTTTCCAATACAAAATTATTTGTTTGTAGTGTTGTCATGGAAACTGTCAAAGCGGTACGAAGTTCGCCGGTCAGCTAGTATTAATATAAAACTCTCATGTCACATGCGAGTTGTCATACTCCTCCGAAACGGCTCGATTGATTTTTATGAAATTTTATTGTATATTCGGCAGGTCTGACAATCCGTCGTAACCTATTTTTCATACCCCTAAGTGATAAGGGTGGTCCACCCCAAACATTTTTCTTTATTTGGCAAAACAACATTGATTTCAAAAATGAAGGTCTTTGTCCAGCAGTGGGACAGAAATAGGCTATTTACTTTACTAACAAGATACTTAATACTTACTACTTTAGCATGTGCAAACTTAGACAGAGCCTGAACATCAGAGCCGGCGGTTATCCACGCTGTGCGCTGAGCTTCGGCCATACGGCACCATTGCTGGTAAAGCTTCCAGCTGTTGTCGGTGTTGATGACGGAGCCGTCCCGCGCCGACGAGCACTTCCAAAGGAGGAAGGCCCACACTTGAGCCTTACTTTCATTCTGTTGTAGCAAATCAATTTCAAATAAGCATAAAGGTAATTCATTACTTTCTCAAAATTTTACGTGAACAGGTTTTATGCAAGTATTATAACTACCTACATCATGCAGTCAGTGCTAATGCATGTAAACACGCCTGTACATCAGACTACCACAAACTGTCAAATTTATTCAATAAACTTTGTGTCTATATATATATGGTTGAACATTTATTGAAGAAACATGACAGTTTTGGATAAGTTGATGTGCAGTACAATGAAATGCAAAAAATATTAACAACCTCTTAGGGTTTTTAAAGGCCCTAATACAGAACCACTATACCTAAAAACTTATTGCATAAATGTTACAAAAAGTTTTAAGTAAGTAAATAAATAAGGGCATGGGTGAATGATTAAGTATTTTTAGATTTCAAAGCCCCTCATTTAAAACCCAAGGTGTCCCAAAAATAGTCAATGTTTATTTATTAAAAGTTGGAAAGTCTAAACTCTTAACAGGGTGTCTACTGTGAGTTTTATTTGACATTAAACCACATTAACGAAAACGAGAATTTGTTGCAAAATAGGTACTTCAATACTATAAAATTTTATATAAATAAAAAATTAAATTCTAGTTTTTTATAATGAGATTGAAACTGTGTGAACCAATGATATTAACCTAATTTGTTGATGATCAGAGCTTTTGTAATGTTAACATTACTTACGCTATCCCTTACAGGAGACTTGCCAGTGCAATTATCTGCACTTTTGTGTTCTTTGAATTCTTCAATAAAATGGAAAGCGGAATGGCACTGGCCACAAACCAGAACATCCAATGTGGCCATTTGCTCATGAGCATCTGTAATAGAGTAATGTGGTGTAAGTAGTCAAATTTTCGATTTTTACATACTCTCACGATAAATGAAAACCAAAATAAATAAAGTAGGTAGGTAGGTAGGTAGGTAGGTACCTTTTAATGCTGTGGGGTTCTTGGTAAGTTCATCTGGGTTCCCTGCATTTATTTCCTCTGTTGATGGTGTACTATCTTCTTCGATAGAAGTCATTGTTTACAATCTATAAATTTCAATCACACAAATTATTGAGTGTTATCAAAATATAACCTTCAAATTATTGCCCGGCGTCTGTCTTCCCGCCAACTCAACTTGTCCATAAAATTAAACGTGAGCGGTGGTGGTTGTTTAGGACTCGTGATCGTGATAAAATAAAATAGATGAAATTAATAATACTTCGTAAGCTAAACACTTTTTCAAACCTACTTAAATAAAAATGATAGACAATTAACATTTCTACGAACAACAGGAAGAAAGCCCTCGCTACTCGAATCAACGCAGGCAGCAGCTGCAAAGCACTAACAACGCGACTAAAATTAGATTTATCTTTTCGAATTATGTCGCTTTGCAACTGATTATCCACTTTTGAAATAAAACTAATTATTGAACTATTATAAAGACATTGTCACTCACCAAAACAATATTTTTTTTCTAAAATTTACTAAACTTCACAGAACGAAGTACAAAACGGAACAAATCACCACAAGAATCGAATATTTTATGACAAAAAAAATGCTTCACCGACACGCTAACGAAGCCCTCTACCGTTCGCCGACATGGCTTGTTCTCTTTGTAGTTTAGCTTTCAATGCACCAATTACAGAATAGCACTATCACTATTTGAACCAATCGTAGTTACTTTAGCAAACGGGCATAACATAACAGACTGTGAGTATCAACTATAGCGTAGCTTTTCGCCGACATTTTTTTCGACGTCATTTTATACCGTCGTCGTCTTAGTTATTTAACTAAATAGGTCCCTATTACCACTTTTAGGTAGTAATTTGTAAGAAGATAAACAATAATCTTTGTTTTAATTTGGGGAAGCATAATTTCAATCACCTAGCGACTACAATAACTGCAATTTTGGTGCAAAAAAATCATAGATAATTTAATTACTTAATTACAAATTTTCTATTTACTCTGACTACAAAAGAGAACACAAAATCGAAAATAAGTTTAGTAAGCAAATCATGTACCTATTCAAATAGTTTGCTAACGAAAAAATGTAATTACCTAGCTAAGTACAACTAATAATTTAAGTTTGTACCATTTTTTATTGTAGTACCACTAACCTAGGTATCTTATTCTTATAATAGATAGAATAAAAAATAGTTAGGTACCTATAATAAAGGTAGGTACCTATATTTAAACTCAGTTAATAATGACTAATCATTATCATTATTCATTATCATGATCATTATGCTTTAATTAGATTATAGAAACGTTATTATAGGCGTGTATATATAATACATATACATACATAAGTACCTATATAATAATGTTTCATTTCATAATAATAAGAGGGAGCTCGATGGCTGGCGTGGCGTAATAGTTAACGCGCCCGGTCTGCGATTGCTATGGTTAAGCAACTTTTGAAAGGCCGGTCATCGGATGGGTGACCAAATATTTATCATCTCGAGCTCCTTCATACTTCGGAAGGCACGAAAAGCCGTTGGTCCCGGCTGCAATAGCAGTCGTTAACAACCATGTGCACTGGACCCGCCCGTGTGGTGGTTTACGGCCCGTTCTCCCTGTCCCATCCAAGGGAAAGTCGTGCTCGAGCAGTTGGGATATAAAATGATACTGGTAATGTGATGATAATGAATTGTATGTGAATCAACCGAGTAGGTACCGATATCTATAAGTTCTTACTAATATTATAAAGAGGAAAGCTTTGTATTTTTGTATGTTTGCAAAAATAAACTCAAAATCTACTGAACCGATTTAAAAAATTCTTTCACCGTTAAAATGCTACATTAGCGCTGAGTAACATAGACTATATAAAAAAGAAATGTCCACCCGTGCGAAGCCGGGACGGGCCGCTAGTTACTTAATACGTGCCTCAATCAATGCCTAGGTGCTTCCTAAAAATATATTTGTTGATGATAAATTAATATTACAAAAGTTTTAATAATGACGACATTTGCCTCAGCTGGAAATATAAATTAACTAGTAGCAACCTACTTAAAAACTTGATTATGGTGGTGTATCTATGATGGAGACTGACCGGAGCGAGCTAACTATGAACATCTTCACGGCGCGCGGCGGGGCGCGGCGAAACAGAAGAAATATTATAACAGCGAGCTTGATAGGTCTTTGCTAACTGACCGATACCTATCATAAAATAAGGAGACCCCGGAAGATAAGCTTTATACATTGGTACCGCTCTCGAGCAACGCACACATAGACCCTCACGGACACGGAATCTCGGATTCTCTGACCATATCAAACCAGTCCGAGCGCAGCTATGTTGCGAGATTTCGTGTCCGTGAAAGGTTGTCTATATGTGTGCGTTGCTCGAGCGCGTTTGTATGAAGCTTATCTTCTGCCGATACAGTTCTGTCTCCTTATTTTGTGTCGATACACAGGAGTCAGACAGGCAGGACTCTGCAGGAGTCGAGTAGGACTGATAATACAGACAGAGCGTAGCTCGCGACTCGTGTTACGATGATACGCTTCGGTCAGTCTCCTCTCCACCGTCCACCATTAGACAAAGCAAAGCATAATAAAAGAGTAATATATTGTTCTGACTTGTTATGAACAAGGATATTTTTAAAAAGATTACCTTCAACAGGATTTAAAGACATCCTTATAAAAGGCAAGGAATAAGGTAAGAATAAGGAAAGAATATATTTTACACCGTCACTGAGGACGAAAGCTGTACAGTTACCTCAGAACAATCTTCAGTTAATATTCTGAGTTCTCATTAATACGGCGATGCCGAAATAAAGAGACTACCTATAGTCAATCAGCGTATGTTGCGTTAGTAACTTTAGTAAGTTATGGAGGACGACGCGTGAGGGAAAAGATAACTGCCTCAATTATTAAAACGTTTGTCCCAGAAAATCAGAAACAGGACTTAAACAAACACCGCCCCTTTAGTGTAGTGTTTAAGAACTCTGTTCTCATACCAAAAGGTCTAAAGGGTTTGATTCCTAGTGGGGGGACATGATTGTATTCAGTTCGACGTTCGGTTCGGTTGGTGATAAAGCTTTATTTAAGTCAGCCTGGGTAGCTACCACCATCCTATCTAAGTATTTTGCCATACCATCAATATTAGTAATAGCATTGTTGAGTACAATATCTGTACAAAAACCCAAAAAACCGGCCAAGTGCGTGTCGGGACACGCGCAGTGTAGGGTTCCGTAGCCCATCTCAATAATGCGGACTCTGAGAAGAGGGCTTTTATAAACAAGTACATTTTATAAGTTGGTCGAGTGTTACTCGTAAACTTGTAAAGCCTACTTAGCTGTGATAGTTTTCCCTTTAACTTCGTCATATACACAACTACCGTGAATTTTTTCACGTATCTAAAAACAGACATTTATCTGGCAGGGGTGGGGGACACTTGACTCTAAAAAATTTGCACTTTATAGTTTAATAGTTCACAAACGGATGCCTCAATCAAAAAACTGTTTCCACAAACCCGGAATATTTTTGAAATTGCTATCCAACGACAACCCATACTATGGGTTAGACTAGAAAAAAAATACATCCCCACATCACGTGTGTGTAGGGGAGGTAACCTAAAAAAAATTTTGTTCAGAATTTTGCTTCACCATTTTGTCGGCGTTATTAATATGTATATCCATGCCAAATTACAGCTTTCAAGTACTAAGACTCTATGAGCTAGACTGGGGACAGACAGACGGACGTGGCGAAAGTGTAAGGGTTCCTTGTTGACTATGGAACCCTAAAAACCATGAAGGGAACTAATTAAAACTTGTTCTTGTTCTAGTTCTTATATTCGTATATGTTATAAAATTATAGATAGGTGCCTCAGTAGTTGAGGGTTCCAAGTGAACTCTGCCTCCACCTTTTCATTGAATGATGAATCCATTATTTGTGTGTCTGTGTGTTAGTTTGTCATTCTGGGTATAATCCTATACCCTATAATACTACTACCACCTGACAAAGTGACAAAGTCAATAGGTCTGTACTGTTTTCTTAAAAGCGACGAGAGTCGAGATTGGTTTTGTAGTTTGTTTTATATCGTATCATATTCTGAAAACTAGACTGTATGAATTAGATCCTTTTGACTTCCTAAAATGGCAGAAAATAACTTTAAAAAGTAAATAAATTGACTGACGCATCGTGGGGAGACGCTGTAGCGTTTTTCTTCGCGCCGTACAATTTATTTATTTTCCTCGCATAATTACAAATAAACTGTAAGTTTTGTTTAAAAATCAAATCTGTAGGATATTTGATCATTTATGCTCAAAAATATTATGATTGTTTTAGGATGTCCGGCATAGCCAGCGCACGTTTAGCTGAGGAGAGAAAAGCTTGGCGCAAGGACCATCCCTTTGTAAGTGCAAAAACTGCTGTGTGTAAAACACTACATTATGAGCTACATAATATTTTTTTTCTATTTTAGGGCTTTGTAGCGCGACCTATGAAGAATCCTGATGGATCACTGAATTTGATGACATGGGAGTGCGCTATTCCGGGAAAAAAAGGGGTTAGTTCTTTTTTCTAGAACCACTTACTTATTTAGTTGTGTTTAATAACGATGCTCAAATCAATAGAAGCGACGTCTGTCAATCTCTAGAACAGATATGGAGAAGATAAAAAAACTGTAGAGGGTCAAAACGGAACAAAAATCCGACTCGACAGAGTTCGTGTTTCTCTTAGTTATTTACGCCTGCGGACGTGGACGCGGCTGCGAGAATTTTACAATCCCGGAAGTAATTAGACACCTTTAAGCTTAGTGATGGAGTGTGATTTTCCAAGTTTCGTGTACTGAATTTCCCCACTAACGAGTATTATCCAAGAATTCGCAAATAAATCGATGTCTTTAACGCATTGTAATGACTTGCATCCACACTTTCTTGGACTTGTCAATATCTTTAATGAGTCCTTGGTCTTTGAAGGCAATGAACAATAACCATGACTGCAATCAACCATTAAATGGACTGACCAAATCATTGATTAAGTGCTCCAGTTAATCAGAAACTATTACTTTCATTTTTCCTAGCAAGTAAGTGTACTATCAAATAAAAAATAAGTCATAAGTTCTATGAATTATTGCAGACACCATGGGAAGGCGGATTATACAAGCTACGTATGATTTTCAAAGATGATTACCCATCAAGCCCACCAAAATGTAAATTTGAACCACCACTGTTCCATCCTAATGTTTACCCATCAGGCACAGTCTGTCTGTCACTGTTGGATGAGGAAAAGGACTGGCGTCCTGCAATCACCATTAAACAAATTTTACTTGGAATTCAAGATCTTTTGAATGAGCCTAATGTTAAAGATCCTGCTCAGGCTGAGGCTTACACAATATATTGGTGAGTTGTAAAATTATGTTTTTATCCAAAATAAAAAATATAGTTTATATTTGGTTTTGTACTATATTTAAGAGCGTAATTTTAATTTTATTGTTTTCTTTACAGTCAAAATCGCCTAGAATACGATAAACGAGTGCGAGCTCAGGCACGTGCTATGGCTGCCACCGAATAAATAATCATAAATTATCTGTGAAATTATACAGGCCACACTGACACTAGTTACCTCGCTGTGTGGCAAGAGGCTGGCTAGACAGACAGACAGCACAGACCCATGGATTAGTGCTAGTGGAGAAGATGCAAATTGTTGTCAACGGCCCATTTCATTACAATTAAGATCATTCATCAGGCCATGTTTGCCATCTATTTTTGCTAAGACTTTTTTGTCAGAGAGTAAAATGGTCTGTGCTATATGATAATAAGCTTGATAATAAAATAGACATGATATCAATTGATCAATGATAATAACAATAACCATTCTTCTGCCACACAGAGATGCAACACTGGTCCTGCATTAGGGATATTCATTGAAATAGCCACTGAGCCAAATAGTGTATTTTGTCTTGGTGGTTAAATCAATATTACTTTCTAATACTTAGAGATTCCAATCAATGTCCTTTACAAATCCATTTAATGTTACTGCTTATTGTTCATAATATGACTTATTTGTAATTTATTGTAGCAACATTTCTCTTTTATGAGTATGGGAAAACATTGCATTTGTGACAGTAGAGGTAATTAAATAGCTCTGCAGTCCATGGTTGTGTATGGAATATTATGTCATGATTATCTAAAAACATGTTGCTGTTAAGGATCTACATCATAATTTTAAAATATTTTTGTAACTTTATGTTAGTCTTAAAGAACAATAAACTACTGAGATAATAGTTTTTTTTTATTTTTTGTTTCCTAGTTTCTACCCATAAGCCCTGTAACGCCAAAGTCGTTTATATCAATCAACTCATTTTAGACTTGTCATTTTAATTCCTTAGATATTATACTCTTAAATAGGTATCTATTTCATAAGTTTTTATTAAGGCAAAATTAAAGATTAAATTTTTCTATTTTAACTAATTTTCAGGCAAAACCGCCAATATCTAAATAATTTAAATGACGTTACGACGTACGTTTTCTTGTTATTTAGTTTTATATAATAATTTCCACTTAGGCATTTCTGGAATATATCACATTACAAAATCATATGAGAGTACAAAACAAGTGTTTTTCTTTTAGTCATAAGTCAGTCTGATAAATAAGACAACATTGACGTTACCAATATAGATAGAACCTTATAATAACGCCTAGAAACCGAGTGAGCGCAAGGAAAGTGAGGCAAGTCAAACAGCCATTTTGGCTCAGTCCGTCCGAACCACAGCAAGTAATCACTACGTTTTTGTTTAGCTCGAACGTTAGGTACAGATCGCGCCAAACATCTAGTCGCCTCTGAAGTTGGCGCGATTCGCGTCGCAGTAGTAAAAAATAGGTATCATCGTCAGTGGGACGAAAGCGGGGACACAACTCAAGTTTCTATTCGTAGCGAAGTACAGTCGCGTTGCGTAAATTAAGTGACGTTCTATTTTTGTTAAGTTTTTTTTTCTGTTATCCACATTATTTAGTTGTTGTCGTTTGTTGCTTTGTTCAGAAAGGCTAAAAATGCCTAACCGAAATACCGTTTTACGTCGGCATGCTAGAAAGATTATTTATAATGTTTCGCAGTTTATGCAAAAAGAAGCTGAAGAAGGCATAAAAATTATAATTATAATGTTTAAAATATTAAACTTATTTTCTAATGACAAATTGTATTTTTACTTTAATGAGGATAGTCTTCTGATTCATTTTAAGGATATAAAAAATAAGTGATGTACGTTCAATATTAAATGGCTAATAATACTTTGGTCTGACTGTACAGCTGCGCGAAGCGACTTCAGAGGGGACTAGAAGTTTGGCGCGATCTGTACCTACGTCTCAGTCGTCAAGGTCAAGCGCTAGTGTAAGCGTCTCCGACAATCATAATAAGACGGTTTGTATAGTTAATGGGTGTCACAATGCATCGCCTAAGGACAAAAAAGCTTCTAACATAACATTTCATACGTAAATAGGTACTACAAATTGACTTGTATTGTGTAAATATATTATTATATTCACTATGTATGTACATACTTTTAAAAATAAAATTTTAAGCCGCGATTTTTTTTTTCTTTCTTTTAGTTGATGGTTTCGTGCGATTAGCACATTTAGCCAGTGTCAAAGTAATTTTTCTTACAAGTTATTACTTATGTATTCATAAATATACAATATTTCCTTCCAGTCAGTATGATGATGAATGATGATGAATGATAATAAAAATGAGAAGTGATATACCCCCCAACCCCTCGAGTATCTCAGTAAAGATGTGGGGCTTTACTAAGTCCTCACGCAAACTTCTTGAGAGAATTTGAAAAGTGACGTTGCACTGTTTTGTTTCATTTTCCAACACTCATGCACTCTCACGAATACTTAACGGTTAATAATCCACCATTATTTCACATTAATATTCGACATAACACAAATTTTAGAAAATAAAACAAAATCTCAGACTTGACTCTTCACTTTCCCGCCAAGAAGTCCTTAAGCCGCGATATTATGAAAGTGTTACTACTAAAAAGAAATTAGTTTCCCATTATTCATTGGTCTATGTTTTTTTATTCCTTTAGTTTATGGCTTCGAGCGATTAGCACATTTAGCCAGTGTCAAAGTAATTTTTCTTACAAGTAATACTTATATATACTACTCAAAACAAAATAAGGGCCACGAGGTATTTTTTCATTTTGGTGTAAATTATTAAACATTTACATATTGAAAGTAGTAAAATATTGAGTATACAAACTCTTTGATACCTAAACTTTTTAATATTGTAGTATTCATCTAATGCTGGCAACAATTTTAAATAAAATTTGATTTAAAATTATTTTTGAAAATTTTGATTCCATTTTCTTTGACGTTTTGCTTTCCTTAGCTTCTTGGTTTATTAGAAATTATCAGAGTTCATTGATATCTCGAGTCAGAAACATCTTTTGCAATATGCCACAAGCACGCAAGCGTCATATGGACTCGCTGACAGCAACCAGAGCCGTTACAATGATTGAAGAAGGTCATTCGCAGCGATCTGTGGGTTTGCAATTGGGATTTTCTCGAAGAGCTATTCAAAATCTATGGAATCGTTTCCAAGAGACCGGCAGTGTTAGAAGAAGACCTGGTTCGGGCAGAGTTCGCATTACAACAGCTCAAGATGATCGTTACATTCGATTAAGTGCGCGCCGAGATCGCACAACGACGGCCCGCAAGCTGCAAAATCGTTTACGGCTCACAACGGGTACTCGTGTCAGTGACCAAACTATTCGTAATCGATTGCATGAAGACCAGCAGGCATCAAGAAGGCGAGTTGTCCGTATTCCATTAACCAGAAATCATCGTGCAAATCGTTTAAGATTTTCCCGTCAACATTTGGACTGGGACATAAACCAATGGGGCATGGTGCTCTTCACAGACGAATGCAAAGTTAAATTTTTTAGCGACGATCGGCGTATTAGAGTATGGAGAAGACGCGGCGAGAGATTTTCAGAAGCCTGCATCCATGAAGTCGATCGTTTTGGTGGTCCAAATGTAATGATTTGGGGCGGGATAAGCTTACACGGCAAAACTAAGCTCGCTATTTTAAATGAGGGTACTGTTACTGCTCAGCGGTATATTGAGGAAGTCGTCAGACCACATGTGATCCCATTTGCCCAGCGAGCGGGTCCTGGATTCATCTTGATGCAAGACAATGCTCGTGCACACACGGCTCAAGCGACTCGGTTTGTACTGGAAGCGTCTCAAATTCAAGTCTTGCCGTGGCCGGCGAACAGTCCGGACTTAAATCCAATAGAGCACATGTGGGATCAGTTGAAACGAAGAGTTAGAGACGGTGATCAGGAAATCCACAACCAACAGCAACTCATCAACGCTGTTAAAAGGGCCTGGGAAGAGATTCCAATGGAAAATGTCAGGCATTTGATTGAGAGCATGCACTCCAGGCTTCAAGAGTGCGTAACGAAACGAGGGGGGCATACCCGTTACTAAAAGATGAGCATGGAGTATTTTCTTTTGTTTTCAGTAACTTTACATTGTTTTTATTTTTAACCTTAAATGTGTTTTTTCTTTCAAAAGCAAATAAACTTTTTAATCATTATTATTGGAATAAATTTATTGGTCTACACGGTAAAAACAACATTAGTTTTCGTTATGGAGACAAAAAAATTAATATTGGTTTTATTATTTTCATGGTACAGACAAAATACCTCGTGGCCCTTATTTTGTTTTGAGTAGTACATATAAAAAAAAACAATATTTCCTTCCAGTATGATGATGATGAATGATAATAGAAATGAGAAGTGAAAAATGATATATCCCCCAACCCCTCGAGTATCTCAGTATAGATGTGGGGCTTTACTAATTCCTCGGGCGGACTTCTTGAGAGAATTTGAAAAATGAAGTGGCACTGTTTTGTTTCATTTGCCAACACTCATGCGCACTTACGAACACTTAACGGTTAATAATCCACCATTATTTCACATCAATATTCGATATAACACAAATTTTAGAAAACTTAACGAAACCGCAGACATGACTCTTCACTTTCCCGCCAAGAAGTCCCATTTGTCTATGTTAGTCTGTTAAAAACATTAAAATATTTTTTGAAACCAAATATTTTCAGTGTTACCAGTAAGTAAGATAATAATATCTTTCCCTATTTAGTATAAAGATATAATGATGAGCAGTGATCGGAATGAAGGTGGCTAATTTATCTAAAGATGCCGACAAGAGTTGCCTTGACTAAAGAGTGGTTAATAGCACAAAAATGTTGTTAGTTTATTTTTATCGAATCTCAGATCTTGGAAATAGATTTATTTCTAAGTAGTTTTCTTCTTAGTACACATGAAATTACTCGTATTGTAGTATTTATAGCAATTGCAACGTCCGCATTGTAAATGTAAAATTTTAGATGACAAAATAAAAATGCCTTATTTTTCAATTTATAGTTATTTTCAATTTTATTAGTCATACCTAAAGTGCCTTACAAATAAGCAAAGAATAAGGTCGAATAGTTATTCCGTGTTTTGTTTCTGTCATGTAAACATCATTTCAAATTAGAGTAAAAGAGACAAAATACGGAATAATTATTCGAAGCTTATTCTTTGTTTATTTGTAAGACG
Source organism: Eudonia truncicolella (assembly GCA_949315975.1). NCBI lineage: Eukaryota > Metazoa > Arthropoda > Insecta > Lepidoptera > Crambidae > Eudonia > Eudonia truncicolella. The sequence continues at coordinate 13,158,947 of OX438835.1, read as the reverse complement.
CAAAGTGTTTTTATTGCGTAGTTGTATAAATGATAAAATAAAAAAAGCACCTCGTCATGTCATATTATGACTTTTATTACAAATCATCCTCCTAGCGGTTCGTTCCGCCCGTGGATTCAAACTCCCAACGACGAATATGAAGCGCGAGACTCCGATTAATAAGTTACCACTACTCCTGATTTTTATTACAAATTTGAGTAAAGTGAAAAGCTAAAAATTTGATTTCGAGGTCCTTTTAATTATTATTGATTAATGTTAAATAAACATTCTCGTATTAAACTAAATTATCAACAAAAAAGTATTTGAGATGTTAGACATTTATTGTCTTACTTATCTTTAAACGCATAACGATATTATGAATTATTAAACTATACTATTATTTCACGTATATTATTTCCCACTTTGCTTCATAACTGCTTCATAACTCCACAACAACATAAAAGTTTTGGGACTTCTTGGCGGGAAAGTGAAGAGTCATGTCTGCGGTTTTGTTTTATTTTCTAAATTTTATTATGATGTCGAATATTAATGTGAAATAATGGTGGATTATTAACCGTTTAGTGTTCGGAAGTGCGCATGAGTGTTAGCAAATTAAACAAAACAGTGCAACTTTACTTTTCAAATTCTCTCAAAAAGTCCGCCCGAGGAATTAGTAAAGCCCCACATCTTCACTTCTCATTTCTATTATCATTCATCATAATCATACTGGAAGGAAATATTCTTTATTTATTTATTACTTGTAAGAAAAATTACTTTGACATTGGCTAAATGTGCTAATCGCACAAATCCATCAACTAAAAGAAAAAAAAAAAGTAATGGCACCAAAGCATAATCCACACCAAAGAGTAAAGTAAATCCACACTGTACGTCAGTCAGACCCAGTTTTGGACCCATTCATTTTTATAACCGGTCAACCACGGCATAAACTGTGCTGTTTTCAGGAGTCATTGGCAGTAATGGTCGCTAACCTAAAAGTGACCCGGTTGCCATAAACAAAAGTTAAAGTTAATAATCCAACAGTCAAACGATAATAAAAGTTACTATAGAACTACTCCTTGAGTTACCCCAGAGTAGAGTTAAATAGTTACCCTAAAACTAGACACTGGCTAAATCGTAGCAATAGCCATTTACAAGAAATTGAATTGAATTATTATTTTGCTTTATTGTTTTGCTGTAGTTCTATTGTAACCTATAAGGTTTCTGATTTCTGTTGTTTTCTCAAAACCGCAAGTTCTGCTACTATGGCCGATGATGATCAGGATCCAAAAGAATATCGATGGGAGACAGGCTATGAGAAAACATGGTAAGTGGTTCTTCATTCACCACAAGTTACAAATTACTGTAAAATGGTACTAGCACTGAATAACTCTAAAACTAAATAAAGTACTTTAGTCTTGAAAAACAAACAAAACCTTTGCTTTCCTAAACTATTCCCGCTTTACTGCTTTTCATATAGTCCAAGTATTGTAGTATTATCTATTTTTAAATAAGGTTGCTGATATTCTTCACGGATATCCCATTCAGTACTGAAAATCTAACTCTTTTCTTTACATATAGTTGATCATCAGTGCATAACTAATAGTTCTATCGGAAGTTAAAGCGCTGGTTGTTTCTTTAATCTGTTGCCAAATACATCAGATGTTGAACTCACATACATAATAATCACTCCTCAAAATCTTATCAATAATCTTCTAAATCTAAAATCTTTAACATCAAATTTGTGGACATCCCCTTGTTGGTTGTGGTTTGAATAAATAATGTTGGGTTACTACCTAAATATGACGGAGCCGGGATTTTTTCGAAACATTTAAAACGGAATGAACATCTCAAGCTCCTCCGTGCTTCGGAAGGCACGTAAAGCCGTTGGTCCTGGCCACATTAGCAGTCCTTAACAACCACCAGTCCCCACTGGGCGTGCATGGTGGTATATGGCCCGTTCTCGTTATCCATCCATAGGGAAAACTCGTGCCCTTATGCAAAATACAAGAGACTATTATTTTTGTTGATTCCAAGGGAGGCTATCAAAGAAGACAAGGATGGGTTGGTGGAAGGTCTGGTGGCAGAATTTGCTCAAAAGGCAGCTCGAAAAAATGTAGCACCACGACGTGGGCCAGTCAGGCTCGGCATGATGAGACATCTACTTTTGGCTGTTGACTGTTCCGAAGCGATGAATTCACAGGATTTGAAACCTACAAGGTTTATTTGCACACTTAAGGTATCTCAATATAGTTACAAATCTTATATTATTTGGTTCACTGTCCAGAAAAGGTAAAAAAATATTATTGATTTATTGTTAGGCAATAGAGTAACAATCAACTGGCCCCTAGTTGTATATCTTATACACTAACATAAATCATGCCACATGAGGTTTTGTTTGTATAACTTATTAATACATTGTTAGTTTTTTTAGCACTTTGTTGTGTTGACTGGCTGGTGTTTGTGGGCAATCTACTGCGGAATGCTGCTACAGAACGCCTTTTGCCTAGCAGTGCTTTTTCATCCAGGTGTTGTTCTTGCTCAGATTATGATTTGCACCACAAATTCCACTCTGCAAATCCAATCTCAAAAGGAAATCGATATATTCTTCTGTTGTTGAATTCTGCAAGTTGACGTATTCCTGCCTAAGGGTGTGGTGTAAATGCGACCAATATATGTGCAGTATACAGCTAAATCAATTTGTTATGGTGCCATAATGTGATCTGCAGGACAGTGAACTGGTTAACCTACAACTTTATTTGTAAAGAATAGCACTTTACAAACATTAATTAATATAAAATATATATTTTTAGCTCATAGAAAAATTTGTAGAAGAATTCTTTGATCAGAATCCACTAAGTCAACTGAGTATAATAATGATGAAAAATAAAAGAGCTGAAAAAGTTACAGAATTGTCAGGGAATGTTAGAAAACACATCAAATCAGTTCAGGGGTGAGTATCTGAATTTGTTTTTAAATTAAACAAACTATTGTGGGTATGCATTGTATAAGTCACCATTAGAAATTACTTTATCTAGCATTACTTATTATGTGTCTGTTCGTAACTCGTAAGTGGTCAAAACAATTGAGTCTAGAAGTGAAACAAAGATGTTTGAATTTTATAAAGCAAATTATGATGAATTAAATAAATATATTACAGAAAACCTTGTTTTAAACAATGTCGACTTAACGATAAACGGAATGTGGAATAATTTAAAAATCAAATTAATAATGCGATAGAAAACATTGTAAGCAAAAAGACAAAGAATAAGAAAAATAAATTACAAAAACCATAAACTAGAAAACAAATACTAGATTTATCCAAAGAGAAAAAAGAACTTTGGAAAATATACCAAATTGACCGACAGCAGAGCTCCTATGCTGATTATCGGAAATTGAATAATCAATTGATTAAGATAACTAGAAAAAAAAGAACCTGTTTTGAAACAAAGGTTGTAAATTCTGGCCATAAATCTTTTTACGGATATATCCGCAAACAGCTTAACTCAAAAGTTTGTATACCAACTGTACTCAAAGATGAAACAAACAGCCTTGTACTAGACCCACAAAAATATCAGAACTGTTTGCCAATTAGTTTGACCGAAGCTTTGTTGAGGAATCTATTGGTGTCTAGATGGTAAATTACCTAACATCAACTTAAGTAGAGTTGCAAACTCAAAAGATGACATCAGAATATCCACAGAAGTAGTGCGTAAACATCTGTTGGCCCTTAAAGACACTAAATCATCTGGTCCGGATGGCATATCATCGGTTTTATTAAAAAATTGCTCATTAACTCTCGCAGAAAGCGTAGCAAGTATCATGAGCAGTTCTTTGGAGGCGGGTTGCTTGCCGGATGATTGGAGGGAGGCAGTTGTCATACCGATATACCAAAAAGGTGACAAATTGAGAGCCGCCAACTAGACCAATAAGTCTTAGTATATTATGCAAAACCATGGAAAAAATCATAGTAGACAGTCTTAGAATTTAATTACCTTATGAACATAATTATTGTTGCTGAACAGCATAGATTTGTTGTTCGTAATCGATCCGTTGAGACCAACCTGCTTAAATGTTTAAATGATTGGATAAATAACCAAGACAGCGGTAATCCTACAAATATATTATATCTCTACTATGAGAAAGCATTTGACTGTGTTCCCATACGTAGGCTGATTTACAAAATTGAACACCTCGGCATTCGCGGGAAGTTGTTGGCTTGGATCAAGGACTTTCTATCCAATAGAACCTTCGTGTGCGTATTGGCGATTTCACGTCAAAGTCACGAACTGTACTGAGTGGTGTCCCTCAGGGTTCTGTTCTTGGAACATTAGTCTTTACTTTATACTTTACAGATCTCAAGTCAACCCTTTTCATTATTTGCAGATGATACAAAGTTCTATGGAAATCCTATAACACACTGTGATGACATACAAAAAAACTGCTATTTATAACTGGACCAAAGATTAGCTGCTCACTCTTAATCTTTCTAAGTGTACTGTGCTGCACATAGGATCCAAAAACCCTCGCAGAGGATACTGTTTGGGCAACCACCAATTGGAGACAGTAAGCTCACAGAAGGATCTTGGTGTTATAGTAACCAACAACTTTTAAGTGTCTCACGATAAAGACGTTCATTAAACTTTACAAGACTTATGTGCATCCACTGTATGAATTTGGGTATGTAGTGTGGAGTCCTCACTTTAAAAAGGACATTGCACTGTTAGAGGGTGTACAGCGAAGAGCGACTAAAATGGTTCGCTCACTGCGTAATGAACCGTACGATCGGCGCCTCAAAGACCTTGGCCTGACTACTCTCGAAACAAGAAGACAAAGAGGCAGCTTGATAGAGACATACAAAATTCTCACTGGACATTATGATGTACCTGATTTACAAGAGCTCTTCATTCGAAATGAGAACAAGCATCTCCGTGGTTATCAGCTGAAGCTGTGCCGATCAGTGGTAATTCTTACCCAACCGAATTGTCGCCGAGTGGAATAAACTTCCTGAAGAAGTCATAAGCGCTCCGTCGAAAAATGCATTTAAGAACAGGCTGGACAAATTATCCGAATCACATGACGAACACGCATCAGCGCATTGAGCTGCTAGGGTGTTCGCCCCCCAAATAATAATAATAATAATCAGGAGGTTCCTCACTCTGCAGCCCTGACCACCGGTAGCTTGGGCCCTGCCCCGCTGCTGGCGGTACTCTAGAATTAGGTTTTTATAATGTTTTATTGTTTTTATATTAAAATATTGTAAAAATCTAGTTTTAAGAAAGAGAAGAAATAAAGGGTACAATAATAATAATATTAGTATAGATGTTGTCCAATTTCCAGATTAACAAATATGGCCTTGACTGGTGAGCCCTCGTTACAGAACACTTTAGAGATGGCAAGCCGAGTACTGAGGCCGTTGCCAGGGCACGCCTCTAGGGAACTGTTGGTGTTATTTGCATCTTTAACTACTTGTGACCCTGGCGATATAAACACTTCTATTCAGGTAAAGTTATATATATATATATATATATATATATAGTTATATACTTGACCACCCTTTTTTACCAATTTATCATTATGTTGAATGATGGTTGAGTTCTTTCTTGGTTTTTGATCTTATGACATTGAAATACCGTCAAAATCATTGTGTCCAATATATCAATAGTAAACATATTTATACACAGACACAACATATGTGGGAAAGAAGAAATTATAATTTAAAAGTAGTAGCATGAAGGTACAAGTTATTTACTTCATTGACATTTAATAAAATGTATGGTATGTTACAGACTTTAAAAACAGATGGAATTAGATGTTCTGTTATTGGATTAGCAGCAGAAGTCAGAATTTGTAAGAAGTTATGTCAAGACACAGGTGGAAAATACAGTGTAAGAGAATATATTTATTTTCTACTATTTACAATTTGAAAAAAGACAAAGTGTTGAAAAAATACCACGAGCGGGATTGAAACTCGCACCCCATGACGTGCCGGGTCAGGTGCACTACCAACTATGCTATCGTGGCTCAATCCAACTCGCCGAAATTAATCAACACTCTACTCTTACTCTGTAAGCCAAAGGAGCCCTATGCCCTACTATTTAGTTAGCTGCGTTAACCTTTAGTGTAGAAAGTTTTATATCGAAATTTACTTTAAGTTTGAACTTCAAAGTTGGCTTGGATATTATTTTAATAAGTGCTATTTTATTTAAAAAAAACTAAGACGTCTGCGATTCTGCGTGCATTCGTGCACCACAAATGATACATATTTCTAAAGACGACCATCATATCGAAAGGTATAAACTCTCTATTGTCGTCTTTATAAAAAAACAAAGAAATAGTTTACTAAATTCCTCACACCATAAAAACGAAAGCAAAAATATATCTAGAAACCAACACCTATCTTATCTAACTGTAACAACAGCTTTTTAGTCTTTTTGGCAGCTAGTGTTTTAAGTTTCTTTGTTTTGTTTTGTAAATTTTTTTGATACCGAATAAATAAATTACTTACTTACTACTATCCGGTGAACAGGTGGCGTTAGACGACATCCACTACCGTTCCCTGCTACTCGAGCACACGGCGCCGCCGCCACGCGCTCGCTCTCTCGACGCCGGGCTCGTCAAGATGGGGTTCCCGCACTGTGCGCCCGCGCAGCCCGACGCCGACCCGCCCATCACCGTGTGCATGTGGTGAGTTGTAATGTTGGCAAAGTTTAATTTTAAACGATTACCTAAACATGGTTGAACGTTAAAAATGAGACTTAAAAATCTTTTTTCTCAAAAAAATATAACGTCAAAATATTTAAAATCAAAATCGAATTTTTTTTTTACGATTACTATATTATTATGTATGTTAGTTATTGAAGCTTTACTCTATAGTTTCAATAAATATAAATTATTATAAACTATAATAACTGCCAAAATAAACTATGACCTAACTACTTTAATAAAAAGGAGGTATAGTCCAGATGAATCACTACGCAAAAACATTAGACTAAATAGCGATTCTAGTTGCGACAACATAAAGTGCAATTAGCTGAATTGTTGAGCATAGATGCTTACTGAGGCGTGTGGCGTCACGCCTCAGTAAAGCGGATAATTCAGAGAAGGTAGAAAAAAAATGCAAGCGTTAAAACTTAGTTTATTGCTGAAATATTTTTTTTTTCGGAATTGGTGGACGTATACCTACGATATAGAACGGGGCTCTAAAATGTGTCATCATGCGTATTGTTTGTGCAGCCACCTGGAAGAGGGCGAGGGCGTGGGCGGCGAGGGCCACTTCTGCCCGCAGTGCCGCAGCAAGTACTGCTCGCTGCCCGCGCAGTGCCGCACCTGCGGGCTCACACTCGCCTCCGCGCCGCACCTCGCCAGGTATTATCTTTATATCCTTACTAGCTGTTCCTCGACCCTCCGCGCCGCCCGAATGCGCTAGTGCTTCGTATACGCATAGCGTTTTTTCTGACTTTTTTGAGGGTCATAGCGTGATGTTTATTAGTCTTCCACAAAATTGGGCTATGAAATGCAAAAAATAATAATAATATCCGCCTGGTAGTTCTAGAGATTAGCGCGTTCAAACAAAAAACAAACTCTTCAGCTTTATCATATTATTAATCTTTCTTTAAATAAACTTTTTTTTAATGTCTTACTGGTAAGCACTAGGCCTTCATCTCGCCTGATGTTAAGTGATGATAAGGCCGAAGCTGGAAGCGCACTTCACCCGGAATCCTCAACTACTGTGGCACTGACTATGTTATCTATAACTGCCGGAACACAACAATGCTACAAACATTGATGTTATGGCGACATATTTAGATAAGATGGTGGTCAAACAAGCCCTACCACCAACCTAGCCGAGTACACAAACATGTACCCCCCTCTGGGATCAACTGGCCACCGAGATCGTGTGACTTAACTCCGCTCGACTACTTTCTGTGGGGCTACGTAAAATCTCTGGTTTCGACTTCTTGTCGGGAAAGTGAAGAGTCATGTATGCAGTTTTGTTTTATTTGTTTTATTTCTAAAATTTGTGTTATGTCGAATATTAATGTAAAATAATAGTGGATTATTAACCGTTAAGTGTTCGTAAGTGCGCAGGAGTGTTGGCAAATGAAACGAAACAGTGCAAATTTACTTTTCAAATTCACTCAAGAAATTCTCCGCCCGAGGAATTAGTAAAGCCCCACATCTTTACTGAGATACTCGAGGGGTTGGGGGGTATATCATTTCTCACTTCTCATTTCTATTATCATTCATCATCATCATACTGGAAGGAAATATTGTATATTTATGTATTACTTGTAAGAAAAATTACTTTAACACTGGCTTAATGAGCAAACCGCACGAAGCCATCAAACATAACACGCGTCCTTCGTGAAATTGAGCCACATTTATGCAAAGATGTCATTCAAAACTGGTCCGCCAAGATACACCACCAACGCGGATTTCCGGCGGCCATTTGGCTGAAATTATATTCCATACTTAATGTCATCGAATATCCATTAAAATAAAATAAAAGTTGTGGCAATATCACTTACACAGGTTGTTTTATTTCATTTCAAAAACTCTTTATTTGGAGTTCCAAGAATGCGGATTTAATTTTTTTTAGCTCTATTCTCAGATCAATATAGCTTTATTTATTATTCTGAGCCTCTATTCGTCTTTGGAAACTTAAAAAAATCAATACCTATGAGATACGTTTTTTTTGTGGGTGCCGATTTTATGAGTATGACATTTATTTTGAGATCCAAGATGGCGAACGTGATTTTTGTATTATATTTATTAGGGGTAGGTATTGTTTTTGAAGTTGGGTCCGATTATATAAATGACATCGGTTACGAAATCCAAAATGGCGGATGTGATTAAAAAAAAGTCAATATATCTAGTCAAGGTATCTAGGAGTTCTTTGGCCAGGAGTAGGACTTGCCAGGTTAAAAGTAGGACATTCATTTACTATATTTTAAAACTAAACAAGGGTGCTTTGTTATATAAAATATATAAATAAATGGTATAATTGGGCAGGTCGTATCACCACCTGTTTCCCGTGGAGCCGTATGAAGAGTTGCCGAACGAGGGACAGGCCCAGTACTGCTTCGGTTGCCTGCGCTCCTTCACCGATCTCGATAAACAAGTGAGTATATAAACGTGTATCTAGGATATATGCATAATGCTCAAGGTACATTACATACCGAACAAATGTGGTAGAACCACGACTATAAAAATAAAAGTTAGTAAAAATAAAACAGTTGTATTACTTTACAGTATCTGTTTAATAAAAATGCACTTTAACACGTTTTTTTTTGTAATTTTTTGTCTATTTACTTTTTATATTTCTGTATTTTCCATAAGTTTAAAAGTTTAATTAAAGTTGGCTTATAGATTTAAAATTATTCGAATTAAAACTTTGTTTGAGATACCGATAAATGTATGAAGGCTCTAAAGTGTAGGTCACACTAAGAGCAAACCGAAATGAAGATTCGTTCGTTTCGCATTCGTCTTTTCATACTTGAGTTCACGGCGCAAATTACAGAGCTAAATTATGATTAATACACAGTAGTCACGAGCATTAACATGTAAACATTGTAACTCTTAATATAATGGAATAAGTCAAAACGAATCCAAAATGAGCATTAAAACGAACATTAGCATGTAAACACTTTTGACTAGTTTTGACTCCTCAATCATCATCATCAGCTCATTTTATGTTAGGGCACGAGCCTTTCATGTGGATGTTTGGTTTTGATTCTTATTCCACTGTATTAAGAGTTACATTGTTGCCATGTTAATGCTCAACTAGAAGACGCGGTAGCGACATGAGCGAAGCGAACCAAATTTATTTCCGTTGCGATTCGCCCCCCGTGCGGCCTGCGTTTAATAATCAGTATATTAGTACGACCACACGTTGTTATAGTTATGGTGATATTGTTTTGCCTTTGTCCAGATATTCCAGTGCTCGCGCTGCCGCTCGCACTACTGCTGGGAGTGCGAGGGCGTGGTTGGCGGCACGCTGCACGTGTGCCCGGGCTGCGCCGCCCGCCCCGCGCTCTACCAGCGGCTGCCCGCCGCCGCGCCGCCATAGACAATAAACATGTCAACATAACGAGCGTGTTTCTTTTCTTATCTTAGCTGGGGCCTGCTGAGGTTTCCCTCTCCCATTAACAATTCGACCCATCGGGATCTGTTGTGCAACCCCATCCTTTCAATTACAGTGCCTCATGATTGATGATCACATGATTTCTGGCCTTTTTAATTTTTAGATAAGTCCACAGGGAAAAAACCTTGACATGTATTCCTCCTAGACTCTTCGTTGTTGAAGTGCTTTTTTCAGCTTTCAATGAAAATAGATCCAAATAAAACTATCAATGCAATAAAATATCAACATTTATTCAGTATAATATAATATTTATATCACAATTTGTAAATTTCAGCCACTTAGAATAGAAAAATACCTCGTTTAGTGCTTTACATAGTGAAAGGTGTTGTATGGTAGGCACCCGCACTCGCACGTACATACATCGCGGTCAAAAGATCACAGATCAACATCTCGTATTGTAATTGTTATACTTATACTATATATATTTGGGAGCTCAGTGGACTAACCGTAATGGTCGAGACTGACCGGAGCAATTAGCCGTAACATAACGTGACATAACATGTTCGTTGCAAGCATTCGCATGGCCAGTACAGTGAGTCGAGCAGCTCGCCGCAAGCTCCGCCCTGTTAGCGGTTAGCAATGGCGTAAGCTCGCCGTGGTAAATGGTACGTGACGACGATACGCTTCGGGCAGTCTCGAACCATTACACACATATACATTTTCTAAGTTAAAATTTGCGCTGCGGCCGCTGATTGGATGTTCCAAGGTCATATTTTGAGAAGTAAAACAAGTTACACCATTATAGAATTTATAGATTTTGAAGACACCTGTACAATTATTACATGTTACTTAGGTATTAATAGAATATTTGCAGTATTCGATATTGGGTAGGACAGTGTTACCGTTAGGTATAGTACACGTTCCCAACGCCTGAACTGATTAGTTCGGTGACATGGATATTAAACATATTCTCTATTTTGACCACTCTCTAGACTTCCACCATCGTACCACGCCCCGACCAAACAGGCGAAGAACCTTGAAATTAATATCCTTTATATATGAAAATGTATGTATGGTCGGTGGATTTTTTTGCTCCCAAGTGTATATTGAAATAACGTTGTTTACGAGTACATTTTAAAAAGCCTTAACGGTAACTAAGCGCTTCTTTACATTTTAAATTCAACCAAAATTTTTTTTAAATATTGTTTAAAAGTTGTAATATAAATGCATTTCTCTCAATCTCAACTATGGTTTATTATATAGCTATATGTATATATTTAGTGGTTCATAGTAATTAACTTAAACATCACAGTTTATATTGTTTTATGTATTTGTCATTTTAAAAACATTTGGTCAGTTGTGCCTTAAATTAGGTACAATACATTAGAATAAAATATGTAATAATAAAAAATATCACTGATTTATAAACGTATGCATACGTCGCGCGTATGTAGTTAATTGAGAGATTTTTCTATTAACATATTAGAATAAATTAAAACGTTTTTTACAATCGAAACACATGCCAAAAATGTAACAAAATAGGTAGGTTTTTAGCTCCTTGATAATTATCTACTTACATTAAGTACAGCCATGTACAGCCGAAACAGATTCTATTATAATTATATTAGGTTCCATTGAACCATCGTTATACGTTGTTTTTTTATTTAAGTAAGCTATTTGCAGTCTTGTAATTTATTTGTTGGTGTAGTTAATAGTATTGCTTTATATTTCAACAAATATTCTGTTTAAGACTCATTGCTATAAATATCCTTTTCTTTTGTATTCAATGTTTTTGAAACTTGGTATGACTGTTAAACTTGCTCAACCTTACAAAGACGCGTACAGTTAGCACAAAATTTATTGAAAACAAAGCGTTTAACAAAAACAAACTTTCTTGCTAAATTATTAGAGTTTCGGGAATTTTTATTTCCTACAAAAATACACTGACGTCTGAAGATCTTTTGGTATGCATAAATCAATTTGATACTAACTGTACATAAATGGTTGACGACCATTCTACTATAATAACTTCTCAACAAACACAAAAGCGTTTCAGACGGCATCACTGTCCGCACTATTCTTCTTACGCGTCACCCAAAGGAAGTTAGACTTCTGATAATACTGTTCTATTTGTAGTAAGGACTTGCCTTTAGTTTCCGGTAGCATTAGGAATAGCACTAAGGTAGCTAGGGCGGAGGATGCACCGAACAGGCCAAAGACTCCGGCCATGCCTATGGCGTTTTTCATCACTGGGTATAGTTTCGTAAAGCCGAATAATACGGCATTGAACAGGCAAAAGATGTATCCGCCGCAAAGGCCGCGCACTTTAGTAGGCAGGAGCTCGCCTATCATGAGCCCTGGGAGGAGGAAGAAGCCGAGCGTGTTGAAGGCCACGTAGCTGAGGATCAGCGTAGGTGGCAGAAAGCCAGAGCCTTGTCCCTGTGAAGTAAGTAAACAACCACTATAGTAAAGTACTAGCAAACATTTATTATAATAGTAAACCTCCCATTCAGAACTTGCAAGAACTGAAAATGAAATAAAGTCTCAATAGTGTAGGTAGGTATCCTGATTTTGACATTTGGACTAGGTTAATGGCAGCAGTAGTGTTCGACAGGGTCGACATTATTATACTATAATCCTTATAAATCAGCAACTGATATTTCAAAGTGACAATTAAAAAAAAATGTAATTTAAGTAACACGTCAGCAGGTTAATTTTATCTTAGTAACAATTGTCAACTAAAATACCTGTAGCCCACACTCTAAACTTTGAGATTGCTTTAAACACGCTGCATTGTGTGTAAGAGATAGGGAGAGAGAGAGAGAGAGAGAGACTGACCTGTGATAGGAGAAAGGCGAGGACCAGCGTGCAGAAGGCCGTGCCCACGCCGGAGATCATGACGAGCGCGCGCCGCGTCACCTTGAGCAGCATGATGCAAGCCACCACCGTCACCACCAGCCTCACTAAGGCACTTGCGTTCGCTGCCATCTGATAAAAAACCAATCCGAATTACATCACCATCAGCGCATAAATAAACAAACGCACATTGGTTGTTGGGGTAATACATCAGACGGCCTAGAATTTCCACTATTGGTCTAGAGCCGCCTATAATAATGATAACAGTAATAATAATTTATTTTCAATCACTAAAACTCATATTTTGTTAGTAACAATTTGTAATAAGACCTAGATTTAGTAATGGCATACCTATAGTAAGTGCACAACAAGAAAAAGAGGCAGAAAAAGTGCAGAAGAAGAGTATGTATGTTGATTTTCATTACTATAAAAATCAACACATACCTATCCTGTTATAGTCCTCTGTCTCATAATGTGACAATCAATACATGTCGCTACCGTATTTAGTACACATTTAGTATACGTTCCACTCGGGCATTCCTACATTAACATTAGCACATGGGGGTCAGGCCATAGCCCATTACGCTAGCCCAGTGCAGGTTGGTGGGGCAGCCTAGAAATTACACTATTGTTCTCGAGCTGTTTCTGTTTTGTCTCCCAGGTAGCAAAATGACGTCGGCGCCAAAAAAATGACGTCTCCTCAAGGTCATTTTAGGGTCAGTACTTTATTCGTTGAATATGTACGTCTCGCTGACGTCATTTCAACGTCTGGTACTTAACGGGACGCCCTAGTGACGTCAATTTAGTGTCAATTCACTGACGTCTCGTTTTGATCATGATTATGACGATGTAGCAACGTCCATAAAAGGTCAATTCTGTGACGTCCTGTGTTGGTCATGCATTTTACGTCCCAGCAACGTCCACTAAGGGTCAATTCTGCGACGTCCTGTGTTGGTCATTAATAAGACGCCCTAGCAACGTCCATTTGGGGTCAATTCTGTGACGTCCTGTGTTGGTCATTAAAAAGACACCGTAGCAACGTACATTTAGGGTCACTACTGTGACGTCTTATGTTAATCATGCATTACACGTCCTAGCATCGTCTATTTAGGGTAAATTCTGTGACGTCCTGTGTTGGTCATTAATAACAAGCCCTAGCAACGTCCATTTTGGGTAAATTATGAGACATCCTATGGTGGTCTTAATAAGACGCCGTAGCAACGTCTATTTAGGGTCAATTCTGAGACGTCCTTTAGTTGGTTAATATTAAGACGCCATGGTAACGTCCATTTAGGATCATTTCTGTGACGTACTTTTTGGTTATTATTATGACGCTGTAGTAACATCCATTTAGGATCAATTCTGTAACGTCCTTTGTGAGTTATTATTATTGAGACGCTTTACGTCTATTTAGGATGAATTATGTGAATTATGTTACGTCCTGTGTTGTTGCATAGGTCGCAGCCAACTGGTTGATTTAGCCGCCTAGCCATTTCGCCGACGCCGCCGGCATTCAATCAACGGCTTCAATGATATACAGCCGATACGTCACTAATACAACATTTAATGAACTAGCTGCTTAGGCCATTTATACAATATCTACGGACATGCAATAGGGTATTTCGGTAGGTCATTTAGATATATTATTCCATTCCAATTTAAAATTACCGTGTAAAAGTAACAAAATGTTACTTATCTTCAAAACACTTAAAATTTAGGTACTTCTGTAACGTCTACGGCACTGCGCGCGGGATGTGCGTTGATGGGTCCGCGGGTCGATGTCTTGAGTCTTCACAGTGTAAGGGTCGCCAATATGCTAGTATTCAACCCATTATTCCCCGGAGACCATGGTTTTTTAACCAAAAAACCATGAATAGACAATCCATCTCCACAATTTGTCGCTTGCGTATTGGCCACTCATGCACTCCAGTCCTACAATTTCTTCTGTCTTTCCCTCATCCTTCCATATTAAATTATTTATTTAAGTTTATTCAGTCAAATAATATAAGATTATTACGTAGATAGATACTCAATTCACAAAGTTTTTAAAAAGATATATCTTCTACCGGCCAATATTTGTAACTTCTACTGGCCATTTTCCAAATTATAACGTGTCTCGTTAATCACACGACATTGGCGAAATTATTGGTGTTGGAAAAACCCAACAGAAGCCATTAATAAAAAAAAAATGACAATTGTCACGACTCCCGCGCTTTTTTTTCTCGTTCTCGCTAAGTCCATAATCACAGCACATCTACTAAAAAAATATTGTAAAATAATAAATATATATTAATATTAATAATTCATTTAGTTTCTCTCTTTGACTTTTTCAGTCTGCTATATCCTTAGGCTATATCTAACTAAAACAGAGACTGGTGTCTGAATTAGGTTAGGTAAACCGATATCTCAGATCACATCACCAGTTGAAATATGTATGGTGTCGTTCAGTTCGTCGCGGCGAGTGAGGGTGTGGCATTGTAGCTGTGGTCGTCAATAAATGGTTTACACCTAAAAAAAGAGAAATTTATTGGCCTCCCGTAAAGGAGGCAAAAGCGTTTGACAAATTGCTGCAGAGGTGTTCGTCTCCAAATGAACAGTGGAAACTTTATGAGATTGACAGAGTTTTCTATCAGACTGGTAAGTAAGTTTTTTCTATTGGCTAAATTATTAAAAGTACTACCACAACTACCTATTTAGCAGCTGGAGGCTATTGAGGACAGTTTACTTTACGGTAGGTACAGACAGACTGGCTCACAATTGAAATCTAGTACCTACTTGTGCATAATACCTAACTATAAAAAAACGCGCTGCCGGTGCCATAACCTAAAAATCGATAGTTCTCGGCCGAGCTGACGTTGCCCGTTTTGATTCCCATTGAAAAATATTCAGCTTGGTTAAGATTAGAAGACTAGCAATTTTTATGTTATAGCACTGTGTAAACACATTGCTAAGAAAGGGTGTTCACAGGTGTTTGGTTTTGTTAATTATTTTCAGACAACCCACTGACCTCACAAATATTTGGTGCTCTGGTTTTATACTCATTCATATGATATATCATACATTTAGTAGTAAGGTGGCCACTATACCACCAGGGTTACATAACGCACGATTTATCTTGGCGAGTCCCAACATAGCCTCATGTCGCCATATGATTCCTAAAAAATCTTACTGTGCAGCCTTCCGACTCGCCATGATAATTGTCCGTACTGTATGTGCGGTAGGCCTGTACCCACATCCACCTAGGATGTGTCCTACATAGCATTGTGTTGTGTCCATTGTAAAGTATTGTGTACCTGTAATCTCACCACCTTATCATACTTTCAAAACAGAAACCCAGCAATGCAAGCATTACTGCTTGGGTAACAGAAATAAGCATAATTATGATGACAGTACTAATAACTACTAGTAATTAGGTAGTACTAATGGATTAGTAAGTGCTGGACTACCAAGATTGTATGTATGGCATGGGTGTGTTGTACGGCATGACTAACTTTATTAAGGAATGTGGCCCTAGGTGACCGGATCCTTTAACTTGCATGTGGTTTGGATATTAAGTGTGTTGGTGTTTTGTGCTTTTAGGTCTCCTAACAAACCATTGCAGCAAATTTATAAGCGATTAAAAGAAATGGAATCTTCATTGCCAAAACCGATTGACGAGGTACCAGCTGTTTTTTATTGCAATAGTTTAGGACCAACGCCTGTTGATAACAATTCTTATGAATGCTTTAATAAACTTGTGTATAAGGGCTTTGCAATGTATACAAAATCAGGTATACCTAATAATTGTTACTGTTATGCATACGGCAAAGTTGTTGAGATATATAATATTTTGAGATGTAAGATTAATGAAGAGGTTTCCTTGTTCATCCATGGAAAAGAGTCTGTAAATTATGATTATCCATAGATTAGTATCCATATGATTCTGCTGTTATTGATATTTTTAAAGTTTCAGGACTCTGTTCAGGTTATAAAATTATACCTGTTTATGACATTATTTCAAAATGTGTGCTTATTCCTCAACAGGCCAATAATAATTTTATATGTTTTCCTATGCTCCATGTCTATATTGATTAAAATGTTTCATTTAATTAAGATAATTACCTTGTTTCAATAAATAATACTACAATGCAAATTTGTTATTTTTAATTGTGACTTTTCAGAGTAGTAACTCTGAGGACTTTTACCTGATGTTAATATGACGTTTTCTGAAGACGTTAATAGACGTTACTTTACGACGTCTTCAGAATACGTAATATTAATATCTTCTGAAGACGTTAATATGACTTTATGTGGAGACGTTAACATGACGTTATCTGGAGACGTTAATGTAACGTTATCTTGAGACGTTAATATGACGTTTTCTGGAGACGTTAATATGACGGTATCTGGATACGTCAAAATGACGTTATCTGGAGACGTTAATATGACGTTATCTGAAGACGTTAATATGACGGTGTCTGGATACGTTAATATGACGTTATCTGGTGACGTTAATATGACGTTATCTGGAGACGTTAACATGACGTTATCTGGAGACGTTAATATGACGTTTCTTAAATGTCATCTTAAGACGTCCTTTAAACGTCTTCAGAGACGTCGCTAGGACCTGACATTAGGCCGTCATTTTGTACGTCTGCGGTACGTCTTTTACAACGTCATTTACGCCGAAATTGACCGTGAATGGACGTCATCATGACGTAAAATTGCTACCTGGGCTGTGTTATTATCTGTATAGTTTCTACAACAAACTTGATGGCGCAGGCGGTTTGCACATTCGGCTTGCGGTCTTGGACAAGTCTTGGTTGTTCTGTCTTGGTCAAGTTAAGGAACTTTCGCAATGCCGGCTAACCGGATGCCAAAACAGAGCCTGTAGCTTTATATAAACATTACGGGTTGAAATAGTGTTCAACCGTTACGCGCCACCTTCGTCGGTCAGCATCGTACCTATTCATAGTCTGGTCGTACTGGTCGTACTGTTGTATTTCATAAGCGACTATGTATATGAGCATAGGTTTTTTTTTTTTTTGGAGAGAGATTGCTGATTGCCGCTGCGGCATTTTCAGCTTCACCGGGCTTATGAGCATAGGTACGCGACAGACGTACGCACCGACGACGGTCGGTCGAGCACAATTTAGCTCTTCATAATCTAAGTGTCACTAAGAAGGTACATACATGAGGTTGCAGCGAGCCACCGGAGTCTCTGACTATGTCGACCGCGTAGAATATGACGACGTAGCTGCCGGACAGGATCTGCAGCATGTTGAACGCGTTGATGAGGAGCAGCGGCTTGAGGACCGGCGCCCGCCGCACTGTCGCGAAGAAGCGCACGGTCTCCTCGCCGCGTGCCTTCTCTTTTTCCCGCGCTGATATTAGCTCGTGGAGTTCCCGCTGAGCCTAACGACAAGTTGTTACTTTTAAAAATTGATATGCCTTAGTAAGTTGTTAAATGATAAAATAGTGTTGACACATTTATATATATATACGGTTCAGACATTGCCACTTAGCATAATTGGTAGTGCGCCTGACTGACCCGGATTGGCAGAAGGTGCGGCTTCGATCCCCGTTCGTTGAACAATTATTCCAAATTATAATTTGCTTGCAACAAAATTTACTTATAATTTTTTCTTTATTCCCAGTAATTTTTCTCACTGCAGAAAGTTGCAGGTGTAAGTATTGATCTAACATTTTAGTCGATGTTGAGCACAAATTATTGCAGATATTACGTAAAGTTTATCCTCCAGTTTAAGTAACAGCTATCTTAAAATTATTCTCAAGTTAAATCCTTTCATAATAATATAAAGGTGTGGTTTATGGGTTTATCCATTGGCAAGTTTATTGATTGACGCTTCGCCTTGTAAGGCTGTGCTCTAAGTTGTAATAATTTATGCTGATGCCTATACTTATCTACCTATGTTGGACAAACACATCAACGAATGGTTTAACAGTATGAATATTTAACGACCTACAACGTCAATAGGTACTCGATACCGACTTTTATACAACCTACTTTGATACTTTATTGTTTATCGTTTAAATGACAAAGTGTTGACAGTGTGTTACAAAATATATTTGTGAACATAAATAAACCATGTAGGTACCTACTTTTTCTTTCTTTTAGTTGATGGCTTCGTGGAATTAGCACATTTAGCCAGTGTCAAAGTAATTTTTCTTACAAGTAATACATAAATATACAATATTTCCTTCCAGTCAGTATGATGATGAATGATGATGAATGATAATAAAAATGAGAAGTGAGAAATGATATACCCCCAACCCCTCGAGTATCTCAGTAAAGATGTGGGGCTTTACTAATTCCTCGGCGGACTACTTGAGAGAATTTGAAAAGTAGTAGATGCACTGTTTTGTTTCATTTCCCAACACTCATGCACACTTACGAACACTTAACGGTTAATAATCCACCATTATTTCACATTAATATTCGACATAACACAAATTTTTGAAAATAAAACAAAACCGCAGACATGACTCTTCACTTTCCCGCCAAGAAGTCCAGGTACCTACTTACAACAATGAAGCTAGCGACAGCTATAGATCTAAAATATTGATAAACTAAAACAAAAACTAAGTGCACGCTAGAGGAGAGAAATTTGCTGTTTCATTATTTATTATTAGGCGCCCAGCCCAGAGATCAATTATCGACCAAAGTTCACAAAACATACAAAGTAGGTAATGTTAACAAAGATATTAACAAAAGTTTTATATTTGGGACTCATTTTCCAAGTACACATTTCCAATTATACCAAATCAAAAGCTCCGTGTGCGCAATTTGCTTAAAAAAGGGCACGATGTTTTCGTTTTACGTAGGTGTTTATTTCTACTGTCTGGGGGTTTTAATGCAAAAAAAAAGGAAGAAAAAAAAATTTTTTTTAGCTCAAGATTGATAAAAGATAAAAATTTCAATTGTAAATATTATGTATGAATCAGTTAGCTTATTTCATTACGAACACGTAGACATAAGATACAATGCATACTCCCTTCCTAACTTCTGGCTTACTCATAGCGTAACCCGACGCCCAAAACGCTGACGACACCTGCAGGGGGCCCCTTGCCACTTAGCGCTATATTGGTTTCAAGTGTCTACCATTTTAGAGGTTATTAGGTATAATAATATGATATATATAGCGATTACTAAAACCTTCTTATGTACAAATGCCTGCACATCAACCTACCACAAACTGTCAAATTTCCTCAATAGTCTTTAAACTTTATTACTAAGTTGTATGGTTGAAAATGTATTAAGGAAATTTGACAGTTTTGGGTAGGTTGATGTGCAGGCGTCAATACCAGATAGCAGATAGATACAAATCATAATCAACAGCTCATTTTTAATATGTCTCTACTGCTGGAGCACAACCTTCCCTATGGAGGGATACATTACTGGATAGGGAGAAGGACCATAAACCAGCACACGGGATCTAGGGTTGCCACCATTTTTTTTTTATATTATCGGGTAAGCACAGTGCCTTGATCTCACTTGATGCTAAGTGATGATAAGGCCAATGATGGTAGCGCACTTCACCCGGGTTCCTCAACTAGTGAGGTAGTGGCTATCTTATCTCTAGCTGCCGGAACACAACAATGCTACAAACATTGATGATATGGCGACATATTTAGATAAGATGGTGGTAGCTAGCTAGGCGGACAATCAAGCCCTACCACCAACCAAACCGAGTACACAAACATGTACCCCCTGCTGGGAATCGAACCCGGGACCTCTGGGTCTAAACCGGTGGTCATAGCCACTAGACCACAGAGGCACTTGTGCAAATAAAGTAGCTACATTGATTATTACAAGGTAGAAAAAAAGTACATTGTGTCAAAATAAAGTACGATTATTTATTTCGCTTAAAAACAAACTTCTCATTGTATTTAACAACTTTTAACAAATGTTTGTCACTACTTAATATCTGCACAGCAACTTTTTTGTGTGTAATAATAAGAATCCCGGAAAAATAAAATATGTGAAATAAATTATTTTCGCGTACTTTATTGTTCTCATAAAGTATAGACCCCTACCCGAAATAACGTACAATACCACAGAACAATACAATACTTTATAATAAAGTACGGGTGGCAACCCTAGTGCTGATTGGTGGTTGTTAATTACTGCTAATGCAGCCGGGACCAACGGCTTTACTTTTGGTCAGCCATCCGATGAGCCATTGCGAAAGTTGCTTCCTCAGCACTCGCAGACCGGGCGCGTTAACCACTGCGCCATCGACCTCCTCAAATTAAATTTACTATTCCGGTAATAATGGTACATATTTTGTTTTATTATTTAAATACGTAGGTGTTCACCTAGTATAAACACCTAGCAGTTTTTTGAAATATTGTTATAGCTACTTTGTTTTAATTAAATACTTTCTGGCAATTTATTGTATTGAAATATTTTTAGAACTACATTGTTCTCCCTGTGACCACAGACCCTGTAAAAGGGTTCGAAACGTCAGGATAAACATTAAATAAAACTAATGTGTAAAATAAACGCGAGTAGATCCGTAAAAATTGGTTCATTTCAATGTGTAGTGTTCGCGTAAACTTTAGAAAACAATACATTGTTCTGTTCTTATGAATACTTTCTGACACTTATTAATTGTAGACAAAAAAGGTTTTTCAAAGTGAGAACTTACATAGCAGTCCGGGTCATTATAGATTAAAGGCTTTAATAACTATAATTATAATTTATAGCATATAAACTTACACGCGCCATTTGTGTGGCAATCGGCGCGTTCCAGAACGTGCGCCTCAATTGGCAAGCATGCTCGTTGAGCTCATTAGGACATCGCTAAATTAAAATGTTTGTCATAAACCTAGTTATAAGGAGTTTCAAGTTACTACGCGGAGTAACGCGACGCTAGTTTTTTTTTTTTTTTCCTTTAGCTGATGGCTTCGCATTTAGCCAGTGTCAAAGTAATTTTTCTTACAAATAATACATAAATATACAATATTTCCTTCCAGTATGATGATGATGATGAGTGATAATAGAAATGAGAAGTGAGAAATGATATATCCCCCAAGCCCTCGAGTATCTCAGTAAAGAGGCTCTACTAATTCCTCGGGCGTTTGTTTCGCATTTGTTGCTGTGTGGTAAATAATTGTAAAAATGTCAAGTTTTAGTACAGAAGATGAACAATTGATAGATTTAACCCTGATTTTATTTATTTTATTTTATTTTTTTATTAATGCAATAAGTACCTGTTTGTTTTTTCCTCGCAAGTGTGTTGAAAAAGTGCGTATGAAACTCGTGAGCAACTTGCTCACTAGACACTCGGTTGATTTACGCCCTCGTCTATGGCTCGGGCTGCAACCCACAGCCTCGTGTATAATGATTAACAACTTAGCTCACTTGTATCATAATATACTATTATTACACATCTTTAGAATCAAGGCCTCTATTTTTTTGCGAGCAGTGTTAATACTTTTTACATTCGTACCTACTCTTAGCTTTTTTTCATTTTACATTTGGTTGGTTTTGGTGTGGTTGGTTTGGTTTGGTGTGGTTTTGGTGTGGTTTTGGTTTGGTTACTTACCTATTGTAAATAGCAAAATTGCAATACCCTAACAGGGTTCATGTTTGAGTTTTAAAAATGTTATCTTAACCACCTTTATACTACATGAATGCAATAAATGATTTGGTCTCTTTGGTCTCTTTGGTCTCTTTGAAATTATCTGTTATAGAAAATGAACTTAAAGGATTAAACGGAAGGCATTCTGTAGATCCGGTAGAGTTCCCGTTATTGCGCGGAGCTGACGAAATTAACTTTTTATAATTGCTACAGCAGCTTTAAAGGTCACATCATTGCCAATTAGCTACTTTTTAGTGCAATTCTCACAAAAGATCATTAAAAAAGTTAAAAAAAAAAACATTTTGTTCCTGTTACCTTGTGTTCTGCAAAAAATAAGATTGCGTTTATAAAAAAATAAAACCCTACCTTTATATATTTGTATTATTATTATTAAGCGCTTAATTGGGTTTTCTCTAATAATTTAATTAATATAAAGCCTTCATCTCATTAAATCATAAGATAAGTAAGAGACAATACTAAAGATGGAATTGCGTTTTCCCCAGAAACGTGATCATAACATGATCATAGCAAGCTGAGATAAAAGTGCTAAAATAAAAAAAAAAATATAGATAGAAAAAAAAAATTACCACCATATTGGTGGCAAAACTAGTATGATTGGACTGTTTTTAAGCGTTTCTGGAGAGATTGAAAGCGTCTCAAATTAAAAGTGCTTGTGTTCAAATTGAGAGGCTATATTTAATTATTTTAACGAAAAAAGTTACAATGTTGCTTATGTTCAAATACCATAAAAAAAGGATTACCTACCACTTAAGATATTGAGAACCTAGACTAAAGCTTGTTTTTTAGCAAAGTAAAAGCCCGATCATTATAACAAAGAATATCTTTTTTTTTAAAAGTGACGGAGCAGTTTGTTTCTCTATGTATACATACATTTGTTTCGAATACTTACAATATCAGGGTTGCCACGCAGTCTAGACATCGCCGCCATCGCATCGTGGAAGCGTCCGCGCCGCGCCAGCCAGGTAGGGCTTTCGGGCGAGAAGCAGAGAGCAACGAAAGCCAGGGTCGGCAGCAGGATGGACAGGTACGACACAGTACGCCACGGCAACGCGCCGCCTAGTGCGTACACGTACAGCACGCCCAGGGAATACGCCACGAAAGGCGTCCCGATGAGAAGGCCCCGTAGTCTCGGTTCTGAGATCTCTCCTAAGTACACCTATTTAAAAAAAGAGAGCATTACCTTTAAATAACAACATATAAATTGCTACATAACACTTAAAAGGTATATAAATTTCAATCATGTATGTAAAACAATCAGCAGTCAAGTCACCTGATAGAGAGCGGTCACCACCGCCAAACAAGAAATAAACTGCTTTTCCGTTTAAATTTAATCTAAAATAGGCTAAAAAACTTAACGTACCTGTGACGGCGCGGCCATAATGCCTACAGAGAAACCGCAGACTATCCTGCCAAGCAGCAAGACCGCGTGGTGCACAGCGGTGCCGATGATGATCCAGCCCAGGATCAGCGGCAGCACGCACGCCTGCAGCGTCCGCCGCCGCCCTATGGCCTCCATGATCGGCCCGGACAGCATGGAGCCGAGTGGAGTCGCCGCCGAGTGGATACTGGCTGTTGGATTTAAAACGTTCATCGACATTTGATGGTAGGGTAGTGGCGCCACCAGTGTTCAATAGAAATCAGTGATCGACATTAATTTTTCCGTTTATCATTAAAAATAGGGGTCGACAACTCATTTACGACTTTAGCAACATTTTAAGACGACTTGCTTTCTAGCCAGTATCATCATCATCAACAACATTTCAGCCAAGAGACGTCCACTGCTGGACAAAGGCCTCCCCCCAAAGATGTCCACAAGGTCGCGGGAAGCCGCTGGATGCGAGCAGCACAAAACCGGTCATCCAGTATAATTTTAACGAAATCCTATAATTATTTTGTGACGAAAACTGGTGTCCAACACAGGGTTACTGTGTCGTACACTGTTGCCTCTACGATATTATAACAATAATCCTAATATTCTTTCACCGATTTATTATACAAAAAATTGGAAACAAACTATTTTAAATATTTATAAAATTTGTAAAATACAGTGAAAAAAATAAACGCCCACCCGACCCAGCCAAGAATCGAACCTGGATTATTTCACTGTATTTTATAAATATTTAATTTAGCTTTAATGCAGTAATTAGCACTTGAAAATAAAAAGTAAAATAAACTATTTTAAATAAACATAAAGAAGTAATTGGGAGTCGTATGCTTCGGCTTAAATAGTTTGCGAAAGTCCGGTTGAAACACCTACAAACATCAATATCATGTGTTTTTAGGCCGCCATTTTAGAGTATATTAAATGATTTTAAAGCAATTGACATATCTATTCTATGGTATATAGTATATTTTAGCAGTAGTTAATTTCTTGTTGATATGGTGTTAATACATACATACAATGCTCTTCGGTTTAGAGTACTCTTGACCTGGCCTTTTTTCAAGACGTCCCTGATTTGGTCTCGAAACGTCTGCCTAGGTCTACCCCTACCAACACTTTCATTCACACTCGCCTTATACACTTTTTTCGTCAATCGTTCTTCATTCATTCTTTCGACATGGCCAAACCATCTCAGCATACCTTTCTCAATTTTTGTCACTACATCTTCTTTCAGACCACAACGTTTCCTTATCTCACTATTTCTTATCCTGTCACTCAGTTTAACTCCTATCATACTTCTTAACGCTCTCATCTCAACTGCATTTATTCTGCTTTCATGTTTCTTATGCCATACCCAACTTTCACTTCCGTACATGAGTGTCGGAACCGACACCCCCTCATGCACAGCCAAACGAGCCTTGTTAGACACCTTCCGACTGTTCATAAAGGAGTGTAAAGCTCCATTCACCATGTTTCCTGCATTCACTCTTCTTTCAATATCACTCTCACACTTTCCATCTCTTGTAAACTTTGAACCCAGATACACAAACTCATTCACCTGTTCAATTTGTTCATCCCCAATCACGATATTGCAGACTGTCACTGCCTCATCTCTTTCAAACACCATCACTTTCGTCTTCTTTACATTCATCTTCATTCCCTTTCTAACAAAAGCTCCACCCATAGTAGTTACCATCTCCTGCAACTCCTCGGCCGAAGACGCAAGTAGTACTTGGTCATCCGCATAGAGAAAACATTTGACGAGTAACTCATTCATTCTCAACCCACTTTCAATTTTTTTTTTAAGTTTAGTTCGTTCCTTAAGGAACCGGCTAAGGTCATAGATAGACCATGCTGCCATGTCATTAGTTCCTTAATTTCATTGTAAAACATAAATAAACAATATTGATGATGATGAATGATAATAGAAATGGGAAGTGAGAAATGATATTACCCCCCAACCCCTCGAGTATCTCAGTAAAGATGTGGGGCTTTACTAAGTCCTCACGCAGACTTCTTGTGAGAATTTGAAAAGTAACATTGCACTGTTTTGTTTCATTTGCCAACACTCATGCACACTCACAAACACTTAACGGTTAATAATCCACCATTATTTCACATTAATATTCGACATAACACAAATTTTAGAAAATAAAACAAAACCGCAGACATGACTCTTCACTTTCCCGCCAAGAAGTCCCAACCCACTTTCATTCTCTTTTAAATCTGTCAAGCAATCGTTCATGAACAGATTAAATAACAGTGTTAATAACGTAGTATTCGTATTTATTCTGTGGTCCAGGTTCTAAACTACAGCTAAAGGTTTCATAATAAAGACTTTTAAAGTTAGCCAGGATAGAGATATACATTTTTATTTAAAAAATTAAAAAAACAAAGAAATGCAAACTTATGAAATCAAAGTCGTGTAGAGTACTGTAGTGAGAGAAGTTACTGTCTCATGTTACACAAAACTAATACCTACGACAAAAGTATCAACTATTATTAGGGATCAACTTTATCATCGGAATGCAATAATTCAACGATGTCTGTATAGCAAACCGAGAACGCTGTGTATCGTTGTAACTTGGAGCCTAATCGTTTGGTCACGCAATCTTTTGTTGCTCTCGGTGCTCAGCAAACAATACGATGTTGGCAAGTGGCATCTTATTGCGGATTGAATACGATCGCCATTTTCCATTTGACTACAGTGTCAACAGTGTCAACAATAGGTAACCGAATGATATTTGGATACATTGTCATGTCTGTAGAGTGACTGGTGCAAGTTTTATTTGCCTTTCCATCATGTTATCGAAAATAATAAAAGATATAGTTACAAAATTTAACATAGTCATCATAACTCTAATTTTGCAAAAGTAATGTGTCAAATACTTAAACTGATTGATGGTTCTTGGTAAATAATTTATGAATCGACGTTCGTCCAAAGGTTGAAAATACCTATTGACATAAACGTTGCGAACTTTGGACTTGGCGCAAAAAAGTTGAGCAAAGATATTAGTTTTTGTATGTTATTTGATTATATCTCAAGGTAAAATGTATAAGCCATAATGTATATGGCTACAATATGTATGTCCTTCTTAAATTTTTATACATTAGTCATAGGTATTAGATTATAATAATTTAATTACCTATAAGAACTTAATAAAAAAAACACTAAAAAGGTTTGGTTTAAGTACATTTGTGTGGCCGGAATCTCCTTTTAAGCAATTAATACCTGTATAATTAATTATAGACCTAATCTCTTACCGAAAGTTTCTTATGCTATAATATGGTCTGTGCTTATATCTAAATACATGTATTGGGTAGAGTTAATTAGATAATGCTTATTTTCTCGCCGTCTTCTTTTTTCCTTCAAGGAAAAAACACAAGCATACCTAATGGCTAAGTTCTTCATAAGATTAAGCAAGCAGGAAAACATCGTCATCTATGTAAATAGCAGTTAGGTACACTACGGAACTTAATATTTGCTTTACTTTGTCATTTATTCGCCTAAGCTTTTTTTTTTTTTTTTTTTTTTTTATACTTAGCACGGCAAATGACTCCACACCACCTGATGTTAAGTGGAAATGGAGTCCAGACGCGAAGACAACTGGTGCAGCGTGAAAACAACGCAGCATCAGTCAACCTCACTCTGCCGGCCCACAAGGTGCTTCTTCACGCCTCGTTTGAAGGACCCCATATCATAGGAAAGAGGGAAAACATGTGCTGGTAGACTATTCCATCTTTTGGAGGTGCGACAAAGAAACGAGTCACCAAATTTCTTTGTGCGCGATGGGATATGTGTGACAGTGAAGCGGTGACACCGGAGAGCAGCACGTGTACTCCTATGGAGGAAGGGAGAAGGTGGGATAAGGACAAAAAGTTCTTCAGAGCACTCGCCGTGATATAAGCGATAGAAGACGCTGAGTGACGCTATATCTCTACGCAATTGCAGGTGTTCGAGAGTATTAGTTACCTCTGCATTGCCGATAATACGTACAGCGCGACGCTGCAATCCGTCTAAGGCATCGAGAAGATACTTTGCGGAACCGTCCCAGATGTGCGAGCAATACTCCACGCAAGACCGTACCTGTGTCTTGTACAAAAGACATAACTGGTCAGGCGTAAAGAATCGCCGCACTCTGTTCAGGACACCGAGTTTTCGTGAGGCTGTTTTGATCACGGCTTCGATATAGTCCTTTTGATTCAGATCGCAGCGAATCGTCATACCGAGCATGTTGATATTGTTCTGCAGGCTTAGAGATGTGCCCTGAAGAGTTGGAAGAGGAAGGAATGGTGACTTTTTGGCCGTAAACGCACACACCTGTGTTTTCTTGGCATTGAACTCAACCAGATTATTGGAGCCCCAATTAGATATGAGGTCCAATACCCGATTGAGCTCAATGACAAGATTCACTCGTTTCTCTTCAGTCTCGACTCGCCCAGCCGCAGGGTGACCGTTATACCCACCGTGCACTGTACTATCATCTGCATAGCAATGAATATTTCCAAGTGGAAGCATATCATTGATATGCAGAAGAAACAGCGTGGGGGACAGAACGGAGCCTTGACAGCTTTGACATTATTGTCATTAAAACAACTTAAAAAAATAAAGTTTTTTTATTCACCTGTTTATGTTTTAACATTACGTAGATTCTTTTTTATTTGTAAAAAATCTCTTGAAATGGTAAAAAATAATATTTTTTATTCAAAATAATTTATTCAGTTTAGGCTACAAATAGCGGTTATGAATGTCACTATACCATCGGTTCGTAGGTCTACACAGGGCGGGAGACCTTGTTTGTACTGAGAAGAAGTCCTTATTTCATAGTAGTTGTCGCCCGCGACTTCGTTTGCAAAGACTACACTATCCCTTTCCCTTTCCGCCTTTAAGTCTAAACTGCACAGTCATCTATTGCATCAGTCACGTGCTAGTAACATGTTTTAGGTTTTTATTGTTGGTGTTCTATGTATGTATGTATGTATGTATGTATGTATGTGTATTTATTATTTATATATTATATTTATATTTATATATTATTATTATGTATGTCTTTTTATGTACTGGTATACGAGTGTTTCTATTATATTCTACTGTATTTGCGCACATCCTCTATCTCCCTCTTGGGATCCTAAACCAAAGGTTGTCTGGAAGAGATCGCTTAAAGCGATAAGACCGCCTTTGCCCATGCTAGCTTTAAGATTTTTTGTATGTACCTGTTTTTGGTTTTAATTTGTGTGAGCAATAAAGTATTTATCTATCTATCTATCTATCTATCCCACAGGAACCTGTTACCGGGATAAAAAGTATCCTATATCCTAGTCCGGGTCATGATCTGTCTATGTGCAAAGTTTCATCCAAATCCGTTAAGCCATTTTCACGTGATGCGCGGTCAATTAAACAGACAAACAGATAAACAGAAAAAATTCTAAAAACTGTTGGAACGTGTTCTGTTATCGATTCTAAGTATCCCCAGCCAATTTTTTTTCGAATATCATCCATGTACACTTTTGACTCTCTTTTTAGCTTTATTATATGTATAGACTAGCTTTTGTTCGCGGCTTTGCTCACGTGGGCTACACGAGTAACATGACTTACATGAAATTATTTATTATTACGTATTAAGTAAGTAAGTATTAAGTATTTTATAAATATTTCATTTAGCTTCAGTGCAGCAATTAGCACTTGAAAATAAAAAGTAAAAATTTACTATAGCGTTGTGTTATCAAATTTGTGGTATTTCATCTGCAAAGATGAATCTGCATGACCATCGGTTGCAACGACCGTTATATGGATAGATGACGCTGTGCTGCTAAAAAGCACTCTAAAACATTAAAAAGCAGTGACAAAATTCAGCGCTTACGTCAGCCTTCCCGGTACCATAGCGGCCAGTGCAGCCGCCCGGATTGCGGAAGACCCAGGTTCGATTCCTGGCTGGGTTGGGTGAACGTTTAATTTTTTTTCACTGTATTTTATAAAAAAAAATAAATATCAAATTGTAATTTGTTCTCAACAAAATTTGCGTACCTAACCATACATAACCATAATAAATTTGTTTGGTAAATACAAATAAATAAAATGCCTTTTAAGCCTGATAAACTCGGTCTTCAGCCTTATCGTCACTCAACCATTTAATACAAATTCGTTTTCGTGATTGCACGATGCATAAAACTCGCACTCACCCTGACCTTTATACCTATATAATGTCACAGTTCGTTCCATTCTAGCTATTTTACGATCTCCTCCAGGCTCACGATGCTTTTAGCTTTAGTAGGTTAACCTTTCAATATGGGGTGTCCAAAATAATGATATAAGTACAAATTGTAACGTATTCATGATTTAAGAGCAAACTATTATTTTATGTTCGGTATGTTACATGATACCAGGAGCAAGCTATTTTATTAATTCCTATAGTTCTTTTCCGCATGTTCGATTCAATATGTTCCTCATAGGTTTAGCAGCACTAACATAATGTGTGAAGGATAACAAGACTGTCGATATAGCTTGCTTGGTATTGCCCAGGGGCCCGACCGCCTAACCGATTGCTTTGGTTACGTGTATATTTTATGACGTCATCTTGTCATCTAGCTAATAGGTATATGCATATATCTATAGCTATAGCCTATAGCTTTCGATATTGCTTTCATAGGCGGTACGAAATGACAAGATGACGTCATAAACTATACACGTAGCCAAAGCGATCGGTTAGGCGGTCGGGGGGCAGGAAGCGGAATGCATATTTCCATTATCTAGGAAGTATTAAGCCTGAATTACATGAATAGGTGAATAGTAGAGTAGTAAGCCATATGATCATATTGTTTTTCGATTGTGTCCTTAATTTGAAGTAAGTTAACTTGGAATTAGCGAATGAATTGATTGGTTGACTACTTAGTTACTTAGAGGAGTAGTAGGTCAATGACCACACTCACATGTATCGTGCAAAAGTATTATCTATCTACGTATCCTTATTCCTTATTAAGTTATGTATTACATAAAATTTTATAAGAAGTGATTTGTAAACTTTGGCAAATTAGGAACTCAATCTCTATTCGGTTTTATGAATGGTCGCAAGCGACAGGTATTCTTGCCAGATGAATAAAATTTTACAGGTTAAACGTGGCTGATAAAAGCTTTACAACCGTGTCATGAATAATGAAGTGTAAAAATGATGTGTAAAAAAAACTGTTTACAACAGATAGTTACATATTATTTTACAGACATACATTCACGATATCTGTCACATAAAAGTTAAGTACCTAAATTAATAGTTCAGGTACTCCTACTATTTTGTATCACCTCAATGCATTGTTTGCATGTATGTGCTATGTATTCATTCGTATTTTGTTATTTCATTTCATCATATTTTCAATGTGAAATGTATTTAATTTTTTCCAGTATTAACTAGTATGATAGTGAAAAAATAACCATCGGGATGAGTGGGTGTGATCTGAGGGTGCGATAAATAAAGTATACATCTTACAGCAAATATAAATTAAAAAACCTTTTCTTTCAATTGACGGCGATCTACACATTTCGATTTTCCGGTATACCTACCCACTTTTTCAAAGATTACTAATCTATTTCATTTGTAGAGGTCGCCTTTAATACTCATCTTAACAATGTTAGAGACTTTTGCCCAGCTGTGGAACAGTACCACATACCAAATATGTAAATAGATGTCAGTAATATACACTAGTTAGTTACTACTCTATCTTCTCTATCCCAAGCTCATCATCAGCTCATTTATATGTCCCCACTGCTGGGGCCTTCCCTATGAATGGATAGGGAGAGCGGGCCGTAAGCCATCACGCGGGCCCACTGCGGATTGGTGATTGTTAACTGCTAATGCAGCCAGGACCAACGGCTTTACGTGCCTTCCGAAGCACGGAGGAGCTTGAGGTGATAAAGTTTTGGTCACCCATCCGATGACCGGCCTTTGCGAAAGTTGCTTAACCTCAGCACTTACAGACCGGGCGCGTTAACCACTGCGCCATCGAGCTCCTCCAGTCGGTGGTTCAGTGGTAGAAAGCTCGACTGCCAAGCTCATCTTTTACTTTTTATTAGACCCAACGTTCACCTTCTCATTAATTCATTCAATAATTGTAATTACTAGTGGTACTACTATAATATTTTAAAGGGACACGACGTGCACACGTGTGCAGTATTACGATTTCATTTATTGATTTCCCCCTTGATGATATCTCGGAGTATCTAGAAAGGTAAACTGTACTGAAAAAGTACGTACATTTCTATGTATGTGTTAAATCATTGGATTAAAGATATTTTGGCAATGATAAGTCCAGTACCTAGTCATATATGACAGACAACACTGATGTGCCTTGTCTGGTAGGGAAGATATGATACGAGGGCTAGCTTTGATATGTGTTTGATATGACGCCGGAAGCATTCTTATCAAAAACGGTTTGTTCGTGATTTTTTATATTAAGACTATTGTATATCTTGTAGGTAGGTACATTTGAGTAGGTTTACTTATCACGGATATTTATTATGTCACACATAAAGGGTCATTGTCATGGTAATCTAGATATTTTCGGAACGGTCCAGTTGAAACAGAAGAAGAACATGATGCAAATCCGGATATTGTCATAGTGATTTCCAATGACCAAAATAGTGATGACCAAAGTGATTTCCGTTCATCAACACTTTTTAATAAGGTTTGAAACCATTCTGTTAACATAATTTTATAAACGTTAAAGTGGGTAGGTATTTTCCGCACTTTGTGCTTCGTTTATGCCAAAACGGAACAATGCATGTTCATTTTTGGAAGTTAGTTATGATATACTATTATTAAGGCTATTTTAGGATCAAATTATGATCAAAGATGGCGTAAAATCTTCCTAGCCAAGTAAAAACCCAGTTTTTATAATATCTTTGAATGTAATTGAGTCAGTGTGTAAGTGGAAATTTCTTAGTAAATAATCTTTATCTGAAGTACAATAGAGATGAATTTGATTTATTGATTTGATGATAATGCAAAATTGATATAACACGACCGTGATTTTCTTACGCATGTCATATCATGATTTTTGTCATCGTGTTGCAGCTTTTTATATTTTATCGCTTACGACACCTACCTATATGAAGAGGCGGCGCAGGTTTTGGTTTAAAAATATTTTATCTTTTATATTCTTTTTATTAGATGATTTCGATTAGACGATTTGAAATTTTTCTGAGTCCGTACTCCGTGATATTCCTTTCCTAATTGATAAATATGGGTATCATCACCTAGGTATCTCATATCATAAAAACTATTAGTGTGGCGATTTTTCATGTGCGCACTGTTATCGTGTTGGTGACGTAACAAATAATACAAATATTAATTACATTTTTATATTAAAGAAACAAATTGTTTATTAAAAGTGACATGAAATTCACTATGAAATATAATATTTTCAAGATTATTTAGATACATGCTTTCAGAGCTTTCGGCATCAAAAATAAGTTATCAGTGACATTGAATACGAGCAAGAGGAGCAATCGTCATTGATATCATAGCTGGAAAAATGAGTCACCAGTTACAAAATCGCACCCAAGAGTTATTCTTACGTTGACAACAGTTTATAAAGAGTCCTCACCTATCCAGGAGCCCATCTCGTCGTCTATCCGCATGGTGCTGTTCTCGGTGCGCAGCTGGGGCAGCGCCACGGCCGAGAAGCCGATAGGGTGGCCCGCCCCCGCCGCCAGGATCAGCACGGCGCAAGTTATCAGGCACTGCAACCAACGCATCAGCGTGAGGAGTTCCGTTGTGAATTGTGACGTAGCCATACTCTCATTACGGGCTCGAGTAACGATTTAAGGAAAAGAAGAAGAGAAAGTCTGAATGAATGAATGAATAAATAAAAAAGTTTACAAATACTTTTATACAAAAACTTAAAATAAACAACATAGCCAAATAGGCCACTGGTCAGATTAAGCTGACGCACAGAGTGCCACGCACGATGCTGGAATTGGTAGTTTCGTTATTTCTGTCACGGTATGAGAAATCCAAAATACCTACAACCTGCTCATAAAGATAACAGGCAAAAGAAATGTTGGCAGAGTGGCTGCAGTACCAGCTCATTGTTCCGGGCAGCAGTGAACTAGGTGACAATTACAATGATGAGATCCAAGACATCTAGAAAGCAAGTGGTCTGTATTAATTGAATCGTTGCTAAAGTTAAAAATCAATTGCTGACCCCTATTTTTAATGAATTAAGGTAAAAAGTGTCAATCTTGGTTCCTGTCACAGTGTTTGCCACCACCACTTAAAAAATGTAGAACATAATCTACACAGCCAGCCGTGCTAGCGTGTCACGTCCCACGAAAGTAGTTGACTTTATTTTTAAAACAAAAGAGATGCGTACAAAATAGTTAAAAAGGTAATGCGAATTTGCGCACTCGCACTGTGAGTGGCGGCGAATGTGTAAACAGTTGGGTCACCCAGTGACAATAAAAGAATGCGACCTCGTGAGTGTGACATGTGGAACACTAAACCAGTCCACCATGCGGCATGCCGCCACGGTCACATGTCCAACCAATCTATTTAATTGGGATCCTATTTAATTGGGATCATATTGTTTGCTTACACGCCGCCTCGTCTCGTAATAACTCTTCATTTGAAGGCGTACTTCTGGTAAAAAATAGGTATGCCACCAAATAAATACCATACCACTGGATTGGCCTAATAAAGGATAGCTCTTAATTTAAGTTCATTAAGAAAAAAACTGAAGTCGAAGTAGGTTGATTATATAGAGACTGAAATAAAGAAAACTGAATAGACTGAAAAAAACATTATTTTTCGAAAGAGCTACAGTGTTGTCAATGATTTGACGTTATAATATTTTATCACCATCATCATTTCATTTCAGCGAATGGGATCCACAAAGACAAATACATAAATATTATACAAATAGGTACTTTTAACTAATTAAAATACAAAAAAGAGGCGCACGGGTTTTTATGTTAATGTGTCTGACGGACAATCTCAGTTATGTAAGTGTTTTACTATAAGTTATTCTGTAGTGTAGTATAGATATTAAGTTGGGTCTTAACCTATGTTCTTGCGTGTCGTTAAAACATATAAATTGCGCAAGTATCTACGGGCTTCATTGTCGCAAATTCTTCGCCAGTCATCTTACGAATTAGCAAGGCAAGAATTTATGGCAAATTCATAGTAAGGTCTGTGACAGGTATTCGATTCGATAATATAGTAAAATAGTCGCTAGCAGCTTTACAAGCGTTGAACAAACTCTACCAACTATGGGCTAAGTGTTACATTTTAATTTTTTTCTTTGATGTCATACAAATTCTAGTTTACTGAACAACTAAGAATTGACTACACAACTGTAAAACATTATCATTGTACATTTTAAAATCTTAGTTTAAAACTAAATTTAAGAAGAGATATAGATAACCTTTGTTTATATACAACAGTCTCAACATTGAAATTGACAGACAGACATATTAACATAAATTATAATAATGAAGAGGTTTCATTGTTCATACATATAGTTATTTGAATGATATCATTATTTTGGTTATTTGCAGACTTAAATATTTTGTTGAACCTTGATCTGTGTTATTCACAGACTGTGACTGGTTTAAAATCTTGGAACTCTGTTTGAGGTACTTCAGTAATAAAATCTCAGCGCAAAAAATGAAGTAGGTTCCTACTCCTACGTAGCGTCACAGAATAACCTAATAATACTACCGTAGCGTGT
Source organism: Eudonia truncicolella (assembly GCA_949315975.1). Taxonomy (NCBI): domain Eukaryota; kingdom Metazoa; phylum Arthropoda; class Insecta; order Lepidoptera; family Crambidae; genus Eudonia; species Eudonia truncicolella. The sequence goes on along the minus strand of OX438835.1, from coordinate 13,123,321 downwards.
TGCATTGCATATTGCAAACAAATACTCATAAATACTCGTAATTATGTATTACTCGTACATTGTTGTTTTTTTATACGTCCTTATTAAATAATGTAAGTATGTAACGTGGTATCTGCAAGTCATGGCGGCCGGATTGCCACAATATGCGACTCCAAATACTCATATAGATGGGCAGTAACCATGACTTCACTGAGGCGTATATCGAGATAAGACTGGCTTCGCCCTGTCACACGCGATTTCGCTATAGTCATGGCGATTTCGTAATTTTAGGTAACGAAAACGGATGAAATTAGTCGATATTCCAAGTCTAACAAATATGTTAGCTACCATCGTCGTTCGATAATGGTCCGAAGATTGATGAATGTTTTGGCCCGGTTCGATTCCAGTTTGTAGTTACATACGTTTTAGAAAAAAAAATAAGGTTAGATTTAACTTTAAAATCGATGATTCATTACAGCGTTCGGATTTGATTTCGATCATTTTGTATAAGCGTTTCTTACTAATTGCATATTGTACGATCAACGATGATTGATGGATGTCTAATTTAAACCTGATGTAACAAAAAAAATATTTGAATGAACATTCTATCGTAAATGCGTATAAATGATAAAAATTGCTTTATCAGAAAAACGAAGTTGATTTTTATCTACCAATTGTATTTGCTTGGCGTCGTTCTGTTACGTCATACATTTTTTTTGGATATATTGATGACAATGTTGATATAGCCGCACGCGCCTCTCCTAGCGATGAGGTGTGTTCAGGAGCACCAAGCTAATTATTAAAAAAAATATACTTTTTTATTATTGAGTCACGTGTGGAACATTGAAATAGATTTGAAAATAGTGCCTCTCTGCACAGCATACCACGCCTTACTGCCTGCTCACCATTTGCGAATCTAGTGAGGACGTAAATCTAGATTGTCTCTCAAACTGTTTTTGTATTTCGTAATCAAGTGGCAATGGCTAGAATGAAAGATGAAGAAATTGACAAACTGTAACCATAAAAAAATGCTAATAAAACCAGTTTATTTAAGGTCAGGATGGCAATTTGGCAAAGCTCACTTCGATATTGTCATGACATTGGTTATTTCGGGCACTAAAAAAAGATACACTCTAGTCATGAGTGTCTTAATGTGGACAGAAATATATAAACATAACATAACAAATATTGGATTGCAGGCACTGTGAACATTATGCTAATGCAAAATGCAAAAACAAATAATTAATTATATAATTTCTTAAATCGAATTATAAACATAAACGGTGGAAAGGAAAAATTGCAAAAGCTCATGCACTAGTAAAGCACTATGCACTAGGAGGAGAAAATAAAGTAATACTAATTTGTGAAAAACAAATATTTCCTTTATTCCTATGCGGAGTCTTTCCTTCTTATTTTTTCGGTGTAGTATTATCCATTCATCTCTATCATAAACTAGGATAGTGGCCCCAGTGTTCGACAGAAACCAGTAATCCACAAATATTTGTTTTTAGTTGATGGCTTCGTGCGTTTAGCACATTTAGCCAGTGTCAAAGTAATTTTTCTTACAAGTAATACATATATAAACAATATTTCCTTCCTGAATGATAATAGAAATGAGAAGTGAGAAATGATAGACCCCCCAACCCTCGAGTATCTCAGTAAAGATGTGGGGCTTTACTAAGTCCTCGGGCGGACTTCTTGAGAGAATGTTTTTGTTTTGTTTATATAATTTTAACGCAAATTTTGTTGCGAAACAAATTACAAAAACACAAATGTTGAAAAAATTTCCACGAGCATACATACTTCTGACATACCGGGTCAGGTGCTCTTCAAATTGCACGATACCACGATAGCTCAATTTGAAGAGCACCTGACCCGGTATGTCAGAAGGGTGCAGGTTCAAATCCTGCTCGTGGAAATTTTTTCAACATTTGTGTTTTTTCTTGAGAGAATTTGAAAAGTGACGTTGCACTGTTTTGTTTCATTTGCCAACACTCATGCACACTCACGAACACTTAACGGTTATTAAATAATTCACCATTATTTCATATTAATATTCGACAAAACACAAAGGAGACTGGTCATCTGATCCCCAGGCCCGGCGCAAATAAGTTTATGTCAGGATTTTTGTAAAATTAGGTAAAGTAAATCCAAAAATACCGCAATGTTCAAAATCAGTGGCGAACACATTAAAGTTGCCCAGAACTTTGATAAGGCGCAGTATAGTTATTAGTTTTTTTGTTATTAGTTTATAGTTTTTAGTTTTTTTTTGTTTATTTTTTAATTCATAAACCTCCGCTATTATACCAAACTGCGACTAGCAGTTTAAAATAACAAAATATTCCTAAATACATTAAAATCCGTTAAAATAAGTAATGTGTGTGTCCTTTTTATTTAAACAAACAAGCAACAACACCAACAACATAAACAACAAAAAAACAAAAAAAAAACTGCCACCCTGCATTAGGCATGCCATTATCGTAAGTAGTAGTATTTTTTCATGTATTTATTTGTTTAAATCTTGTACCCGTTTCTCTGGAATCGCCATCGGAAGAAACGTCAAGTTTCCCACTTAGAGACCGTAATGCGGCTTCAAATCCCGTGGAATTTCTTCAACACTTTGTCTTTTTCAAATTGTAATTTTTTGCAACAAAATTTTCGTAAAATTATATAATACTCGTTGTTGCCCGCGACTTCGTTCGCGAAGACTACAGTAAAAAAAAAAGAAGCAAAATAAAGAAAAGTATCCTATATGCTGGTCTGGGTCATGGTCTGTATATGAGGAAAGTTTCATTAAAATCCATTCAGTAGTTTTTACGTGAAAGAGTAACAAACTTTCGCGTTTATAATATTAGTAGGATAACCATAATCATTATATTTGTGTCAAGTACCTTGAAGTAAATCTTCTAATACACATACAAATACATACAGACAGACTTTAGACGAGATGTGCACAAAAATTAAATTATTTGTTGACAAACAACCTTTATTGTTCTGAGCAATGAGCATAGCCTTGACAATGACACGAATGGGTGATGGAGCAAAGACGAAAAGAAATATTGAATCTTCCTAGTCCAGGCACTGTGTGTGACGGCCTGTAGGTCTAGGGTGAGTTTTTGCACCTTTGAAAAAAGAGAATTTTCAAAAAATTCTCTTCGCCTTTGTCAAATGGCGCTGCTCCAATGCCATATAAATAATTAATATAATAGTTTTCATATAAAAAAAATATTTCTTTATTTTCTATATTATTAGTTTTCCGGGTAGTCTTTCACACCCCGCTCAAGACCTAATAGGGCATGATGCCTGGACTCCACCAAAGTTGAGACGTGCGGAGAGGGAGAGGAGATATACCGTACGTAATCGATCAATAACGGGTAAGGAAAAGAGTAAAAAAACAACTATAAAAACAATTATATACTCGTAAAAACCGGACTAACATAAAAAATATCTGCAAAGAGAAAAAACTGAAAAGAAAAAAACAGGCTCTACGATCCCATTACTCAATTTGAGCAATGTTGAATGCAACGTGAAATATTTCCTTGTCCGATACCTATACTTAAATAATAAAATCTATAATAAATGAGTATTTATAAATACATTGAATATTGATAGTTGTCGCAGGCGGGGACAATCACCAACTAAAGAAAGTGCGGATTTAAATTGAGCTAGCCACGGCCGCTTGGTTGATCACCAACCAAAGAAATTGCGGATTTAATTTAGTTAGCCACGGCCGCTTGGTTGATTATTGTCCCCGTTTCTTGACGACGAGAACTGTGTCGAACATTGGCCTTAAAGTGTAGAACACTGGAGCTGCTACCCTATTTACGACACATTTCTTCTCCATTCATATCGTCTCCGCTTTGATGGAGAGAGAGAACGCGTGTTCAGTAAGACCTTTCTACTTACGGACAGTTCAGCATCTTTGTTTTCCCTAGCATACAAAAGGCAGAGGGAAGATAGTTTAAAACAACATCTTAAGATGAGCTAACCTGGTTGCACACTCCTCGGACGGAGGAGTAGGTCTCGCCCTTCACGTACGGCGGTAGCGTGGCAGTGGAGCTGATGCTGCGCAGGAACCCTTGCAGGGCTTCGTACTCGTCCTCTTTGCTTGTGTCTTTGCTCGCGATCTTTGGCTTGAGGTTATCTGTGAGCATGGACTCGTGAGCGCCATCGCTGTAGACAAATATATAAATATATAAGTCGAATGGTTGTTAGTCAATAGAGGAATTTTTAGTATCTAGATGTTAAATATAATTTTACACAAAATTGATTTGCAAACAAATTACAATTAAAAAAAACAAGTGTTGAAAAATTTCCACGAGCGAAATTCGAACTAGCACCCCATGACATGTCGGGTTGGTTGTTGGTGGGTTGGACAGAGCCACGATAAAACAAAACTAAAAACTACTAAAAGACTATCCAGCTTCATAGCTACTGCTGATTGATTAAACAAATAATAAATCTCTCAAAAAGGCATGTACCGTACACGGCTTAAAGTAGCGACAAGAGTTTACGATCGAAAATGGTAAAACAGCGTGTAAGCGCTGTTTTACTCGATGAATTAACCCTTGACTTGTATTTTGTACTCGATTTATTACTTTTTATCTATTTTGGGGGCGGTTCGGATCGGGAGCGGAACAACCCGAGGGCTCCTCTAAAGATTAGGACCTCGGCTCAGGTTGACCGTCGGGTTGTTAAAAGGGGGTCAAATTTATGTGAATTTGGAATACTACGCATTTTAATCGCCTTTATGGTGTCTATAGTGGTTAGACCACCGTCCTCAGACCCAAAAGGTTCCGAGTTCGTTTCCCGGCCGGATACATAATAATTGTACTCGGTATGATTGGTGGTTCAGCATACGAATGCTAATATACAATACTATACACACTCATGTTTGTTCTGTAATGCGTTTGTGTAATACTGCGAAATGCTGTATCCCTTGAATCGCCTGCCTACGCTACATACTAAGTGCCAAAAATACATTTGTACAGTTTTTATGTTAGAATCGTTTTATTAATACATCAGGTCAGTAGTGAGTACTATTTGTGTTTCTTATTTAATGAGCAACTATCGAATTTCTTAGCTTGAATATTTTTCACAGAAGTTTAGATTTCGAACCTGGGTGGTAGAGTCATTTGTTAGTTACTTATACCTTATGCGGACGTTATCATACACAATTTATAGGTTTATATTTAAATATGTATTTATTTTAGTTAACTAGTTATTAAAATAAATATATAAATTATTAGAAATATTTTTTACATTTATGAAAACACCTTACCTATCTATTTAAAAGAGACGGTGCCCAACATGGAGTGATGAATATAAAATCTGTACTATTTACATAACGACGTACAGAAGTGACAAACGTAAGGAGGATCTGTATATTATTTAAAACTTAGCTGTGAAAGAATCCATACAAGCTTTTTTAGGCTAACAATTTACGTTAAAACTCTTTGTCGCTTCCATTACTTATTATAATAAAATCTCGCACAGGTTTCCAATGACAAATGCTACAGTAGGCCCGGCTTATTTCATTGCACAAATAAATTTTAACAACCATTTGGTTGATAACAGTACAGTCACTGAGTCTCAGTTGCAGAAATGTAAACAACTCCCGTAGAAATCACGAACTACAAAGGTCTTTTTGTCAGCAATCTCTTTATTATATAGGTACTCATTCAATTAATGAATCTAGGTTACGATATTTTGAAGCAAGTTAACGATCACTTGTCCATTGAAGCCTAAACTACGATAATGAATATTCAGTTAAATTATAATTACTTATTACTAAAAGGTCGATCTTCTTGCAATCTATCGTTATTGGGAGTTCCGAAACAGTCATATTATAATGCATAATTATTGAATTTGAGTATTTGATGTATGAACTAATAAGCCAATTTAAGAGAAACTTTAAATGCTTATTAAGGAAAAAACTGAGATCTCTACACAGAACACTTAAGAAAAAAGTTTGCTGTATTGAATTTATGCTTACTTTTTTTTATGCGATTTGTATGGGACATCGAAATGTATAAAAGGCTCTTTCTTAGTTTGTTTGCGTGAAGTATAATTTTTTAGAACTGTTATCGTTTACTAACCTTTGAACCTTAACTATTTTAAACTTTCTGCGACAGGACAGTGCGTATCCGAACACATAACAAACCATTTTTAGCACTCTACTATAAATCCAGGAAATCAAATAGTTTAAATGATATTGTGCACGGATAGGTAAGCGTCTTGCTTCTGGCACATAATAATATGCGACTGACAAGTCATTAACTTAGTATCTTGTAACCCTTAGGTCATTCCAGTTCAATGTAACAACACAATTTGAAGTGTGAGGATAAATAACAATTCAATAAAGTAGGTAAATCGAAAAAAAATTAACATTATTTACTAGATAGACTGCCGTAACTTAATCCAATCAACCAAGCGGCCGTGGCTAGCTCAATTAAATCCGCACTCTCTTTGGTTGGTGATTGTCCCCGCCTGCGACAACTATCAATATTCAATGTATTTATAAATACTCATTTTATTATTTAAGTATAGGTATCGGACAAGGAAATATTTCACGTTGCATTCAACATTGAATTCTGGGATCGTCGTAGAGATTGTTTTTTTCTTTTCAGTTTTTTCTCTTTGCAGTTATCTTTTTAATGTTACTCCGGTTTCTACGAGTAATTAATTGTTTTTTGTATACTTAGTTGTTTTAGCAGTCGGGTTTTTTGTTTTGTTTTAAATCCATTTTCAAGTACCTAGGTAATTACCAAAAATGTTAAGTTGTGTCCAGATACAAAGCCTTTGCTGCCAGTATAATATCAAATGACCAATAGTGACGCATGGCGGTTAACAATCAGGAATTGTTCGCAAACCATTTGTCCACATCTCAATGAGCGAGTGACGGCGGCGCCTGAGGCGCGGCGGCGCGCTGCAAATATTTTAAGCGATTTGCTGAATTACATAGCATGTGACAAGCGAAAAAAAATATAGGTACTTTTCAAAAGAAACTTTATGATTGATGATTATTACCACAATTACCTTGAACATACCTACATGGAAACAAAAGTCTAAATACCCGGTTTATACGAACAAAGTCTCTATCAGTGTGGATTTTGTGCTTGATGATGACCTCAATTCAATAATTGAGGAATAATTAAATTAATTAATTAATTAATTAATTTAATTTAATAATTCTTTGTCAATACAAAGATTTCAATAAAACAGCGTTGCGTACTCATTTCGATATTTTAAAAGTTCAGCTAAAAATCTGTAATAAAAGCTTGTGAACCGATAAGCGAAATTACTAATGTAATACTAGTGTAACTATTGCCATTTTTTTTAAATTATTGCAAACATCACTAAAACTACGCCTATGCTTTGTTGCATTGATTTCTAAAAAGCCTATTCAATTCAAAAAATAAACTATGTTTAAGTAGCATACATAAAGATTGACAATAAATAATTTGGGAAGTAAATTAAAATATGTTAGTTATGTAATAAGTTTTAAACAAAGTGATGATAATATAACCTTGTATGAGAAGCACGTACCGAGTCCGTGTGACGGTCGCGAATGTATCTATAACATATAAACTATCACAGTTTTGTATCCTCGGTTGGTTTGTACTTTTTATACCTACACTAAACGAGGCCACTTATGGTCTTCATCTCTGATGAGACAAGTCATGATAGGCCTAGCATTAGCTTATTTATAACACGTAAGGTTGACAAGGCTGTTGATATCGTCTTAACCCTAACTTGGCAGAGTTTTTTTTTTGTGGAATAATATATATTAATGTGTTATTAGGAATATTCAGAATTTTTTTGTTAGTTAGGTTTATCAAATAATTCACTATGCCAAGGGTTAAGGTAGCGTTTTTCGGTTATGTATAAAATATTTTTAGAATAAGCTAAGTATATGACAAATAATCTGAAATATAGTTAGCTATTTCTGCGTGCTATATATTTTGCATCAGAGTTTGCGTACCCAAAACTCTAGTATGGATCATCGCATTGCACCGAGCACCGAGTTGAGTGGGATTGGGGGTGGGGTGTCGCAGTGTTTTAGTGGGCAAATAAGTGGGGAGAGTCCCACATATTTGTGATGTATCATCGACTACAAGTAGCATCACTTTACATTCAATTGAAATTATTGGCTATTCCAAGTTTGTGAAATTTTGAGGTTTACATTTTTGTTAAAACACACATGAGTTTATTTTTTTATCTTTAAAAATTGGGACCGGTAACTTTAGTACGAGATTTCCAAATAAACTTGGAAATATATATATGAAATTCATATGCGAAAGAAGACGAAGACTTAGATAAATTATTTGCCTATAACAAAATTTTAACGTGAATTGCATCGATGGCTTCACCAGAAATGTTTTTATAATATTAAATAATATCTAGATAAGCGACATAAAATTTTACCACTAGCAGTTTGCTCGTGACTTTGTCCGCGTTGATTTCAAAGTTAAAGCAGCCAAAAAGCGTCTATCTTGAGAGTTAAAAAAAAAATTGTTTTATCAAATCAAAATATAGCCTACGTTACCCTTGGGTACACTTCTTGGGTATTGAGAGGCGTAGTGGGGGAAAGGTTGCGCATGTACACTTACGTGCAAAAAAATTGTTTACTTGTTTCTGTTAAATATGTTCTCATATTTGTTTTTATCTGCGGTTTGAATACTTAAATAAGAATAAATATTCGATACCGATTAGAAATCTTACAAAATATAATAATTTAGTCGAGGCAAAACAGATATTCCTTCCATTATGTCGAAGCATGCAAAACTAGAGCTGGTGCTAGGTTTTGGTTCAGAAACGGAGCTGGTTGTGGACATTGGTTCTTCGTCATCGTAACATTGGCCGTCATCATCATCATCATCATCGTCATCATCCGAGTCGCTGACATCATCAGCAAAAAATGTAAATTGGTCAGTGGCTAAATCTACAACGCGGTCAATTTTACATACTCCGCCTCTATGTATTTTATCTTTCGGCATATTTTTCTCCAGTAGCTAGCGCCCATTATCTCAACCTTCTACTTCACAAGCTCCATTATTTGGTAAATGTTCCAGCTGGTGTTTTTGTTACGAACATATCCTTTTATGGCTGCCCAAGCCATCTCAATTGGGTTAAGATCGGGATGGTACGGAGGTAAGCGCAGCACTGTATGGTTGTTGTCAGAAAAATTTTAACGATGCTTTACTGTATATAGCATTATATCAGTGAAAGAATTTTTAGAATTGGACCAGTAGTTCCAGAGATTAGCCCCGACATACAAACAAAGTCACAAACGCCACCTCTTTATTAATAGTATAGATTTACCATTGAGTATGAATTATATTAATTACAAATTGTTTTACTAATTTTAATTAAGATTATGTGTTCACTTTAATTCCTTTCAATTACTTATTGTAAAACTACCTATGTTATATTGTCTTCTAAAGTTTGCGCGAACACTACACATTGAAATGAAACAACTTTTACGGATCTACTCGCGTTTATTTTACACATTGCTTTTAATTAATGTTAATGTTTTGCTAATACTTACCTATGTTATGTTGTAATTTTATTTTTTTAATTTTGATTCGTAAATTTTGCATGCTAGTGATAGCGATTTAAGAATGTACCTACTAATTATGTATCAAGACAATTTTACTCTTTCACCGTATTTTAAGCAAATAAATATGATTTGATTTGACATAACAGCCGCGTCTACTCCAGAGGGCACCTTGGGGGCACATAGGTAACGCAGTGTCATTATACTGTTTCTATTTGACTGATAGCAGTGCTCGACATTTTTTATTTTATTTTATTTAATTCAGTACATTACTTTATTTTAGTCTTTAGCAATAGTTTTGTACTGAACACCTGCTTCCCCGTAAAATTGCCATAAAATCATTCTTAGTTTAAGGCGACTAAAATTGTCGAACAATGCACCAGTGTTAGGTGCGACTACTCTAATAGAATTTCCGGCAAGACAATTCTCGCTTTTAATAACTTAACGTTTGGCTACATGCTAAGTTCCACCGTTATCACCGCAATGTCGACTATAAAGCACCTGATAGATAGTATTAATATATACGTTTTCAATTACATAAATCAATATAGGTGTCACTTTATACATTCAAGTCCACGTCACGGTCGTTGGACGATGTTGTGGTAGTGCTTGCATACTGGGTTCGGTTCCCGGTTGGTGTTTGTTTGAAGAATAATTCCTTTAGGATGTTATATATTAATTATTTTTTCACTAGTGCCTATATTGCATTATATTGCTTAAAACCATAAATTTTACAGAATTTGTCATGATTTTGTGATGGACACTTTTTTCTTGCTTGCTACTGGGTTCGGTTCCCGGTTAGTGTTTGTTGTCTAAAGATGAATGTTTTCTCTATAATTTTATGTTTGTATGACCTAATATTTATATGTTTTAGTAGTGCCTGCAAATTCATTTATATGGGCTTTATTGTTGTTCATCCCTCAATCTTACAGTATTTCTTATGTGTTATAAAAAGCATTTGTAAATTACAGCTTGTAATATTTTTAATAGTAGTTAAACAAATTTAAATACAATTTTTATTTATTTTTATTTATTTATTTATTCATTGTGGTATTGGTTAATGACCGTTATCTAGTGTCTAGTTTGGTTAAAATAATTTTACTTATCAGTCTACTCTTTAGTTAGAGTATTAAGAATAAAGTTTTTATTCAAATCAAGATGCCATTGTTCTATTGACGTGAGTTGGAGATGCAAAAAAAATACAGTTTGAAATTAGAATTAGAATCTGTTGTTAAAATGATTTGTAAATAAACAATAGCTAACGGTCACATCACAATTAAAAATGTAGGTTGTTGTTATAGTTGGAACGACTTTTGGCAACGCCCGTTTTATGTTACATGTGTCTATGATTAATATTTAAAGCACGTTTGTTACCTATTCGTGTTCGTGTTAAACCTAAGAGAATGAGAGTATTAAATAAAATAACTGTGAACTTGTAAATGGACGGGTGCAAAGTTTAAAATGTAAATTTTATCATCTCGTTATTATGTAAACTACCAGTTTTTTGGTGCTACTGTAGTAAATATTTATTATGTATAATTTAATTAATGTTATTAAATGATCATCATCAGCCCACTTCCGCCTACTTCAGGGCATAGGCCTCTTCCCTAGCACGCCACTCTTTACGGTCCTGCGCCAACCTCATCCATCCCCTGCTCGCCACCCGGACAAGGTCGTCCGACCACCGAACTGGGGGTCTGCCTACCGATCGACGAGCATCTCTTGGCCACCACTCTGTTAACGACCGGGTCAATCTGCCGTCTTCCCGTCTAGCCACGTGTCCTGCCCACCTCCACTTGAGTCGTGGGATCCGTCCACCGACGTCCGTAACCTTCGTACGGTTCCGGATCACGGTATTTCGAACTCGATCTGTTAAATGGATGTCTGGCATGGCCCGCTCCATAGAACTTTGGGCCACTTTAATTTTGTGCATGTTTTCCTTAGTGAGCGCCCATGTTTCGGCATCGTAAGTGTGGGCTGGCAAAACACACTGGTTAAAAACCTTGGTCTTGAGGCATTGTGGAAGCTTGGATTTAAACACGTCTTCCAGACGATTAAAGGCGACCCATCCCAGCTAAATAGGTCTCTTGATCTCCTCCACCAGCGAATTTAGGCCAAAAGACAAACAGTGTCCAAGAAAAATGTACGTGTCCACTACTTGTATCGGACAACCTCCAACAAGAGCGTTTTGTTTACCGATAGAGTCGTTCACCAGTATCTTGGTTTTCGACATATTCATCTTAAGGCCAACACGCAAGAACACTTCATGCAGTTCTGCGAGCATATCCTGGAGATCAAAGACATCCTCAGCCAAAATAACCAGATCATCGGCAAAGCGCAGGTGCGAAAAGTATACGCCATTTATCTTGATACTACTCTCATTCCAGGAAAGAGTCTTCATCACGTCCTCTAGAACATTAGTGAAGAGCTTTGGAGAGATAGTGTCACCCTGACGAACACACCGCTTTATGTTCACAGGGTCTGACAATTTGTGCAACCGCACATGCATTGTGGCTGACCTGTATAGCTCTCGGAGGATATCCACATACCTACTGTCAACGTTACTCCGATGGAGAGAGTGAAATACCGCCCAATGTTCGACACTGTCGAAAGCTTTTTCATAATCTACGACCGCGAAACAAAGAGGTCGGTGGTACTCTCGGTACTTATCTCCATCAGTTGTTTAACCGTATGTATGTGGTCCATAGTTGAGTACCCTTTTCGAAAACCAGCTTGTTCTACAGGTTGTACTCGTCTAGTGTCACTGTTAGCCTGTTGCATAGAATTTTTGCAAAGAGCTTGTATACCTGTGAGAGAAGACCAATGTGTCTGTAATTGCCTAAATCAGCCTTCTCACCTTTCTTGTGCAGGATGGTGATTACTGCATTTTTCCAAGTACTTGGGGTTCGTGCGGATTGTAAAACTCTGTTGTACAATTTAGTTAGTATATTAAGCAATCCAACCCCGCCAGCCAGAAGCATCTCTACGTAGACATCGTCTTGCCCAGCAGCTTTCTCGCGCTTCATTTTTCTTAAAGCGAACTCTACTTCGTCCTTCTGGATCGGTGGCAGGTCGCCCTCCCACAGGCGCTCAACCGGTTCTGCTCTGAGGTCTTCAGCTTCTAGCAATGCTGGTTCAGACGATGTCGATGCATAAAGCTCTGTGTAGAACTCTTTGACAACCGTCAGAATCTGGTCACGATCCGTGACAATGGCCCCCTATTTTATTTTTAACCTTCGAATTCTGCTGTTTGCCTTGGTTTATTTTACGCCGAAACACTATCCTCCTCTAGTGCTTTTAATAGTTTCTTCGATAACTAAAGAATTGTATTTCCTAAAATCTGACCTAATAGCTTTATGTACTTTTTTATTCAATTCTCTAAGCTTTGCATGATCTGTTGTGGTCTTTTCCTTAATTTCTCTTCTTTCCGATATCATAGAGAGTGTTCGCGACGAAAGCCGGCTTTGTTTAGATTTCTTGGCGCCTAAATGCTGTCGAGTAGTACAATTTTGCAGAGACCGTCGTCTAGTGAGGCCACGTCCAGATCTTCCTCTTGTAGAACATCAAACTGGTTCTGTAGATCAATTTGAAAATCGTTCTCCAGGCACATGTAGGCACTGCTTTATTTCATGTTGGGCTTTCGAACCAGTTTGTTTCTTTCTTTGTGCAGATCGTATCTTAACACAGCCCTCAGCCTCACACTCGACGATGGTCGCTGCCGGTTTTAAAATGGCTAAGCACATTCACATCTGTAATTGTATGTTTGTTGGAGGTGATGACAAGATCGATCTCGTTTTTTGTACAGCCATCTGGGGAAACCCATGTCCACTTTTTTGCTTCTCTTGAAAAATGTGTTCATGGCAAAAAGTTGCTGTTTTTCAAGGAAGTTAGCTAGAGTCTGACCTCTATAGTTTCTGTTCCCAAGGCCGTATTGTCCGACCAATTTTTCATCACCCTGTCGGGAACCAAGCTTTGCATTAAAGTCCCAAGAATCACATTGTAATGGCAGGGGTTCTCATCGCAGCCCTCTCTATTTCATCATAGAACTCCTCGATCTCATCATCACCGTGGGTAGAGGTTATTAAATATGTGTATATAGTTATTAGTTATTTATTTTTCTTTGTTTTTTTTAGTTTAGTTATGTTTCTTTTGTTGTGTATACAGTTCAATTTACTTGTTCTATTAAACAAAACAACGTCACACAACAATGAAAGTTACATTTTTGCACTGTTATCCTTATATTCCGCATACACATAACTGCTAAGATTGCGGTAACTGATTTAATTATCTCAAACGTTTTGGTATTTAAACTTGTTATTACTTGCTTCACGTAAAAACCCCCGCCCGATCCTCTAAACGACAGCACACATTTACAGAATACACTAAACATGCACACCAGTTTAGGCCCATGACACCGTACTCGTAGAACAAGGGTACGAAGAACCGGTTCACACTCGCTCTACACCAGCTACAGACATGTACCTGGGCGGTTCTCTCCCCCTCCACGGCCCGGTCAACCCGAGCCGAGGTCCGTGCCTTTAGAGGTGCCCTCGGTTTGCTCCGCTCCCCGATCCGATCCGAACCCTTCGGAGAATCTAGTAGGGCACGGGGACGCGCACTTGTGCGCGATGCCGTTCCCTCTAGATAACCTCTGAAGGTGATTCGTTTCACACGGCTTTAGGAACCCTTTACGTTCCTCGCCGCCCCCAAAAAAGCCCGGTGAAGCTGAAAATGCCGCAGCAGAAATCAGCAATCTTTCTCAAAAAAAAAAAAAAAATCACGTATAATTTAACCTGAGTACCGCAAAAAGCGCTTACCCAGCTTGATTTAAATTATTGTGGATGATTATTTGAATAGGGTAAATCGTGTGGTCGGATGGCGGTATGGACCAATGTTCATTCCGGTGCGTCCATTCCAATGCATTCCGCATTGGCAGAATGACCGCATTCCGACCAACCAATTAAGGAAGAAAAAAATTATTAAAGTGATTTATATACTTAATAAGTAACAGTATAATGTAATGAAGATTTATTTCATCATCATCATCATCATCATCATCGTCAAAAGATTTATTTACTGGACAAAAAATAATTTGATCTTTCAGGCTGCTGTAATGTGCACTCATCATTTTAATCAACATTGTAGGTAAGTATGCGCGTTTCATCTGCGATTCGATCACGTTTACGAAAATGAGAAATTGAATGGCAAACTGGCACTAAGCACCCAGAACACGAAACAGCATTAAGCCTTATCACTCGATTCAAGGGCAATAAAAAATCGCTGGGTTTTTTATTTGGTCTGAGTACGAGCACGAATATGATTTCGTATCAAGCCAAATCGCTATAATTTGAGCTACAGCATTTTTGCTTTGTTACTTTTATGTGTGCACAGTAAAAGTTATAAAGCAAAAACACTGCTTCAATTAGTGTTTTGGTTTAGGCGATTACAATTTTGAAGATATTTTTTAAACTGTAAAATAAAGAATTTTCATTAAACGCAGAGTTTCATTTCAATGTTGAGGAGTTCTGCGAACGTATAATGGCTATTTCCTTTGCAACTTCGCAGAAGTCGACTGCTACTGAATTGGATTTAAAATCAGTCAAAGCAAAACAATAGGTACCCAAAAACATAAAGAAAGTGTAAATTTCTGACTGCAGCATTATGTGTGCCTAGTGCGTGTTTTATCTGTCATATAACGATAACTTGTGTTGCATGAAGCAGTGCCTCCTGGTGACAAACCAGGAAAGTTGAAATTTTACAATAAAAAAAATCGTTTAAAAAACCATTCGCAAAAAAAGTACAAGAATTAATCAACCTGCACCAGGCCAGTGTGGTGGGTTATAGCAAAATCTCCACATACCTATGCTGTTATGTTTTTTTCCGTACAGTATATGAGCAGGCCTGTCTTCAAAAGTAAGGTGCTTACAAAATAACCACAAATGAATAAGATAAATTCTATGTATTTAACCATGTGACCGACGTACCTATATTGTTATACGAATATATATTGTGTCGTTTAGATTTTGTGGCGGTGTATGTCTATAACGTATGTCTTTATACCTAGTGCTAATTCAAATTAGAATTCTAAGTGAAACCAGATAACGTGAGGTAAAAATAGTCACATTGTCTAAGTAAGTATTACTACTTTTGACATATTTACTGGTTCTTCTGTTTTGTTTTATTACCGTATACCCCTAGTCTGTAAACGCCATATTATGGTACGTAACAGTTGATTTAACCATTATTATACGTCATGGACAGTGAACCTGGTATCTAATTTGGTAAACGCATGAGATACCGACAATTCACAATGAATACCGCAACGGAGAAATTTCAAAAATAATTTTCGAAATAACACCACCTATGTCACTATGTCCTTAGCCAATTCTAATTACTTTTTTAAGCATTTGCTCTGCATGCTGGGTATCGTACTAATAAATATTAATGATGTTAATAATACTACAATATATTCTTGTAATTACTAAAAAGGTAAAAAAGGTATATATATTATTAAAGAAACAATGTTTAGTGCGACTTTCATTCGCTATTCGATCACGTTAACAATAACGAGGATTGGTATGAAAAAATGCATCTTTTCTCGTTTGTCAACAGGACTGCTGTTAGTTAGTACTGCTTAAAGCCTTGTTAATACCTACCTAATAGCCATTTGTTAGCGTGTGATTTAATGACATATTAAAGTCACTCGAGCCAATCAGTGGTCTATAGCAGCGATTTCTAAAATGAGGTCAGTCACATACCCCATGTGAAAAAGTGAGCAAAGTTCCGCAAATCAATATTTTATTCCTCTTGTTTTAAAACTGCTTTTTTAACTTTATTTTGTTATGGGATGTGGGAATTCTATAAAGTAAAAGGTGCGCGCGACGGATGGCTGGCACCGAGTGCCGCGACCTGTCTGGCATCAGGTACAAAGTACAAAATGTTAAGTGCTGTTCTTGCTCGGGTTACTATACAGGTAAGTCATGGGAGGCAAAAAACCGCAGACACGCACAACCCATCCGGTCAACCACGCCACTGGAACGGGTAGTGATTGTAAGCAGAAAATTTTAATTAAACATTTTAACTAAAGTTTTCTGTTTTTTAGTTCTTAAAAGATTTCAAGATCTACCTAAAATATTATCATAGACGAGTAGGTACTACTATGCACGCAACTGTGAGATGAATTGTACCTATATTTATGTAATAAGATAAGCAAATCTCATGTAACTATTTACTCGTAAATATCAATTGAAAATAATAACATTTTTCGTAGCAATAATGCTACAAATATATTAACTTCAAACCGCACATAATAACTAAAAGAACCTACTAGCTGTAAATACTAGAATAATAATAATAAAAATACTAATAAGTACTAATAATATACCTAGTGTATGTACTCTACCACTACGGAATGCGTGACAGAACGTTTTTCTGTACTTGTACAAATATAGGTGCAACTGCTAAGAATGCTCACACAGTTATTAACCATCAATGATGTGTCTGTCTATTTAATATAAAATGAATAAATTTTCGTAATAATATAGGTACATTTTAAACTTTTAGTTTAGTAAAAGTGCTAATAAATAATATAAAAATGATACAAACGTCGTTATTTGTCGTGTATCGTCGTCGATGCGTGCGTTTTGCGGTCTAGCCCGATTTAATCTAGTAAAATGTCTTTGGGTGTAGCGGTTTTGATATTCACACGCATATATTAAATGACTATAATACCTACTCGGTAATACTTTTTCTGTAATTGGTAATTAGCATTTATAGTCTCATTATAAATTTGTCTTTTGATTTATTCTTTAACAAAACTAATTATAATTTTAATTAAAAAAATACTAAATAGGATAACAAAAGATTTAAACGGTTAGTAACTACACCTAAATTATAATTTAAAATAATACGTATAAAAGTAGTTTTGTGGCAGTATACCTAACATACCCAGGTTATAGTATAGGTATGCAATATCTATACTATAACCATACACGAATGCAATTTTTAGGTTAGGTAACTTTACCGGAAGAACTTTTAGGTCAAAGTCGATAATAGCAAATTCGAATTAATTTTAACTCAACACATTTATAAACATCTTACCTTGTCTTTTTATCCTTCATTGTTTAATGCGATCGTCAGCATAGGCTGACGGTATAGTCCTATGAATTAAAAAACAACTTCAAGACGAACTTTCACTATAGGGTTGTTACGAAACTTGCAAACTCCGATATATGGAGTAGGTAATACTGGGTATTTTGAATATCGGCACTGTTAAGAACGCCGGTTTATTATATCACTGTGTCGTCTAAACATCGTGAGTTGGATCGATACGTTCACGAGATTGGAGTACTGACGCGGCGATGATGCTCGACTGCCGACTGCGGCGACAGTTGTCGGTCGCGGCTCGAGTGAGACTGGCCGTAGCTGCTCGCGAGCGTCTCTGACGTCACCCCCAATCAATTTCCTGAAGCAGCCACCAGCTCAGCTGTTACGAAGCTTTTGCAGCGCCCGCCGGCTGATTCGCGAGAACTTGCCAAACAGCTTATCAAATGCGAAATTACTGTTGAGTCATTTTGGGCTTATCTTCATTCAAGTTGTAGTATCATGCGGGAGTTCAATATTTCGTCAGAAATATGAACGACGAGACTCCGAGACGAGCTCATAATGTTAGACGTGCATTTAATACTATTAAAAAACAAAAAAGTTTTATAGAGTTAACTATTACCTAGGTCCTAGACCATCTAGGTAAATTAGTCTGCTACTATACAATTGTTTGACAGTCAATATAAAGTCAAAAGATCCATCACGGATCGGAGATCCATAGCGGTCAGTGCAGCCGCCCGGATTGCGGAAGACCCAGGTTCGGGTGGGCGTTTAACTTTTTCACTCTATTTTATAAATTTTATAACTATTTAATTTAGCTTCAGTGCAGCAAAGTTTTCTCGCAGTAATGAGGTGAAAAGTTGTGTGTTTTGCTCGGCAGCAAAGTTGTTTTGCGTCTCGTGTCTTGAAATCCTCGCTACGCTCAGGATTCATCTTTTGAACCACGAGCGAATTAGCTTGCTCGGGTTTCAATACAAGCACTCGCGCGAAACAACAACTTTCCAGCCTTGCATAACAAATAACTATTGTTGAGTTCGCAGTCCGCACCGTCCTAGATGACCGTCCGTGATGACCTATCTCGAGTTAATACGTAAGAGTGATACATAACGTTAATAAAATAAGTCACTTTTGAAAAACAACCAATGCTGGAATTATTTTTCAGCTCTACTTTGGTGTAATAAACAGCGAAGTTGTACGCAGTTTTTTTTGGAAATTTTAGAAACCCTTTTCATGTGTGTGACCATAATATTTTGAGATTTATGTGTCCTCCAATAACGTTTAATGAATAAACTAACGCGACATTAAAGAACACGTGTTTCTCAAGTTATTCGATAACATAGAATATTGACTATTATAACAAGAGCTGCAATGAAAAGATAAGTGTCACGATGATACACGTTGAAAATAAATGGGCACTTCAGATAAAGTGTGAAAATCTATTAATCTAATAAGCTATTTCTTAAAAAAAATATAATATAATAACTATCTAAAATATATTATTAAAAGGAGTCCCTTCAGGCAAGGTTCCGAAGATACTGGCAGCGTTCCCCCTTTGAATAGCTAGACTAATTCTTTGTCCGAGGTAGCTGCCAGCTCTTCGGTCTCCTGTGATGTAGACTAACCTTTTTGCTATTTCTTTAAAAAGCTTTATAGCGCTAGGACCCCACGGACCAAGGGTCTCAATCTATTAATTGCAATAATAAACATACGAGCCACTTGTGGCGATTACGAGGAGCTTAATACCAAGCTATTGTTATTACATACATTCTGAATGTCTTAACTTATTAAGAGTAATAATTATTATGCAATCATCTTAACTGGGAGGTTGTACGGACGGTGGTGGCCCATATTGAACGCGCAGGAATGCTCGCAGGAATCTCTCTGCTATCCACTCTATAAGTACAGGGTGCCTAGTGCGAGTTTCATTCGCCATTCGATCACGTTAACGAAAACAAGAATTTGTATGGCAATATTTTTACTCTCCACGTTTTATTTTTAAGGAAGGAATACATGTTTGTTATCACCTAGGTCGATGATAAGGGCTTGTTGTAAGTCCGCCTGACTACCTACCGAGTAACGAAATTTAGTTTGGCAGGATTTTAACTCTCCTCGTTCTTCAAAATACTTAGTTAAGTACTAAGTATCCACAGTAACTTTCGTTACGAGGTATTGTCATTTCAACGACAATATACATTTTATATGTGAATTAAAATTAAATTTAGATAATGTTTGAGGAAAATAGCTCAACATACTGGTACTTGTGGTACAGTAACACAAACAATTTAAATTATGTAAGGCATGGGCCTGAGAATAGCCCGTATTTCCCCAAGAGTAATGATTGCTAAAAAAATAAGAAAAACGAACGAGCCTTACAGGGCTGCGTTCGTAAACCATCGCACGGCTGTGAGTGATCGCCCCACGGCGGACGACACTCAACGTCCTAGGTTTTAGAGCGACACCCGCTGCTGAAGCTATCAATGTCATTGCGTTGAGGTTATGTTGATAAACAATTGGTTTCAATTTCCAAGAAATGGGTAAAAAAAAATCTATTATAATGGAAAAACTAATTTTCTGTGCAGCTGGAGACAAACTATAAATCATTTAGTCGAACTATTTGAAGATAATGATAGCGATAGTCAAGAAGAATTTATAATATCGCAAATACAAAATCAAACGGCCATCAATTCTAAAAGACCAAAGTGTATCACAAACTTAAAAAATATCTTGGTTACGTACACTGACCTGTTTTAATAGAGGTCAGTGGTTACGTAACATATGTTTTTTCATCTGAATCATCATTTTGCGCAGTGAAAGTAGTTACAAGGTTTTTGAAAGAAATTAATAGTGCAGATAACCATTAAAACAATCTCATTCGAGAATTACCATAATCATTACAATTTTTAATTCTACACAACTTAGTCACTGCTTTTCAGTTTCTTGCAAGTTAACATATTGAATTATTAACATATTATTGAATAAAAAAATTAAAAAACACGACTGCCATGACAAAAAAACTTTTTTGCCTTTTTTTCCTTTTAGTCCATTTTTTTGCATTTTAGTACTTTTTGTCATGGCAGTCGTGTTTTAAAACTTTTTTAATTATTTATTTTTATTTTGTACCTTTTAGTGATAAGTTTAGTTTTAATAAAAATGTCATGCTTGGTAATGTAGTTTTTTTTCTGATATAATCGTTAATCCCATATTGTACAACTTTCATCCCTTGTTTTACCACCTTAGGGGTGAAATTTCCAAAAAATCTGAAACACGTTTTTTTATTACGGTCCAAAATGCTAAGCATCAAGTTCTAGTCTCTAACTCCAATAATGACGAATTTTCATCAT
Organism: Eudonia truncicolella; assembly: GCA_949315975.1. NCBI lineage: Eukaryota > Metazoa > Arthropoda > Insecta > Lepidoptera > Crambidae > Eudonia > Eudonia truncicolella. Next base: position 13,102,339 of record OX438835.1, on the reverse strand, counting down.
ACAAAATTTCATCCCCTATTTTACCTACATAGGGATGGAATTTCCAAATAAATCGGTTCAGGCGTTTAGAAGTACAAAATGTCATCCCCTATTTTTACCTATATAGGGGTGGAATTTTCAACTTTTTACTAGCCTATGTTACTCGGAACGATGCAAGGATAGTAACGAAACCTCATATATCTAAATCGGTTCAGGTGTTTAGAAGTTATGGTGGAATAAAGAAAATTGGATACATACATACATTAACCCTGAAAACCAACCAACCAACAATTTGCAAAAAGTTCTTTATGTCTTCCTACAATAGTCTAGTATCATAAAACTTAATGTTTCTAGACGTATGTTTAAGCTATAATTTGCAAAAAATATATTCTCGTGAAAATAGCAAAAACACCGATTCTCGGCCACTTGAGACTAGTTATCGACTACCGTGGACCGGTTATCGGCCACACAATTCTAGTACATATATAGGGGTGGAATTTTCAACTTTTTACTAGCCTATGTTACTCGGAACGATGCAAGGATAGTAACGAAACCTCATATATCTAAATCGGTTCAGGTGTTTAGAAGTTATGGTGGAATAAAGAAAATTGGATACATACATACATTAACCCTGAAAACGTAACACTAATTTTTTTGGCAGTCGTGTAAAAATAGGACAGTGTAATATATTTAAACTAACACATCATATATCTTTCAACTTTTCTAAGGAACTTCTTCTCCTTAAACTTAAGAGCTTCGCTTTTGTCGGTGAAGCATTTTCCATACATCTCTATCGAATGAACTAAAATGATAAATAAATATTTTAAATTGTTTTCTCGAGGAGAAGCAGACAAGCAGCTACACAACCTGGGTAGGCTGCGGATGTAACTATGAGTCCCGTGGCCCAGCTGTAAAATGCGCCAACAACGGTATCCCGGGTCTTGTGCCTACACAAAATAAGGAGACTGCAGACTTACGGACACGGAATCTCGCAATAGCTGCGCTCGGTCTGTTCCCAGCAGTTCAGAGATCCGTGTCCGTGCATGGTGTCTATGTGTGAGTTGCTCGAGCGCGTTTGTATGAAGCTTACCTTCTACAGTTGTGATTGTGATGAATTGTGTATAATTTGTACTTCCAACTGAAAAGTACATTGTTTATTTTTAGAATGAGCAATGCTATTCTATGCCAAACATGTTTTGTGAATAACACATGGCAGATACACCACGTGTTGTATTGCGCAATTTAAAATGACTTTGCACAATCACAACGCAATATACATACCTACAATTTAGTTCACATTGTGGTCATAGTGGTTCGTAATCAAAACTCCGAAGTGTCTGTATTTGGATTGGTAATAAATTTTATAAAAATACTTCTAATTCTGATTTTTTGTATTAATTTAAAAGACCACCAAGAGACTTCACCACTTTTTTGCCGGAGTGATATGAGGTGGCCGATAATAGAGAAGAGTGGAGCCGCAGAGGGGGCCTTTGCCCAGCCGTGGGACACACACCACATACTCTAAACTTACTTTTTTTTAAAGGGAACCACGAATTACTTTACTGCTCTGTTATACGTAAGTATGGTAATCATACCGGTTTGCGGCCACTTAAACGACTTGTTGACTTCAGTGTTGATTTTTGTTATACCTATTACAGTAATACCAACAATTTGCAAAAATATCTTTATGTCTTCCTACAATAATCTAGTATCATAAAACTTAATGTTTCTAGACGTATGTTTAAGCTATAATTTAAAAAAAAATATATTCTCGTGAAAATAGCAAAAACACCGATTCTCGGCCACTTGAGACTAGTTATCGACTACCGTGGACCGGTTATCGGCCACACAATTCACATGAGGACAATGACTCTTATTAAAGAGCGAATAAAGTTGATTCTGACACATAAATCCAAACTCAACTTGCGTCTTTTTAGTTTAGGAATGTGTCTGCCAGAATCAATATGTAAGTAAAACAATTAATTAAATCACAACAAGCATTCAAATCAGTTTGTGCTAAGTTTTTTCAGTAGGAATTTCACATTTCGCCAGCTCAATTATCCAATTTAATAATGGTTTATCTCCTTTAGCACCAAATATAGGGTCTGGGCTGACTTTTTCCCTGTGTTCAGCAACACGCCCTTTTTTTTTTTTTTTTTTTTTTTTTTTTTTTTTTTTTTTTTTTTTTGACCCAGGGGAACTCATTACGAGTACGAGGACCTTGAAGAGGCCCAAGTTATGTGGCACTCACCCGTCCGCCTTTCCACACCCACTGACGAGGAGAGAAGCTCCAAGTCAGCTGCCAAGACCCGGCTGGGAGGGCGAGACGGAGGGGGATACCGCACTAAACCCCTGGAGGTCTGCAATCCGAGTACTAAGGTAAGGCGACGGCACGGGACGTGTCCGAAGATTATGACCGCGACCGCCACCCTGCGCCCGTGCACCGACCTGCAGCCATCTCCACACACTCATTCCCGTGTTGCACGGGAACCCATGTGCTTTGACGGCCGCGCGCCAGGGCACGGGCACGTACTGTTGACACACAGCAATATGAAAGAACAAGAAAATAAGAAAGCCAGCGCGCACCCCCCACAGACAGGGTGCAGCGCTAGCACCTCAACCAGAGGCGCACGTCCATTGGGACAGTGCGGCCTCAACCACCGACCAAACTTTGACACGCATACACACACAAGTGCACACACACACGAACGACAAGCAAACAAAATTCACAGACGACACAAAGTACATTACAACCACAAACAACACAAGATAAAATAACAATTTAAATATATACAGAAGGTAGGTGCGGGACGGGACAGAACCCGACGCCGGCCTTGCCTATGTCAAGTCCGGGTCAGCAACACGCCCTAACCTAACCTAAAATAAAATGTATCACAAATAACGGGATAACTAAGTATATCAATGATTATAATTAATCAATTTATTAAAAGGCCGGTCACTAGTAAAATATTACTAGTTATCGGCCGTTTTTATACCCTATGGCAGGGTCGGCCGGAAACAGGTTTAATTTTGATTAGTTATCGGCCGTAAAAAAAATCTATATTTCTGAAGGTTATATCTTTGAAAATGTAAGGCATATTGCCGGCCGGACTCTAATTGTAATTTTACAAAAATCTAGTTCTTCATAAATACAATGGGACCATGTTGAATTTAAGTTTTCCGAAATAATGCCCAAGAAAAATGCGATTAGACTATTAAAATGAATGACGAAGCTGTTTATGAACTCGATTCAGATCAAGAGCTATGTATTGAGAAGAGCTATGTCTTCAGGAGGCGCTCTGCTTCAATGCCATATTAACTTGCGTTTCCGTTAATGTAATCGTATGAATACGAATAGTAAACAAAACTCATACTAGGCACTCAAATCCACCACACAGATAGAGAGAACGGGCCATAAACCACCACGCGGGCCCAGTGCAGTGGGGTTGGTGGTTGCTTACGACTGCTAATGCAGCTGCGACCAACACCTTAAAGTGTCTTCCGAAGCACGGAGGAACTTGGAAAGAGTTTTTGGCCAAAAACACTTTCCAAAAAAATATGCTGAAAATGCTGAAAATGCCATAGGCGGAGAACAAAAAGTTTTTGTTCTCCGACTATGGCATTTTCAGCCTAACCGGATTTTAGAGGTGGCGATAACCTTTAGGTACCTACTAACTCAAGCAGAAGTACCGAACATTCCTCAGAGGATGTCTGGAGGGGATCTGCTGGACATTGAACTGGGTACCACCACTACCAGCCCGAGACTGGGTGCGATTTTTGAATGTCACCGGTGATCTTGAAATTAAAAGCACTATGAAATATAATATTTTATGAATCATTTACAAGTTGATTATTAAGATACAAACCGTTCGAGAATTTTATTAGTCGGATATAAAGGTAGTCTATGATACCTAAATAGAGCAGTTTGCGTTAATCCCCGTTATGAACCATTGATTAAAATGGAACGCGAAAGTTTAAAAGGGTGTAAAATATGATTAATTCGCTAGCGTTCGTAGCAGTAAGCACTTTAGCAACGAGACCACGAAGGCATTTAAATAACTTTTTAATAGCATTTTCTTAATTTAAATCGGGGATATTTTGTGTTATTAACTTATGATGTCATGTATTTCATTTATGATGTGTTTGTCATTTAATTCTGTGAACTAGAGTAATACTTACCAGTACCGTTCTAAAACTGCTTATAATTCTCAGCATCATAAGGCTATTTTAACAGTAACTTTACAGAATTCAGATTAACCATAACATCACGTCAATGTATTGGATTATCAATGCATTTTCGAGAAATCCAATGTTCAGAGTTGGCAAAGTTTATTGCCTATTTACGGTTGTTTATAAAAAATGATTCACCGGGACCTTCGTATGATCGATGTGTAAACTGTTTATGTACTCGCATTCATAGTCTAGACGAAAAGACTGATTGGATACATTTTTTTTGCCAAGTTTAGTCCACCACTACTGTAAGATGATTGATATGATGCAAAAGTATTGTATGTAAATTTAACTTTTTTTTAAGTGCTAATTGCTGCACTGAAACTAAATTAAATATTTTAAAACTTTTATACAATAGTGAAAAAATTAAACGCCCACCCGATCCAGCCAGGACTCGAATCTGGGTTTTCCACAATCCGGGCGGCTGCACTGACCGCTATGCTACCGGGAAGGCTGACGTAAGCGCTGAATTTTGTCACTACTTTTTAATTTTTGAGTGCTAATAGCGGCACAGTGCGCCATCTATCCAACGGTCATTGCAACCGATGGTCATGCAGATTCACCTTTGCAGATGAAGTACCACAAATGATTTCAAAGTTTTATTTTATGTTACCCAATAAAATTTACAGATATAGATAGGTACGTCATTTTACTGTCGGTCTTTGTTGGTAGTTGAAGTAAAACATGTTTCGAACTTACTTTCGAAAGAGGTTCAATATTACGTTCGTCGTTTGTTTGAAAGAGACAAAAAATATTGTGTTTAAGGCCTACCTACCTTCTGAAAATGATTTGTGGAAGCATTAATTATTGTCTATTTGTTTCCACTAAACCACAAAAACAGTATTTAAGTTAATACCTAATTGATTTCGTACCGATAAAACGATGACAGTATTTAATATATGTAAATAATACTCATAAGTATTGTTTCTATAATAGCCCCCATAACGTTCATCATAACGTTCAATGTGACAAAACTTAAGTAAGTAGTTGGTAAGTGATTTTTTCCGATTTAATGGACTGTCGCTAGTTCGCTACCGTACGATAAAAAAATACGGACACTGCACTATGAATACGACCGTAGCATGTGTTAATTGGTAGCGGCCGGGTGACCCGTTACGTTTCCTTAAACATCTCGCGTCTGTAAACAAATGCACCCGATGTGTGTCACCCGACCACGCCGGCCCTATAAAGCTTGCTGACCCCCCATTCCGAACTTAATGTGGGATTAGACATCGACAGAGGAATCTCAATTCTCCATCACACAACCATGGACATCAGTGTTAAACTTTTCAGCCTTTTAGTGCTGGCGATCCTTTTGCTAATACTTCAAAGTGAAGCAAAGCCTTTAGAAGATTCCGCCTTATCTTCGAATAATGATGGAGAAATTATGGAAACAGCGGAGGGCCAAAACCCGTTCTTGCCATTGTTTACTATGAGAAGGTTGAAACAAAGGAGATTGCAAGCGCAAGCGCAGAGAAGGAACAACCCAGTGCGACAAGAACAACCACAGCGCAAAAACAATTGTATAAAGAATCCATATCGCCGGTATTAGGTACGTAAGTATTTAAAATTTTAGACTGTGTAATGTTTTAAATGCCTTTCTTTTAGCCCACCAACCCGCATTCACCCCGTGTGATGGGTTATGGCCCGAACTTCCCATGTACTATGCTGTATACCTACATCACGTGGGAAGGCCTTAGCCCAAAATTGGGGCGTTTATTGGTGATTTTTTAATGATGCGGTTGGCTCGGAAATGCGTTGTGTATTAATTGTTAAGGATAACCATTTCAAAGAGCTTAGATATTAATATCTTATTCTAATTTGTTCTGCAGTAATGTATTACAAGGAAATTCGTGCTAGTAATTTATATTGTATTATTATTTGACTCGTTTATTTTTCGCTGATATCCTTTGTTTCACTTTTAAGCGTATGCGTATAAAGCCCGAAAATAAGGATTGTGCCATATTCGTTTTAAATTCATCTAACTTCAAGAAAATATTATATGTTTACATTGATATTATATTTCGCTTGAAAATTCTTATATCTTCTTTTATGTGAGACTTACGAAAGCAGGGGAAAGTACATTAAAAGCGGCTTGCTTTTTTTTTGTTGCGTCCTTGAACATAAAAAAGATGACATGCTTTCTTTAAAATAAATGTTTGTGGTACTAAACAATTAGCGCTTCCATGTCGAACACCTTTCTTCGACCCAGTTGTTTAGCAATAAAAGGCTTAGGCACAAACAACCCTGCATAGTCGCCAATCGCACACAGGACTAACAAGGACGATTCTCCTTACAGATTCGAAGAACATGAAGTGTCATCTGGTTTTCTTACTGACGTTGGGGCTCGTCATCGCGGAGCCCATTCTAAAGCAAACAATTTCGGCCGATAACAATCATGCACCGTCGGAATACAGTGAGTCAGAAATAAAACAAAACTCGAATTTCAACAAAGGCGACACGGAACAAAAGAATGAAGAAATAAATGCTACTATGGAATCTATAATCGGCAGTGAAATGGAGCGTGATCAAAATGTGGAGGTAATTATCGAAGAGGCTATCGATTTGCCTAACGATCTAGTGCCGCCGCCGGCGACCGAAGATGTTATTTTTAATGACAACGGCTTGTCTTTGGCGGATGATCTGTATACCAACGAAATTATCGAGAAACATCCCGAGGAAATAATGGACACTGCTTTTGGCTTCGCGCCCCTGCCGTTTATAAGGAGGAGGCAGAAGCCGCGAAGGAGATTCGCGACCCGACGTCATCACTACCAAAGGAACCCATATAGACGAGTATTCTATTACTATCCTTACTACCCGCACTATTATCAAAGCTCTCTGAGATATTATTAATGTAACTTACACTAACTTGCCAAATGTATTTGTGGATAAGTATATTAATTTATTGTAGCTTAAGCACTATTTATTGTTTATTTTGAAATAAAATGATACATCTCAATTGATTTTTGACATATTTTTTATTATTATTATTATATTTAATTCTAAAAAAACTCGTTTCTATAAGCATCAATCCCTTACCAATTACATTATTTTAATATCATAATAATATATTACCAATTCATTATATTTACAATTATTTAAAAATGATTTTGTTCTCTATTTACTACATAACTTATTAGGACAAAATGTTGTACACTAAATTGTATTAATGGCAGTTGTGTTCAGACATTGTTTTTAGATACATTGCGTGAGTTTAGTCCATGCCTACAGTCCAACCATTCAAGAGTTATAAATAATTTATCTTAAAATAAATTATTTCCTATATCTTATATATCAATAATAAACAAAACAAATAAATGTTATTTATTAACTTTTGATTATAATAAATGTCAAACGTCGCCAAGATAATTGAACCCGCAATTTTAAAGACAAATTCTTAAACGATTGGACTCCTAGTCTCTCATTCTGAATGTATGACACAACAAGATTATTTTACGATTACATACTAACACATACATAAGAGTTAATCACAAAATATGTCTTCTTTTACAGTGGCTTTTAACATCCATATCACATTATTTAAATGATAATCAATTTTAGCACTTCCGGACAAATAAATTACGCATGACAAGCTAAATAATCGTTATTATATAAATACAATATATAAGACAATCGATGACTGAAACAATACATCGGTCCACGTAATTATTAAGGCCAGGTCGCTTGTACTCGCTTTATATAAAGTAACGATCAAGTTTATATTAAAATCAATAGTTTATAGCTGTGCTCTGAGAGTTCGGCAAACAGACAGAGGCATCAATTATCTATTTTGCTTGGTCTTTTCAGTTTCAGATCAGTTATGTATATCTCGTATTACTTCGAGCTCAATCAAAGTCATTTTGTAACTTCAAAATGATAACACTATTTTATATCAGTATACATCATTCTTACAAAAGACAACACAATGTAACCCTGTTCCACAATGAAGGAGTGAGCGCGGGCGCAGATAGTGGGTGCGGCAAAATCAAATTGAAAGGAACTACGCAAACATATTTACATTTAAAGACTGTATACATTAACTGCCTTTGTGGTCCAGCGGTTAGACCACCAGTCTTTAATCCAGAAGTCTAGGGTTTGATTCCTAGCGGGTAGTACATATTTTTGTACTTTTGACTGGTTGGTTACTTCCGTCACCTTCAGCCTTATCATTTACTTACCAACAGGACAGACGAAGACAGTCTTCCGCTTCCTTCCGTCTTGTCGCTTCTAGTATACAATCAAAAATAAAAGAAGTAGAATTTTCATAAAAGTAGCCTGGTAGCCACCGCCTGCGCCCACAATCGCCCGCTTACATGTGTAACAGTAAATGAGTTCGGTGGGTAGAGAGCTACTTGCCGGGCCCGACGAGCGCCTCGTCCATGAGCTCGTCGTCGGTGATGCCGGGCGAGCCGTGGTCGGGCACGCGCGGCGACGGCGCAGGGCTCTGGTACACGGGCCGCACCGCCACCACACCCGACACCTTGTTCCCCGCCGACGACGAGAAGTCTAACAACATCTCCGCCGCCTCCTGAGGAGTAGTTGCCCCGCTGCGGGGCACCGACCCGCTTGCCGGCGGCTTCATACACGAGTCCGCCCCCTTCCTATCCTCCGAACTACCCTTCGGCGCCGGAAAACCCTTCGCCATGTCCGTCTTGAAGTCCAACGGCAACAACGGGTACGAGCCCGGGTAACTCGCTGAGTCCTCCTTGCTCCGTTGCGGACTCTCGCCCTTGAGACTCTCCGCCATCGCTTTTGAAAATTCTAAAGGTCTCTCCGCTTGATCCCCTTTCGTCGTTTGGACGGTTTTTGGACTCAACCCCCCCATGTTCAACAGAGGCTTCGGCACGGTGAGAGGATACGCGGACTTTGTCAAATCTGAAGACCTTGAATTCGGATTGTCGAAGTGCGTGAAAGGATATTTGTTCTGGTCCATGCTTCTGTTGAAATCGTTCACCATCGATCGGCTGTCGTACTGCGATATGGGGCTATTTTTGTCTGGGGTGCTTTGATTTTTTAGTTTCGGAATTTGGAATTTGCTGGTGTCGAGAGGCTTCATTAGGCCCTCGACTAAGAAATTGGCATCCTTGGATTTATATTTGTCCCCGTCGACTTCGTCCCTGGAGCCGCTCGGGCTGGAGTGCCTCTCAGATTTTGAGAAAATTGACTTTTCAGAGTTGCTCATCAGTTTGGTCCTGGCCTTTTCCCTTTCCCTGTCTCTTATAATTTTAGCTATATCAGTACTGCTACTCTTCGGTGATCCTGAACTTGATTTGGAGGCAGATTTTGATAGATTTATACCAGCGCTGCTTGTACTGGAGGACTTTGAATAAGGCACTTTGGGCATATTACTGCTGCTAGAAGTATCCGAAGGGCTCATATTGGCTTTAGGTGGAGTGGACCCTGGCGTTACATTGCCAGATTTTGACGATTGCAAGGCTTGTGTCTTTTTAGAAGCTGGACCACTAATGACTCCGGGTTTGAGGCCGGTGTGCGTTTTTGGTGAGCCCTGGCTCGGAGGGGTCAACTGGGGAGACGATTGTTTATTAGAACTCGAACTGCTGTAATTTAATTTGGAACTGCTACTAGACGACTCCTTGCTTCTGGTTTTGTTGATTGTTATTTTCATACCATCTAAACTCGGTTTTACCATGTATTCTTGATTTTTACTTTCACCGACTTTGTTACTGCTACTGGATGTACTGTTTTTTGGGTCTGAGAATTTGTTTGCGCTACTAGAAGAACTACTTGATTTGGCTGCCCCCTGATCGGACTCAGTGCAATGTTGAGCTGATTTCAACTTATCTATCACAGCACTGAGCGAACCCTTTCTATTTCGAGCTTGGCTTGGAGCATTCGATTTATTAATTTCAATATTTGGCGGAGATATTAATGGCTCATTGACGGGACTATCACAAGAGACGGGAGTTATTTCTAGCTGTTTTAACTTGACAGGGTTTTTTAATTTAGGGCTACTCCTACCTGAACTAGAAAAAGACAAACCAGAATGTTTCTTTTCTTTGTCCCTCGAGGACGTAGAACTAGATCCATAGCTGTCTTTAGAAAGCTTTTTTGAAAGATCATACCCTGTGGTTCCCGATTTGCCTGATGGGGAACTGCTAGTTGCAGACTTCAAAGCCGACATACTGGGTTTCCCTGACCCCGAGGAAGCATGTTTAGGAGAAGAGATTGTGTGGTTTTTTGGACTCGAATAACCTGGCAAGTGTTTCGGGCTATTTTGAACTGGGGAGTGTCGCGGGCTGCTGTGGTGACTAGAAGTGCCGGACGGTTTCCCCAACCCCTTAACAGAACTAGGGCTCGGCGATTTAGTTATCGACACGGACCTACCGTGAGTTGGGCTAGGACTAAATTTTCTGAGAAGGGAGTTTGGGGAAGTCGCTCGCATGGGGGATCCATCAGTAGGTTTGATGCTGACTGAAACGGGTTTGGTTAAAGGGTCTTGTTTAGGTGGTACTTTTTCGGGAGGGCCCATTGAGTCGTCGCGTCGCCTCTTCTTCTTCTTTTCCTTGCTTCGTTCTTCGCTAGACTTGCTGGACTTCTTTTCGGAGCGATGCCGATCGTCGAGGGTTTTGAGCTGAGTTGACGTGATCGGTGTGATTGTGATTGAGCTGGGCAAGGCCGCAGGCGTGGCTGCAGTGATAGGAATGATTTCAATGCCGGGGCGTCGGTCTAGACACAGCATTGAAGATATACTAGAGCCGGATTCAGGTCGTGGTGTGTTCAAGGTGTTGGTTCCAATCGGCGTGATGCTCACAGACGAGGGCATATAGGATTTGCCCTCCGTTAAGTCCAGGAGAAGTGATGACGCGCTTCTCCCGCTTCGCGATTCGGTATCTTTGTTTTTAAGTTTTTGCCTTTTGTGATCAGACTTGTGAAAAGAATTCCTGGAATAGAACAAGTGACCTTGAATTCGTGCAATTCAATCAAAGGAATAGAGCGATTGTAAAACAGGATAGTATTTCTTTTAGATATCTTTGTTTCTGTCTGCAAAAGGCAGATAGAGAGAACCTTAAAAAAAAAAGAATTGACTAACAACTTATTAGGCACGAACCTCATCATGTCCTCTGCGTCTCCATCGTTCGAGTTGTCCATGTCAGACAGCGTTCTGTTATCTTGTATCCCCAGAGCGTCAGTGGCGTCCATTCCAGACAGCTCAAGGTCCGATTGAGAGAACTCGTTTTGTGATACTAACGATTCCCTTCCTTCTATATCATCGTTTGTGGAATTACTGTTCATAGTATTTTCGTCTTCGTTGACGTAGCCGTCTGAATTGTCGCTTTCGCTGTCCGTGTCCATCATGTCGCCGAGGCCTGGCTTCCCTTTCTTTTGAGTGGATGACCAAGGATCGCCGTCAGATTTTCTCTTTTTTGACTTGCGCTCTTCAGACAATTGAGGTTTAGTGTCACCGGCGTTAGGGTCTTGGCAAATCATTGACAGGTGGTGTTGTTGTTCAGAGAGATATGCACCTATGGAATTGTTATTGGATTATTACATGGGTAGTAGGTAAAACATTATTGGACGATCAAATGTACTTTTATTTAAGTTTGTTTGAATATTTTTTTTTTAAACTTTGGCTTAGACATAAATTCATCAACACAGAAATGAAAACATTTTTTAAGCGTTCAAATAACAATTTAAAAAAGAATATTAACTATTTTTAACACCAATTCTACCTAGCTGTTTAAGTCTCATAGCCTGACGTATCCATAATCAACAAAATTCTTTAACAACAAAAAAAAGTGTAATTTTTAAAGGCCAAAAGGGGGGTAGGTGGGTTCACCTACCCTAAGTAAACGTTTTTTTTCGTTTATTTTAATAAATTGTATAAAGAACAAACACTACACCAGGAAAAGGAAAAAGAAATGGCCTTGCTGAGTTTCTTTACGGATCTTCTCAATACAAAGTCTCCCGTCCGTGGCAGCAAACCGAATGGCGTGGTGACATTCGCAAGAGGTTCTATGATACATTTTGTATTTCTTTCATCTATGCAATTGTGTTCTGAATAAAAATATTTGAATTTTATTAAATTTATTAACCTGACTATAACAGAGGTGTCAACAACTGCGGGTTCGAATCTCGGTCGTGGATTTTTTAAATACTTTTCCAAAAAGTTTAAATAAAATCATTTAGAATGTTCACTACACTATGATTATGGACAAAAAAAACTTACCGCCCTGGTGCGGGTGGTTGACATTGGAGGGGTAGAGAGCTCGGCCGCGCATCGTCCCGGGTTCGTGCTTGACGTGGTCACCCCCGGGATCGATGCCCCCCAGGCCGCAGCTAAAATTTGAGTCCAGAGCCGAGTAGCCTCCATTCATCTGCTTGGCGGCTGCTTCGCGTTCCCAAATCTTCACCAAGGCTCTGTTGAGGGTGACACTCTGGGTTATAATAACGTAGGTATTAAGGGCTATTTCCTAAAAAAAATAAATTGTAGCGATGAATTGATATCAATGATGGAGGCCTTTGCCCAATGGTGGGATTGCATATAAGCTATTTAACTTCCTTTACTAAAAAAAATACTTAAACATTTTGACAAAAAATATCAATCATTAAAGCTACTCTAAGTGTTTGCTCACGTTTGACTAATAACTGTTTGTGTTTAAAAAGAGAGTTAATCAGTGCTATTCATGCAATAATTTCATTTTAAAAAAACTCACCGAACCCGCACTCGTGGGTAGTTCGCAAGCACTAAGAAGTAGGTGACAATATTTAAAAAAAACAAACCTTAAAGTGATAGCAATAGAGTAGCTCTTTAGCAGCACACGGCTGATGTAGTTGTCCCCTTGCTCCCTTGGCGGCGAGTTGAATGCGTACACAGTTGCTCTAGTCGCGGCCGGGTCAGAAATATCTATTAAAAAGGTTAATCTAAATACGCCAGAGTATTAAACGAAAACATAACTTAAGGGGATAGAAATAGAGTGGCTCTTCTGCAGCGCGCGGTTGATGTAGTCGTCCACCTGTACCCTTGGCGGCGAGTTGAGTGCGTACATAGTAGCTCTAGTCGCGGCCGGATCAAAAATATCGGTCTTACCTTAAAGTGATAGGAGTAGATTGACTCTTCTGCAGCACGCGGCTGATGTAGTCATTTACCTGTTCCTCTAGCGGTGAGTTGAGTTGCTTTGGCTGCGGCTGGGTCAAAAATATTGGTCAGAAAGGCTACTCTAAGTACGCTACAGTTTTAAACGAAAACATACCTTAAAGTAATAGGAATAGAGTGGCTCTTCTGCAGCACGCGGCTGATATAGTCGTCCACTTGCTCCCTCGGCGGCGAGTTGAGTGCGTACACAGTTGCTCTTGGTGCCGCCGGGTCAGACAACTCTAGTTCCACAGTCGCCATGCTCTCGTCCAACGGGTGTTCCAGAGATATGGATATGTGCTGCCAGGAGAGCGCGCTCACTTCGAACATCAGCACGGTTTCCAGGTCGAACGCTGCAATAGAATTTTTGTTATAAAAGGTGCTTCTGCGCAATTAAAACTCGCAAAAGGTAACGCTTTGTGAACCTTGAGCCATGTTAGGTGTTGTTTTTTCTACCGCAACTGTTATCTAATGTTGGCTTAGAAGTTATCTAAAACTGAGAAAGCCATTGATGAAAACGAAAAAACGGAATAACCTTTTGGCTTCAACCGCTGGCATCTTATGACGCAGCGAGCGGTGTTGTGTTGACTGACTCGTGGCCATAATGACTCAAGAGTGTCGCTCCTCATGAACACGTAAAGTCCACTCCCTATGTTCCAGATAGGTAGACAATGTGGAGCTAATAGCTGCATAGCCGACGTTGCTTGGTCTGCAGCCGCTTACAGTTAGCTACGAGCGCGTTAAAGAGCGCCAACTGCCTTAGACAGACCACGTGCACGGGCGCACGTGCGACGGGTACGTGAATGCGACAGATCTAGAGATACACCATGCTTCGGAAGGCAACTGGAGAAGCGGTACCCAGGATAGGCAACAGTGGAAGTTGCTGGAAGAAGCCTTTGTCAAAAAGCACACTGAACTAAGGGACATTTTATAAAAATTACAAGAAAACCAGAAATAGTTCAGCACTGGGCCCGCGTGGTGGTTTATGACCCGTTCTTCCTGTGGTGATTCCATTCATAGCAGCAGCGGGGACATAAGATGAGGTAGTAATGTGATGATGCAGACAAATAGACATGTAGCTATAGCCTATCTTGCTTGGTCTGCAGCCGCACGCAGCTACGAGCGCTACGAGCGCGTTGAACTGTGAACCCACCGAGGCTATTTAAAATACAATTGTTTTTTTCTTCCTCACCTATGGGAACATTCTATCTGTGCAATGTTTTAGGAACTAACTATGTGTACAGTAGACATGTAGATAGCCTACCTTGCTTGGTCTGCAGGCGCACGCAGCTGGCCACGAGCGCGTTGAAGAGCGCCTGCTGCCTGAGGCAGGCCAGCAGCGGCGGCACGTGCGACGGGTGCGTGAACGGCACGCTGGCCACGCGGCAGCCCTCCAGCCCGCGCGTCTCGCACAGGAAGTAGCACTGCGTCTGCTCCGGCAGGCTCTGCACGGACATTTTATTAACGTATTTTTATTTGACCCCGACGATCATTTGCGAACGCACCCCCGCCCGATCCTCTAGTGTGCTAGTAGACTAATAATTTTACTAGAAAAAATCAACCAGTCTTAGGAAGCTTGAGTCAAAAAGTAAAAAAATATTATACAAATAAACTTACGAAAAGTGCTGGATGAAAATGGATGATTCAAAGTCCATACATTTCTTACCTACTACCGAGTGGGAATAGAACCCTCTACCCGATTACCGGTTTTTTGTTGTTCTAGTAAAATTTTATCATATAACTCATATAGCATTGTGAATACAAAAAATTACAATAATAAATTATTTATAAGAAATTACGTATTGAAATTACGTTGAGAGACCCTTTACGTTCCTCGCCGCCCCCAAACAAGCCCGGTGAAGCTGAAAATGCCGTCTGAGGCAATCAGCAATCTCTAAAAAAAAGCAATAAATCTATATATATATAAATCAGTTGCTGTTCGTTTGAGTGGCTAAAACTCGAGAATGGCAGGACCGATTTGGCTAATTTTGATTTTGAAATATTTGTGGAAGTTCAAGGAAGGTTTAAACGGTGAGAAACATAAATAATAAGTAACAATTAAATTTTCCAATACTTCTTCTTCTTCTTCTTTGTTTATGGCATGTTCTGTGTCAACTGCCGAACACAATTCCGCCAATGTCACGTAGGTAGCCAATACACGGTAAGGGTTTTGTGAAATATACTTTTGTGTTGTTAGTTTTTAAAAGAAAAAACTTTCTAAGCAGATTTACCTAGAACAAGGACAACACAGACATGCATGACACACACAAGGTTAGTAGGTACTTATAGTTTTATATTATTTAAGGTGAGGAATGCTGACAAAACTTTTAAAAGCGGGGGAGAGTTTAACATGTTTATTAAAATACATTTAACTTTAGTTGGACGGGGAATATTTTGAGGGAGATGGTCATATAGGGAGGAGTTAAGTTTAGGGCAGTTAAAAAATATGTGGTCAATTGTTCCTTCATCTAACCCACACTCACAGAGAGAAGAATCCCGGACCTTTATTTTCGCTAGATGGACTGGGGTACAAGCGTGGCCAATTCTCAGGCGACAGATGGTAGACACAACTTTCTTGTTGAGCAGTTTATGTTTGAAAAACCATGGTTTACTGGGGATATGCTGTTGGATGTCAAAGTAATATCTACCCGCATGATTTCTGGTGTTTTCCCAGTCAGTGTCCCAAGACTTTGTAAGGTGGCTGCGTGCGAGGGGAAAGAGGTCGTGATGGAAAACTTTTGGATAAGCCAAGGAGCCGGTAGAAGTAGCTTGTTTGGCGCATGAGTCCGCAGTTTCGTTTCCAGGAATACCACAGTGTCCAGGAATCCAGGTCAGAACAATGACTAAAGCTTTACTTTGGCAGCGTAGCAATGCTTCTCGAATCCTTAGGATTATCGGGAACTTAATTTTTGCTTTGAAAGGATTAGCTAAGATGGCGTGTAAACAGCTTTGTGAGTCCGTAAAAATGATGCAATGGTTCAGGCTATGGGATTCAGCAAAAAGAATAGCCTCAAGGAGGGCCACTGCCTCTCCTGTAAACACGGATGCCAGAGAGTACATTTTAAAACTGAGTATTAGTGCGTGCGCCGGTATCCAGACAGCTGCTCCGACATGGCTACCATCTTGTAATTTAGATGCATCTGTATACATTGTGAGCCAGTCAGGAAAATCTTTAGCTAGTCTCTCTATAAGTATTTGGGAAGCGATAGGGGAGTCCTTGACAATCCCAAAATCAATAACAATCTCGGGCTTAAAGGCTAAAGCCTCAAAATTGGTATCAAAAAGGGGATGTCTATGGAACTTTTCTACCGGGATTGAGGGTCTGTTGAACTTGGTAAAACTATGAAGGATGCAAGGAGTCTTTGAAGGGTTGTTGGGGGATATTAAACCTGTTTTAGATAACTTATCTAGCTTTCCTATAAGAGGATGAGAGGAATTTTGAAGAATTTTGAGGATAAATCGGTCACTAAGATACTGTCTGCGGAGGTAAAGGGGAGGGTCAACACATTCAATTTGTATAGAATTTATTGGGGATGATTTCATTGCTCCTAAAACAATGCGCAAACACTTTGACTGGATTTTTACCAGCTTGTCGAGCGGTAATTTGTTACAAGGGTCCAAGAGAAAAGAGCCATAATCAAAGTGACAACGCACTAACGCATTGTAGAGCAATTTTTGGGTGAATGGATGAGAGCCCCACCAAACACCCGACAAAGCACGAAGGACATTGACTCCTCTCTCACATTTCTTCAGGACATTGCTAAAGTGGGGAATACCAGATAATTTCGTATCAAGTATGACTCCCAGAAACTTGACATGGTTGTTAACAGGAATAGTCTGCCCATTAAATAGGATGATTGGCGTTGAAAAACTGCGTTTTTTGGTGAAGACTACAGAGACACATTTAGAAACTGATAATGTTAAGCCATGTTCTAAGAGCCAGTCACTCAGGTATGATAATGCAGAGTTGATATGGGAGGAAGCCATTGCTATAGAGTCGGACATCACATACATCGCCAAATCGTCTGCAAATTGGAGAACCTGACAGAAACAATCAACAGATCTCTCAAGGTCGTAGGTGTATATGCTATAAAGAAGAGGGCTGAGGACTGATCCTTGGGGTAGGCCCTTCCAGATAGACCTAGGAGTGAGAGAGGAACCCTGACATCTAATCTCGACAGTTCTGGTTGATATGGAGTTGAGAATGAACCGGACCAACTTCTCTGGGACACTCAGCTGTAGAAGTTTATCTCTGAGCACCGGAAGGAGGACATTATCATAGGCGGATGCTATGTCAAGAAACACTCCAACTACATATTTTTTTCTTTTGGAAAGCCAGGCGAATGTCTGTTGTTAGAATACTGAGACTGTCGAGAGTACTGAATCCCTTTCTAAATCCAAACTGGGACTTTGCCAGGAGATTGCGATTTTCGATCAGCCATTCCAAACGATTTTTTATCATGTGTTCCGATACCTTAAGCAAAGTCGAAGATAACGCAATGGGCCTATATGAGTTGTGGTCTAGGGGGTCTTTACCTGGCTTCAGAATCGGGATGACAATTTGTTTATTCCAGTCCTCAGGAATGATACCTTTGTCAAAGAAGCAATTAACCAAGGTTAGGTAGTAAAGCTTTACTTTGTCAGTTGCTCTTACGAGAAAGGAATATGGGATTCCATCGATACCAGGTGAGGAGTCAACAAGGCCGCCAAGAGCCATCTGGAGTTCTTGAAAAGAGAAGAGCCCGTCCATATTACCGGTAGATGGCATAGGTGTAAAGGGGCTAATTGGAAGGCAGTCACTGTTAGGAGCAGACGGAGGGGCCAGTTTATCTGCGAAGGAGGATATCCAACTAGATGGGTCGTTGGACGATAAATTTTGTGTGTTGAGAGACCCTCGAAATCTTTTTATTTGTCTCCATACAATAGTCGATGGCGTACCTGGGGACAGACCTTCACAAAATTTTGACCAACCGAGCTTTTTCTTTCTGGAGAGAAATCTCTTTGTTCGCGCATCAACCTGTTTATAGTTTAAAAAGTTCTCATCAGTCATGTTGAAGTTATACTGTTTCTCAGCTTCTTTCCTTTTTTTTACCACTTCAGTACATTCCGCGTCCCACCAAGGAGGAGAGACCTTGCGGCGAGTAGAGCGCTTTAGGGGAAGATGCGATTCAGCCGAGCTCATAATTGAGTCTACAAATTCCTTGTATACGGAGAGAGCAGATTCAGGTGTTATGATAGGGAGTTGTCTAACTTTATCATCCACTGCCTCAGAGAAAGCTGACCAATTGGCATTATTTAACTTAAATTTTAAAAGAGGAGATGGGTGGTGGATTGTCAATGTTTTATCGGGCAAATTTATTAGGATGGGGAAGTGATCACTACCAAATGTACTGTTTAGGACGTTCCAGGATAGTAATGTCGATAGATTTGTTGAACAGATGGATATATCGACAGCAGAGCAAGGATTTTGTGATGGTAGGGTCCTTCTCGTGGGACTTCCAGTATTTAAGACACAAAGGTTCAGTTCATCGAGTAGATCCATAAGTAGTAACCCAAATGGGTTTGATTGGAACGATCCCCATGACACATGGTGAGCGTTAAAATCACCCATTATTATAAAAGGAGATGGGAGAGCACTAATAATAGCGCGGAGTTCTAGTAGAATTGCGAAATTAGGATGCGGAATGTAAATGGAGACAAAAGAGATGTTGTTTACTCTCGCCGCCACGGCATTTATACCCTGGCTGTGAGAGGGGAGGGAAATTTGAGAAAATAGTACTGAGCGACTAATTAATAAGGCACTACCAGCATATCCATCGTCCCTGTCATCTCGCAGACACGAATAGCCAGAGACACTAAATTGTGAATCCGGTACTAACCACGTCTCCGAAACAGCAAGGACAGCCGGAGAGTATTTATTAATCAGATGTAAAAGTTCAAATTTTTTGCGTCTAATACTTTTAGAGTTCCACTGAAAGATGTTCAGAGTCATTTTTAGTAAGATTTTGGAGGAGAGGCATAATTTTAGCTGCAACGTTGGGCGGTAAGGGGGACATCATTAAACTTAGATAAAATATTAATAACAAGAAGCCATAATAGGTCAAGGCAATCATCATTAGGAGAGGCCTCAGGTGGCTGTAAGGGATTAAGAATAGCACAGCCATTAGGTAAGGATGAGGGAAGAGAGCCAGAGATAGCCTGATGGGCCAGCCTGTCGTAACCTTTACCTGGTTGAGGATATGGATGGGGAGAGAGGGAGACAGTTTTTCTGTAGGATTGGGTTAGAGAAGGTATTTGCGGGTAAGGAGGGGGATGGGAGGAGGGAGTAGCTATAGTGATCTTGGAAGAATCTGCATATGATCGTCTTGGGCTAGGGAATAATTGGGAAGCTTCCTGAAAAGAGATACAATCTTGGGACATTTTGGACTTGATTGATTTTTGTCTTTGTTGTTCTGGGCAAAATTTATGAATAGCAAAATGGTTGCCTGAGCAATACATACACGTCGATTTATCCTCGCTAACTACACAACTCTCACCTAAATGAGGTTGCGCACAGCGGTAACACCTGGGATTTGATCTGCGTTGAGCTTTAATATGGCCGAAACGGCAACAATTGTGGCATTGAATTGTAGGCAGTTGGTAAGTTTCTACAGGTATCGATGTATGAAATGAAAAGACCCTGTTTGGGAGGGACTGACCCTTAAAAGTTAGGACCACTGACTGGCAGGGGATCCAAGTTGAGTTGCCATTAACCATCTGTTTCCTATTAAGACGTCTTGCCTTAAGAACTACACCACAATGTTCTGGGATTATTAATGATTCCACCAGTTCATCCATCGACAAATCGGTAGGGATACCTTTTATCAAACCCATACGGGTTATGTTGTAGTTTGGAATTGAAGGGGTATATTTGTGCAGAGGTAAGATTGGGTTGTCTATAAAATCGTTGGCATCTTTACTTGTTTTGAACTCAACTGATAACCTATTCCGGCCAACTTTTTTAATTCCGTCATTTTTTATATTCTTAATGCGGTTCTTAGACAACAACTGACCAAATATGATTGGGCGAATGGTTACGCCACTGGATGGAGATGCCTCTGCTACGGACACGTGGACTATAAAAGGGCCATTGTCTTGTTCAGAGTACGTTTTTTGGGTATCCGATATTGACGGATGGACGTACAGGGACTCATTGGGGGTAAGCGGCAAACTTTGCGTCGGATTCGGATGTATTTTCTTTGGTGGTTCCGTTGTGGACTCTAAATCTTCATTACGTCTTTTCATGCCTTGTGAAAACATCGGAAGCGATAGCTCCATTGGGGTGGGAGTGGGAGACGCATCCCTGTCTGGGGGGTCAGGAGGATCAGGAGGAACCCGATCCATTATTTACTTAGTAAATAATGGATAGGGCGCACAAAACGTTAGTATAACACTTACCCAACAATCACAACAATTACTACCACCACAAATAGAAATAAAACAGCTTAAAAACGTTAAAAGAAAAAGCCAAAATTCAGAATCCCATAAACACGTGTAACAACTAACACTCACGGAAACGGAATCCTTTTCCAATACAAAATGATTTGTTTGTTTTGATGTTATGAAAACTGTCAAAGCGGTACGAAATCCGCCGGGTCAACTAGTAACAATATAAGATTAATATATTCGTATAGTGTCGATCACACATCAAACTATAACAGGTAGTAGAATCTAAAACGCTTTTTACTTCAAGGTTCAAGGTTTGCTTCAACGTTTAACTGTTACATACGATGTGTGGCCGGCTATACTCACCACAAAGAGCCCTTTGCTGAGATTCAACTCTATGATTTTGCCAGGGGCGAGTTTATTGTAAGACTGCTGGGCCACCAGCCCCAACATCGGCTTAGCGTTCGCCCAATCGCCTGCAACCTCCACCTGTAAAGTAACTTAATAAATAAGAAATCAATGTATCTCTCTACTTTCATTTGCATAAAGCATTGTCTTGACCGACACAATGGAGCCAAATAAAAGTAATTGTTTTACTTAAACTCTGGATTTAATTCAATATAAATACAATGGTGCCTTATAGTCGGCAAAAGGGTAAGAATTAGGTCATAAAAAAAATTGACATCACATACATTGTTCTGATCCCAAGGTGAATAGCTAAAGCACTCGTTTTATGGAATGACCAGACACAATATCGAAACGTTCGATTTCGACATTGACGCTACCGGGAGTCGTACCCGGAACCTTAGAGTTAGCGCCGCCCAAAGTCCGGCGTGCAAACCACTCGGCCACATGAGTAAATACCCAAACAGAGTCCAAGCTTCCTTATAGCGCGCAAAATTAATACATACTTTGGTAGGGTTGTCACATGACGATAAGATAAATTTGCTCTATAGTTTGTTCATTATAGCTTGATACTTGTGACAGAAGTCAACAAAATCGAAAACGTGACTTTGTAAAAGTGTATGAAATTATTTGACTATATTAAAATAACATTATTATTTATAATCCATCACTTAATATACTACAATTACTTTGTGATTCTATTTTATATGTTAGATTAGATTTATTCCAATAAACTCCCGCATAACACACATTTATCATAATTTTAAAACATTAGAATAAAATAAACGTACTCCTTTACAAGGTATTTTCATTACAATTAATAATAGTGTTGGGATAATACACCAAGTGAAGTTCAATTGATATTCAATAACCAATTGATCAAATTTAACTTCATCATTTTCAACCTAGCTGTGTTAGTCTTTATTTATTTTTCTTGAGTTTATGGCGTTTTTACAGAACTTCTATAAGTTAGAAAAGAAAATCAATTGGCACATTAGACAGGAACAGTACTTCATTAGGATAATGATATTCAATTGATAACTTCAATTATCATTTGATTTAATTACCTCAGTATTGTCTCAACCCTAGGCATGCCAATTTGACATCTGCCATGGGTATCAAGCTATATTGAACAGACTATAAATATTTTCTTTATATTATTTTTGTTTTTCAATATGTAACTTGTTTTTTTATTTTTTCGATTTAGATAAATTCTAATCTGACCATAGTTTTTTTGAAATACTGTATTGGAAAACAGTTACATGGCAAATCAAATGTACAGTCATTAATCATTATACACATTCTAAGATTTCAGTGGCAATATTTATGAAATGTTTGCGAAACTACGTGAAATAAGCAATATTTTTATATTTCTGGCTTTGTTCATACACACTGTACAGTAATTAAACATATTTTAAAGTAAACCACTCTAATTAAAATCAAGCATAACAAAATTTTACGAGCGATGACAGTTCACAAACACGAAACAACTAACTGAGATTGTCCGCTGGCTGTGCCGGTGTAAACCGGTTTGTCTGTCCTCTCGCGGCGCGTACGTGAACCCGTCGTCGTCGGTGAGAAGTCACGCACACATAAGCCGTGATATGTAGTAGTGTACCTGTGACAGCGCGCTCTAAGGAAGCTTGGACTCTGTTCGGGTATTTACTCATGTTATTCGGCTACGGAGGTCAGGTAATAATAGAATGAAAGTACACATTTAGCCGAAAACTCCTACACAAACTTCAACGGCAATTGTTTCTCACTACGACAGCACAACGACGCTTTAATAAGGCTCTATATGCCGAAACTTATTGCTTTTTTTTTATTTAACGCAATCTGATTAAAATTATATTTAGACTGATATCTTTATATTAAAATAAAACGTAATTGAAAACTAAAAATCATTAATTGCATCACTAACGATTGATTAATGCATTTGTATCAAATGAGGCGAGTCAATTACCTCAGTCGTCGCATGGATCAGCTTGGCGAGTCCCGCGCAAAGTGGTGTGGGTTGTGACAGCTTGAGTGTGAAGCACGCAGGTAGCATGGCGCTGTTCTGAGGCACTAGGGGCGCGTATACCGGCCCGTTCCTATATCAAGAACAGTACATGTATAACTATACAATATATATTTGATGTTATTAAATACTATCCAAAATAATGGTAACTAGCTGTATGGGCTAATAAAGGCCTTTGCTTTCCTTAAATGTGAGAAAAAACTGTGTCAAAATTAACTCAAGTCATCTTGAATAACAAAGTATCTAACTGTCAATAATAATAGATAAGTATTCTGGTGACGCAAAGGCACCATCTAAAGCACGAAGGAGCTCGAGATGATAAAATTTTGGTCACCCGTCCAACGGCCTTTGCGAAAGTTGCTTAAACTCAGCACTTGCAGACCGAGCGCGTTAACCGCTGCGCCATCGAGCTCCTCTGTGCTTCGGATGGCACGTAACGTAAATCCGTCTAACAACCACTAATCCACTAATCCGCGTGGTGGTTTATGACCCGTTCTCCCTATCCATCTATAGGGAAGGCTCGTGCCCCAGCAGTGGGGACCTAGAATGAGCTGATGATGATGATGACGAAAGTGTGGCGCAATGGCAGTCCGTCTTATTGCACTCTTTATTTTTTGAGATAGGCCAAGCCCAGCAGTGATATATTAATAAGCTGATGATGATTTGTAAAAGGCTTACCCTTTTCCAGGTCTCTGTCCTCCAGATATGATAGGTGACAATTGTAATTTGTTAGCTGTTGACCCTTCCAGTAGCACTGTAGCTGAGTGTCCTATTGGAGAGTGCAATGGTGCCACTAGGGAGGCCAGGCCGCTCGAAGAGGAAGGCTTGCCAAGAGTCAAGAGATCGGCTGTCAGTGGCTGAAGTCCCTTGTCTTTGTCCAATAACTCATATGGGGATACGAAATAAGTCAGACGCATGGCGTGACCTGCAAAGTCAAATTAAATTTAACAGGGTTCAGCTATCTTAGTGATACTTACAAATTGATAGATTTAAAATTACCTGTTTCCAAGTGGACCCTATTTTAAGGTGCTGAAAGCCTCACTTATCTGTTCTTACTGTAGCTTAAACAAAACAGCTAGGTGATTTCAACCAACTTGTGACATGTTTGATTGATTGATAGACAGAACTCATTTTATTAAAACCTACATGCAAGGAATATCTTAGGAGACTTAATTTTTCGAGGAGTTCTTAATGCCTATTAATAACCTATATGCCTCATATTCAGCCAGTGTGTAATGTTGTTGATGGTATACTTCCATAATATGAATTTTCATTTAATAGCAAGGAACAGCTTTTATATAAGATTTCATCCTAATCGGTCCAGCCTTTTAGAAGGAGTTCAATTACAAACATACACACAGAAGATTTATATATATAAAGATTAAAATCACTAGTGAATATTCACTAAGGATATAATGTGATTAAATAATATCTGCTTTCGGTCTTATTTATCAAACCTAAATTATCAATAATTAAACATTAGCATACCTCCACGCCGTTTCTGTAGGAAACCAATGGGACTTTTGTGGACTTGAGCCCAGGGATCCTTAATAAAGCTCTGTAACTGTCGCAAAGTACATAGATCTTCTTCCAAGCTTTGAAGTGCACTAAAAGCTTTGCATTTCACCTGAAATAATAATGCCATATTAAAATGAAAATGTTTAAAATCATATATTTCGAAGCCACTTAGGGAAGATAATATAGTAGTAATTATAATTATGTATTTTTATCTCATCATTTTATTTAAACCTCTTTACAAACAATATAATAATTATTATAAAAGCAATATTTGACTTAATTGGCATCATCATGTTTGCGCTTTGACTAAGGCCTTCCTTAAATCCTCTATCTCTTCCTGTTGCTTGCCATTTGTATCTATGTAACCTTCCAGTTCTTTAAAGTCATTTTCATTCTAACATAAAATAATTATAGAAATTATAATATGATTTATCATCATCATCATAATCAGCCCACATCAGTCCACTGCTGAACATAGGCCTCTCCCAATGCATGCCACTGAGCCCGATCTTCGGCTACTCTCATCCAACACTTTGCATATATCGTCGCTCCACCGATAATAATACGATTATTAAATAAAAAAAAGAAGATACCAGTAAATGTTTTAAGCATTCATATTCATATTCAGTCATTCAATATTGTAAAATAGTAGTAGTATAGGTAAGAAAATTACTTTTTTCTCAGCATTCAACTGATACACAGCGGTTAGACCTTCTAGCTGAGCTGTGAAATCTGCAAAGTCACCGCGTGAAATACAGGAAACAAGTTCTTCACAGCTTTGTTGCTCGATCTACAATGAATTAAAACATTAAAAAATCTTTTAACTATACTGGTCAAGTATGGATAGATTATGATGGTGTTTGTATAGCTTACCTTTCCTTCATGATGGATTTTGACATCTTTAATAGAGCCTGAAGATTCAACTAATATTTCCAGATAAAACATGTCCGAGGATATAAACAGATTCACCCCTGATGTGCCAACAACAAATTTTAGTCTGAAATTTTAATTAACAATATAAGGAATTATTCAGACAGTAATTTACATGATTATCTACATGACAAGTTTTTCGGTAACACTAGTTCAATATGCATCGACTCCCTGTCTGTATGGTTGACTAAGGCCTCCTCCAACTGACGCCATCTCTCTATCATTAGCTACTCTTGTCCACATACTACCTGCTACGGCTTTGATATCATCAACCCACCGTCTTAAGGCCTGGTCTGGCCCGTTTTCTCTTCCTGCCACTTGTGAACCAATTCATTACTAATTTTGTCCATTTTTTTCACTTCCTCAGATTGTGTGGCTTGCCCACTTCCACACAATGTATTGTAAAGTAACATTTAAATTAATAAAAATAGACAAACCCAAGCTGTCGAGATAAACATTCTAGTCTTTCAATAAGACTTTGTAAAGAACTAATTTTGATACAATGCTGAAGACTGTCCAAGCACTTTTGTAGAATCATACGATCAGCACTGTCCACAGCCCAACGTTTGTCCTAAAAGGCAATTAGAATTATGAGAATTTTGATTTAAATATTATTTAACATTCATATTATGGTTAAAGAACTTTATTCTCATAAGAAATTTACATTTTACTTGTAATGAGATACATAGATAAACAATAACAATTGTAGGTACTACATTGTAATGCTTGCTGCTGCTATATGTAACTTAAGTTTATTTTTGAAAACACTTAAACTATCACAATCCTTCAATTTGTTTGACAAAGTCTTAACAGCTGTGCTCCCCTCAAATAGTACCGTCTTTGTTCCATAGTTAGTCCTTGGTATTATAGTTGAGTTTAAACTTATTTCTAAGATTATGTGTATTATTATGTGTTAAGTTTAGTTCTATGTTAGTTTTAATAGCGCCAGTTATAATTTTTTTAATCAAGATGCATGTGTTATATTTGTATTGTTGTGATAAATTAAATAGTTTAACTTTTGTATATATGTAGTTCATTAGTTGGCGTGTGGAAAAAGGAAAATGGAACAAGACTTTAATAATTTTATTTTGAGTTCTCTGTAATGGATTAAGATTGGTTGGTGCAGCAGATCCCTAAATTTCAATGAGATAATCTAAGTGGGGTTTGACTAGGCAGTTGTAAATAGTATATTTAATCTGTTTTGGTATACAGTGTGTGACTTTCCGAAATTCTCCTAGTAAACATGTTAGATTAGATTTAATATGTTCTATGTGCGGTCTCCATTTATCATCAATGAGTAATCCTAAGTATTTTTCCTGATGGGGTCTTTTGATAGATTCGTTATTTATTTTCAGAGGCTCATATTCGGGTATCACTTTGTTTTTTGCAGATAAGATCATGTACAATGTTTTTTCTGTGTTTATTGTTAGCAAATTCTGCAAGAACAAATGTTAAGGGAACAGTTCAAACATACCAGCAGAGCCATGCGCACAGCTTTAGAGGTCTCAGCAAGATTTTTATACTGTGATGTTTTGGACCTCAACTTTTCCATTAGGATCTCCTTCTGGAGCTCCTTGGATTTGTCTATTACACCATTGGCGAACGCCATGGTTAAGCATTTAGTGTCCGACATGTTTAATAAAAACAACTTATTTCACTGGCACTGATAAACAATGTAAACTAAATAGTGATCATTGAACACAGTCACTTTGCAACCTAGAAACATCTGATTAACTTTTTTCATATTTTAAAACTCAAAACATGTTTGTAATTGTAAGATAGCATTGTAGTTATCTAAAATTAAATAAATTAAACAATATTTTGAGACGACAAACTTTTAAATTAATTTATCTTCTTCATTTTACTTTGATTTGATCATATTGTAAACTGTCACCTCGCTTCGTGCACTCACGATGCCATTTGCTATAATGCAACCAATTTTAAATGTACAGCGCAACTTCGTGTTTATGCAAAAGTGGCGCTACTAGCGCGCTTCAATCAATGTTAGTAACAGAGACAACAAACGATTGGCAATCCCTTAAAATTTTGTGGGGTTTTAACATAAATGCCAACAGTCGTAACGTTTAGGAATAGAGAATGTCAAATGGTAATCTATTACTGAACGATTATTTTGGAAAATGTGGCCTAAACACAGACGTAACACTACAACAAAAAAGCGTGTCAATTACTTCTAGAGACAAATTTCATGCACAAATTTACAATAAAAGGGGCTGAAGTCAGGCACGCAAGGGAACTCAAGTATGTACCTACATGTATAAAAATGTTATAAAGATAATAATATTATAAAGAGATTTGAAGAACTCGTTAGATTTTAAAAATCTTTCACCAATAGAATGCTACGTTATCTACAGGCACTGGCTATCTTACTCTAACTGCTAGAACACAACAATGCTACAAACATTGATGTTACGGCGACATATTTGGATGAGATGGTGGTAAAGTCAGGCGGACAAACAAGCCCTACCAACCAAACTAAACCTTTTTTTTTATAGATTTTGCTGATTGCTGCCACTGTTCATTTTCAGCTCCACCGCGCTTTTTGGTGGCGGCGAGAAACTTAAAGGGTTCCTTAAGCCGTGTGAAGGATCCCCCATTTCCGTAGGCCCAAACACACTTTATCGGATCCCCCCAATCAGTTAACACGTGACCTGGCTGGATTGCCTACTTGCGGCACAGGGCACTTCTTCGCTTAGTTATGTCAGAACGCCAACGCGCCTCCCGTCCCGGGAGGCGTCCGTTCCATCAGCATATGAAGCCCGTAGGGCTATAGGCAATCTCCAGGGGTTTTACCGAGTTGGCTTGGGCTATCCCCGGAGCGTGGACCTAGTTCCGGCTAGACCCGTCGAAACAGGTTTTACCTCGGTAAAAAAAAAGCACCGTCAGAGGTTTTTTTAGAGGAAACGGCATCACGTACTAGTGCGTGTCCCCGCGTTCTACTAAATTCTCCGAGGGGTTCGTATCGGATCGGGGAAAACCAAACCGAGTACCTACACAAACATGTACCCCCGCTGGGTAACAAACCCGTAAACTCTGGGTCTCAGACCGGTCTTAACCACTAGACCTTGGAGGTTGTTTTCTATTTTAGTTCGAACTCTATTTTGCGAAATTTGTTACGTATCGGTGATGTAAAAAATAATGACAATAAAAACCTATATCACTTGTTGTTATTATTATTTTTATCAAGGTCTTAATAATGCGACGCTATTGTTTCTTCGATGTCTGTTTGTGCGATGTAACAGTATTTCGAAAATATATTGCCGGTACTTTTATCTTACATCGCAGTTTGCGATGAAGACATTTTTTTTGTAAAGTATATGATCGATAAGAACTAATTATTACTAAGACTTATACCCATGAGTTTTTATTGACTTTTCGTTTTGGAAACCTATTTATTGAGTTGTGGACTACAATTCTAATATGTTACGCAATACAGCCTTACCAATTAAGCAACATAATTATCATCGTTATTTGACGACGTACTACGTTCCGTAGGTACTACATTTACTATTTTTGGTGGGAGGTTTCATTAATAGGACATCTCATTTGCGAAATGAAGAATTAATTGAGCTTTGTCTTACGTAGAAAAGATCTATTACCAAGAGCCAGCACAAAAATGTACGTAGTTTGGCATTTAATTGCATAATCAACAGAAACAAGTACACACGCTTGCACATCAACCTATCCAAAACTGTCAAATTTCTCCAATCGTTATTGATCTTTATACCCAAAATTTAAGGTTCTAAATTTATTAAAGAAATTTGACATTTTGTAATAGTATCTGCTGCCGTCGTACCTAAAGTTGTAAATTTAGTGATTCGGGATAGCAGTAATTTAATCGCTCCTGAAATAGGTATGTTTTATAGCTTTCTTCGTGATAGCATTTTCTAAGCTACTAACTAACTGAACAACAAAACGGGCTCTTTCTTGATTATTATTATTATAAAATGTTTTTGTTTTGTTTACATAATTTTAACGCAAATTTTTTTGCGATACAAATTACAAAAACACAATGTTGAAAAAATTTCTACGAGCAGGATTTGAACCTGCACCCTTCTGACATACCGGGTCATGTGCTCTTCCAATTGAGCTATCGTGGTTCTAACCAGCCCGCCGAAATTATTCAAGACTATTTAAATAGTATTAAATAGTATTTTATTATTATTATTATTTTCTTTCTTATAAATAATGTAAAAACTAGGTTTTTACATTATTTTAATATAAAAACAATAAAACATTATAAAAACCTAATTCTAGAGTACCACCAGCAGCGGGGCAGGACCCAAGCTACCGGGGTCAGGGCTGCAGAGTGAGGAACCTCCTGACAATACGTGCCGTGTCAAGGAGTACTGCTTTCTGAATCTGACCCTTGATCCAACCATCAAGCGAGAGCCTCTTAAGATGTTGGTCGAGGCTCTTCGCTATCAGACCGTTCGCTGAAACGACTATCGGGACAATAATGGTTGAATCAACATCCCACATGGCGGTCACCTCGTGAGCTAAGTCATGGTACTTACTGAGCTTGTCCTTCTCGGCTTTCACGAGGTTATTATTATTACTATTTTTTTAATTTATCGATTTATCAAGGTTTGTTTAGATACACTAATAAAAAAAAATAAAAATATATATGACTTATAACTACGTGTTGGAGTTCTTGGCGGTAAAGTGAAGAGTCATGTCTGTGGTTTTGTTTTATTTTCTAAAATTTGTGTTATGTCGAATATTTAATGTGATTTAATGGTGGATTATTAATCGTTAAGTGTTCGTGAGTCGCACGAAGCCATCAACTAAAAGAAAAAAAAACTAGGTTTTGGTCTTCTTGGCGGGAAAGTGAAGAGTCATCTCTGCGGTTTTGTTTTATTTTCTACAATTTGTTTTAAGTCGAATATTAATGTGAAATAATGGTGGAATAATAACCGTTAAGTGTTCGTAAGTGTGCATGAGTGTTGGCAACAAAACAGTGCAACGTCACTTTTTAAATTCTCTCAAGAAGTCTGCGTGAGGACTTAGTAAAGCCCCACGTCTTTACCTACTGAGATACTCGAGGGGTTTAAGGAAGAATCAGCAGTTTAAAAACTTTAAAATAATGTAAGCCGCTTTGATCAATCACAATAAATATGGCAATTTTATAATTTAACTAGACACAACATATATATATAATGTATGTGTGTATGTATATGTATATAATATCTATATTTATATCTAAGAGTATGTATATTCATAGTAGGTACCTAAGCAATTTGCATTGTAAATTTATTTTATAAGTTAGTTTTATCCAAATAAATGTGTTCTTTTTATCCGTGGATAACTATAACTGGCAACATTATCTTTACATCTATCTCTATCTACAACTTGTAACATTATCTTTACACAATCACTACTGTAAAATGCTGTTGTTATCCCTAATAAACAAAAAAAAAATGCTGTAGTGCGTGTAAATAAATACTCGCCCTAGAATAAATATATTTAGGTGTCAATTTATTTATGTTTGCATAACAAAAGACACTTTGGGACAATATTGCTGATAACGCGATGTGCTATTATAATCGTGACGTGAAAAGTTCTACCGATTCTACTCTACAGCATGTCCCATGGGCATTCTCTGGTTACATAACCATTAACCCACTCGTTCCTTTTCAGTGGGCGGGCGTGAAAAAAACAATATAATAAATAACACACTGCTGGCTGGCTATTCGATACGAGCACGTAAGCAAAGAGTTTTAATTACAACAATATTCGTAAATTAATGAACGCCAATAAATTAGCTTCCGTTTGGTGTGGTTCTGATTGGTGCGTTAAACGGAATGACGGTTTGATTACCACTTGAGGTACCTAAGTTTTCTTTTTAAAATGCTGCATTCAGATTTGATATTCTTATGCGCCTTTAATTGGTCCTAAGTATGTCGTAATTAAACGAACAACGGTTGAACGCTTTCTTCAAGATATCGTCAAAGTTTTTTTGTCACAATATAGGCTCGATATATTCGAAATAGTTTATTTTTTAAATAAACTCCTAAGGTGTTTATTTAAAAAATAACAGGTGTCAAAAATGCTAATGCTCAGCGGAACACAGACAAAAGAAAGTACCTTTCTTTGTCTGCAGTTGAAAATAGATAACACCTTTAAGTTGATTCGTTAACCTTCCGTCTCTGGGCGAAGAAAGCGATCCCTTTAGTTTTTCGTAGACGTGATATGACTGTGAACATTAAATTCGATATAGATACGTATGTTATTACGTATATACGTATTACATAGTAGAATAAACTAGTGTTCGACAAACTAACGTCATCTCGCTCGCACTTACCTTTAAATCATTAAATCAAAATGTCCGTAAATTACTCGCCACGTCGTCACTCTAACAACAGGCTCAACTACACTGGTTCACAACCAGACCTATCATTACTGGTTGCTAGTACTCAGAATTCCATCACTTTACGGAAACGCAAACAACCCGATTCGGATACTGTTTTTGGCAAAGAGTTGGCAGATTTTAGATCTGAAATTATGTCTTTTCTAAATGAATTTAGAATCTCGAACAGCGAGCTTATAACCAGCGTGAGATCTGATATTAATGAATTAAATAACAAAAATACTTCCGTCAAAACATCCTTGAGTAATTTGTTTACTGAGCTTAATAAAATAAAAACAAATTTAACTAAAGTCACAGAATCTGTGGAATTCATATCAAACTAGTAAGACCATTTTAAGTCAAAGGTGTCCTCTATTGCAAAAGACAACAAGACAAGATCAACAACGTGACCGAATAAACAACGTCGAGATCTCAGGTATTCCTATGAAAAATAATGAAGACGTGTCGGAATATCTTAACAGCTTTGCCTCAAACTTGGTGTTCAAATTTCAATGGACGACAACATACACATCCATCGAGTGCCCACTAGACTTCCAAACAAACCTAAAAACATAATAATTAACTAAAGATTCTATCATATCGGCCATACGTAAAAACAAAGGAATAACTACCACCGATATTGATTTACCTGGTGATTGTCAGGCTGACAGTCACCTCAATCAAACGCGCGCCTTTGCCTTGCTTGACAACTGAAAAAAAATCAATATGTCATTGAATGGTGTTGACGACAACCACCTGGTGGTTGATTTCTGCGAACGTCTTTATCGGTCGATTGTAGCGTGAATACTATAGTGATCCCGCTCTAATTTACACACAATGTCGTTAGTAGAACAACGATAGGAAATAATATCACTTGCGTCTCAAAAGACACCATTAAATGACATATTGTTTTTTCTTCAGTTGTCAAGCAAAACATATGCGCGCGCTTAACATATGCGCGTGTTTTGAAGTTTAGTTCTTTTTTTGCTTTAGTTGACGGCTTCGTGCGGTTAGCACATTTAGCCAGTGTCAAAGTAATTTTTCTTACAATTAATATATATAAACAATAATTAATAAACAATATTTCCTTCCATTATGATCATAATTAATGATAATAGAAATGATATACCCCCTCGAGTATCTTAGTAAAGATGTGAGGCTTTACTAAGTCCTCACGCCGACTTCTTTAGATAATTTGAAAAGTGACGTTGCACTGTTTTGTTTAATTTGCCAACACTCATGCTTAACGGTTAATAATCCACCATTATTTCACATTAATATTCGACATAACAGAAATTTTAGAAAATAAAACAAAACCGCAGACAATGACTCTTCACTTTCCCTCCAAGAAGTCCAAGTTTAGATTTATCTATGTGTTTTGATTTGTGTTGTGTGTGACATACCTAATCATGAAAGTAATGTTTGAGGTAGTAAATAAAGTAAACATTTTTGAAATAAAGGGTTTTATTTAAAAATGTCACATATTTTGTACAATAAACTGGAAAAAAATCGCTCATCCTACTTTCACCTTCGTAAAAATAAATAAACCTACCTGAGTTTTACAAAGTTGTTTACTATAAAAAAATATAGATTTAAGATTTTATAAATTAAAGTAACGGGCTATTGCTGCACTCAATAGTAGCAACAGTTCGGTGATTTAAATCAACCAGACTACTACTCAAAGTTGCATTAGTTCGGTCAACCGAACTAACAACAGAACTACTGAAACTAAAGGAAAATCACGACACACGTCTGCTTTCAATAATGTCAACGTAGAACTGTAGCATTGTACATGTTTGCATTCTTTAACAGTTAGTAACTAGCTTTAGCCTGTAGTGTCCCACTGCAGGGCAAACGCCTCCCTACCCTCTTTCCATCGTGTTCTATCTTGAGCAACAAGTGACCAATCTTTTAGATGGTAGTCAAGGTCGTCCCGCCATCTCCTTTTTGGTCTGCCGCGACGTCCAAGCTAAGCCAAGTACGACAAGCTGTACCTACTGACCGAAAACTAAGCCGTAACGTAACACTTAAACCAGGGCTTGATACCATTACCAAATATATACTATAAGTACCGGTAAGTAACGTTATTTCTATAAAGGTAATTTAGTACCGGTAACGCAGGTAATGTTATCTAGAAAAGCATCGTTTCTTTTTTCGTTAAATATTGCGCTTTAGCCAATACGCGTAAAGCGGTTAGTTAATTTACCGGTAAAAATGCCACCCAGGTAACGATACCAAGCATACCGTTACTTTTTTAACCGGTATTGTCGTTTGACAGAAGTATTGATACCAATTTATAACGATATTTAAAACCCTGACTTAAACAACAGGGTAGGCTCCATAGAGAAGAGTAACACTAGGACGCAGAGCTCGCGGCGATCATCTCGGCTCACTGTATTGACCATGCGAATGCTCGCATCGAACATGTTACGTTACAATTTGAAAATCTTTTGAAAAGCTTTCGGCGAGCGGTATTCGAGCGGGATTCAAACGGATTTCGTCGGATTAGACAGAGCCGCGATAGCATAGTTAGCAGTGCACCTGACCCGGTATATCATGGGGTGCGGGTTCGAATCCAGCTCGTGGATATTTTTTCAACACATTTTCAAATTGTAATTCGTTCGCAACAAAATTTGCCTAAAATAATAGGTATGTTGTTGTGTTACGCTACGCCAAAATGCTCATGTTATGTTACGCCGAAATGCTGCTGTCAGTCGCCACCTAAATATATACCCCTATTCCATCTGCTTAAATTTCATCCCTTCTAGGGATTCAATAATTTTCCAGAGAACCTGTACCTATAACAAGTCGCGAAGCCAAAGCCCAAAGCCCGTAGGTACGTAAACTTAACATCATACAAACTTCAACTTGTGTTAAGTTAAACCCTTCATATAAACTTTAATCTAATGGTATATATCTTTGAAAGTAAAATTATAGGTTATGATCACAACTCTATTGACAAAGGAACGATCGTAATCGTCATCCAGTTTCTTGCCGGGTCCTTATCTAGTTGAGTTTTATTTGTCATTCGATTAACGTTATAACGAAAACGAGAATTTGTATAAGTACACACGCCTGCACATCAACCTACCACAAACTGTCAAATTTCCTCAATAGACTTTGAACTTTATTCTCAAGGCATATGGTTGAAAATGTATTGAAATAATTTGACAGTTTTGTACAAGTTGATGTGCAGGCGTCTGTACATACTGATGGATTTCATGCATTTCATTAATTTCGTAGTAAAATAATCGCCTCCCTGATGTACAGAGTAAGGTGTCGCCCCAATGGCATCCTGATAGCGTTAACAGATAAACCGGATTGCCCTATTAGGATGCACCGGGATACTGCCCACGTAAACATAAAATACAAAAAACAAAGATAATAAGTTTTATTACTAACACAATTTATGGTCTACAATACTAAATAAAATTAATTATTATAAGCATTTTGCCATACGTCATTGAAGAATTTTCTCAATGTAAATTATATATATTATTATATTATCTCATCACAAAATTCGCACTAGGTAGGCACTACAATCACAAAAAAATAGTTTTCGTTAACATGATCAAATAGAGAATAAAACTCGCGTGAATTAAAACTGGGACTCGCACTTTAATGAGTGCGGGATCGAATTCCGCTCGTGGAGATTTTTTCAACAATTTTTTCAAATTCTAATTTGTTCGCAACAAAATTTGAATAACATTATATATGTAACCACAATCATAGATTTATTCATTTGACTCTTCTCATATTGGTATACTTTGAATCGCATAATTGTTGAATAAAGTTTTGTGGTTTATTAAATGTTTTTTTAATAACTTACTAGTTCTATTTTTTTTACCGTAATCATAAGAAAAACAAAAATTTCATCACAATTGACTCATTGGTTTTTAGAAATATTTAGCTTTGAAGTTTGTATTAAATATCGAATTATATACAGGCTCTCAAATAATTTTATTCATACCTAATAAGCTAATCTCAATACTCACAGATGGTGGCGGTAAAAGTGTTCACTGACGCAACTGAGGTACCTTTCTGTACCGTCTTTGATGAGAATTTGTATAAATTAGGAGGCAACTTCTTGAAAGCCCTGACTCCTTGATCGCTGAGGGGGCACTGATTATGGAAATCCCTTGTTCGGTTAAGAACAGGACTAAAATATATTAGTAATGCTGTCTGCAGATGAAAACTTTTCTTTTAAAAAGTAGTTCGAACTTTTTAGTCGCTTGAAATCGAATTCGAAAATGCTACACTAATATTTTACTTATCTATACTATATCTGGAACTTTGATTTTATAAAAAGATGTAATAATGTTGTATCATTCTGAAAATACACGTAGTAAATGAAATTTAACAACTGCTACATACCACGTCTTTGGTCTAGTGATTAGACGACCAGACCCAGAGGTATCGGGTTCGATTTCCACACCCCTCTGGAGACCCTGATATTGTTTAAGTGTTTGTGCGCTTCACAATATTAAAATGTTAAATACACGATTTACTTGAGCGAGTTATACACAAGAACTAAAAGTAAAAATGTGAACTTGTTTCAGCACCTAAAAGATAAAAAATAGTAGTTCTTAATCTCTTTGTTAATGAACACAACGCATGTGCATTGTACTATTCCTATTCAAATCACATAAAGGTGAACAATTAAGGCGTTGTTTCTGTTCGCTACAGTGTTGGTTGGCTTTATTATTTTCGCTCATTTAATCAGTTTTTTAATCTGAACATATTTTAGTGTGAATATCACTATAAAAGCTCCTTTTTAATTCGCGAATAATTAAGCAAGTATGGTCGACCATATAATAGCTTTACCACTTTTGACAAAAACTTCAATCTAAATTAAATTTCGCTAAGACTCATTATTAATGTTCATATGTGCTATTAACGTAATTGGTTGAATGTAACCCAATCAATGCATAGGTCAGAAGTGCAACATATTTTAACCTTTCTTATCAAAGCACTAAATAATAATTTCTACTAACACAATTTAAATGTCACTAGAAACTATGGAGTTTTTAAGTTAAAAACCACAAAAAACTATAATCTGAATTCAATTTTATTGACACATGTCAACCTGTGACATGACCTAACTAGTCAAATCAGAAAAAAGTGAAAATGTATCGTAATTTAAATATTGCCGAAAGGGCACAAATAATTTCATTACACAGTGCAGAATACAATATAAGTCAAATATCGAGAGATTTAAATATATCGCGGTATACTGTACGGTTCTGGATTAATCGAGAAGGCGAAGAGGGCAGTCTCCAAAGTCACGGCATAGTGGTCGACGGCCTACAGTAACGAGTGCGCAAAGGGAACAAATGAGAATTGCGTATCAAGAAAACGGTTTTACATCGACATCTCATTTTGCAGAAGAATTCGATGTGAGCACTGAGACTATTAGGCGCCATCTGCATAGTATGGGGTTGCACTATAGACGATATGCTAAAAAAGTTTATTTGACTGAAGCCCATAAAGCAGCTCGGTTGCGTTTTGCCAGGCATTTCTTAGATTTTGATTGGTCAACCACAATATTTACTGATGAAAAGACATTCAAATCTAGTCAGCACGGTCGATTTAAGTCTCTGGCGTTATGACAATACAAGATATGATGAAAATCATATAGTACCGGACACAGTCTGGTAGAATTAGTGCAAATAATTGGGGCTGGAAGTCAGCTGATGGTGTCGGTGAATTATGCGGATTACCTCCAAAAGCAAACGCTCAAAATTATATTGACACTCTAGAAACACTCTAGAAGACTCATCGCAATGAGAGAACTAGAGGAGCAATTGAAAGTCATTGCAATGAGATTTGGGAGGCTATGCGGGGTACAGATATTTGTGGGCGACTTGTGGGGTCAATGAGAAACCGATTGTGTGCAGTAATTGAAGCGAATGGCGGAAATACACGTTACTAATAATTAAAATCCAATAAAAATATTCTTTACATTATTTATAGCGTTTTATTAATACCTGCTTAGAGATTGTTTAATTTATTTGTTTTAACTTCAAAAGAACGAGTTACCTGAATTTATTTATGTTTTATTTCGTATTCATAATAAAATATTTCTATTCAAATACGAGAATACACTCACAAAATCAGCGTCTCGATATCTCGACCAGGACTCGAACCCGGGACCTTTCGCAATGAAGGCGATTTGTCTAACCACTGCGCTACCGTGACTCAGATAGTCACGTTGAAATTTGCACGTGTATATTAATTTCTACTAAGTATAGGCTAATATTTTTTTCTCAATGTTTTTAGGCAACTACCTATAACATTGAATAATGTTCCTGTGGGATCTCTCAATTTTCCGGGATAAAAACCTACGTGTTAATTCTGGGTATATTCTAAATCCGTTTAGCAGTATCGGTGTGAAGAAGTGACAAACATAACACAAGCTTTCATATTAATAATATATTACTAGTGTGATTCGAGTGGTATCGGCGATCACACGGAGGAATGTAATTAAATTGTTTATAAACTTTATTTCAAATATAAATAGTTCTACAGCTACACCAAACCCCTATAAAACTTTGATCTTCACTAACGTCACCTGTTACGTCAACGTTATCTGTTATCTGTCACTTGGTCTTGTAAACAAAAATAGACCTTGTTGTTTTGTGATATGCAAACAGCTTTCACCCTAAGGGTGGTAAAGCAATTTTATGGTCGACTATACAATTAGTTGCTGACTGTCCACTTAAAAACAAATTGTGCAT
This sequence comes from Eudonia truncicolella, assembly GCA_949315975.1. Taxonomy (NCBI): domain Eukaryota; kingdom Metazoa; phylum Arthropoda; class Insecta; order Lepidoptera; family Crambidae; genus Eudonia; species Eudonia truncicolella. The sequence continues at coordinate 13,063,631 of OX438835.1, read as the reverse complement.
TTAACAAGGATTCAATATCTGTTAGAATCAAAAGATAAGATAAGATAGATTAGGATAGGGAGGACATAACCATGAAAAAAGAGCTACCGATACATTGCTTTACATGTCAAATTAAAAATAACACCTAGAAAAAGACGAGAGGTCTTCTTAGTCCTTTCAAGTCCTTTAATATTCAGTTTCGATATAACCACAGTATTGTAAATGCAAAATAGTTGACATTTCAAAAATAAAGACATAACATATTGCCTTGTAAAAAGGCACATTAAAATGTAACATTTTACGAATTAGAAACAACTATTTCAAAAGAAAAACCGTGTCAAACACTTTTTGGAAGATAGAATTGTTTATTTTTAAACAGTGATGTGGGGTTTTATGCAGGGTGCTTGCATGCTTCCCACGGAGGGCGGCGCTTGTACTCGCCGCCCGCCCAGCCTGTATAAAAGGCCGTGACAGCCTTCCGCCGGCACAGCGCGCCGCTACCCTCCGCAATCGCACCCGCTCTTCACTCTACACTATTAAAGGTTAGTGAAAGTTCAGGTTAAAAACTTTTTCTCTTTAAAAAAATCCTTATGTTGTATTTTTTTTAATTCGAAAGTGAAGTGCGGCTATTTAAACTAACGTTTTGTTAGGGTTACTTTTTGTTACTCACTGAACACGACTGAAAACGTTTTTTAAAGCATTATATCTCTATTTCATCTTTAAACCATTTGTCCAAAACTCAAAGGTTTTTAATGAAACGTTTAGCGTAAATTCTAATTACTTAGTGCACTATGGTGGTATGTGTAATTTAAATCTGTCTCTAGATTTTATAGAGATTTAAGGTTGAAGTTTTTATTATTATTTATTAACTATCTTAACATAACTGTTTTAAAGCAGTGTCCTGAAAAATTACAAAATCCTGAAATAACTTGTCTGTAAGACATACGAGTAGGGGATATTTAGTAATTAATACACATTAGTATTATATTCGATTTTTCCATTGCATATAAATCTAACAACATAAGCATGAAATTGTAAGACACTTTACAAGTAGATAAGAGCAAGTGAGCTAGCTTATGAAACAACAGTATTTACTATAATTGTAAGTTAAATACAACTACAGTTTCTATTATTCTATACGCGGCAGTATAGTAGTGGCCCCATTGTTCGAAACACAGTGCTCGACACAAATTTTCGTCACCAAGAAATAATCTGTCGCGCAATTTAAAGAACATGTGAACAGTTTCGAGAAAATAGATCGTAATGTCAGCACCTCAAATATCACAATCACATACACAGTAAGTTGTAATTACTGCGTTCATAAATTGTGCGGCAGTAATACAGCTAGGAAGCCGGTGGTCTGTATTCAATTGTTGCTAAAGTAAAAAATCAGTTGCTGGCACCTATTTTAATTTATCATCATCATCATCATCAGCTCATTTTATGTCCCCACTGCTAGGGCACGAGCCTTCCTTATGGAAGGATAGGGAGAACGGGCCATAAACCACCGCGCGGGCTCAGTGCGGATTGGTGGTTTTTAACGACTGCTAATGCAGCTGGGACCAACGGCTTAACGTGCTTTCCGAAGCACGGAGAAGCTCGAGATTATAAATTTTTGGTCACCCATCCGATGACCGGCCTTTGCAAAAGTTGCTTAACCACAGCACTCGCAGACCAGGCGCGTTAACCACTGCGACATCGAGCTCTTCATTCTATACGCGTACCCCCTTATAAATAAACAAAGAATGAGGTCCGAATAGTTATTCCGTGTTTTGTTCCTGTCATCTAAACGTCATTTCAAATCTATAAATTAATACGTGAAGCAAAAACTTTGTACCCCTTTTTACGAAAATTAGTTTATATAGAAAAGGATTGCAGAATGTTAATATTTTTTTTAAATTTTGCATAAAAAATACATTAAATCAATAAAACAAACATTACACACGATACCAATGTATTTGACACACACGCACACACGCATATGTATTTGACACACACGCATATTAACTCTTTTCAAAAATTTCAAAAATGGAAGTGGAGCGGCCAAACCCGGCAAAGCCAATCTAAACTCACATTCTATCTTTTTTAATTTTTCATTGCTTAGGATACAATCCGTGCAGCCTTAATAAAATTACGGTCGAATTTCGACCACTGGGCAACCACTAGTTAGAGTAAGAGACAAAACACGGAATAACTATTCGGATTTTATTCTTTGTTTATTTGTAAGACCCGTAGAGTTTATATGATCCACATGTTCTGAATACCTAGTGCCGAGCCAACGTTTCTAACGATGAGAATTGTTTTGTTCACATAATCCTTCACATCGTTCAAACGACACGTGTCCTCTAAATACCTGAAACGTTGTTGAAATACTCTTTTTGTTCAAACTTTTAGACTAGTAGCTATTCTGCTTATTTGGATAGACTCGACATGTCGTATTTTAAAATGATTCTACAATGGTTATACATATTATGTTAGAATAGAGTACTCTATTGTAAACATAAAATCAAAAATACAGGCACGTTAAAATAAAATAAACGGGAGTCGCCTTATCACTAAAAGTGATAACTTCTAGGCAACCTAGGGATGGAGAGGATAGATATTAAATAAGATGGAGGCGTTGAAAAAAGTGTACAGTAGTAAATATATTAGATTCATACATACAACCAAGTAAATATGTCATATGTAAATTAGTTTACTTATAAAATGTTTTTGTTTTGTTTATAATTTTAACGCAAATTTTGTTGCGAAACAAATTACAAATAAAACAAAAACATTTTATATATAGCTTGCCTACTTCTTAACTGATCTTTAGTATTTGCAAAAATATTATGATCAGATGTTAATGACGGTAGTTGTTTAGAACCACGACAGCTCAATTGGAAGAGCACCTGACCCGGTATGTCAGAAGGGTGCAGGTTCAAATCCTGATCGTGGAATTTTTTTCTACATTTGTGTTTTTGTAATTAGTTTACTTAATTAATAGCTTAGCAACTTTTTTGCGAATATATTTTTAATAAAAAAGTGTCACAACATTTTTTTATTCCGCGAGCGGGACTCATTCAGCATGTTTTGGCGGTTCAGATTCTACCGATAGGCATTCGTGGTTGTATTCGTCTACTACGCACTACTCACTTTGTAAGCTAAAGTATTTAAAAGCCTTATAAATTAAATGGTATTAGCGTGCCCGATGCAAAAATTCAAAATTCAAACTCTTTTATTCAGTTCAGGCTACAAAAATTAGCTCTTATGAATGTCATAATGCCCTTGGTTCGTAAGTCTACACGGGGCGGGAGAACGGGGCGGGCAAGGGCATTTCTTTTCTTCCTTTCTTTTACAGTGTCAAAATATTCGAAAATGCCATGCAATACTATCATAGAAAACCCTTTCCATGACAAATAACACACACACACACACAATAAGAAAGACAAAGACAGCATGTAAAAAAATATGTCTAAGTTTGCAAATTTTCAGATGAGTTTGCAAGAGTAGACCACCTTCCCTAGGCGGCACCCGCCCCGTAGAGTTCTGTTCGTAGAACATTGTTTTAACACTTTTAGTAGTACGTACCTTTTTATAATGTTTCAATATCCAGCAAACTTTGTAATATTTGAAACAAACATAACATAATAAAATAAAATAAATGATAATAATAATATCCGCTATAACTGTCCCATTCCTGGGCAAAGGGCTCCCCAAGCGGTATTCAAAAGCAAAATTAAATAGCTAAAAATAAAAACTACTTACTTTCGAAGTGTTATTAAATAAAAAACTTTGTTTATAAATCACAAAGTCGTTATAAGTCGTTCAATAGAAACTCGCTATTTGAGAATTATTTACAAGGAACATCACGGTTAGGTGATTGTTAGGAGTAATTAATTATCTTTCTGGGTAAGGTGCTTTTATAGCTGTGATAAGTTTTAAACTACCACTTTTACTTCGTTATGATCCATCCATTAAAGGGAAGTTTTATATTACAGCCTTGAAAATATATAGCTGTGTTTGAGAAACAGATTTTTGAAAAAAGGTTCTAACTGATTGTTAAAGTTTAAGTCATATATTGTAGGTATATATTTAAAAAATGATGGAACAAATACTTATCATTTCTTTTTTATTGAAACGCGTTGATGTCTTTACGATCTTGCTCAGTTGCTACGAAAATGTTTGCTTTACGACAATTAGTTTTAACAAATCTCAAACAAATGAACTAGCAAACTATGATAAATATAAAACAAAATCCGCTCTACAGCTTTAAAAAAATATTTGCAGCAGTTATCACCGAAGTAGATTTATTGATATATGTTAATCAGTTGTATTTCAGTTTAAACTGAATTAATATATTCATACTACCATTTTATAGTAAATAAATAAATACAAAAAGTGACATGAAATGACAAAAATATATTTCCATTAAGCAAATTGGCTTAATGGTTTAAAAAACTTTGAAGTTTGTATGGGATAAAAAACTATACGAAGGCTCTTCTTAAACAAATAAAAACTGTGAATAAAACGGCGAGGTATGCATATTACAAACATTTACGTCATAACGATAACGTCATAAGCAGTAGCATATTGACATGTTTAATTTATTAAAATGATTGCTCGCGTGGCGGTAAAAATGGCACCCCAATAAAATTTTTACTCAACTGTTTAAAAGAAGCGAGGCGACCGTTTACAGCGACATTTATGAGGATGCAATAATAGATATTGCTCTGGGAGCGAAGCTGTACTGAGCAAATATCTAATGTGACCTTACACGATTGGAACAAACATAAACCTTCACTGTTGACGTCCGTCGATAAAAGTTTAATATGACGAAAATTGATTGTAATGGAAAGTTCTCAGGAGCGTGATGGAACAGTGGTAAACGAGCCCGGTTTGCCATTACTAACAACGTTCGCAAAGGCCGGTCATCAGATGGATGACCAAAAGTTTATCATCTCGAGCTTCTCCGTGCTTTGGAAGGCATTGGCAGGCAGGCCGTTGGTCCCGGCTGCATTAGAAGTCGAGTTCGAGTTAACAACCACCAATCTGCACTGAGCCCGCGTGGTGGTTTATGGCCCGTTCACCCTAAACATCCATAGGGAAGGCTTGTGCCGAGGCACAAGCCAGGGCAGTGGGGACATAAAATGAGCTAATCATTATTAGCTCATTTAATCAATATAATATGATGAATATTGAAGTGAAAAATCTTTCTGAAATATATTTTTTCTTGTAAATAGGTATTTATGTTTATTACAGACGACTTGCTGAGTTGTGTCTAATAGACAGAGTATTTTATTGCGAATTTATGTTGAATACGTTTGAAATGAATAAATGAAATACGGATATAAGAAAGTTAAAAACATTTTACACGAGCGGTATCCGAATGTGGTAGTACCCGTTTACAATTTTCAGTACAAAGAAGTTTAAATCGTACGCCAAACTCTGGCTTATGAATAAACAAAATTTAATTTAATAAATGTGAGGATTGGTGAATTTTTACTCCCTTGAAGAGTGTAACAAATTGGATAATAAGGAAAATGAAATCTAGACAATTTTGTGAATGACTTACAGTCATTATTATGTTATAGATCAACTAGTCGCAACGCTGTAATTTTATTTTACAAAATAAATAAATAGTCAAGAATCTTAAAAATAACATTTAAAATAACACATTTCGTGACCGATTCCTTTCGTATACCCAAATAAGGTATACTGCTATGAATTTCACAAGACACCTAAGAAATTATATTTGCATTAATTAATGCTGCATTAATTATCGTCTACAAAAGCGAAACACTTCTAAAACAGTTTAAACGACGAGGTGACAAAATATTATACCACGATTTCCTCGCCAAAGCGTTTCTCGCCGTTTAACTTTCAAAGACTTTATAAACATAATATTGTTACAGAAAACAATGATGCGTGGAGCAGGCGGAGCGCTGGCGGTGACCATCGCCGCACTGCTGGTATGCTGCAGCGCTGACCAGGTATGACACGTACATAATGTCGCTGAAATTTTAGTACACTACACACTACACTTCAGTTTTTTTATTTATTTTTGGAGAGAGATTGCTGATTGCCTCAGACGGCATTTTCAGCTTCACCGGGCTTGTTTGGGGGCGGCGAGGAACGTAAAGGGTCCCTCAAGCCGTGTGAAACGAATCACCTTCGGAGGTTTTCTAGAGGGAACGGCATCGCGCACTAGTGCGCGTCCCCGTGCCTACACTTCAGTACTATCTACCAAAAACTGGAATGCTCTCCTCCTAGCACACCGTCCTATAAGGGTTCTTTTATCGAGGTGTAAAAAAGGTCGGTAAGGTTCTTTTTTTTTTTTTTGGAGAGAGATTGCTGATTGCCGCTGCGGCATTTTCAGCTTCACCGGGCTTTTTGGGGGCGGCGAGGAACGTAAAGGGTCCCTCAAGCCGTGTGAAACGAATCACCTTCAGAGGTTATCTAGAGGGAACGGCATCGCGCACAAGTGCGCGTCCCCGTGCCCTACTAGATTCTCCGAAGGGTTCGGATCGGATCGGGGAGCGGAGCAACCCGAGGGCGCCTCTAAAGGCACGGACCTCGGCTCGGGTTGACCGGGCCGTGGAGGAGGAGAGAACCGACCAGGTACATGTCTGTACCTGGTGTAGAGCGAGTGTGAACCGGTTCTTCGTACCCTTGTTCTACGAGTACGGTGTCTTGGGGTCGGTAAGGTGAGCACGGCTAGTGAAGCACAATCCTGCTCCGCTAGCTATCTTCAGATTTGGACTCTGCTTCTGCTCGATTCCCGAGTCGAGAAAAAAGAGACTGCCTCAGGCAGGACTCAAAGTTACTAACATTACCTATATATTTCAGTTCTGTTGATTAAGCTTTTATACAACTAGTATAATATTTATTTTGAGAATAAGTGAATCAGAGTTTGTTATTGTTAAATTAAAACCTTCTTTGTTTATCTAGTACGAGTATAATAGACGATTGTTTACGACTTTGTAATAACACAAAAAGGGTACATTGAATATGTTGCTATGAGTAGTTTCATAAACGTCACAGAGGTATCCAACATTTTTATTTTATTCTTTAGTGATCAGGACAGGTGTTCTGATGAAAAGGCAAAAGGCCCCCAAATGATAACTGACACCTGAGTTATTGCGCGTTGAGAAGAAAATTGTTGTTAGACATGACGTACGGACCGTACGACAGACAACCTCTATAGAAATGGTCAAAGAGATACCTTGTCTATCTATATTAATAAAAATGAAATGCTACTCGGTGGTAAGAACGAGAACGGCTGAACGGATTTAGATGAAATTTTGCACTTAAAAAGACCATGATCCGGACTCAATACGTTACTTTTATGCCGGTAACAGGTTTCTATGGAATAGTGTACTTGCGAACGAAGCCACGGGCAACAGCTAGTGTAAAATAATAAAAGAAAAAACATGGCACAAACACTTTTTTGTTAACAGACGACTTCGCTAATTAGAAAGGGTTTGTTCGTTAGTCAGTTTGGTTGATTTCATTCGGAAAAATTGATTACGTTTCATAATTTTTTTTGCTGACCCCACGCTTTGTGCCGAATAAATAATAATTTGAGCTTCCATGTTGACGTCCAACGGATGTCGAAGTTTTTTATATTTTAGTTCAAACAGGGTTTCAATTTAGCAATTTTTAAACGACCGCAACCGTGTCTATGTGGCCTATTTTTGACATTTGTAACGCTTTGGTGGCCGCGTGGCAAAGCCAGTCAGATACCGAAAGGTTCTGGGTTCAACTCCCAGACTGGGCAAAGTCTGTTTCAAAGTGAATTTTTGATGTATAGCCCGGGGTGGCCCGGGTTTGTGATCAACCACCCACCGCATTAGGCAAGCGTGGTGATAAGGCTAATAATTGTTAACGATGATTGATTTCAATGATGGAGGCCTTTGCCAAGCGTGCATTACTTACATAACAATAGTGTTACTGTTCATGAGGGAAAACTTTTTTTTAGCAGTGGGACTATAATAGGCAAATGACGTTATCAAAGAAAAGCTAAACAAATATTGATTTACCTTCTCTGATAGTATAACGAAGATTCATTGCGTACAAATTGAAGAAAACGAGCATTGTCTTTAGAATAAAGACGTAAAAATCGATGGGCCTTCATACATAAGCGATAATGTGATAATCGTTCAATGTCAATTGCGCGAGTATCGATGATAAATGTTTGCATTAATTTCTAATAGGACACGGAAAATGGGAGCGAGCCTGCGGGGGAACGCTACAACGCCGGCGGTAAGTTTCACGAACGCAAAACATTGACGAGGCCACGTACAGACGCCTGCACATAAACCCACCCAAAAATGTCAAATTTCTTCAGTACATTTTCAACCATACAACTTAGTAATAAAGTTCAAAGTCTATTGAGGAAATTTGACAGTTTGTGGTAGGTTGATGTGCAGGCGTGTGTACAATCAAATAGGATAGTGGCACCAGTATTCGAAAGGAACCAGTGATATTTACTTTTTTCTTATAATATTATAGTATGCGCGAGCGCTGGTTAGCGCCGCCAAACAATTAAAGTTCTATTGTGTCTGTATTCACGGCAGACGACGGATTTATCATTGAAAATAGGGATCAGCAATAAAGTTTTTATGATGATTGAAATATACCACACAGTCCTTGCTGTCATCCAGTAAAACTCCCATTGAGTTTCTATATTATTTTTGGCGACGTAAACTGGTGTCAATCTCTGGGTTACTTGTCGATAACTGAAGCCACTACAGTGACACTTTTTACATTCGTCGTTCTCGCACCATGACACCTTTTTACACACTTTCTACCATCTCCTTCATGCACATGCCCCGTACCGTGATCGAAACACTTTATATAGATTAAGTCATATTCACGTCGTTTTTATTACCACATAACATTGCCTGTTTACACATTATGAAAGTACCTATTGCACATTACAAGATGTTCACACAATTTTGTATTATATCAAATAGCAAATAATTAGTATGTATACTACTTTGACAACCTTTCTGTTACGACCTTGCACTTTTACACTTATAACATTTAGTTATCTGAATTAAGACACAAAATTAACAGCACCATGTTTTAAAATTGAATGCTACGACTTTCACAATGTCACCAGTGGTGGTTGGGATTATGCACTATTAAATTAATTGTCACATTTAGCTTTTATAAGTAGTGCACTTTGCAACTGTTGCACATTTTCTCGGTGAGTAAAATTTATGTTATTTTGTGTGATGACTGTGATGAGATTATATACGTAATTATTTGATACAATTCTTACAGCGTATTCAATGTTGTTACAGAGCCAAAACTAAAAGAGCAATATCAAGATTATCTTCGGTTTCTATTGGCATATCTCAACGGTTTAGAAGAACGCAACGTCAATCAGTTGAGTGGAAGAAACATTTTTGAAAGGAATAATTACAATGATTTTTTAGGGAAGAATCTCGGTGCAGTTAGTTTCGCCAATACTTATCAAGGTAAACATGCCCTTGGGAAAGCTGTGGATGGAAACTGGAACACACATGGCTCCACGCGGTATGCTGGTCCGTCTTCTGGCCGTGACACTGGAGGCGATAGCTACTTAGGTTATGTCGATTCTCTTGGCGGAGGCAACTTTGTCCGTAACTTAGACTCTATGGGAGAAGGCAGTTTTGCCAGACACCTTGATACAATCGGTGGCGGGATTCTGGTTAAAAAGAACTTGGATCATATCGGAGGACCGAATCTGGTTAAAAGGATATTAGATTCCATTGGTGGTGGGAACTTGGTACGAAGATCTGATGGTAAATTTACTCGTGCGTTGGATTCAATCGGTGGTGGCAACCTCGTTTAGAATAGAAAACTCTACTAGTTTACTCGATTCGACGATCTTCAACTCTTGTAAATGTTTAAGAATGTTAAATTAAATACCGAAAATGTTAAATTTATCTGAAATAGTTTTTGCTGTTCAATAAAATATGTTGGAATGTTTTAAATAAATGGATCTAGCAACTTGATATCTGTGTTATGATTTCCCATTTTTATAATTCTAGATTTAACTATATAAGTGTTTATTATTTTGCTAATATTAATTTTTTGCTGAGTGATTTATTGTTTTATTAAAGTGCCAGCTTCTGTAAGAGGTAAGACGTGCTTTGAAATTACTTACCTCATTGGTTCAGCATCTCGATCGGAATCTGAGCAGCTGTATAATATATGTCATGTTAAAGGTCACAAGACTGAAGGTCTGGCTCACCCTGGAGTCGGTTTCGCCAGGCAGGCACGCGAGGCTGGCCAGTATCGCTTTGTACCCTACCTCATGACCAGGCGATTTGATTACGTGAGGTAAGTATTAACTGATGTAACATAATTACCCACTTTACGCTCGCTCATCACAAAGTTTGTTCGTTCGTCCTTTAGTGCAGACAAAAGTTTTGGAAATGAGTTGGAACCTGCAAATCCCTAGTTGTGTTTATTTTATTCTGATGGTTGGACCCTTTGTATGGTCAAAAGTCACATACAAGACTTTTTAAAACTTTTTGCGGTGTCAGTTTATTTTTTTTCTTTTACATTTGAATGTCACTTTAATTACTTATAGTAGTAGTAGTAGACGTAAACTTAAGGCTTTCAATTTAGCTTAGCAAAATGTTGATAAATTAAATTCTGTTTGTGAAATTTTTAACAATTTAAAACCAGAACGTACAGCTTTTGTCGATAGGTCCTTTGTAATAGTCATGACTTAGTAAATCTCACACCTGTAGAACAGTGTTAGCTCCAATTCCCCTATGTCAAGGTTGTGCAAAGTGTTAAATGAATACAGTGACATCGTTGGTATTTACTCTAACCCTTCTATTAAGTTCTGTCGCACTAGTATCATGAAACATTTGACAAAATAAATGATGTATTTCGTTTATAAATGTCTTATATTTATTTATCACAAATTAAATCTATTGCACAAACATTTTGTAGTCAGACTTTGATACCTTCAGTTTAAGACTGCTTAGACAGAAAAAAGTAAATATTGCTTAAAAAGAAAAAAAGTAAATGTAGGTGCTCTTGATCAGAAGTTCAAAATTTTAGATATATATTACCGGTCCTTCATTTTCACAAAGTACGTTTAACACGTTCACTGCCTCTAGATTTTGAGAAATGCACTCCAGTTGCCCACATATTTTATTGTTTCTATAGTTTTAATTATGTATTATTTGGATGTATTGATATTAAATTTGGTGATAGTAATAATAATTGCGAAAAAACGGCGCCGTGTATAGCAGGATTATCACACTGAATATTTATATTTCACAATACTAATTATCGATTTTAGCATTTTTAGAATATTAGAAATAATACGTCCAAATTGAAGTCTACTCTTTTTTATGGAAAATGTTTCCAAATAATTTGTAGTAGAAAAAAAAAGATGTTTTAAAACAGTTTGTAGAAGAAATTTAAAAAAGTGTTTGCAAAGAGTTTGTAGTTAGTACAAATTTAAAAAACAACATGTCTGCAAAGAGTTCGTAGTTCAATGAGAGCCTGTTCACAGCCCGTACGGCAGCAGGCGATGGGCGCCCGGCTACGGATATTACGGGGACGGCCTGCCGAAACGTAATTTTGATGAGATCGACCGGTAAGTGCGCATGTTCACTCTACAAGTGCATTCAGAGTCTGGTTTCTTTTTACAAGACCAGAAATTGCTTCGTGAAAATTTTTACCTATGTAGTACTCATTAGTCTATAGAGGCAAGGCATGATTGCAAACACGCCTTCGATCAGCAGCATAGCATATGGGATGACTGAAAAGGATCACTGTACTGGCACTAGTGGCACTTAGTGACAACGGTAGCAATAGCAATCAGTTTGCAACTATTTATCTACAGTATGGGAAACTTATTACCCATTATATTTCAGGCTAAAGAGAACGTATACGTGTTTAGTATCGATGTTTGTTATAGTTTATGTTTTATTATAGCTCGGATCTGGACACTTTCGTACGCAAGAGGAACTTTGACGAGATCGACCAAACGGCGATGCCGTTCCCTTCCTCGAAACGAGGGTTGGTAACTCATCTTTGCTCTTATTTATTAAGTAGTTGTCGCCCGCGACTTCGTTCGCGAAGACTACACTATCCCACAAGAACCTGTTACCGGGATAAAAAAATATTCTATATCCTAGTCCGGGTCATGCCATTTTCACGTGATGCTTGACCGCGCATTAGTGCTTTTGATTTAAATTACATTTTATTTTGACACAAGTTTGAAAACTCAAACCGATTTTATTCAAAAAAGGTTGAACTCACTTAAAAACGCTAATACTCTTTTTGGAATGTCTCGAAAGTCACCGTACTATTTTAGGGTTTTGAGTGCCATATGCGACTGTTGGTTACTCTCAACGTGCAATGATAGCCTCTATTATGACGAAATAAGAAGAAATGTACGCAGTAGTTGACGCTTGGACTGATACAAAGAGTACCTCATTTGAAGGTTTTAGGCTTAAAGAGGTTATGCACTTTTAGGACACGGCCTCATAGGGACGTAGAGTTCGAAATTTGAAATGGTAAGGATAGAATTTCGGAAAATCCTTTCATAACGGATTAAGCTTAAAACCTTCAAATGAGAAGGAATTTCAATAAAACGGTTCGTTTGTCTCGCTAAAACTCGAGAATGGCTGGACCGATTTGGCTATTTTTGATTTTGAAATATTTGTGGAAGTTCAGGGAAGGTGAGAAACATAAATAATAAGTAACGAAAAATACTAAAAAGGATTTAATTTTCCAATACAAAATGATTTGTTTGTTTTGTTACCATGGAAACTGTCAAAGCGGTACGAAGTCCGCCGGGTCAACTAGTTAACAATACTATTCATTTTAAAGCGATGCCAAACTGCCCGTCGTGCACATTCCAGTTTGGGGAGTTCCTTGGTTTAAAATCAAGTTACAATATGGAATAAGTAGGCTAACGTTTGAGGTTTTCGGACATTAGGTGCATAGTTATCTAGGTTTCATGGAACTGGCCTTGGTGGTTGGTGCCAGCCGAGAGTTTCATCTTTAAGTGAAATAAGACTCAATTCTATCACTTTAATTTGAAGTGTTTTTTCTTTAGGTTGGGGCTGAACGCCTTCGCTCATAAGAGGAACTTTGACGAGATCGACCAAACGCTGATGCCGCTGCCGTATTCCAAGAGGTAAGAATCTGATGTAATTGCTACTGCGGTGTAATGGTTATCCACCGGTCTCGAACCCATAGATTCGGGTTCGCTTCTCAGAAGAGAAACATGTATTATTTTAAGTTTGCCTCCCTAGCTACCACGTCTACGTCAAGCAGCGTCGCTATAATAACCATGTTTAGTCGAATCGTTGTGTTCCGACAGTTTGAGAACAGATAGCCAGTTCCATAGTAGTTGTGGATTTCGGATGAAGTGCGTCTCCATCTTCACTCGCATTATAGTTTAACAATCAGGAGAGATGAAGACAAACTACTATAGATAGTACTGACTATGAACTAGTGTTAGGTATGTGTTAGGTAAAAATCCAATACTTTGTCACAGATTAAGTAATTGTTATGTCTTTGTTCTCATGCTCTCGCGCTCAGCAATAGCACGTTTATAATGTTTGATGACAAATTTGGAAAGGGGGTTTAATAAGTTATCACATGTGCATCCGCATCCTCTTATATACAGGTTAGCTGAAATGTCAATTAGGCTATTGTGGCTCTGTCCGACATGAATTTTTTGCAACAAAATTGGCGTAGTCTTACCCATATTAATTTTACGCTATCGGTGACAGAATTTAAGATATAATATAGTGCCTTTCTTGACACAGCACGTTTTTTTACAGAGCAACCATGTTTCGGCCTATGGGAGGGATGGACGAGATCGACCTCTCCGAGATACCCTTCAGCTCCAAGAGATCAATGGACATCTTGCGGTCACAACACTAAATGCGACAAAGATACGAGTAATATGCGTTTAATGTCTAGTAAAAGTTTTGCCCTAAACTATTTTTAAGTATTTTTGAATGAAAACATATATGGCTATTAAAATTAAATCCTATAGTTGGATACAAAGTTGTGTTACTTATATTAGATTTTTGGGAGATGTGAGTCCACTAATACGATACACCTAATACGATTATGTCCGCTAAGAAATAATGTTTGAAATATACAAAGTTAGAGTATTAATTTATTAAATGTCAATGTACTTTACTCAATTTTATTCGTATATAACAAAGTATTAACTATTATCAGAACTATTTTAAAATTAATGTTAGTGTATAAAATATTGCCATTTTAGTGAAGTTAACTATAAATTAGGAGACAGAGGTTTTGGCGTTCGTTAATTGGAAACCAACTGTTTCTTGGAAAAAATGTATTTTAAGATATTGTACCTGTAAACTCTCTTAATGTTTTAGTGATGCGTTGCGCACGATTGTATATTTATGTTCAAATGTGTATATTAAGTATATTTTAATAAAATATATTATGAGTCCTCTTAAAACTGTTTCACTGTTTTCACTGAATCTCCTTGGAAATGTCTACCTGGGTTTACCTAAGTCGTCCATTCTACTAAAAGCATTTTTTGATAACTTGCATATTCAATTACAATTCTTATTACTTATTTTTTCGTAAAATGGTCATTAATTATTATGGTTATTCATTATTAAAATGGTAAAATTTCAAAATTCAATTCAAAATTCAAAATCATTTATTCAGTTTAGGCTGCAAACAGCTCTTAGAGACCTTTTACTGAGAATAACCGGCAAGAAACTCAGCAAATGTCAAGCTCTTTCTCCCTCACAGCGTCAAAAATATTGGAAAATGCCCCATCATAAAAGGACACTATAATAATCACTTTTCATTCAATTCGAAAGAAAATGCCGTAAAATAATTGGCCATAACAAATTTAAGATATGCAGACGTTTTATAACTCCCAGGTTCTTTTAAAAAGTTGCTTTTGTGTAAACAGTTCAAAGCTTAGGTAATGGGTTGCCCAAGGCAATTCTGCCCAATTTGACTAGACAAATAGTCTTATAATGTTTTCATAAAAAGAAACACGCCTTCTTACAAATCAAATGCAGACTGTTGTTATTTCCTTTGATGTTGTATATCTTAAAAGCGGCTATCTTCTTCACTGGCTCATTTTATGTCCTTACTGCTGAGGACTTACGGCTAAAAGCTTACTCTTTAAACATCCCACTATAGGGCTTGCCTTCTCACGTAAACATTACAGCATTAGCCCAGTCACTTTAGCGATCAACCTCGGAATGAGAGAGAATAAGCTGAATTTTCGTATATACCTTCATTTGGCGTCCTTAAACTTGTCTCAAAAGTCCATAAAATCGTGTCTGCTTCGTAAGTTATTCAAGGTATGGTAAAAAAAATATCAGTTTTTTTGCGATTATCTTTGTTTCTATGGCTCCAATGATATTAATGTTTATTATAAAAAAAAATAGAACAAAATTTTCCACAAGTTTTACTTGAAACATTTCTTCATGCGTTCAACCGTTTTTGAAATAGAGGGCGGCGACATATCTCATTCCGGGTTGACCCCATTTATACGCTAAAATAACTGAACTATATGGGCAGATTGGACTTTACTTCTGAATGATTAAAGTTTATTTTTATTTGCAAATGTGGATCAGCGGCTGTGTTAAATATGCCTAATAGCTATTCCATTTTTTAAACCGTACGATATGCAAAGTCTAAAAAAAATAATCGATAGTAATATAAACTTACTTTTATTGCACACAAGGATACAAGTTGGTACAAAGGCAAAGTACAGTCTAACATGTCTAGGAAGCAGGGAGTAACAAAAATATACCAAGTGGATAAAATGGTTGCAGACGTAATATTTAATGCAGGCATAATGAATTATACATAACCTAATAATGTTTTTTATCGTCTTGAATAATGAAGAGTTCAATAGAGATAGGGGTATTGAGGTGCTCGATGGCGCAGTGGATAACGCGCTCGGTCTGCGAGTGCTAAGGTTGAGCAACTTTCGCAAAGGCCGGTCATCGGATGGGTGAGCAAAAATATATCATCTCGAGCTCCTCCGTGCTTCGGAAGGCACGTAAAGCCGTTGGTCCCGGCAGCATTAGTAGACGTTATTAACCACCAATCCCCGCACAATAAATCCGCGTGATGGTTTATGGCCCGATCTCCTTATTCATCCATATGGAAGGCTCGTGCCCCAACAGGGGGGGACATAAAATAAGCTGATGGTGATAATGATGATCATAAACTAATTTAACCACATGCAACAGAAGCAGTGATTAAGTTGTTAAGAATTTAAAAATCGGTCCGCCTGATTCCGTACAGCTACGGCGTAGCTAGTAGGCGATTGAAACATCAATGGTATCACTGGAGCGCGAACATTTTTTAAACTCTTTTCTCAATGAACCCTTCGTTAAGGACCCTTGAAAAGATCTCGGACGAATCGCGTTTAGACAAATAAATACTATTGGTTATTGTCATTAAAACACCATTAAAAAAGACATAAACTCAAAACAAAAAACATCAAAATTGGGGGAGATATTTTCTCTATTTTGTACAAGGAAGAACCGGCAAGATATTCAGCATTTCTCTGTTTTTCTTTTCTTTTACAGGATCTGTAAAATGACTTTCTTATCAAAGAAGGGCCGTTCCATTAAAACATATTTTACAAATTATAAAAGATGACAAGAACATGTAAAAGCATATTAAATTTCGCAAATATAACTAATAACTACATTAGGTACCACTAGCTCTGATAAAAGACAAAGTAAAAAAAAAAAGAAAAAAAAAAGTAAAATAATAACTAATAAATGTAAAAATAGACTTCTTGGCGGGAAAGTGAAGAGTCATGTCTGCGGTTTTGTTTTATTTTCTAAAATTTGTTATGTCGAATATTAATGTGAAATATTGGTGGAATATTAACCATTAAGTGTTCGTGGGTGTGCATAAGTTTTGGTAAATGAAACAAAACAGTGCAACGTCACTTTTCAAATTCTCTCAAGAAGTTGCGTGAGGACTTAGTAAAGCCCCATATCTTTACTGAGATACTCGAGGGGTTGGGTTGTTCTCACTTCTCATTTCTATTATCATTCATCATTATCATATTGTATATTTATGTATTACTTGTAAGAAAAATTACTTTGACACTGGCTAAATGTGCTAATCGCACGAAACCATCAACTAAATGAAAGAAAAAAAGAAATGTAAAAATAGACTTCTTGGCGGGAAAGTGAAGAGTCATGTCTGCGGTTTTGTTTTATTTTCAAAAATTTGTTTTACGTCGAATATTAATGTGAAATAATGGTGGATTATTAACCGTTAAGTCTTTGTAAGTGTGCATGAGTGTGGCAAATGAAACAAAACAGTGCAACTTTACTTTTCAAATTCTCTCAAGAAGTCCGCCGAGGAATTTGTAAAGCCCCACATCTTTACTGAGATACTCGAGGGGTTGGGGGGTATATCATTTCTCACTTCTCATTTTTATTATCATTCATCATCATACTGACTGGAAGGAAATATTGTATATTTATGTATTAGGTACTTGTAAGAAAAAATACTTTGACAACGGCGAAATGTGCTAATCGCTCGAAGCCATCAACTAAAAGAAAGAAAGATAAGAAAGAATGTAAAAATTAAAATGAGAGTCGATCGCCCTCTACAGCACCCGTTCACAAGTATAATATATAAATCACCCATCGCTTCCAATTAATGCAATAACAAAGACTATGTATGACTTATATTTGAGAAGAGTGTTTTAAGCACTCTAGTACATGAGGTTAACGTTTTCGCGTATAAGGCTTTAACGCTTTTTCTTTTAAGTGCACTCAACGGTATTGGAATCAAATTTTCCTCAAAACTAATATCATCAATATATTTCGCTACTTCAACTTCCCTATTTTGAAGAAAAAGCTTGTAAGAACGTTGTTTCCTCAAATTCTTTTTATTTCTCTTGATTGACATTAATTTGATCGTTCTATATAGTCCGAGCACGGTTTGAGCACTTACTATCGGATGCTATCGGTAACAAATTAAATTACTTTCAAGACGACGAGAAGATTTCATTTGCTTCCACACTGCCCAAAGATTAAAGCATGGGTTTCGTGTGCTATCAGTTGAAACGTCAAAGTACAATTTGGTAGAGCGGCATACAGCTCGCCTGATTTGAAAAGAGACTACCACAGCACATAGTTACACGTTTGGAACACCAAGGGTAAAACGGGCGGGTAATAAGGGTAACTCAACCTTGTTCTTGCTTTTTTTGTTAAAATTGAATTTTTTCTTAATTTTTTCAACATAATATGGATAACATTGTTTACTAAAACATAAAAAATAGAGCAAGAAGCCAGTCTGGAAAACAAGATTAGGTAAATATTATTAGATTTTTTTATAGCTAAAAATGTACTTGACTCCTAGGCATTTTTTATTTGTGTATTATAGAATAGTGTATATCACGTTAGATGGCACGTGAAACCGCGGAAGCATAAGTTTGCGCAACGTGTTAACTTGTTCTGCCTTGTTTATGCGCAAATTACGTCTTCTTACTAAACATTAAACCATAGTCTGATGTAGTTTGTATTTTGTACCTATTGTTTCTAAAGATGCCCTACTATTTTTAATTCCAAACTTTACATTGTAATATTAATAATAATAATAATAATTTTTTTTTTTTTTAAATATTTATTTTATTATTAAAATGCCAATAAGGAATAGTGAGATAAGGAAACGTTGTGGTCTGAAAGAAGATGTAGTGACAAAAATTGAGAAAGGCATGCTGAGATGGTTTGGCCATGTCGAGAGAATGGATGAAGAACGATTGACGAAAAAAGTGTATAAGGCGAGTGTGAATGAAAGTGTTGGTAGGGGTAGACCTAGGCGGACGTTTCGAGATCAAATCAGGGACGTCTTGAAAAAAGGCCAGGTCAAGAGTACCCTAAACCGAAGAGTTTGTATGAAGGGAATAATGAAAGTGGACGAAGCGAAACAAGTATGTAAGGATCGTAGCAAGTGGAAAGAAGTGGTCTCTGCCTACCCCTACGGGAAAGAGGCGTGATTATATGTATGTATGTATGTAAAATGCCAAAAACCTCCACAACGACAACCACAACAACCACAACAACGAGTGTGGGATGCATCGGGATGTGGTAGCAATGGACAGGGGCCTAACTCCGCTCTCCTTGGCAAATAGGAACTGGCGCAGACCAGTGGTACTGAGCACAGAGGACCGCAGGGCGGTATGGAGGAGCAAGGAGCTACACGGGCGGTTCTACAAGGCGCTTACGGGCCCCGATGTAGATTTGCTCGCGTCGGTGAACTGGCTACGATTCGGAGACCTCTTCGGAGAAACCGAAGGTTTTGTCTGTGCAATTGCGGACGAAGTTATCATGACGAATAACTACCGTAGATATATCCTGAAGGACGGTACGGTCGACATTTGTCGGGCATGCCGCCGTCCCGGGGAATCACTCAGGCACATTATCTCCGGTTGTTCTCATCTAATGGCTAATGGCGAGTATTTGCACAGACATAACCTGGTAGCTAGGATTATTCACCAGCAACTTGCTCTTCTATATGGTCTTGTGGACTTCGAAGTGCCGTACTACAAGTACACACCTGCGCCGGTTCTCGAAAACGGCCGTGCCACGCTCTATTGGGATCAAGCTGTCATCACGGACAGGACTATTATAGCTAATAGGCCTGATATCGAGCTGATAGATCGATCGCAACGCCGGGCAGTGCTTGTTGACGTCACCATCCCGCATGACGAGAACCTCGTAAAGGCCGAGAAGGACAAGGCTAGCAAGTACCTTGACTTGGCTCACGAGGTAACCGCCATGTGGGATGTTGACTCGACAATCATTGTGCCGATAGTTGTGTCTGCGAACGGTCTGGTAGCGAAGAGTCTCGACCAACACCTTAAGAGACTCTCGCTTAATGGTTGGATCAAGGGCCAGATACAGAAGGCGGTACTCTTGGACACGGCGCGGATAGTCCGAAGGTTCCTATCTCTGCAGCCCTAACCACCGGCAACTTGAGCCCTGCCCCGTTGCCGGCGGCACCCTAGGCTAGGTTTTTTATAATATTTTTATGTTTTGTATGTACTTTTGTATTTTACTTTTATATTAATATTATAACAAACCTAGGCTAAGAAAGAAAATAAATAAAGAGTATAATAATAAATATTTATTCGGCTTTTAACCACAGGACAAACATGTAATTGTAGTAATTTGATTGTTTATAGTAAGAAAAACGTAAATTCCTTTTTGTTACTGTAGATCTTTTAATACCTTTAGTGAACCATACTTTGCACTTAGATGTACTACGTCTTTTATAAGGGAAACACAAAATATAAAATAGCAAAAACGTATCGTAAAATATATTAAAAGTCCGATCAACATCAGTTTCTTCATAAACCTCAGACCATGACAACTTTTGCAAGCAATCACGGAATACACCCTTTTTATATCACCCTTTTTTTTAAATAACAATATTTTATAACTTTTTCTTTATTTATGACCTTATATTTAAGTGATTGGGCTGTATCGTGATCTGATAAACCTAACTGATGGAGTTCACCTTTTGACTCTGGTATATTACTAAAATTTGGTCTAAAC
The DNA here is from genome assembly GCA_949315975.1 of Eudonia truncicolella. Taxonomy (NCBI): domain Eukaryota; kingdom Metazoa; phylum Arthropoda; class Insecta; order Lepidoptera; family Crambidae; genus Eudonia; species Eudonia truncicolella. The sequence goes on along the minus strand of OX438835.1, from coordinate 13,043,088 downwards.
AAGCTGTGTTCCTAGTTGGACCTATTATATGCAATTCGAAATTATAATTTTCGGTGATATGCTTCTGTACCAATTTTGTAGTTAGGGTGTTATTGGGAACATCTTTACAAATTTTCAATTTCTTAAAATAGACAGGAATTGCACTCTTTCTTATTTGATCACTTTTGTTAATTAATACATTTTTCGTTTTCTTCTATTTTGCTAAAGCGGAGCAATGAATTTATAATTGTAGAATCAAGGCCCTGCTTTGGCATAGTTTGGATAGTTAAGGACATGAGATAGGCCTATTTTGCAAAATTTTATTTCGGAAGAAAGAACTAACTCCTTCGAGAATCCTCGATAGACCGAAAATCACGAGAGTGTGAACGAAACCTAGTTAAGGTTAAGTTTACATAGCGTCAGGATATATAAGAAATTAAGCCGTGGAAAAGCACTAAAGCGATTTCTCATTTTGTTTTATAACTGTATTCTAAGAGAGTTTCTCTAATGACTTACGTGATATAGCACAAAATGTCGGGAGTTCCCTAGACAGCGTATAATTAAAGTCCATTATCATTAGCTTTCAAATGAAAGAGCGGAATTCTAGAGGTTTACACTTTAAGTAGTTTTAATAAAGCTGCAAAAGTCTTATTAACAGGCCAAGGTTATGTTTTCAGATGCAAGCAGCATGGCTGGCTGGTAGACTTTATTAAATTCTTAAGTCAAAAAATGTAAAACTAGAAACTACTTACTTACTTACTACCTCACTACTAAGTAGAAGCTACTTTGTCTAATTCTATATTTCAATAACATAGTTAAATTTGCTAATTTGCATTCACAGTGCTATGTTTATATAGAAACAGCCCACGACTTGTCTAAATAAGAATTAAATATTTTGAAAACCAGAGCGATGGTATGTTGGTGTTCGTAACTCGGTAATGCGGTCTTCCAAAACCCGCAGTCTTTTGTATGACATTCAAGTTGTTAAGAGGGCAGGAGAACCAACTGGACACTGCGAACTTTGTGTTTGGAAAGCTACCTCTTTTAAACAGATCCACCATGCAATGCACACACACGTTATTCTACTTTTACTGTACTCACTTCATCAAAAATTGTTTAATTCGTAAATAACAAATAAATATTATAAAGAGGAAGCCTATGTATATTTGTATGTATGTATGTGTGTTTGTAACGAATAAACTCAAAACTACTGACCCAATTTAAAAAAAAATCTATCACCATTAGAATGTTACATTAGCGCTGAGTAACATAGGTTATATTAAAAAAAAAACTACTCCCGTGCGAAGCCGGGGCGGTAACTAGTAACAAATAAAAGCATAAGCGAGACAATAAAGCCCTTGATAATTGTTGAACATAACAAATAATATTGTGAAACAGTTAATTTTACGGTCGTGTGGATTCTCTTTACTTTGGCATCCTCAGGGTGTATTCTGGCATTGCTGTTGCCTCGGGAGGGCCAATTGAATAATTAAATCGTACATAAAACCTCTCTGAAGTTTGATTGCTAACGTAATTGTTTAACTCACTCTGGACTCACTTTTTCGCAGGAATCACATCTACTAGTTTTCGGTGTCACTTAGCTTGTTGACTTTACTTGGAAGGACGGCGGTATTTCACGATATTCCTTACTGCTGTGTAAGGTTAAATCACAAAATTCTAGAGACAGTATTGACTCTTCTAAGTAAATTAAAATGATGTGAAGTGTAGAGTATAAATAACTGTTTATGTAGTTGTATATAAATGGGTATAATATTTTTTCTTATCAGATGTAGAAGGCAGTGGACCTATCGTTTGTCCAGTATATATGGGTTAACAAATAAATAATTCTACCTACGCTAACCTAACTTAAAGAAAATAGCTAAATACCTAAGATACTAAGATGTTTCCGCTAAACTCCGTACAACATTAATTTATAATTTAAAAACAGCGCAAAAGTTTAAAATTGTAAAGGTGTATTAGCTTCTTCTTTTCGCATTAAAACAATGCTTCCCTAAAGTTGTAACAGAACAATGGCATTACCAGACAATATTCGGGTGGTCATTATCTCAGCCATACCTCGTAAAATAAAAAAGAAAAGAGGTTTGGAACTGATGAAATCTTTTTAGTTTTTATTCAACATTGACTGAGCACGGGCACTTGTCAATGAAGGTCTTCGCATTCAAATTAATACCAGATATGAAGAGTCAATTTGTACACCAGAACAATTACAAACCTTCATTCACTCTACTGTAGAAAACAATTGTTGTTTGATCAAGTGCTCTTCCAATATACTACTATTATAGATCTTAAAAATGTCTGCATTTCAATTGTCAAATTTTCGGTGTCCCAGTTTGACATTTTGATTTTTGTTCAAGAGTCAATGTTGTTCAGCTCTGTGCTCCAATTAATACGGAGATAACGAACAACTCTTTTTTTTGAGAATTTTAGAAGAGTCGTGTTTTCGTCGTCTGTTCAGCTTTCAGATTAAGAACATCAGGCTCTCACTACTGTGAGCGATTACTATTTTATAGATGAAATTAGTTCCTATTTCGCTTGAATGGATAGAATCATTTAATCCTACGAAATGTATCGTGTCTCTTTCACGTTCATATAGCGGAAATGAGTTCTAAAGGCTGCAAATCCGTCATGGATGTTAGCGAGTTTACTCGTAATTAGGGTTGCCTCAGGATATAATAAAAATATAACGAAAATTCTTTATTTCTCATTTGTTACTTAGAATTATTATTTAAATCGTTAATCGTTAAAAAAAATCGTAATTTTCTGTATGTACAATGAATCGCAGCATTCGTTTATAAGATAATTGCTACAACAATACAAAATAAAAACTGTTTTTTCCTATCTTAAACAACCGATAAACTTAATAAAGTTTGGACAAACCCTACTCGTAATATAGCCGATCATTTTGAAACGATATAGTTTTTGCCATCTGTTATAAGTGTAACGGTTAGTTTCTAGAGTCTATATCCATTTTGAAATGGGTTCTGCCCGCGTCTTCGCCTGCGAGGAATTCGATTGTTCTCAAAAGTAAACATCAACTGCATCCGAGGAGCTCTAGGGTGTTACCAATTCTGAGGGACTTTTTTACATGCTGGTTGCTGATGATTTTCGTATTAGGAAAACCAATTCATCATCATCATCATCATCATTAGCATGGCTCTTAAATTTAAGCAGAAGAAGCTGAACGGATAGATGCTTGGGTTAAATATGAGAAATGGAGGTTCAATCCCCAAATCTCTGTTGGAGTACTGACATGAACCCGAACTTTAAAACAAGCGTATTATCTTTTCTAAATGGGTTACAAGACTATTATTAATATAATAGTAATATTTCGAATATAATAAAAACCCTCGTCATAATCATAAACTCATTTTTCCTAAACCCAAATTAGAAATGCATAAAAATAGTTCATACTATAGATCCATTCTTTACTAAAAAATATTAAAGCGAAACAAATGAACATTTATTTAAAACTAGCGGCCCGTCTCAGCTTCGCACTGGTGGACATTTCTTTTTCATATAGCCTTTTATAATGCTACATTAGCGCTGAGTAACATATTACTATTAATAATTCTAATAATGAAAGAGTTTTTTAAATCGGTTTAGTAGTTTTTGAGTTTATTCGTTACAAACAAAAATACAAAGCTTTCCTCTTTATAATATTAATATAGATATAGAAAAATATTGAAGCAGTATTTAGCACAAAAATGCTTCTACTCAATAATATAATAAATAAGTTCTTAACGTCCATCATATACTATTATATTACTTTATTACTGTATGAAAGTGATACTGTATACATAAGTGCAATAAATAAATAAATAATGTATTAAAAGCATATTAAACATACTTTTATAAAAAATCTACCGTAATTAGATCATCCAGCCACGGTCGTCGTAGGCCAAGCAATAATCCGTTTGTAGTCGACACGTCGCATCAAACTTGGCATGTTGACGTATTGTGGAACAAGTTCAAGCAAGTTCGCTGATGGCTGTATTGTGCGGACAATTTATGCGGATGAAATCCAATCAGCGGGGGTAAATTTGTGATTGATAGGAGACTTGACGCCTTGGAGACTTTAACAAGTTTGAATTTGTTGACACGAATTAAGAAGTAAAAATATATAAACCTATAAAAATGATGTAAAAAAAACAGAGCATAATTTGACAACATATACACTACTTACATAAAATTAAATATCGATAAATAAAAGATGTCCTCCAGCTGTAGGATCATGGACACGATCCCAAGGATGCTAACAACCTTCTTAAGTGCGGCAGTAATTGTGTGTAAAAGTATTAAAAGAATCACGAGTAGATCCATATCATCATCATCATCATCATCTCAGCCAAAATACGTCTACTGCTGGACAACGGCCTCCCCCAAGGATCTAAATAAATAAATAAGTAAATATTTTATGAAAATAATATTTGGTTATAGAATTCGACTAACCCGGGAATTGGAAGTGGTGTCACCACATGCTTATAGCGCTTTTCGACATCATTTTGTAATGGGCAAGGTAGCTAGTTTAAGAGTTAAATGCTCGCCTTATTGAGGCGTCCGGGGGCAGCTACCTTTGCGTAGTAGCCTGGCAATTTAAAGAGGTAATGTTGCTAGCATTCTTGGAACCATTCCCAATAATGATAACCCACAGTTGGAGGACAGCTTTCATTTATAAGATCACTATTTCAAGTAAATTTTTAGTAAAATTTAATATTATTTAGTTTTATTTCATACGTGTTTCGGATAGCGCTTGTCCTGGCTGCATTAGCAGTTGGTCCACCTCAAGATCCACCAATCTGTACTGGGCCCATGTTGGTTTATGGTCTGTTCTTCGTGTAGTGTTTCCATCTATATGGAATGCTCATGCAGTGCAGTCGGGACATAAAACGAGCTGTCGATAATGTTATGATGATTTCATACTTAATAAAATGTTTTTGTTTTGTTTATATAATTTTAACGCAAATTTTGTTGCGAAACAAATTAAAAAAACACAAATGTTGAAAAAATTTTCACGAGCAGGATTTGAATCTTCTGACATACCGGGTCAGGTGCTCTTCCAATTGAGCTATCGTGGTTCTAACCAGCCCGCCGAAATTATTCAACACTATTTACTTTTTTTTACTTTGAAAGCCAAAGGCGCCTATTCAATGTCAACAACTGCAACTGGTGCAGGTTCAAATCCTGCTCGTGGAAATTTTTTCAACATTTGTGTTTTCATACTTAATGTTCAAAAGAAGAACTATGATAAAGTGGTATTCTTTGCTCTGACAAAATTGTACAATATTAAATCTTCCTTAAAGATAAGATTAATTTTCCATTACACGCTACTGGAAATAAGCCACAGTACAGCATATTACAGATTTCATTCATTGCAGTTAAGCACTGTTAGGGTTGCCGACTAAAAGTATTTTTCATATTATTCACAATCGGCCTACGATTGGTAATAATCTCAATGCGATGGTTTTAAATGGCCGTTTACTACACAATTAGCACTTAGCTTTTATCTAGTATTCTAATCATTATGGTTTGATGAAACTGTTTGATTTCCTCAAAAAAATATATTTCTGTTATGTATGTAACTAGCTTACCATATTAAAAAAATATCGTAAATGTAAAATCTCGTTAAGTTCGAAATTTAGTTGAAAAGAATGTTAGTTTATAGTATCAACAACCAAAAATAGACCCCGACCAGGCGATCCAGGCTTCTGGATTAACTCTTACTTAATGTAGAAATTCTTAGCGGTATGATTAGTTTCAGGCTGCAAAGGCTCATCAATATTTCCTTAGTAAATAAATGAACTTTTTTAAAATTAAAAGCCTATGTACCCAGTCTTATATGATGGTAAATGAATACTAGGCAAAGAATGGATCACGTGAACCTTTTAAATACTTATTCACTCAATACATATAATTGGAAGCTATTTAGTAACTATTTTGACACTAAAGTCGTAGTTTTTTATTGTACTCATAAGAAGAGTTATAATATGTATTTTTTACAGTTAGTTAAACTAAATCTATATCGGTATCTATACTAATATTATATATTTATTATAATACTCAAATAACTCAATAAAACTCAAAACTACTAGACCGACTTAAAAAAATATTTTATCATTAGAATATAATAAGTGTCATCCAAACCCTTCTTGGAGAGTGCCGGTTTACTTTAGAAATAAGGTTATTGGAAGCGACGTCCATTTCCTTTTCTATTAAATATACTTATGACTGATATAATAGCCAAGAGCTAATGTAACTGATAAGTATATAAGTGTAATAAGTGTAATTTAGCTAATTAATGTTAACGACGTAAGTATAACAATCATAGGTTTGTAAAATTGTATACTGGTTACCTGCTAAAAAAACCTTAGAAAAGTGCACCCTAAAATTAACATAACAGAAAGAATGTTTATATAATTTTAACGCAAATCTTGTTGCGAAACAAATTACAAAAACTTCTTATTAGCTGATCTTTAGTATTTTTTAAAATACTATGATCGGATGTTAATGACGGTAGTGACATTGAATGGCCACCTTTGGCTTTCAAAGTAAAAAAGTAAATAGTATTGAATAATTTCGGCGGGCTGGGCTATGATAGCTTAATTGGGAGAGCACCTGACCCGGTATGTCGGAAGGGTGCAGGTTCAAATCCTGCTCGTGGAAATTTTTTCAACATTTGTGTTTTTGTAAAACAGAAAGATTTAAAAAAGAGATGCCGAATTTTAAGCAGAATAACCCACAATTTCAAAACAACCATTAAAAAGCAGTCGCATATTATGTGAACTGGTTATTTTACACCAACGTAAATATATATATTTGTTTTTTATTTTTTTATTTATTGATTTATTTAACCTAATTCTCCTGTCTAGCATCCAATTATTACATACTATCAAATTTCGAATCAAAGCCTTTTGCAAAGATCAGCTATCTAGCAAAATTCACAAATACACTGTTGCTACAAGCTACGATGTAGCAGCCATAAAATCCGTAGCAGTTCGTAGCGAAGAGACAATTCATATACTAAAAATTACATGATTCATATAAGTTAACTACGAAAACGCTTAATATTGTCACATTTTTATAGAATATGGGTCACCGTGCTGCTACCTTGTAACTGGATACGGCTCATTATGACCAATGACGAGGAGTTGGCCGCGCACACTACAGGGTATACTATTTCAGGGTTGGAAATAAGGCTCATTATTTTGTGTCTCCGTGAAGTGGAGCGATCGCAATTTATGAACTAGGAAGGTGTTCAAATGTAGCATATTATATTTGTATAAGTATAAAAATAATTTTAATATTGAATTATATAGGAATAAAACTCTCTATATAAGAAATAATGTTTTCCAAAGTCAACGTGAAGACTTAACGTTAAAATGAAACTACTTGTACGGATATACTCTCGTTTGTTTTACATTTTATTTTAGTTTACGGAAACCACGAATATGCTTATGCAAAAATATGTTTAAACATATTAAATTGATGACCACAGTTATTTTTGAAAAAAATTGTATGGTTATTTTATAACCATACAATTAACTAAACTAGTAAGTAATCACTACATAATATAAAGCAAAGTAGCTTCCCGCTGTCCCTATGTATGTATGTATGTATGTATGTATGTATGTATGTATGTATGTATGTATGTATGTATGTATGTATGTATGCTTAGATCTTTAAAACTACGCAACGGATTTTGATGCGGGTTTTTTTAATAGATATAGTGATTCAAGAGGAAAGTGTATATTTATAAATACATGCATAATATAGTAGAGAAACACTGATAATTTTAGAGGTTTCACATTTTTTTTCGCTTACATTGCAAACGCTGGCTGAACCCTACGAGATAGATCAAAATGATGTACTACAGTATTGTACACCTTAAAAGGTCTACAAAAAGTCTGCGATGGTATATGTCTATCTCTTAGGGATAACCCACAATAATAGTTTTTTATCTTTTACTTTTCACGAGAAATAATGGCTTATTTACGAAGCGATTTAAAGCAATACAGCATTAATCAGTATCCAATTAAGTACCTTAAATACATTGTGCATTTAATATAGATCAATATGGCCCTTTACAGTATGTAATTTAAATGAATATTTTCGTAGATATTACAGATGTAAAATGCAGTGACATAGTGGTTGCGTGTATCCGCATTGCACCCGTGCGAAGCCGGGACGGGTCGCTAGTAAAATATAAAGAGAACTCAAAAAAACCAATTGAACTTACTACTACTTACTTACTTTGTTTTTTTGAATATTACATAGTAGTGAGAAGTATTTTACAGATAAATTACAGAGATGCTTTCCTTTTTCTTTCAAAACATTCCTTTATACTTATACAGAAACTGCTCACACCCTACTACGCAATTAAAATTGTGATGGTGTAAATACAGACGCAAAAGCAACTTCAGTTCGTATCTAGAATGGGTACAAACTTTCCCAAGGCAAAAGAAACTCTAATACGTTAGTCGCAAAGCGTCAATTGCTTTGTTGCAACTGCTCCCAAATCGAATGTGAATCGGCTGACGTTCAACCAGTGGCTATTTATCACAGTTTAGATTGTTCTGCAGATTGCGGCGGACGGTGTCACTGTGTACTTTAATTACTTTGAAATGCTGTACCGATTATGTGGCTGAAGTCGCACCCACACTTAACCGCACCTAGAATACAAACAAAAGCTTATATATTCGCACTTTCGAGACTCCATGCGTCGAATTTCCTTAGCATTAAGTGTCACAACCGGTTATTTTTGCATATAAATATGGTGCTGAGTGTACTCATATGAAGCGTATCACAAGTTTATTTGACTATAGGTTTTATACGTTTCGACCTATAAGGATGGTGTTGACAGTTATTTTTCTGAGGTTGACACTGATTGTGTTTTGTTTTTCGCTGAATGAATTTTACAAAAATGTTCTTTGGGTGTGATGGATCGTGGTATGTTTTTTTTAACCAAATGAGAAAGAAAACAATTATACGGCCTATTGATGAAAATCGGTCACCGCAGCTAGCAACACGATGGCTATAGCTTGCACGTTGTTAGCTCTGAGTCTCAAAATTGACTGAAACGATATCCTTTAAACCGTGGAACAACGAAACAAGACATTCTTTATCAGCGGCAGAAAGTATGACGTGAGGTTATAGCCTATCCTAAGCAAGTTTTGTGCAGACACTCTAGCACAAGAGAGCTCTGCCACATGAAGCTGCAATCCTTGCGGCACCAGTCTATAAACACCCTACTGCTGGGATCTGTCCTTTCCACATAAATAGCAAGTGAGGAGATTGGGCTATAACCTATGGGCCAAGGTGGTGACGCTGATTCAATGCAGTTGGCGGGTCCCCGCCCGATTCTCTAAATGCCACTACACATTTACAGAATACACTAAACATGCACACTAGTTTAGGCCCAAGGCACCATACTCGTAGAACAAGGGTAGAAAGATCCAAAGATCCAAAGGCACAGACATTTACCTGGGTGCTTCTCCTCAACACCACGACACGGTCAACTCGAGCCGAAGTCCAAGGTCCGGTTGTTCCACTCCCCAATCCGATCCGACCTCACGGATAATCTAGTAGGGCACGGTGACATGCACTGTTGCGTAACGTTGTTCCCTCTAGAAGACCTCTGACAGTGATTCGTTTCATACGGCTTGAGGAACCCTTTAAGTTTTTCGCCGCACCCAAATAAGCCCGGTAATACTAAAAATGCCGTCTGAGGCAATCAGAGCAAACTCTAAAAAAAGGTTGTTGTGTTTTGGTACCAACGATTGTGAATGCGATTGTTAATGTTATAAAATTTATCGTAAGTTTAGCTTATATACTGTCCCACTGTTTGGCAAAGGCCATCAATGAATTCGAGTCATCGCTACAATTGATGGGTGTCGCATGACAAATGCAACCCGTATTTGTGGTGCCCATAGAAGCGGGCTATGCATCGAAAAATCCGGAACACACTTAGCCTGACCAGGGCATGCATGCAAACGATCACCACCCGGCTACAATAAAAAAGTAATCCAAGAAAAAGATGATGATGACGACAACGTCGAGTCAAATAATATAAAACCCTTGTACTTTGTCTAAGTAAATTTTGTCAATTTACATTCCCTGGCAACCATAAAGCGACAGAGTCCTAAACTGTTGACATTTTGTTTGATTCGACTGTATATAATACGTCTGTTTCTAATTTTCTATACGATAGTTTAATATAATATGTGTATAATGGTCTGATAAAAAGATTTATAGTTATGACATCCATTGCGTCCGCTTAACAGTAAATTGCATAACACAAGGCCTTAGATTCATAATCCTCTTTCGTCATTGAAGCAAGTTGCAAACCCATTGTCTAAAGGCAAGCATCGTTAGGCCAGCGCTATTGTTCGTTGCAAGGAAACCTCGTCCGATTAGATTTCATAATACAGCCGCTATAGTTACTCAGCTGCAGGATCAGAACATTGTGCATGATTGTAACTAATTATATTGTGTACCATATAAACTTCAAAGCTAATCTAATAAATAATATATTTTTAATAATCCTACTAATATTATAAACACGAAAGTTTGTAAGTATGGATGGATGTTTGTTACTCTTTCACGTAAATACTACTGAATGGATTTTAATGAAACTTTCCTCATATACAGACCATGACCCAGACCAGCATATAGAACACTTTATTTTTATTTTTATTGTAGTCTTCGCGAACGAAGTCGCGGGCAACAACTAGTAAGCTAATAAACTTTAAATTTTTACTAAAGAAATACTTTCATGCTTCAAAAATATAGATAGGTATGTACGTAATAATGAACCTATCAATGTTTTCAAAATTAAATTAATTTCATGCGACTCGGAATGACTTTGGAAAATTTTAAGTTTGTATGGTTAGTAAATGTTGAAAAACATTTTTTTTTCGAATCCTTCTTTGGAAATTTTTTCAACATTTGTGTTTTTGTATATAAAAGCAATCATAAAGGTCACAGAAACTTGCGGATTGGTGGTATGTTAAAGACTGCTAATGCAGCCGTGACCAACGGCATTACTTGCCTTTTGTAACTCGTCTTTTGATCTTTCTAATTAAATATTTAACAAAAGCTCTATGCTTATGAGTTCAAGCCAACTTACAATTTATTTTCGTCGTCGTTGTTTGTTACAAACTACTATGTAATAATGAAAACGGGTAGTATGTTTGTGGGATAAGTAATAAAAACCCTAAAATGTATATTCTTCGCATTTATTACATTATTTTATATTACAATCACGGTTATGTTTTAAGCTATATAATTTGATAGATGCTATAACTTTCTGACACGCATTTTATTTTCTTATTTATTGTAACCTTGTATTCAATAGCATTAATAATATTAGTGTATTATATATATAATTGGTGGTATGTCTATACGTAAGGGGTTATCTCTGGAACTACCGCATTGATTCTAAGAATTATTTTACTAATGGAAATCTACACTATCCCTAAGTGGTTTAGGCTACAGTTTATATCGGTCAATCATAATTTTATCAGGGAACGTGACATAATCATATAGCCAGGGCGAAGACCACGCGGCCGTTATCTAGTTATTTATAAAGAATCAAAGATTTAAACTCGCTGCGCCGCGCCGTCGCGGTAAATAGTTAACACTTTGGAAAGTTCATTTGGGAAGTTGTAAGAGCAGAAATATAATTAACATGAAATTATTACATTGGTGCCTATATCTGCCCCTTAGTACCACCAGATTAACCCATCTTGTAAATCGCATCTCCATCTAACGAGAGGTAGGCAACATAGTAAGTTAAATATTAATAAAATTTTATAAAATACAGAGAAAAAATTAAACGCCCACCCGACCCAGCCAGGAATCGAACCTGGGTCTTCCGCAATCCCAATAAATCGCAATAGTAAGTTATGTTATTATTAAGTTTATTAACAATACGAGTAGCCTTAATATCTATGTTATATATATGTAGGTTCTTAATTTGTACTGTTTATATGTATATATGTATGTGTGTATAGATGTATGAAGTGTGTATGTGCAAAAGCACCTTTTGTAAACCTTAATTTAAATTGCAAACAATAATAAGATTGTAATAAATATTGAGTATTAATTGTTTTTAATTAATCTAATACAGTTGCTATCAGAAGTTACAAGCACAAGAAATATCATTTTTCTTGACACGATCTCTTATTTAAATATTACTTATAATATTTATAACTCTATGAGGTAAACGATGTTGTACTGTAGATTGTTGGTAGTCCCGGGATGCTTAAGTTATTATTGTGAGTTATCTTCTTTTCTTTAAATGTGACCTGGTAAGGAGAAAAAGAAAATTAGATAGAAAAAAAATGGAAATGACGCTAGAAACTTTAAGAAAAAAATTCAGGAATAGAGTGATTTCGATAGGAGTTTAATAACTGACAGTATTTTGCTCAGATAAAAAACTATTAGCGTTCAATTTTGATAGGTTTGACTTTGTAAAATTGTAAGTTCTTTAACATTTAGACTGTTTTAAAATAGCAAGGGATCATTTATGTTGAACAACGTTAAATCAAATACAATAATAATTATGGGTACTCGTATATAGGTGTAATCGTTAAGTGTGATATCAAAAAACTTTAAACTGATATCGAAAGGACGTTACTTAGTGAGTAAAATGACATCAATGACTTTTTAAAAATCAAACGAGAAGTATCCAAAATTTTGACATTAAACACTCCCGTACATTTAGTATGAGATTAGTAGAAAGGTTTTAGTTTCCTTATTTTAAAAGATTATTTTAGCTTAGTACCTAACAAAAGTAAAGTAGTGTTATTTCCTAACAAAGTAATAAAACTATCTTTTAATTAAACAATATTTATTTCTTAGTAAATACAAAATTTTGTATTCAAAGCAGATGTTTGAAGTGACGTCCTTGTTGTGAGATACAATGAGGAGCTATATTTACAGTTTCTAAATGAACTTTCCTTAACATTTGCGGAGTAATTATTATCATATCATACGCAGTCATAAAATATGATTAAGGTAAAATGAGTACTAGACCACTTTAAATAAGGAAACTAATACCTTTCTACTAATCTCATACTAAATGTATGGGAGTGTTTAATGTCAAAATTTTGTATCCAAAATTATTGATGTAATTTTACTCATTAGGTAACGTACTTTCGATATCAGTTTAAAGTATTTTGATATCTGTAATACTTGCGGAATAATCGCCTGGTCACACTTAACGATTACACCCTGTAAACTATTAAGAACTCGATTTTTTTATATGTACAAGTAAACACTCCCTCATTTAAATCACGACGAGACGATAAAATCAAACGCTTGCCAATGGAGTTTGGATTTGTAATACCTTTTGCTACGGATAGATCCACAGTAAACGAGCAGATTGCAGATTAGAAACGTGCAAAGCAAATTTTGCATTAGTTGGCTCAGGGCACGGAGACATAAAGCCATAGAGCTATACAAGTGTTTACACTTTACAGTGAACTCACGTTGCATCGAAAGTTCATTATACATTAACCCCCGTATATAGGTACTAATAATTGGAGTATACGATCAAATAGTTATTCCGTGTTTTGTCTTTTTTACTCTAATTTGAAATTAAGTTTACACGAAGGAAAAGATGCGAGCAGCACAAAACCGGTCGTTGTGAAGATCCTTGGGGGAGGCCTTTGTCCAACAGTGGACGTCTTTTGGCTGAGATGATGGTGATGATGATAAAGGAAAAAAATCACGGAATTTCTATTCAAAGCTCCTCCTTGCGTCGTATTCTTCATTACCGAGGGTCGCGACCTTCTGGACATTTATGTTCTTCCTTACTTAAAGTTCCGTCATTTGTCTTTGCCTGAAAGCTTTTACCAATTCTGTTAATTAGTAAGGCCCTATGAATATAGCGTGTGCCGCCGTGATCGTGCTTTCACTGTGGGGCATTACAATAAGTAAGCGGCATTTGCAGTGGCGAGGTACCCTTTATTCTGGCACGTCAGGGAGGCTGGCTTTGTATTGGTCGTCGAAGTGCTTCGCGTTTTGGAACGGCATCAGCGTTTGGTCGACCTGGTCCATATTCCTTTTTCGAACAAAAGTGTTCAGGCCGGACCTAGAAAGTTAACAAAAGTTGCAAGAAATGTCTCAAATTAATTATTACCCAGAAATTAAGAAAATATACGAGGAAGATTTAGAGAAATGTTTTAACAATGTTATTTCATACAAAAAAGATAATGGCTGCCCACTAGAGCGTATCATACCCGTATCATCCGCGTATCATCCGCTTGTCATATTCGTATAGTGTTTGTTTTCCCTGTTGTAGTAGTTTACCTGTATTTGGGTTTAGAACGGTCACCATACGTGGTTATAACGCTTATGCTCAGCGTTTCGCCGCCTGTGCGCACGGATTCACAGCGCTATAGCTATGGTATGATACAGTCTCTAATGGATAGATACCTTTATGGTATATTTTGTTAAATAAAATCGAAGCAGCGCAAACTAACTAAAAATATTTATAGTTATACATTGCCATTATGCTTATATCATGTTAGGAAGAAATCATACTTATCATAAGATCCTACTAAAAGTATATACATTATTTTGCTCCTAAATTATTTAGTTATTATTGTTCAGAAACCGTAACAACATAAGCTATCCGATTTAAAATACACAAAGAAACCAAAAGGACAATGTAACCCATACCCCTGAACTAAGGTAATAGGGGAAGGCTTATAATTTATGAACGTGAGAGTTTCGCCTCTCGGGAACTTATAGTAATCCCAAGCCAACTTGTTGAACACCGAGTTTAACTATACGTGAAACAAGAAAGTTAACCGTCACTGAGAAAATCAATTTGTAAATTGATTTGATCAAGGTTTGTCTTTTAGGCTTTTTAGTATGCTTGTAGTACTTTTTTAGTATATTCAAAGTTTAAAGGTCTATTGAGGTCGTGGCCTGGAATTATGATTATTTTATTTATTTTCGAATATACTTAAATGGGAAGAAGGTAATCACAGACCAAACTGTAGATATGTCGAAGTAATTTTATGTATAACTGTCGCCGATTTAAAAATTGACCCCATGATGGAACATTTATAAACGAAGGTCAGTGTAGTTTTCAGAGTTCCATATCTTTTGTGTGGAAAATTACCAACATCGTAAAATCAATGAATGCCGACTTTTAAAGAACATTGTTCCGCCACTCTGTTTAGATAGGACTCCGGTTTCCTGAGCTGTGTTGAGTTCATTAGACCGTTAGGTAACTTACTGAATATATAAACACTGCGGTAGATTTTTCTATTGCGGTTCCCTGGATAACATAACCCACTATGAACAATTATTTAGTTTAACTAATTGATTTATAGAGTTATATTTTGATACAGCGTGCAATAACAGTTTGATATTTAAACCACAATGAATGGGATATTGAAAAGAAGTTCATGACCACCAATCAGGCAGCAACTATTGAATCAGACACCTGCGACTAAGTGACACAGACAAAGTGCGGGCTCGCATCCAAACGTTTTCTTCATCATCATCATAATTAGCCCACATCAGTCCACTGCTGGACATAGGCAGAGGCCTATGTGGGAGAGCCCAATGCATGCCACTGAGCCCGATCTTCGGCTCATATAACAAAATAACTTTTTCTTAATATCATGATTATTACAATCCTGGAAAGCCTTACTCCAGATTTCTGATTCATCATGACACGCCGGTCGTTAAAAAACATACCTACGATTCCCGATCCAACTAGTGGCGGGAATATGACTGATAGATGAAAATATAAAAAAATGGAAACTTTTAACTGTTCCACTGGACCGTTATAAATCCCTCACTAATTGCGCGCTGTTTCAATGGACTGACTGGACACATTTTTATAAATATAAGCAAACATAAGAAATAGGTTTGGGTAAATAGTTGACAGGATATCACCAAGGCAAACCAAGAGCGGTTGTATTGTCAGCGGTGACTTTATAATGATGTACCTATACTCCGTAAAGAGAGGTAGAATCTGGCTGCAAATGTTTTTGATTAACAGATTTGAAGTCAAAAAGTTATTGACTACTTGCAATACCCTACCCAAACTCAAATAAAAAAATAAATTAGACTACATCACATACATTGTTCTGATCCCAAAGTAAGTAGCTAAAACACTTTTGTTATGAAAATCAGGTACCACAACCACCCAGATTCGACACAATATCGAAAATTATTTTTTGGCATTGACCCGACCGGGAATCGAACCCGGGACCACAGAGTTAGCGCCACTCAAAATAATTAAAAATAATTTTAATTATAGAGTATTTGTAGAAATGAGGTGGCAGCTGCTGCTGATAATGATGAAGATGATGATGATGATGATGATGAAGGTGATGATGGGCTAAAAACGTTGGATGTCTGTAATTCTACTTACAGGTCAATTTCGTCGAAGTTGCGTTTGGGGTACCCTTCGCCCGCGGGGAACCCACCGAACCTGTACGTAGGCCACTGGACCCGTCTGCCGCCGGAACCACTCGACGGACTGAAGCAAAGCAACACGAGTACGGTCAGCGTCGAAGAGCTCTAAGTAGTCAATCAAATCAAAAGTGTACCTAATAAAAATCAACCATTTGTTGATTTTTCTCAAATGTTCACATACAGGTAGGTTTGATTGAACGTTCAGATAATTTTGACGCGTCTGTTCATATAGATAATTGAACCGATAATCCAAGGGTCGTGGGTTCGATTCCCGCTGAAGCTTCCCGAGACTAGTTATTTTTTCTAGCGAACATTTTATCTTGTACTACATGTAGCATAGTGAATCCAAATATTAAAAATACTATAAATATTTTAACTGCGTCCAGATATAGTACCTACTTAACTATGTAACAAAAATCCTAAGGGTTTGGTTAGATTCGTGTAAGTCGTGTATGTAATATGATGATATTGCCCAGAAAAAGATCCTTCATCATTAAAAAATTCTTAACCAAGCAAAGTAAACGGCATTGCAAAAAGTAATCGTTAGTTGCACAAAAATGTTTAATCCTCAAACGCTGTGTAATCGGCTTTGATTCCACACGAACTTTTAATGAGGCAAAACAATACTTTCTTTTGTATTTCCTTTTAAAATCTTCTTTCAGCTTATTTTATAAACGGGTTTCAAGTCCAATTTTAAAACTGATAACTCTCTTTGCAGATCCCTTCTGGTTTTTATAGCACAATGATTTATAAAGCCAAATCAACCAATTCAGCCAATGTTACATAACCAATTACAGTAATTAAATATATTCAAATACAAATGAAATTATTCTTACTTGGCATACAGAGTTTTGAAAAGATGTTGACAATCACAAAAAATCCGCATTTGAGAGGACACAGACTCACTAAAATAATTTCCCATGACAACCCACATAAGCACTTTTTGAGCATCAGAGTGGTTGATGCATTGAATAAACTGACCGAAGAAATTATAACAGCACAAAGTGTCAACCAGTTTAAGAAAATACTAGACCTATACTACAACAAAATGAAATAAGAAACAAATAATTTGAGTTTAAATTGGATACAGGCAACTATCAGTTGTTCCAACTGCCTGCCTTAATTACCTATAGTAATAATTATTATTGCCTTGTTGAATCGGAGGTGCCGTACTATAAATATGCACCTGCGCCAGTACTCGAAAATGGTCATGCAACGCTCTACTGGGATCGCTCTATCATTACGGACAGGACTATTGTCGCCAATAAGCCTGATATCGTGGTGGTTTACCGATCCCAGCGCCGGGCAATACTGGTTGATATCACCATACCTCATGATGAGAACCTCGTGAAAGTCAAGAAGGACAAGCTCAGTAAGTACCTTGACCTAGCTCACGAGGTGACCGCCATGTGGGATGTTGATTCAACCATTATTGTCCCGATAGTCGTTTCAGCGAACGGTCTGATAGCGAAGAGCCTCGAACAACATCTTAAGAGGCTCTATGATGCTCTATGAGGCTCGATGGTTGGATCAAGGGTCAGATTCAGAAAGCAGTACTCCTTGACACGACATGAAATGTCAGGAGGTTCCTCACTCTGCAGCCCTGACCACCGGTAGCTTGGGCCCTGCCCCGCTGCTGGTGGTACTCTAGAATTAGGTTTTTATAATGTTTTATTGTTTTTGTATTAAAATATTGTAAAAATCTTGTTTTAAGAAAGAAAATAAATAAAGATTATAATAAAATAAAGGAAGGTACATTGAAATAAAACAACTTTTACGGATCTACTCGCGTCACCTCAACGCGAGTAGATCCGTAAAAGTTGTTTCATTTCAATGTGTAGTGTTCGCGTAAACTTTAGAAAACAATAAAGGAAGGTACATTAAGAATTTAATGAAAGGAAATAATTTATTTGTATTACAAAATAAATATTTGGTCAACAAATTACCAGTAACGGAAGGGGGGAGCGGCATAAGACTGCTGTTCAGAATGATATAAGTTGCAGACTGATTTAGAAATATTTGCTGACCATAAGTTGCTGCCCAACTAGCTTTTTTGCTGCCCAATTAGCATTTTTTTGCTAACAAAAATACGAATATATTGCTAGTCGTTTAAATAACACCCTTTAATTAACATACATGCATCTACTTACAAAATCGCAACATGCATAACAATAGAAACTAACAAAAAAAAACGTGTGAAATCTAAAGCAAACTTAGTAAATAAACTAAAATCTACTAAACTAAACTAAACTAATGAAATTTCAATATAACGTCTTACCTCGAGTGGTCGTGTCGTCTGCTCATGACAAACGGTAGTCGACCGTACGGTAGCGTCTCTCGCACTTGCCTGATCAGATTGTTGCCCTTTTGTGAGCCCATGTGTTCAGTTTTGTGACCTACTATCATAAAATACAAATACAAATACAAATACAAACTCTTTCAATTATTTAGGTACTTGCATATCTAACCATATCTTACCTATTTTTTGGTACAAAAGCCTGCACATCACCCTATCCAAAACTGTCAAATTTCTTCGATACATTTTCAACTATAAGACTTAGCAATAAAGTTCAAAGTCTATTGTGGAAATTTGACAGTTTGTGGTAGGTAAATGTGCAGGCGTGTGTACATAAACTTTGTTGCTTCATAACTAGAGATCGGATATTCGGATGCATATTCACCTAAAGTTCATTTTTGGCTACAATATTATGGAAGCGGCTTCTTACAAAATAATTTTTTTAAAATATGAATGCCGAGATTCTGGAAAATTAGTGAATGCGAATCTAGTCGATATTATGGTGACAAATAACGTCTTTAGCATGTGGCATTTTTTTTACCGACTTCAAAAAAAAGGAGGTAATATATCCGATTGGATGTATTTTTTTTATGTATGTCCGGCGATTTCTCCGTCATTTGTGGACCGATTTGTAAAATTCTATATGTATTCGAAATAAGCGTAAGTCGAGGTCGAGTGTCTAGGTAAGTGTAAATTTGGTTATAACTCCTTAAAAATTCGTACTCTGTTTGGAGATTTTAAAATATTTTCTTTACATTTTTAATTAAAGTGTCTACATCATCGTAGCTTAAACGTATTGTCTCGGCTAATCTGTGTAGGGCGTGCGCTAAACACGTAAAATGTTTCAAATTGGGAAATGTATTTTTTAGTATTCTTCCAGCCAGTAACATACGCGCTACGCTATCGGTACATAACATTGAGACATCCTGCACTTTACTGTCGAATTCATCTCCCCATAAGTCTTTTAAACATTGAATTACAAATTCAGACACAGAATGACCGTTAACCACATCTAACGTTTTTCAACATAGTATGTAAATTAGCCCAGATATGTTTTCCCTTAACGGTTTTACTAAAAAATGTACCACATATCGGCCCAGAAAATCAGTGGTTTCGTCTAGTGATACCCACAGTTTATTGTTTTGTACGTCACTATGAATTCTTTTTAATTTGTCTTCATAAACTTGACTCAAGTATTTTTTTCTCAACAACAACAAACAAGAAAAAGATAGAGTTACGCGCGCTTGTTCTGTAAGTTTGTGTTGGTCTGTACAAGCCGTGCTGTGGACATCTAACAACGTTTTGCATGAGCCGTCTATTTCTTTTTATAGTGCCAATGGCTATACCACAATCAGAAAAACAAGAGATAGCCTTATTGACAGCGGACAACCACTGAAATTAGTTAAGTTGTTTAACACCCGCCACCGTTGTAGGAGGCAGTGAAATTACATAGATATTTTGTATCCTAAACTTTCAACTTATTCGTCACATGCGATAATGTGAGTAAGTTATTAGTTTTTAGAGATTTAATTAGTTTTTCTTTGTAATTCGTGTTATTATTAGTTTGATAAAAATCTTTTGAAAATTGAAGAAAAAATATGAGGCAATCGTTATTTCTGTTATAAAAACATTGAATTAATCGAATCCAAAACCCCCAAATTCTTTTGATACAAAAGTGCACTCCATATTAGCACCTTAAAATAAGTAAATATAGCTACACCCGATTTGATTCTATAATAAAAAACTAAATTTGTCGATCCCGGAATCCTGGGATTTTTTCGATACGAAAGTGCTTTCCATGTTATGACAACACCTCAACTTTAGGCAAATATGCATCCGATTATCCTATCTCTGTTCATAACCTAAGAGTTGTACCCTATGAGGTTGACAAATTAGGAGGTGTAGGTACTCGAATTGATCAAAGGTGTCCAGACAAGAAACTATATTTTATATCTATGTAAAGTTTGTGTTTTGTTTGCTCTGGACCTACTGGTCCAATTCCAAAAATTATTTGACAGATAAAATGCCACATTCCTTGCGGGCTAAATTTTATTTTGATAAATAGAATAGAATAGAATATAATAATAGAATTATCATTCTAGGGCCGGCATGCAGACTGAAATACAGAAGTCACAAAAATCTTTTTAATTTTATATTGCATTTATGCAGTATAAGTCTTATTTATAGAACGATGCGTCGTCGCCTGGCTTAATAACATAAATATTTATAAAATTTATAAAATACAGTGAAAAAATTAAACGCCCACCCGACCCAGCCAGGAATCGAACCTGGGTCTTCCGCAATCCAGGCGGCTGCTCTGACCGCTATGCTACCGGGAAGGCTGACGTAAGTGCTGAAATTTGTCACTGCTATTTTAATGTTTTTGAGTGCTTTTTAGCGGCACGAGCGCCATCTATCCAACGGTCGTTGCAACCGATGGCCATGCAGATTCATCTTTGCAGATGAAATACCACAAAGATAACACACGCTATAGTAATTTTACTTCTTTTTTTTTTTATTAAATAATATTTTATAAAATTCAGCGCTTACATACAGCACTCGCAGACCGGGCGCGTTAACCACTGCGTCATCGAGCTCCTTCTATTATATTCTAGGAAATTTGCTAGTTCATATTAGGATATTTTTCACTCAGTAATAGTAGTTTCACAAGTAAGGCTTTAGTACCTAGACTAAGGCAAAGTTGTTCAAGCATGAATCAATCGACTGGCACAGCACTAGTCGCACGCCTACTTCACTATTATTTCTTTTTTTTTGTCTATGGTTTTTCCCGCTCTCTGTATAGACGATTTAAACAATACAAAAGTGTTTTTACAATTCCATTGAGTTTAATTTGCCTAATAAAGCCTACCCCTCTACAAAAGTACTCTAATTAATACGTTTTGAAATTCTACAATTCATATGTAAAGAATGAGTGAGAATAAGGATAAGAAAGTAATAAAACACTCGTTTTATTTGCTAAGTATTTATTCTAGATATTTGTTTAACATATTTATTTAAGGTATCACAATTTTATATGCTGAATCACTAACACATACCTACATTAAACAATTCACAAGTTGTTGGGATATATTTTAAACTAAGTTCCCTCCACCGATGGAATCCAACTCACGAACGAAGTTGCCTCCACCCAATGAATCTAAGTGTTTTTTGACTAAGTTCGGCCCTCCGATATGATCCAGATTCTTCTTTACTAAATTACCGCCGCCTATAGAGTCCAGGTTTCTTACAAAGTTTCCTCCACCGATGGAGTCTAAGTTCCTCACCAAATTCCCTCCGCCAATAGAGTCTAAGTTACGAACGAAATTGCCACCACCAAGAGAGTCAATAAACCTAGAATACCTTTTGTCTCCTTCGGTATTCCTACCGATTAAAGACGTTCCACCTAGCCCACCTAGGTTTCTGCCTATCATTGATGATCCACCGAGTCCACCTAGGTTTCTGCCTATCATTGATGATCCACCTAGCCCACCTAGGTTTCTGCCTATCATCGATGATCCACCGAGCCCACCCAGGTTTCTGCCTATCATTGATGAACCACCGAGTCCACCTAGGTTTCTGCCTATCATTGATGATCCACCGAGTCCACCTAGGTTTCTGCCTATCATTGATGATCCACCGAGCCCACCCAGGTTTCTGCCTATCATTGATGACCCACCGAGCCCACCCAGGTTTCTGCCTATCATTGATGACCCACCGAGCCCACCCAGGTTCCTGCCTATCATTGACGATCCACCGAGTCCACCTAGGTTTCTGCCTACCATTGATGATCCACCGAGCCCACCCAGGTTTCTGCCTATCATTGATGAACCACCAAGCCCACCCAAGTTTCTTTCGAGTAAAGTGCTTTCGTCAATTCCAGCAAGATTTTGTTCATCATAACCGTATTGGTAGTTCAGAAGAAATCGCAACAATTCTTCGTATTCCTCATTCTGTTTTAATTCTGAAACAAACATGTTAGCATTTTAACACAGCAATAAAAGCCGATAAATAATTTGCATTTGAATTTATTAATCTAACTAGTTAGTGCATTTGAAAAATGTAAATACATGCAGATATTGTACTTACCACGATGCAATAGAAGTGATAGAGTTAATCTGTGCACATGTAATCATTCATTGTGCTGAGAGTTAGTTTGGCGAAGTGAGAGAACCTACCACCAATATTGACAATCACAAAATATATAAGGTGTTTTTTTGCTAATAAGTTGAAGAAGTGTGTAAGTAAATACGTAATAGAGGAGTCACAGAAAGGGTTATTGATATGTGCCGCAGTCCGGGTAATATTGTAGTAATATAATAATTAGTTGTAATAAAAACATTTAACAGTAATAAAAGATGAAAACATCACAATGGCTTGTATGTGTAAGATTTAGAAAGCAAATCAAAAAAACTATTATTATGTGGCGAGCCATGGTGACTAAAAAGAACCAGAAGGCTGGACAAGTGGCATAACGCTAGTTGAGTAGAATAGAAATAGAATAGAATGATTAACGTATTTGAATGACATAACGTCGTTGAAACTGCAATACTGCGTAACCAACAGTTGCTAATAACGCGGAACTACAAAAAAAAAAACAAAATTGAGATTTCGCGCGTATAGGTTCTAAATAGCAATTGGCGTCGTCCCGTGTGCTAAAGTATCTAAATCTTTAAATATGTTTATAGTTTAATCAGACAAAGACGTAGTAATAAAGAATATAATAGGTTTTTTCGCTCTCATTTAAAATTGGTCAGTACCAAGTTCCGCGATATTAACCACTGTTGGTTCCGCGATATTGCAATATCAACAACGATAAGCCAACCAAACGTCATCGTAAACGTGATCGTATAATCATCCATTTATATTTTATTAAAGTTATGTCACTTGCCTAGGTACACACGCCTGCACATCAGATTACCACAAACTGTCAAATTTCCTTTTTGAACAAGATTTTGAACTTTATTTCTTAGGAATATGGTTGAAAATTTATTGAAGAAATTTGACAGTTTTGGATAGGTGATGATGATAGGAGGTGATGTGCAGGTGTCTGTACTTGGATGGCTCCGTGTGACTAAGTTCCCGATTCCGATGTTAGACAATAGACAATTATAAAAAACAAAGGACCGCAGATCTGAGTATATGGTTATAATTTCAACTCGATACCTCCACGCATTCTCGAGATAAAGGGTCTTGACAGACAGACAGACGGACAACAAAGTGATCCTATAAGGGTTCCGTTTTTTACTTTTGAGGTACGGAACCCTAAAAATGTGCGAATTAAACACAAGATCTAATATATTGTTGTGTCTTCTGGAAGATGCTTACCGCTGGCTTCGTAACTCTCCGCTGAATTATCACCGTCTTTCCTTTCTGAGTCCTAACGAAAAAAAGTTGTTATACAAAACAAAATATTTCTCGTTAAATAATTACATTTAAAATAAATACCTTCCACAAAAACACAAATGTTGAAAAAATGTCCACGAGCAGGATTTGAACCTGCACCCTTCTGACATACCGGGTCAGGTGCTCTTCCAATTGAGCTATCGTGGTTCTAACCAGCCCGCCGAAATTATTCAACACTATTTACTTTTTTATTTTGAAAGCCAAAGGCGCCTATTCAATGTCAACAACTACCGTCATTAACATCTGATCATAATATTTTTACAAATACTAAAGATCAGTTAAGAAGTAGGCAAGCTATTAATAAAATGTTTTTGTTTTGAAAAAACCCTATAATTTAGGTTTGATAATGTTACCTATAATCCAGGTTTGATAATGTTACCAGTACAAGGATCGATACTGTTTTCTTTACCTAATGCGCTTTAGCCAATCCGCGTAGAACGATTAATTAATTAACCGATAAAAATGCCACCACCATACCAAGCATAAAAATACCTTTGCTATTAACGTTATCTTCGTATGAGGTAACGTTACCTAATTGATAACGTTATTCAAAGCCTTGTAACAGTCTTTTCATTTTTAATGTGTAACATATTTCCGCTCGCCTTCTATATATACAATTTGTGGGAGTGATTTCGTAGAAATGGGACGGAAGTGTGTAACAGGAAGCCGGAGAAGCGCGCAAGCGCGCGCCATTATGTAATTTTTAAATCGATATTATGAACATGACATAATATTATTTTATATGACATATTGTGTCATCATTTTGATATGTCAAATTTCTTCTAATGAGTATTTACTGCATTCTCTTTATGATTTCTATTTTCTATTGAAATATTGATTTCAACCATTTC
Organism: Eudonia truncicolella; assembly: GCA_949315975.1. Classification (NCBI taxonomy): domain Eukaryota; kingdom Metazoa; phylum Arthropoda; class Insecta; order Lepidoptera; family Crambidae; genus Eudonia; species Eudonia truncicolella. Next base: position 13,018,098 of record OX438835.1, on the reverse strand, counting down.
GTGTGTAATAGACTTTTAAACTATATTAATAAATATTTACTGTTGATAATAAGTCTCAATAAAGTGCAGATCATTGATAAAAAATTCAAGTACCTATGTCAAATGTCTTCTAATGAGTATTTACTACATTCTCTTTGTGATTTTTAAAAAAATATACGTCATTGTTAATTCTATATTCTATTTTGTATTGTAATATTGATTTCAAAAGGTGAGATGTCAAATGTTACACATTATATGCGACTACTGTAAGGCTCGTTCGTTTTTTTTATATTCTACAACTTAGCTTTCATCGCACCTGATTGTAGTAAGTGTCGATAAGGCCGAAGTGGATATGCACTTCACACGGATTTTACAATACTGAGGAACTGACTATCTTATCTATAGTTTTCGGTACTACCAACTAAACCGAGTAAAATAAAATGTGAAAGTTGAAACCGGAACCTCTTGATTTGAGACCAGTGATCTAACCACGAGACCAAAGAGGCGGTTAAAGGCTTTAGTAAAAAGCAACTTTTGCCAGTAGAGTATTTTCTGTAACAAATTTCTGTTATTTTCTAATAAATTTCAGCCAACAGTTAGATTTTTTGGGAGCTTAAATTGTCATTATGTTTTCTGCCGCCGAGATCCAAAAGGCTTAAGTTTACTTAATTATTATTCTGCTACGTAGGGCAACTCCAATAATAAAGACGGCCGCATGCAAAAACATTGGTTAACTAGCTTTCGGCTGTAACTTCAGATTCAATTTTTTTTACTAATAAGACGGTTTAAATGAATTTATGCGATATCAAGTACTTAGAAAGTTCCAAATTACATAAACTCAGTAAAACAAAGTGACAAACTTTTTTTAAATATTTTCTATTACTTAATTAGATCTCTGTATTTATCTGAAATGCATAAACGCTGTTGTGTGTTTTGTCGTCTTTCTTATTTCTGGGATCGTAGACGCACGATACACTGTGACCGCACGTAACAAAAACTACGAGAATAACAAGTGCACAGACACCTTTTTTAACTACGCAGTTATATTTCCGTACGTAGTTTACTCGCTCAACATTCAGACAGAAGCCAGCCCCTGATTTCCATATCACAGCTATAGCTACTTGACATGGGTTAAAACTAATTATGTAGGCTTTTAATTATTTATTATCATCATGACCACATAGAATAGTTAAAGGGGCAAAGTATTCTGGGTTTGTTAACTTAGGTAATTGAGTGAACCGGGCAAACTACAAGTAATACCTAGCTTTTTTTTTGTATATACCAATATACAAAAAAAATCAGGGCGGGTAAGCCGACCTACCTGACATTATGTAAAAACTTTTTTGAGTCAGGAGCTACGCTGGCGCTGTTAGCAATAACATAATTTAAAAGGGTTGTGTTGAAAAGTGAGCGAGCTGTTATTTAAAAGGGCAACGGATACGAATGAATTATAAATTTGGTAACACTGTTTTGTTTGTGGGAGGGGCGTGTTTTTTAAACAAGTATGGTGTTTGTTTGTTGCTCAAACTATTTTAAATAATAAATAATAATAAGGACATTTGTTTTGTAAAGTTTCCGCGATCACTACACATTGAATTTAACACTTTCTACTAATTTACTCGCGTTTTATTTTACATTTTATTTTATCCTGTATTTTCGAACCCTTTACAGGGTCCGTGGTCACAGGAGGCTGAGGTGTTGGTTGTCTCATAATTAATGAGTAACTATCCATTGAAACATTTGTTGCCAAGCTTTGGCACTCGGCCATCGAGGAGCTAAAGCCGGGTAAGACGAGACGAGACGAGGCGTTAAAAGCGAGGTCTTTTCTGACACAATTAAAAGCTGTGTGATGTAGCTACAGATACACATCACACAACCCTTACTCTTTCACAAATTTAATTTGTACGGCACCCACCAACCGTAGCTTACATAAGAAGTGTCAGACGTCCCTGCGCAAATAAAAGGAGCACAGGAGATAGCCACGCCAGGGCATAACGCTAGATTAGAACCTGCCGAAGCGCTTTCTTTTTCTAGTACTCATAAGGTTAGTTCCTCAAGAGAATCATCCCACAGGCACGTATACGTCCACTCCCTATTTTCTAGATAGGTTAGTAACCGGAGCAGTCAAGCGCGCTCACTTCACGTTACACGAAGAGCACATTTACAAATTATAATATAGCACAACTAGGGTTGCCACCTCTTTGTTGTACAAATAAAATACATTGGTTATTAAAAGATAAAATAAAAACGTACAGTGTGTCAAAATAAAGTACGAAAATTTATTTCGCTTAAATACATACTTCTCATTGCTTTTAGCAACTTTTAACAAATAATTATCACTGCTAAATAGCTGCACAACTTTTTTGTGTGTTATGTCTATGTGTAAAAAGAATCCCAGAGAACTAAAATATATGATTATGAATAAGGGCTCCTTTGGCTTATAGAGCAAGAGTAGATAGTGTTGACTAATTTCGTCGAGTTCGGTTGAGCCACGATAGCATAGTTGGTAATGCACCTGACCCGGCATGTCATGGGTGCGGGTTCGAATCCCGCTCGTGGATTTATTTCAACACTGTCTTTTTTCAAACTAAAATATGCGAAATAAAGTAATTTCGCGTACTTTATTGTTCTCATAAAGTAGAGTACAATTACCCGAAATAACGTACAGACGCCTGCACAGCAACCTATCCAAAACTGTCGGTTGATGTGCAGGCGTGTGTACAATACATTATAATAAAGTACGGGTGGCAACCCTAAGCACAACCTATAGACTGAACTCAGTTAGACTTTGTTTTTTTTTGAAAGAGAGGTTGACCTGACCTTTACATCGTAACCGGACTTTTGTAGGCAGCGAGAAACTTAAAGGATTCCACAAGATGCGTGATTAAAACATCCTCAGAGGGTTTCTACAGGGGATATGGCATCACGTAAGCGTGTCTACGTCATCTACTAGTCTCTTCGATGCGTTCGGATCGGACCGAGAGCGTAAACGGGGGCGCAACTAAAAGCTAGGACCTCGGCTCGGGTTGACCGGGTCGTGGGTTTATAATACAATAATCTATTAACAATAAATTGCATAATATTATTTGTAACAATAGTGAACCCACAATAGTGAAAACATTAATGATAATATTGAATCTATTAAGCTATTTCTTATATTTTAAGTGTAAAATGCGTCCTCCTCTCTTCTAAATTGCTGTGCCCAACAGGGTCCAAATTGTGTCAATAATTTTAATACATTAACAACTATGTAACATTTTGGATGCAAATAAATTTAAATTTAAATTGTAATTTAATTTGAAATAGCTAGTCAGTTTACCTGTCGTGGCTCTGCGTAGCAGCTGATGACGAGGGCCGCCACGGCCAGCGCGAAGACTCCGCTGCTTCGTAGCATTTTGTGACCTAAAAACGATAGTCTCAATTTTTTATAATCAGCCTATTAACATCCCACTGCATTTTATAAAACACAGTGAACAAATTAAACACCCACCCGATCCAGCCAGGAATCGAACCTGGGTCTTCCGCAATCCGGGCGGCTGTACTGACCGCTATGCTACCGGGAAGGCTGACGTAAGCGCTGAATTTTGTCACTGCTTTTTAATTTTTGAGTACTTATTAGCGGCACTGTGCGCCATCTATCCAACGGTCATTGCAACCGATGGCCATGCAGATCTTTATCTACAATAATGCCACTAACATTTTTATGACGGTTCAGAAAAAAGGTGGTAGCTAGCCAGGGGGACTTAAAACAAGCCCTATATACCACCAAACAAAACAAGTACAATTATCAACCCCCGCTGGGAATCAAACCCGGAAGTCTAACCACTAGACCACAGCGGTTGAATCAAAAGTCAAATCATTTATAAAATATAAGCCTTCACATATATAGGCACTTAGTAACGTCAAAACTATAAAATCCAAATATTAAAAAACTAAAAAGTGTTACTAAATACTGAATTTACCACCAGTTCGGATATGCTGATAGATACAAGCGGTTGGCACACACACGGTACACCAATCGATCCTGTCATCACCCTGACTCCCACTGATATGGCTCTTCGTAAGAGGGTTTAATTTGTAGCAGTTATTCCGTTAGCAATTTGCGTCCCATACAAATAAATTAAGGGTCATCTTATTTTTAGCTATCACGTGCCAATCATTAGTTAAATTGACTAGTGGGTCTACCTTGAGAACGAAATGTCACACAAAGATTATTTCAAATGGTTTGTTTTACTTGCATTCAAAATACTTTATTTATATCGAAACTGAAAATAAGGTCATTTTAATTTATAAATTATATATATATATATATATAATAAATTTAGCTTAATTAAAAAAAAAACTACGCGTTGATATGTTTTCTTGCAGGCATTGCTGCCTGCCACGGTACAATATTCCTTTTTTTTTTGCCAGCTGCCCAAATGTTCAGGTTCGATTCTCGGCAAGACAAGAGTTTACGTTGCTAAGTACAAACAATAGTATGTTCAATTTAGGCTAAGTAATCAGGGTGAGTAAACTATAGTCTCGGTAGCTCAGTTGTGGGAGCTGTTCCCCAGCTTGCGAAAACTCATACCTTCGTTACCCATCTAAGACAAATCGTTTATTTTCAAATGCTAAAATATAGTCTTGTGAATATTACGATGTGAAATATTTTTGGATTTACGTTTGCTCAATAAAAAGTAATAATGTTGATATAAATATAAGATATAAGTGAATAAAATAAAAAATATTATAAAGAAAATGATATTTGGGTTTTTGTTAAAAAAATTTGCAATTGTACAATTTTGGCTACTTACTTACTAGTGTGTAGTGTGGACACGGCTGTGGCAGGCTTCGGCGCGCTGTGCCGGCGGACAGCTGGCGCGGCCTTTTATACAGGGCGGGCGGCCCGCCGAGCGCCGCCCTATCAATCCCCGTTATCAATCTACTTGTACAAACACGTGCCATTTGACATTTCCCAAAAATTATGCCTCATACAAATTCCTGCCCCCTAGACAAGTGGCATGACGGACCCTTTACCTAGTATAGTGGGACACAATATAGTAGGCTGCTATTAAGAAACAACAAAAATTTAAAGGAACCTGATGGTCCAACGGCTGGGTCTTGCGAGTAACGATCTAACATGTTAATCAACTTTCGCAATGTTGGATCACCAGATGGGTGATTTAAAATCTTTAAATTAACCGAATCGATTCGATTATACCACGGAAGATTATCGACTTTGAATGATTTACAATATGTTTATATAAATACATGACGTTAGAGAATATTCATTGGCACCAGTAACTTCGAACATTCGTGATAAAATCACAGTGTGACCATTTTTAGCATCGTCGTCGTTAAAAAATCGCACCCCATGTAGTGACTACGACATTTTCATTTTTTCAATCTTTTTCTTTCTTTCTTTTCGTTGATGGCTTCGTGCGATTAGTACATTTAGCCAGTGTCAAAGTAATTTTTCTTACAAGTAATACATAAATATACAATATTTCCTTCCAGTCAGTATGATGACGAATGATAATAAAAATGAGAAGTGAGAAATGATATACCCCCCGACCCCTCGAGTATCTCAGTAAAGATGTGGAGCTTTACTAATTCCTCGGCGGACTTCTTGAGAGAATTTGAAAAGTAAAGTTGCACTGTTTTGTTTCATTTGCCAACACTCATGCACACTTACGAACATTTAACGGTTAATATTCCACCATTATTTCACATTAATATTCGACATAACACAAATTTTAGTAATTAAAACAAAACCGCAGCATGACTCTTCACTTTCTTTTCTTTCTTTTAGTTGATGGCCTCGTGCGATTAGCACATTTAGCCAGTGTCAAAGTAATTTTTCTTACAAGTAATACATAAACATACAATATGATGATGATGAATGAAATGAAGTGAGAAATGATATACCCCCAACCCCTCGAGTATCTCAGTAAAGATGTGGGACTTTACTAAGTCCTCACGCAGATTTCTTGAGAGAATTTGAAAAGTGGCGTTGCACTGTTTTGTTTAATTTGCCAACACTCATGCACACTCACGAACAATTAACGGTTAATAATCCACCATTATTTCACATTAATATTCGACATAACACAAATTTTAGAAAATAAAACAAAACCGCAGACATGACTCTTCACTTTCCCGCCAAGAAGCGACTCTTCACTTTCCCGCCAAGAAGTTAATTTTTTTTTTTTTTCAGTAAAAACATCGAACTTTTTATATTTTTTTAAAACAAAAATCCTAAGTTGCCATGACATAGATATTATCTAGTTGTTCCTTACAGGATAAACTATCTGTTACCAAGGAGGTTATGCAAAGCAAGGAAGTTAATGAAACGTCAACAGTTTGAGGTGCTAACATAATAAAGAGAAAGTAATTTAGCCTTATTCAGTTAGTACTTATGTTATTTCCAATTGTGTGAAACATTGTATTTCTAAAGTTTGCCACTTGTATATATTAGTTAAATAAGTTTTAATTGACCACCAACTCGCATTTCGCTAGCACTAATTCAGCCAATACTCATCATTTGCAGCGATGATTTTATTTATTTATTTGAAATAGATACGCAGACATATAATATGTCTATGGCTGTGTATTGACTGCAATCAGTCAATACACAGCTGGCATGGCTGGCATGGCTGTGTATTGACTGTAATCAGTCAATACACAGCCATGAGAACTTAAGAATACATTATATTAAATTTATTAAATTATGTATTTTAAGTATTATTGTGTGTAGGTAGGTAGGTAATTAAATATTTTTTTTTATGCACAATATTTTTATTTTTTTTATTTAAATATGTTGAACCTGTTGAAAAATATGTTTAACTACTTAAAGTTCATAAGTGCAATTAATATATCTAAATGGAATAAAGTATTTACATTTAATTAAATTAAATTTAATATAAATGAAACAGTAGGTTTATCAATTTAATATGATAATGAAGCAGACAACAAAATATAAATGTAAATAAAAGTTAAGTAGGTATGTTTAAATCCGACCTCGTTACAACTCGCTCAAAGACAACAATTTTATGTTAAAAATGTATTTTCTCTTTGACTATAAAAAATACAGGGGCTGTACCTGAAGTGAAATTAGAAAAAGAGAAACACAAGAACGATACAAAGAATTCTACTCGCCCAATAATGTTGTGTATGCCTTTTGAATCTTAATGACTTCTCCAATTTAAATTTCCATGCATTCACGAATTTCCTAGAATCCGAACGAGTATTACGTAAAAGGAACCACTTGTGGAGAGAAGACACTACGGTTCTGAGTAGCTGGATTACTTTATTTTATATATTCCATACATAGGTAATTGAGCAATCATCTAAAGAAAGTATGTAGGTACTGTATGTTTACGGTACATTTATGAAGCATTTCGCTTGAATGCCAGTTTTTACTGTCACCCAAGCAACTTGGTCGAACATTTCGTGTCAGAATCCTCCTTATGGAAACCGGCTACTAGAGGGCAGTGAATCTCATGTACCTACTCATGGCGCCGTAACACGTTTTGGACACTTTCCATGACGACTATCTTGTTACAACATAAATATATACAAACACTAGCTTTTGTTCGCGTCTTTGCTCACGTGGGCTACACGACTTTAATTTAATCGTTTTAAAAGCAACTTATTAAAACTTATTAAGGGTAAATATCATAAGGGTATAAGTAATAAGGGTTAGACAACTAAATATGTCACGTCATTTCAACATTAGGATTTTCATTTTCAGGGTTCCGTAGTCAACAAGGTCATGTTATAGTTTCGCCATGTCCGTCTGTCTGTCTGTCCCCAGCCTAGCTCATAGACTCTTAGTACTAGAAAGCTGTAATTTGGCATGGATATACATATTTTTTTATTATACAATATTTTTTTTAGGTTACCTCCCCTACACGTGAAGTGGGGATGTTTTTTCTTGTCTAAAAATTTGTTAGAGTGAAGTGTCTCCCCCCCTGCCAGCCAAATAGTTGATGTTGGATACGTGAAAAAATTCAAGGTAGTGGTATATATGACAAAGTTAAAAGGAAAACTATCACAGCTAAGTAAGCTTTACAAGTTTACGAGTAACAGTTGACCAACTTATAAAATGTACTTGGCGCAGTACAAATTCCTCATTGGGAACTACTTAAATAACTTTTTCAGGTGAGCGAAACCGGTAGTATCTACATTAAATAAATGTTCATGAGTCTGCATTATTGAGATGGGCTACGGAACCCTACACTGCGCGTGGCCCAACACGCACTTGGCCGGTTTTTATCATTAAAAGCCTATCCATTCGAACTAGAATTAGTAAAAAGTTTCTAACACAAAACAACGTAAGATCATCCATTTTAGTCCGTTTTGAAACCTCCTGTACAAATTGTCATCCCCTACTTAAGAGATAATTCTCCTAAAATCCTAAAACACTTCATAATTTCTAACCAGGCCAAATACCGAAATATAAGGAATGAAAGAATTCCATACAAATTTTCCACCCTTATTTCACCCCTCTATTGGAGATTTTTCGAAAAATGCAAAAACAGGTCATTCTTTTTTTTTTATTGAAAAATCTCTATATCGATTAAATTATTTATTTTTATAAATAAAACTCTAAAAATAACAACTTCCCCAAAAAAACCTTCTTCCCTTTTTTACTCCTTTAAAGGAAAATAAACAAAACTCCTGAGACACGTCATTCTTTATTTCTTTTCAATAATCCAAATACCTATTTTTATGTATTTTACTTCAAAACTGACAGACTTTCATAAACAATTTTCACCCCTTATTTGACCCCCTTAGGGTATGATTCCCGTAAAATCCTTTCTTAGTGGCTGGTTACGTCACTCAATTAACCTACCGTCCAAATTTCATCTAATTAGCTCTTGCGGTTTCGGCTCGGCGATGATGAATCAGTCAGTCAGGACAAGTCATTATATGTATATAGATAAATGTAAACAGTTTTGGAATTTTTCTTAGACATATTCTTCTTTCTAACATTTCTTTTGTTAACATTTTGCTAGTCGAAATATGAGCAGAGCTTTGAAAAGGGTTAAAGCATCTTCTAGAAATGGAAAGCACAAGATAAAATATTTTTCATAGTCAAAAAGGCTATTTGTCAATTATGAAAAAAAAACGATCTTATTTTCGAATTATTTACTGGGTGCCTAGTGTGAGTTTTATTTGACATTCGATCAGGTTAACGGAAACGAAAATTAGCATTGAAGCAGCGACATACTGGCGACATGCGAGAAGAGTTGAAATGTTGCCATATAAATTTCGTTTTCGTAATTGTAATAGAATGAATACGGATTGTAAACAAAACTGACACTAGGCACTCTGATCCTTAGCAGTGCTCTAATTATTGTAAAATATCGAAAATTGAATATATAAATATTATAGCGTAATATTAAAGCGTTTTAACGAATCCTCGTTCTTATATCAGGAAAGTTAGTATAGATTTATATAATTATCATTTTACTTTATTTATTTTTTAAATTACAATGGATACCACCAATTATTTATAGTATTATTATTATTATTTTAAGTATTGTTTTGTAAAAATAAATTTTATTTTATTACCGATCAATAATCCACTTTGGTTTATGTACATAGATTATATTTTTAATGTTTTAATTTTGCCATTTGTTACCTGCTAAGTAATTTTAATAATTTTATTAATTTATTTTATAGTATCATTTTTTAATTAGTTTTAATGTATTTTTAATAAAGTGTTATTTATAATGATGTATGAACTTGCCTTGTATAACGTTCCGAGTTATATGGTTAATAAATCATTCTATTCTATTCTATTCTATTCAATTTTTTATTTAATTAACGATTAAATTTTGTCATTTAGCAAAATTTCATCATAAAGGATGTTGCATGTCCATTTTTAAATTTCACCGTGCGACACCGGCGTTTATGCAACAAATAGACCATTGCAACGCAGAATGCTATTGACAACTTGCAAAAGATATTATATTTTTACATCGCATCGAGTGGGTTCGCCGCACAAAGGGAAATATAGAAATGTGTCACCCGGTGAAGACTGCAATGGGCATGAGCGAAAAAAGACTAGGTTTAACTGAATGAAAACAATGACTGTTTTTATTTCATTGTGGAGGTGAACCTTTCATCGACAGCTTGAATGTTTCCATAACAATAGCGGTTTCAGAATATACTAGAACAATACCTTTTTATTTCTTAAAAATTTAGGGATTGATATACAATTGTAACCCGATCAATAATTTTTTGAAGATCAAGGCTACTTTATTTGTTTGATGATTAGGCTGGAATAGGAGTATTTTATCAGATTTGCTCAATCACTGTGCGGATTGATGGTGTTAACAAACAACGGCTTTACGTACCTTCCGAAGCACGGAGGAGCACGACATGATAACATTTTTGGTAACCCATCCGATGTCCGGCCTTTGCGAAAGTTGCTTAACCTCAGCACTCGCAGCCATCGAGATCCTCTGAAAGATCTGGGTGCCTAGCGTGAGTTTTTTTTACTATCCGTATTTATTAAAAACAAAAATTAGTATGGCAACAAAGCAGCGCCTCCTGGCGACATAGCAGAAGAATTATAATTTTGCCATACACTCTCGTTTTCGTTAATGTGATCGAATGGCGAATGTAACTCGCACTTGGCACCCTGAACTATCTGACTGAAAGATCCAATATTCATAGAAACATAATCGACGTGAGTGGTGGAGAGAAATGCAATTACTACGAAGGTCCAGGCTCTCTCCACTCGGCGGTAGGTAATTTATGCGGAATGTCATGTACTCGTTAAGTGATTTTACCGCCACTAAATTCTTGGCCACAATGTTTCATGATAGGATGTGTGCAAAATTATATTAAATCTTAATGTGTCCAAAAAAGACTTTAAAAATCAAATATTGAATAAAATTTAATATAGGTTATTTTTTAATATGTATGTTTTTATAACGCCTCGTAGGCCGAGTGGCAAAACGCTTGGCTTGACACACGAAGGTCCCGGGTTCAATTCCCAGGTCGGGCAAAGTATGTTTTTGATTTTTCGAAACATAGCCCGGGTTTGTGATCACCAACCCGCATTTTTCAAGCGTGGTGATTAAGCGAATACCCATCAATTGTGAGATGATTCGATTTCAATGATGGAGGCTATGTATACATTGTATATTTGTTGCTGCATATTTTGATAACCAAACCAGTAATTTTATAAAAATATTTTTTTAGATTCTGCGGTCTTTGTGGTCTCAATAATCGCAGGTGCTACATATAACAGAATCTAAAAAAAATATTTGTTTTTGACCAAGGGTTTAAGGCATGAAGTTATCTATATCAAAATTTCAGATTCGTTGGTTTTGTCATACTCCTACAACTTTCGATGAAAGTCGATGTATTTTTTTCAAGTGTCGCCTTAACTGATTTAGTCCAGTCCACTTTTTCATGTCATCCAGCCATTTGCGTCCCGGAGCTCTCTTTCATCTAAAGAGAACATCAGAGAGCTTGGCCCCGGTTGTTATCTTAAGAATGTTGTCATCAAAACTCACCGAATTGTATTGTGGCCAGCTTGGTGGGTTAAAGCCCGATCGCCCTATGTGAATTCTTTATGTGGGAAGGCCTCGGCCTAAGCCCAGCAGTGGGACTTGTATAATAGGCTGATAAAGATAGTGCCACTTATGTTTTCCATAAGTCTCAGTAAATATGAATACGTCGTAGAACTTACCTAATCTGTCACGTAGAAAATTAAGTGTGCCATTTTGGTTTGGCATAATTTGTATGTTGCCACGGCTATTTTTCTCCCATTTGCAAGTCTTTGAGTGTTTACGTATGCAAAACACGATCATCTCATCTTTATTAACACGAGACGAATATTTTCCTTTATGAGCTTGACAAACATTAATTTTTAAATCTAAATTTAATGAAGGGTCTCAAAAGGTCGATGCTATATAGGCTTTAGCGGTTAACAGATCTCTTGTGCGAAGGTCGTTTTTTATTAAATGGATATGCTATTTGTAAACTTATTGACAAAATAATTTCCATGCACTAACTTAACCGTCTCTGTAGCTGTGGACCACCAAGAGAGACCACACGAGGTCCCGGGTTCGATTTCCAGCGTGGTGTACATGTTTGTGTACTTGGTTTGGTTGGTGGTGGGGCTTGTTTGTCCGCCTGGCTAACTACCACCATCTTATCTAAATATGTCACCATAACATCAATGTTTATAGCATTGTTGTGTTCCAGCAGCTACAGATAAAATAGCCAGTGCCTCACTAGTTGAGGATCCCAGGGTGAAGTGTGCTTCCATCATTGTCTATATCATCACTTAACATCAGATGAGATTAAGGCACTGAGCTTACCCGTAAAATAAAAAAAATAATAAAACAACAAAGTTTAAGATAAAAAATCAATCTAATCAACATATTTTATTCAGTTGTAAAAATGATGAACAAAAATAAAATATACTTTTTTCGAAAAGAAGTGAAACCAAAAAGGACGACACAGCACATGTTGCACCATGAATATTAAATATATAACCTATAACTGCTGTGCAAAGGCCTCTATCATTGAAATCAAGTCATTGCTACAATAGTTGGGTACTGATTCATAAGCCACACACTTGCCGAATGCGGGTAGGTCATAAATATATATAAAATAAAATTATTATAAAGCCGTTTTTGTTTTGTTTATATAATTTTAACGCTAATTTTTTTTGCGAAACAAATTACAAAAACACAATGTTGAAAAATTTTTTCGTGAAAAAATCCTGCTCGTGGAAATTTTTTCAACATTGTGTTTTTGTAATTATAAAGTCGGTTATCGAAAAACCCGGCACACCCTTTTTCAGCCTGAGAATTGAAACGACACTTGGATACCGATATGTTGACGTGCGCGGTCACGATAGCCTAATGGTAGGACACCTGACCCGAATTGTCTAATGGTGCATAATCAAGTCTCATTCATCCCGATCAGATCCGAACGCCTCGGAAAATCTGGCAGGGAATGGGGACACGCACTAGTGCGTGATGCCGTTCCCTCTAGGAAACCACTGACGGTGCTTCGTTTCTCACGGCTTGAGGAACCCTTTAAATTTCTCGACGCCTAAAAAAATGTCTCGTGTAGAAATGTTTTCGACTCTATTTTTAACTGCTTGCTTACTTACTTACGCATGGCACTTGTTTCCCAAGCGAGCTTTGGCCACTTCACTTCATACTAGTCAGCGCCACTTGTCTCGATCCTGAACTTTTCTTACCAATTTTTTTTTCTTACAAATGAAGCTTTTCCAGGTCTTGCAGCACTTCGTTTGCAGAGCAGCGGTACCGACCGGCCGACTGGTCTAGTCATTCTAACTTGGTAATATAATAACATTTACTTGAACATTTATTAAAAACACATTTTTTAATATTATCATGGACTGCTTATATCTACACAATGAGCCTTAAAATGTGATATTAGTTAAACGTGTATCTTTGTTAATATAAAATACGTTACTTTCACTGTACTTTAGAATAAGAATTCTAAATAATTAACTAACTATTATACTAACTAGTCAACTTTTAAGTTCTTGTAAAGAAAACTAATCTTTAGCTTATTTGGCAGCGAACTTTTTTATAAGACTAGCTGACCCGGCGGACTTCGTACCGCTTTGACAGTTTTCATGACAACAAAACAAACAAATCATTTTGTATTGGAAAATTAAATCGTCGTTTTTAGTATTTTCCGTTACTTATTATTTGTTTCTCCAAAAATATTTCAAAATCAAAATTAGCCAAATCGGTCCAGCCATTCTCGAGTTTTAGCGAGACAAACGGACAGCAATTGATTTTTATATATATATAGATAGATATAGATTATGATCGCATTAACTTCAAAAAATAACATATGGCTTTTAAAGGTAATTTTAAATTTAAAAAAGCTTAAGTTTTATCATTATCAAATCTAAAACAAACACGAAAGTTTAAAATAAACAGGAGGACCTGCTACCTGCCGAATTTCAAAGCTGAGCTTTTTCTTTTCGGTAGTAAGCGAATGCATGTCATTAACATGTATGCTTAAATTTAAATCTAAAGCCTCTCTTTAAAAAAAATTACCTTTTTCTACGTCAGAGATGGCAGTGTCTTATTTGTTTGTTGGAATACAATATGAAAATAAGATTTAAAATAACAGATAGCAACAAAAGGTTCAAGGTGTACTCTGTTATTCAACTTTGTTAACATTAGCTAAGTATTTATAATTGTTTTTAGCAAATTAAATATAGGTTACATGTAAAGAAATAATGTTTAAACTGCAAGCAAGCATATTTATTTATTTACATAGTAACATGGGAAGGTAAACAAGATGTTGTTACAATAATACTTTTATTTTTTTTATTAGTTGTACGGTACCCGATCATCATAACTACACAATACACACATCTTTACAGGACGTTCAAGTTTACATTATATTGCACACCTATGGGTGTGCTTCGTGGAATACTTTAGGTGTGCTTCGTTTGGGTGTGCTTCGTGGAATACCTCGATTTACTCATGTGACTACTTGTAACGAATTTACTCGCTTATAATTGTATTTATTTTTGAGTTTATCCAGACGTTTCGAAACCTTTACAGGATCCGTGGGCACAGGGAGACATTTAATAGGCTAATTCATTTCATAATACTCGTATGTTTTATCATCGTCTTTAATAGTCGTTTCCTGTCTAATCTCTCTTTACAAATGTAATAACAAGATTTAAAATATTACTCACAAAAAATATTATCATGGAACTGTTCTGTGGTAAATTATTATAACACTCTCAGTAATTACTCGTAATTTATGACCAGTTATTGTGTGGTGTCGGGTGTTTTTTTACTGCGAAAGATCTTAATTGGTTTGATGAATGTTGAGGTTCATTTCATCTCAATTAAACAATATTTATTAGCAATAATCTATTGTTTTTTTTTATTATTGAATCATTACAGCGTGAAATATGTTCTGAAAACCTAAAGTTAATGAAGACGAAGTAGTAGATCATCCATGCGCATAGCATTAAGATTTCTGTTCAAAAATACTTTTTAGTTTATGAATAATTTTACTAATAATTTTGCAGGCGGATTAAGAGATTAATTTTTAATATATATAATGTTTTTTGTTTTGTTTATATAATTTTAACGCAAATTTTGTTGCGAAACAAATTACAAAAACACAAGTGTTGAAAAAAATTCCACGAGCAGGATTTGAACCTGCACCCTTCTGATATACCGGGTCAGGTGCTCTTCCAATTGAGAAAATTATTCATTAAGTTCATTCATTCATTCATTCATTAATTCAGTAAATTTCATTTCAAATTAGAGTAAAAGAGACAAAACACGGAATAACTATTCGGACCCTATTCTTTGTTTATTTGTAAGGAGCTTAGAGTTATTTTTATTATTTTGAATTTTGCATTCACAATGCTATATATAGTTAATCGAACCCACGATTCCCATTCTAAACTGGTTGATTTTTTCTGGCAAAATTTTATCTGATATCTTCTTCTTGTAGTCATCATAGTAAATTTAATCAGAGAACAAAGAATTTAGAAGGTAATTTTCGCAGCTATTTTACTGAGCTTGTACAGTGTGTGCGTGTGCCCTTAAATTAAAAGAGAAAGAGCAGGGTTCAATATTACATTGTCCTATATAAACACGAAGCAATAAAATTCCACATTAGGTGCAATATTTTAATGAACTCAAAACAATCGTCAATAAAACAGTGATTCAGTCACTGCCGACAGTGTTTTTTTTCTGCCAATTCCATTATCTAGAGTGGTTTGGACTTTGGAGAGTTAATAAGCGCACTCCATTCGAGTGATACAAATCTCAACACCGGTCCGGCAGCGATACGCTACCGAATGATGTCAATGCTCTACGTCAATTGAAAATAACATATACATATAACATATAACATATACATATACATATAACATATACCTACACATGTACGAGTATGTTCATCTTTTTGTACGTCCAATTCATGACCCACTATTACCTTTGTTTCTTGGAGAGAGTAGACAGTCTTATCAGCGTCACCGGACCTTTTTGGGGGTGGCGAGATACTTAAAGGGTTTCAAAAGCCATGGCATCACACAAGGGTGTCTCCTTTTCCTACTAGATTTTCCGAAGGCTTCGTATACCATTACCGCTCGAAGAGAAAACACTGGAGGTGGTTTTAGTGAGTACGCCTCCCTTTGGTCCTGCCCCGCCAAGCTCTTCGGGATTGGACAGGGAGGAAAGGATCGGGAGGAGAGTCACCACATGAGCCCGATCGCTGGTATCCGTAAACAGGATTTCCCTTCTACAAAAAGAAGAGAAAAGTATTGCAGAACACATTCTTCCAATATGTAACTTTAATAACTTGTGTAATAATATGTTGAAAAAAGTTACGTGGCTAATTGCTAGGCTAGTTTCTCCTCAGCTGGGGCGAACTCCGGTGATTGATTGGTGACGGCACGTAAGGTACAGGGTCGTTGGTGAGTGCCCACGTTCGGACCCTTTTTGGAGGAGGGTGGGCTCGAAGGGAGAGTCACACATAACCATCAGCGTCCGGGCGCTGTGGTATGCCTAATACATTTTCTCATGATATGTATAAAAGACTGCATGTTGCTCCACGTTGGCGTATAAAAATAAATATAGCTATAGTGCGTATCAATTAGCATGTTATGAGGCCGGAAACGGCGGTCGGTCAGCTAAAATGAGCCTGAGATAACTAAAAATTAATACATAAATGGTTAGTGACGACCTCCGTAGCCGAGTGGCTTGCACGCCGGACTTTGGGCGGCGCTAACTCCTGAGGTCCCGGGTTCGATTCCCGGTCGGGTCAATGTCGAAAACGAACTTTTCGATATTGTGTCGGGTCTGGGTGGTTGTGGTGCCGTCGTTGTTTCTGATTTCCATGAAAAGAGTACTTTAGCTACTTACCTTGGGATCAGAACAATGTATGTGATGTTGTCTCATATTATTTATTTATTTATTTATTTATTTACTGTCTTAATCCGATTAACATCACAAGTACAGCAAATAATGCTCTAATTGCAAATCATTTCGGTATTCCGTTAGTATGGGAGGCTCATTTTAGTTGACCGACCGCCGGTCTCTGCTAAACAATTGCATCCATTATTGTAATCAAGTGATCACTATAATTGATGGGTATTGCTTAATTACCGGGCTTGCCAAATGCGAGTTATTAAGCACCACCCCGGGCATAAGCATAGACAATTTAGTAAGACACTTTGTCCAAACTGGGAATTGAACCCTAACTAACTAACTAGCACCTAGGTACATGAATCGTATCCATTGACAGTCCTACATACAAAAAAAAATTATTAAAGTGCGCTATCTGGTACGAGTACCTACACGAATAACAACATCGATTTTCATTTACTAGCATTTGAACTGTCAAACTACCTTTTGGGCCATAAAGAGGTTTCTAATCCCTCGCTACTTACACATTGAAATGTAGGTGACCCATTTTTTTGTTGTACGTTTTATGTATAAATGATAAAGAAAAGTAAAAAGCTGTAGGTAAAATAACGAAGTGAAACTCCCATACGTCACGTCAACGCTACGTTATTTGCAGTACCGATAATGTTTGTATGGTAAATAACATAACGTTCGGGGTTTGTCCAAAAGCGCGTCAGAAGCATTGGTAAATACCGCGTAGCCTTTACTCAAAGATGGACAAATCGGCGTACCTAAGTGCCGTACTTTTAATTGAAAATAAATCAACAAACAATGTTCAGATGGTAAGCTACATAGAAGCCCATACTATACATAGGTACCTTATATACATAGACTACTTGACGGCCTCCGTAGCCGAGTGGCTTGCATGCCGGACTTCGGACGGCGCTAACTCTGAGGTCCCGGTTCCCGGGTTCGATTCCCGGTCGGGTCAATATCGAAAAACGAACTTTTCGATATATCGACCACCCAGACCCGACACAATAGTTTCGGGTCTGGGTGGTTGTGGTACCCTTGTTGTTTCTGATTTTCATGAAACGAGTGCTTTAGCTACTTACTTACTTACTTGGGATCAGAACAGTGTATGTGAAGTTGTCTAATATAATATATTTTAACATACATACAATTTATATATATAACTAAGACTATAATACACGTAAGGACGACGACTTGCAAAGCACCTTGGAGCCAAAACATTTGATATGTTCCATAGAACATAAAACAACCAAGTAACCCGCCCGATCCTCAAAATGCCACTATACACGCAAATACACTACACATGCACACATATCCTATAGGCCCAAGATACCGTGCTCGTAGAACAAGATTACGAAGACCAGCCCCCCGACCGCCTAACCGATTGCTTTGGCTACGTGTATAGTTTATGACGTCATCTTGTCATCTAGCTAATAGGTATAGGCATATATCGAAAGCTATAGCCTATAGCTTTCGATATTGCTGTCATAGGCGGTACGACAACATAACGTTATAAACTATAAAGCGCGATAGCGAGAGTTAGGCGGTGGGGGGCCGGTTCCCACGTGCTTCGAGCAGGTACAGGCGTGTACCTGGACGCTTCTCCCTGACCGACGCCCGTTCGACCCAGTTAACCTGAGTCGAGGTTCTATAGCCTGGGTGCCTAGTGCGAGTTTCATTCGCCATTCGATTACGTTAACGAAAACGAGAATTTGTATGTCAGTATTTTAACTCTTCCCGTATGTCGCTAGGAGGCGCTGCTTCAATGCCATCCTTATTTTCGTTTTCGTAAACGTAATCGAATGAATACGGATAGTAAAAAAACTCACACTAGTCACCCTGTAGATGACTCCGCTCCCGATCCAATCTGTTTCGCGCAAAAGGCTTTAGAACCCTTTAGGTTTCTCGTTACCCTGAAAAGTCCGGTGACGTTGTAAGGGCCGTATGAGGCCAACAGCAAACACTCTCCAAAAAATCTATTAAATAAATAAATATTCTGTTTTTCTTCATTTCACTTCCTCCAATGCTACTTACGCGCTTTTGAACAACGATAAGGGACTTACAGGTAATGCTAGAGACACGCAACTTTGTACGCGCAAACACCAGTTTCCCGTGATCCCGAGGGAGTTCTCGTGTTATCCCTAGTTGTCGTTAAGATGGAATGGGGAACAAAACACGCACGCAGCACTCAGAGCTATTTATTCGCTAATAGTCTAGTAACAATTGATATAGTACCTACCAACAATTATATAGTATAATTAGTTGCCAAAATAGTTAAAATAAAAAATAGCTATGGGATTCTCCCAAATACCGGCACGGTTCATTACCGTGTCATCATGATGCAGTGTAAAGGTGGACACTTTTAATCTTTCGCACTCCATTTCAAAAAAGTTTATAACGGGGATTAACGCAAACTACATATAGGTATCATAGCCGTTGGTGTTCCTTTCAGCTTTATATCTGAAGTTATAACACTTTGTTTATTATTATTTTTGTAAGAAATGTGTAATTGGCTATCTTTACCTTCCTCTTGAAATTTGTATGAGTTATATGAACTACTATTGTTCGAAATAAAGGTTTAGATTTAAGTTGAAGCAGTGGTCGGAAGCTACAATAAATAAAATAGAAAAGTTAGTCTTCAACCATGTGAACTCAAGCCATCGCGAACATTCGATACGAGATCGTACAAATCTAATCTATCTAATTGTTTTCGATCAGGAACGCAACTTAATAGAAGCTTTTCCAGAATTGGTGATAAAATTAATTCACATTTAAACTTCGATCAATAAGCATTTAAATGAGGTGAATTAAATAAATATTCTAGCAAGTTATACAATTTGCTATAGTACATTTTTCTAGGTCTAAATAAATGGGTTTGTAAATAAGGTGTCTATAGCGAATAGTTTTTGTATTTAATTAAATAATTCAACGTCCTTTGCTAGAAACTTTACTGTCTTGTCTATTTTTTACATCAACAGTGAAACTCTTGGCTTTCTGTACACCTTACAATAAGTGACAATATAGGCGAAGATGGAAGCGCAATTCACCCGGATACCTCAACTGCCGAACTGGCTATCTTATATCTAACTGTCGGAACACAACAATGCATCTACTTTGTTAGGGAAACGCTGTCATCCCCAAAACTTCATTAATAAAGAACGAGCCCATCTAAAATTGGTAAAGTTGGTCACCGTATCGACATTGTGCCTGCTGAGATGTCAGAGTGATTGCGGGTGACGTTTGGGACAGCTAATATCGGGATATAGCCACGAAGCTATAAATAAAAGTGGAAGGGAATCTTTGTGGGGCACCTATTTATTGTGAGTTATAGTCCCATATCGTGAAAACTGAATATCCGATGTTAAAATACCAGTAATATATAACCTAGGAAAAAGGCAGCTCAATAAAAAAAAATTGCATTCATTTATTTATTTCAATATGTTGATAATAATGTAAATTCTATTCAGTTGTTTGATACTAGTATTGTCTAAAATCAGGTACAACTGATACAACAAACAAAAACACGCTACAAAACAAACTGAAGGGAAAAATAAATTTCCTCGTGCTTTTCTTCCAATTTAGAATCGTGACTTTAGGGCTGATTTTCAATCAATCAATCAATCAATTCAATCGTCAGTTATAGTTTATTCATTGAATAAATAAAAGAGGAAGAAGAATAATTTGACATAATGACAGATTATCTTTAGGAAATATTTCACAATGACAATCTTATTCTTACCTATGAGGATTGAAAAATCGGGCCTGAAGAAAGTATTTCGATAATAAATATACCAATTAATTTATACACATATAAAACCCTTTTTGATATGAGAAAAAGCAAACCATACTTCGCGCAAGTTGTAAGATAATAAAATATGTTTATTCTACTTCAAAATAATAAAAAAAATATTGTTTAAGGAGAAGAAGATTGCGGATCCTTTGGTAAAGAAATTTTGAACTGCAGCAAAACTATGAGGTAGATAGCAATCATGCTTATTGCCTGAAAAGTAAAGCAATCAATTAGTTATTGTCATTATGACTCTGAGTATAATTTTAGTAAAATAAACGCGAGTATATCCGTATTTCTTTCTTTCTTTCTTTTAGTTGATGGCTTCGTGCGATTAGCACATTTAGCCAATGTCAAAGTAATTTTTCTTACAAGTAATACATCTCGTAAATATACAATATGATAATGATGAATGATAATAGAAATGAGAAGTGAGAAATGATATATCCCCAACCCCTCGAGTATCTCAGATGTAGGGCTTTAGTAAGTCCTCACGCAGACTTCTTGAGAGAATTTGAAAAGTGACGTTGCACTGTTTTGTTTCATTTACCAACACTTATGCACACTCACGAACACTTAACGGTTAATATTCCACCAATATTTCACATTAATATTCGACATTACACAAATTTTAGAAAATAAAACAAAAGCGCATACAGGACTCTTCACTTTCCCGCCAAGAAGTCATTATATCCGTATTTAATGTGTGTTTTATTTTTAGTAAGTAATTTATTGTGTAAAGAAAAAGGTTACAGTATGCTGGTCTTATTGCTAACAAAGTGTATCGCTTAATCATACTTTTCCAAGTGTTTCTTTTATTTTAATTGTTTTTCTTATTTATTACACAATTTCATATTGTTTCAGACTTGATTGACTACTTGGCTACAGACCGGTTTTGATGAACCACGTCATAAGCATGTGGGAGAACATAGGAAATTAAGCTTCCTTATTTTTTAACAGGGCTTGATAACGTTACCAAATTAACACTCTATGTGCCTTACGAATAAACAAAGAATAAGGTCCGAATAGTTATTCCGTGTTTTGTCTCTTTTACTCTAATTTGAAATGACGTTTACATGACAGGAACAAAACACGGAATAACTATTCGGACCTTTTGACGTGACAACGTCTTATAAATTGGTTTGCCGGGTGACACTTCAAGAAACTGCGTTACGCTCCGCTCACGTTATGCGCTCACAATGAGAGCGAGTGAGAAGCACGCGTCCCTTCCACTCGGGCATGGTTAGCCCGCCTAAGAGCGAGAGAGACAGACATAAAAAGTGAAAGGTAAATACGTATGTATGTGTAAAGGTAAAAATAAAATTTTGTTAATATGAAATTCAGTGCGAGATTCTTTGTATAAATTAATGTTTTAAATATAATTCTTTGTATAAATAAATGTTTTAATTTGTTACTATTATTTCATCCTTCTTCCTACTATACGAATGAATATTCACATTAAAATTATTTTACCACTCAAAGTCGTTGTCACGTAAAACTTTCGCCCGTATATCGACTTTACAGGCAACCAATTTTTTTTCTTTGTTTATTTGTAAGGGGCTATAAGTATAATTAAATAACAAAAGTTACAATAAGTTAAATTGGTAGCGGTAACGCAGGTAACGTTATCTGGTAAAGTATCGTTACTACTTTCGTTACCTAATGCGTTTTAGCTAATCCGCGTAGATCGGTTAGTTATTTTACTAGTAAAAATGCCAACCAGCCAACTAAACCAAGCATAACATTATCTTCGTATGGTAGAGGTATCGTTACCTATTTTTTAATGTAACTCAAAGCCCTGTTTTGTAAGATGATTGATTAAACGTACCTACGTCATAAACTAAATCGATGGATGACTGTTATGTATTATCCAATAATGTCATAATGGAATGGAGTAGGAACTCAAACGATAAGATATATGTAGCTACATATCGATGGCAAATAAAATTAATCCATACAATAATCGAGCATAGATAAGCACGCGAGAGCTTTTAGCAGAGATTGATTCAGAAGTCAACAATAGGATAAGAGTTGTGCTTTTTTATCAACTGAGCATTTTTTCAATTGAGGAGCTCGGTGGCGCAGTGGTTGACGCACCCGGTCTGCGATTGCTAAGGTTAAGCAACTTTCGCAAAGGCGGGTCATCGGATGGGTGACCATAAATTTATGATCTCGAGCTACTCCGTTCTTCGGCAGTTACGTAAAGCCATTGGTCGCGGCTGTATTAGGGGTTGTTAACAACCATCAATCCGCACCGCTACCATGGTCCCCCGTTCTCCCTTTCCATCCTGAGGGAAGGCTTGTGGCCCATCAGTGGGGACATAATGAGCTGGTGATGTGATTTAGCTGAATCAAATTGGGAATTTAGGAGAGTTTACAATTACTGTTCTACTTTGGAAAAAGCTTGGAAAAAGCGAAGAAATATCCACGTGCGAGATTTGAATTTGCTGCCATGCTGTCATCATCTCACCGAAGTAAGAAGTTTTCTGTCGACGTCAGCATAGCCCTTCAGGCTCACGACAGCCGGGTTCATTTCGATGGCTTGGATGAAGTGGTCTATCTGTGAACACAATTAGTTTTAAATTATTAGCTTTATTAATAAATACATAAACTTATTATGTATTTATTAGTTAGTTTCTTCATTATATAGTTGTTTAACGTTAATTGTTAAGTACCTAAAATCTTAATAGTATTTTAATAAAAATGTTGTTTACACTTTATGTTTGTATGTATTTTGTAAACATAAGTTTGTGTGCAAATTGTACTTACTAAAATATTTTAATTTTTAGCTAAAAGTATTTAGCCTAATAACGGAAAATTGCTCTAGGCTACGTGATTAGTTTTTGTTCTGAAATAAGCAGCGCTCTTACTTTTCTATAATATCTAAAAGTGTGTGGTAACTTTAAGTAAAGAAATAATAGAATAAATTACTTCTTTTTGAGTCGGTCTATCGACTGCTAGAATATCGATGGTCAAAAGTGTTTCTTGAACGCCATCGGCCACCTGAAAATTTATTACATTGTCGGCATATTTTACAATTATTTCAATTTACGAAAACAAACTTTTTTTAACTGATGAGTTTTTCACATTTACAGAATCAATGATTTCTGTTGTCCCTTTATCCATTTTTAAAAGGTTTTATTTAGTTTCACCTGTCCCGGTGTCTGTTTATTCTTGCAAGTTAAATTTGATCTACTTCCCGGTATTCGATTGAGCTGAAATTTTGCATGCATGTGTCAATGCAAAATTATTATGACATGGAGCTGATCTGATGATGAAACCGGAAGGTGGCCATAGGAACTCGGTTGTTAAACGACACAACCCCATCGAGTTTGGACTCGTTTGATCTGTCTTTACGAGTACTTTGGTGTTAGATGGTAACCAGGGTCTGATAATGGAGCTGGAAGATGGCCATAGGAACTCGGTAATTAAACGACACAACCCCATCGAGTTTGGGCTCGTATGATTCGTCTTGATGAGTACTTTGGTGTTAGATGGTAACCAGGGTCTGATGATGGAGCTGAAAGAAGGCCACAGGAACTCTGTAATTAAACGACACAACCCCATCGAGTTTGGGCTCGTATGATTCGTCTTGACGAGTACTTTGTTGCTAGATATGTCATATCGTTAACGTTGCGCCTCAGGGTACCAGGGCGAACCCTGTTGTACTGAAGCCCTTATCCCCTACAAAAATACTAAAAAGTTAAAAATAAAAATTAAAAGAATATTTTTTTTTAAAAACAAGCTTATCATTTGTCATTGTCTTTATCATTTGTTAAATTAAAAAAATAACAATAAAGTTAAAAATAATTTAAACCTGATAATAAGATTTTTTTTTTATAAATTAAAGCGTGCTACATTTTGATAGAACATTAAAGAACATTTAGCATTACACCTTCATTATTTTTCTTTTGCAATCACAATGTAACACGAATCGCCGAAGTCTCGCCTCAAAATACTGGAGATTCGGACGTTAAAGACTGTAACTCAGTGTATGACTACTGCTACTACTAGTTTTTATCGCACTTTCGTTAATTTTGTTCCCAATAAATAATTTTTATTTTCTATTATTTTTTTTAACACGAACGAAATACTACTGGAGACCGCGTATTGGCAAACGTAGCGTAGGACGCCCTCAGACTAGGCATTTGGCACGACGATCTCCGCAAGGTGGCTGGCAAGAGCTGGATGAGCGTAGCCGCGGTTCGTGCTCAGTGGCGTGCACTTGGGGAGGCCTATGTCCAGCAGTGGACGTACGTGGGCTGATGATTATGATGAAATACTACTACTTCATAAGTAGGCTATGAAGACCGCTTCTGACCTATCACATGCTGTCGATGTCAAATAAAAAACAACTTTGTTCGCACCTTCTGCGTTGATTTGTGCGAACAATCGGCAAAGATGAAGAGGAGTGTGGAGCAGTAGGCCGCGTCCACGAACAGCCCCACCTCCTTGAAGCTGAAGCCGAAGCCGTGGTCGACAATCTCCGACAGCGCTCCGTACACGGCGATTGTTATGTTCGTAAACCTGAGGAGCGTCATTATCAGCCTATAAATACTGTGTCCACTAACTGAGCGCACCCCAAATCTGTGGTGATGATTTTCGTCAGCGCTCTGTACACGTCATAATCATCATCATAATATATCTATCTATCTTATCGTATCGTATATTATCTTATCAGCTCATTTTATGTCCCCTCTGCTAGGGCCTCTACAAGCCTCTACAAGCCTTCCCTATTGATGGATAGGGAGAACGGACCATGAACAACCATGCGGGGGTTGGCGGTTGATAACGACTGCTAATGCAGCCGGGACCAACGGCTTTACGTGCCTTCCGAAGCACGGAGGACTCTCCATCCGATCCGGAGGATCTAACGTGTAAACATTGGATAGTCCTCCATGGTCCTGTCCTGATTGTTATCTTAGTTGATTGATGTGTCTATGCCCAACTGTGCTCAACCACTCGCGAACCCAATGTGAGTTTTAAAGATTTAAAGGTTTAAATGATTGCTATCTTACTACAGGAACCGAGGCCAACGCCTTAACTTACCTTCCGACGAACGTATAATTATTTTGGTCACCCATCTGACGTAATCGTCATCGTAACGTAAGCTATTGCACCAACGAGCTCCTCGTTTCTTTTATCAACGATGGATTAAACTGCTTAAATAATAATAATAGCATAGCGCTCGGCCCTATAACCGATGGTCCCGGGTTCAAATGCCAGGTCGGGCAAAGTGTGATTTCGGAACTTTCGATGCATAGCCCGGGTTTGTTAAGTCTATTAAGCCATTACCCATCAATTGTAGTGATGACTTGATTTTGGCCTCTTTGATGGAGCCCTTTGCCAATGGTTGATGACCCACTGCCAGCAGTGGGACAGTTATATGCTGTTTACTACTTACTTTTTACCTAAAGTAGAGTGACTTATTCGTTAACAAATAAAAATGTGTAGGTACTCACATAAACAAACAATAGGTAGAATAAGTACGCGCGTACGCATTGCCGAGCAGTTGCAGCAATTCCGACAGGTTGAGCCACAGGTAGCGGTAGCGGGCTATCAGTTTAGCTGAACACTCTATGTTCACATCCTGTTGTTTAATAGAATAGAATAGAATAGAATAGAATAGAATAGAATAGAATAGAATAGAATAGAATAGAATAGAATAGAATAGAAAAATAAATAATAAATAATAACTACACTCGCGAGCAATAAACCGGAATCGCTTTACCGCGGGATGTTCTAGCTAAACTAATTATTACAGTTTCTATGGAATTAACTATACGTTGTGGTATATTTCCACCTTAGACTGGCCAGCCCTCAGTCCTGATTTGAACCCTATTGAACATGTGTGGGACGAGCTGAAAAGACGGGTACGAGGAAGATATCCAGCTCCGGCGACGATAGAAAATCTGAAACATATCTTTTCATATTACTTCGTATTCATTTAGACATCTACAACTTCAACCTTTTGCAACAATTCCCTATATTTAGGTAGGAAATTTGATTAAGTTTAAATCTTTTTGATATCATTTGAAAGCTCACAAAATTACCTTTCAAATGATATACCACAATCTATAATATTCATTGCATAAAAATGGTAAAAACTTGTCTTTAGCAATCCGCGACGAAATGATTCCAGTTTATTGCTCGTGAGTGTACTTAGTACCTATATTATTAAAAAACAAGACACAGAAGGAAGTGCTCAATCTTCCTTCTGTGCGGTCAGAATAAGGCTAGGTTGTCTGTGGGTCCGATACACGCCTAAAACATTAATTCACTTCCTTATTTGTAGGTATTTGCATGTTTTAGTTCCAGAACGGGGAACTTCTCCTCCGTCCATCCAACTTATTTTATGTAGGCTTCTCCCAGAGAAGCCTACATAAAATAAGTAGAAGTGGTTAGTGGCACCAGTATTCAACAGGAACCAGGGATCGTCATTTTTTTACTTAAATAATTGAAAATAACAGAAAATTTTAAATAAGTAATATAGACTACTAGAGTTCCTGAGTTTTGTTGTTGTTGAAAATGTGTATGGCAAAATGTTTAATCTTCTCGTATGTGGCCAGGAGGCGCTGCTTCAATGCTATACTAATTTTCGTTTTCGTTAACATGATCGAATGTCAAATGAAACTCACACTAGGCTCCCTGCATCCTGTCATGCCATTAAGTTTCAATGAAAATCTATGTCATTTTTTGGTGACGAAAAATGTGAAGAACACTGGTCTTATAGTGTCAAACACTATAGTGGCAATACCCTTCTACAATTACCAAGGACAAATAAAATCAAAACCTAAGTAGGTACCCTGCGAAAGCATTCGGACAGGCTCTGCGACGCGATCCTCATCGCCTTACAGTTGATGAACCACAGCGCGCAGTTCATGTTGATCATCGTTATGATGTGGAAGTATGCGGTGGTGTGTCTCAGTGGGAACCCGTCCAGCAACGCGCACAAGCTTAACAGGAAGCATATAGCCAGAAGGAGGCAGCCAATGCTTATTATAACGATCAGGGTCTTCAAGTTAGGAAACTGAAGGTTTTCTCCCGTAACTCGATAATATCGGACCTGCAAATATATAAGCAAAGTGTATACCATAGCTATTCATAGCGTCAATACAATTATCTGATGAATGAATGAATCATCTGAGTGGTAGAGCCACGCTGCGTTGCAGCACGAAATGGGCAAACAATGGCACTCGTTGCTGTTGTGTTTCGTCCGGTGAGTGAAATTATCGGAGGCCCATCTCTCACCCCTCCCCCCCTCCCAATTCCTACTCCCTCCTCAAGATCCAACTCCTTCCTCAAGGCCGGCAACGCATCTGCGATTACTTTGGTTTTGCGGGTGCCCATGGGCGGCGGTGATTACTTTCCATCAGGTGACCCGCATGCATCGATTGCCTCCTTTAAAAAAAATACATTAAAACAAAATACAAATGGTAAGCGAATGAGTTCGTTTCTTTTTCATCGCTCTGAGAATATGGGAGAGGACATTCCTTCCCTAAACTGCACCTCACCAGACTTCTTAGTAATCGACGGGGCTTAGGGGCACAACGTACCTAAAATAATATGCAGTACCATCCCGAGACTTGCGGAGGTGGCTTGAGAACACGAACTGCAGGCACCGCCCCACCCCCAGACCCGGTCAATCCGAGTACAGGTCCGAGCCTTTAGAGGCACCCTCGGGTTGCTCCGCTGCACGATCAGACCCGAACCCCTCGGAGAATTAGCAGAGCACGGAAACACGCACTAGTGCGTAATGCCGTTCCCTCTAGAACACCTCTGACGGTGCTTCGTTTCACACGGTTTGAGGAACCCTTTAAGTTTCTCGCCGTCCCCAAAAAGCCCGGAGAAGCTAAAAAAAGCCGTCTGAGGCAATAAGCAAACTCTCTAAAAAAAAACTGTCACCGACTACTCGGGCACTCGGAGTACTCGAAGATCCTTAATCCCTACATTTCTGTCATCTATAGATGTCGTATACACCACGCACATAAAGGTGTTATCTTTTCTCTCCACATTAGATATTGTAGTAACGATTATCAATTGCAAATATTATTAATAAGTTATTTAAAATGTACCTAAAGGTACTTGAATTATTTTGTAATGTTGTAAGCAAACGCAAGTAAGATGCATATAAAAGTTTTCATTATAGTATATAAGACCTCTCTTACTTACTTGAAATTTACCCCAGTTGGTCTTATAGATAGCGACTTGGTGGGCAACGCCCCAGCCTACAAAGGGGATCCAGAAATGTGGTACCAGAAATACGACGAACAGGATAGCATAGATGTAGTCGTCGAACTTCCTGATGGACTGTAAGATCAGTATACGTTCATACCCGACGAACAACACTATGATTGTAGTTGCGATGTAAAAGCAAATGGCGTAGGTTGTGGCAGACGACCTCCAACTGAAGGTGATGGTTCCTGTGAGACAATTTAAAGCAGTCATAAATCGTAGGTAGCTTATAATACTCGTACGATTTCCACGAATGAAAACGAGATTTTTTTTAATGTTGTAAAACAGAGATGTATCTTTTTATAACGAGACAAAGGCCAACGTTTTTTGATTATAGCTCGTTTGGAAAAGATTAATGAAAAGGATACATTAATATTAAAAAACTAGCTTTTTGTTCGCGGCTTTGCTCACGTGGACTACATGACTTGTGTTTTTTTGTAATAAAAGCCAAACTTATTAAAGGTAAATCTTATGGGTATAATTAATAAGGGTTAGACAACTAAACATGTCACGTCATTTCAACATTAAGTTTTTCATTTTGTATTATTAAAAAGCCCATCCATGCGAACTAGAATTAGTAAAAAGTGTAACACAAAACCGCGTAATAAAGATCACTCTGTATAACTAATTTTGGTCCGTTCTGAAACCTCCTGTACAAATTGTCATGCCCTACTTAAGGGATCGTTTTTCAAAAATCCTGTAACTCTTTGTAATTTCTAACCAGGCCACATACCGAAGTTGAAGGAATGACAGATTTCCATACAAACTTTCAACCCCTATTTCTCTATTTCAACCCCTCTCTAGGAGAAATTTTTCGAAAAATTCTAAACACATCATTCTTTATTTTTGTTGAAAAATCTAAAGATCGATTAAAATATTCATTTTGATAGTTATTACTTTAAAATTAACGATTTCCCCAAAAAAACCTTTTTCCCTTTTTTACTCATTTAAAGAAAAATAAGCAAAATTCCTGAGACAAGTCATTCTTTAATTCTTTTCAAGAACCCAAATACTACAGACTTTCATGCAAACTTTCACCTTCTATTTGACCCCCTTAGGGTGTGATTTACGTAAAATCCTTTCTTAGTGGCTGGTTACGTCGCCCAATTAACCTACAGTCCAAATTTTATCTTATTAGCTCCAACGGTTTAGGCTCGGCGATGATAAGTCAGTACCAGACCAATACCTATTACTTACTTAACAAACGAAGTATAATATAATGTAAGAATGCTTTTATCATCGGCTAGATTCAGATATCGCTCTCCTAAAAAGTCAGTCATTTGGTATTCTCTGGCTTTCAGTAAATTGTAGGACTAATTTAACATCATACCTGGACGAGATCTCGTGATGGGCATGACAGCGAGAGCTCGGAACAGCACCAGCAGTAGCTTGTGGTCCCTGTAGAACTGGTCGTGGACCTCGCAGGTGTCGCCGTCTTGGGAGGAGAGGAGGTCGCGCTGCTCTTGCTCCTTATCAAATCAAACCGCGAGCGCTATAACACCTACTCGTAATAATATTATAAACGCGAAAGTTTGTAAGTATGGATGGATGTTTGTTACTCTTTCACATAAAAACTACTGAAAGTATTTTAATGAAAACGCGAAAGTTTGTAAGTATGGATGGATGTTTGTTACTCTTTCACATAAAAACTACTGAAAGTATTTTAATGAAACTTTCCTCATATACAGACCAGGACCCAGACCAGCATATAGGATACTTCTTTTTTTTTACTGTAGTCTTCGCGAACGAAGTCGCGGGCAGCAACTAGTTCAATAATAATTTTTCATATGTTTTTTTATAAGAAGCGTGTAAAAATATTTTTTCTATTCTATTATATTCTAAAAAGGGGCCTTCAAGTCGGAAACGCATAGGCTGCTCCCCGGATGCTGCAGTCCATGAGCGGTCATGAACACTTTCCATCAGAGCTCGCATCCTAGCGAGCTTTCTTTTACATTTAAAGAAAACATTGTTTATGCTTTCAATCATCATCATTATCCGCTTATTAATGCATCATTCGTGATATTTTCATCTATTGAACCAAAGATATTTAAATTTGGTCTCCCATCTGGTGACCGGGCATTGTATAAATTGTATAACATGCAAGATCGCAGCCCAAATGCTAAAGCCGCTGCGCCATCGAGCTCCGATCTCAATTATTTAAAATACTTTGATAGTAACCGTTACTGCCCAAGTGAGAAATCCCAGCATTTTAACAATCGTCATCATCATCATCAGCTTATTTTATGTCTTGAGCCTTCCATTCAGATGGATAGGGAGAAACGTGCCATAAACCACCACGCGGGCCCAGTGCGGACTAGAAGTTGTTAACGA
This sequence comes from Eudonia truncicolella, assembly GCA_949315975.1. NCBI lineage: Eukaryota > Metazoa > Arthropoda > Insecta > Lepidoptera > Crambidae > Eudonia > Eudonia truncicolella. The sequence continues at coordinate 12,986,847 of OX438835.1, read as the reverse complement.
CAGCACACGCAGCCGGGATCAACTTCCTCCTATGCCTTCTGAAGCACGGAGGAGCTCGAGTCGAGTCGAGATAGTAAATTTTTGGTCACCCATCCCGATGACCCTTTGCAAAAGTTGCTTAACATTAACAAAAGGTAAGACCGAGCGCGTTAACCACTGCGTCATCGAGCTCCTCCATTTTAACAATGTCTACAACGAAAAGACAAATCGTAACTCACATAATCTTTCTGCGTCCTTTCGTATACTATTTTATTACTTTGAACATGCTTCATATCAGTTGTAAGCAACGAATTGTTGATTCCTTCATCAAACAAATGGTCAGGAATCATCATTTTGATAGGCGATGCCTGGTCGCTTCAGTTTCAGAGACGAAATGACGGGTCCGCGATTAATTGCCGCTCCACTAAACTTCTAAAATATGCATGAGTCGAGACATTATCGTGCAGGTAAACACCGAGTGTAAATTTCATTAAATTTTAAAGCAAACGACGCAGTCGCTCTTTGCATTACAATGTTACTTACAACCTCAATATGGCAGTGTATTGGTGTTATACTAAGTGAGGGCAGTCAAATATTACACCATGATTATTTGAAGTAGCGGTCGCCCAGTGGTAGAAATTCGACCGTTTCATAATTTATTTTAATATTTTTTACACATATTGTAGGTAACAGTTTAATAAGCAGCATTGTTTTGCATTGCTGTTTTTCGGCGGCAGAATAAAGTAAGAACTAGGGTAGTGGCATACAGTAATCGACATTATCCAAAAAAATCACGCTATTTGTATATATGACGAAGTTAAAAGGAAAACTATCACAGTTAAGTAGGCTTTAAAAATATACGAGTAACAGTCGACCAACCTATAAAATGTACTTGGCGCAGTACAAATTCCTCATTGGCACCTACTTAAATAACATTGTCAGGTGTGTGAAACCGGGATTATATAAATTGAAGTAGCCAGTAATTGAAGAAGCCATAAAAAATATCAATTAAAAAAAAATGATTTTTTATTATGAGCCATCGTTAAATAAATGTTCATTATAGCCCTCTTCTCAGTCCTCATTATTGAGATGGGCTAAGGAACCCTACACTGCGCGTGGCCCGACACGCAATAGGCCGGTTTTTTAAAAATTAAATTTGATGATGAAAGAAACTGAACACTTTCTATGGCAACTGGAATAAATTCACTTTTATTTTATTTGATTTTCAGACATTTCAAGACTTTATAGTTTTCCTGTTCGTTTCTTCTTTATGTATGTATTTTCAAGTTTAACGTCTTTTATTTTTAACAATACAATCCACAATAGTCAGTTGTGTAAAGGTTCAAATTCGTTTTATCAACGTGTAGTGTTTATAAAAAAAAATGTTTTTTATTCAGAAAAAATCCTTACAATTTGTTGACGGGGCTTCCCGGTTAGTAATCAGAGATACCTACTGGTGCAGGAAATGCCTCGCTCTTCATCCATTGGTTTATATCTAGGATTTTAGTGTACAGCTTTAATGAACCAAACTGATTAATTAAGCTAGCATAACTTAAACAAACAATATATTAAATTTGAGTGTCTAGTTGTGTGTGTGTGTGTGTGTGTGTGTGTGTATGTGTTTGTGTGTGTGTGTGTTTGTGTGTGTGTGTGTGTGTGCTTTTTACTTAACTTACTTAATAAAAATAAGAATTCAAGACAGTATATATAACCGGGTGTGAGCAGTTAGGGTGGTATGACTCACAATAAGCCTTTATTAACGAGTGTAATTCCCTACGTCTCGGCCGGGTTGTTGCTAGGACCCGGGAGGTGTGTGGGGTTGGTCTGCTTAACCCACATACCACTCGGTACCAATCTTCCGCGGAAACCCGAGGATTCAACGTAGACTTTTGCAGACGGTGATGCGGTGGCCCGAGGGCACTTCATTACAGCCCTGCGGCCACTACGACGAAGGCCCGGTCAACCCGAGCCGAGGTCCTAGCCTCTAGAGACAGACACTGTGTGTGATGTAGTTCCCTCTAGAAAACCTCTGACGGTGCTTCGTTTCACACAGCTCGAGGAACCCTTTAGTTTCTCGCCGCCCCCAAAAAGCCCGGTTTAGCTGAACATGCCGTTTGAGACAATCAGCTAAATCTTTCAAAAAACGACGAAGGCCGGAATCTCCAGGTACGAGGGATATGCCTTTACTCCTTGGAGGTTATGTCGCAGGGAGTGTGGGGAAGATGGTGACTAGGACGTGATTGGCTGGGACAGGTGCAACAGGTGTGAACCTTTCGTCTGCTTGGTGCCAAATCCGTCCTACAAACAATTAAAATTCTATTGTGTATGTATTCATAGCAGACGACAGGTTAAACAAAAGAAGTTTATTTAATAGTAACAAAACATTTATTTGCATCATATAATACAAAAATATCACAGTTTATTTTCACATTATAATCAGAAATAAGTTATTGACAGTTTTGTATAATGGAAGAACGGATTAGATCTAGATATTTCGTGTGCACATTATAATATATATATATATAAAGACAACTCTGTTCTAATATTTTCTTATTAAGTACTTATTTATATTAATTAAAAAATATCTGAATTCTGTTTATTATAAAGCAATTTTATTAATTTTAATATTTTTGTCCAAAATCTGGTTAAAATAATACCAGTCTTATCTCCAGCTTGGATGTAGATGAAGCAATTGAAAAGTTCAATACAGTGATGGAATATTTATAGGAGCACTAGACGATGTACAGACGCCTGCACATCAACCTACCACAAACTGTCAAATTTTCTCAATAGACTTTGAACTTTATCGCTAAGGCATATGGTTGCCATTGTATTGAAGTAATTTGACAGTTTTGGATAGGTTGTGCAGGCGTGTGTACACTAGACAAAAAAACTTTGAAACATGGGTAACAGCACTTACTGATGCGAACAACCAATTAGACCCTAGATCTAGGTTAGCAATCTCCAAGCAAGACGCGATGACGCCAAATGAGAGTTCTTTACAAACCAATGCATCACAAACCCGATACACACTTTGCGCCAGGGCTTAATATCGTGACCCAACTTCCACTATAAGAATCGTTAAGGCGCCATCCATAAATTACAACACATGAATTTTAGGACTTTTTAACCCCCCCCCCCCCCCCCCCCACGTCCTTGTAACAGGTTGTCACATTTTTAGAATCCCCTACCCCCTGACGTGACACACATTTTCCAAATAAAATGTCAGTTGTTGATTCTGGTGATACCCTCCCCTTTTAAGGTGTGACGTAATTTATGGATGGCCCCTAAGTAACGTTATTGCTATAAATTTAAATTGGTAGCGGTAATCCAAATAACGTAATCTAGAAAAGTAACGTTAGTTTTGTCGTGACTAATTGCGTACCGATAAAAATGCCAACACCATGCTTAACGTTACCTTTATTTATATAAAGATATTCGTTGAGGTAACGTAGCCTAATTTGTAATTGTTTTCAAAGCCCTGCTATGTGTATTAACAATATTAACATAATTTTAAAGAGAATTGTTACTTACTTTACTAACAAAATATTGATTGTAATTGATTTTATATAAACTGAGCGTTTTACCACTTGACCACCAAAGCGTTATTATTTATTTATTTTAGTTTTTGCCGGTTGGCAAAGGAGATGATACGAACAGATACATAGGTCGAAAATAAGTACTGTCGCGAAACTAATTGTAAACTAGAACTTTACCAAACAAATGAAATCAAATGTAGATTTAATAACAAAAGCATTTAAGTGGCTTAACAAAACTAGAAAATAATACGAGAATTTAAACTTAAATAAAGGTGTTAAGTATAACTAGTCAGAGGTGTGCCGTGTGCCAAAGTGATCGAAAGTGAATTGATAATAAATTCCCAACAATCCAAAATAAGCCCTATTTGTAACAATTGAAGAATCACTTTTTTTTACTGTTTTAGTAACGGGTTTAAAAATGGCCGCATATAGCGATTCCACCATTTTGTTATTCCTGAAATGGTGATTCATTATTATGAATCGCATGTAATTAAATTCACATAAACATTCAGATTATTGCCACACGACTACAATTATTATCTGAAGCCTTAGTCTTCGTTTTACACCTGTTACTGATCTGATCTTAGATCTTACTCTAGGGATGGGTAAAATTGAGTCTTGGCTACTTAAAGTTCGCTCGGATCATTTTGGTGAAACTCTGTCAATGTGCATAGCTGCTGATATATTTGTGTGGGGCACTTAAGATTAAACATAGTCTATGAGGACTTAAGTCGCTCAAGCTGCGCCATGATTTCTTTATCGTCACCCGTGGACGTTCCAACCTTGTTGCGAGCTACGGACGGTGCGCCTGCCATCTGGGAATAGAAATAGTTATATTTAATATTTTTTTATTAAAAAAGTGGCAACATAATAAAAAAAAAGTAAAGTATTTTTTCTACTTTTCTTTGTGTCTTCTCCTTCTACGGGCCTGCTGGGAGTAATTTCAATCTGAAATAAGCAGCGCCCTTGTACTTGTCTATTCTTACTATGTTCTCCCTTCTGTTTGTTTGTGTGTACATAAATTATAAATAAATAAATAATTAAAATTAAGAAAAGAGCCTATAACAGTGCCACTGATGGGCAAATGCCTCCATCATTGAAATCAAGTCATCATTACAATTGATGGGTATTGGCTTAATCGCCACGCTTGCCAAATGCGGGTTGGGGATCACAAACGCGGGCACGCATCATGATGCAAATGCATCGAAAAAATCCGAAACACACTTTGCCTGACCTGGGAATTGAATCCGGGACTTACGGGTATCGGGCCGAGCGCATTGCCACTCTGCCACCTACATAATACACACCTTGAAAAAACAGACAATAAACATCGGAACCCCATTTTTTATGGAAAAAGAGATTGCTATTGGCCACTGTCTGTCTATTAGAAACCCTCAAAGGATTTTCGAGTCCCCTAGCTTGAGGAACCTGTAATGATTGCTGCCTAAGTCCGGTTACGTTAAAAGCAAATGTGCAAGCAAGCTCTTTCTAAAATAGTGTTTTTTTTATTTTTTATTTGGAACAACAAACAATTAGAAAATGTACTAATTTTGTACCCAACAACGTTATTCACAAAGTATTTTTTTTATTTAATTATAAAACCCACCTTTCCACTGATCTCAATGCCAATCTCATCAAGCACTTGGTTCACAATGCCCTCGGACTCGTCTTCGTCGCCCGACTCATCCATGATGTCATCTAATGTATCTGAAACTAAATTGTAAAAGTTAGTAGAATGAATACATTAATTTTCTATGAATATAATATATTTATATTTTATGTAGACCAACATTGGAACATTTATAATTATCATTTTTATTTATCAAGACCTCTGGGTTTGTAATCCAGTGTGCTGTGGTCAAACCATTAGACCACAGAGACAGTTCAAACTTGGCAGTTACAAGTTATGATCCTCATATGATAAAAGATAAAAAGGCTTAATTGATTCCATATCCTACCAATACAACATTCTTAATATACAAATTGTGTTAGTATTGGTTAGTAATAACTTATTAACAGTTGTTAGTATGGTCAGCATTTAAAAAAACTCAGATATGGATCCCTTCTTGGGTGAAGGCCCCCCTCCAGCATTTTCCATTTCTTCCGAGCTTTCCCGACTTCCATCCATTTCCTGCCTGCCACTTAGGCGATATCATCAGCCCACATTTTATTGGGTCTATACCGACTTTCCTAATACCGCCTGGTCCTTTCCTCATTGTAACATTAATGGTCCATCTATTATCGGTGAGACGAGAAATATGACCAGCCCATTGCCATTTAATTTTTAGCACATATTTTAATGCATCAGATACCTTCGTCCTACTTCTAATCAATTCACTTCTAACTTTGTTACTTTTTCTTATTTTTAAAATGCAAAATTCAAACTTGGCAGTTACAAGTTACGATCCTCATAATATGATGGAGCATCAACTTTGTGTATGTGTGTGACATGCAATGATTCTAAATCTGCAAAAAAACTATTGATTTGCACTTTTTTAAAATAATTAATAATTATGGGGGTTAAAGTTACTCGCGTCCGTAGGTTTACCCTTGAGGCGCTAACATGTGACCCCTGGGTGGTACAAAATGAGTGACACTGTCTGAGTGGTAAAGCCACGCTGCATTGCATCACAAAATGGGCCGGCTCGCCCGGCGTAATACCACCCTCTCACAGAATATAGGCGTGAAACAATGGCACTTGTTGCTGTTGTGTTTCTTTCGGTGAGTGAAAGTACAGGAGGCCCAACTCTCACCCCTCCCCACTCCCAATTCCTACGTCCTCCTCTAGATCCAACTTCTTCCTCAAGGCTGGCAACGCATCGGGATTACTTCGGTTTTGCGGGTGTCCAGGGGAGGCAGTGATTACATTCCATCAGATAACCCGCCTGCTCGTTTGTCTCCTTTTAATATATAAAAAAACTTACTCATTTCATCTGTCATATCCATCTTCGCGTTTGCTTGTCTGAATGCCTCCATATCTTTAGCTATTTGTTGTGGATTCATCACTTTGTTCATACTGCCTATCGTCTGGGCGGTGGTTCCCATAGCACCAGCAATAGCTATATTAGCACCCATCGTTTTGTTATGTAACTGAACATTTGATATCTGAAACATTTGTATTTTCTTCTATTAACACTTACGTAGTCAAACAGGGTATTTGTAGACCATTCATGAATAGCTACTCGTTATCTTGTTGGGATTGGAGCTGAAGTTTTAATATTTTAAAACTATATTGACACACACATTTTACCATCCACAAGGATTTTAGTTTCTATTATTATTTTTATACTTTATTTTTGTTATTAATAATTTAATTCCACTTAGCTGTACAAAATGTCTGGGGTGCCAATATCACTCTTTAAATTCGCACACCTAATTCAGTTTGATCTATGATTATTAACATATAATTATATGCAAATATTGTTGCAAACAAATTACAATTAGAAAAAAGACACAAGTGTTGAAAAAATTCCACAAGCAGGATACAAACCCCCATAATGGATACAATAAATACAATGTACACAATGTATACAATGTGTACAATAAAAATAATTCTATTACATGAGGTCAACTCAGTTAACTTCTGATATGAGGCCCCACTTTAGAACTCATAACTCACTTAAAATGTTGTTTAATATAAATTTACTTGCCTTACTGTTAGCAGCAAATATTCTGTTCTTTTGCTTTCTCAACTGGACCAGCTGTTTGGCTAATATCTTGCAACCATCGTTGTTACCCTCTTGCGCCATCTTCTTGATCTCCATTTCCTATAATTAAAAATATATTAATGACTAGAGTAAACTAGTAATTTATGATAAATTTATTATATTAACACCAAAGATCATTATCACAAGTATGTGAATCACCCTGATTTGTGTGTGGTAGAGATAAATATGCTGAAATTCTATAATAAATTGGCAATTATGGATGAAATATGTATGGCATATTGTTTCAGTTATGCTCAAAATGTTCTCAATTACCGATACAAATTGTAGATAAGCAGAAGAATGACACAATACCAAATTCTAAGATTTAGGCATTTGATGCTTATCTACTATTTACTGGCCTACTGTATAATTATTATTTTACAAAGCTTTTAGGTTACCTACTTACCAGTTTCTTTTCTTCTCTTTCAAGTGCATTTTTATCTCTGTCTAAATCTCTAGTAGCCTTTCGGAGTTCTCTTTCATTTTGTCTTTGCTGTTCTGAAACATAACACAATTATAAGGATCACAACTCAATTTTATGTTACGAATAAAAAACACCTAATTTAAAAATATAAAACAAAGCATAGTAATTAGAGATAACCTGACATAATTGCATTTGGATTAATTTAGCAATAAATTGGGTAATTCTTTAAACATTATTTTCGTTCGTTTTGTTTTCGATTTGTTATCTCAAATTTAGTTTACCAAATTTTTTGGACATGAATTTTTTAACGGTTTTAAAAATAAATGTAGGTTAAAACATGGTACAATGGTAATTTACACATCAGCTGTTTTATAAAAAATAAACGGAGTCTACAATATTTGTTGCCAACCAAAGAGATTTAATTAATTAAGTAGATAAATGTCTTTGTTGTCAACATACCTTTAACAGTGGGTTCTTTTCGAAAAAAGTTCATTTTATCTGAGCTAAGCTGCCTGTCGACGTAATTTATTACGTAATTTAACAAATATCTGAGTTTGCAATTGTTCAGCACTTGCTTGTTAATTACTAATTGTGCTATTGATGATGATGACTAATATCTCTTAAACAAAGTAAATAAAAATATTCAAGACTGACATTTGATATTATATTTTTTTTTAAAGTGTAGTTCGTTCCCTGAGGAACCGGCTAAGGTCATAAACCATGCTGCCATGTCATTAGTTTCTTAATTTCATTTGTTACTTCTCCTGTCTTGTTTCCTGTATGATGATGGTGATGATGAATGATAATAGAAATGAGAAGTGAGAAATTTAGACCCCCCAACCTCAACCCCTCAAGTATCTCAGTAAAGATGTGGGGCTTTACTAAATCCTCACGCAGACTTCTATATCCTACATAACACAAATTTTAGAAAATAAAACAAAACCGCAGACATGACTCTTCTCTTTACCGCCAAGAAGTCTGAAATTGCTTTTTTTATGGCTTTGCCAAATTTAATAGAACCCGTACTTAGCGCCGCGTTAAAGCGTTAAAAAAATACAACGCTGACGCCAGCAGAGCGTCCTAGCGCTGCGACAGAGCGTTGCGTACTGCGAGCTGCGAACGCCGCGCCGCGCCGCCGCCGGTGCTCTGTTTACAGTGTCTACCGCCATAGTACAGACGCCTCTGCACATCAACCTATCCAAAACTGTCAAATTTCTTCAATACATCTTCAACCATATAGTTAAAGCATAAAGTTCAAAGTCTATTGAGGAAATTTGACAGTTTGTGGTAGGTTGATGTTCAATTACAATTCGACGCTTCTGCGTAGCGTTCGCGTTCTGTTTGGCGAAGCCTTAACAATGAAAAAGTAATTTTTCTTACAAGTAATACTTATATATATACAATATTTCCTTCCAGTATGATGATGATGAATGATAATAGAAATGAGAAGTGAGAAATGATATACCCCCAACCCCTCGAGTAGCTCAGTAAAGATGTGGGGGCTTTAGTAATTCCTCGGGCGGACTTGTTGAGAGAATTTGAAAAGTTAAGTTGCACTGTTTTATTACATTTGCCAACACTCATGCGCACTTACGAACACTTAACGGTTAATAATCTACCATTATTTCACATTAATATTCAATATAACACAAATTTTAGAAAATAAAACAAAACCGCAGACATGACTCTTCACTTTCCCGCCAAGAAGTTCCAAAATATAATTTAAATGTACTTAACTTAAAAAATATTTTTTCTCGATATGAAACATTCAGTGCGTTACGACCTCAGAGGTTACGACCACTAATTTGGCGTATTTGACTTTACGACTGTGCGGTAGCCCTCTGTCCTTGTTTTACGCTCTGTGCGGGGGCGATTTTTCTATGTCCATAAAAGTGTAGGAAAGTGATAGTGGTATTCCCATTGTTGTTGTTTCTAGTAGAATAATAATCTGCAAATAAAATGTACGGCAAAATAATGGTCGTATCGTATCACATAGAAAGGAAATCGTTTGCGTCTAGTGCGGTACGACCAGTATTTTGCCAGAAAAAAGATACAGGTGGTTAAATGTAGATGATAAACAAAAGGGGTAATAAGCCTTGTGTAAATCAATCAAGACTTATTGAAGCTACCTATAGTGATGCTGGGTCTATTTGCACAAAGAAAGCGAAGGAGTCGGCCTCAATATAAGTAGTATGATGAGTTTCCACGTCTGTGTGAACCCTGGAAGTCAGGTCCTGATACGTCAAAATACTGGTCGTAACGCACAGCAGGAAAAGTCCCCGCCCGATCCTCTAAATGACAGCACACATTTACAGAATACACTAAACATGCACACCAGTTTAGGCCCAAGACACCGTACTCGTAGAACAAGGGTACGAAGAACCGGTTCACACTCGCTCTACACCAGGCACAGACATGTACCTGGGCGCTTCTCTCCTCCTCCACGGCCCGGTCAACCCGAGCCGAGGTCCGTGCCTTTAGAGGCGCCCTCGGTTTGGTTGGTGGTAGGGCTTGTTTGCCCGCCTGGCTAGCCACCATCATCTTATTTAAATATGTCGTCGTAACATCAATACTTGTAACATTGTTGTTCCGGCACAGCCAGTGCCTCATTAGTTGAGGAGTCCGGGTGTAGTGCGCTTCCACCTTCGGCCCTATCATCACTTAACATCAGTTGAGATAAAGGCCAAAAGCTTATCCGGAAGATATAAAAAAATTTCTTGATAGCATTTGAAAAGTGACATACCACTACTGTTTTATTTCGTTTCCTCGAATATTTACTTTTGGTTAGATGTTAAGACCTAAGATGGTGGAAAGCGCATACAAACCCGGATTTCTCTACTACTGAGGATCGGAACACAAATATTGCTACATACCTTACATATGTTATTACGACGTACTCAGAGATGATGGTGGTAGCTAGCTAGGCGGATTTAAAATAAGCTCTACCAACCAAACCGACTAATAACATTTTAGTATTCCTGTATGTGTGACCAAACATTTATCATCTCGAGCTCCTCAGTGCTTCGGAAGGCAGGTAAAGCCGATAAGTCCCGGCTGCATTAGCAGTCGCTACAACCACCAATCCGCACATGGGCCTGCGTGGTGGCTTATGACCAGTAATTTTATAAAAAATATTTTTTTAGATTCTACTTAATTTGCGGTTTTAATTTTCGCAGGCGCTACATATAACAGAATCTTAAAATATTTTTTTTATAAAATTACTGGTTTCAGTTATCAAAATATGCAGCAACTAAATTACGAATATGGATGTTTCGAATGATTTCAAAACATTAAGATTAAGTAATTTCATTGTAATTTTAGCATTAATGGTTTTTTAGAGGTGTTTTCGTAAAGAGTTATGATGGAGGAGTGGATGGAGAAAGTTGATGTATTTTTTCAAAGTGTCGCCTTAACACATACCGCACTTGAGCAACGCACACAAAGACCGCTTGCACGGACACGCAGTTCGGAACAGCTCGGGACAATCCGAGCGTAGCTGTTCTCTTCACTGGACTCTTGAAAGTTTTTAATTGTAAATATTGTATGATTTGGTAACGACATACTTTTTTTTTTTAATTGGTTTTTTTAAAGGTACGGACTGTTGCAGATTTACCAGAGTTGTATGTACTCGTAGTATTTTAAATCAATCGTCTTTTTAATACAGTAAAATTTAGAAAGTCTCTGATCGTAAGATTAAGGTACTCTACATTATCCATTGTAAGTATATAAGTACCTATTTTTTGCAATGAAATAAAATAATACAGGAAAAAATACTTTTTAACATCATTTTATTTTCGAGAGCAAAATCGAATCTCTTTAGGTCACTTCATTTTCATTAAATATATAAAATACAAAATACGACAATAAAATTTTAAAGAAATGACAATGAAAACATGAGTTTGTTAATCAATATATAAAATACATTATGAATGAGTGTTTTGACAAAAACGAGATTGCACCATATACATATACAGATGGCTAAAACGACCGAGTTTGTTGATGGAACAAATGGAAAACATAAAGAACATACATACAATTTATACAAAACAATTTGTAAATGGAATTGAAATGTTTACGACGTAGTAGTTACAACAAAAATATACAGATACGATGACTAACCGACAAACATGTACTAATAAAAATCAATAAATAAAATCTTAGTATTAATAGTTTTTCAAATCATTTAATTAATAAGTAGATGATATTTTCATAAGCAATGTAAAAATAATATTTAAAACTTTGTTAGAGAATGGCCAAAAATTGTGTCCGAATGTCAGGTGTGAGTAAAATATCCAACACATTTATTAATTGATTTTGAATGACAATGGCGCCTGAGATTAACGCAGCAAATTAGGATTTGTCAAGATTATAAGCTCCATTAGTATATCTAAAGTCACGTAGGTAAATTGAAGGCGCGAACCACTAAGGCGCAAACTGCAAAAGATTGCTGTTACCATGGGACCCGCCTGAAGCCAGGCATAGCTCAGATATGTGGCTCGATGGTATAGAACGTTGCTGTGCAAAACATGCGCCGCAATGGATAAACGCCTCAAAGTTCATATTCAGTTCAAAAACAAATTCACCAAGACCACTTCGGCGCAAAAGGTTCAAATGCCCACTTGTCTGGTAGACCTTGGTGTTTTCTGTCATTGTATTCACTGTCGGACCACTGGAATGGTTTGATAACATCCCGGTTGAGGTACTCTAAGTTTTCCTGCTGCGCTTCCTCGATCTGTTGCTTGACAAGGTCCCTGATCTCGAGTCCGTCTATGGTCGGCTTGTTGTCGAACTGGTGCGTGTATATCGGTGCAATGTTCCCTTTGTTCAGTTTGGTAGCGTTTACTTTTGTGTATGGAGGACCGGCTAGCGCGATGAATTTTGTAAACGCTTTTCTTGAGCTCCTTGAATAGCCTGAAAAGTTAAAAGAGTTTTTGGTAAATCATAAAAAGGTTCAATGTGCAATCATAGTTATATAGAAATTGGAGGAACGAATGACAACACTTCAAAATTTTTATCACTATCGAATAAGGATAATTACATGAAATAGAAACTTCTTTTATATAAATGGGTACCCACAAAAGCTTGAAACCATTCTTGTTCAACACACAAACATTTGCACTTAGCGTCTGTTCAAACATCATTCTTCGCTCTAGTAATCAGCAGGTAAAACCAAACCGTCTACAACATAATATTTAAATAGGAATATGACGAACTTTTTAATGATTTTAACATTTGATTAGATTCAGATAAATAAACTCACCAGTGACTACTTTAGTGTCGATAATCCCGTACGCTTCTCTATGCTTCAGCACCATGTCTCCGCGCACTCCAAGCACCGACCAGTACCCAGCCTCATCGACCATGCAGTCGAGGCCAGCGTCGCACTGAGCCTCATCGCTGGCCCGGTTGATAGCAGTCACGTTGTTCTGCCGCATCAGCTTGATGATGCTGTCGAGAGAAGTGGCGTTCTTGAAGCCCCTTTTGAAAAGGACCGCTCGTGGTGACTCTGTCTCGGAGAATACGGTTCCGTACATCTGTTCCATTTCACTGGTGTGCGTGAGTTCGGCAATATCCTGAAAAAAATAGGAATTAATAAAAAAATAACTTGATAAATTATCATCTTACTCCGAAAGATTAATGCCTGATTTCACCATTGACCCTTAAGTTTTAGGTGACCCCTAAGCCATTTTAGGTGACGATTTTGCTCCAACAACTGTCACCTAACATGGCTTAGCGGACACCTAAAACTTAGGAGTCAATGTTGAAATCAGGCATTAATCTTTCGGAGTAAGATGATAATTTTCTCCCAAGTTCGTGTCTATAACTCAATATTTTAAGACACATTTTCTGTACTCTCTCGATTTTGCCTAGGAATCCTAAACTAAAAAGGATTTGATTACACCCATCTGACAGACAAATATAATTATTTTATACTGATGTTTTGAATACTTTTCAAGATGATTGATGATGATTCCACATGATCTTTATAATGTATTTCATTCCAAAGCAAAAGTGATTTAGCTTTCACGGTATATTGAACTTCAATAGAACTCACTTTGAAGAAGGGCAGCCCATACGTGGCCCAGTAGCCCTGATCCAGTAGCAGGTCGGAGAGGTCGGCGGAGTGCGTGCGTCCAGGAACCTGTTCTATCAGCCAGGCGACGCCCTTGCCTCGTCTCTCGGCGCCGTTAGCATGTATAACCGTGTGCTTGACGTCTCTGGTGATATAGAAATTGTGGGTAAATAAAAGTTGTAATGCAATACGAGCACAAATCCGCAATGAATGCCAGGCACGCCATAGTGTACTTAGGCATTTTTTCTGTGAAGTTTGTTACTGATATCTGGCTGCTAGAAAGCGGCCTGGTTAAGTGGGACTGCCCTCTGTTTGTCCAAAGTTTTCATAGTCATTTTTTTCCAGTGAAATTTGTTCGTACTTTCTGCCGTTAGGAAATGGCCGGGTTATATAGGTCTTCTGCCTTGATGTTAGGGAGACCTTACCACTAATACACCGGGATACCCAACCCAAATAAAACAATATTTGAAATTGGTAACTGCCACATTTTCATTTGTAATTACATCAAAATAAAAACTTTTTTCTAATTACCTAAACACTGAGCTTTCACTGATAATGTCGTTTTGAGTATGCCTTGAAATGTGTTCTTCTGGAGTCGGCTTGTGCACTTTGTCCAAGCTGTCGAAGTTGACGACTAGCCATTGCTTGCAGCCGGTGCCGGAGTTGCTGCTGGCGATCATGTGGCCCCACGAGCTCACGTTCGAAGCTAGGTGGTTGGCTGCCAGTATCCGAGGACCGAGAGGAATCTGGACAAACAATTAGTATTTCTAACTATTTAGATACACAGGCCCTGGCTGCACATCAAACCATGGACAAAGTAGCCAAAACTGTCCTAAAAAAAGTCAACCATATGCCACAGTTTGAAAGTTTTAAGTCTATTGAGGACATTTTATGGCTTGTGGTAGTCTGATGTGCAACCGTGTGTTCTTTTGTATCAAAACGGCTGTAAATCCTTAAGTAGCTGGTAAAACTTGTAAAAAAAGACAAAAGAAAAGGAAAGTATTTTCGTATGTTCATATGTAGAAGACATCTTCAAAAAAAAAAAGGTGCTGTGATCAACGCTATAGGTACTCCGTTAAAAAGTAACCCCGTTTGTCTTGACTTAATAAAAGTCATGAAGTTGGGGAATTAGGCATTAAAGAAAGTAGTTAAGCAGTACGAAATACTTTAAAAATAAAATCATTTTAGGTAATTATTGGGAGAACCGAGAAGGACATGGAAATCGGAAATGACCTCGGTGTAACACAAAGAACAAGTAATTTTAGTTGGACAATGAGGAACCACACTGATTTCAGTTTTGCGACTGAAGAGATCTTTTCAGAATTTTAACATAGTAGGTACTTACATGGTGAGTAATGTTGACTTCTTTCCAAAGCTTGGTATTGAAGTTCTTTAGTGGCGTGCCTGATATAGCCAGCCTGTGCTCGTTCCCATTTACTACGTAGAACTCATCTTGGCTGGTGACAGACCCTGGGTAACCTGAGAAGTCGACCGACAACCCAGGAACTATATCAGAGGTATTCCTCGACGTTTGGTGGTAGTTTAATTTGTAGCGTTTCAAGATTCTGGTCATTGAAGTGTAACTGTAATAGAAATAACATGTTATATATCAACATTGTCGAGATCTGTTTTCGGCTTAGTATAATCTTAAATGGTAATATATTATTATTGAACATACTACTTATTATTATCAGAGGGTGCGGGTTGAAATCCCGCCCTTGGAAAAAATCAACAGTTTCCCTAATCTTAATTTGTTAACAACAGAATCGTAAAATTATATTATGGTAAGTATATCCTTAATAAATACAGTATATCAGATTCAAATATCATTCATATAGATAACAAAAAAGAATCATCAAAATCGGTTCATAAACGACGAAGTTATCCGCGAACAGACAAAGAAAATATATATACGGTCGAATTGAGAAACCACCTCCTTTTTTTAAAGTCGGTTAAAAATTGTATTTACCTCCCAGCTCTATTTTGAGCGAGATAGATCTTCTTGGTGACAGTTCCATCTTCTGATGTTTCATTGACGATCCTCAAGAATCCGCTGGAAAGATCCGGCAAGGTGTTGATGGCGTCATCGTCCAAAGATATGTTTAACTTGTGCTGGACCTCTATGACCTCGCCGACGGAGTTCAGCCAGTACAGATCTGATATGTCGGTGTCATACTCGTTTTGGCTGCGCTCAACCCCATGTTTCCAGCCAGTGAAAATGCCGCTGATTTGGATGTAATACAGGGAAACCTGAAATTAAACATAGGTACTGCATAGGTTACGTTCTTCATTTTTAAAAAAGCTTATAATTATGAATCATCATCACCATCATCATTATCAGCTCATTTTTATGTCCCCACTGCTGGGGCACGACCCTTACGGAGGATAGGGCGAAAGGGCCATAAACCATCACGCGGGCCCTGTGCCGATTGGTGGTTGTTATCGACTGCTAATGCAGCCGGGACCAACGGCTTTACGTGCCTTTTGAAGCACGGAGGAGCTCGAGATAATAATTTTTGGTCACTCATCTGATGACTGGCCCTTGCCAAAGTTGCTTAACCTCAGAACTCGCAGACCGGGCACGTTAACCACTGTGCCATCGAGCTTTTCAATTAATTACGAATGGTAACTAAGTATTACTTCTGCAACTTTTATTAACTCACTTGGTGCCAGAACGGTTGGGTGCTGCCACGCTCCGCAGCGTACGACTTCCAGGTGTCGACTGACTTGTCCAGGGCATCGCGGAGCCGGTTGCACTGCTTCTCGTCGAGGGGCGAGCGTTCGCAGCGTGCTCTGATGGTGTTCTCGAGGTGGGTGTGAATGAGGGACCAGGTCAGCGCGCCTTCCACTATGCCGGCCGCGTAAGCTTGTATCTCGTCAGGGTACGAACTATCCGTTTCCACTTCTAGCAGAGACCACCTGAAATAATTCAAAATAATACACATTATATTTACTTAGTAAGTAGTCCAAAGATGTTTGTACCTAGGTTCTCTAAATTTATTTTACTGTTTTCACGTAGGTACCTATGGACGTCACGGTACTTATACTGTTGCATGCGCCATGGTCATCTCATGGCGCTTGCTACCAATGCAACTGTGCCGAAATATCGAATATTCACAAACAACCAAAATATATGTATAATCCCGTTCAATTAATTACTAGTTTTACGTAAAATGTAGGTGACCATGATATTTCAACTATTTTCTTTCTTTGTTGAATTTTTTCACGCACAATTAAGATCAAAGTTCAATTGTAGAAATATTAATGCATATTGTAGTTCAGTGAAATGACTTACCCAGTTGTTTCAACGTCCATTCTAAAATAAGCTCGCGCCGCACCTTTCGGTATTTCGGCCAACTCATTGCTCTGACCCCAGTACTCAATACGATATCCGGTTTTCTCGGAATAAAACACTGTTGCTGCGTAATTGCCATCTTCCTGAATTCTGAAACGAGAATACCTAACCCTTGAGTACCTGAGGAGTAAGGCTACGTGCAGTTTCCGCTATCAGTAAGCAAACATTTATTATTTTTGGGAGTGTGCCAACGTACATAATTTTAGTACTACCTGCGTCACGGCGCTGGCGGTAATAATGATAAGATTTTATACATACATACTCTCACGTTCCTTCTCCCGAAAGGTAAGACAGAGCATCAAAATCACCAATTTTGAGTAAACTCGCAGTTAGTGACTTCGACGCCTCATTTAGCATAATCAAAGTAGTATAACATTAGTGATAGGTTGCTAGCCGATCGCCTGATGTGCGAGTATTTTGGAATTATTGGCCCTTAGTGGGCTCTTTCGAGTTGCACGGGAAACAAAGCAGCCGATACATTACTTTCACGTCCCAGACCAGTAGGCTTACTCTTGAACGCAAACTCAATCTCAATACAGTTCCAATGCGATTAATATGTATCGATATTGGGATAAGTTTCACAATTTCAGAACGCCCCAACTCGATAATATTTTGTTCGCTCAATTTCCACGCAATTGTCGAGATGGAGCGTTCAGAAATTGCGACACTATCCCGAATTATCGATAAAAATTAATCGCATTGGAATTGTATTGAGATTGAGTTTACGTTAAAGAGTAAGCCTACAGAATGGGATAAAATTTTATTTTTAATATAAATTGCAACAAACCTTTCCATCTGTCCAACGAACAGCGCCAGTATTGCCAGTACACCAAGGATTCCCAGGACGTACGAGCTGATCTTGGTTTGGAGCCACGAGGCCCCGACTACTTTAAGAATTTTGGTCATTTTCCGGCGTTTAAGTCAATATATATGAATAAATAAGAATAAACTATAAAATAAAAAAAATGTTAAGGAATTTAATAATAATGAAGTGACAGCGCGAGTAGATGATTATCTCGAGCGGAGGCGATGGCATCAAAGATGCTCTGGTAGCCGTTCACGGTGCTAGTATTGCGGCTGGCGGAGACCACATTGGACTCTGCTCCTTTAAGCTCTATAGTTGTGGTGTTCCACACCTTACTTTGTATAGCTACTATTTCTTTTAACCCTGAAACAAAGAAAAAACTTATCATTAGCGATTGTCGACATAAACCTCTATACTGCTAGTATGAGCCTTAAAGTCGAGAATAAATAATGATTGTTTCTGTGACAGCGTCATCATAATACAACAGGTACTTTTAATCATTGATATTGTAAACACAGTCAACGTAACCAATGACGGACGCACGTACACCAAAGCGTTAAAAGTAGCGTCACACTTATTAAATTATTTGTTTACGAACACAACACTAGTTCTAATAATTTCTTCCCACAATTAATGATTGTGAAATACAACTCTTCTTTGAAATCAATTACTGTTTTATCACTATCACAAATCTATTTATGTTTCTCACCGTTAAAACCTTCCCTGAACTTTCACAAATATTTCAAAATCAAAATTAGCCAAATCGGTCCAGCCATTCTCGAGTTTTAGCGATACAAACGAACAGCAATTGATTTTTAAATATATAGACTAGTTGTTGCCAGCGACTTCGTTCGCGAAGACTACAGTAAAAAAAAAAAGTATCATATATGCTGGTTTGGGTCATGGTCTGTATATGAGGAAAGTTTCATTAAAATCCATTCATTAGTTTTTACGTGAATGAGTATCAAACATCCATCCATACTTACAAACTTTCGCGTTTATAATATTAGTAGGACAAGATAGATGTGTTTATTTTCTTTAATAAATTCGTTGTTCAAATTGCTATCTTACATAAAGGTATAACTTAACCAATCTGTTTACATGTCTACCTAATGGCTACAATCAAACGATTTTATTACCGCACTCAGACACTGGCCGGTAAACTACAGCACGTTGATTGTAAATAACGGAATAACCCCAGTCACTGACACTAGTGGTGCAATTTTATAGTTGCACGAACATGTTTTTAACATCACTGAAGAGTACAACTCGAAAAAACAGAGTACAACTTTAGCTTACAAAATGAAAAATAAGAAGTGATTCGTGCCCAAACTGTTTACAAAAAGACAAAGACAAACTCTACTTTGATAAGTGTTTTACACGTGAACTGGACTCGACTGTTGCCGGCACAATAAGAACAGCAGTCAGGTAAATTTATTGTTATCACAATTTCAATAAAATATATACTATATTCCTGTGTGTACACGGAGGTATGGTTCTCGTGTTATCAAGATACTTGTTAATGTGAAATATGACAAGCTAGCAACTGTATTAAACTAATTATTGTGACTAGCTTAGGCTATACATCCTTAGAAGATTTCACGTTCCTACGAAAGATTCATAAAGCGAGATAAGTTTTTCCAGAATTGTTGCATGCAACAACCGAATAGGTCGTTGTGAAGACAACATAAAAATTTCAAGACAATACCTACGAGATGATGCTGTATTTGGCAAAGTTGTAGAAACCACACATAATACGGTCCCAGAGATAGAGTTCGATTCTTATTAGCGGGAGTTATAACTCTATGAGGTTTGTTTAAGGCTTATTTTTCAAAGGCTATTTATCTTGTAAGACTTTCGCCGTAATATCAATGTTAATAGAATTTTTGTGTTACGACAATTAAGATATAAAGACTCAGCAAATGAGGACTCTGAGTGAGAGTTTAACTTAGGTATACGAGTCTACTATCGTTACTTACCATTAGGTAAATACCAAGCGCGTCGTCATAGTAGAATTAAATAAAAACTCCATTCGTGCTCTACTTGCGACATCAACTTCAAAACATTTGCCGTGTTTATGGCTTACAAAAAGATATGAACCTCATGATAAAATCATATCGAAAATTGTATTGCTCCTTTTAACAGTACAAAAAATAAGGAGTCTTAAACACCTTGCACTTCTATACGCACAACTACGAAACGAGACCACTTAACATATTGTCCAGTTTTCCCTGTCTGACAGTATCTATGCGAGGCTATCAAATAGATGCATCTACGATCTTATGGCACATAGTTACATAAGTCTATCCAAAATATTCATCAAAAAAACTCTTCAATAAAATAGGTAGTGGAATATATTTTTTTCTAATTTAATAATACATCACCAGGCTATCCGGGAATAGTTAGTTAAATATTTTGAATTAGAAAGAAGTAGTTGAATAGTTAAGCATTAAGAAGTTCAGAACATAGCAGTTAAATGTATCAAAAGGAGGTTTTGCATTTCCCTATTTGTTTTATATTTTCAAACACTATTTTGTCTTTGGTAACTGACAAAAAATATTGTTAAATTTTACGTTTTTAAGACTAGAAAAATATGAAATCTATCATATCTATAAAAAAGAAAATTCAGTAAGAATATATGTAGTAAGGAATTTAGTTGTTAGAGAGGTTTGAGTGCTCTCCATTCTCTTCAATTTATATCTTGCTTCAAATAGGAAAAGTGTCTACAGAAGGACGTGCCACTTTATCGTACACGCAAAAGCAACAATGGATGGCCTGAAATTAAATACTACCTAGGTTACACATGGCGCATCTATAGGCTATCGAGCCTAATAATAACATTTTCTCTATCAATTTGTTGACGACTTTGGTGTTTCGTATACATTTTTAAGCACAATGTGCGCTCGGAGAAGTATAAGTTTTGGCATAGGTAGTTTAAGTTGTTAAGGAGAAGGATTGGTGTAAGGTTTAAAAAATTAATGAATAATATGTGTTACAATTATTCGTAATTTTATTTTTTTATTGTTTTGTTATGCGGGAAGCAGCTGAATGCGAGCAGCACAGAACCGGTCGTTGTGGACATCCTTGGGGTAGGCCTTTGTCCAGCGGTGGACGTCTTTTGGCTAAGATGATGATGATCATGTGTTACAAGAGCTGGATGGGAGTAGCCGCAGATCGTGCTCACGGCGTGCACTTGGAGAGGCCTATGTCCAGCAATGGACTATTATAGGCTGACGATGATGTGAATAAGATGATGGGTTACGTTGCATTGTAGGCAGGTATAAATATTGTATATTCTGTGAATAACGGTCGAATAACGAGCACTGGGAGACCACCAAAAATTAAATCCTTCATACCTGATCCCGTCATCAGAATACCTCTATTAATTCTGCGCGTAGTACTCATAAAACAGTAAACATTAATGTTTTGTTATTATTATTACGCCTCAATGATCATAATATTTGTAAGATAAATGTTTGTCATAAAACGAAAAACGAATGAATAATAATTTTGTATATATTTATTCTCGTAGTATGTCGATGATTTAAAGATTTCTTCACTTATTGCAATACTATTATTTTCAAGTTAGTCTTATCACTAAAAGTGGTCTCTTCTAGAAAACGTTTTAATTGACAATAAGGTTTTAGATATAATTTGAGCTAGCATCACGTCATTATTAAAATGGTAATACTTTTCATATTTGTAATGACTAAGTTTTATTTTGAGATTTTACATTTTCATATCTTGAAAACGCTATATTATATTCTTATGATAAGGTTCTAAAACCGTACCGCAGTAAACTCGTACCGACAAACATACAGTAGCATAAACAGATTTGTATATTTGCGGAAAAGTAATATTTTTAGTTAATAACAAACAGAGTTCCGTTATATCTGGCAGCATACGTTCTGTAGGTTCTAAAATAGCAGCATCGCTTATTTATGTAGAGACATGGGTAGAGAGAACCCTTGTTTCGTGGAAATAACAGTCTGTTAGAAAGCTGTCTTATTAAATATCATTTATATTGTTATTACTAGTTGTAGCCCGCGACTTCGTTTGCGAAGACTACACTATCCCACAGGAACCTGTTACCGGGATCAAAAGTATCCTATGTCCTAGGTCGGGTCATGGTCTGTCTGTGTCATGTGCAAAGTTTCATCCAAATCTGTTCAGCCATTTTTATGTGATACGCGGTCAAATTAACAGACAAACAGATCAACAGACAAAAAAACAAAAATTCAAAAACTGTTGGAACGTTTTCTGTTATAGATTCTAAGTATCCCCAGCCAACTTTTTTTTTAATATCTTCCGAGACTTTCGACCCTCTTTAGCTTTATGTATAGATGAATTTACTATGACAGCTGATGTGATGTGATTTGAGGTGATGAATTTACTTAAAACTATACATATTATAGTTTATTATTAGATGACTAAACCAATAATTAAGGACAAATTTTCCCGAAAATTCAGTACGCTGTTTACAGGCAGTTCTTCGTTCTTCGTTCAGCGCTTTGGACTGGGCCATTTTGATAGTTTTTTTAAGTCAATCAGAACTTCCCTTTCATCTATACTAATATTATAAAGAGGAAAGCTTTGTATTTTTATATGTTTGCAACGAATAAACTCAAAAACTTCTGAACCGATTTAAAAAAAATCACCATTAGAATGCTACATTAGCGCTGAGTAATTTAGGTTATTTTAAAAAAGAAATGTCCACCCGTGTGAATCCGGGACGGGCCGTTAACGTCGCCAAAAAATAACAAAGATTTTCATAAAAAAATGTAATTTAGATAATATGTAGTGTTCATTCCGCTAACTCACTCGTTTATCCAGCTTGGATGCAGCACGCATGCGCCGCCCTCCCGCCCGCAAAAAGTATGCTCATGCAGGAGAAACAATGGCAATGCAGGAGAATTTGCGGGCGGGGTGCATGCGTGCTGCATCCAAGCTGGATAAACGAGTGGGTTAGCGGAATTAACACTACATATTATCTAAATTACATTTTTTGTACCATGGATTTCCGCAAAATAACGCCTGATTCCATTAATTAAAGATTTTCATTAAAATTTTACGAGATATAGATAGCAGGTGGTCTGTATACTAATTATGCTAATGACTAAAATCAACTGATTTTCAGCGACTGCTGATCCCTATTTTAATTTTAATTTGATTAACGAATAAACAGGTCGATCAATGATTCCTGTCGATCACTGGTGCCACACCCTACAACATAATGGTATTTGAACAATAAAGTAATTATCAGGGCAATAATCAGATACATTTTCCGTCTGCAATTTACGATTTACAAATTGCCTCGAGGACAATGAACAATGGATTGCGGCATTGCAAAGTGATCGTTTATTAAACATCTCATTTGGGAAGTGATGTGGTCTTGTTTCCAATTCGTGGCGTACCACATGCGGCCATGTTGATTTGCTTAATTTAAAACCATAACAGCATTGTTATTTTTATTTTTGATTTGCTGTACAATTACTCAAAAAACCGGTGAACCTGAAAATGCCGCCTGAGGCAATCAGCAAAATCTCCCCAAAAAAAACCATTAGTCTTTGCCAGCATCTTTACTGTTAGCGCCTTACCAAAAAACAAAGAATAAGGTCCGAATAGTTATTCCGTGTATTGTTCCTGTCATGTTAACGTCATTTCAATTGTTTTGTTTCCGTTATGTAAACGTCTTCCAATTAGAGTAAAAGAGACAAAATACGGAATAACTATTCGAAGCTTATTCTTTGTTTATTTATAAGACCCTAATGCCCGTTTGCACTAAACTTGGGTTAGGCTTGTCCTAGTTAAGATACACCTAAGCATAGGAGCAGCCTAACAAAAAAATTGGTTTGCACTAACAGTTGTGTCTCAGCTGTGACGAAACTAAGGAATTGCCTAGTAAAGTGAATGAAGAAAGAATGACGAACGATTGGAATGATAGATTGTTTATGGTCTATTATTTAAAAAAAAACAATATCTGTTTGAATTTGTCAACGTCTTGTCTTGACAATCTAATTTATGGACTTTGTTGTCGTGCCTTTTGTGGTATTTTCGTGTGGTTTTTATTAAAATGGAAAGCACAAAACCGAATTTCACGGCGGAGGAAAAAAACCACATCTAAAAGTGTCTGATTGATTGATTTGATTGTGACAGGCAGAAAATGACATAAAATACTTTTTTATTTTGTCGTTTGCCAACCGAAGTTGGACAGGCTAAGGAAATCTCCACAAAAAAAACACTATTTAAGTATCGCCTTACTCGTTGGGCGCTTCCTATTCGGGCTCATAAAGTTATGAATCTCCTAAGTGGAGTTAGGTCTCCTAAGGTTAGTGCAAGCAAATTTTTCGCTAGGAGTAGCCTAAACAAATTAGGCAAGAACTTAGGCGATTCATAAGTTTAGTGCAAACGGGTGTGACTTGTGGCAAACCTTAAGGGCTTAACAAACATACAAAGAGTAAGGTCCGAATAGTTATTCCGTGTTTTGTCTCTTTTACTCCAATTTGAAATGACGTTTACATGACAGGAACAAAACACGGAATAACTATTCCGACCTTATTCTTGGTTTATTTGTTAAGCCCTTAAGGTTTGCCACAATTCAGACTCGTCCTACTACCATCCATCAAAATCCATCTATTATTATCACTTTATCCCCGATTACGAGAAACTAGGGAACAAAACAAGCATAGCCGTTCATTCCACAAAATTCGTAGCGTCTCGGTACAAGGTCTCCACAGTAGGGTTTACGAAGACATGGCTTTGAATTGAAGTTGAAAAAACATTTGTATAAGTTCATTTAAATAAAAAAAATATTTTAATTTTTAAATTGAATTTGAATTTGAAAAAACCGCCTTATCAAAGCCTGTCTGTATTCCGAAGTGCCTCAGTGAACTCGGCGCATGCCATTTGTGATCCCAAGCTATTCCCGTGGCAGAGAAGGGATGGTACTAGGTTTTTAGTGGGTATACCTCCTCTTTCATTGCCGAGCTTTTAGTAGCTGGACGAGGGAAGAGGAGGAGTTTCCACATAACCCGGGGTCGCCCCAAGTCCTGCTGTATGCACAAAGCATTTAATAATCTAGTTAAGTAAAGGAGTGCCTATATGTAGTTGAGGATTCCGGGTGAAGTGCGCTCTCCCACCTACGGCCTTACCGTCACTTACCTCTGGGTGAGATGAAGGCCGAACGCTTCCCCGTATAGTAAATAAAATAACCTTGGAACTCGCGCCAAAACGAGCAACGAGCCGAGGCGGATTCATCTAATTTCTAATGCAAAGCCTATTTATACCGAATATCCATGAATAATATACTTGCACATGCGTGAATTCACAAAGTTATCTTTATGGAAGGAACACTGCAAACCATTTTAACCGTAAAATAGTTTGAAATGAGGCATTATATACGGAGATCCGTATAAATTGTTACACTTTGGAAATTTTTTATACAAACAGACATTCCGACGGAAGCTTTATTTTTTGAATTCTCAACGGGGATGTATTTGGCCTTCCTATTACCTGGGCCTCGAGTCTGCTATCATTTATAGGTCCACAATCGTGTGTAGGTGGCATGAGTTTGACATTTTTCTTTCTGTCTTAACGTCAAACGTTGATGGTCCCTTGTGCGAGTTAGTTTGCTTGCGCGAGGATGTCTGACACCTTTTTGTATCTTGCGGTAAGTCAAAATTAAGCTACCAACACACTATTGCAACGTTATTGAATTAGCAGACTTAAGGCTCTGATGTTAAGTGACGATAGCACCGGCGACGATAATTTAAACTGAACCACGATTTCTCTCTTTATCTTAAGGGTTCCGGCAGCATGGAGTCGTGCCACAATACTAGCTTCAAAGCATTTGTGGTGTAGACCGGAAATCAAGCTGGACCCCTTCATGAGAGAAGACTTCTGATAGCTGGCGCTGGTGTCCAGATTTTATCGTAACATACCTGTAAGCGCCACCGATACGACAGAGAAAGTGTCAAAGTAATCACTAACATAGTTTATGTTTTATACCTATTACTAACAAAAAAAAAATATAGTGTAGATATGTAGTATAAATATAGCTTTTATAGTGTTTCAACAAATTATATTGCTAAGCCAGCAGTCATAGTTTTATTGGTTAGGCACTGTCATTTGTCTACACGTGTTAGATTAATAAATAACTATTTTATAAGTAGGTACCTATTAAGGTAAGTTGTCTACCCATTGTTCTAGCGTTTCAGAATTAGATTATTATCTTTGTAACTACTATTTTATATACGTTATACCTACTTTTACTCTTTTACATATTCTTTCTATTTAAGGTTTACTGTCAGTCGTTTAAATTAATATCCAAAACATTCATGACAATAAGGTCCTATACTTAAATACATAATCGTAAACCAACACGAACAAAAGCGCATAAGGCGATCGAGCCATAGCCCACCAACTGGCTCAAGCATTAGCATTACTTATTGTTTATACCAACTTTATTAATTTACTTAAAATCTCTAGTCACACACAGATCATTTGTAACCTAGATCTGTAAACCTACATGAAAACAGCAATGTTTCAATAAAGTGTACATGCACTTGTTTCGTAATGCACGCAATTCGCACTTCCGCTTGTCGGCAGTTTTCCCGGCGCTATCTTGTACACGTCTTGTAATGTGACGCGAGTGCCTGCCGCCTAGCGCCATAGCAACCAGCCACCATCTCATATTCCACAACACTTCCTATTACACTATTAGATTGAAGGCCCTACGATAATATCGAAAATGATGCGTGCGCGTCGCCGCGACAAACCTATTATCATCATTTTTGATACGTCTATTTGACTCACCAAAGATCCGTGAGAAGATATACTCGTAGCTAGGTACTTAGTAATGCGAAGCCCATGGTCATTTCCATTGTAATTGTAGGAACACTTTTCTAAAAACTCACGCAGCTGAAACGAGATCGTATCGGAAACTAATAAAATGTGTTTTGTATGGAACTGCCGAATTTACATATATCTTTTTGCAAAGAGCAGACACGAAAACTGTAAATGTACGTCCGCCGAATACGTAAGCATATTGGAAGTAAATCAATGCTGCTCAGAGGCAGGAGCATATATTTGGTTTTATGAATTTTATGATCTTCCTCTGTATAGTCGTATCGTACTTAGGTACTGTATCGAACATTTTTATACGTTTTCAAATAACGTAGGTAGCTAAATTACGCAAGTAAGATAACGGAAGGTTATTTTAAATTCCCCTAAGAATTTTACTTTCTAATTAAATAACAATTGCTTTTTGTACACAGAGAGTGTGTTTGTTATATAACTCCTTTACTTTATTTATGGCAAAGTTAAAAATAGTATAGTGCGCATTTGCCACTATGTGTAACTTTACGTCACGTAAAAAGCTGCTTAGATCAAAGGATGACTGATCCAACATCATATGAGCTTACGCTAAGAGCTTTCAAATTTAGTGTTGCACAAATGCCTAAAAATACGATTGCATTTATTTTTGTTCATTGAACCTCTGTCATACACGTTTTAAAAATATGCAAAAATTTTACGATAAAAAAAAACAAAATACTATAATAATACTATTTTCCGAACTTCTTGGCGGAGTCATGTCTGCAGTTTTGTTTTAATTACTAAAATTTGTATTATGTCGAATATTAATGTGAAATAATGGTGGATTATTAACCGTTAAATGTTCGCGAGTGTGCATGAGTGTTGGCAAATGAAACAAAACAGTGCAACTTTACTTTTCAAAGTCTCTCAAGAAATCCGCCGAGGAATTAGTAAAGCCCCACATCTTTACTGAGATACTCGAAGGGTTGGGGGGTATATCATTTCTCACTTCTCATTTTTATTATCATTCATCATCATACTGACTGGAAGGAAATATTGTATATTTATGTATTACTTGTAAGAAAAATTACTTTGACACTAGCTAAATGTGCTAATCGCACGAAGCCATCAACGAAAAGAAAGAAAGAAAAATACTGTTTTCCTTTTACCCATGATAAAAGCAAACAAATAAGTTATAAACATAATACATGAAGTAGGTAACAGTAGGCTGATAAGATCATTAATAAAATAAGAGCTTTTCCTCCATATCTATCAGCATCTTTTAAGTCTTTATGGTATTACGTTAGTGATTCTGATTTTGCTTTTGTTAAGGCAAACTTTTGCAAAAATAAATATATTTATGTACCTACCTATAGAGACATTGTATTTGTTGTATTATGAAAGATTTATGCACGCTTTAGCCTTATTACTAAGAACATACTGCAGACACACATGATGATGCAAAAGTATTAAAATTGACATAAAAAACTAATTAGCTCTTTTAATTCGGGTAAAAGTTTAAAGAAAATATTTATTTAATTAAACACAATTATTTAATTTGACATTTTAAGCTGTTAGATTTATTTATTTATTTATTCAACAATGTTTCAACAGCATTTATCTAAACACAAGATACAGAAGATGTTACTTAAACATAAGCCAATTATAGAAAAATATTATGCTACTAAAAAATGTTGACATAATTAATGAACGCAGGTAGGTAGATTAAAAATAAAAAAATAGGTAGGTAGATGAAATTTTGTCGAATGATAACTTACAGAATAGGTGTGAATCTGATTGTGTTGTGTCGATGTGTATTAGTGCGTGTGAGTGTAATATTGTAGTTGGTTTACATGGACGCTCGAATTGATTATGACCGTGGGTTATTAATTGTAGTATACATTCAAATATTTTAAAGATTCAATTAAAACACTCTTTTAACTTAACTTAAGCTTATGAACTGCAGTTTTGAACATAGTTTTGGATGTTGCAAATATATATTCAAAGATTTGTGTAAAAAGTTATAATAACTGATATTATTTATATACTTGGTCGTGTGATTATATTCAACATTCTAGTGTCGTGTCTAGTCTAGTCGTGTGATTATATAATTTAGAACATAATCACACTTGATACGCACGTCTTAAAATTTCTTATTTAATGTATTATGATAATGAGCGAATGTAATTGTAAAAACTGAAGAAAATAAGCTCAGAAAATCAGTAGCCAAACAAACGATCAAAACATAGTCAAAGACGCACTGATAAGTACGCTGTATTTAGTATTTATAAATACTCATTTATTATAGATTTTATTATTTAAGTATAGGTATCGGACAAGGAAATATTTCATGTTACACTCAACATTGCTGAAATGGAATTCTGGGATCGTAGAGCTTGTTTTTTTTCTTCGCATAATTCTCCATAGTAGTAGCTTTTTTTTTTTTGAGAGTATGCTAATTGTCTCTGGCGGCATTTTTAGCTTCACCGGGCTTTTTTGGGGGCGGCGAGAAACTTAAAGGGTTCCTCGAGCCGTGTCAAACGAAGCACCGACTGAGGTTTCCTAGAGGGAACGGCATCATGCACTAGTGCGTGTCCCCATGCCATACTAGATTCTCCGAGGGATTCGGATCGGATCGGGGAGCGGAACCACCCGAGCGCGCCTTCTAAAGGCTTCTAAAACCTTCTAAACCTTCTAAACCTTCTAAAACCTCGGCTCGGGTTGACCGGACCGTAGTGGTGGGGATAAGCGCCCAGGTACATGTCTGTACCTGGTATAGAGCGCGTGTGAACCGGGTCGTCGTTCCCTTGTTCTACAAGTACGGTGTCTTGGGTTTAAACTAGTGTGCATGTTTAGTGTATTCTGTAAATGTGTAGTGGCGTTTAGAGGATCGGACGGGTAACGGTTTAATACGGCTAGGCCGCGGAGCCGGGCAGGTAGCCGCACCTTCCTCCAAGGAGCGTTGTTATTCAACTTCTGCTCTATTATAATAACAATCGACATTCGTAGTTCTACTGTGTTATTGTATGAATAGAGATAGGTACCTCTATTCATACAATAACACAGTAGAACTACGTACTAGTCTCCAAAAGGACTTTTCTGAGTTAGTTGTCGACTGTCGTACTTTTAGTACAATGAAAACGGGAATTTGTATTGACATTGAAATAGCGCATTCTAGTGACAAAATGGTGAGGTAAATTTTGCCATACGAATTTGCGTTTTCGTTAACTTGATCAATAATGGCCAATTATTATTAATATAATCGAGCCTTAATCGCTGGATTACTATAAAAGATCTCTTTTCCGTAATTAAACGTGATCGGGTGGCAAATAAAATTCGCACTAGGCAGATATATTTACGATTGAGCAAAACATTTGTACCTACTTATTTTCCTATTTTATAACAAAAATACTTTTCTTTTACACTTTTACAGTGTTTATT
Source organism: Eudonia truncicolella (assembly GCA_949315975.1). Lineage (NCBI taxonomy): Eukaryota > Metazoa > Arthropoda > Insecta > Lepidoptera > Crambidae > Eudonia > Eudonia truncicolella. Next base: position 12,956,710 of record OX438835.1, on the reverse strand, counting down.
TTATTTTTATTTTTATTAGAATAAAACAATAAAAAATAAAAGAAGAAAAAAAATCTTTATGAACTCAGGCGAACCGATACGCATTCCGGCCCGTGCACCGGAAATTCCTGTCTGGTTAAAAGAACTTCAACAGGTGCCTGGCGTGAGTTGCGTCTGACGCCACAATATGAACGAGGGATTAATGGACTTCTTTAAAGAATTAAAACTTGAAATTAGTTACAAAGTTAAAAAAAAACAATCAGTGGACTTTTTTATGAAAGAATATTAGTTATTGGGAAATAATTTATTTGTATTACAAAATAAATATTTTGTCAGCAAAATTATTATTTGGTCAGCAGAATTATACAATCGGTCAGCATAAGAACTGTTGGTTAGGTTAAATTAATTTTTCTTTCCCGAGTGAAGCGCAGCGTAACGTGGGACAGTCACGGAAGGAGGGAGCGGCATAAGACTGCTGTTCAGAAAAATTTAAGTTGCAGACTGATTTAGAAATATTTGCTGACCATAAGTTGCTGCCCAACTAGCTTTTTTGCTGCCCAACTAGCTTTTTTTTTGCTAACAAAAATACGAATACTTTGCTAACCGTTTAAATAACACCCACAACAGTTATTTAAGTGTTATTTGATAAAAGACCTGTTTATCAATCTAGCTAATCTATAAAGCTGGTAAGCTTGTGTTAGGAATGGTTCATCACTGTTGTCTAATGGTGGAGATTGGCCAAAGCGATCATCGAAACGTATCATCGTACGTAACGTGCTGCTATGGGGGGGAATTCAATCACGATTTCTCTCATCATCCCTTTGACTATCGACAAACGCTTCTAGGTAGCTTCTGGTAGAACCAGTAGAACTAAGCTTTGTGGTTTGTTCGTAAGTAAGTTATTATTAAACAACTATTATTATTATTAGGATACGATTAATTTTATTTTTAGACTAACGTAGGTAGCTAGTCTTTGTGATTTAACAAAATGGTTATAATGGTTATCGAACAGTTTATGCATTCTTTAGAATTCTTTTGAATTCTAAACGGTTGACTAATGGCCGCGGTTGTTATTTGCTTACCGAAATTAAACAGCATACTTTGTTCTTACTAATCATTTACAGATGAAAATTATAGATCCTTAAGAGTAGACATTTACGTCGTCACGAGCAAATATTGTTTATTCAATCTTTTTGACGCAGGCTTATGACCGTTTTTAGCAAATCTTTTTTACTTTCTTCTAATTCCTACTTTGATATTTTGTTTTGTTTTTTGATAGTACTCGTACACTTTTTTACCAACGGAACTCATTGTTTTTTTTTAACTTAGCACGGCTCTATTTATCTAAGACAGAGAAGAGATACTATGTGTATAATGATGATGCGCTAATTTCAACAACAAAGATACTTTATCTCCTCTTTTATTTTTAGTTTTAGTATACACACCTAAAATATTTTTGCTTGCGATTGTTTTAACTAAAGTAGAATCTCTCAATTTATCTGAATTTGAACACTAGTTCAAAAACATTGTTCAGCTAGCTTGTAATAGGGGGATCTAATTGTACCTAGCTCGAGCACCAGTTCTCTTAAACTTTAATTTTGTAAATATAAGATGTATCTACACAAAATAAACAATGTTGGAGAGAAAAATAAAGATTTATTATTATCCACTCTATATTTATTTCAAATCTTAGTTTTTAGGTTTTATAAACATTATATAAAAAGTAAAATATAACAAATTATCATAATTTTTTTTTATAAAAACCTAAAGTTAGAACGCCGCCAGCAGGGGAGCAAGGCTCAAGCTACCGGCGATTAAGGCTGCAGAGAAAGAAACCTCCTGACAATGCGTGCCGTGTTCAGGAGTGTTGCCTTCTGTATCTAACCCTTGATCCAGCCATCCAGTGAAAGTCTCTTGAGATGTTGGTCGAGATTCTTCGCTATAAGGCCGTTTGCAGATACGACTATGGGAATAATGATCGACGAATCCACATCCCACATAGCGGTCACCTTATGAGCTAAGTCAAGGAACTTACTTAGTAAGTTTGTCCTTCTCGGCTTTTACAAGGTTCTCGTCATGCCGGATGGTGATATCGATGAGCATTGCCTGGCGCGTCAATCGATCGGTCAACACGATATCAGGCTTATTGGCATTAATAGTCCTGTCCGTGATAACAAATCGATCCCAGTAAAGCGTGGCATAACCATTTTCGAGAACTAGCACCGGCTTGTACTTATAGTCCGGCACCTCAGATTCTACAAAACCATATCGAAGAGCAAGTTGCTGATGGCTGATGGATGACTCCTGGCTACAAGGTTATGTCTGTGCAAGTACTCACCGTTAGCCAGATGAGAACAACCGGAGATAATATGCCTGAGTGACTCACCGGGACGGCGGCATGCCCGACAGATGTCGACCGTACCGTCCCTCAGGATATATTGATAATAATATATACCGATAATTGTTCGTCATCATGACTTCGTCTGCAACTGCACAGACGAACCCCTCGGTTTCCCCAAAGAGGTCTCCAAATTGTAGCCAGTTTACCGACGCGAGCAGATCCACATCGGGCCCTGTTAAGGTCCGGTAGTACTGACCGTGGAGCTCTTTACTCTTCCATATGTTCTTGCGGTCTTCAGTGCTCAGCACCGTTGGTCTACGCCGGTTCTCGTTTGCCAAGGAGAGCGGCGTGAAGCTCCTATCTACTGCTACAACGTCGCGGTGCATCGCAAACTTATTGTTAAGGAAGTAATCCCTAAGACTGCACACTTCACAGTTATGGAGAGTCTTGCCACTTAAAAAGCCACGACCTCCACACTTACGCGGAATGTACAGTCTTATAACAGATAAGCGTGGGTGAAGCATGCGATGCGTTGTGAGCTGTTGACGGACTCTTCTATACAGAGCGTCTAACTCAGTCTGAGTCCATCTTAGTATGAAAAAGAAGTACGTGAGTAGGGGCATCACCCAAGCGTTGAAGGAATTACCTTATTGCCCCCGACAAAAGGCTTTAAGTACTTTTGTCAGACGACAGAAGAAGCGCTCCTTCACCGTCTGCTTTAAGTCCCCATCCGCAATACTCAGAAACTGTATATATTATTACTATTATTAAAGGCAACTGGTGCAGCGTGAAAACAACATAGCATCAGTTACCCTCACTCTGCCGGTCCTCTTCACGCCTCGTTTGAAAGACCCCATATCATAGGAAGAAGGGAAAACGTGTGCTGGTAGACTATTCCATCTTTTGTAGGTGCGACATAGAAACGAGTCACCAAATTTCATTGTGCGCGATGGAATATTTGAAACAGTGAAGCGGTGACTCCTTTTATTAAACTTCTACAAAAATATTATATATCCTGGCATAAAATATACAATACTTTATACACCGGTTAAAAATTTCATTCTCTCAAGAGTTAGAACATAGGCGAAAAAATTAAATGTTTATTCTTCCATTACGACACGACACAGCGAAACATCTATAATTTTTTCATCAACATTATTTTTGCAGAGAAGTTGATAATTAACGTGCGAAAGAGGAGCTGGATGGTGCAGTGGTTAATGCGCCCGTTCTGCGAGTGCTGAGGTTAAACAACTTTCGCAAAGGCCGGTCATCGGATGGGTGACCAAAAATATATCATCTCGAGCTTCTCCGTGCTTCGGAAGGCACGTAAAGCCATGGGTCCCGGCTGCATTAGCAGTCGTTAACAACCACCGACCCGCACTGGGCCCGCGTGGTGGTTTCTCCCTATCCATCTATAGGGAAGGCTCGTGCCCCAGCAGTGGGGACATAAAATGAGCTGATGATGATAATGATAAATAACCGGTGGCAATTCGTGACATGCCTAAACTACTTATTATCCCGGAATGTACGGTCGGCTTCTTAAATATTTGAACATTTCCAAGGCTTCAATATTGAGTACTTAAAAGAGTACAAAGTTGACCTTCACACACATAATTCATGTGTTATCAATTTAATTTAAGTTTTCTTATTTGTTTAGTTATCATGTTTATTTCCTCATTTATTGTAAGCATATCTCTTTGTCATGTTTATGTGATCGTCGAATAATGTTTTCTCTATTCTTATTCATATAAATATATAGCAGACCTTTGAAAAATATGTATGCGTTTTACCGAGTCAAAATCATTTAAGCAACATGTCTTTCAATTACATATGCGCAACAAACAAATCAATAATATTTAATAGACTGTCCTATTAAGCGACTACGGCCAAATAACATACCGTTTAGTCATTTAAAAAGAAACAGCCTGTTTATAATATCTGCACAATCTGTCTGGGAGATTTCCTGCAGGAAACGTGATAAAACTTAGGTAAATTTGTATTTAACCGCAGCCAGCAGCGCTGCCGCTGTGAAGGAAAACCTTCATACATTCCATATATAATTCAAAGTATAAAAAAACATATTCAGTTATATTTATGCGATTTAAGACCACTATTATAGTGTCAATAAATCACATAAATTCAGTTAAACGAACGTTTAATAGGTTATTCTAAGGTTTTCTCATAACTATTCATATATTTAGTATTCAATGAATGTAAAGAATTTTCCTAATGCATCAAAAGTATAATTAAATCGGTTGGCTTGTATAGGACACCGAAATAAATATACCAATAAAGGCTCTTTATAATGGGATCGATCCGCACGCTACGCTCATTGAGCAAGACTCTCGTGTGCAAAGTGCAGAGTGAATGCACTCGTGAATGAACTCCAGGGTCAACGACCACTCGGAGAAGCCCCGCCGATCGATCGGAAATTGTTCACCTCATTATACCTACTAATTACGATAATGTACAATGTGTGTAGTTGTGCTCGCTAGTAAATATAAGTTTGCCTACTTAATGTGAGTTTTGTCTACTGTCAAATAAAACTCACACTACTACAGAGTTATACAGTATTTATTTTTTATCTTACAGTAAGGGTAACCTAGTTTGAGCACCAGTCATTTACTATATTTTGCCTACTTAAAGTTATGGACAATGTCTTTTAATTTGTGTCTACTGTGGAAGATACATAAAACATTTTTAATTTATTGAATTTTTATGTACTTGTATATTTTTGAATATATAATTAATCATTTTTAGTCAGGTGTACTTCTTGTCATTTAACCAGATTTTCACCATTAAGTATGTTACTGATAAATATTAATTTAAAATTAATTACTAATTTAAATGCAGTTTTAATTACTGCTGCTACACAATGTCATACATGAGAATTAGTTAAGTATAATAAACTTTTCTTACATAATTAAAAATATTCCATTACATAAAATTAGAGTGATTAAATTATAGAAGTGCCAATTATTGAACAATATTTGAAATACTTATTTAAACAAAATCATTGTTCAAACTAGGTAGCTACATTAAATACTGCATTATGTTTGATTTATACAATAAATCAATAGTGACATGTAGTTTCCACAAATAGATACATAGAGCTATGATATGATAATAGATATGTCATGTTGGAACAGCTATGGAATTTTTTACTCGTAGTAATTACTCGTAGTACACATGAGGAAAACATACCTACCTATCGTGCGCAACGTGACAATACTATACGTGACAATAGGTATTACTATACCTATTAGATATTTATTCATGTGACAATACTGTGTCATGTGAGAACAAGTGATGATTGATCTGAGACGTAATAATTACCATAGAGTTACGTGGCTACATGCAAGTGTTAAGTCACTTGACTCACTCTCTAACAAAAGTCAAGTTTAGGTATAATTGCCTACTCTTACGACTTTCACGCGAAATGGAAACTTATTGTGTGACCTGTGCGTTCATATTCCGTTAGGCAACGCTGATATCGATATCGATTTGACGTCAGGAGCGCAGGGTTCCCACTCATGGATATATTAAAGTAAAATTTTGTAAATGTTTTTTCGGTACAAACGTTTTCCAGCTGATAGTTTTCAAACAACCACTGGTACTTATAGTAGCGGACTTTCTAAGCATAGTTGTACTTTGTTTAGCAAACCACTACATTAAGTTATGTCAACGGTTCACTAATGTTTCTCAAGCCCGATGAAGCTTAAAATGCCGACAGAGGCAAACAGCAAACTCACTCCAACAAAAAAAAACCAATGTTTTTTTCAAACGCGTGATTTCAGCTTATAACATGAAATATCATAATAATAATAAAAATGGTTTATATCTCATAAGAGGCTATATTTATATACATTATACCTACGTATCGCTTATTTTTTAAATCTAAACACTTCGTGAGAATAACGAATTGAGAACCTCCTCCCTGTTTTGAAGTCAAAAGCCATTTCACCAAGAAACTGTTTATCTAAGTAAAATAAAAGCTTGACGTTGACCGTAACTACTTTCTCATAGATAATGAATCTCGTGATCACACGTGACCGCACTTAAGGCTTTGTCGAATAGTGCTCGACACTGTGACGCGGCGCGTCTTCGGCGCGGCCGGCGTGCTAATTTCTATAATATGTGAGTCGTCAACTCGTCACACAGAAAACGCCAAGCCACGACACAATCTCGTTTCTCTGTTGTCAGACAGAGAATATTCCCATAATCCAAAAAGCACAGGTATACTCACAGCGTCAGTGGTGTGCCCACAAACACGTCGAGTCGGCGTTCTCAACCCATCGGGAAGTAACTGTGGCTGGCTGTGGGTGACGGTCGACCACTGATCTAGACCGCTACTGCTCTGTAACAGGGAGACACAAATAGAAACAAATGACGAACACCATAGCACACACGCAATATCATCATAACTAACTGCCATTAATGAAAACAAAGCGTCGTTGGTCAGTAGCCGAACGGGGAGAATCTCGGGTTATATACGACGAATTGCATTCAGAAAACTGATAAAACTCCTTTTTCATGTTTTTTTGTGGTTTTTGAACCGGTGAATAAATTGGTATCAAATAAGTGTGCTTTTTCTCTTTTTCAAGGTCACCTTTTTTTTTACGGAATTGTTTTTAGCGATATTTATCCTAATGATCAAATTAAAAGACTACAAATAGTAGACTATGCACCAAGGGAGTAAAGCAATGTCTTACGTCACGGGTGGCATATTGGACCCCGAGCGTAACGAGGGACTCGAGGTAACGTGATCCTGAGTGAAGCGAGGGGTTCATCTAGCCGCCCAAGACGAAGACATGCTTTATTCCGAGGTGCATACTCTACTTTTCACACCGTCTGCGAGAGAATAAAAGTCTGAGTTACATAATTAGAGCATTTAATTATAATTATATATTTTTCTACGCATTTTTTTTATTCTACTCTTGGTGCCCAGTTCGGTTTTACAAAAAAACTCTACTCTTTACAATGCCCGACGCCCGTACATTGATATTAAAGGTACTTCTAAGTAACTTGTTGGCAGGAAAGTGAAAAGTCATGATTGTCTGCAGTTCTGTTTTAATTTCTAAAATTTGTGTTATGTCGAATATTAATGTGAAATTATCAATCATTATCATCATACTGGAAGGAAATATTGTATATTGTATTACTTGTAAGAAAAATTAATTTGACACTGGCTAAATGTGCTAATCGCACAAAGCCATCTACTAAAAGAAAGAATAGAAAGGTAAACCTATTGCTGAGAACCTACGTCAAAACCGTAGTCTACTAGATTTTTGTAAACCAATCTAATGCCTCCTTTGTGAATGGCATTATGCCCGTGTGCTAAGAGTTTTCATACGAATTTCAACGTTCCAAACTGAAAAACACTTTAATCCCAAGGGAGTTTCATACAACATGATCTCCCTTGGGAGTTTAGATACAATGACTTGCTTTACGTTGAGATTACTAGGTCTCTAATCCGAGACTCTAGAGCTGAATGTGTGAAAACATCCATTCATTCCATAGTGTTTTTCATGGCACTTTTAACTTTAAGATCACCGGTGATGTTCAAGAACCCCCTGAAAGGTAATTTTGCCGTTTGCCGCCTATTTCCAGATTTATGAGGCGAGCACCTTAGTACTTCGCCTTAGTAATGCATACAGCGAAAAACCGGGCGCCTCTAAAGGCTAGCCGCTAAGATCTTGGCAACGACGACGGATGATCATGTCATGGTGAAACTTTTTTATGTCTTAAAACTTCGTGCATCACTGGCTGACTATAAAAGCGCCACATATAATTTAAAAAAATATATGTGTCAATTGTGCAAAATTGACTAAGACAGGATAATATTTAAAATTTACTACGACGCCAAGGCCAGTAAGGAACGAGCGAGTTGACAGACAATGCCGCCGTCTCGGTAAAATACAGCGTTTCGATTGAACAAACATGATTAACTCATTCACACGTGAGAAATACATACATGGGTACATTTGTTTTAGTCGAAATTAACATATAACCTTATTTGTTAATACGAAGCCCCTCCATAGTTCCGTTCAAATAGTTATAAAAATGTTGTTATTTACGTCAGTTCCGCTGTTTGACGACCGTTTCTCATTGAATTTACAATTACTCACACTTCCAAATGTGGTTAGGAAGGCTAGACTACTCGTACATCATAAAATAAATACTACACCTACTATTTTTTTCGTTCGATGACTTAGGATTATTGAGCGGATTTTTTTAAATTAGTTGTTTTTTAGTATTAATTAAATGTACTTATATAACTTTCGGAAAATAAAAATACGGTTTTGATAATTACGAGGCAATATTTATGATTATAGTTAGGTATTTAAGTATATAATTTTGCTCAAATTTTTTTGTGAAGAAATTACTTACAATTTGAAATTTAAGGTGCACTACCAACTATGCTATCGTAGCGTCGTAGTTGGTAGTGCACCTGACCCAGCATGTCATGGGGTGCGTGTTCGAATCCCGCTCGCGGTATTTTTTTAACACTGTTATTTTTTTTCAAATTATTAATTAAATATAAAATAAAATTAAGAGGCCAGAATAATCTTCCCCAAAATAAGCCAAGCGCCTAAAACTCCGTCGTGCTTCGGGAGTCACGTAAAGCCGTTGGTCCCGGCTGTATTAGCAGTCGTTAACAAACACCAATCCGCACTGGGCCCGCGTGGTGGTATATGGCCCGTTCTCCCTATCTATCCAAAGGAAAGGCTCCCAGCCCCAGCAGTGGAGATGATAAAATAAAATGGTGATGGTGATGATGGCCTACAAATTCGTTAATGGTCAGCGAATGGTGAGTGTCTCACTAGGCACTGTAAAGCCCGACCCGCAGTGTGCAAGGTGTCAAATACCTATTCGTCAGAATACGGTGTCTGCCCATCAGACGTATGAAGCCTAATGTTAATAATAACAATCGTACTAACGCAAAGCTCATATTGTCAATTACAAAATTATTCCTCTAATAATTCGTGTGCTTGTACCTTGTACAGCCAGCGACGAAAGTCCCTCACCACTTTAGTACTTTGTCAAAGTAGCTTATAAAAATTTATCATTATTCGTTTCAATTCAATCACGTTATATAAAAACGAGATTTTGTACGGCAAATATTAAACACAGCTCGTTTGTCACCAGAAAGCTGCTACAATGCCATACAAATTTTTGGTTTATAAACGTTATCCAATGGCAAATAAAACTCATACCTACTAGACACCCCATTTTTTTTTCAACGCTTCCTTTCTCAATTAAACAGACGCTTGGTAGGTACTCAACTTGTCGTCAAGTCATTACGGCACAATGCTAAAGTGTTCAGTGACCTTAGTTGCTGACCGTCTCAACCACGGCGGGCGACGCCGACGACCCGACGTCACCCAACACCCAGCAATTAGCGACCGCGCAACACCGGCCATTACGGAGTCTGCGAGACGAGATGAACGATTAGCGGCGCGGGCGCACCGCCGCCGGCGACCGCGGTGGCCCGCCGACCATAATGCCTTGGCAACGAGCACGAGCGACCAGCGACTCGCCAAACGAACTCCTAGTTCATTGCCCTTTATACTACGGCCGCCTTAGCCATCGATGGTAGAAAGAACGCAATGAACAGAGAACCGCGCGCCGCGCCGTAATACGCCCGGTGGTGGTGGGCGAGCGGCAACAGCGCTAACGACAACCCTAGTAATGGTATACCCTTGTCTCTACGCCGATGATAAACTTCATTGTTTACGTGTGAACCACTAATTAGTCATCCGAGGACTGTATAGGTTTTTGTTTGAGTAGATACACGATATGGTTTGTCTACGAGTTCGGCTCTAGGCATTTTTAATAATATACGTCTACGTCGTTATTACTTAAACTACCCGACGCATGGTAATTTTAGAATAGAATAGAATAAAATACTTTATTGTACACATACAAATAAAAACACATAGGTCCATGCTAACAAAGAAATATAAATAAAAATTGGAGTCGTACAAAGGGCGGCCTTATCACTAAAAGCTATATCTTCCAGGCAACCTAGGGATGGGGAGAATTGATAATAAATAAAATAGAGGCGCTGAAATAAAAAAAAAGTGTCCAGTACTAATTTATTACATAAACATACATACACATATATACACACATACATATGTATGTAATAAGTAGAACATATATACATACCATTTAAAAAAAAAAGTACCTAGTGGACTAGCAGTAAATAGTAATTTTGTTTCAATAATTTCAAAATATGCTTTTGTTTTTTTTATAAAAGATCTGTATGAAATATTTCAAATAATTAACTCATTTTTTAAAATTATAAGTTAATCTCCTTCGAAAAATCTCCGACCGTTTTTGTACTGTTATAATCACGATAGAAAGATAGCTCCACATTCATTTTAATTTGTGTTGTTACACAACAACGCTGTACTAAACATTCGCCTTATTAAATTCTTGTGTACGCGTCAGTTCAGTAAACAAAAAATGATAACAGAAACCATGTTTTGATAAAAACGGTGACCGGCCGACAGCGTCACTGATTGCGTCATAATAATAACAAATTTACAAGAAAGCGCTCTTACTCTACTTTTATGCGAATTACTTTCGGATCTGTCTGCAAAGACTAACCTTTACATAATTGTCTAAAAACTATTACTTTCAACTTACTTCTCCTCTACAATAGATGCGTAATGGCTTATCTTAGATTGACTTATCTGCTGAGATTTCTCTCTACCAGTAGCACTTCGACCCATCAGGATTTTTTGTGCAACGAGTATTGGCCTAATCACCAAGCATGCCAAATGCGGGTTGGTGTTAGTGATCACAAACCAGGGCAATGCATCGAAAGATATGATACCTACACACTTTATCCGACCTGGGGGCCAACCGCCTAACTCAATCGCTTTCGATCGCTTTGAAGGAGAGGCGAGGAGGAGGCGTCATCTTTTCATTTCGAAAGCAATATGAGAGCAATATCGAAAGCTTATAGCCTATACCTTTTGATATTGCTTTCATATAGCTTTCGAAATGACAAGATGACGCCTCCTCCTCGCCTATACCTTTTGATATTGCTTTCATATAGCTTTCGAAATGACAAGATGACGCCTCCTCCTCGCCTATACCTTTTGATATTGCTTTCATATAGCTTTCGAAATGACAAGATGACGCCTCCTCCTCGCCTCGCCTTCAAAGCGATCGAAAGCGATCGAGTTAGGCGGTCGGGGGGCTGGGAATGAACCCAGCCGAATTGATGGAGGCCTCTGCCCAGCCGTGGGAAAATTATACTATTAGGCTATTGAATCTGAATTTATTAGTTCTTGACACGAGCCTATGATGGCATCTTTAGGAATAACGTTTAGTAAATAGGTACAACTAGATACTATTTAAACATCTCTGCCAAATGTCTTCTCTCATCTCCCATAATAACTTGTATTGTTTGACAAGCCACCATGTGAGCCAAATAATCATGTGATTATTTAATTTAAACATTTCCGTTCAAACATGTCGAACGTTCGAACACTCTTTGATTCAGTTAACAATATAATAAATATATAACTAGTACATTAACCGGTATTGTTTTAAAAAGGTGGTTGTACAGCTCTATAGAAGATCCCTTTAATAACAGTCTCTTATTGTTATTGTTCATAGATTCAGTTACGTACTAGTATGCGTCGAGTATGTCGCCGTCGTCGGTCAATCCAGCAGACGTAACACGCCAATTTGCTTTAGCTACAGTTTCTCTCAATTGTTTCAGGTGCGAAAGGTTAGATGTAGAAGTGAAATACATTGGTTCAATTTTTATAAAAATAATTGAAAAGTAAAGTAACGCCTGATTCTATTAATTATCTATTTTTATGTACGAAAATCGGACTAGACATCCGATGCTTTCTATAAGGTGGCTCGTCTGCTCATTTCCTCATCGCCGTCCATATGGACAGCTGCAGCATTCAGGGTACATACAGCACACACATTTCACAGGTCTACGGTAGTAAAGGACGTAAATTTTTACTTTTTATTTTCAAGTGCTAATTGCTGCACTGAAGCTAAATTAAATATTTATAAAATTTTTATAAAATACAGTGTAAAAACGTAGTAGACGACGACGGACGTAGTTCTCCGTGTACTTTTGGAGTTCACCACTAACTTCTCTGGCGAGAGGTGCGATGGTGACGTGACGGTGATATCAGTTCTTTGAGCGCTCCTCGTTATACAGATGTTAGAACTCACACAGAGTCAATGTCTCTTTTGTGGTTAAATTGGCTTTGTGATTGCAATAGTTAACAATAAACCTGTCTGTGAGGATGGAAAAATAAAGAGGTGTCTTGGAACTTAGGCGCTAAATGCGCTATATTGATTTTTTGCCTCGATAGTTGTTTGATACTGACAAATAGAGGAGTGGCACCGGTGTTCGACACTAACCAATAACCGACGATTTTTTCCATTGACCATTAAAAATAGGGATGAAACCACCCGGGGCCCAATCGCCTAACCGATTGCTTTGGCTACGTGTGTAGTTTATGACGTCATCTTGTCATTTCGTACCGCCTTTCGTAGCCTTTCGTAGCTTTCGATATTGCTTTCACAGGCGGTACGAAATGACAAAATGACGTCATAAACTATACACGTAGCCAAAGCAATCGGTTAGGCGGTCGGGGGGTTGGTTCCTAGATGTAATCCAGTAAAATTTAAATGATATTTTATATTATTTTGAAAGAACACTAATACTTAATACTTTAAAGATATTTGAAAAAATAAAAGACAAAGCGTTGAAAAAATTCCACGAAAAAAATCCATGAGCCACGACAGCATAGTTGGCAGTGCACCTGACCCGGCATATCATGGGGTGCGGGTTCGAATCCCGCTCGTGGAATTTTTTAAACACTGACTTTTTTTCAAATTGTAATTTGTTCACAACAATATTTGCGTAAAATTATATGCACTTAAATAACTTTAAAGAAGTTTGTAACTTTCAAGAATCGTGATAAATTAGAAATAGAAACTTAATTACGTGATTTGTAAATTCTCAAACCGAATTGTTGCGATTATTTAATCACTAGATCATTATTAATATATATTTAATCACGTTCGTGACAATAACAAGAATGGTTCCTAACATACACTTTTGAAATGTATTTTCAATGCGTAGAATAATAAAGGTATTATGAAAGTCGGTATTATTAATATTGACATACTTGAGTTGAAAAGCATTATCGTTACGAAAATCCTGATTACAGATTAATTAGAAATTACAGGAGCTGTTAACGCGTTAGGAGTGGTTAACGCGTGCGGTCTGCGATTGCTGAGATTAAGCAACTTTCGCAAAGGCCGGTCATCGGATGGGTGACCAAAAATATATCATCTTGACCTCCTCCGAGTTTCAGAAGGTATGTTAAGCCTTTTCAATCCGCAATGGGCGCGCGTGGTGTTTTATGGCCCGTTCTCCCTATCCATCCATAGGAACGGCATAGCCAGGTAGGTACAATAGGTATTGTTTTTTGTAGGTACAGTCCGCAACGAAAGTTATTGAACACTTTAGTAAAGTGTCAAACGGCTGAAGAATGTGACAGGCGCTTTATACAGTAAAACTATTTTAAAATGGTATTAGTAAAGTATACAGCAACTATGTATTATAGGTACAGCGAAATTTGTTGCTAACCGTACTCAAATCCATACAGAAGTTACACGGTCAGTGGGCATGTGTTGTGTACGCTATAATTCTTATCAGTAGAGCACGCGCAGAACACTCTATCATAAACCTTGAAATGCAATTTCCTTCATTTTTATTACATATTTAATGACGCAATATATAAATAGAGTTTCCATAGCTTTGCCCTCTCCTACTGACAACAAAGTCAAAGTAACTTACCTAATTAACTCTCAGACAATTATGAATTGATAACAGAAACGAGGTCATAAGGAATCCCACTGCTGACTGGTTAGCTAAAAAAAATGTTGTTTTTTTTATAGACAATCTCATAATCCATTAGTGTTTATTTTTACTTAACATGGTATTTTAAAAACATGTACCAAAGTGAAGGTGGAAAAGTATAGATACTAACAAAAAAATACATCTTGCATACCTACTAACCTAGATACTAACTTACATTGAACAGAGAAAATAATATATATTTTTATAAATCATCTTCATCTAAATATTCTCATGGGGTTAGTTAGTACCCATAACAATAATTAGATATGTTTAGGTAGTTCCACTAGGAACCTACCTAAATTAAAAACAGACATTGAATTCAATTTATTTAAATATATGTAAAGTAAAACCTTAAACATTAACATTTTGTAAAAAAAAATCTATATACAAAATATCAATTAAAATCACCAACAAACAATTTTAAAAATACTACAGAATCTACAGATTATTATCAAGGAGATAAATAAATAAAATAATAAATTATTAAAATGTTTCTAAAAAGGTAGAGACTAATATACCAAAGAATAATTTAGCACGTAATGTCACAAATCAAACGTTAACTGTCTTCTCTAAACGCAGCTTATTAAAAGTTAGTCCGCGTCTATAGCCTTTGCAATAAATTTTACATATTATTTCCATGGAATTTACCATGACTCTATCCTCCAATTTATCGGAACGGCGAATCTTATCGCTTACTAACCAAAGTATATTGAGATAACGTGCCAACATGCTTTATTCATGAGATCAATTTAAACTAACCCATTATTTTTACGATCTTTAATTAAGTATCGTTCTAATTAACAATAATACCTAATTGGAAACGTAACGTAGATTGGTGTTGTAGAGTTTATACCTAGGAGGAAAAACGAGAGAACATCATTTGTGTATTGCCCTGAAATTAATGAATCACTTACTCGGCATAGCGATATTTGCACAAAACATTAAACATGAGTTATCACGCAGCCGAGTGATCCTGTATTGTGCCGCAAGAACGAGCTCTATATTTAACAACCACGTGCTCTTGGGCTGTAGAGATAGACGTGGGGGACAATGTTCCGACTTGTTCAGTTCAAAAACCGATTGGGGTCAAATGCCGTTCGTCTAGACAATGTGCTGCCGCGAATATAGCGCCTATAGAGTCTATATTCATTTGATTACTTAATTCTTCTTTAAATAACGATTAAATCAAACATTTTTCTTTTTGCATTTAGCTGTCATATAAAATTGCTCTCCGCTCTAGTGACTGTAGTGTCACAAAAGAGCTAACAAACAACACTAGTAGATATTCTGCAAAAGAGAAAGTAGCTAAAAGGACGCTCTACAAAACAAGTTCGCATAATCACAGTGTTTTAACGTGGAAATTTATCAAGAATAACTACAGTGTAGAACTAGTGTGAAAATTGTGCAATACGCTCAATAAGTCCAAATAATAATGTAAATGACTTACGTTTTCATCGATTTTCCTCTCGAAATTCAGTAGGTGCCTTAGATATTGGCAACACGAGTGGGACTACATTTGAAAAGGCACTGATAAGGGCTTTCGTGCGAACTACAATGAGCCCTGTGGCGACACGATCACACTTTGTTACATCGAGTTAACGAATGATGGCTGTGCGCCGCGCTGCCGCCGCGCCCGTCGCGCTCGGCGCGCGCGCACGCGACCGACCCTACCCTTGCCGCAGCCGCTGGACGAACGCATTTGCCTTTCAATGAATGTTAAATCCCACCTTTTTATTCATTTTTATTTACTTCCTATCATTAATAAATTCTTACACTACTAGTAAAAGGTTAATCATCAGCCTTACAAAAAAAATTGTTTAAGTAGAAATCTTTTAGTGTAACTTATTTATTTTAAAGGTAGTAGGTAAGTGTTCTTTTTATTTAAAATTTGTAAATGTAGTGTCTTTTTTAATTACAAGTATAAAGGTATACTTTAATGTGTGTACCTAAGTATAATTTTATTCAATGTATTCTTAAAGAAGTCTAACATTATTTTTAATATTTTTAATATAACTAACTGACTCTACCAAAATGAGACGTCTCTTTAAAATACATTATTTTAAAAACGTTGCAAAACAGCGCCATCTACATAAAACGTGACATAAACTGTGCTCGTAGTCGCAGACTTGTAGTAGCATCCGCTGACAACTACGTTTCAAAAGCATACTTTTAAACTAAATAATAATATATAACATTAACAGATGTCGCTACTTATTTTTATCAGACGCGTAGACGTAGAGACGTAGACAATGTAGTTATTGAGTTGGAGAACATGAATAGACTATTTTTAGAGTCATAAATTATTGTACATATGCGTTACATGTATGTAGCATATTAAATTTATTTAGTAATAATTGACTAAACGGTTTTCTACATCTTAATCGGTAGGTACCATCTTTAAAATACCTACCTGTTATACCTACCTACCTACCGTCTTAAAATGTATGACCTTCACAATTAAAATAATTTAACTCTAATGGGTAACACACGCGTAGTATAGGTAGGTACTCTGACGTTATTTACACATCATCTTATTATATGAAGTTAATGGTATGTCAGATTTCGTTAAAATATTTCTTTTCCTATTAAATCAAATCAAATCAAATCAAAATATTTATTCAGTTTCAAATTAAAATTAATAAACAAAAATAAAATATAAAATTAAGAAGCGAATCTGAAAAGGACCTAGTCCTACCTTTCATAAACTAATAGGTATCTTTTTTAATAGTATTAAAAAAAAATTTCTTCTTCCTGCACTGATCCCATGTTACTTGGGGTCGGTGCAAAATGTTCGTAATTCTTAACATTAGTTACACTAATGATTTTTGACTTCCCTAGATACCCACCTAGGTATTCAATACAAATTTGTCATTTCGATAAATTCAACATTAATCACGTGTAAATTCGTAAGAGAGTAAGTATCAATTATTCCAAATAAAGTAGGTCTATCTAATCTATTACAAAAAAAATATAATTTTTAAATAGGTACCTAGAATGTAGATAAAAGACTACTACATATTAATCAAGTTGGTTATAGGTACTACCTATACAAAATTATCTTTTTATATATAAATCTTCTGTGCGTGTGTATGTCACTGAACTTCTTCTAAAAGGCTGGACCGATTTGGATGAATGTTTCTGTGTGAGTTAAAGTGGATTCGAGTATGGTTTATATTTACAATTGGACCCGGTAGGTGGTAGGTAGGTAGGTGCCTGCAAGCCGCAGGAGAAGGCCGATCTCCTGGCCGGACTTTTTGCGGCTAACTCCCGAATCGATGACATGCACAGCCACCTACTACAATTCCTCACTGTGGCCACACAATGCCTGATATTAAAATCAGGCAGTGTGACGTACGTGCGGAGCTGCAGTCTATCGATGTTCGGAAAGGCATCCCAGCAATAGTTTTAAAAAAGTGTGCAGCGGAGTTATCCCCCATGTTAACCTCTCGTCTTTACCTTCTCTCGCTCTCTTCGGGTTGTGTGCCGGAATCTTGAAGAGATGCTAATGTGCAACCGGTTCCGAAAAATGGAGATCGGTCAGATCCGACTAATTACCGCCGTTACTTCAGTTTTGTGTAAAGTCATGGAGCGGATTCTAAACAAACAGCTTATCCGCTACCTAGAAGAACACCCCTTAATTCACGATCGCCGATACGGGTTTCGGCCGAAACGGTCAACGGGTGATCTTCTAGCGTTCGTTACACATCTCTGGGGTGAGGCTATTGATAAACGTGGCAAGTTGTCGGTGGTGTCGGCGGTGGCTGTTAGCCATGTCATAGCCAAGGCTTTTGATCGGGTCTGGCACAAAGCTCCAAGCTCCCGGCATACGGTCTGCCTGCTCAGTTCTGCAACTGGGTCGCTGGCTTCCTACATGAGCGTAAGATCCGAGTACTCACAGACGAATGTGCTTCGCGGTTCATGTCAGTGAACGCTGGTGTCCCTCAAGGGTCCGTTCTATCCCCCACGCTGTTCATTCTGCATATCAATGATATGCTTCCACTTGGAAATATTCATTGCTATGCAGATGATAGCACGATGCATAAGGGATATAACGGTCACCCAGCGCCCGGGCGGGTCGAAACCGAAGTGAATCGAGTGAATCTTATCATTGAGTTAAATCGGGTATTGGACCTCATATCTAATTGGTATCATAATAATCAGGTTGAGTTCAATGCCAAGAAAATACAGGTATGCGCGTTCACGGCAAAAAAGTCGCCATTCCTAACCCTTCCCTCTCTTCAAGGCACATCACTCGGCCTGCAGAGCAGTATTAACATGCTCGGTATAAAGATTCGCTGCGATCTGAACCCCCTCTGGTTCTGGTTCTATATCGAAGCCGTGATAAAAACAGCGTCACGTAAACTCGGTGTCCTGAACCGAGTACGGCGATTCTTCGCACTTTTGGGACGGTTCCGCAAAGTACCTTCTCGATGCCTTGGACAGATTGCAGCGGCGCGCTATACGCATTATCGGCAAAGCAGAGGCATGCTAATCACTAATGCTATCGAGCCCCTGCATTTGCGGAGAGATATAGCGTCACTCAGCGTCTACCGTTTATATCACGGCGAGTGCTCTGAAGAACTCTTTGACCTTATCCCACCTTCTCCCTTCCTCCTTGAGAGTACGCGTGCTGCTCTCCGGAGTCACCCCTGTACTGTCTCGAACATTCCATCGCGCACAAATATATTTGGTGACTCGTTTCTTTGTCACACTTCCAAAAGATGGAATAGTCTACCAGCACACGTTTTCCCTCCTTCCTATGACATGGGGTCCTTCAAACGAGGCGTGAAGAGGCACCTTGTGGGCCGGCAGGGTGAGGGTGACTGATGCTGCGTTGTTTTCACGCTGCACCAGTTGTCCTTGCGTCTGGACTCCATTTCCACTTAACATCAGGCGGAGTGGAATCATTTGTCGAGCTACGTATAAATAAAAATGTCAAATGTCAAAAAAGAAGAAAAATAAAGATTTGACGAAAGAGTTTGTAACTGAGTGAGGTAGGTACTCTACTGTGCTTTCATATTTCACGTCAGTGATGTATCAGTCAGTTTCGTTTATTTATTTAGGTATACAATTTAGACAGCAGCAATTGAAATTTTAATAATTTATAATGCGGTAAGAGCATAAATATGTGCACGTATACATCATGTTTAAAACATTATCTAACACCTACCTGAATAGCTTAGAAATTTATTTAAAACATTTTTTAATGCTATGCAGAACCTATAGAGGACATCGTGATGACAGGAAGATGTCGAAATGAGAAATTATTTTACAGTTTAAGTAGCTATCTACACATCTTTAATTTCATGGAAGAAATATTGAAATTGTTAGCACCACTTGGTAGCACACACCTACCTACTAACTTATATTCTCAGAATCAGAAAAGGGGGCAAAAATCTACAATTTGTACGGAAGTGAGAATTTGTAGGCAAGATCAGAAAGAGGGCAAGTGCCGAATAGACCATCCCAAAAAACTAATCTAATTTAAAAATAAGTTAAACAAATTTTTTTTATGTTGGAACCAATAAAAAACGATTAATCGATCGACATCTTTAGGGAAATAGGTACCTACTATTTCCAATAAGCATGAGAGTTTCCTAAAAATTGGTTTATTTGTTTGAAAGAATTAGAGCAAGAAAGCACTAAAAAAAAATGTGTACTATTGTTTTTCTTAAATTTCCCAGGGTTCCACGGTAGACTCGACGGGGGTCTACGTTGGCGTGACACAAAATGGGGGTTCACAAATTCGTAAGCGAGGGTCCACGAAAATGTATATCGTTATCTCGTTTCGATAGTGAAGAACTAAAATATTGGCTTGACTTTTCCTATCAATGTAGGCAGATATGTTAAGAAGTTCAGCGACTGTTACTTGTAAAAAACTTGCATCCATATTCAGTACAACAACGTGTCGAGATTTATTATTAACTATTTTGTGATCGTCATTGTAGAAGTTACATTACGTTAATAATGTATTATTTTAATTATATTACATATATTTGAATAGATACAGCACAAGAAAATTTACTATTTTGCTTTTTCTTTTTACCACTCCGAATGGGGAGCTTTTTAAATAAAATAAGTGAGAATTGATTTTGGTTTATTGTGTTGTGAGTAGATGTCAAAAAAGTAAAGTTGGCTGGAATCACTTTTTTTGATTGGCTAACATTACTTTTTTGACATCCACTCCAATCAATTAAGTAATTAATTAACCAATCAATTCTCACTTTTTTTTAAAAACTGTTAATTGCTGGTTGGAACTCGGCCGCAGTGCAAATCTCCATAGCTAGATCTATCTTCACATTTTTGTCGAGTTTTGGGAATATGATACAAATGTAGCGGGGTGTCCACCGCAACCAGCAAAAATTTGAAAGTGGTCCATGAGAAAAAAAAGTCTGGGAACCTCTGTCCTAGCCAGTTCGAAATAGCTACAATATAGGTAGCGTAGGTACCATAGAACAACACTAAATAGAAGCTGCCAGCCCTACAGGAACAATCGTTAGCTTCCCGTCGGCGCGGCTCACGACCTACCCCAAAATGGCGTCTTCGCGCGAATGCTACGGGTCAACGACCTCACCCAACACATTTTTTATCTGGTGTCGTGACTGTATTTATAGCATTAGCACACATCTGTCCCCGGCACTCCATACGCCAGCCGGGTGTGTAGGTACCTACGAACGGCCGGCGTTTATCCCACCTGGTAAAAAAATCTAATAAGTAGATTGTTGTTTACCAAAATACCTACTATGATAAACCTCATTTTTAATTGTCTCTAAAGGTAAGCGTCCACATGTCCGCATCGAACGCATCGGACGCATCGCATCAAACGGATTGTAGTATTCTTTGTATAGAGAGTCATACAAGTGTGTCCACTGATCCGCTAGGTTACGGATCGCACATCGGCAATGCCGACACCGATGCTCCGAGAGGCAACTTTTGCGTTGCGTGCCGATGACGTCATACGGAATGACGATCAGTAGACACGCTCCGCGCGCTCGTATGTCGTGTATCCACATTTTGTTTCCTTTTTAAGATTTTTTTTGCATTTTCGCCCTGATCTGCTAACAAACAAGCAATAACGACTTGTTCTTCTTCGCTTTCCTCCATTCTTACAAACACTTTCCGCACGTACGATCACTACGAAAATCCGAATGAAGTGGCATCGCATCGGCAATCCAATTGCTGGTACTTGCGTCGGCAAATCCGATCGCTGCCGGATACAGTGGACGCACTGTGAAAAATTAATCAGATTGCTGCGATGCGTCCAATGCGGACATGTGGACGCTTACCTTAAAGTTTAATTTACTCGTAAGACAACTTTTTTCTCCATAGGAATACATCATTTTCATTTTCCAAGTATCCTTGAAAAGTAATGAAAAAAATAACAAAAAGTTAGGCGAGCTTTGTCTAAGGAGTTTATGACCAAAGATAGGGTTGCCTTCTCTAAAATTTGGCAACCAGGACAAGACGCGTGAAAACCCCGGATTTTGAAGCTTAGAACCCGGACAGGTTTTTATGAAACTTAGTACTTATAATAAAAACAGTTTGAAATGTCATAAATATATTATTTTTAATTTTGAAAGATATTAAAATTAAATTAAAACATCTTTATTATCATTTTAAATGTGACAAAACAAAATCTTCTTACAGTTTGTTACAAATTGTTTTAATTATCAATTTCATCGATTCGAATCTTTATTGCGCGGAAAGCTTTACCTTATACAGGGTTAGTGGAAACTCGACAATTTCAATGCAGAAGGTGATAGGCGGCCTAAAATGTGACAAATTTAACCCCATATGTATGGCCGAAAACTAGTGGCTTACGAGATAATTTAAATTTTTGTGTATTTTAATTCTTTTCCAAATTTTAGCACTTAACTTCAAAATAAAAAAAGCTCATTGATGCATGGATTAGTTTTTATTTTAATTTGTAGCTGACATCCTATCACAGCTGAGGTAGCACTAAAACATGTCAAAATACTAAACATTTTGAAATCACAACAAAAACTTTAAAAAAAAAATATTTTTTTACATTTCTTTTCATAAAGTGTAGTCTAGTTAAAAAAAATACTATGCGACTAGTCGTACAAATTATTAACAAAACTTTCTCAACTAATAACGTATCCAAAAAGGTATAAAAGTCAGCATTAACTTTTACACAACATCATGACTCAAATATTTTAAAAGTGATTTTAAATTTTAAGACTTTAAATTTTTAAAACCCGGGCTACAAATGAAATCCCGCCCGGACGCTCCCCGGACGCCCGGGTGGTATCCAAATTTGCTGAAGATCTGATAAACACTTGAAAAATCTAATTACCTCAGAGGACGTGTAGGTACTACCCAAGTAACATTTTAGGTTTTAGAAAGGTTTTAAAAGGGTTTCTAAAACCTTTGTATGGAAATTTGCTCGTAAGTCTTAACACGCTCAATAATGTTATATTAACATTATTATAACCTCCTGACCTGAGTGCAAAAGGGCCCACGTTTTAGAACCTTTCTAAGAGCTACAGCAAAACCTATAAGCTCAAATCCAGAACCTTTAGAACTAATTAAACAGAACTCAAATAAAACCTTAACAACCAAAATTTTTTTTTTAATGTACTTATTTAGTTATGTTATGTTTTTTTTATATACATTGTAGTCGATTTAGTTTCAATATTTTTAAATATTTTAGATGTTCAAGTTTTTAAAAATTACTTCTATCAAGTTGTGTTGATTTTATATTTGTTAAATTTATGAGTGACACATGTATGACACGTAGTATTTAATCATTATTATAAATGACTTAGCGTTACATTCTTAAAAGCTAATAGTTACTTAAAAACCTGTAAATTTTTTGAGTATAATAAATAAATAATTATAGTACCATGAAACGTAGCTGTTAAGTTTTAAATTAGACTTGGATGTAAATCTATGATAACTTAAACCTTTTTGATGGACATGCCTTTCCATCCAGGATTCTGGAATTTCAAAATGTTTTCAATTTAAATACTTATTTGAAATGGCGCTATTTCCTGTCATTTCACCAAAATTCAAAATGGCTAGATGATAATATTGAAAATAAATTAAAAACATATTGCGACTGGCACTTTAACGTGACAGTTTAGGATAATAGTGCTGTATACGAGACGGGCCTTTCGTAATTTAAAAATTTACAAGATATTTTACAGTAATAAAAGTTATTACATTAGATGGTTGGTGGTAAATCGCATTAGAGTAAAACTTATATTAATGTAAACAATATATATTTTAAATCATAATTATAGCACATGTAACTTAATTGTGCCGTTTTTAATGAAATGATTACTTTTTGTTTCGATTTTTTTTTATTTTAGGAATTAAATACGGCTGTCATCGGGTTATTACTAGAAAGTATTAAGATTAACCTTTTCAGAACTGTAAGCTAAAAGTTCCTAATATTTGTCAAAATAACAGCTAAAAGTAAACTCGCGGATCTACTTAAAACGACAAGGTTGTTTTCGCAGCGTTAAGGTTATCGCCAAGAGTAGTTTAAGCTTGTCTGTCGCGGAAACAACTGTTGAACACAGTTAGTTTCTTATATGTTTTGGTTGTAGTAGGACACGCGGTCGACGGTTCGACAAGTGCTGAACAAACAGCTACAGGCTGTTCTACAGTGCCCTGTGTCGGTTCATCTTGCAAGACAATCGTAACGTAATGCTGCTTTGAAGTCGCGGAGACAACTGTCATTTTTTGAGAATGCCTCTAAAGCTTTAAATTATTCTTTTAGTACTTTACTCATGCCTTCAGCTTCTAAACAATTAGTTATGGTTTGGGTTTTTGCTACTCAGTCCTAATTTGTTTGCCTAGCTAACTCGAATACAATCTAAGGGTTTAAGATAGGTTTTAGAAATAACTTATTAGCGATTTCAACAATCCATGACCACATGGTTGTATCGAAGTTAAAAACTAAACCTTCTCACTAAAACATCTCACTTTCGCACTGCATTAGCCTTTCCAGAACTTATTCAAAAGTCTACGACAACTTTATGATCCTGGGGCTGCTCTTGTAACACAAGTCAAAATAACGTTAATTTAAACTCTTGTCAGCGGCTTCCAGGTTGTAATAATAAACTATTAGTTTAAAGACTTATTAATCATTTTCAGAATATGACCAGATAACAAAGCATTAACCTTTTTATGACTCTTATAACACGTAAAGGCATTTTTTACAGCCTAGGCCCGAATGAAATGTTACTTGGTTAGGTACTCTCACTCTGCATGGAACAAATATGTTGTCTATCCGTTTTGTTGTCATGAAAAAGTAGGTAACGTTTTTTAGGGTTTCGTAGTCAACAAGGAACCCTTATAGTTTCGCCATATCCGTCTGTCTGTCTGTCTGACCCCAGTCTAGCTCATAGACTCTTAATACTTACTAGAAAGCTGTAATTTGGCATGGATATACATATAGCTCGCTCTTCTGTGTTAGCAGATGGACGTGCCTTCTGCACAATTTATTTTATAAATAATTAAAATAGTAATAAATTCCGCGCCCAACTGTGTCACTATTGCTTCCGCGTAGATCGGGGTCAGCGCATCGCGGTCACGCAGTTGTTGACAGTTTTACTGTGACGGTAATTTGTGTTGTTTACTTACGTAATAATGGAAAGTCCATTTTACCGGAGCAACAGGACGACCCGGAGCCCACCACGTAGACGGCAAATTGAAGAAGAACCCGTAGCGCCCACTATTGATGCAGTCTTGACTATGGAAATACAGAGCTGGCTGTCGAAAATCGAGCATTGCCTGAATGACATTTGCTCGATCTCTAACGAAGGAAAGCTACATTCAGAGCAAAAGCTTAAAATCAGCAGCATTAACAGGAGCGTTATGGGAGGTGTGTCTCAGTTGGCTGTTCAATATCAGTCACTGAAACAAAAATATATTTCGGCGCAGCTCACGATCAGCAACATAAATGAGCGAAAGGGGAAAACCATCCAAATTGAAGACCAGCTCGAATCAGAACCCATCCTTTGCTGACATTGTAAGGAAAGAAAATAACTCTTTTGCCCGCCCCCTAAACACCCGCACTGTCGTTGGCTATCCCCAGGATAAAGAAAAAACCAGTGAGGACACGAAAAAACTAATCCAGGCAGTAATTAAGCCAGAAGAGCTCAAATTACGTATCCGGGGTATGCAAAAAACCAAAGATGGAGGCATAATCATAAGCGCGCAAGGCAAAGAAGACCTTGAGAAACTGAAGCAGTCAGAGCAGCTCAGAACTTCAGGGCTCAAGGTCGAAGAGACCAAAAAGAGATAGCCGAAAATCACTTTACTAGGGGGATTGCTATTTAATAAAATGTTATGTAAGCAAGCGCTAACACACACTCACCGATTAGATGCCTGTGATACGGGTAAACTAGTTTGCTTAGTTTAGGTACAAACTTATTCTTATTCTTAATTAGGGCGCATCCGGTGAAGCCAGGTGGGAGCCTGCGCGCGAGTGGTCGTGCGTGGCCAATGGCGTCTGACCCGCCATTTGCTGCCCCCGCCGATGCTCTTGATTGCAGGATACTTTATTATACTGTGTAAAAACAAAATATGTACTCAATAAATACAACAATAATGTTTTTATTAACAAAAAAAAATAAAAAATATATTAATCACGCCGATAAAGTGGTAAAGTAAAATTTTGAAAACAATTTTTTTTTGTAGTTACCTCCCCTACACGTGAAGTGGGGGATGTAATTTTTCTTGTTTACCCCTAAGTGTGGTTTGTCATTGGATAGCAATTTCAAAAATATTGCGGTTTTATGATAACAGTTTTTTGATTGAGGCATCCGTTTGTGAACTATTAAGCTTTATAATAATAAGCATGATAGTTGTATATATGACGAAGTTAAAAGAAAAAATATCACAGCTAAGTAGGCTTTACAAGTTTACGAGTAACAGTCGACCAACTTATAAAATGTACTTGGCGCAGTACAAATTCCTCATTGGGAACTACTTAAATAACGTTGACAGGTGTGTGAAACCGGTAGTATCTAAATTTAAGTATATGAGCCATCGATAAATAAATGTTCATAAAAGCCCTCTTCTCAGAGTCCGCATTATTGAAATGGGCTACGGAACCCTACACTGCGCGTGGCCCGACACGCACTTGGCCGGTTTTTATTAACGTTTTGTATATTTCGTTAACGAATTAAAACTATACATTATGTTGTCCACGTGAAAGGCCTTAATCCAACAATGTTACATTTGTAATAAAAAAAATTAAAATAAAAGCATGTTTATTCAAATACACTATGCTGGCTCGTAGCTCATTCATTCCAAGCACTCATTCCTCGCTACTAAAGTCTCATTGTTTACTTTGTTATGTTGTTTTACTCAACATCGGTTCCAGCTTATAGTATGAAACTGACTTGGGGGTGGAGCCCTGGAGATCAATATTCCGGGTATCATAGGATACTTATTTGAGACTCCATTCTCTCACACACAAGGTACCAGCATCAAATTTTTGTTATACCCGTGAAATAACATATAGATAAGCTACCTACATGGTGAGAGAAAATAAATCAATTTTTTTTGTAGGCTTTGGTATTTATGATGTCAAAAGGTGAAAACTAGTAGGTACGTCATACTGTTAATTTCCAAGAAATTTTGCCTAGTGAAAATAAATATGGCAAGTAATTTGCAGTTACTGAGGCGATACACGTGCTAATTAAATAAAACGACCATAACCATTTTCGCTATGTAAATTAAGCGTCCTAGTCAAACGCTTTAGAAGGTTTTTGTGTATATATGTGTGTGTGTATATGTCGGAGAGTCGGAGGCAAATTGTATTTATTTTGTCCATTTCAAAGGGCGTCGTGACAAAGCCGAATGCCTCGCTGCCAGCCTTGAGTCTCAATGCTCGTCTAGCACTCTACCAGTCTCTCAGGACCATGTTGTAATGGTTGATAGCGACGTCGATAGACTCTCGTCCCTCCCTCCCGCCTGTTACAGAGGATGAGGTGCAAACGCTAATTAGGCGTCTCAAACCCCCTAGTGCCCCCAGGGCAGACGGTCTCTCAAACAATATCCTTAAGATCTTACCTGCTCAGATTATACTTTTAATAGCAGCTATATTCAATGGCGCCATAACAAACGCAATCTTTCCCGCTGCGTGGAAAGATGCGGTTGTCATAGGTATTCCTAAGCCCGGTAAGCCGCGTACTGCCCCCTCTAATTATCGCCCCATCAGTCTTCTGAAATCGTTGGGAAAACTGTACGAACACGTTCTAGTATCCCGTTTAAGGGAATACGTTTCCTCTAACAATATCCTAAGAAACGAGCAGTTTGGGTTTCGCCCAAAACACTCGTGTACCCATCAATTGCACCGCCTCACGGAGCATATCCTATCCGGTCTCAATAGAAGCCGTCCCAAGGGAACCGGGGCTCTTTTTTTCGACGTTGCGAAAGCATTTGACAAAATTTGGCACAACGGCTTAATTTATAAGCTGTACAAATTTGGCGTGCCAGATAGACTCGTGCACATCATACGAGACTATTTGTCGGATCGCTCTTTTCGCTTCCACGTCGAAGGAACGCTCTCCGCCTTCATCCTATTCGCGGCGGCGGCGTCTCGCAGGGATCCCTTTTGTCCCCAATCCTGTTTGCGTTTTATGCAAACGATATCTCTAAGTCCCCACGCGTTAAGCTAGATCTATTCCCGAATGACACCGCGCTATATTCGTCCGGTAGAGACAAAGCCGCGGTTTCCAACCGACTCCAAAAAGCCGCCAACACCCTCGGCGTTTGGTATCGTAAATGGCGGATCGAAGTTAACCCCGAGAAAAGCGCCGCTGTGTTCTTTTCCCGGGGCTATCGACGATCGTCGCCTGGTTTCAGAGTTCACCACCAGAAAAGACAAATTAATTGCTGGCGTAAAATATATATATAGGGCTGGTCCACCAGTTTAAAGTCGCTCAGCGAGCTATGGAAAGAGCTATGCTTGGAGTTTCTCTGAAGGATAGGATTCGTAACGAATACATCCGACAGAGAACTAAAGTCATCGACATAGCTCTAAGAATTAGCAAATTGAAGTGGCAATGGGCCGACCATATCTGGCGAAGAACCGACAACCGCTGGGGTAAACGTGTTCTTGAGTGGAGACCACGACTCGGTAAACGTAGTGTAGGACGCCCTCCGGCCAGGTGGGATGATGACCTGCGAAAGACTGCAGGCAGAAGCTGGATGCGTCAAGCTGAGGACAGGGCGCTATGGCGCTCATTAGGAGAGGCCTATGCCCAGCAGTGGACTAAGATAGACCGATGATGTGATGTGATGTGTAAAATATTGCATAATAATGTACTTTGTTTGTTTGTAAATAAATAAATACCTTTCGATAATAGTCGACTATTATCGAACGGTATTTATTTATTTAACTAGTTGGCGCCCGCGACTTCGTTTGCGAAGACTACACTATCCCACAGGAACCGGTTACCTGGATAAAAAGTATCCTATGTCCTAGTCCGGGTCATGGTCTGTCTATGTGCAAAGTTTCATCTAAATCCGTTCGGCCATTTTCACGTGATGCGCGGTTAAATAAACAGACAAACCGACAAAAATTCTAAAAACTGTTGGAACATGTTCTGTTATCGATTCTAAGTATCCCCAGCCGAGACTACAGACATTAAACCCTCTTTAGCTTTATATGTCTAGAAAGATATAGATTGAAGGTATGTTCTGGTACCTTTTTCTCCCACTTCCAGTAGCTCAGTAGTCAGTATTTAATGTCATCATCGTCATCATCAGCTCATTTTATGTCCCCACTGCTGGGGCACGAGCCTTCCCTATGGATGGATAGGGAGAACGAGCCATAAACTACCACGCGGGCGCAGTGCGGATTGGTGGTTGTTAACGACTGCTAATGCAGCCGGGACCCACGGCTTTACGTGCCTTCCGAAGCACGGAAGAGCTCGAGATGATAGATCCTATCCTTCCGACGACCGGCCTTTGCGAAAGTTGCCTAACCTCAACAGTAGCACTCGCAGACCGGGTGCGTTAACCACTGCGCCATCGAGCTCCTATTGTATCCTATTGTATGCTCCTATTGGATCCTATGTATTTTATGTGCTCGATCCTATTTGTTTTGCCTACACACACATACCATTTGATATATTTGATATATTTGATCCTTCCTTGATCCTTCCTTGATGAAAAAATAATCCTTCAAATTGAACTGGCGCTTGTCGACTTCTAGCAATGTTTTTATGACATGGTACTAAAGTGGTCGCCGACTTTGTTGCTAGCCGTATTGCTTTGACATAAAATTGAGGTAACAATCTTAATCATAAATCAGTATGTTGAAGGTTGTACGGGATGCAGAGAAGGCTCAACGAAATTAAATTAAATGGAACGAAACACGTTTCTCATTAAGTGTATATACGAGTACATGGCTATGTTAAAAAAACCTCAAGCGGGCATTTTTCTTAGCATGTATAAACTTAAACTTAACTTAACTTAACTTAAACTTGCCTCATTAAGTTTTGAACCTGTTCTATGGGTTGCCGAGGTGGTAGTGCTTCAGGCGTGTTCGTGCAGTCACCGACATGAGGAATACAGCTCAACTGCTTTTTGAAATGTGTCCGGGAACGCTCTGACAGCATCCCAGGATGCCGTAAACGTTAGACGTAAGCGAGTAAAATGTGGAAACAAAAGTTGCAATCGCAAACTAAGTAAATAATAATAATAATAATATTGAATTTAATTATAGGTTATGGAGCTCGATGGCGGTTGCGCGGTGCGATCTTGAAAGTTACGCAAACGTCACAACTTTTACAATTGCAATTGCTAATTAGATGACCAAACTAACATATCTTGATCTCCATCTCTTTTGAAGGCACGTTAAGCCGTTGCTTAGTCCATACATTTGCCATAAGAACCTTCCAACCCATATTGGGACACTGCGGTGTTAAATGCCTCCAAAAAGCAAGATCCAGTCATATTGTTGGTACAGAAGATGTAATGATGAGAGATATGCATAACATGAATAAGATTAAGTGTATATAATTTTACGCGAATTTGTTGCGATCAAATTACAACCTGAAAAAGGCAAAGTGTTGAAAAAATCCACGAGCGAGATTCGAACGCGCACCCCATGACATGCCGGGTCAGGTGGCTCGTGGCTCGTACTTTGTCTTTTTTCAGGATATGCATAATATCGCACATACACCTTACACGATTCTGACCTGTTTTGTTTTTACAAACTTCTTGAGTTTTTATGGGATGTGCACCACAATAATGTATGTTTATATACAAATACACATTTTTTTTTGCAATAAAGGCATAGAATGTTGTTGTTGCTATCCTTATTGGTCGTAAGTTCGTAACACGTGTCTGCAAAAGTCGTTAATACGGACTGCGCATGTTGGCAAGCCTCCAACCATACTTAAAATCATTCAATAATGGCAAAGGCGCAGGACATAAAACCATATTGTTCATTTCGGCTTATTCTGGTCAGTGACGACGAGGTTTTTTTTATTTTGAGAGAGTTTCCTGATTGTCACTGGGCATTTTCAGCTTCACCGGGCTTTTTTGGGGGCGGCGATAAATTTAAAGGGTTCCTCAAGCCGTGTGAAACGAAGCACCGTCAGAGGTTTTCCAGAGGGAACGGCATCATGCTCTAGTGCGTGTCCCCGTGCCCTACTAGATTCTCCGAGGGGTTTGGATTGGATCGGGGAGCGGAACAACCCGAGGGCGCCTCTAAAGGCTAGGACATCGGCTCGGGTTGACCGGATTGTGGGGGTGGTGTCGATGAGGTAAATTAGCGATACCACAAAACGAACTGAAGTAACAAGTACATAATGTACCTCCATTATTTAAAACTGGACTAAAAATTTTATACTCATAGCAAGGGTTGAGTTTGTCCTTACTCCGAACTATGAAAACCAAAAACGTCACAAGCTGATTGACACAAATATGTGTCTTCTATTTACCCATTGAAATTATCGTTAAACGTTTCTAACTAATCAATCCTAACAATTTTGCGCTGTCGTGGCTGTCTCAAACCTATGTATAGAGGAATGATGACATGTCTAACAGATTCATTCGCTACAAATTTTGAGTAAATATACCTACATCATAATATTGATGAATTATAAATTTACAAAACCAAACTACTTAAAAATAATTTTCAAAGTTATATTATTGTTATTTAAATCCTTAATTTCACTAAACGAATAGGTACTGTTAATCAAAGAATAAAACACGTAATATAATATACCTACGTAGTAACAAAACTAACTAGTGACTCCCCCCCGCCCGATCCTCTAAATGACAGCACACATTTACAGAATACACTAAACATGCACACCAGTTTAGGCCCAAGACACCGTACTCGTAGATCAAGGGTACGAAGAACCGGTTCACACACGCTCTACACCAGGTACAGACATGTACCTGGTCGGTTCTCTCCTCCTCCACGGCCCGGTCAACCCGAGCCGAGGTCCGTGCCTTTAGAGGCGCCCTCGGGTTGCTCCGCTCCCCGATCCGATCCGAACCCTTCGGAGAATCTAGTAGGGCACGGGGACGCGCACTTGTGCGCGATGCCGTTCCCTCTAGATAACCTCTGAAGGTGATTCGTTTCACACGGCTTGAGGGACCCTTTACGTTCCTCGCCGCCCCCAAAAAGCCCGGTGAAGCTGAAAATGCCGCAGCGGCAATCAGCAATCTCTCTCCAAAAAAAAAAAAAAAAAAAACTAGTGACTTTTCCTAAGATTACATTTTAATTAAAATTAAGATTTTGGCAATTTTAATATTAAACTCACGATTTAACATGTGGTTTAGCTGTCTTAAATATTGTTACATTTAATCTATCCATCCAAGTCCTGATGGATCTTTTGAGAAACTCATAGTGCTTTCTTTGTGTGGTAAGCTCAAGTTTGGTCATCATAAGATATCCCTCTAGTGATACAGATACAGCTACGTATATGTACCTACTGTGTGTCATTGATACAGCTTACGCGTGCCACAGTTCTAATTTCAGACAGTTATTTTGAGTATATACGATCGTCAAGAATCAAATCACGAAATTAGTCCAATTTGCCCGATATTGTGTACAAGTACTCGCTGTTGCTTACGCCAAACCCAATTTATATGAGTGACATTGTAATTCGGTAACAAAACAGATTCGGTCGCTCCATTATTAATTAGGTAAATAATTTTCTGTTTCTCTTCTTTCATAAAAATATTTATTGTGCCGTACAAAACTTATTTCTAAAGGCTGCCTTTGTCACTCCAGTTATCTGAAATAAATGAAAATAGCTTTAATTAATAATCGCCTCTTTAGTCCTGCTGAACGATGTTAGACCCATACAGCTCGGGTTAGATTTCCAGTTATGGGACCTGGTTTAGTTGGTAGTTTGGTAGTACTAGGGTATGTTTTAAGTCTACCTGACTAGCTAGCTACCACTGCTTTGTCTAAAATTGTCTTCATAACAATAATGTCAGTAGCATCAATTAGGTATAGCTATCACCACCTTGAACACTGACTTGACTACAATATCTGAATGGAGCAAAACATATGCACTTATAACCGCTTAAACGGCCACTGGGTACTATCTATCCCAAATCCGCAGTACGGCCATTGTGCGTCTCAGGTATATGAATTAATAAAACATATAATAAAGTGTATTGTTTAATACTAACATAGTTTTTTAAGTTTCACTGTTACTAACATACATAATATGGATCAATGATCTGAAATAAAAATAAAAAAATTATTATTATTATTTATTTATTGGGTACTCTAGTACCCAAGCGAGCTCAACAAGCACGAGCTCAAGCGATCTTGCGTTCGTAAAAAATTTTATTGTCTTTAAAATAAAGATTCAATTCGTTTGCCTTAATTTTTTACATAAGTCTGTGTTAAATTGCCAACCTTTTTTACTAAAGGAATCCTCCCAAAACATAGGTAATATGTATTTGCAGTCCTAAAATGACACCCAGAATTGACTGGTCACTGTTACCTGAAATACTTTTTGATGGTTCTGAGCTGTATTTGCATGGCCGTGTCAAAAACTTGGGTGTTATAAATGATAAAAATTTAACTTGGAGCTCTCAAATACAGGAACTCAGTAGAAAAATGTTTGCCTCTGCGGGGTTTTTGAAAAGACTGCTCAATTTTCTTCCGACCACCACTAAAATTGCACTTGCACAATCTCTTCTTCTTCCCATATTAAATTATGCCGATGTCAGCTATATCGATGTTACGGTGAGCAACTCAATAAGCTTGAGCGACTTCAGAATTTTAGTATACGATTCATATTTGGACTTCGCAAATATGATCATGTCTCCGAGTTCCGTACTAAACTCAAGTGGTTGCCAATTCGCCTTCGCCGGAATTCTCATGTGCTCTCCCTGCTTCACAGTTTTCTTTTTAATCCGACCACTCCCTCATATCTTAAGAATCGATTCCAACTTCTGTGCGACTCACACTCACGATCATTAAGATCGTCGAATAACATGACGCTTGAGATACCAATCCATTCTACAAAATTTTGCGATAAATCTTTTATTGTACTGGCTGCTTGAATGTGGAATGCATTGCCTATAACAATTAGAAATGCTAAAACGTTAGCAACTTTTAAGAGGCTACTACATGATTGAGGTATTCAATCATTATCACCCCCTGGCTGTCCCAGAAAAGAGAGCCCATAATCTTATTGGCGGATGGAAATGCCTTAAACTTCTTAGGCGTTGGAGATCTCTTCCAACTCATGGACTGTTGTTTCGTTTCAGGAACATAATGGTGGAGCCATGTTTCATCTATAGTTACGAAGCGAGCCAAAAATCGGTCAGGATCTTGTTGTAACAATTCCAAATTGATTTGAGAAATCCTCAGTCTTGTTTGTTTATGCTCGTCTGTTAGCATTCTAGGCACCCAGCGCGCTGATACTTTTTTCATGCCCAAATGTTCATGTATAATACTATGGATACTTCCTATCGAAATCTTTTGTTCTTCAGCTACAAAACGAACAGTAACACGACGATCTGCCAAAACAATTTTTTCAACTTTTTTATATCATTTGTTCGGTAACTGCCGTCGTAGGGCGTGCCGAGCGCGGGTCGTCTTTAGTTGAAGTTCTTCCTCTCTTAAACTCGGCACACCACCGCACAACCATAGAATACGGATGAGCATTAA
This sequence comes from Eudonia truncicolella, assembly GCA_949315975.1. NCBI lineage: Eukaryota > Metazoa > Arthropoda > Insecta > Lepidoptera > Crambidae > Eudonia > Eudonia truncicolella. The sequence continues at coordinate 12,922,330 of OX438835.1, read as the reverse complement.
CCCCTAATGTTCCTTTCAAGTCTAGTTACTTGCTCAGTAGTTTTTTTTCAGGCAGAGATGTTTTCTTACGGCGCGAACATTTTGCGTACCACGCTCCGACACGACGAAAACAAATGACTTCCATTTTGAAAATAAGAAAACAAAATCAATAACTTTTATTTTTTTATTTTATCAAATGTCTTTACCTGCCAGTATTTACTTTTTGTTGTTCAAGGAGTTTATATGCTATTATTACTTTTTATTGAACACCCCTCGTACACATACAGTGGGCTTATCTCTAAGAGTGATCTCGTCACCTTTGGATGGACAAAAAGATGTAAGTAGGTAGGTACTAAGTGGGCTTGTTGTTAATGAACGTGTGTGGAAGGTTAATCACTGAGAACCCCTAGATTTAGGTGACTCCTAAGCCATATTTGGTGAAGGTTTTGTTCACTGAGGCAAGCTGTTTAAACCTAGCCTTTGGCAAAGACTACATAACACTTAGAAATTTAGAATACTTATGTGAAAGCGGACCCTTATTTTTAAATATTGATATATGAAGAAGCGAAAGAAACTGCTGTATGTCACGTCATTCGCATGTCTTAAACAAAATTTTTGACACTCAAGGTCTAAAGACTGGCTTTTATTTATGAAAATGACTGTTTGTTGCCAAAGTATATTTAAATAAATCACATAAAATTATGTAAATTACTACATATACTACCTATTATACAAACAAACATTAATCACTATTAAATTATACGCGAATTATTAATGTAGATATTAGTAAAATACAATTAAACTTGTGGTAATCTTATAAGTACACCTAGCGGTTATTTACACGTGCCTTGGCTTGGTTCTATTGATCCCATCATCTAATAAAAAACGAAATCAACTCCGCGTAATCTGGCCCCGTTGAAAGGTATGTATGTATCCGATGAAAGCCCGAACCTTCGCTTGTAGATAACGCTGAGATAAATAAGCGTAACAACTTCCTTTTTGTAAAATGTATTTTATTTAGAGAGATAGAAAGATTTATCATCACTTAACATCAGGTGAGATCAAGGCACTGTGCTTACCCGTTAATATATATATAAAAAAAAAACTTACACTAGGCACTCAGGAGGATCTGCTTCAATGCCATACTATTCTCATTTTCGTTAACGTGATCGAATGTCAAAAATAACTGACACTAGGCCCTCAGGGTGCCAAGTGTGAGTTTCATTCGCCATTCGATTCGATTACGTTAACGAAAAAGAGAATTTGTATGGCAAAATGTTAACTCCTTTCGTATGTCGCCAGGAGGCGCTGTTTCAATGCCGAATGAATACAGATAGTAAACAAAACTGACAATAATTATAGGCACTCGCATACCACCCAACACCCATGGATATTTCTAAACTTTAATCCTTAAAAGAGAATAAGCTCCGAAAAGTTGTTCAGTGTTGTGTTTCCGTCATGTAGACGTCATTTCAAATAAGAGTAAAAGAGAGTGTGCTGCTTGGATATTATGAATGCTTACAACAATGTCTCAGTAGAAAGAGCATTCAATATTTTCGATGAGTTACAAGTTGGCAGTAGATATTGTAAATATTTATGGTAATTTCTAAGTGAAAGACATTTGCAAATAAAATCTGAAAAGGGAGATATAATAATGACAAGATTTGCAAATAGAGGATTAGCACAAGGAGACCCAATTTTACCGTTTCTTTTCAATATAGCAACTCATAAAACATGTTATTCTTCTGGCTCGTGAGGTGTATATTTCCCAATATGCTGATGATTTTGTTATTTACACAAGAGACAAAGATTTAAACATATGCGAGTCACGCATTCAAAGTGTGCTCAACCTTATAACAGAAATGTTGGCTGAGCTGGGTTTAGAATTATCAGGGAGTAAAACTAAATCTTGTGTTTTCAGTCGTGGATACAAAAGGATCCTTCCTAATTTGTCTGTTAATGGATGTCCATTGGTTCCATCAGATTGTGTAAGATATTTAGGTATGTGGTTAGACAGGAGTCTTCGCTGGCGTAAACAGATAAATGAGATTACCCAAAAATGTACTAAATTCTTAAATTTACTTATGGTTCTGTCAGGGTCATCGTGGGGCGTACATCCTAAACACATCCGTCGATTATATATTTCATTAATACGCAGTAGAATGGATTACGGTAGTTTTTTGTTTGATAACAGTGCTAAAGTTCATTTATATAAATTAGATAAAATACAAAATCAAGCATTAAGGATTATAGGGGGTTTTATCAAAGTTCTCCAATACATGTAATGGAGAGCGAGCTCAGTGTGCCTCCATTGTTCATGAGAAGGTTATATTTAGCATATAAGTATATTTTGAAGGCTCGATCGTGGTCGAATAATGTTACTACTGAGTTGTTAGAGCAACTCATACCTTTATGCGATACAAGATTTTGGGTGATAAGAGAAAACCGCTACTTATAAATACTTTTCAGAAAACAAAAAATGTTGAGATTTATGCTTCTCCATTTCCGGACTTGTACACTTTGGATATTTGGCTTTCCCGTATTCCAATAAAAAGTATTGCATTAAGTGAATTAGACTCTGTTAAAAAACCCAAAAATTCGTGTGAAAAAAGTGTTCTTAGAGTCGGTGTAATTAAAGAACTTCAACTAAAATATAATGGATGGCAAATGGTTTTTACGGACGGATCAAAGAGCGATGAGATGCAGGGAGCGGCATTTTTCGATTTATCACGAGCCAAATCTGAATGTTTTAAAATCAAAAATATTGTTTGTATTATATGACACTGGAGCTTATTGCAATTTCAGAAGCATTGACTTATGTGGCAAACTATAATTTAAATAAAACTGTTATATGTTCCGATAGCAAGAGTGCAATTCAACACCAGCCCCCCGACCGCCTAACCGATTGCTTTGGCTACGTGTATAGTTTATGACGTCATCTTGTCATTTTGTACCTCCTATGAAAGCAATATCTATAGCTATAGGTTAGAGCTTTTGATATTGCTTTCATAGGCGGTACGAAATGACAAGATGACGTCATAAACTATACACGTAGCCAAAGCGATCGGTTAGGCGGTCGGGCCCCTGGCTCGATGCACCTCTGGGTACAGAGGCGTACCGATAGCCTTTACTGTACTCGCCCAGCTGCGTGAGTTAAGCCTGCGTGACATCACTGTGAGGTTGCAATGGGTTCCAGCTCATATTGGCATACATGGTAACGAAGAGGCTGATAGGTTAGCTAAAGTTGAAGGTATAAACGGTAAATATCATAATATTAAGCCAGGTCACTCGGAAATCATGCCAAGATTTAAAAAGTCATGCCAAGTACAGTGGGAAGAATATTTCGATGAACGCTCAAAATCCAAAGGTATTTGGTACAAAACAATTCAATGTCAGCCTCTTCGAGTACCTTGGTTTGTAAATACAAAATTAAATAGAAGTAACATTAAGTTACTATTTAGAATAAGATCCGGTCACTATCCATCGAAGAAGTTCGCGTATTTAATGAGGAAGGAAAGCTCGCCCAATTGTAGTACGTGTGGGAAAATTGAAGACGTACGACATCTATTGATGGAATGTGACAGGAATCGAAGGGAGAGGGAATCGGTCATAAACAAATTTTACATTAACCGTCTAGATGTTGGCATTATTCAAAGCATTTTACATAACCCAAATTCCGAGGTTACTATATCTTTGTGTAATTTAATAAAGTTTTGCAGTCAGTGATTCCCTTTCCCTTCTAATATTAATAGAGTTAAGCCAATAGTTTGGGTATAATGGGACTGACATGCCAAAAGGCAAAAGTCCCTTAAAAATAAAGATTTAAAAAAAAGAGTAAAGGAGACAAACACGGAAAAACTACTCGATGCTTATTCTTTGTTTATTTGTAAGGCACTAATAATAAAACGTTATAGTAAAAATAGCTTTTACTTATAGTACATAAAAGTATTTTGGAGGAGACAGCACAAATGTTTTACACTCTATGCTCGTTAGATTTAGAAATAAATATCCAATAATGTAGTTTGTGTAACTAATTTATGCATAACATTACATCGAAGGCCAATTGGATGATTAAGAGAGGTCGCTTGTCTGTCACAGACAAGGCACACCTTTACTGCCTGCTAAAAATATTATAATTATAACATTAGGTATTATTAATCTCTCTAAAACACAACCATATAATAAGGACACTGCAGAAGGTGTTTTTCATACAAACGCGCTCGAGCAACGCACACATAGACAACCTCTCGCGGACACGGAATCTTGCATTAGCTACGCTCGGACTGTTTCGAGCTGTTCCGAGATCCGCCCTATGTGTGCGTCGCTCGAGCGCGGTATGTATTATGCTGACGTTCTGGGTCTGCTTATTTTGTGACTCAGCGCTGTTATAGGTGAATACGGCATTTGAGACTTTACCAAAGTTTAGCTAAAAGTTTATTGGGCTTCTTTAATAATTCTGGTGTAGCTACAACTGTTTTCCTCTGCAGAGGCTGTTTGAATATTGATAGTGGCAACATTCGCGTGGAGTGTCACTTACTGGAATGTCACTTTCCAATTCCCAAAAGAATTCACGTGAAAGTTACAGGTTACAGACAAACGTATTATGAACGTTATTTTTAAAAGTTTTGAACTAATAAATAAATAAAAATAAAAAGTGTATTTGGTTAGTAGATTGTTATCATCCTCTAAACTGTTGGGCTCAGGCCTTCCCTCATGAATATAAGCACATAGGATATCGGAGCATAGCCCACCACGCCAGAATTAGCAGTTTAGTCACCGAATGCAGAAATATTCATATTATTATTGTTGACATTATAAATTTTAATGTAATCAATCATTGACACTACACTACCAGTCGACAGCGACGCGGAGGAATTTTTTGACGCCATATTTTAGTTTTGTAATAGTTTTAGTTACTTTAGGTTATTATATTATTGTGAATTCTATCATTAGTTCATTCAAATAACATTGATATTTACCAAATGCGATATTTATTCACAAAGTAGGTACGTAATAATTTTACCAATGATTTGGTATTCAATATTTCTTAATACCACTAGTGCATGGAAGATAACGCTTTAAGAGACTATAGTATAGGAAGGAGACTTTATACACAGAGTGTTTTTTTTTCTTGTCTGATGTTTCCTAGGACAGTTCGTTTGTATCTCTGAGGGTTCCGGACTTCCCCATACTGACCCAGTTAAAAAAAACAGTGTAAAGAGATATCGAAATGACTAATTGTTGTCTATAACAACGGCTCCACCCTCAGAATATAGCTTTAGTTATTAGCCTCCACCTTATTTCAATCAGTCTTCTCCATCCATAGGTTGCTTGGAAGATATCGCTGGTTAGTGACAAGGCTGCGCTTTGTACGTCTTGTAAAACTGTTTTTATTATAACGTGTATTTTGTGTACTATTATATTCTAGTCTTAAAACCACATGAGTAAATACCCAAACAGAGTCCAAGCTTCGTTATAGCGCGCAAAATTTATACATAATTTGGTAGGGTTGTTACATGAGGATAAGATAAATGAAAAAAAAAAAAAATATTTATTCATAAATTTATAAATGACAGTCTAAATATTTTCTTTTTATTATTTTTATTTTTCAATAACTTGTTTTTTTATAAATATTTATAATTTGTTCTTTTTTGTTATTTATTTTTATCAGATTTAGATAAATTCTAATCAAACATAAAGTCTTTTTAAAATACGGAATTGGAAAACACACACATGGCAGATCAAATGTGCAGTCATATACAAGTTCTAAGATTTAATTGCCAATATTTACAATGTTTGCATTTATTGTTTATTTTTTATTTTTATGGGTAAGCACAGTGCCTTGATCTCACCTGATGTTAAGTAAAGATAAGGCCAATGATGGAAGCTCACTTCACCCGGGATCCTAAACTAGTGAGACACTGGCTATCTTATCTCTAGCTGCCGGAACACACCAAATGCTACAAACATTGATGTTATGGCGACATATTTAGATAGCTAGCCAGGCAAATAAACAAGCCCTACCACCAACCAAACCGAGTACACAAACATGTACCCCCCGCTGGGAATCGAATCCGGGACCTCTGGGTCTAAACCGGTGGTCTTAGCCACTAGACCACAGAGGCGGTTGAAATCGAAGTGTTCCCAAAACTACTTACGTTTTATTTTCCTGGCATTGTTCATACACACTGTAAAGTAATTAACCATATTTTACTCTAACTTAAATCAAACATTTTAAAACTTCAAATAATTACAATACTTTACGATCGATGACAGTTCACAACACGAAACAAGGCGTGTGACACTCAGAGAGATTGTCCGCTTTCTGGCTGTGCCGATGCCGGTATAAACCGGTTTGTCCTCTCGCGGCGCGTATGTGAACCCGTCGGTGAGAGGTCACGCACACATAAACTGTGCTATGTAATAGTGTACCTGTCGCACACATCGCGCTCTAAGGAAGCTTTAACTCTGTTCGGGTATTTACTATGTGCTTTAAAAACGCTCTTATTTATTTAATTACGACGTAATAACAGTTCACAAACCAAGTATGATACTTAAACGTAAATATGTTTAATAAACGTAACTTAAGTTTGGAGCCGTGTTAAGACACTATAAAATAACATTATATAAGTAAAAATAGATATATAGATACAGGCAACTATCAGTTGTTCCAACTGCCAGTTTGAATTACAAATATAAATCTTTACACATAATTTTAGGTCGGCGAAGACAATGAATAGCCACAAGTGATTGACCCAAGTCAAATATATTGACTGGAATTACACTAGAATGTGTACAATACGTGCGCGTATTGGGTGTACCGCACGGTAAAAGTATTTTAAAAATCTCAAGCACACATATTATGTTCTTCCTCGTAGCGTGCATTAAATATAATGACTAATCCAAAACTTTGTTTTGTATGAAGAATTTACTTGTAGGAACTCGTAGCCGTAGAGATATAACAGGGTGCCTAGTACAACTTTTATAAGCTATTCGAACAAGTTAAAGAAAAGGAGAATTCGTATGGCATCGTAATCTGTTTTCGTTAACTTAATCGAATAGCAAATAATTATTATAGGTACAATGGCGATCATATCATGTCAAATAAAACTCGCTCTACTATAAGCAAACTAAGCAAAGAAAGCTTCGTTTTTTTGGCAAGTCGTGTATATATACAAGTTAATAAACATTATAAAAAGAAAAACTACTGCCCAAATATTTTATAACGTGATCAAAATTTAAAGCGAGCCACTATAAATTACCTCTCTATAACATTGTTATCAGTGTTTTCAAAGATTTTTGAAAAGATTACTTAAAACATTCTTTACGATTTTTTGGACCAGCATAAAATATTTTATAAAGAACAAAAGGGATTTCGTAGAAATGTAACAATAAATACAGCAATTTACGACTTAGTGAAAAGGACTGTCCACTGTCTCGATAACAGAACACCGGCAAGTTTTATATTTATGAACATGACAAAGGTGTTTGATCACGTAGATCATGGAATCTTGTGTGAAAAATTAAATCGCTACGGCATCCTAGGCAATGCCCTTAACTTTATAAAGTCTTACTTAAAGGATAGGGAGCAACGTACTGCACTGACTCAAATTTGCATGTATACTAAGGAAGAAAGGAAATATACATCCTAACGTAGAATAATAAAATTCGGAGTTCCACAAGGAAGTGTTTTAGGTCCATTGTTGTTGTTTATCTATATAAATGACATAGTGGAAACCAGTAAGCATCCGATGATACTATTTGCCGACGACAGTACTATTTTTATTGAGTGTTGCAATATTTCTGAATATAAAAACGTTATTAACAATACCATCACAGCAGAGTTAAACACTGTTTAAACAGCATATCATGGTTTTGTTTCGTCGACTCTGCGCTATGGAGTAATTTTTTGGGGTATCTCCACTTACAGAAACATCCTTTTTAGAGCTCAAAAACAATGCATTAGAGCAATTTGTAGCCTGAAGCCTATAGAAAGCTGTCAGCCTTATTTTAAATCTTTAAAGCTTCTAATATTACCAAGCCTTTACATACTTGAATCTTGTATTTTTGTAAAATATAATCCTGACTTATTTAAAACAGAAAAACAAGCATACTCTATAAACCCTAGAAGCGCAAAAAATCGTACAAACATATGCAAAACAGCATTAATGAGAAAAATTATTATTGAGATGGCTCCGAGAATGTACAATAAACTACCGGACCAGTTGAAAAACTGAAACTGTCAAAAATTTAAATATATTCTTACAAAGTTGCTGATAGACAAATGTTATTACGATGTTAATGACTATCTTATGGACAGTAATATCAATAATGGAATTTTTAATTTGAATTTATATATATAGCAATGTACACTCGGCGTCAAAAAAATCGCACCTCTTAGAAAATCACTTTCAAATGTCATTTACTCTTGATATGCACATGCAGTCGCATTAATTATGATTTTATTTACAAGGTTACTTAATTAACTTAATAAAAAACATTACTTTTCATTATCAAATAAAACCTAATGCAACAAATAAAGTGTCACAAAAATTCGATGCAAATTTTGCTACCCGTGAGAGTTGCTAGTTGCGCTTCCTTTGTGGGTATAAAACGGTCAACACGGGTTCAATGTGGGTCATTCGCTATTCAACCGTTGAAGAGGACACACGCACAGATTTTGATGGATACCACAGCTGATAAAGCCGCTCAAGTGGTTGCACTACTGCAATCAGGGGTGCGGCAGTGTGATGTCGCCCGGCAACTGAACCTGAGCCGTTATTCCGTTCGAAGAGTGTACCAGCGCTTCATAGAGACCGGTGGCTATATCCGCAGACACGGTTCGGGTAGACGTCGCTGCACTTCGGAAAGAGACGACCGGTTCGTTGTGTCGAACTCTTTGAGAAATCGTTTCTCCAACGCTGTTGAGTTGCAACAGCAGCTCCAGGCAGTTCGCAGACGCACCGTAAGCGTATCTACGGTTAGAAGAAGATTGAAGGAGAAGAAGATAGCGGCCCACAGAGCTGCTACGGGTCCAAAATTGACTGCAGCGCATCGGCGAGCCCGCTTGCAGTTTGCTCGTGACCACGTCGATTGGACCCTTGAGCAGTGGAGAGCTGTTCTCTTCTCAGACGAGACGCGAGTGTGTCTTTTCTGCAACGACCGACGGAGAAGAGTATACCGGAGGCAGGGTGAACGTTTCGCCCAAGCCTGCATCCAGGAGACGGTGGAATATGGTGGCGGATCCTGCATGTTCTGGGGCGGTATGTCTGCTGCCGGCAAAACCGACCTTGTCTGCGTCTCCCGGACTGGAGGTGCTCGCGGACAAGGGTCGCTGACTGCTCGCCGCTATGTCACTGAGGTCCTGGAAGTGCATGTGGTCCCCTTTGCCGAATCTTTTGGCGAGGGGTTCACATTAATGCACGACAACGCTCGCGCTCACACTGCAGGCATCGTGAGCGACTTCTTGCAGAGGTCCCAAATCTCTGTGATGCAGTGGCCAGCGCGAAGTCCGGATCTGAATCCTATAGAGCACCTCTGGGACCATCTTAAACGTAAGGTTCGATCTCGGGATCCAGCTCCTTCGACTCTACAGGAGCTCCAAGACGCGGTGATTGAAGAATGGGGGCTTATCCCTCAAGAAGAGCTCCTGAAGTTGGTGAGGTCCATGAGGGACCGTATGGAAGCCGTGATCAGGGCAAGGGGGGGTAACACTAGATTTTAAGTTAATTTTAAGACACTTTTTGTACATTTTTCTTTGTAAATTATCTGTTGTTAATTAGGACTTAATTAAGGATTTTTATTATTTTATTAATTTTAATGTTGTTTGTATAATTATAATTAAACAGAAAGTTAAATTTAATTGTTTTTTGATACTCCTTTTTGTTACCTTTCTAATGATACCCAACACTATCCTCTACATAAGGTTTAAGAATTTTTAAAGATGATTTTTAAAAGGTGCGATTTTTTTGACGCCGAGTGTAGTTTAATGTTATTTATTACTATTTTATTATTTTTTAGTGCATTATTATAGAATTTTAATCAGATTTTTAAATTTATTTTAATTGGAAATAAGTTGCCTTTTTATTTAATGTATTATTTAATTTAATTATATAATGTAGTTCTAATGTATTTCGTATGCCGTAAGGTGTATCATGGAGGCACTATCTAACTAAAGCGCACAACGACCTGTATTAATACCTGTGATAACGAAATAATAAATGATTTGATTTGAAACACAAAAACATGATACACAAAAAACAAAACCATATGTAAAATCAACGACAAATATAAATGTAGATTTAACTATTTTAGCCATAAAAAAAACAAAAGAAAAATTTATAAAAAAATATGTTAACATATACTCATCATACTTAGTAAGATAAAAGAATTGACTAAATTAAAATATCTCGAGCTCCTTCGCGCTTTGAATGTTACGCCTTTGATTCTGTTAGTTGCTTCGATCAATAAAAAACATACGGACCGGCCGGGCATGATAAAAAAATTAGGAAAGTATGGTGGGTTACCGACCGACCTTACGATGTGCTATTTATTGGTCTTGTAGAATTTGCCGAAGCTGAGCACAGCATCATCATTAATAATGTAATAATAATATATTTCTTTATTGTTCTTTCATAAACATTACAAAATTATGATCATTATTATACATCTGATAAATTTAAATCAGAAATCAGATATTAAAAAGAAATACTTAGTTCTGTAGTATATCTAAATCTTGTATATTTAACAAATTACTTAGTACTTACTTGAGGTTAATTTTTTTATAAATATTTGAGTATTTATCTAACGTAGTATATTGATTTATAAGTTGAAAATGTTTTGGCAAATGAGAAACTTAGATTAAGTTATAATAAAAAATGTACTATACAATGCTGTTTGATTTCCAATTAACAAAGAAATAAATTATTCATAACAAATCCTTGTAAAAAATTAAATTCATATGTTTATGATCTAGTTGTTGACAGTTTATGATCTAGTTCTTTGGCTAACAAAGTAAGAGCAGATAGTGTTGATAAATTTGCACGGGTCGGACAGAGTCTCAATTGCGTAATTGGTAGTGCACCTTGACCCTGAATGTCAGAGGGTGCTGGTTCAAATTTAGCTCGTGTACATTTTAACATCTTTTGGAATAGGTAATTGAAATAGAAAATTATACTATAACTATGCCTTAAAAAATAGTATTAACTCATATTAGTTTCCGCCCGCAGCTTTGCTCGCGTAATTCGTTATCTGTCACAAAAAACTCTAAAATTCTATAATTTTCTGCCATTCTGATTTATATGAATCGTTTCTTACTATAATAAGTTATACCTCATTTTAGATTAATTATTAATAAGATAATAGTGATTTACGTAACACTTGATATATAACAACAAAATACTACATTGAATCTACAAACAATATAATGCTTTGTCTTTTAACGCCAATGTTGACATATTCGGTAAAAAATAGGTAAGGTAAGGGTAAGCTAAAATGTCTAATATATAGTCAGAGCCATGATGCTATAATACAGGACCAAATTTATGGGAGGCTCTTGGCTCCTCAAACTGTAGTGACTAAAAAGTACCCGGCGATATTTTATTGGCTGCCATTTCGCAAGCATCTCCTTGCACCCTACTACGTATATTCGCCGAGGCGTTCGATACAGATGACGAAAGCGGAAAACACGAAGGTGCTATAAAAACTAAGACTTCAGATTCTTAAAGGGTTCCTCAAGCCGTGTGAAACAAATCACCTTCGGAGGTTTTCTAGAGGGAACGGCATCACACACTAGTGCGTGTCCCCGTGCCCTACTAGATTCTCCGAGGAGTTCAGATCTGATCGGCGGACCTCGGCTTGGGTTGACAGCGTCGTGGGGGAGGAGATAAGCGCTTAGCCTGACAGATTGTCTGTACTTAGAAAAGTGACTCAACGAGCACTCTGCTGCTGTTGATGCTGGGTGTTCAGCTAGGTGTGTGGTAGCATTGAAAGAATCGAAGAATTGTTCGCACGTGTGATTAGGATCTTTGAGGTCGTCAAGCATGTCGGGAAGAGTACCGTTTTCGAGTTAATAATCATCCTATCATGATGAAAAGATGATTTTTAGCTGCTGCATTAACAAGCAATGCAGAATAGTGGAGGGGATTATCGATGTGTAATGGTGATGTTGCGGATATTTACAAGTTAGGTTGAGAGCATTATCAAAGCATAGTCAGGCAGGACACGTCTTTTATGAACTCTTTAATAATGGAGAGTAAACCTTACGTTTTTTTTTCAAAGGGATAGCTGAGCCGCATATGGCCTTTACTGTGTAGCTGGATTTTAAGGGTGGCTTGAAACTTAAGATTCCTCAAGAAGTAGCGATCGAACATGCTCAGAGGTTTCTAAAGTGGATGGCATCACGCAGCGTGCCCCCTTCCCCTACTAGATTCTTCCTAGCTTTGCGAACAAGGCGAGGCACCTTGGCTCGGGTAGACCAAGTCTTTGGGATAAACTTACCAGAGTCAAAAGTGATGTTCTCTGGACAATACGTGATGGTGTGAGCCCGGTCGCCTGTCGCAGCACACACTGGGCATGTGTACGCGCGCAGCACCGGGCACTTGACCCGCCCGCGGCCGTCTTTCAGGCAGTGCGACGAGTACCAGACCGTCGATTCACCGTTGTTCTTGCAAAAAGAGCACTCCTACAAAGAAGCGTTCATAATCAGTCGACACTAATGGTTAGGTAAGTCAACAATTCACCGTTATTGGAGCGGTGTTGAGCTTTTGCTGTTGTTACTTAGACATTGTACAAATAGGCAACTAAACATTCAAAACCAATTCAATTCGCATTGATAGAAAGATTAAAAATAAAATACGCCATCTATTGATATTATTGAACACCCAATATTTTTTTTCCAAACGCCTCATTATAAAATTTAACGTAAGCACTGATGAAACTGGTTAATTTTATTTCTATGAAGTGAAATGGGATTGTCAATAGGAGAAGATCGATGGTGCAATCGCGTTCAGTCCAAATATTCGAGCTCCTCCGTGCTTCGGAATCGGAACGTATTTGCCGTTGCCGGGGCCGTAGGTCCCGGCTGCATTAGTAGTCTATAAGCTCCATAAATACATTTGGACCAGAGGATCATAAGACAGGCAGAATGTCTGTTTTTAATAAAAGTTTGTACCACGTACCAATTGTCTCTGGATTGTGTTCCTTTGGCGTCGCATTTTGTCAGTAAACTGCATAAGTAAGTCCAGCTGCTGCGGGGTCAGAGACAGCAAGGCTGCCTCCTGTCGCATCACCATTGCCTTGAAGTCCAGATGAGGCTGAGATTCTGGACTCTCTGAAACCATAAATTGTAAAGCTATAGTAAGTTTAATTTAGTAGTAATGTATACTTATTTATTTTGTTTCCTTATTCCCTACGGGTAAGCACTCGTCCTTCATCTCACTAGATGTTAAGTGATGATAAATCCAAGGGTGGAAGCACATTTCACCACTGTCTGTATTATTGCTGCCAAAACACAACAGTGCTACAACATTGATGCTATGGCAGCATATTTAGATAAGATGGTGGTTGCTAGCCATGCGGGCCAACAAGCCCCACCACTAACCAAACCTAGTACACAAACATGGAAATCAACCCTATGTATACCTATTGTTTTTAGTGGTATCATAGTGGCAACAGTATGACTTTAAGTCCAGTTTTCGACACCAGTTTTCATCGCCATGTATTTTAAGTATAGAATTTCATTGAAGTTTTACTAGATGACAGCTAAATTACAGATGCTGGTGATATGTCTGACTGTATTCAATTGTTGCTAAAATCAAAAGATGTTGCTAGCCCCTATTTTTAATGATTAAAGGAAAAAATGACAATCACTGGTTCCTGTCGAACACATGTGTTTTTTGACTGCCCAGTAAGGAAAATAAATAGAGGGAAAGAGAGTAAGAGGAACCCAAAGAAGAGCTAAATGGAACAAATTAAAGAGATGAATGTTGAATTGAATGTTGTTGAGAAGTTGACGATGAACGTTGTGTCTTATAAAGAAGTAAAAGAATTAGCTCGGGAAATGGAAAAGGCTACACCGACAAGAGCGTGGCTCTTAAGTTAAAGAAGAAGAAGTATTTATAAATAAATCGATAGCATGTTTGGCCTGGTGAAAACAAACGAGTAGATTTAACATTTTGCCATACAAATTCTCGATTTCATTATCCTGATCGAACGGTGATTGGTAAATTAAACTCGCACTCGCCCTGCAGCACTCTGAAATGATCCGGTGCCTTTGAACCTTCGAACGGAGTAACGGCAGCGCCATGAGTCGGCAAGTAAACACTTTCAACGCTCCATGCGATAAACTCTATCGCTATCATCTTAGGTGTCATCTTCCATGAATAATGGACCTGCCTAGTGATTGTTAAGTCAACATCATTTGGATTAATCGTGTCAAAAATCTTAGCTGTTTTTAAACCGGTGTCGTCTGAAATCAACGGCTTTTGAAGGTATTTCCTACAGATTGTTTGAAATATATTTTACTAGTAGTATTATTATTAGTAGTATTTATTTATTTTATTTATGAATTAGGTTAACCAACGACGGGTGATACATTTTTTTACATTTTCAAAACAATACATTTTATATAAAAAATTATAATTTATGCATAGCCAGTTAAAGGCCAACACTGTGTGCACAAAACATAACTAAGACTAGCTCCGATTCTGTTGGAGGAGGTAGAAAAAAAGAAAAAAATTGTTAAAAAAAATTCCACGAGCAGGGTTTGAACCTGCACCCTTCTGACATACCGGGTCAGGTGCTCTTCCAATATTTTTACAAATACTAAAGATCAGTTAAGAAGTAAGCAAGCTATTTATAAAATGTAATAACATAATATTATGATCAGATGTTAATGACGGTAGTTGTTGACATTGAATTGGCGCCTTTGGCTTTCAAAGTAAAAAAGTAAATAGTGTTGAATAATTTCGGCGGGCTGGTTAGAACCACGATAGCTCAATTGGAAGAGCACCTGACCCAGTATGTCAGAAGGGTGCAGGTTTAAATCCTGCTTGTGGAAATTTTTTCAACATTGTGTTTTTGTAATTTGTATCGCAACAAAATCATTTTAAATTATATGCATAAAAATATTTATTATATTATGTAGGGTAGTGGGTTAGTGGGTAGTAACATTGGTGGCATTACCCTACTGTATTACATAATGTAAAGAAATGTTATATACCTACTACAAAATATACAATTTTAAATACTACTAGTTTTTGTATAGAGCTAGGTTGCTATTGCTTTATATTTAAAATACCGTGAATATACTCACACAAGTTTTATTGTTGCTTACCAACACAGCAGCAGAATGTGGACTACTTTGTCAGATATTTATTATCTTTTATCTTCATTATATTTTATTTATTTTCTCTTTTTATAATATAGATTCACCGATTTTTTCCAATGCAGTAGGTAATACCTGTAAAATATTGTATCTGCTACTTCGTCTACGTGAGAAGGATTGTAAAATGTGCCAATAAGAGACATACCATGACAGTTCTGATTAAAATGGAAGAGAAAAAGGAAGGGCATGACAAAGAATCTGCATAGCCATATTGCAATAACCGTTAGATAGATGGCACACTGCCGTCAAAAATCAAAAAGCAGTAAAAAAATTCAGTGCTTACGTCAGCCTTCCCGGTAGCATAATGGTCAGTGCAGCCAGCCGGATTACGGAAGACCCAGGTTATTCCTGGCTGGGTCGGGTAGGCATTTATGTTTTTCACTGTATTTTCTATATATTCATAAATAGTCGTAAAGGGAATCCTAATTATCACTTTCCATCAAAAATCTACTATGGGTCTGTGTTTATCATTTCATTTTTATTTTATTACACACTCTGTATCATATTTAACTAAGAAAATTTACCTATTACATTTCCTAAACTTGCAAACATCACCCTAACATAGAAAAATAGGTTTTAGTTGTATTCATATAATGTGTTGAAACAAGTGTGTGGGGTTGTGTGCGCAAACCTCTCTTGTGGTTCTTGTTCTGTGGTCCTAATATAAATAAATTAATAAATATATACAGATATTTAAAGTATATATTTACGTACACTAGCGTCACGCGAGCGAGCAAGCGAGCAGTAAAATATAAACAGGTTTATTTCCCATTGTCGCCGAACGCAATCAGTCAAACGTATAGATAACAATGCATATTCGCCATTGTAAATTATTGTTTCTTATCCGATGGACATCCTTGGTATATACCAAATTGATAATAAAGCTATTTGAAAACTATCTTTATGATAACTATTACTATAGCAGTGGCCACTTTGAATTGATTTGATAATTAAATTATCGTGTGTCATCATTATCAATACGAAATTTGTATGATTGTATCATGATGAATTGAATACGACAGCAATGAATGGCCATTTTACAATTTTGAATATAAAAGGAATTGTAATACAAGGAAATTAACATAATATAGGTACTTATATATTTTTTATACTTTCATGGATGGAAGCAAATTTGAGCATTCAAGCATTGTGAGAATGGGATTAAACCTATGTAGTTGTGTGTATTGTGTGATTGTGTGTGTGTTCTAATTTAAATTTGTAAGTTTTAATTTATATAATGTTTTCATAAGATTTATTTTTTATTTTTGTGTAATTAGTAAAGTCCATACTAAGTAAATAAATAAGTAAATAAATACATCGAGCTTATGGTCACTTGCATTATAGTAACTATTATCTGTATTCTTATGATGACGTTTATTAGTTATGAGTATCCGATATTCTGGCACAGATTATTAAATATTTCGGCGCAGTTGCGGGCGCCATGACACGGGTGTACTCAAAAATTATAAACATGGCATAATCGTTGAAATGATCGAATAGCAAATAAAACTCGCACTGGGCACTCTAAGTGCCCATAAGCAATGCATGTAAGCAGTTTTATTTAATTTGCTAAAATATGTGTGTTAACTGTAGAGTATCAAATTTAATAATTTAATAGTGGGTTAGGTGTTTACCGTTAATTGTTCGTGAAAGTGCAAAACTGTTGTTGTTTAAAACAAAACAATGCAACGTCACGTTTCAATATCTCTCAATATTTACAAAGTAAATTAAACTACCTAAAAGTAAACTTAAAAACTATCTAACACAATTTATAAATAAAATAATTGCCCCCGATCATCTCCAACAGGCAGCACGCTATTTCTCTGAAGAAGTCCAATCTCTGTAAAACCCCAGATCTTAATTGATACTGCTTTTTGGGAGTAAAAATTGGTATCTAGGTAGGTATTCAATTCTGCCATCACTGAACATTGAAAATTTTGTTATCATTTACAGTATCATGTTCTAGCTTAGGCCTTTGCCCAGCAGTGGGACAGCTAAAGGCTATTCACTTACTTACTTTACTATGTTCTAGCTTTGACATTTGATTTTGTGCAAATCTCGCCAAGCTATAAATTAATAAACAAAAGTGGCCTTTTCGACCCACAGATAAAGATTACCTTTAATTGAAGTCACAGAACAGTGAGTTGAAGTAGCTGGTGCTGCCGCATTGTGTGGCGGCTCTGCTTCCTTCTGCTGTTTCCCGTTTATCGTGATCTGCGCCTCTAGCACTGCTGGATCCAGTTTGACTGCACTCAAAGCATCTGTAAGAAGGTATATTTTATTACCCATAACATTGACGCTCACTCTTTCTAAGACTAAGGGTTTAATTGTGACAAACTTGATTTAAGCAATGACTTGACACTTAACTACTTCTATAGTCTAGTGATTAAGACCACTGGTCTAAGACTCAGCGGTCTTGCTTCGATTCCCAGCGGGGGTATATGTTTGTGTACTCGGTGTGATTGGTGGTAGGGCCTGTTTGTTCCCTGTGTACCTGGCTAGCTATCACCATCTTATCTAAATATGTTGCCATATCGACAATGTAAGTAACATTGTTGTGTTCCCGCAGCTAGAGATAAGATGACCAGTGTCTCAGTAGTTGAGGATTCCGGGTGAATGCGCTTTCACCTTCGTCTTTATCATCACTTAACTTCAGGTGAGATGAAGACCAAGTGCTAAATTTTAAAAAAATCTAGTAAAACTATGATGGTTTAACACTAGTAACGATTTACGTTGCTGGCTGTACCTAAACTTTAAGTGCTATAAGGGCAAATTGTAAATTGTCTAAAAATAGTTATACTTCTATAATTTGACTTTTAAATTACAAGATTACGCATCTCTTCAACATATAATAAAATATATATTTGGAATATAATCGGTGGATGTCTTATCTATCATGTCAATGTGTAATGCCATTAAAAGCTCTTATCTCTAGAGGAAATATTCAAATATTCATCACAAAAAAAAACTTTACATTATCGACTAGATTAAAGACTATAAAAGGGATTGCAACCTTTCAGTGTCAAGACATATCGCTACTTTTCTTAACTGTTAAACGTGTTATATTTACCCAAAGAAACAAAGAAATGGGGAAAAATGCCCTGGTACTGGTCAAATATGGGTTATTCGCCACCCACGGCCATATAGGGAACACGTGAACACAAATTAACTTACATGTCCTTCAAAATAGAAAGAAAGATAATACTTTATAGGTTAAAGTAACCATTTAGCGATCTTATCATTTTGACTTATCGCTTATCTCTTTTAGACAACCCGAGCGACGGATGCATGCAGATAATAGGAGAGAGAACTAAGATACTATAAAATCTATCTAAGAAAGAAATATATTATGCATTGCAATAAATAATAAAACGTTTAAAATAATGAGCATATAATTTGTTTAATTGTGACGAATAAAGTATCAATATTTTTTATAATCGATTTTCTGTGCTTTCTTTTGTGACCGAGTGTAATAATAATATCTAAGACATTTTGTATAATAAGGATGAATAAGGAAAATAATATTTATAGAGATCTGCATAAGGAGTTAGTAGACATTTAAAAAGATGTCAACTCTTATGAGTGCTTTTATTTTTATTTTTTGTCAACTCTTAGGAGTGGTTTTATTTTTATTTTTGTTCTCTAATTTCCTCAATCTATTTATTTTCCATATGCTTAAAAAGTTTCATTGGAATTGTCTTATTGGTTTAATTACTTTGGTTTTGGTAATTGGTAAATTATTGTACTTTAAAGTTTTTATGAGATACAGAAATGTATTAAAACGGCTCTTAAAATAAAATTAGTTGTCTAATAAAACGAGCAGGATTAGAACCTGCACCCTTCTGACATACCGGGTCAGGTGCTCTTCCAATTAAGCTATCGTGGTTCTAACCAGCCCGCCGAAATGATTCAACACTATTGACTTTTTTACTTTGAAAGCCAAAGGCGCCCATTCAATATCAACAACAACCGTCATTAACGGGTACGTATTTAAATGTCTAAAATTAATAAACCTAACGTTAAAACACCTCCGTTCAAAATACCTAAAATCAAAATACCTAATGTTTTAAAAAACCTAAGCAAATAACACCTACATAAGAAATACCTAAGTTAGATATACATATTGGACTAAATATCTATAAATATATGTTTAAAATGTCTATAGCTATAACACCAAAGTTTCATTCACACACATTTTAATTTTTATCCATAATCGTCCAAATACATAAACTTAAATGGCATAAGTTTACAATGTATAAGTTCAAAATGTATACAACCAGTAAATATAATAATTAGAACAAATAATAACATAAATCAATAAAATGATTGAGGATACTAGCTGCCCTACTCCTGTAGGTCACGTGATAGGTTAGAAATTTAAGAAAGAGTTTCTTTTTGGTAATTTTTGCTTTCTGTTGTCTAATAAAAAACACAACAGGAGTAGGGCAGCTAGTATTGCTAGAAATTGATAGGTAAAATAAGGGTAATTTTTATATATTTCAAGTTTTAGCTTTATGAACTTCAGTAATATAAACATTTGTCATTTTAAACTTTAGGTATTTTAAATTTAAGTGAAACAACCATTAGGTATTTTGATTTTAGGTATATTGAACGGAGGTGTTTTAACTTTAGGTTTTTTAATTTTAGACATTTAAAAACGTACCCTCATTAATATCTGATCATAAAACTTTTACAAATACTAAAGTTGATCTTTAGTATTTGTAAACATTTTATAAATACTAAAGATCCGAGCAGGATTTGAATTCTGCTCGTGGAAATTCTTTCAACATTTGTGTTTTTGTAATTTGTTTCGCAACAAAATTTGCGTTAAAATTATATAAACAAAACAAAAACATTTTATTACTTGTCTCCATAAAGTGCTGGTACTTTATGAAGACAAGTAATTGAGATTTTAGATCCGTAATCTATAGTAGGTAATCACAATCAGCCCCACAAGGACGTCCTTGTATGAGTAATACCCATGCTTATTATTGTAATAAGACCTTCCCCCGGGATTCCTACTTTACTATTCAATTTAGGTCGGAAACTCCTTCTGGCAACGAACACTAAATAAACTGTTACTTTGGAATTGTTTACATTACGGTTGCGTACAGTCACGAGCGTGCGTTTTAGGAGCTCGATAGCGCAGTGGATAACGCGCCAAGTCTGCGAGTGCTAAGGTTAAGCTACTTTCGCTTAGGCCGGTTATCGGATGGGACGGCCCGCGTGGTGGTTTATGGCCCGTTCTCCCAATCCATCCATAGGGAAGGCTCGTGCCCCAGCAGTAGGGACATAAAAATGAGCTGATGATGATGACAGTCACGAGCATACTAAGGTAAAAAATCGTAAAGTACTATCCAATTTATAAAACAAAAATATGTTATCAATAAACTCTTATAGCCATTTAATGTGACATGGACCGACACGTATATGTATGTATACACTTTCGGATAGATTTATACACCTTATCCCACCTTCTCCCTTCCTCCATAAGAGTACACGTGCTGCTCTCCGGTGTCATCGCTTCACTGTCACACATATCCCATCGCGCACAAAGAAATTTGGTGACTCGTTTCTTTGTCGCACCTCCAAAAGATGGAATAGTCTACCAGCACATGTTTTCCCTCTTTCCTATGATATGGGGTCCTTCAAACGAGGCGTGAAGAAGCACCTTGTGTGCCGGCAGAGTGAAGTTGACTGATGCTGCGTTGTTTTCACGCTGCACCAGTTGTCTTCGCGTCTGGACTCCATTTCCACTTAACATCAGGTGGTGTGGAGTCATTTGCCGTGCTAAGTATAAAAAAAAAATACATACGTATAATGTACCTACATATTCAGTGACAGTTTTTTATGTATTCTTAGTTTAACCCAAGTGTTTTTAAGTTATGCCTACTTATTATTACACTCGCTGCTATTAGTTTACGCACAACCTAGTCTAACTTGTTCCGAAAACAAGCCATGATAGTTTAGACTCTAGGCCATCGCCGGAATTACATTTGAAAGTCGAATTAAAAGATTAAAAGCTGACGTCGATGTAACGACGACGATTTAAAAGTAGTGATATATTGTACAGACGCCTGCACATCAACTTCTCCAAAACTGTAAAATTTCTTCAATACAATAAATATCAACCATATTAGAGATAAAGTTCAAAGTATATTGTGATAGGTTGATGTGCAGGCGTGTTTTACATATTTTTGTAATATAAAGTAAATTGAAGTTAATTTTAAAATTTTGAAATTCTACACCGATTTAAGTACTCGGTTGTACCTTACATGTTCGGTTGGCAACACAATCGAAGCGGTTGAAGTACCTAAATTCCAAATAGTAATTAAAAACAATATTTTGATAATGGTAGCCTTTGTAAACGAACCGTTGTTTTAGCAAAGATGTTGATCATCCGTCACACAAGTAAGTCATTGTATTGTTATTACGAATAACTTTACGTAATACCTATTTAATAACGTTTAAAATTACTGGTAAGTTGGTCTTAAATATGTAGTTTTGTCAATACCTCTCCTGTTTTATTATTATCTTCTATAAAATGTATGAACGGATAAGTCTTACACGCAGTTATATTACTAGCACTCTGTATTCCGATCGAAAGATCTAGAACAGTTTAGTCATCGTCAGTTGTCCACTGATAGGCACCCGCATTTCCACATGCAGACTAAAGCTTGAAAAATTTACCGAAGCCACCCTATAAATATCGTTAAGTAACGTTGTTTGCTCGATGGCACAGTGGTTAGCGTGCCCGGCTTGCGATTGCTGAAGTTAAGCAACTTCTGCAAAGGTCGGTCATCGGATGGGTGACCAAAACGTATCATCTCGAGCTCTTCCGTGCTTCGGAAAGCACGTAAAGCCGTCGGTCCCGGCTGTTATTTTTAATTTTAATTAAGTGTTATTTGTTACCTAGATCGAACGGAGAAAAAAACTAGCACCGAGCCCTAAGATGGGTCTCGAGCTTTAACTCACAATCAACCGTAAATATGTATTTTGTATGCTGAACGTGTAGTGTATGTACTACCTAAAATATTGACGGAACATATTGATAACGAGCTTTTGACAAAATATTCAGGAAGACCAATATCCCGGTAGTTCGCTTGGATGACCTATCGCTGGGATTACGAAAGTCTTAGGTTCATGTCGCACCTGTGGCTATAATAATTGTTATTAATATCCAGTGATATTTAAAAAACAGAAGCTCGATGGCGCAGTGTTTAACGCGCCTGGTCTGCGATTATCGCAAAGGAAGGTCATCGCATGGGCTCTTCCGTGCTTCGGAAGGCGCGTGAAGCCGTTGGTCCCGGCAAGTCTGTCTGTATTGGGCCCGCGTGGTGGTTTATGGCCCGTTCTCCCTAACCTATCTATACTATAGGGAAGGCTCCCCAACAGTGGTGACCAGGTGACATAAAATGAGATGGTGATGTGATGATTTGAAAAATAAGTATATTTTAAATCAATAGTACAGATTTTATTTCCACTGCCTTCGCTGGGTCAAAGAATCTATAAATACAGAACAATCGTAGCTGTGTATGTGTACTACCTACCTACTTAACATTTATATTAAGAAAGTTTTTTCATCGTTCATTCATTTAAATAAATATTACGTTTATCATATCTCTGTAAACAATGCCACAAAGTTTTTTGACAGCACAGTTAACCATTGTTGATTGTAAATAAAACAATCAAATACTGTTATTCGCCTACGCAACTATCTTCATAATACCTACGACGAAAATTTGAAAAATTACAACGTGTTGAAAAATATTCCACGAACGGGATTCGGGATTAGTTGTCGCCATTGAAGGCTGGCGGAGTAAGAGTAGATAGTGTTGATTAATTTCGGCGAGTTGGATTGTGCCACGATAGCATAGTTGGTAGTGTTCCTGACCCGGCATGTCATGGGTGCGGGTTCGAATCCCGCTCGTGGAGTTTTTTCAACACATTATCTTTTTTTTAATTTTTATTTGTTTGTAACAATATTAGCGTAAAATTTTAGGTAAATAATTACGACAAAAATGTCAAGTGAGAGCTAGTTCTAAGCATTTTTCATTTGCGTAGGGTAGAGGCACCTGTTTCCGACAGGAACCAATGATCAACATTTTTTCCTTTAATTATTAAAAATTAGAGTCGCATTATTATGTATTTATTTATTTATTATATTATTAATGAATCGCATTACATTATCCGTCAATTTGCAACTGATTGTTTCTAGTAACTGAATGAAGGCCTCAAAATGTATGTATACATAAGTAACAACAAGTAAACAACACCAAACTGTCTTGCAATCTAATTATGTATACCTACCGTAAATTGAATCAGTACCTCTTTCGTTTCCATGGAAGTCTGCTAATTTTGTATTGTGCGTATCCTGTAAATAAATAAAATTAATCATTCGACTGTTGTATTGTTTCGGCTTTGTGAACACCTGCCCATCTTTCTTTGCTTCGACTTTCTTAGTGATTATCCACACCCTTTATGAAGCCTATATTACAGTTTCTGAGATTTCCGCATTTGTTTGTCAGTCAATCGGTATTTTTGCTTTATATGTCATACTCGTGAACGGGTGCCGCCTGTGGAGGCTGGTCGGCGCTTGCATACCTATCTTATTTTTAATATTATTTACTGTAGTTTGACTTGGTTTTTCTTAGCCAATTTTTTTTGAGTACTGTAGTGGTACTGTAAGACATTGTGGAAATTGAAACTTTTACCTGATGTAAATTTGTTAACTTAGTTTTTTTTATTTTGTGATTATTATTTTTTTTACCTGTTGTGGTTGTCTTCTATAATTTTGTGTTTATTTGTAATACACTTGCTGAGTTTCTTGCCGGTTCTTCTCAGTACAAGATCTCCCGCCCAGAGTAGACTTACGAACCGATGGCATAGTGACATTCACAAGAGCTACTTGTAGCCTAAACTGAATAAATGATTTTGAATTTTGAATTTTTTTGAATTTTAGAATTTTCGTATCGGAATATATCCTAATTTCTGAATAGCCCGTCCAATCAAAGAAAAGAGATTGTCCTATCTCTTGCCTACAAGCTACGTCATAAAAGAGACCTGCCTGCGAAATTTCAGCATTCTTAGTCCAGCGGTTAGGGTCAGATTTTAGAAATACCACAGAAGCCTTATATGTTAAGGTTATTGCATCTACTAACTTCACATGTTCCTATAAGCAATAACAGTGCGCCTTATTGTATGATAATTGATAATATTGGACGAGTAGTACGGTTCGATTCATAGCGGGGGTACATGTTTGTGTTTGGTTCGGTTGGTGGGCATGTTTTAAGTCCGCTTGACTAGCTACCAACATCAATCATCCATTCATCAATGTTATTAGTATGTTGTGTTCCGTCAGCTAGAAATAAGACAACAGTATGGCAGAATGTTAGGTTAAACATGTTTTGTAAAATTTCTAACAAACAAATAATCTCTGCTCATCATTTTTGCACAACTTTTACTGTGGATGCCACTCTATAATCGTAAAGCTAAAATCAGCAAGTCCAAACATTTTATTAAACAGTAGTTAATTCCAAATATGTCATAATGCTGTACAATAGTGAAAACATTAACGATAAAATTGAATCTAATAAGCTATTTCTTAAAAAAATATATAATATAATAACTATCTAAAATATATTATTAAAAGGAGTCCCTTTAGGCAAGATTCCGAAGATACTGGCAGCGTTCCCCCTTTGAATAGCTAGACTAATTCTTTGTCCGAGGTAGCTGCCAGCTCTTCGGTCTCCTGTGATGTAGACTAACCTTTTTGCTATTTCTTTAAAAAGCTTTATTATTATTTTAATTTTATTAAACGATTTCAGTGTTGTAGTACTTAGTGTGAAAGTTGTGCAAAGTTATGAGCAAATGCTTATCCTTAATGTTCTGTAATTAAAAACAGGCTTGTAGAAAAAATACCTAATTAATCATGTCAATGTATAAGATACATAAGGACAGGGTATATTTATTTAGGCACAATTACAGACAACAGATAAAAACATACAAAAAAAATTATAAAAAGTTATTACTAGTTTATACAAGTAAACTGCAAAAGCGTTGTTCTACAAGCATATATTTTTTTTCGTATCATCAGTTAGTAATTGTATCAACAAGCAATTTTTCCGTCAATAACAAATTAAAATCAGGTTATCTATTATCTAGTGGGTGGGAAATAAACACGATACTTTACCCTGACGGTGAGATCGCTAATTGTGATTACTGATTGTGTTGCTTTCAATTGTTTGTTCAAAGCATGACCACAGGATAAAAACAAAGTGATTAGTCGATGACTAGGCTGAGTGGTACCGAACTCGCTGATCACGATTTATACTAATCATATTCAAAATTTTAAAAATATAAAACAACTTAATGTTGGAGCTAGTATTTCTACTATCTTCATCATCACATTTCATCACCAGCTCGTTTAATGTCCCCACGGCTGGGACACGAGACTTCCATGGATATGGGAGAACGGACCATAAACCACCACGCACGCTGAGTGCGGATTGATAATAGTTGACGACTGCTAATGCAGCCGGTACCAACAGTTTACGTGCTTTCCGGAGCACGGAGCACGGAGCAAGCACGGAGGAGCTCGAGATGATTCACTTCTGGACTACCATCCGATGACCGGCCCTAGGGAATGTTGTGAAACACTGCGCGCGCCATCGAACTCCTCTTTACCACTGCGCCATCGAGCTCCTCATGCTGCCTGCTGCTTATTTATATCTAAGCTGGTCACGACTTAGATATAAATAAGAGGCATCAGGCGTAAAATTGACTGTAGGTATGTATGAAATTGATGTAAAATTGATACAAATACAACCAATTTTACGCATTGTGTTCCGACAGCCAGCGATAAGATAGCCAGCTCCTCATTTGGCGATTTCAGGTAAAGTACGCTTTCATATTCGGCCTTATCATCACTTATCGTCAGGTGAGATGAAGATCGAGCGCTACTACGTAGTGGAAAAAAATAATACTCACTTCAACCGGTGACGATGTGCATGGCTCAATATTTGCTATCGGACCTGGCAAAATATCGCCTGGCTCTTCGATTAATGTGGCATCCATGATGTAAAAAATAAGTGTAGCACTTGATTAAAATACAAGTTAATTAAATAAGTGTAGCAACAACACCATTCACGAAATGCCGCATGCAGTAATGTCAGTTTGTAATATAAACCACAAGTACCTACCTACCTCCTATTGAATTTCTCGCTACGCTGCCTGTGTGTTTTTACTAATACCTTCTTTTGCAATAAAAAGTAAAATTATACAAATTTATATAGTGTATTTAATAAATACACGTTACAGTTATTGTGTTTATTGTGTTACAGTAGACTTGTGCAAGTTATTAAGTAGGTTCATAGGCATTTAAAAGGTTATTAAATAGCCTTTTAAATGCCTATAAAGGCCTCCATCATTGAAATCTAGTCAATACAATTGATGGACAATGGCTTAACAAACCAATCCAAAAATACTTTAGAAGAAAACCGATTATTAAACACCGACATTTTTTAAGTTGTTTTTTTTAACTTATCAATTAAACATGTATTTATATGTAACTTACAGTCTTAAACATAACTGTGCCTAGCTTTCATCTTTTTCGGTTTGGTGGAAAAAAATCTGATGCTTGTAGCAAGAAAACAATGCCACTTATTATATTTGTTATTAAACCATACGTACAATGGGGCTGTATATTGGCCATTATGGAAGCTACATTGTCATAACAAACAAATACTTAGTACTTACATAAATTAATTGAATTAAAAATCAAATCTTTCCCTTCCGCATTTGATGCTAGAAAATAAATAAATAATTAATAATATGAAATTAATTAAAATCAGATGTACCTATGAATAAATCAGTAATTGTTTATTTTTTTTTGTATTTAAAAAAATGACACTGTAGGGTTGATTGACGTATATTTATTTATTTATTTATTTTATTTACAAGTTTATGTACACACATAAGAGGGTAACAAAATAAGCTATACGGGTGAATGTAGTACAAGGGCGCTGTTTATTTCAGTACTGAAATATCTTCCAGCAGGCCCGCAAAAGGAAACATTATAAATAGAGGTAGAATGAATGTGTACCTCCTGCAAAAACTAAAATAAACTTACTTATATATTTATAATACACATACATACTAATAATTGCATAAACAAAAGAAATTTAATATACAAAACAAAAATAAAAGGTGAAAGAAATACAGGTAGTGTTCCTTCAGACGCTTTTTAAAAATGCTGATGTTAGAAGAGTCTTGAATGTTAGGCGGCTGCGCGTTCCACAACCTGCCCCCCGACCGCCTAACCGATTGCTTTAACTACGTGTATAGTTTATGACGTCATCTTGTCATCTAGCTAATAGGTATAAGCATATATCGGAAGCTATAGCCTATAGCTTTCGATATTGCTGTCATAGGTGGTACGAAATGAAAGGCCCCTGATAGCATGCACGGAGAAGGAGTAAGAGAAAAAAATCGGTTTTATGGGGTGGAGTTTTCAGTTGGTGTAGGAGATGAGACCTGCAGAGAACATCAGGAGGATGAGAAAAGGAAAAACGTTCTTGCAGATAGGATGGATAGGAGGGATTATAAAGGACATGGAAGAGGAGACATAAAAGCCTAGTATTCCTGCGCAGGCGCATTGGGAGCCACTTGAGTTTCTCGCGGAAACTTGAAACATGGTCATACTTTCGTTGAACGAAAATGAATCGAATGCATAAGTTCAAGTTTATCAAGAAGCTCCTCAGTAGCGTCCAAGTAACAGGCATCAGAATAGAGTACATTTTAGATTTAAAAAACTAAAATCCTGTATATTCGTTTCCCGAACGCCCTTCAAAGGCACTGCAAACTTTAGAAGGCCTGCTAACTAGGAAATTAAAAATTACACATTACACCGATGAGCTGCACCATTTTTTTCTAACCAGTGAAAAACGCATTGCCGCGTACCACCGCGTCCGGGGAGACGCGGATGGTTATTTGGGGCTCTTCCCCCGCCTCCTCGTCCAGGTCCCAAAGCCTCGAAGGGATTCGGCAGAAGGGAGGGCCACCGACCACTAAAAACCCACTAAAACCACTGTAAATATTGATGCAAGGATGAACCGTGACTATCGTCAGGCATGCTGCCCGGCGCGGCGCGACGTTCACTCCGGCAAACGGGCCAGAGATAGCACGCCCGGGGAACACACCCTGGGCGTGCTTCAAACGTCCTTTGAGCCGCACCTACACATTACTGTAAACAAAAAGAAATCGATGACGATTCTTTTTTAAAGCTAAACTAGATATGTTCATAATCGTACAATACTATATCGCGACCTCAATTCGGATTTATTATGAAACCGTTTTTTTTTTTTTTGTTTTTTTTCTTTGAGAGAGATTGCCGATTGCCGCTGCGGCATTTTCAGCTTCACCGGGTTTTTATGAAACCGTTTGTATCGAAAAGCGATGCATCGCTTATAAGTATCATAATATTAACACGTCATCGTCATTATAATATTACGATGACATAATATGATGATAAATCTATTTAAATAAAAATGAATGTTGCTAAGCGCAAAACTCGAGAACGGCTGAACGGATTTGAATGAAACTTTGCACATAGACAGACCATGACCCGGACTAGGACATAGGATACTTTTTATCCCGGTAACAGGTTCCTTTGGGATAGTGTAGTCTTCGCGAACGAAGTCGCGGGCGACAACTAGTATGATATAATATTATTATGTACCCTGCCTATTTGTATATGATGGAAGTATATCTAAGTCTACTATTACATCAACTTAAAAAAAAAGATTAAATTATAAATACTGTTATGAAAACAGCATCGTTTTTATTAAAAATAGATTGTTCAAATTACATGTAGGTTTTAATGAATCACTTTGTAATGTGTCTCGTAATGGTGTTTATTCTTTCTGCATATTATTTAATCTTGAGTAAGTATACGAGTATAAACGTCGGTTTTATATTTCTATAATTATATTTACAGGACGGCCAAGTTCTATTGTTAAAAAAAAGATACAGCACAAAATTTGTTTGTCTTACTGCATATGTGGTCTAGTGGTAAGACCACCGGTCTCAGAGCCAGAGGGCCCGGGTTCGATTCCCAGCGGGATTTCACATAGCAACAGTCATCATAGGTCACAATAATCATTATTGATCCATTTGGTAGTCCGACTGGCTTCGTAACGCTATCGTATCTTATTAAGTATGTTATAAATAACTATATTACTAGTATTACGTGTCCCCAATTTCCGATAGCAAGAGATAAGATAGCCAATGTGTCTAGTGAGAGATTTATTTGCCATTCGAACACGTTCTTACGAACCTTTATGGCAAATTTTATCACCACCTCGTTTTTTAGCAGGCGCTCCTTCAATGCTTAACAATTCTCGTGTTAGTTAACATAATCGAATGAATTTGATAAGTCAATAAAACTTGCATTAGGCACCCGGGGTGGTTTTGAGTGGTTTTGTTTCTAGGACTTCAATC
The DNA here is from genome assembly GCA_949315975.1 of Eudonia truncicolella. NCBI lineage: Eukaryota > Metazoa > Arthropoda > Insecta > Lepidoptera > Crambidae > Eudonia > Eudonia truncicolella. The sequence goes on along the minus strand of OX438835.1, from coordinate 12,892,467 downwards.
AATCGCGTTAACGGAAACGAGAAATTTTTATTTTTTTTTATTATTATTATTATTAAAGCGCAATACACACCAAAGCCGCCGACCCGCCGACCTATGTCGGCAACTTCCTACTGCCCCGGGCGGGCTAGTTGGCGTCTTCACTCATTGCAAGTCGGAAAACATAGGCCGCCGGCGCCGGGTTGTGTCGGCGGGCTGTGTCGGCGAGGCGGCGGCGGCGGGCGGTGCGGCGGCGGCGGCGCGGCGGCGGCGGCGCGGCGGCGGCGGTGCGGCGGGCGGCGCGCCGCGGGTCGGCGGCTTTGGTGTGTATTGCGCTTAATCGAATGAATACGGATAGTAATCAAAACCCACACTAGGCACCCTGTTTATTTTATTTCAACGTGTCTGCATTTTTGTTTTTTGTGTGTACAATAAAGTATTATATTCTATTCTATTCTAACGACTAGTAGAGAGAGAAAATAAAATATATGTGTCAGTAAAATTATCTTGACTAGTAGCACGTGAGCTCGTCCTTTGTTTTTTTGGAGATAGTTTGCTGGCTTGCCTTAAATGGGCTTTTCAGCGTCACCTGACTAAAGCACTAGAGATACCTATTAGCGACGCACTACACAAAGTGACGGAGCACAACCGATAGTTCAGCTAGTTGACAGAGTCTCCTGACTGCTGAGTATACAGACTGAAAAGAGAGGGAAGGTAATCAGATAAAAAAAAATTAAGTAATATGTAGTGATAATTCCGCTAACTCACTCGTTTATCCAGCTTAAATGCAACACGCATGCACCGCCCTCCCGCCCGCAAAAAGTATGCACATGCAGGAGAAACACAGGGTGTCAATATCGTTAAATAAAATAAGTTGTCATTTCCTATATTTTCTTGTATGTCAGTACAGAGGACGTTTGGACAATACGTTATTGGATAAATACACGATTACGTACTAACTGCCGCACTAAAACACATTAATTTACGTTAATAATGATAACTTCACTATAATTTCCTATTGTTTAAAATTCTACACAGACGTAAGCACTTTTTTGAACATACATTTCAGTTAGTAAGTAATCTCAGAGCGACGCAGTAGTTAAGGTTTCACTGTATCAACATAAACCTTGAGTTCATTTCAAACAAGTTTACGTTGATGTACACACACAGTTTACAATGTAAAAGGGTGAGGGTGGGCGCCGGTGCAGACACGTGTAATCGATATATGCACATGCAACCCTCGCCCGGGGAGGCTTCGAGAATTTTCCACTCACCCTTTGACACAGTGTAAGGCAGAAGTTCCTTGTTCGACAGACACTGACACCGACTGATGGAACTGCGACAAGCGTTAGCTACAACAAGAGTGGAACTGAGACCGAAACAATTTTTGTGTGCCTTCGGGAATTTTTCACCCATCCTCTTGACACAGTGTAAGACTGAAGTTCGATAGACACTAAAACAGACGAAACTGTGACCAGCCTTAGCTACGACAGGAAAGGAACTGCGACATCGACATTTTTGGGGAGGCTTCGATAATTTCCCACCCACCTGTTGATACAGTGTAAACCTTAAATTCGATAGGATAGAACTGCGAAGTATCAGGCCCAAAATACTATATTACTTTGTAAGCCAAGCGAGCCTTATCGAATTTCAACAACTGCGTCAATCGACATCCGATCTTATATTTTACAAAATCGGTTTTTGCTCACAAAAATATAAATAATAATAGTAAATAAAAAAAATTTTTTGCTCTGCGAAGCTCTTAAATTTCTACAATTCTGTAAATTTTAAATGACTTGTGTTACCTCCTTTTTTTTTTATTCTTCCACTCATAGAATCAGTCTCATTCACTAGGTATACATACGAGTATAATACATGCGCCCTGTGTCAACTATAATATAACATATTGTCGGCACTGTTTTGTCTATTACCAGTACTACTCTAATTATAGAACTATCGTATGTAATGACTGTTTTGGGCCAAAAAAAAAATAAAAAATAAGGAGACTGCAGAGACAGACAACCTCTCATGGACACGTAATCTCGCAATAGCTGCTCTCGGTCTGTTCCGAGATCCGTGTCCGTGTCCGTGAAAGGATCTAACACCCGTATTTATAAACAAGCCATTACTTAGCAATTACTTTGTTCTTACAAATGTCACTAAGATCTAATTCCATTTTATATACAAGTAACGTTTAAATTAGAATAGAAGTTTTCTTATTCAATTAAATAAAAGTATTATTGTTATTATCAAATTCATAAAATTTTATATTATTTTAGACATAACACAAACTGTCACACGAAATATAACCTCAATTCTAGCTTGTCACAAGCTTGTCACTATGAATTCTTCGAGAAACCTAATTAGATTGCTTGAGTAAAGATATTGGTGACTCTTGCTTGGCTAAGAATTCTAACTTTTGACGTTACTAACTTCATCGGTTTACTAAAGAATATAAAATTTTACTTAAGCAATTACTTTGCTTCAGTATGAGCTTTGACTCGTTTATAAATACAGGGGTAAGTGTGCGTTGCTTAAGCGCGGTGTGTATGTAGCTTACCTTCTTCAGTTTCCTTATTTTGTGACTCAGGTGACTCCGGCAACCTTGTCAGGCAACTCGTGTCCGCAGCTTCGGCTTAAAATGTCAGTTAATATGCAAGCAGTAGGTCCTAGGGGAGATAGCGAGGAACGAAGCAACGAGGTGTACATTAACCATACGCGCGAGTGAGTGTAGCGAGCGAACAGCGCCAGAATCGAATGTCCCTGTCGTATGTCCACCATATCAAAAATAGGCTTGTCGCAGTTCCCTCTGTCGGTGTAGTGTCTGTTAAACTTCAGGCCTTTCATACCAGGAGTTACATGGAAACTGTGACTCAATATTTTGAGGTGGTAGCTATTTATAATACAGCTTCGCGAAATAAAACCTCTTACAAAATATGTATTGCGGACAAGAGTGTTTTATTTTTTTCAATAAGGTAAATAAGGTTCGGATTACAACATTACAGAAAAACGCTTATCACTGTTAAGACTGCATTATTTTACAAGTTAGCCATCGCAGTAGGACCTATCATTTTGTTTTTGAGACCCACCAAAAATATGATATTTCCGTAGATTCATTATTATTTTTTTAATATTGACAGTCTGCAAACGAGCTGGTAAATATTGAAATCCTTCTTCATTGTAGTTTACTATAAAGTAAATTATTCAACACAAAGTGAGATTGTAAATCGAATGACGAACAATGTATTAGATAACTTCCTACAACGTCATTGAAATACGCTACGCTCTGTGTTTTTACGATTTACGCTTTTGTTTCGAGATTTGATAAAAATCTTTAAGACATTATTTCAGACACTATAACTTGGACAAAGCATATTATTTGCCTATTAAATCATTATTTCCATTTAAACTATTTATTTATGTATTTATATATGTATAAACCGAGACGGAAACGTTACATGAATTGAATGCCATTTTTGAAATAGGTACATAAGAATAATTGGCCGTTACACAAAAAAATAGATAATGGAGAATTGTTTTGACAAGAGTTGCCTAAAAATAGCATCCGTTTTATGTCTATTGATATTGGCTGTGGATTGGTATAGTGGTAGGGATTGTCTTCATTCCGCCTGGCTAGCTACATCTATCTAAATCTTATTTTATATTAGTCTATTTGGTCTTACTGCTGAGCAAAGGCCTCTCCCACGTTGGGTTTATCTCTTTAATTCTTAAAATACTTTTATCTGTGTTTTTATAGCCAGTTCCTCAGTTGATGAAGGCTCTGGGTTAAGAACGCTTCCACCTCCGGTCTTTTCGTCCGTACCATCAGTTAATAAGAAGGCTAATCGGTCAATAATAATTAAAAAAATATTGCGGATATTTTACAATTTATAAATGTTAGTAAGCACCTACATCAACTTAAGGCTATGTTAGTTATCTAAGATAGTACATTCAGCACAAAAAAACTAGGTATATGCAATTATATCAATAAACCTACCTCAAATTGTTGCATTTAATCAAGTACTCACTTCAGATGAAATGTTCTAGAAAAGTAGGTACAATATGAGCTACATACGAGTACATACGTCAAGAAAAAGAAGCGATAACAACAAATGAACAAACTCAGCCGACCAAGGCCGCGACCAAATGCAATATTGACAGCTTACTGCAAGAATAATCTGTGCACCGGCGCACGCGCACGTTACGCGCACACCTCGACGATCGCCTTATCGCGCGTAAAGTTGTACGCCGTCAGCGATAACGCCGCGCGCGTACTCGTTTCAATTTCACCAAGGCCGTTATCGTGAAAACTATATTTCATTCACCTGGCCATAATGGCGACCATTGTTTTCGCATTCGACCACAGCAGTTGCTAAGCGAACTCCTCGTTTTGTCAAATGAAATGGCTTCGTAATTTATCATAAATGTAATTATCTTTCAGGTCGAAATGGCTTATTTACGTACCTGTTGAAATGCCTAAAACGAATGTTGAATATGCAACGCCGAAGCGTTTCAAATACATTAAAACTACTTGCACTTAGTGAAAATCTAACGACGCATTTTGTAATAGCGATAAAAATAAATAAGATAAGATTTATTTATATTTATTATTTTATTTTAATTTATTTATTATATACAAGATAATGGCTACCAGGCAGATCTAGAACAAGCCTACCATGAACTAAAACGATTTACTGGGAAAATGTGTTGCGCATACCTTCTAGGCAGGCCAGGGCGACCTTCAAATTATTATGTCAGACTCTTCGAAACGAAAAACCTTCCGAAAAAACCGCATTCACTTCGCTTCGTCTTCTCCGAAGTTGCTCCGCGTCAACGTCGTCCTCACGAGTCGTCTCCTCGAGCAATTGCTTCATAAAAAGGAGCCTCGGCGTCCCGGGACCTCTCACTGGCCAGCACAGCATCATCTTTATTTCTTACTAGAGTAAAGCGCTGCGGAGAGAAGGCTGCGCATACCTCTAAGGTAAAACCTTGGTCAAGGGATAACCTCGCGGTTGATTAGTCGATAAGAGGATTAAGAGTAACGTATTTCGACCTAATGCTGGTCCTGAAATTGGATATAGTACAGACGCCTGCACATCAACCTATCCAAAACTGTAAAATTTCTTCAATACAATATCAACCATATAACTTAGCTATAAAGTTCAAAGTCTATTGAAGAAACTTGACAGTTCGTGATAGGTTGATGTGCAGGCGTGTGTACAACAACTAGCGTATCGATTGTGTTATTTTGCCGAAATTAAACAGAAATTGTCAATGCCAGTCGAGAAGACTGCCTGTATAAAGATAGAGATGATTTTCATACATACTGTAGTGTTCGCCACATTCGACGATTTTTTTATTTCCGCATAAGGAGTTCTTTTTCATTTTTTCACTGACGTTTAGCCTAAGGATTTTTTTTTTAATTTGTCCGTTGTCAGATGATGATTTTGACGTTTGGCTTTTTGCTTGGAGTTTTTTGGTGAATTGGATTAAGATTTTATAGAATTGTTTTTGTTTTGATTCGCAAGGTCGAATTCTCTTTTTCTTCTCCATTATCCTTACCATACCCTCAGCGGTGGGAGATGGGAGTGTGCTATTTTCTCATTTACCATACATATAGATATGTTCATTCATTCTATGCTTGAAATACATTTGGTGTGCAGTGAAGTGATGCTCATGTACAGTGGCGGAAGTTCACGGTAGTACACTTTGCACTCAAAACGCTTTGAACGTGCCTCAGCGAGTGACGTCACGCGCCCCGCCCCTTCACTGATAGACATCCAATAAGAGCAAACGGCACGTGCTGTTTGTTTATGTTTACTTGCATTATCAGTTGCAATTTGCATTTCGTGAAGTGTCAACGCGTTCGTTCCCGATTTTCGTTTTATCTCTCATTGCGACAGTGTTTTGTTCCTGGACTCTGATTATCTCGCCATAACGTTGACCATTGCTTGTTTTACTGGACTGTTGATTGCTCCATTGTTGATCTGTGCTGTGCCTTACGGACTCTAAAGATGCCCCACAATTTATTACCGGAAGAAAGAAACCAAATTCTGCTTCTCTACAGGCAAGGACGAAACATTTCTCAAATTTCTCGAGAGTTGAATGTTACGGTAAGAATAAATTTTCTTTTATGCTTAAATTTATAAACTGCGTAAATATAGTATTGTATTTAAATATACTGAACTGAAATATCGTAAAAAAATACTATTCTGTAATGTAATAAACTTACTGATGGGAGGTTTATAATTTATTTACACACATTTTTTAATTTATTTAACTATAAACTCACAAAACTATACTTTCTTAGGAATAAAAAAAACGCAGTAAAAATGCAATATTCTATTACACCTATAAAGTAAAACGCAAATATGTTAATTAAAGTTTATTATTTTAAATTCAGGCACGGCGGCAGGGGTGCCACGGTCTTTATAAATCCTGTCGCTGCATTATTAAATTATGCACTTTATCTCTTAAGAAATATTTTTTTATAGTCTTATCAATTGTTTTAAAATTGTATTTATTTATTTATTTTAAAATACTGTATACTTTAAAATACTTATTGTTTACTTAGGTATTGAAAGTGAACTATGGAAACCAAAATTAACAATAAAATTATAATTAGAATTATTAATAAACGGAAAATAAAACAATCGACAGTGGACTTAAAACCGTATAAATTTAGTTATACATCCTTTTTTTATTAATGTTTTCTAATCATTTTAATGTATATTATTAGTTTCATTAAAACTGGCTTGCAACTTTGCAAATGGCTCTTAAATTAAATGAAAGCCTTGTGAATGTTTGCTTAAGCAAAACATTATTATTTATTTATTATGGCTTAAAATTAGAGATTAAACTCTTTTGCTACTTAAAGTAAGCGTTTACAAAAAAATCTCATTTTTCTTATTATAAGAGATGACAAAGCTTACTATGTGTGATAAGGCGCAGGAGCAGGACATTTAGGCCATATTACGAGACGTTGCCAGCCCGCTGACACACTGCGTCGCCGCGCGGTAATCGCGATGCGGTGTTGATTGCAGCGCGGACTGGCAACGTAGCGTAGAGAGCGCGGCGCGCCGTGACGAGCGAGCGGCGCGCGTTGTTCGGGCTGGCAGCGACTTGATTCACAATAATTCGTTCTTTCATTTTCATTTTTATACAACAAAACAATTTAAGACCAAAAGTGGGCAATCTTCTTTGAAATAAGGATACAGAAGCAAAACTAATAGTAATTAATAACAAACCAAATATATTTGATTTATAAGGTCCCCGTAAACGTTATTAAAATAATCAAAAGTTTGTTCTTATTTTAAAATAACTTTAATATTGTCAACTGAAATGACCATGATGCGCTCCCACCAGTGATACAGTTTAAAAAGCGAATTAAGCTGTTGATTGTTGTTACTGTTAAATAATGTTTGCGTTTTTTTTTGGTGCAGAGAGCCACCGTGAGGCGATGGGTTCAGCGCGACGGTGACGAGGGATCGATCGCCGACCGTCCACGAACTCAACCTGCAAGAATCTTAACGGAAGACAGAGTTTATTACATGAAGAGTGTATACGAGCGTGAACCATTCACGAAAACTTCAAGGTTCGCAATTGAATTTGATTGCTCGATGAGGGCGATCAGAAATGCCCTACATCGCGTCGGGATACACCATAGGCGTCCGGCCAAAAAAATTATATTAACAGAAACTGAACAACTATTTACGAAGAACCCTGTATAAAATTAGTGATTTAATAATATTATTGATTTTTGGTGCAAAAATAAAAGTAGCAATAGCATGAAATCCGTTTTTTTTTATTTAGTTATAATCTAGGTAGTATGTATTTATACGATTGTAATTGACAATGTAGAACACAACCTATACAGCAAGTAGTAAATTTGTATTTTTTACTTCACTTAATTAACGCACGTTTTTTGCAACAGTGCGAAATACAAAAAATAATTTAGATTTTATTAAATAAAATAGAATATTTGAGTAAACAGTCTGCACCAATATTATATCTATATAGCTCGCACGGTCGCGCCCATCACTGCAGCGAAAACAACGCAAATATTTCCTACGAAAGAAAGGGGGCGCCTAAGGGTGTGTAAATGTTATTGTTTTTATGAATGAAACGAGAGCTACCGTGTGTACGCGCGGTGGGCGGAGCCCACTCGAACTGCCGGAATCGAGCGCAAGCGACTATCGCCTAAAGGTGGTCGACCGGGAACTTCTTCGACTGTACCACGGGCTAGAGCTAACGTCCGCTATTCTCTTCATCTTGACAGTGTGTAAAACAAAACTTTGAATTGATCAAAAGCTTAGATTAATTCAAAAACTTAGTTCAAAAGTACTTCATTGCCAACGAGATACTGATGCCCTTAGAATCTGATGCCAAGTTACGTGAACTGAAATATTATACGTTCCAGCCTTTTAGACTATTTGATTATAGTGTTGTTCAATGTTGTAAAATATTTTCTATTTGTTTGTATGTCTCGCAAGTTTTAATGAGGCCTGTGTACATAGCAGTTTATGTTAATTTTGCTGCTTCTAACTACAGAGTCCTAAAATATTTTATATTGTAAAGAATTTAGCTTATGACGCTCTTTATGAATATGTAAAGTAATAAAAAATAATTATACAAAAGAATTTAAATGTAAACGTTATTATAATACATACTAGATTTGACAAAGTACTTGTGATGAACTATCAAATTCTAGCAATTATATCCAACAAAAACACTTTGGTCCACGTTCGTAACTGACCTGTCATAACCAGCTACGAACATGGATTTTTTTTCCTGCTTTGATAACCAGCTACGAAAACAGAATGTAATTGTCGTTTTTGTAACCAAATTTCATAACCAGCTATGAAAGATTTTTATTTCCATTTTCGTACCTGGTTATTAATTATGAAAATTATGAAAAGAGAGTTATGAAAATGGAGAAAAAAACATGTACTATTTCAGGACTGTATTATTTCAGGAATATAACTTTATTAAACAAATTATCTTGAAGCGTTAAAACAAGAAAAAAAAAAACTTCTTATTGTAAATAAACATAAATGCGTAACTGTAGGATTATTACATACATTGTACACACGCCTGCACATCAACCTACCCAAAACTGTCAAATTTCTTTAATACATTGTCAACCTTATGCGATAAACATAAAGTTCAAAGTCTATTGAGAAAATTTGAGAGTGTGCGGTAGGTTGATAATTATTCAGTATCAAGCTGTATACCAGAATTATGTAAACAATATTATTCAGAAGGTTTAATTTCAAAAAAGATATGTATGATTTAAGTATGATTTATATTTAAGTTTTGTTGTTGCGCGTTCAGGTTGTGATTTTGCGGATTAGACAACTGGCAAACGTGGTGTAGGACGCCCTCAGACTGGGTGGATTGGATTAGCCGCGGACCGTGTTCAGTGGCGTGCACACGGAGAGGCCAGCTATGGACTTACATAGGCTGATGATGTTAATGATGATATTGGCAGCTGGGAGTAGCCGCGGATCTTCCTCAGTGGCGTGCATGCGGAGAGGCCTATATCCAGCAGTGGACTAATGTAGGCTGATGTTTTTTTATTTTTTTTATACATTGTCACGTCATAGTGACCACATCCTGCCTGATGGTAAGCAGCCGATGCAGTCCAAAATAATGAGAGCGCTCCTCACCGTGGAATAAGCACCTGGCCTGCATAAATGCCGTTTCACGCCCCGCTTAAAAGACCCGGGGCTATAGGAGCTGGGAAACAGATGCGCCGGCAAAGAATTCCAGAGCCGAATGGTCTTACAAAGGAACGCCTTGCCAAATTTTTTGGTACGAGTACTGATTGCCTGTACAGTATGATGGTGGTTCCTAAGACCAGCACGTGTAGTCCGGTAGAGGGACTAGATCAAAAAGTTCTTCAGAACACTCCGTAGTAATTCCGGTAGAAGACACTGATGATGATAATGGTGAAGAATATAAATGTCTCGAACCCCCTTGCTTCGGAATGCATGTTAGTCCCGATTGTCGATGTAAGATGGCTTAAACCCGCACTGGGCGAGCAGCGTGGTGGGTTTTGGTCCAACATTCCCCTATTATCACGCTTATTATTCATGCGGTACAGCCTGAGCCCAGCAGTGGGCAATTCAATACTGATAAAGATGATGATGAAATATCTTTTCAGATTGCTAACTAAACTGAATAAAGTAGGCAATAAACTTTCAATAATATGTTACATTACATGCATGCGATATTACTTCATGGTCTATTGTTCTGTGTATGTGTTAATTTTAAATGAATTCGCAAGGCTTAGTTGAGGTTTCGAGGCCACGCTTATGTGTATTAGCTACTTGTCAATATAAAACGAATAGCCGCAGTGCCAGCTACGTATGGGCCAAGTGTAGGCAATTGCCACTTTTAATTTTTTTCAGTAGGTAGGTACGTTTCTTTATGTTAATGCTCTGTGCCCGGCGATACATCCATTATACATGATCTACGTTTGTTGCAACCGCATTAAAATGCTAAGCCAAGGTTTAGCTTTTGCGTAAACTGTATTTCACTAAACAGATTTATTAAGAGAGACCTAGCCAGGTTCACAGTTTCTTTTACATGTAAGTATGCCTAATTATCTTTATTATTCATTTATTTCTACAAGAGAGTACAACCACTATAATACGAGTATTACACAAGTTAAACCGACACATTACGTAGGTATTTTCATTTATTTATGTTACTTGCACTATGAACGCGACTTTACCAGTGTGGCTTTCGTATTTTTCTGTATAAAAATCAACACTTAGGATAATTAATTATGCACGCCTACAACTACCACAAACTGTCACCTCAACAGACTTTGAACTTAATCACTAAGACATTAGGTTGAACATTTACTAAAAAGATTTTACTTGACAGTCATGTGCAGACGTACATCTGTACACACGGCTGCACATCAACCTACCACAAACTGTCAAATTTCCTCAATAGACTTTGAACTTTATAACTCAGGCATATGGTTGAAAATGTATTGAAGAAATTTGACAGCTTTGGATAGGTTGATGTGCAGGCGTCTGTACAATGATTGAAACTTGTACCTACTTTTGAAAATTGAAAATAGTTACACTTTTTTTTCATTTAATGAGCCGGCAAACGAAACTATGCGGAAGACGGGTGGGTTTTATTCACGATGTACCCTAATTGGTAGTGCACTTGACCCGGTATGTCAGAGCTGGGTCAGAAGCCGCACGCGCACGTGGAAATATTTTACACTTCCTAAATGGTAAATTGTTTGCAAAAAATTGCGTGAAATTTATATTTATTAATAACTGACTCTTTTTTAACTATTTACCCACGTCTTTATTGTTATTGTTTTTTTCAGGTTTTCATGTCTCGATGTGAGGATCGATCGAGACATGAAAACCTGAAAACAGCATGAGTGCTGCTGATAGAAAAACTCTTGAAGTCATAATAACATGTTTATTTTCCATACGATTGTTTGACAAAACTCTTACTTATCTCTCTTGACAACTCAGACTACCAATCGAAAAAAATATCATGTTCTGGAAATCTGTGTACTACTGTTACTGGAGAGAACATTCAGGCAGTGCGGCGAAATATCTCTCAACATCAGATATACTACCGAACGAAGGCATGCATGACAAACTTGAAAAAACTATACAAAAAAGGAATGTTAACTTTTAATTTTAGGCAACGTTAGTAACACCTGTGTTGAATTAAAATTGCAATAGATTTGATTAAATTGAAAATCTTGTATAAGATTACCTTACCTAACGATGTTTACTTTTTTTTACGTTTTAATATCATAATATAAGTCTCTGTGTTTTTCGATTATGTTTGTCTAAAAGTTTAAAGTTCGTTCTATTATTATTTGCCTAAAACCATGACTAATAAATAAGAAGGTATTTATTTATGTTTTGGTCGACAATTGGTCCCGCAGACTTTCTTTTCCAACTATAGCTAGTTGGAAAAGAAAGACAGAAGAGAACTATAGCTAGTTGGTTGGTTGGAAGAGTTCTCTTTTTTTAGACATAAGCTCACCCTTGTATATGTTTTTTTTATAATGTAATTTAGACTGTAATGTTAATGTACAACAACGGATTCAAATTTCAAAGAAAAAACTAAGTATTTGCAACCTACTGAAACAACACCAAGGGTAGGCAGGCACTACACACTTGTTGCGAGATTCCGTGCGTTGTCTATGTGTGCTTCACTTCTGCTGTCTCCTTATTTTGTGACTTAGGAGCCGAAGCCTCGAACTGACAGAACAATTCGCATGGGTGGATATTTTTTTTTATATAGCCTATGTTACTCAGCGCTTATTCTAATGGTGAAAGAATTTTTTAAATCGGTCTAGTAGTTTTTGAGTTTTTTCGTTGCAAACATACATACATATATACATACAAACATACAAAGCTTTCCTCTTTATAATATTAGTATATATTAATATAGCCTATGTAGTAACATAATGCTACATTAGCGCTGAGTACAGCGCTAATGTAGTATTCTAATGGTGAAAGAATTATTTAAATCGGTCTAGTAGTTTTTGAGTTTATTCGTTACAAACAAAAATACAAAAATACAAAGCTTTCCTCTTTATAATATTAGTATAGATGATAAACAATTGTTAGGTATTACATAAGCCCTTTATCCTACTGAAAGGCAAGGGTCTACCTTTGCTTAATAATTTGATAAACAATAAGTATCTGGAAAAGTATGGAAAAAAATTCCATGAGCGGGATTCGAACACCCACTCACAACCCGGGTCAGTTGCGCTTCCAATTACGCACAACACAAGAAGCTATTCTTACTTTGTAAGCCAAAGGCACCTTATTTTATAATTTTAACAACTGCGTCATCAACATCCGATCTATTAGTAAAGCTATATAGTATTAGTATACTCTTTATTTATTTTCTTTCTTAAAACTAGATTTTTACAATATTTTAATAAAAAAACAATAAAACATTATAAAAAACTAATTCTAGAGTACCACCAGCAGCGGGGCAGGGCCCAAGCTACCGGTGGTCAGGGCTGCAGAGTGAGGAACCTCCTGACAATACGTGCCGTGTCAAGGAGTACTGCCTTCTGAATCTGACCCTTGATCCAATATTATTAAAAATTATTATTTCCAATCCAGTATTAGTATTATTATTAAACCATGCTCGGTCAATAGAGGCTTTGTATAGGAAACTTTTAAAAATCTCATTTTTTTTCTTATGTTTCTCGGGAAAAGTTGTTCAGTTTCATGGTCTGATCAACACACCTGCAGGATTAAAACGTTCAAAAAGTGACGTTTTATATATACTATATTTCCCGCAAATTTTGTTGCCTACAAATTACAATTTGGAAAAGTGTTGGATCGTCAGTAAGTGCAATCTTTCAAGACGTTTTTAGTCTTTCAACAATTTTCCAAGTTGTAATTTGTCTTTTGTTGTCTTTTGTTGTATTTTTTATATCCATAAATAACAACATTTATGCGATTCTGTTTAACGCGAGTCTACCAAATTATAACCTACTGAACCTGTATAGAAACCTTTTTTTTTGGAGAGAATTTGTTGATTGCCTCAAACGGCATTTTTAGCTACAAATACAAATATACTTTATTACCAAAGACAAGGGGTCTCAAAACACTTAGTGTGCAACCAATAAAGCTAGGTTATTCGAGAACATCGTAACAACACAAGATGCATTGACTAACGGTCCCACTAGGAAAAACTGTTTCGTAGGTACCCAATTAAGGTAAACAGCCCCCCAACCGCCTAACTCTATCGACATCGCTCTCGCTATCGCGCTCTATAGTTTATGGCGTCATTTTGTAATTTCTAAAGCGATATGAAAGCATTAAGAAAACAATATCGAAAGCTTTATTTAGCCTATAGCTTTCGATATTGCTTTTATATCGCTTTAGAAATTACAAAATGACGCCATAAACTATAGAGCGCGATAGCGAGTGCGATATCAATAGAGTTAGGCGGTAGGCCCCCTGGATAACGATGAATAAAACTGAATTAGGTGTGCGAACTTAAATAGTGATATTGGCATCCCAGTCATTTAGTACACCTAAGTGGAAGTTAATTATTAATAACAAAAAATAATAAAGAAAGAAACCAAAATCCTTGTGGCAGTAAAATGTGTCTGTACGAGTATGTCTTTGTGTGTATTATATGTAGGTGTGTGAGTAGAGTGTAAAAATTAAAGGATTATGTAGGTGAGAGTTTATCTTGGAGGGAGGTGCAGAGGCATGTATGGGGGTATAGGCTAATTTAACTAGTTTAACTATATACGTATGGTAGCATATGAGCTGGTAAACGTTGCGAAAAACCAGTTCGTACTGTGACATGGACGGCATCACGCCCTAGTGCGTGTCCCCGTGCCCTACTAGATTCTCCGAGGAGTTTGAATCGGAATAGTATAGAAACGCATTGATGAACGCATAGAAACATGCGCGTTGCAACGTGACCGCAGCGCCAGCAATAGCGGCTGCCTAGTGCCTATAATCTGTAATACCTATGTGCGCGTTTGTTATTGTTATCATAAACATTGCACGAAAAGTCTCATATTATAAATTACAACACAAATAGTAGTGTGTTCTAATGTTTATGGCAACGCTGCACATTAAATTGCAGCAGTAGGTATAAACTCTTTTTTACTTTAAAAACTACAATGTTTTTATTATTTGTATATAATATCTGTCTACTAGCACTTTACCCGCGTCTTCGTCCGTTTCGATTTGATACTTAGATAAACTTTTTTTACCCAGTTAAACTTTTTCTGAGGTACTCGATGACGCAGTGGTTAACGCGCTCGGTCTGCGATTGCTGAAGTTAAGCAACTTTCGCAAAGGTCGGTCATCGGATGGGTCACCAAAAATTTATCATCTCGAGCTCCTCCGTCCTTCGGAAGGCACGTTAAGCCGTTGGTACCGGCTGCATTAGCAGTCGTTAACAACCACCAATTCGCACTGGTGGTTTATGGACTGTTCTCCCTATCCATCCATACAGAAGGCTCGTGCCCCAGCAGTGGGGACATAAAATGAGCTGATGATGATGATGAAACTTTTTCTTATTAGAATTTTTGGAATTGGACCAGTTGTCCCAGAGATTATCCTCCTCAAACAAACAAATTCACAGACTTAGGTAAAGTTTGTGACTTTGTCTTTATTTTACCTGTCGTAAAATAAAGACGGACAAAAATAGTTTTTATTCATAATAGTATAGATACATCTACAACTACTACAGAACAACCAGAAATAATATGTCGGAGTGATTCTCCTGGACGGCGGCATGCCCGACAGATGTCGACCGTACCGTCCCTCATAATATATTTCCGGTAGTTATTCGTCTTGATAACTTCATCTTCAATGGCACAGACAAAACCTTCGGTTTCCCCAAAGAGGTCACCGAAACGTAGCCAGTTCATAGTAGCGCCCGTGTAGCACCTTGCTCTTCCATATAGAACACTCCATAATTCACGATCGCCAATACGGGTTTCGGCCGAAGCGGTCAACGGGTGATCTTCTAGCGTACGTTGCACATCTCTGGGGTGAGGCTATTGACAAGCGTGGTGAGTCGGTGGCTGTTAGCCTCGACATAGCCAAGGCATTTGATCGGGTCTGGCACAAAGCTCTTCTCTCCAAGCTTCCGGCATACGGTCTGCCTGCTCAGTTCTGCAACTGGGTCGCTGGCTTCCTGCATGAGCGTAGAATCCGTGTCCTGTCTGATGGATGCGCATCACGGCTCATGTCAGTAAATGCTGGTGTCCCTCAAGGTTCCGTTCTGTCCCCCACGCTGTTTCTTCTGCATATCAATGATATGCTTCCACTTGGAAATATTCATTGCTATGCAGATGATAGTACAGTGCACGGTGGGTATAACGGTCACCCTGCGGCTGGGCGAGTCGAGACTGAAGAGAAACGAGTGAATCTTGTCATTGAGCTCAATCGGTATTGGACCTCATATCTAATTGGGGCTCCAATAATCTGGTTGAGTTCAATGCCAAGAAAACACAGGTGTGTGCGTTTACGGCCAAAAAGTCACCATTCCTTCCTCTTCCAACTCTTCAGGGCACATCTCTAAGCCTGCAGAACAATATCAACATGCTCGGTATGACGATTCGCTGCGATCTGAATCAAAAGGACTATATCGAAGCCGTGATCAAAACAGCCTCACGAAAACTCGGTGTCCTGAACAGAGTGCGGCGATTCTTTACGCCTGACCAGTTATGTCTTTTGTACAAGACACAGGTACGGTCTTGCGTGGAGTATTGCTCGCACATCTGGGACGGTTCCGCAAAGTATCTTCTCGATGCCTTAGACGGATTGCAGCGTCGCGCTGTACGTATTATCGGCAATGCAGAGGTAACTAAAACTCTCGAACACCTGCAATTGCGTAGAGATATAGCGTCACTCAGCGTCTTCTATCGCTTATATCACGGCGAGTGCTCTGAAGAACTCTTTGACCTTATCCCACCTTCTCCCTTCCTCCATAGGAGTACACGTGCTGCTCTCCGGTGTCACCGCTTCACTGTCACACATATCCCATCGCGCACAAAGAAATTTGGTGACTCGTTTCTTTGTCGCACCTCCAAAAGATGGAATAGTCTACCAGCACATGTTTTCCCTCTTTCCTATGATATGGGGTCCTTCAAACGAGGCGTGAAGAAGCACCTTGTGGGCCGGCAGAGTGAGGTTGACTGATGCTGCGTTGTTTTCACGCTGCACCAGTTGTCTTCGCGTCTGGACTCCATTTCCACTTAACATCAGGTGGTGTGGAGTCATTTGCCGTGCTAAGTATAAAAAAAAAAAAAAAAAAAAAAAAAAAGAAAAAAAAATATGTCCTTGCGATCGAGAGTGCTTAGCACCACTGGTTTGCGCCATTTTTCTGTTGCCATGGAGAGCGGCGTAAAGTGTCTATCAACTGCTACGACATCCAAATAAACCCGCACTCACTGTTATGTAAATAATCCCTGAGACTGCACACCTCACGGTTATGTAGGTCCTTGATATTTAAAAAGCCGCGACCCCCATATCTCCGCGGTATGTACAGCCTCATAACAGATGAGCGCGGGTGTAGCATTCTGGAAGTCGTGAGCATTTGACGGACTCTCCTATCCAAGAAGTCCAATTCGGTCTGATTCTATCTTAGTAAGCCAAAGGAGTATGTGAGCAGAAGCATAACCCAGCCATTAAAGGCACGCGTCTTATTGCCACCCGATAAAAGACTGTTAAGTACTTTTCTCAGGCGGCAAAAGAATCGCTCCCGTAATTACTGTTTTATGTCCCCGTCATCAACACCCAAAGACTGTGACATACCAAGATATTTATATGTTTCAACTTCAGAGAGAGATCTGAACTTTATCGCATCGGAGAGTTGTAAATTGGTTGAATTTACTACTCTCCCATGCTGTACATGCATAACCGCACACTTATCCACCCCAAACTCCATCTTGTTGGCACTGCTAAAAGTCTCAGTAATTTTCAGCAGTTTTATCAAGTCTTGGCTGTTTGGTGCGAATAACTTGAGGTCATCCATGTACAACAAATGCGACATAACTTCACCCCCTCTCCGCAGTCGACAGCCTAACGTCGTCGTTGCTTTTTTCTGTGTGCTAATGTAGGTGAACTACGAGCTTATGTGCGTGCGTTTCGGAACGCTTGTATGAAGTTGCCGCACTCTCGTTCACTCTGGCTGTAATTTGGCATGAATATACATAATAATCACGCCGAAGTAAAATTTTGAAAAATATTATTTTTTAGGATACCTCCCCTACGCGTGAAGTGGGGATGTAATTTTTTTTTTCTTGTCCACCCCATAGTGTGGGGTGTTGTTGGATAGCAATTTAAAAAATATTGCGTGTTTGTAGAACAGTTTTTTTGATTGAGGCATCCGTTTGTAAAGTATTAAGCTTTAAAGTGCAAAATTGTGTCGTCGTCCACCATTTGGCTGGCAGGGGGCTGCCAGCCAAATGGTTGTATTTGGATACGTGAAAAAATTCACGGTATTTGTTATATATGACGAAGTTAAAAGAAAAACTATTACAGCTAAGTAGGCTTTACAAGTTTACGAGTAAAACTCGACCAACTTATAAAATGTACAGGGCGCAGTACAAATTCCTCATTGGGAACTACTTAAATAACGTTGTCAGGTATGTGAAACCGGTAGTATCTACATTTAAGTATATGAACCATCTTTAAATAAATGTTCATAAAAGCCCTCTTCTCAGAGTCCGCATTATTGATATGGGCTACGGATACACTGCGCGTGGCCCGACACGCACTTGGCCGGTTTTTTACGTATATAATATCTATAAATTTTATAAAATACAGTGAAAAAATTAAACGCCCACCCGACCCAGCCAGGAATCGAACCTGTGCCTTCCGCAATCCGGGCGGCTGCATTGACCGCTATGCTACCGGGAAGGCTAATAATAATAGGTTTAATTGTTTCACTGTATTTTATAAAATTTATAAATATTTAATTTAGCTTCAGTGCAGCAATTAGCACTTGAAAAAAAAAAGTAAAAAAAATTATATAATATCATTAGGTATAGTGTACATATATAGTTATTCTGTATTCTTTGTATGAAATGTGCTCTATGAATACAAATAGCTAGCCTTTGCTAACGATGAGGTGAGAGCTCATTAGTTCAATAGCATAAAAGCAATTTTATATTCTATTGTATGTAATTTTAAATAGGTAGGTACCTACATAGTTACATGTTAATGCAACACTAATGGGTTATATTAAATCTATTTGTATTGAAGCATAACAATAATCGAGTATTTTCACTATCACAACAGAATTACTAGTAGTACCTACTTCTCAAAACTAATACCTACTAGTTTTGAGAAATATTTTCCACAAGTGGGATTCGAACGAACTGGAGAAGACAAAACCTGCTACAACATTTTTCCGAATTGTATTTTGTTCGCAACACAATTTAAGCGAACCAATATATTATATGTTTTAATTAATAGGCAACCATGCTAGGGGAGAGTCACTATGTGGCCATCAAAGGAACCATTTGGGACCTGCAGGAGGCCATACCTGACCCTATCCCAATAGGCAACATGGGAGTCATTTCGTCGGGAGCCATTCACTTCACATGTGAAGGGAGTGAGGAGTGAGTGAGGAGAGAGGCCTAACCGTCGAAGGCGTGTTACTTAGGGTGGTTGATGCTAAAGATCTTCCAAAACCAGTTAAAATGGCGTGGAAGTACCGAAACGCTAGCCGCCTTGACACGGGTAGGGTTTTGAAGATGATGCAGAAGTGCCATCCTGGATTGAGGACCTCAGGCTGGAAGGTCGTCGACACTAAGGTCGAGGGTCTAACAGTCCAGAGGGTCATACTCATGGATGGACTTTAGGTACAGACTAGGTGAAACCATAGACACTGTGCGTAGGAAGAACCCCAAGAACTCTAACTAAGAGGGCTTCAAAAAGGACTTCAGGACCTTCAGCCTTGGACATAGAGTTTGAAGCTGACAGAATTACAGAAGCACTGATGACGTCCTGGCAAAATAACTGTCCAGAGACGAAATCAGTGGCAAGGAGGGTACCTTGGTGGAACCCGGAACTGGCTCGAATTAGAAGAGCTACACGACAGGCGTTCAACGAAGCGAAAGTGAGGAACGACTTTAGCGACTACAAGGAGGCCTTAACGAGGTATAGTAGGTACGTAAGGTAAAGAGATCTGCCTGGATGAAACATTGTGACCAGATACAATCTGTTCCGGAAGCAATGAGACTAACCAAGGCTATCTCTACAACAAAGGCGATTCAATTAACCATGTTAAAAGAAGATGGAGTACGTACTTACAGAGACAGGGAGTGAGACATTGAAGATCATGTTCGACACTCATTTCCCTGGATCAGAAGTCATCCAAGACGATCATTATGGTTTTATGCTGCTGGCATCCAGCATGGGCAGGCCTCCAACAAGGTGGACCGACGCTCTGAAGGTCGCGGGAAGCCGCTGGCTAAAGGAGTGTTTACAAAAAAATATATAACAATTATTTTTATTGCAAAAATAAATAAATTTAAAAAAAATTGGTTGCCTGTAAAGTCGATATACGGGCGAAAGTTTTACGTGACAACGACTTTGAGTGGTAAAATAATTTTAATGTGAATATTCATTCGTATAGTAGGAAGAAGGATGAAATAATAGTAACAAATTAAAACATTTATTTATACAAAGAATTATATTTAAAACATTAATTTATACAAAGAATCTCGCACTGAATTTCATATTAACAAAATTTTATTTTTACCTTAACACATACATACGTATTTACCTTTCACTTTTTATGTCTGTCTCTCTCGCTCTTAGGCGGGCTAACCATGCCCGAGTGGAAGGGACGCGTGCCTCTCACTCGCTCTCATTGTGAGCGCATAACGTGAGCGGAGCGTAACGCAGTTTCTTGAAGTGTCACCCGGCAAACCAATTTATAAGACGTTGTCACGTCAAAAAAAATGGCCTAACTCTGACAAACCCTTATTTCTTACAAGACAATTCATATAAAGTTTGTACATTAGTAGGTATATCGGCATTGTCCTCTTTTAACACAATTATCAATGTTTATTAAGAATAGACAAACGATTTGTTTTCATTTTAGGACAAAATACTGCTTTAATGGAATATTCCAATTACTAGTTTACTTAGAACATGAAGCAATAACACGAATCAATATTAAAGAATAATTGATTTGTCAGCCTTCATTTGATAACCTGATGTATAATGTTGCTAAGATCATATTACTTATTATTAGATATTAATGAGGACAATAAATATTGAAATAGATTAGGGTAGGTACACATAAGAGCACATAAGAGCAAACGATATCATTTATAATAAAAGGTACGTGTCTCCTAGAACGGCTTACCTGAGTGGCCAGTGCAAGTTTAATTAGTAATTTGGAATTTATGTGGCAAAATATATGTTTTATTTTTTCAAATAAAGTTAAAATTTTAACTCGTTAAAGTTTGTTAAAGTGATCGAATGGCAAATATTACTCGCACTAGGCACCCCGAGGTCTGTATAGGACGGTCCATACAGTCACCTAGTAAACGTCAACTCAGAGCGTCATCCTGATATTTAAAATTACATGTCACAATTTTTTTTAAATATGATCCTACAACTTATAATATATGTAGGTTATATTAAGTAACTTTAAACTATGCTGCCAGCTTACAGGGTAGTCACGAGCTAAACATGTGAAAATAGTCAAAAGTGTATAGGTACACGTTATTGCTTCTTTGTTACTGCTTTATAGGGACGATCCAGGTCATTTTTTTATTATTAGTTGGTAGTAAGTAGTTGTAGTTTATAGGTTTTTAGGGTTCCGTAGTCAACAAGGAACCCTTATAGTTTCGCCATGTCCGTCTGTCTGTCTGTCTGACCACAGTCTAGCTCATAGACTATTAGTACTAGAAAGCTGTAATTTGGCATGGATATACATATTAATTACGCCGACAAATTGGTAAAGCAAAATTTTTTAATTTTTTTTTTTTTAGGTTACCTCCCCTACACGTGAAGTGGGGATGTATTTTTTTTACCCCTAAGTGTGGGGTGTCGTTGGATAGCAATTTCAAAAATATAGCGGGTTTGTGAAAACAGTTTTTGATTGAGGCATCCGTTTGTGAGCTATTAAGCTGGCAGGGTTAACCCTTTATAGGGCTCTGTCGATATATTGGACACCATAATTTTATCTTTATTACCTTAACAAACTTAACAAGGTCAAAAACCAATGAAAATGAAAATGACCTATGTGCATTAAAGGGTTAAAGTGCAAAATTTTGTTAGAGCCAAGTGTCCCCCCCTGCCAGCCAAATGGTTGTTTTTGGATACGTGAAAAAGTTCACGGTAGTTGTATATATGACGAAGTTAAAAGGAAAACTATCACAGCTAAGTAGGCTTTACGAGTTTATGAGTAACAGTCGACCAACTTATAAAATGTACTTGGCGCAGTACAAATTCCTCATTGGGAACTACTTAAATAACGTTGTCAGGTGTGTGAAACCGGTAGTATCTACATTTAAGTATATGAGCCATCGTTAAAAAAGAATCCGCATTATTGAGATGGGCTACGGAACCCTACACTGCGCGTGGCCCGACACGCACTTGGCCGGTATTTTAAGTTTAAAAGTAGATTTAAAGTAGATTGTTCTTCTTGGCGGGAAAGTAAAGAGTCATTTCTGCAGTTTTGTTTTATTTTCAAAAATTTGTGTTATGTCGAATATTAATGTGAAATAATGGTGGATTATTAACCGTTAAGTGTTCGTAAGTGTGCATGAGTATTGGCAAATGAAACAAAACAGTGCAACTTTACTTTTCAAATTCTCTCAAGAAGTCCGCCGAGGAATTAGTAAAGCCCCACATCTTTACTGAGATACTCGAGGGGTGGGGGGGTATATCATTTCTCACTTCTCATATTTATTATCATTCATCATCATACTGACTGGAAGGAAATATTGTATATTTATGTATTACTTGTAAGAAAAAATACTTTGACACTGGCTAAATGTGCTAATCGCACGAAGCCATCAACTAAACGAAAGAAAGAAGTAGATTGTTATATTAACTTGTAATATGTTTTCTTGGACTTTTTGGCGGGAAAGTGAAGAGTCAAGTCTGCGGTTTTGTTTTATTTTCTAAAATTTGTGTTATGTCGAATATTAATGTGAAATAATGGTGGATTATTAACCGTTAAGTGTTCGTAAGTGTGCATGAGTGTTGGCAAATGAAACAAAACAGTGCAACATTACTTTTCAAATTCTCTCAAGAAGTCCGCCGAGAAATTAGTAAACCCCACATCTTTACTGAAATACTCGAAGGGTTGGGGGGCATATCATTTCTCACTTCTCATTTTTATTATCATTCATCAACATACTGACTGGAAGGAAATATTGTATATTTATGTATTACTTGTAAGAAAAATTACTTTGACACTGGCTAAATGTGCCAATCGCACGAAGCCATCAACTAAAAGAAAGAAAAATATGTTTTCTTAATGTAGGTAGGTGCATACTTTATACTGAAACAGACCGGCTACGTGTTACTAAAACAAATCATAAAAGCCCATAGTAACTCTTTACTAAGTAGAACTAGATACCTACATAACTGATGTCCATGTATTTCTATTTCGCTGCAATGGAAATTTACAAAATGGCCGCCGACCAGTCTTCGTAAATTATATCGTGTCTGCATGGTGTACTTGGCATTTGTTTCATTATCATACAACATAGTCACACAACGTACGTATGCACTTATGTGCACAGTGCAATCATTATCAGCGCGCTACAATGTAAGGATTCAATAATAAATGTATGTACCTAATAAGTAACTTATAACCTATTTCATTTTTATATCTGACACGGCAAATGACTCCACTCCAGTTAAGTGGAAATACATTCCAGACCCGAAGACAACTGATGCAGCGCGAAAACGACCCAGCATCAGTCAACCTTACCCTGCTGGCCCACGATGTGCGTTTTAACGCCTCGTTTCAAGGACCCCATGTCATAGGAAGGAGGGAAAACGTGTCTTTTTAAAGTGCGACATAGAAACACGTCATCAAATTTCTTTGTGGAATTTTATTAGTACCTAACATTTACATACCACGGTACTGTGGTCGACATCAATCTTCCGAAAGGAGGTCCAGGTCCAGGCGCCTAGTCACAGCAACGTACTCGGGTCGAGATGTCGTTGAGGTGGTATCTCTCTAAAATATCGTAATTTAAATCATAATGTAACATTATACCTACTGAAAAGAATAGACAGGCTTCTTTGTTACTAAAACAAGTCATAAAACACCCATAGTACCTACGAATATTTACTAAGTAAGTACTTACCTACATACATAAGCCTTTTAATGATCTCATTTTATTTTTTTGTTTAATGTCATCTTCGCTTTTCTCGTTTAAGTAAACGTGATCTAATGGCAAATAAAAATCGCACTAGATGAGGCACTCTTAATGGGAAGAAGGTAAAATGTGTGCCAAAAAAAATGTTCCAGAAAAAATATAACCCTCTATTGGTGTTAGTCTTTAATCCGGCAGAGCTTCGCCTTACAAAATGTTTCGCAGCAGATTGAGAACGAATATTTTTTTTTTTTTTTTTTTGGAGAGAGATTGCTGATTGCCGCTGCGGCATTTTCAGCTTCACCGGGCTTTTTTGGGGGCGGCGAGGAACGTAAAGGGTCCCTCAAGCCGTGTGAAACGAATCACCTTCAGAGGTTATCTAGAGGGAACGGCATCGCGCACAAGTGCGCGTCCCCGTGCCCTACTAGATTCTCCGAAGGGTTCGGATCGGATCGGGGAGCGGAGCAACCCGAGGGCGCCTCTAAAGGCACGGACCTCGGCTCGGGTTGACCGGGCCGTGGAGGAGGAGAGAACCGACCAGGTACATGTCTGTACCTGGTATAGAGCGTGTGTGAACCGGTTCTTCGTACCCTTGTTCTACGAGTACGGTGTCTTGGGCCTAAACTGGTGTGCATGTTTAGTGTATTCTGTAAATGTGTGCTGTCATTTAGAGGATCGGGCGGGTTGAGAACGAATAATGATTACAATTGGTTTTATAGAGAAGTCACAACCATAGACTATGTATAATATAGGGAACAACCATAGACAGTGTATGATACTGTGTCAAAACTACTGATAAAGTCAATACAATGATAATGATGTTCAAAATGTAATGTAATTTATATGTAATCTATATAATCCTGTCATTATGTATTCAATATACGAATGATTATATTTATAATATTCCAATAAATTAACTCATTATTAATCAAATAAATCAATGATAATTATGCTGGCGCTAGTAGCGGATGTAACAGCTATGATGCCTTCTTCATAGACCAGAAGCGGTGGCGGCATTAGTAGCGGATGCTAACACTTATCAATAAAGTTTATTTGTATAAAAACATTTTGACTTTGACCTCCGAAATAAATATCCGAATGGTAACAAAACCAAATTGTTCTCGATTTTCCTCTTTGCTTTGGGACCGTTGTTTGACCTCGAAAAGATTTAATTAGTAAGGATTGTTTTCTTAGAAATCACTACGTTTGTGTCTATATTTGTTTGTTTGTTGGGGCTACTGATCTAACTAATCTCTGGAACTACTGGTCAAATTAAAAAAAATATTTCACTGATAGAATGCTATCTGTGTACCTTGTGGGTAACATAAATAGACTATATTTTATTTTGGTAAAAAAAAAGTCGCGGGCTAGCTATACGTGCTAGTCTATACTATTTATAAAGAGGCAAAGTTTGCCTTTGATAATTTATATGTCTAGATAAATTAAATAATACATCTAATCTTTCATATATAATAATAATCTTTCATTGCACAAAGAAATAACTTTAACGAACTTACACGAGCCATATACAAAGGTGAGCTTTTCCCCTAACTCAAGCTTTGTATTGAAAATAAGTCTGCGGGACTTATACGATATAAGTACATAGTTAAAATAACTTTTTGATACAATTATTACATATTATAATAATAATATAAATAAATACGAATATTAGTAAAATTAAATTTATAAGTAATTAAATGTTCTGAACAAAAGATTATAATAGAGATTATTTCTTCTCAAAAATTTTATGGTAATTAATATTTATTATTAGATTTTATTTATTACTATTTATTTATTTATTACTATTTATTTATTTATTCTTTATTATTACTTTTTTTTGCTTTTATGCATTGTCTTGGATACCTACTGCCGTTTTAATTTATTTTGTACCTATATCATGTACCTATGTGTGTGTTTGTTAGTAAATGCTTTTTCTTCTTCCTCTTCTCATTATTATAAAATACGGTGAGATGAAAAATCTCGTAATAAATGGTCCAAGAACATAAATACAATACAATAAAATTCATTTATTCCAAACAATATACATTGTGTTGAATACTGTATATGGGTACATTTAAATTACAATTTCTTTTAATTATACATATAGAATTATTAAATTACTCATGTTATAAAAATAAAAACTAAAAAAAAAAACGAAAAATAATTGAATGTCAAATAAACACAAAGCAAACACAAACAAAACGCAGTCTTTACACAATATTTCAATGACAATTTAAGTAAAAACAATACAATGTTACTCATTTTCATTTCATAGTTCATTTTAAAAGTACTATATAATTATAGCTATTAATAATAAATTCATCTACAGTATAATAACATTGTTCTACTAAAAACATTTTCAATTTAAATTTGAAGCTATTCTTATACAATAAAATTTTCAATTCAATTGGCAACTTATTAAATATTCGAATTGACTGATAATAAGTTAACTGTTTGACTACTTCTAATCGAGGAATAAATTTATTTTTAAAGTTCCTTCTTCTTGTACTTTCCCTAATTTTTCTTTCTTCTGAGGATTCATAAACACATTAAGCAAAATTCGTCAAAAGTATAAGTATAGACAAGGTGGGACAGTTAAGATACCAAGCTTTTTGAAGTGTTCCCGACACGAGTCTTGTTGTTTGATGCGAACCATAGTACGAATCGCTCTTTTTTGCTGAACAAATTGCTTTGTGCATATTATATTTATAGCTCATTCCCCAAAATAATATGCTATGGCGCAGTCTCGATTCCACTAATGCATAATATACCAGCATGAGATGCTTTTTATCTGATTCAACAAGCAGACTTCTTAGTACATTGCTATGTAAAGTAAGCTAAGTAAAATAAGCTCTGCCTGCTGGCAGAGCTTATTTTACTTTCTATGTCAATCAACTCATCTTTCCATTTTAACATATTATCAATTTTTACCCCTAAAAATTTTGTAACATGTACTGCATGCACTTTTTCACCATCTAATTTAGCGTTCAAAGTAACATTGTTCCCGACATTATTTTTAAATAACATAACATTTCACGATAACATAACACGATTTCAGTAATAATTATAAGGCCGTCTTAAATAAATATATCTAAAGGTACAGAGCTATTTGCTACTCTGTCAATGTCCCTTTGATGTCCGATGGAGTATGTTTTATTTTATTTTGTGAATATTTGTGACAGGAGCTAGCTGGACGAGTAGTCGCCTAGCAACCGTCCGGAACTCGCCCGGCGGGCACCTCCCCGCTGCAGCGTCCGCCCATGCCACCTGCCGCCCTACACCCACGCCGCCCTCAGCCTTTTTTATACTCTAAAACCAAGCACAAAGATCCATTTTTCCGGCGAACTCGTTGCGTAAATAGGTTAAATAAATACCTATCGATAACAGTTAAAAGCATTTTTTTTAATGAACTGTTTAGTTAGTTAGATGTGAACTATGATTTTTTATGGATACCTTATTATACTCGTACCTTGAAGCTACAGGAGGGAGTGAGATGTTTCCTTCATTGTGGAAGTTTATAAGACAAGTACTTAGTCATGCTATCAGAGTTTTCAGAATGTAGCAAAGTGGTATAACTGGGGGGCGATTTTTGACTAGTGCTTCTCACTCTTACTGAAAGCTGCTATCACGTTACTAACTTTTGATACGGAAAATACTTAAGTATAATTTTAATGTACCTACCTAACCTGTAACAAATTGTAAATAATGTAAAAAAAAACATTGTGTATGTCATGTTTAAATTTCAAGATCACCAGTAAGATACAAAAATCCCCACACTAGCTGTCGATCCTGCTACTTTAATACGGCTTACCAAAATGGATAAATGATCACCAAATTGTCTTTCCTAAAATATTATAAAAATAAAGCAATTTATATTTTTATTAAATGCCTTAAAAATATATGAATACCTTTTAACTGCATTTCAGACCAAATATGTTATTTTGTCACCAAATAGATAATACCAATATTTTATGCCTCGAGTTTCAATTTGGTAAATTTTGCTTCCTGTTGTCTAATAAAAAAAATAACCTCGAAATTCAAGACAATCGCGAAGCGCAGCGTAGCGATTGTCTAAACTAACCTATCGCGTGACCTACAGGAGTAGGGCAGCTAGTATCCTCAATCATTTGAATAATAGTGTAAAAATTGTTGGTATCAATGTTACTGTTTCAGTAAAAGAATATTAGGTGAGCATTAATCCATTTTGGCAAGCAAAAAGAATATATATACAAAACATACAATTATTCTGATATGTATATTTATTTTGGAATTTAAAAGGTTTACTTTGGGACCACGGTATAAAATCGGTTTAATTTATATGGAGTTACTTTAATTTATTTGGTACTTAGTCTTAGGGTATAAAAATTATTTTGGTGAGCACCTAAAATGTACCCTTTTATAAATATTTAATTCAGCATAAGTGCATTTACAATAGCGTTTTGTTATCAAATTTGTGGGTACCTATTTCATCTGTAAACATGAATCTGCATAGCCAATCGGTTGCAATAACCGTTGGATAGATGGCACTATACTGCCGCTAAAAAGCAGTCAAAATCAAAGCAGTGAAAAAATTCAGTACGTCGGTCGTCAACCTTACCAGTAGCATAATGGTCAGTTCTAGCTAGACCCAGGTTCAATTCCTGGCTGGGTCGGGTAGGCATTTAATTTTTTTACTATATTTTATAAATACCTCTCTAGATACAGTAACTAGGGTTGCCAACCATACCTACGTTTTCCATCCCCATACTTTATTCTTTTCAATAAAAATAAAGTATGGAAAATACTTTATTTCCGACTAATGCGTGCGTTTTGAAGGTAATATTCCTATTGACTTAATTTCTGAACTACTGAATGATACTCAGACTCAAGTGAAGTGAAACGAAACGCAACGCCAAAATAAATAAATTTGGAAAGTAGGTACTTGATTTTTTCTTCAAATCCTTTTTTTTATACTAGTTAGTGATGGATTTACTTTAATTTCCTGAAATATAGTTGGCAACCCTAACAATAACCTGAAGTGTTCGACACGAAATTTCGTCGCCAAAAAATTACTAGAATTTAATTGAAATTTTACTGGTTGTAATCTAATTGTACTGGACAGCTAGTATTAGGAAGCAGATAGTCAGGCAGGGTGCCTAGATTGAGTAACACTTGACATACGATCACGTTAATTAACGAGACGAAAATTAGTATGGCATTTAAGCAGCGCCTCTTGGTGACATACCTACCTAGGTACGAGAAAAGTTAACATGTTGCCATATGTACCTGTATTGGTACCTATTTTCGTTTTCGTAAACATACCTAATCGAATGAATACGGATAGTAAACAATAATACTAGGCACTCTGTAATCTGTAAGTATTCAATTGTTGCTAAAGTCAAAAATTAGTTAATGACCCCTATTTTTAATGATTAAAGGAAAATCATTTATAAAATACAGTGAAAAAAATAAAGGCCCACCCGACCCAGTCACTTCAAAAATCAAATTCAGCGCTTACGTCAGCCTTCCCGGTAGCATAGCGGTCAGTGCAGCCGCCCGGATTGCGGAAGACCCAGGTTCGATTCCTGGCTGGGTCGGGTGAGCGTTTAATTTTTACACTGTATTTTATAAATTTTATAAATATTTAATTTAGCTTCAGTGCAGCAATTAGCACTTGAAAATTAAAATTAAAATTTAAAGGAAAAACGTGACGATCACTGGTTTCTGTCGAAAACTGGTGCCGTAGGTACTCTTCTTTTAACTTCATCGTCTTTTTCGTCTAAAACTCGTAGGTAGGTATTAGGTTAAATACAAAAACTTAACTATATCGATATTAAACAAATTCTTTACATACGATTTGACGTATCAACAGCACCGACGATGACGTAACGATAATGTGAAGCGTCGAGGAAGCGAGCTGTGAGGCGCGGGGGGAGGACAAAATAGCCCATTAACCGAGAGCCAAGCATAGCATTGTCGACACATGCAAGGCCATCGGGTTCGAAGACCGAGCAATGTCACCTTTGGAACTAATGTCATGATAAGATTGCCCTCCTGCGCACCGCTCGCCGCTTGCACCCACTTATCTATTGTAACAGTGTACCTACCTACCTATAGCGGCGCATCTATTATCTTCACTGCATGCATTGTGTGTATATCTACATAATACCTATAAGGATAACGATTGAATAGCAACCTATCATTTGGATTGTGCTTCTTTTAGATTGAGAAGGAATAACTGTCTATTGCATAATAAAAAGCAATTCATTGCACGATAAGTACTGAGCAGGTCCCTACACAAAATTTATTATGATTTCATAAGTAACTTTGTGATATTTTACTGAAATCTTAATTTTCTATTTAATTACTGTATGGAACGATTACAGTAGTCAACATTTGAAATCTACAAAAAAGGTGTTGGTCAATCTGTCATCGACTCACATACTTACCCACAATGTGTGACGCAACGAAGCCATACAAAGCGTAGGTCATGATCAGACCGAAACTTCACTTACGTAGTACACGCACCTGCACATCAACCTACCACAAACTGTCAAATTTCCTCAATAAACTTTGAACTTTATGATTAAATTATATGGTTGAAAATCTATTGAAGAAATTTGAGTTTTGGATAGGTTGACGTGCAGGCGTCCACACATTACATGTATTATCTAAAGTAGGTAGGGTAAACATACCGGTTTGCGGCCACATAAGCGACTTGTTGACTTCAGTGTTGATTTTTGTTATATTACAGTAATACCAACAATTTGCAAAAAGTTCTTATGTCTTCCTACAATAATATAGTACCATAAAAGTTAACGTTTCTAGACGTATCTTTAAACCATAATTTACAAAAAAGATATAATCGTCATAATAGCAAAAACACCGGTTCTCGGCCACTAGACTAGTTATTGACTACCGTGGACCGGTTATCGGCCACACAATTCACAAGAGGAAGATTACCCTTATTGAAGAGCGAATAAGGTTGATAATAGTACTATTGATTCTGACACAAATCCAAACTCAACTTTGAAATGCGTCTTTTTAGTTTAGGAATGTGTCTGCCAGAATCAATATGTAAGTAAAACAATTATCAGTTTGTGCTAAGTTTTTCAGTAGGAATTCCGCATTTCGCCAGCTCAGTTATCCAATTAATAATGGTTTTTCTCCTTTATCACCAAATATAGGGTCTGGGCTGACTTTTTCCCTGTGTTCAGCAACACGCCCTAACCTAAAATAAAATGTATCAGAAATAACGAGATAATTATGTATATCAATGATTATAATTAATCAACTTATTAAAAAGGCCGGTCACTAGTAAAAAATCACTAGTTATCGGCCGCCGAAAACAGGTTTAATTTTGATTAGTTATCGGCCGTTAAAAAAAAACGATATTTCAGGTTATATCTTTGAAAATGTAAGGCATATTGGCGGCTGGAATCCAATTGTTATTTTACAAAAAATTAGTTCTTCATAAATACAATTGGACCTATGTTCGTGAATTTAAGTTTTTCGAAATAATGTCAAAGAAAAATGCAATTAATAAAACCAGTTTGCGGCCTCCCGGTCGCTTACTAGATTATGAACTAAATCGCTAACGTGTTGACCGGCCACCCAAAATATCTCAAATTATAAAAGTTTGATGCGTTTTGGAGCTTGAATATATAAAGTTAAATACGCACAAACCAAAGCAATCGCCAATTAACCGACAGTAACATTTAAAAAATATTTTTTGAAAATTGGTCTGCTGCTACTTTTATTGTCAAATTTTGCATGCGTTCGTATACCAAATTTTAAAATGACGACTGAGAGCACAAATAATTATCTTCAAAGATATGAAGCCGGATAATGAATCGTGAAAAGCGTCCAGATCGAATGACCTGCAAATTTTAAAATAATAGTCCATTTTACTTCTATTATTCAAAATAATGTGCGAAGTGGCCGAAAAGGGGTAGGGGCCGGCAAACCGGTACTTTTACCCTACCTCCATACCTAACTACCGTTTTGGTGGCAATGTTGAATAGTAATACTCTAGAGCCTTTTTACAATAAAAAAAACGACAATTACTTTAAGATACGACAATAAGTTTTAGGAATAATTGCGTTATTTTAGTCACCTAAAAATAAAATAAAATTCATTGAAATTTTATGGGATGACATCTAGGAAGCAGGTGGTCTGTTTTCATTTGTTGCTAAAGACTTATATCAGTTAGGTACTGACCCCTATTTTTAAAGATTAGGACAAGATTTATTATTATACTCCTTATTTATTTTCTTTCTTAAAATAGATTTTTACAATATTTTAATTTAAAAACAATAAAACATTATAAAAACCTAATTCTAGAGTACCGCCAGCAGCGGGGCAGGGCCCAAGCTACCGGTGCCGGTGGTCAGGGCTGCAGAGTGAGGAACCTCCTGGCAATACGTGCCGTGTCAAGGAGTACTGCTTTCTGAATCTGACCCTTGATCCAACTATCAAGCGATTATTATTATTATTATTAAAAATGTCGACCACTGGTTCCTGTCGAACTGGTGACACTACCCTACCTACTTGTCGAACACCATAATTTCCCCTGCAATTTTCATGAGTAAACTTCAATTTTTTTTTATTTTTAAGTAGAAACACAACAATATCATCTTTAAATCTAAGCAAAGGACCCCAGTTATAAAGAAATTCGAATTTTCAAGTCTCGCGTTACTGTCTGTAAGAAAGAAGTCTGTGTATATCCGTCTCTTTTCTGCAGCGCGGTGGCATATAGCTATTGGTAGATGTATTGTTGCGGTGAGGGGAAGCGGTACGCTCCGAAGGGCACCTTGGCGCTCTGTCGTTGACCGTGGTCAGGGCTGCGGGCGCGACCTTGCGTCAGGTCTAACCACTGACATTCCACTTGGCCCAAATCGCATTGACGTAAGCCGTGCAATAGCTATTACAACGCGGAGCGTCGAAATTTACGATCTTCTAGTACCTACGTTTCTCTGCCGCTTATCCTATATACTGTTTGTTTCCTAAAGAAGACATACCTACGTATTCTAAACATTCCTAAGCAAACTTGACATGATATAAATTACAATAGTAAGAAAACAATAGACGTTCACAATAAATATTGAAACTATTGATAGTTTTTCTCGATCTCTGAATCTGAAGAAATTAGTATAAGATATGTGCAAACGCTTTCTTACTTTTCGTACCTAAATAAGCATTCAGTTAGGGATCGTTTTAAAATAAAATAAAAAGTATTTTCATAATTTTTTATTACATCAAATAATATCAATGTAACATAGTCATAAAATTCACTTTTGACATTTTTTTCACATACGATTGTGGGTAGAGTTAACTTTAACGTCCACAATTGAAAACACTTACAGCGTAAACGTAGTCCTAAGAACCCAATTTGCCCTTTACATCACTATTCAAACTTTTGGAAATACATACAAAATGAATTCGAATATAGTTTCACAACCTTTACATTCATACAATATAGAACAGTTCTGTCGGTATTTATATCGACATACAATTTTATTATTTACTTATACGTAATTACAGCTACCGTACATACACTGTCATCGATTTCTTTAACATTTATTATGATGTGATTATTTTTATAACATTAATTTCCCTTGAACTTAAAAGGTAATTGACGTTCAATCATCTATAGATTCTAATATTATAATAAAGAAAGAACGCCTGACTGACTGACTCATCAACGCAGAGCTGAAAATACTGAAGCTCTATAATGACGAAATTTGGACAGTGGTTTTCCTTTGTAGCCTAGGCAAGGTAAAACAAAACAAATTTTTTTTCTATGCTGAATTTTAAAAATCAAGTGGTGGTTCTAAAAACACCTCTGATCCGAGTATAATAGGTATTATAAGTTTGGTAAAAATCGTTAATCTCTACTTTGTTTTATGTACCTAATAGGTAGCTAAATTAATGAAGACCGTTGCAGTCTCTGTCAATAAAATAAAAAGTATTTTTTACTAAATTGAATGGTTATTTGTCTATTCGCCTTCGTCTTCATATTCTGTGGATTATTTTCATTAAATAAATTGAAAAGCATAAAACCGTACTTTGCTTGCCGAATTATATTTCTTGCATCTAATTTAATACATCACAAAACATTTTTAGCGAATAAGTCTATTGATGTACCACAGTCGGTCGTCGCAGTCAGTGCTATAAAAAAATGTATGCAAGTTAAATAAATATTCTTTTCCAATCACTCCCACTTACCCACTTTGCCCAATGAAGTAAAAATATGAAAACTAAAAAAATATAAGTACTATTAAAAAATTATAATTACAAAATTGTTTAATAAAATAGTTGCCTTTTAGGCCGTTTTCGATGTTTTGATAACTAAAATATTACTCAAAGTCAAAGAAAAGTTTGCGAAATTGCTAATACAATATATTCTTATTATTATATTTTATTTTACTTTTTATTTTCAAGTGCTAATTGCTGCACTGATGGCCATCGGTTGCAACGACCGTTGGATAGATGGCACTGTGCCGCTATTTGCACTCAAAAATTAAAAAGCAGTAACAAAATCCAGCGCTTACGTCAGTCAGCCTTCCCGGTAGCATAGCGGTCAGTGCAGCCGCCCGGATTGCGGAAGACCCAGGTTCGATTCCTGGCTGGGTCGGGTGGGCGTTTAATTTTTTCACTGTATTTTATAAATATACAATATATTATGTATAAATAAATCAAACAATGAATTGCTCATTAAGAAAACAATGAATATTTAGCTAATATGCTTTGAAAAGCTTAACAACATAATTATTATATTTTTGTCAGACAATACACATAAGATACGTTATAATATCCACCTACTTAATACATTTACAAACTAACTTAATTGAAAAGAATACCTATCAATTTACCAACATTTTGTAAGTATATGCATGAAGTACAAATATTTATATTGAACCTAATAATAATTATGACATTTAAATACACTTTAACATAAAATAACAAAACCAACTAGCCAAAGAGGTATAACTATACGATCAGATTCAAAATTTTGCCTACCTTGATACTCATCAATACAAGACCAAACTGCAAAATAAGAGACCAAAGCGACTCACAACACAAATCGCAAATATTAATGAATGGTCAAATTAATTAACCAATGGTCGATATGCGACCGTAATTCCGAAAAAAATTAATGTTTATACAATGTAATGTAACACATTATACTTTATACAATACCAATACCAATATTTTCTTTCTGCACTCCTTCATTATGGACTTTAACTATGCCAAATCTCTCACTCCTCCCCGTGCGTGCACGAACTGCTTAAAAAGGAGTACAATGTTTTTCTTCACGTATATCAACATAAAACATTTACAAGTTCAAAGTTGTTATTTGTTACACTATAACAACCTGACATAATAATAACTACTGATTGTCAACACTTACGCCGCAGGAGCTGGTTCCGAACCCGGGTCCGTTGAACCTAATAGTGGCCTTTTCTAGGTGATACAACCAAAACCTCCTGCTGATGATGATGTGATGAACTCATATACTCATCTCATCTCATAGATACTCATCGTATTAACAACACACACATGATGGAATCATTCCCAATATTCAACCACTAACCCATATTTAAACACTGTACATCCTTATTCCAACACATAGACTTATTTCAACCTGGTTTGTGGTTTATAGGTATCTGTACACCGTTTAAAACCAGAATCCACGTTTTCTAATATCAGAGCTAATGTTATTAACTTTATTCTATGACACATTAACAGTGATCGCAATCACAATTTAGTTTTTTTTTTATAAATTTGAAATAAGAATTTAAAAAATGTTTTATAAATCCAAGTTGCCGGCCCTAGGGTAGAGCAAGTGGAGCGGGCTATTTACGTTACGTGTGATCAAGGCGCCCCGAGGCATGGGGCGCCAAAACGTTACATGCAAAATCTTTTTCCAGCAAAAAATATAATTTTGATGGCGCCTCTTGAGAGGGATGAGTGATATTATCATATTTTTATTTTTATTCTCGGGGCTCACCGTTCAAGGACTAAAGCCGGCACTGGTTTAAGGTATCGTAATCATGTTCAGGAATTGATCTTCGATTCTACTCTATTTAATCCAGAATAGCATTTCAGTTTTATTAAACTTATGCTTAAATACTAGCGATGAAATAATAATAACAGTGAACTCGTGTTAAACAAGTAGGAAAGGATTAAAACTCAAATAGTGAACTCGGAATCTAAACATTTTTTGTAGAAGTAGTCGCAAAATAATAAAACATTCTAGTAACAATAAGTTCTTCCTTTCTAATTATATATATAATTTTGATATCAATACTTTCAGAACCATGCTTATGTAGATGTTGGGATATAGAATACTATCAAAACAGAACTTACTTTTACGCAACAGGAATCTCGACAATTGCAATTCATTTATTTGTTTTAAATGTCATTTTTTTATGTAATCAAATATAATTAATTAGGTATACATTTTGGACCTTCATTTACAAACTCGATTTCCACTCATACCCAAATACCTATTTATTGTAAATTGAAATATTTTAGTATAATAGATTAAAATCTATTAGGGCCCGATTTTTCAATCCTCAAATAAGTTTTTTTTTAAATATGGCTTTCACATCTCCTTTACTTGAGATATCCAACGAATAGTATTGTCATTGTGACATATTTTCTAAGGAGAATCTGTCACTAATTATTCAATTAATAAATTTTAACTGACGATGACGATTGAAAAATCAGCCCTAAGTATAGTAAAAACCCGCATTCGATTCATCGCGTCGCCAATTATTGGCCTAGCTTTTGATAGCGTCAATATATTAAAACTTGCTAGGTACCTTTTACTTAACAATCCCAAAACTCGATTTTAAATGCTCCCAATGTAAGTACAGTCCTTTACTTTTTAAATTCTACAGATTACTTTCTAAACTTGCTTTTGTATTCAATTATAAAAAAACAAATATAAAGGTATGGAGTAAGGCTGGTTATTAAATAGGTAATTTATCATGATTTTTTGAACCTTCATGCTTTAACGATTTAAAAAGTATTATTAATAGAAACATTTACATTTTTTGAGCAATCTCCTTGGCAACATTTTTTATCTAATACGAACTATTAGTAATCCCTATATTTGTTTCCTGGAAGAAACAAACGTGTCTAGGCATAAATCAGACTTCCACTCCACTCCAAAAAAGTTTTAGATAAATACTTCAAAAGTGGTATTTTTGAACTCGATGTTTTTAAATAGTATAATAAAATAAAAAAATACGGTAATGCAGGACGATTTGCTTAATTTGTATTTAAATTATGCTGTTACCTGACATCCAGTCGCAAAATAATAATTATAAAAATAATCCCTATCCCTAAGATAAAGGACACGTGGAGTCCTAATTTAAACCCTATAAATAGTTACAATTGTTGCATGTTTCACCTGAAGTACATTATTTATAAGAGTGCGTGTAACTATATAAAAGAATTATAATAACAAAATAAAAGCTTATGGCACCAAGGTCTAATTAAAATTTTGACAAACGAACTTATTTGAACTTACATCTACTTAGCGTGGCAAGAATTTGGTAATATATATATGAAATTATGAATAGGTACCCTAGGCGGTTGGATATCTATGTGGATGCGGATTCTGTCTGCAATTGGGCATACAGCTAGTTTCCAATATATACCTAATCCTTTTCAATAAGGCTCATTTCTGTATTTTAAACCCGACGAAAAACTACGATAGCTACAAGGCGTATCCACATTCTCACCCACATCCGCGAAAGATATAGGTAGAACCTCCCTAATTTAAGATACTGTTAGAATTTAACCAACAACTTTTATATAATAATATTGCTATCATCCATACTTTTGTGTTTGTTTAAGTAATAAAGTTAGGTACTGACTGTAGATGACATGAGTCACGTCTTTGTAATATATTAGTAGTCATTTTCGATCGGCTGACCGTCTTATTTAGGGATTGCGCAGGCGCAGGAGACGGACTTTTATGTCCGTATAAAAGGTCGCTTACAACTTCATCGACTAATACACACGAGAGACTAAAAGTAACAAAGCAATCGACCGAAAGTCCGACACGTCTGCGCACTCCTATAATCTTAAGTAATCATAACAAAACTAAGTTAAATATGCAGTGCGTGCGTATGCGCATTCTAAATAATGTTTGGCACTATGTTACTTACTTACGACATTTTAGTTAGATCTCCTCGTTGAAATTTATGTGATATTGTTATTATTTATTTATTCAGGCGATATTGTAAACTGCCATAGGCGTATAGCGCACCTACTTAGGAACTTTTAATAGTTATTCATTTGAATTTACTCAAATGGTAGATTGTGTCCGTGTTACTGAAAATTGGTGGTAAGTATTGAAAAGTGTAGCAACTCTTAATTACACATTACAGAATAGAGAAAATAAGATTTATTTCGTTTCGTTCTGACCCCTTTAGATGACTTGTGATTATTTGTTACATTTTTTTGTAAGAATGGAGACCTTTTAGTGGTAGTCGACCTACATATTTCATGTCTCATAATAACAATTACATACTGTAGTGAGCTATAAGCAGTGAGGTAGCTTTAGCGAAATTGGAAGGATCTGAAAAGGAGAAACTGACATATTGGAATACACGCGCATGCGTCCGGCAAGATCAGTTTACCTACCTACCTAATAACCTTTAGGTATGCAAGTGTTGAAACTTCATGCAAGTATTGTTAATTAATTACTTACATAAGTCAGGTCAAACCTTCCTTAGATAAATTCAAACTCTTAGGGCGTAAACAATGAGGAAGTCGGGCAAAACTAATAATAAGGGCTCTTTCGATTAAGTGTCAATGATATAATGATATTATAAAGGTAGACAGGTAGGTAAGTTATAAACATAGAAAACAACCGCCAAAATGGTTGGAAGTTTATAACAAATATAATATACCCACCCTATAATTTATTGTTACTGTTTAGTTTTATGAATTATGACATACAAGTGAACATGTTTCCAAAGTTGATGATGTTGTTTTTGCATTAATCAAGTGTCTAACAAAATACAGATATTTAATCAGATTAAAAATGTTTTGAGTAGTAAGTAGGTAGGTTGGTAGGTTAAAATAATTTTCCTTGTAATAAAAATGCATGTTTTAGTTTTTTTTGTAGGTAATATTTTGTTAAAACAAAATATGTGTCTATGTGCTTTTTTTATATTTCTTAAAATAAAATAAATAAATAATGTAAGTATATTATTTGGCACATAATTTGTTAATTCTGTACTGAAGTATATTTTCAAAAGATAGGTATTCAGTTCATTATCAGCTTTATTTGGAAACATAAAAACAGTAAACCTGTCCAAATCAGGCAACAAACGGTTTCTTCCTTTAAATAATTCAATGATAAAATTTTACTCAATACAATCTGTTAAATCTTCTTTAATGTGACACATTAAAAAAATTAAAGAAAATTAAATTGCATGAACATTTACTTGTACTATATTAAATATTATCACTGCAGTGATAATTTTTTTTTTTTAATATATATAAGTACATTTAACACAATTGAAAAATAATTGTCATGCATCAACATACTATGTTACATTCTACAACTTTAATTTTTTTTATTGTGATGCAACAAAGTGTTTCCAAAATTGCATGTAAATTTATAACAAATGAATAAATAAATATATACCTATGCAAGGTTGTACTGCAAAAAACACAGGATATCATTAGGTTGAACCGCCACAAGAATACCTACCTACTCCCTATTAGTGTTAACGTTTCTTTGGCGCCATTACTTTATAATATAAAATCATAATTTTTTCTAGTAACTACAGAAGCTTTTCATGCAAAAATAGTAAGACACCTATCCATTTAACTAAGCAGATAATACATAGTTTCTTGTTTTAAACAGTTTTAAATTCAATTTATTTGCTCTTGACTGAACTTGCTAATTAGAATAGGCAGTACTCCATAATGGAGGTACTGGATTTGTATTAAAGAGCAAAAAAGAATAAAAAGGTACATAACATTGAGACTTACCATAACATCAAATATTAATTATCTATCTACAGAAGGAGCTCATTAAGTAGCCGCAGATTTTTTCAAACATTCTTTTAAGGGTTCCGTACCCAAAGGGTAATACGGGACCCTATGACTAAGACTCCGCTGTCCGTCCGTCTGTCACCAGGCTGTATCTCATGAACCGTGATAGTTAGACAGTTGAAATTTTCACAGATGATGTATTTATGTTGCCGCTATAACAACAAATACTAAAAAAAAGAATAAAATAAATATATAAGGGACCCTATTATTAAGACTCTGGTGTCCATTCATCTGTCTGTCTGTCACCAGGCTGTATCTCATGAACCATGATAGTTAAGACAGTTGAAATTTTCACATCAGATGATGTATTTCTGTTGCCGCTATAACAACAAATATTAAAAAACAGAATAAAATAAATATTAAAGGGGGCTCCCATATGACAAACGTGATTTTTTGGTTGTTTTATAGAGAATGGTACGGAACCCTTTATGCGTCAGTCCGACTCGCACTTGGCCGGTTTTTTTTAAATATTGTAGCAAATAACATACATTTCAATTTTCAACAGAGCTACTCTATTAACTCTTAAGTCTAAGGGTCAGATTTTCAGTGTTAATTAACTACAACGAAAATTAATTGAACTTAGGAACACAAAATCACAAAACTTACATTAAAAAGATCAGTAACAGAAGTCCTTCAATCCATTATGTCGTTTTAATTGATCACTATTAACACTGTCAGAATTTTTCCTTTTACGTGAATCAAAACGCACTCCAGTTTCATGCACTACTTTTTCACTGTTCTTAATAGCTGAAATTATGTTTTCTTTTGAAGGAGGAACTAGTTGCAAATCATCTGCATTCCCAGACCCCACTCCAGATGGTTCCACAAGATGCATCACAATACGCTCCAGCCGCTTTGGGTGCTCCACTGGTGCTTCATCAACTATGTCATTATTATCATTATCCTGCTTTCCCATGTTTACTATAACAGAATATTTATGCTTCATCTCATCCATCATTCGTCGCCCATAATCTTCTCCGACAACACTGTTAACGCACACAAAACTCTGCACTTTCTTGGTATCTTTATCAATCTCCAGGAAGCCACGAGTTCGCATATATATAAAATGACCAGATCGAGACATTAGTCTGTAATATGACTCACCAAATTCCCTGCTTTGATCATACATTTGTCGAAGCACACAGATCACCCATCTTACATCATCTTTGTGCATAAATACAAATGCTGAAGTGCCTGTTACTTCTTCTGTCATGTAGCCCAGTGCCAATGAAATACTTTGATCACATTGAACAATCCGACCATCAACTAAATGTCTCGTCCAATATTCAGAGTATGCAGTAGGAGGCAGTATCTGTGCAGGTAATGGATTAGATAAAACTCGAATC
Organism: Eudonia truncicolella; assembly: GCA_949315975.1. Lineage (NCBI taxonomy): Eukaryota > Metazoa > Arthropoda > Insecta > Lepidoptera > Crambidae > Eudonia > Eudonia truncicolella. Next base: position 12,851,226 of record OX438835.1, on the reverse strand, counting down.
ATGCCAATAAACACAAAATCATTTCCACTTGATGAAAATGTGCGAATCCTCCGTACACGTTGTCTCCTTATTATTTGTTGGTCTTGAACTCCGTTTGCAGTGGCATGGTCAGAACGTCTCAACACTCCGTCAACACAACAATGTTCATAACGCTGTGGGTCAGACTTTGCTCCAGCTCTTGCAACACGAATATAGAAATTGTGGTGACGTTCAAAAAGAGTCTGATCACAACCACTTTTCAGTTCAGGTGGATAAATATGTTGACGAAGAATACTTTGGTCTTCAGTGTGAATGTAATTGTAAATATCTTGCCCCAACAAATCAATATGACAATAACCTAACTTATCTTGTACATTTGGTGATAGCAGAAAGATTCGCCCTCTGCATGTTACAGAAAACATTATACAGTCAAACAAATCAAAAAACTTCACAAAGGAAGGTGACCAGGTTTCAAGATGACTGCATGTTATTGTCTTACCCAAAATATGGTTTACTCGTAGCTTGTTGGCGGCAAGTCTCAAAACACTCGTCTTGTCTACTTTACGCGGTGCATGCACGATATCTGACAACAATGCAGTCAGTTGCGTGATGTGAGCATTGTATTGACTTCTTCTCTGCTTTTCAGCTATAATCCGAGATTCACGGTCACTGGCTTTAGCTGACGGCATTTCAGGAGAATGGGTTTCCGATGAGGAATCGCTGCAGCTAGCTGTACGAAAACCGTAACCATGCGGTAGCGGCGGAGCTGAAGGCACAGCCACAGCCATGGTGAAACTAGATAGGTGATTCGTCGTCCCCAGATGACCAGACATCGCAGCGTGTACGTTGTTTACGTTAGCCCCAGTCAAAGTGGATGTCATTGCTAATTAGAAGTCAGTTTTCCACTAAGTTAAGTATGTCCTTGCTTGAACCATGATTAGTCGATGTCATATCTGCGTTGTTAAACAGTATTACGAAAACATCACTTTTACTGTAACTTTTGCAAGGAAATGTAGGCACTGATGACAACTGTTGAATTAAGCAGAGAATACCGAAATGTCAATACCATGACCGACAATGCAACACTAAATTCTCTCGTCCAATCCGCGACTGGACCAACAGACGAGCGAGCGTATTTATTACTGACGTGACGGACGGAACAGAACCACTGACGTTTTTGTTTGCCGTGGTTTGCCGTAAAGTAGCAAATAGCAGAGCGAGCGACCTCTGCATAAGGAATCACTGAGCAAGTAATCACTACGTTATAAGAGTCGGCACTTTCTAACTAGCTTTTTTCACAACTTATGAACGTAGTTTCTACCAACCTAATAAATAAAATCGTACTACCAACACTAACAGGAAATGTCAAAAGAATAGTGAAGTACCTTACCAACTGGGCAAGATATCGATTTCGACAAAAAAATTATTCGTGGCGTCTACACTCATTAACCTCAAATATTTCTTATGTTGGAAATAAAAGCAGCCAACACAACATGCCAGCAAAATACATATTTGATCTAGAATCTAGAAAAATAATCTAGAATTTTTGACATGCTGTGAATGCATTATCGCTTGTTTTTTTTTTAAATAAAAATGGGTAAGAATTTATTTATTTATTCAGCAACAAAAAAACAACATTAACTTCGTCATTGTAAAAAATATTCTTTGAACAACAATGAAAAGGAAAATTCTTATAAACCTTTAATTAAGTACTTTGCTGTACTATGGACTTCCGAAATTTTATTCGCATTGGCGTTAATTTTCTATATGAAGTCAACATTATATACTTCCACCATTCACGAAGAGCAAGAAAGTATTTATAAATAGGGTCATTTACAGCAACCTGTAAAAAAGTGAGATTTTCTGTATTCACAGTGCTATTTTTTATTAGAAATCAGATCGTGAAAGATAGAAGTGGTTTGAAAGATGATGTAGTGACTAAAATTAAAAGGGGTATGCTGAGATGGTTTGGCGCTGTGGAGCGGATGGACGAAAGAACATTAAAGAAAGATATTTATAGTGCAAAAGTGGAAAATCAGCCTTTATGAGGAAAACATTCACTGATCAGATCAGCCCCAGCCCAGACCCAGCTTTTTTAATGACTTTGCATAAAAAAGCTGGGTCCGAAGTGGCAAGAATAAAAGGAGATATATGAAAAGGATTATGGATATATGTGAGTCCAAAACTAAAGTGAAAGCAAAAAGTTACAATAACGTTAATTCATTAATGCACAGGGTATTGTTATGTCATACTCATCAGTCATCATTTGAAATCTCAAAAATTAGATCTCTGAGGCCTTCAGCCTTTATGAGGAAAACATTCACTGATCAGATCAGCCCCAGCCCAGACCCAGCTTTTTTAATGACTTTGCATAAAAAAGCTGGGTCCGAAGTGGCAAGAATAAAAGGAGATATACGAAAAGGATTATATGTGAGTCCAGAGACATAATCGACATCTAAAATAAATAAAAAGTATCGATAACTTGAACACAGCACTAGGACAATAAAAAAGGTTATTGCAATTGAAAAATAGCCCAAATTTTCTTCTAAATGTGACTTAGACACATATATTTACCGATATTACCAATATTATTAACACTGTTTTTACTCAAATTGACTTAAAACTTGGAATACACTACAAAACTTACTTGTTTACTGTACAAGCGGGAATCTAGCCAAAAATATATCCTTAAACTTTTTCACTATTTGAACACCACAAATTTCACACTTTCGCAAAGATTTGCTACCCATGATGTAATTTTACCACGTTTTTTACAGTTTTAAAACTTCCGAGCTGAGCAAAACACACAAATATTTTAACAGAACTACAATGGCGCGTAAACATAGTCTATGGCACGTCACATGCTGGCCAACATGACCCGTATAATGCGACTAAATTATTGTGGTGTGGCTGGTACAATAAGACAAAACGTTTTATTGACTTTGTTCATTGGTAGCATTATTTCGTAATCTAATGTTGGCACCAAGTACGTTCATGATTCCATACAATATTTTTTGTATATGAAGTGTCGACCCCCTGTAAGGAAAAGCGACCGACAGACACAATCCAAACAAATCTACAGTTCTACAGATTCTATTTTACTGTATGCTTTTATGTTCCATCCAAGTAATATTATATGCTCTTTGCTCAGCTTTGCTGTCTGTCTTTTGCTTTTGTGTCTGACTTGGTTCCTCAATCCTCAAATTCGTGCTCAGAATCTCAGAACAATATTAATAACTAAAGCTAGAAACCAGACTAAAATAGCAAGCTACACAAATGCATCCGTTCGTACTATTTTTACTAAGAAACGTGGGTACTACGCAGGTGACTGGGTGGTGTATTGGAAAGAGATAGATATCTAAGATCTTTTTTGTTTCGTAATTTCAAAGGTTGTCATGACCATGAAGCTATAGATATAGTAATGACTCATCTCAAAACCACAAGAAATAAATGTGACGTACTTGAGGTAATGTGACAACTTTATCGACTTATCAAATTGAATATTGGACAATACGACAAAAAAATTACTTGTCTTTTTTATGTTATTTTGAATACACAATGTTATTTAATATAGTTACAAGATAAAATTTTACTAGAAAAATCAACCAGACTCGAAGCTCAAATGGCCTCGGTAACTCAGTGGTCAATGAATTATTTTTGAACTCCATAATTTTTTCGTTTTTAATTTTCATTCAAAATATTTCGATAAAAATACAATATCCTCGTTTCCTTTACGTGAAATATGACAACGTCGCACTTTCTTATGGATTCCTTTTTGATTTTTACATTAGGATGCAGTAATAATCTTGGCAAACATTCATTGTGCTTATTTGTAATTAGTTTAAGACACAACAGCTGACAAAAAAACGTACTATTCGTTTTGAATGCATACGTGGAAAACTTTACTTACATTTGATTATTGCTTTGTGAATTGTGACTAAAAATTTTGGATATTAGGTTTTTCCGCATTTATACTCCTCATCGCAGTTTATTTTATAGTAGCACATTTTCTAATTCAACGACGTTCCAAATTATTTTATTTTATTTTAGTTTATTTGGGAAACTAAACAATAATAAAATACATGCAGGTTTAACAATAGATATGTCTATTGTTAAACCTGCATGTATTTTATTATTTATTACACACAGTTATCAGTAAAGTCTCCACAATTAATTAAAACAGACAAATTGTTACAGGACAAAAGACAAAATAAATGAACAGAGCTATGTTAATTATTATAAAACTATTTCAAAACTAAAGTGAAACCAAAAAGTTACAATATAACGTTAATTCATTAATGCATAATCTCAAAAATGATATCTTGAGGCCTTCTGCCCGGTCAAATTCAGGAGTACTTTGATTTAAAAGCTGACAGTTCGTTTTAGATATTTTTGACTTGTTCGCGTATTAATAGTATCGACTGTCAATAATTTCGGACAATAACATTGTCTTAGTATCGCATAATAATTTCAGATTTGAATAGTATTTTTGTTTAGATTGCACGAATGGTTTGGATTACTAGAAACAGTGAATGTGTGGTCTATGTGGCACTATTTAATTGTAGTTGGGGGCTACAAGTTCTATTAATCTCGAAAAGAAAATAGTGAAGGACTTAGTCGGTAGTCGGATAGTCGGACTTTCGATCGGTATGTTTTTGCTATATTATTTGACGAATGTGATCTGATTAGCGAATAAAAATACAAATAAAATTTGGTAGAACCATTTTGTACCGAAAAGCAGCCATGAATTCAATTTTAATAGCAGATTTAGCAATAATTCTGAAACTGCTTTGGGATAGGTTTATCATGTATAGTGACGTAAACAATGTGCATATTTTTATACTATCGATAAAATAAAAGTATTTTACAGATTTCTTAAAGATCTTGCACTAATGTAACTAATGCATGATCGAAAAAGGCTAAAGGCGAAGTGTAAAAATAATAGTGGCTAAATCGTATTGGACTTCACAAAGGCATAATCACATTTGATCTAAGCATTTTACTATGGATTCATTTGTATGTAAGGGTAATATGAAATGGAGGCGACTTAGAGAACATTCGATTCCTACATTATATATCATGGATGGATCTGATATGATATGTATTATGTATGTATTAAGATTCTGTGAAAGAAAATATAGCACAGGTCAGCAGATTTAAGAAACTCTTTAGAAATTTAACACAATGACATGTCGTACAGAAAGACAGGTAAAACATTGTATATGGTGAATTATGAGCTTAGATGATATTGCCTATTCCTTGCTATCTCAGTAGAATGGGTTGTTGTTGGGTATGAGTTGTGATCACATTATTTTTATTTGTAATAAAAAATAATGTAATTTCTGGATATCATATGTACCGACGGATATTTTTGAGACACGGCCGTACATCTTTCCAAATTAATTAATGAACTGGAAACTTCCTTGACAACTTGCTCAATTATCTCATACCGAAGTCCTGTAAGTTATTTATTTATTAAAAAAGTTTTCGATTTATATTTTGAACCTATAAAACATTTGTCATAATGTGAAATTATTTTTTTGCAGAATTCCTTGGCATGTGCCAAGGATTAACATGACAAGTAGAACATATTCAGAACTTGACTATAGAAATCAATTAATTTTGAGATTATTGTTATTATTTACGAATTTATATTTTTTCATAACAGATTCTGTTAGATTAATTTAATTTATATCTTATTGTTTTTGAATTATGATTTTATTTTTTAAAGTATAATTAAATTAAGGTTATTTGTTTTGAGCAAAAATTAAATATAAAAACTAAATACGAGATTCATTAATATTGTTTCTTTTCAATGAGTTCGCTGTTAGATAGTGCAATTGATTGTTTGTGTTCCATTATTGTCTATTTATTGTCAATATAAAATGTATTTTTAATAAATATAGTGACAAAAAAGTACATCAGTACTATATTGTTGCTTTCAATTATTTTTATCGATAATGAAGTCGATAAAGTTACAACATTACCCAAATATGACGTCATAATTTCTGGTGACAGCCTTCGAAATTACGAAAGAAAAGGGGACAATCTATCTTTTTCCAATATATCACCTAGGTTCACTAGTAAAAATAGTACGAACTGATGTTGTGTTGCTATTTTAGTCCGGTTTCTATCGCTTTAGTTATTATTCTGAGACTTGCATATACTCAGTTTGGTAGCCACAGCTACCATAATCAATTAAGAGGTGCGCAAAGTTGGTAGCTCTAGCTACCACAATCATGTGAGTGGCTTCTATGTTCTATAAAGTGGAGTTTCTATAAACCGGGCTGAAATAACAACACAGATACATCAGTTTGTACCACAGACCTATATTAACATAGATCACGCAAGTACTTCAAGTGTTGCGAATGAGCCTATCTGTGCACAACTGACCGTCTCGCTTATATTCCGGTACGCGATCGACATTTACCCAGGGAGATCTGTCAAAAACACGAAAAATGCCTCAATGTTCTGTTATAAATTGTAAAAAACACTAATCATCTGTAAGTAGCCAATAAGTAGAACACGATGCCCCCCGCCGGAAAGTAATTTTATGATACAAGTATTCGTAATTAATTTTAAAATGATTTATTTTGATTATATGACAGTTTTGAGAAAATCTAGAGTATGTCGCATGGTTCGTCATACATTTCGGGTTTACTTAGCTTTATACATGTGGGTAGTGTATTGTGTAAACGGGCAATGAACATCAAACTATCGTATCATACGTATGTACTTCGCGTCAGTTTCGAGGCACAGTCGTTTTTGTAATTTTTCTGTCATATTTTATAATTAGTGCCGAGCATGTTCTGATTTATATGAATCCATAATCGTAAAACGAATCGCAGATTATTTTTTGAAAATACGAATAAGGACTCATTTAAAAAGTAGATCCAGAAACATTACTTCAGCATTTACGTAGTAACAGGCAAAATCTTTATAGAATGTAGAGCGAGTCTAATTTACGTAGACTATTAAATGTTAAATATTGAGCCTTGTGAATGACGTACGAACATGTCTGTACTTGTAGTTTGAATAAAACTTTACTTATTTTTGGTACTACATTAATTTATGTAAATCGCAGTAGAACAATACCTATAAAAACAATATAAAATTCCATTTTATAGTTTTTAGCGTATATTATAGTGCCCAAGTACAAGTGTATAGATTTTATGTTAGTATCGTTATAGTTTACCAAATGTTTACTTGGATTTAATTAAGCATAACTTCACTACGTAGTATAAAACAAAGTCGCTTCCTGCTGTCTGTCTGTCCCTATGTATGTATGCTTAGATCTTTAAAACTACGCAACGGATTTTGATGCAGTTTTTTAATAGATAGAGTTATTCAAGAGGCAGGTTTATATGTATAAATAAAGTACATCTGTGTGAAGCCGGGGCGGGCCGCTAGTTGTTAATAATATATAAAAAATATGTACTAAGTTTGTGATTCAGTACCAATTTCTTTGATCTTCTTTTATAGATTTTAGCGTATATATTGCCCAAGTACAAGTGTATAGATTTTATGTTAGTATCGTTATAGTTTACCAAATGTTAATAAACTAAGGTTTATTTGGTTTAAAAGTTAAGCATAATATTGTATTTTTTATGGAACAAATATTGACTTTATTGCTGGTTCCCGATAATTTACCTACTGCATTTTGAACCGGTGGGTAGAGCTACGATTAATAACATAATAGTACCACAGTATATATATAATAGTACTGAGAGTGAGCTGACTTTTAAAAAAATATTTTTAACTTTTCTTCACTTTTAATAAATAATTTTAATTTTATATCCATTCTTGTTGTTTTTTATTACCACTTGTCATAGTATTTACACACTAAATAATGTTCATTCCAATCAGAATGGCACAAAATGTAAATACGCAAACTACAAGCGGGGGAACGCTCACTATGGGGGTTCTAAACAGGGAAACGACGGTGACTGACAAAAAGGTTTATTTTATCTCGGGTTTACCGTTAAACACATTAGTAAATTACAGTTTAAAAAGCGCGGGCGCGGGAGTTCGGGACACGCGTGCCTTGTTCTTCGCGGTCTCTCAGCGAACTGGCGCTCGATGCGCGTACGGAAACTTATGGAACTAATATCCGTTCCGAATCCGAATTCCGAATGACACTAGTGTACGGCGACACGCTATAAAACTTATAATTGAATCTTGTGTGGCACCCACAATCCCATACGCAAAAAGCATGAATAGCAGGATTCGCAGTCACTTTACTATCTTGGATTATGATAAAACCAACCCCTGAATAAACCAATCAAAAAAAATTATCAAGTGATTCGTAGTAATATATATAAAGCCTGATTTTTATGAATTAGTAAGGGTTACCCTATAGAAAGACAGGTATCACCAGAAGAGTGAGATAGCTACATAATACTTGCTGGTTTCAACACTTTCAACTAACAGGCCACTCCAGTTATATCTACCGCTTCATGGGCTTGAGACTCACAGAGTCATCTAGTTTCAGCTCTTTAAAGCTTTTTCGTTTAGTGCCCACAGATAAAAATCAACAAACTTCATTCGGCCGCTCTAGCCGCTTTAACGTTCAACGCTAAAAATTTTTGGGCGACAAAGAACAAGAAAAATATATCTTTAATGAACTGTCAGTTTTTAAATCAGAGTACTTCTGAATTTGGCCGTTATATCTACACCTTCATGGGCCCAAAGAGAGAGGGCATCAGAGATCATGATTTTGATAGTTCAATTAATGACTGATGTGATGAATGATGACAAAACAATCCAAAAAATAAAAACAAATTGTCAACCATTTGTCGCACTCCAACCTCCTTTTTTAGGCAATTCTAGCCATAAGATAGTAGAACGGAATTAGTTCCGTTACAAGTTTTTTGTTATGCGATTGATTGCGGCGGCGGCGCGGGCGGCGCGGGCGGCGCGGCGTCTAGGGCCTATAAGGCCATTCTAGGATTTCTAGGGCTCTAAGGTCTGTGATTTCTGACTGACCACATCGTTCACTCACTGACTCACTGCTCAGTTTGCTCTTTCTGGTAAGAGGAGTCAATCATCTAAAATTCTTGTGTATGGATAATTCAAATTCAATTAGATTTTACACGAATTGGTGATTTGCAAAGGTGAATTAGCAACAACGTTTAGCTTAGCTCTCTGAACAATCGGTTTTTGCTGATCACCGGCGACGCAGACGTGGGGAATCATTCTCTTTTCGTCTTTTTGATTGTTTATATTCTTTTTTAATTTTTATCTGCCACCAAAGCTAAAGTTAGTTAACTTTAAGTAGGTACCTACTGAGTTTTTTTAGTTTAGTAATTTAACAAGTTTTTTCTGCATTTCTTTAAACTCATCGCAGTTTATTTAATAAATAGGCATATTGTCCAATTCAACGACGTTCTAAATAATGCACGGACGAACATGTGATTGTGAACCGGTTATAATTGAATCATCATTTTATCCAACTTATTTTTGTTGGCTATAAGAGGAAAACACTAACATTAATTTAGATACTTTGTGGATTGACTACATATAGTGATTCCTCGTTTAAATAATGTGGCTTAGGCTATTCTTGGTGTGGAATATTGTGTTTTTAATTAATACTTCTGGAGGGGAAGGTGAGCTATCATTACTTGTATCCTTAACCCTTTAGTTCGAATTTAATTTTAGTTTGACCAAGTTTGTAATTTGTTCTAGTTGGAGATGAATGTGTACCAAATAACAATATAGTTGACGGTGTTTGTGCATTGATCACTGATTGTGAGGTGGCTTTGAGGTCAGTAAGCTGATAATTTGTATTGTTATTTTCCAGTATATGTAATTTATATAATAATTAAAAGAACCTACCTACCTGCTAATTTATTTATACCAAGACATTAATAGGCACCTAATAAACAGATTCACTTACACAGACTATTCATTTCCAGTGCAGTAAAGCAGGAAAGTAATCATCCATTTACAAGATGTGGCTTCAGAGGCATCTACGAAATAGTTTGCTGTCCAAGGACTACAGAGAAATTTGGTAAATTGATTATAGTTATGAAACTTTAATTTAAAGTAATCCGAAATACAAGCTACCTAAATAAATAAAGTTTCTTTTGCTTTAGGAAACGCATCAGGCAAAATTATAGAGCGAGTAGCTGATAGAGGTATTAGTTTTACTTATATAATATTTTTTCCTTATTGTTGTTGTTTGGTTTATTTATGCTGTGCTAAGACAGCGCTTAGGTTTTATAGAAATTTAAAATAGTTAATGGAATAGGTAGGGCATGAATCTGTAGAAATGCATCGCATACAAAAATTTAATTAAACTACTTACATGGTGTTTATTCTACTGAGATGTTTGTTTACCGAGCTTTAATACATCAAGCAAGCAAGCACCACTCTCCCGCTATAGTATCGGTTTGGTTTGTATTGCATTGCATTTTATAATCATCATTTCTGCTTGTCTACGTACCTGCAAACGAGATGTTGGTGTTTGCATGGTGCATCCAAGCTTGATAAACTAATAGGCAAGTAACATAGCATACATAGTTATGCTTCATACTGTAAATTCTGATAACTTGCCTATTTTAGTCATATAGTCTTATTCTATATATTTATTTATTGCATCATGTAACATGTTACTCTATTATTATTTTGCTCTACTATTTATGTTAAAGGAAAATAAATTAAATAGAAAATAAACTAAAAATAAATTTACAGGCAACTAGGTGTCTTTGTTTTCGTAATTATCTCAAAATTCCTTCACTTTTTTTGTATTTATGTATTTGAAACAACATTGTACGAGTGATAATTCCTAGAACCCATTTTTTTTGCAGAATGCATAAATATTATCAAATCGATGCAGTTTCTAGTACCTGTAGCATTACACATAATTGGTGGGGAGGTAGCGTCGCTTGGTGAATTTCCATACATGGTAATTGTTTTTCTTTAATAGGTAACAATTTGTAAGAACTAATAAGTGGCATGATGAGTTAAATAATTTTATTATTGAATTTAATTATTATATTATATTATTAGGTCCCTTGTTTTTTTTATTGAAGAGTAGACAACTGACTTTTACGGTAGGTAGTGGTCGTAATTTTGAAACGGAAAAGTTACACTGAAGTGTATGACTGAGTGAAAGGCACATTTAGATAACAATTACGGAAAGTGCCTTAAAGTGCATTAAACAAGGTGGTGGACACTGAAAAAACCTAGGTATCTACTACCTACTTACTACTTACCTATCTACAAAGTTTAGTCATTCTATGCTATGATAGGGTATTTTCCATCATTTTTGACGCTGTAAGGGAGAAAAGAGCTGGATTTGCTGAGTTCCTTGCCGGTTGTTCTCAGTACATGATCTCCCGCCCAGAATAGACTTACAAACTGATGCCATATAGTGACATTCACAAGAGCTATTGTAGCCTAAACTGAATAAATGATTTTGAATTTTGAATAAGTTGGAACAGACAACGCCTGCACATCAACCTATTCAAAACTCTACAATTTCTTCAATACTTTTTTAACCATAATGGTTAATCTATATCTCTGTCTGTACATGCAATTTTTCTGACAAATATTGGGATAAATATTTGTTTTATAACTCACTGACAATTCTATGATTTTTGAAATTTTTGTCTGTCTGTCTGTATGTCCTCGTATAACTCAAGAACGGCTTGACCGATCTTGATGAAAATTTGTATGTAGTAAGAACATTTAGGAAGAGCCAATTGTCTTCGACGGAGCGGTCATACCTCTTAGCGCCAAAGTTAAAAATCTTGGTTTACATCTTGATGCTACTCTCAGCTGGCACTCGCAGGTTGCTAGTGTGAGTCAAAGAGTTACCTGGACTTAGCGGTCCTTGAATTGTTTAAGAAATTTTTTACCACTCAAGACGAAGATAATGCTTGTGCAAACCTTAATATTCCCGTTGATCGACTATGGTGATGTGTGTTATTATGATCTTAATGCTGATTTGCTTGATAAGCTTAACAGATTACTCAACAATAGTATCCGATTCATTTACAACCTGAAGAAATATGACCACATCTCGCAGTTCAGGTCGGAGCTGAAATGGTTGCCTATTCGCCAACGAAGACGTTTACGGGCTCTCACCACACTGTTTTTGCTTCTAAATTCTATAAATGCTTCTTCTTATCTTGCTCCCCATTTTCAGTACCTTTGCTCCTCTCATAGTAAAAATCTCCGGTCCTCAAATAATCTTCTCCTTCTTTGTCCTTCTCATACATCTGGTTTTGTTCATTCTTCCTTTCACATTCAATCAATTCTCCTGTGGAACGCGCTGCCTCTCGAAATCAGGATGGCTACGAGTCGTGATGCTTTTAAAAAGAAAGTCCGTGAGCTCTTGTTTGATGGAACCATGGCAGAATCATCTCAATAACGTCCTATTAGAATTATGTATTTTATGTATGTTTATGTATATATAATATTTATGTATGTATTACATAGGTACTTACAATCATATATCTTAATTGCACCTACCAATATTATCTCTGCACCACCCTATGGTTGACTGGTAGAGAATGCCTCAGGCATTAAGTCCGCCATGTAATATTTATGTTGCAAAAGTTCAAAGTTTATTGAGGAAATTTGACAGTTTGTGGTAGGTTGATGTGCAGGCGTGTGTGCTTGACTCTTTATAACCTAATTAATTAATGTAAATACCACAGGTAAATTACCTATTCTTTTCTGCGCCGCCTTTGTTTCACTATCAACAAGCTACCTATTAACTGTGAAATAGTAATTGCAATAGCTTACCTATTACCTATTCTGCTACGGATTTTTCTATAGACATTTTATTACCATAAACATTATTCAGAGTCCACATTCGAAAGACTGAAAGGTATGGAAAAAGGAATCGTAATTTATTTACTAAACGTAGGCAAACTGCTTCGTGTATATAGGTAGATGTTGGTAAAATACTCTTGTCGGCTTTCGTTGTGTGTGTGTGTGTAGGTCGTATGCGCACAACGTTTGCCCTCGATGAGAATAACTAATATCTTAAAAACCATATTTGACTGAATAAAAGTAAAATAATGTTGTCTTTTAATTATAATTAAATATTCTAAATACGGTGTCTGAGGGTGTGCGCTTAATATTTTACACTTGCTGACCTTGACGGACTTCGTACCGCTTTGACAGTTTCCATGACAACAAAACAAACAAATCATTTTGTATTGGAAAATTAAATTGTCTTTTTACTATTTTCCGTTACTTATTATTTATGTTTCTCACCGTTTAAACCTTCCCTGAACTTCCACAAATATTTCAAAATCAATATTAGCCATTCTCGAGTTTTAGCCACTCAAACGAACAGCAATTGATTTATATATATATAGATAGATAGATGTTGCACTATATTGCAGGTCGTGCTCGGATATAAACAGGAGGGCAGCAACAACGAATACAACTTCAACTGCGGGGGTACCCTCATATCGAAGACCTACGTCCTTACTGCTGCACATTGTATCGACAATTTGGAACGGCAAGTTATTCGAGGCGACTGATTGAAGCTAAATGTTTGATATTAAAAAAACTCGGGCATTTTAAAAATAATCACTAGGTACCTATTTAAATGGTTCTCTTGTCTCGCGAAAATCTTAAAGCACTGTTTTCGTTACTGATTATGTCGCGATAGTAATAGATAATAAATAATCTATAATATACTGTCGTCTCAATGTATGCAAAGTCCTTTGCCATTGAAATCAAGTCATTATCACTAAAATTTTTGGGGTATTGGCTTAACACCACGCATTACAAATGTGGGTTGCTAATCACAAGCCCAGGCTAAGCATCGAAAAACCCGTCGAAACATTGCCCGACCGGGAATTGAACCTCTGTGGTCGAGCGCTTTGCAACCGACCACTAAGCCGTTTTGCTATATAACTCCAAAAACTTTCTTGCCTCATAACGTTGAACCCTACATGGTATCCGCTACACCCAAAAACCCCCATTAGGTCCTTGGTGAACTACCATCATGTCCTAACTTCTGGAAAGGTTTTAGCCCAGCTTTGGGGAACTGAGGATAAGATTGATATTAAAGAGTTTGGCAAATGACTTTCCTCTGCCTGATGTTAAGCAGAAGCATGTCCGGATGCGAGGACAGCCGTGGAGCCGAATTGTGTCTAGTGAGGCACAATCCTGCTCCACGACGGCTAGTGATGAGTCCTCATCTTGTCTAGCCGCGAGTTGTTTCATCACACATAGTTAAAGATGATAATGATGTGTACAGCGTGGAGCCGGAGATAGTGCGCGCGGGGACGGTGGAACTAGGCGAAAACTCTTGGAACGACGAAACGGACTACAGGATTGCTCAGTCCATCGTTCATCCCGAATACACGCACAGTTCCAAATATAACGACTTGGCCCTATTAAGGTAAGTTTTGGTTGTTGACCGTACATATTTTTAATCATTTGAAGCGAAGTTTTTGTTTCTATTCTAAGTTTTGTGTCTGGTTTGGTTTTGACAATTTTTCCCATAAATCCATTTTCCAGGTCTGCTAAATTTGTACCATCGTTAGTGTATCGGTAGCCTGAATTTGACAATTAGACCAAAGGAAAATTTACAAATTCTTTACACTTTCACACAACCGTGTGAAGGAAGTTTCGAAAAATCGGAGCACATGTTAACAGTGATCAGAGTAGAGGGGGCTAATTTACCTAAAGTTGCCGACAAGACATGACTGAAGAAGAATTAATAAAACCACCAGAATGTTGTTAATTTATTTTGATTGAAAATCGGATCCCGGAAATATTTTTGTCTTGGTAAACATGAAATTACTTATATTCTAAAGAAAACTAATTGTAAAAATGTTTGGCCCCCCACCAGGCTGGAGCGACCGGTGAACGAGTCCGTGAACCTGGGCCCGGCGTGCCTGCACACGAGCGCCGCCGACCCCGCCTCGCCGCTCACCGTCGCCGGCTGGGGCCGTGTCTCCAACGAGCGTGAGTACTCTAAGTTTGTTGTCTCATTTTGATCCTTTGTAGGATTCTGTACCCCAAAAGGAAAATACGGGACCCTTATAAGATCACTTTGTTGTCCGTCTGTCTGTCTGTCTGTGAAGGAGGTCTGAGATGAAGGTATCTCGGGAACGCGTGGAGGTATCGGGTTGAAATTAAAACCATATACCTGAGTATATGGTTTTAATTTCAACCCGATACCTCCTGAGTCTATGGTCCCTTGAAGCTGTGAAAAAAATCAAATTTCTAACGTTAACGTTATCGTTAACGTTAAACGTTAACGAAAATAAAAGATACGGCCGTTTATGTCGCAAAAAACGTATATTTCGACACTCTCGAGGGAAACAAAATTCATAGGGTACATGCCGTTGACCTAGAACTATAAAGTTTGGCAAGTAATATCGTCTTATACTACAAATACAGAGAAAAGTCTAAAAACTATTCATAATTAATTACATTAAAAAAAAAACTATAGGAACGGGGGTCCAAATTTTGAAGTAAGTTAACCATGTCATGTGGGGTATCGTATGAAAGGGCTTTATTTGCACAAGCAAAAACAGATTTTTAATTATTTTTATGATGTATAGTTTTCGATTTATGACGAAGAATGAAAAAGAAATTATATGTAGTACCTAACAGTCGGGAAAAGTTCGAGACTCGATTCCTGAACTATATAATGTAACTCTAGAAAGAAAATTGCCTGCTTGATCACTACAGCTTGAAAAACCTTTTCTTGTCACCCCTAAAATCCGGTTACGCTGTAAAGGCCACACATACAAAATTCAAAATGAAAATATCACCTATACAAACTACGAAGTTAATTTTTTTCAAACCAATAAAGCAATGTCTATGAAACCTTGTTTCTACTAAATCTTCCATCAATTATGTACTGATATGTGTGACACATGATTAATCGAAGTACTAAAAACCAAAAAGTTGCTGGCTTCAAAAAGTTGGCACTTCGAAGTTTGTATGGGATATGTAATTGTATAAACGATCTTAATCGTCGTGAACAGAGAACAAGAAAAGCAATTTGCTGTTGAAAACAACTGTAAAGGCAGTGCCGCGCGAGCAGTGCAACCCGTCCTACAAAAACTGGCGTAAGCTGCAGCGAGGCATCACCGCGCAGCAGCTGTGCGCAGGCGACGAGCGCGGCGGCCACGACGCCTGCCAGGTACGAGCCCGACTGATGCCGTGCGCGCGAGCAGTGCGCCCGTCCACAAGGAGCGGCGCAAGCTGCGGCAGCTGTGCGCCGGCGACGAGCGCGGCGGCCACGACGCCTGCCAGGTACGAGCCCGACTGATGCCGTGCGCGCGAGCAGTGCGCCCGTCCACAAGGAGCGGCGGCAGCTGTGCGCCGGCGACGAGCGTGGCGGCCACGACGCCTGCCAGGTACGAGCCCGACTGATGCCGTGCGCGCGAGCAGTGCGCCCGTCCACAAGGAGCGGCGCAAGCTGCGGCAGCTGTGCGCCGGCGACGAGCGCGGCGGCCACGACGCCTGCCAGGTACGAGCCCGACTGATGCCGTGCGCGCGAGCAGTGCGCCCGTCCACAAGGAGCGGCGCAAGCTGCGGCAGCTGTGCGCCGGCGACGAGCGCGGCGGCCACGACGCCGATGATGCCGTGCGCGCGAGCAGTGCGCCCGTTCTACAGAAATGTATAGACAACCACTCGTAGTCGTCATGTTGCACGCATACCGAGTGCGGCTTTTGGTCGACGCTAACCGACCGACCGACACGTGAGAGACTGAATAAATAATTTTGAATTGTTCGGCAGGGGGACTCGGGTGGGCCTCTGTTGGTGGCCGTGCCGCCAGAGGAGCAGTTGCGCTTGGCGGGGATTACGTCGTTCGGCCTCGGCTGCGGCTCCGCTACGCCCGGCGTGTACACGCGCGTCGCCGAGTACCTCGACTGGTTGGAGCCCATCGTCTGGCCCAACTAGCCAGCGGACTAGTCACTTCTTATAACATACCAATAAAACTTAAAACATCATCGAATCTTTTTATTCAACGATGGCGGCGAACCAACACGCCCAGCGTGTATACGAGTACTGCAATTGGCCAAGCCCGGTGAAGCTGAAAATGCCGTCTGAGGAAATCAGCAATCGTTCTCGAAAAAAAAAACTGCAATTGGCTGGAAACCATCGTCTGACCCAACTAGCCAGCGGATTGCCACTTCTTACATAAGATTAACGCAAACTAACTAAATATCATACGAAACGATTGTCCCCCAATTTGAAAAATAATTATTAAATAATCATTATTAGGTACCTGTTTAGGTAGTCCTAATATTAGCAAAATATGTTTCTTTTCATAAAATATTTTTTGTCAAAATTATTGATGTATTATTTATTTATTTTATTTATTCACTATATTTATTTATTTATTTATTTTTCTCATATAAATTTACATTTTTAAATATTAAACAAAATAAATAAAACATTTAAAAATATAAAAAAATAGGGATCCGCCGGCATCGGGACCAGGGTCCAAGCTACCGGTGGTTAGGGCTCCAGAGACAGGAACCTCCTTACAATGCGTGCCGTATCGAGGAGAACTGCCTTCTGAATCAGGCCCTTTATCCAGCCACCTAACGAGAGCCTCATAAGATGTTGATCGAGGCTCTTGGCCATCAGGCCGTTGGCCGTAACAACAATCGGTACGATGGCAGCCGAATCCACATTCCACATGTCGACAACCTCGTGTGCTAAGTCGAGATATTTGATTTGTTTCTCTTTCTCAGCTTTCAGTTTTCAGTTTTCAGTTAGAGGCGCTGTTTCAGCTGATATAACTCTGATTTGGGCACAAATTAAACAGCTGTTAGCTGAATAGCTGTAACTAATTGCGTTATAGCAGCATTATTTGAGCATTATTAAAGGTAACAGTCACCGCAAGAGCATCGACTGATTATTAGAGTATGTGTTACCTGTTTTTAAGCACAAAGTACACGCTAGGATCTTTTTGACGATTTTATGGAGTTGAGAGTTCACAAGTGGCAAAATTATGAACAATTTTGATTACTACTCCTTATCATAATTATTTTGATATATTGTATGCGTGAACCATTTTGTGACATGTGTTAGTGGTGAAATAGGTAAGTACTTTTCGGTAAGTAAAACCTTGATTTTTCCTCCATGTGTGTAAAATTCGAATGGGATAGAGAGTTTATTGTCAAATACTATATGAATATAGACGAAATTTTTTACGCGCTCTCCAAATATCACTATTTACTTGAAAATTATAGTACAAAAATAGGTCGATTGTTTAAAAAAACATCTTTTTATTTTTCACTTGTAATTTGACAATAAGCTGTTTACTTATAATATCATTAGATTATTTTTTCAAATCCAGTTGTTATTTTCGTTGACTAAACGAAGATAAATTGTTAATATGTTATATTACATAGGTAGAACCTAAAAAATGGCAGACAAGCAATGTGCACTGTATTAATTACAATTAAACGGTATGCGCTGTTTAAGTATCCACTCGTGGTACATGAATCAGTAAACGAGCTGACACAAGTAGTTCTTGTGTGAAACAAGTCGGCCACAGATTCATGTTAAGCTCAGTAGTGGGTAGCATGTATACGCAAATATTGTAATCAGTGAACTAGACTTTAGGGATCCGTGGATTTTTTTTCATTCAACGTCTGTTGTCTATCCTTCTATGTTATTTGGTTACATAATCCCGAGAACTCATCCGATTTTCGCAATATTTTTTTTAATTAGATTAGTAAATATTAAAGTTTTCGCGACCTAAGTAGAAAGATAAACTTTGTAACTTTTTAAAAATCGGGGTCTTTTTAATTTAATGAAATTTGTTGATAAGTTATTTATTTATGTTGTACGCTGCACTTACTCAATTTTCAATTGTTTTCCTTTTCAGAGAAATGGTTTTTAAAATCTATCGAGACAAAGCTGATAGTCATTCCCACGCTGTGGGAAAAGAAAGGAATTGTCCGCTGGCCATCAAAAAACATTAAATATGCATTAAATAATCAAAATAAATAAAAGATGCAAACTGAAGACCAGGACCAGAGTGGAGTTCATTTAAATGCGTGCTGAAAAGAAATTATATCCCGAATTACAAAGAATTATATCAATAATATATTATATTATTTCATTAATAAAATCATCCAAATAAGTGTTTAAGTTTTTCGGTTTCCCTATTCCAAAATAAATGCCATTAAAATGGCCTGAAGCAAGGATTCTCGAATACGTTGCAAAGTATAGGCCAAACTTGAACTGGAACTTTTGAAGATTGGTATACCATCCATGTTTATATTCAACGAAATTGTTTCTGGAGCCTCTTTCCAACAAAGCAATATTTTTTGCAAAGGTATTAATATGCCATTGTGCCAGTATTCACCTCCATCGATTATTTTTAGCTGTAGCTAAAATAGTCATGGGGTCATTGGGGTAATTTGGGTAATTTTTGATAAATCTCTTAAAGCTCTGTGTGCAATATGTTTATCAATTGCCCATTTTCTTATATTGTCACGAAACTTTTCTTTTTATCATAATCACTACACACACTGTCACTGTCTTAACTTTCAGAATCGTTAGATCTATCTGCCCATCTATTTTCAGTGTTATTACTGCACGATATGGAACCACTACCTTCTAACATTCGCTGTATACTTGCAGAGCTTTGTCCATCTAAATGTGCGCTTCCTTCTACACCAACATTTCCGGATACGGAACCCTCCCGTTCTAAAATTCCAATCCCTCTTGAACCATTATTCACAAAACGTGTAGCTTGTTCAGTGTTCCCTGTGTCATCTGTATCTCTGCTGTATGTTTGCTGTAATTTAGCATTATATAAATTCACCCGTAGTGATTGTGGGCTAATAATATGCTATTATAAGATTGCGTGTGACAAACTGATTAACACTATTAAAGTTCAACTATATGCAGCAAGAAGTATTATATCATTGTTAACTGAAATGACAGAATTACTGATTGCATTATAGTAGTTCACATGTTCCTTCTTAAAATGCAAGCGTTGTTAGGGTACACTTATGGCCTTCAAATCAAAATATAGCTTAGTTTAAGTCCATAAAAATGCTTAATAGCAGCTTAAAGTACTACTGATTGCTAAAAGCTGTATAATACTGAACTGTATACCTATATTAACGCTTACAACATTATAGTGCTGTCGCAGTGACGCATAATAGCGTTATTATTATACAGGCGAAAGCGGTATTTTCAGCTATTGCAGTTCGAGTGTACTCAAATAAGTCTTCATAAATGCTAAAGTTACCGATGTGAACCTTTTGTGACACAAAAGGTCCACATCGGTAACTTAACTTATCTTATAGGAAAAATGCAGTTTTGAGCTACTTGGGTAGTAGTAGTAGTAGTAGGTATAGCCTCATTTTGATTAGAAATAAATGTTAAAAGGAGGCAAACGAGAAGGCGGGTCACCTGATGGAAAGTAATCACCGCCCCGCGGCGGTGATTACTTTCACTCGCCGGACGAAACAACAGCAACGAGTGCCATTGTTTCACGCCGATATTCTATGAGAGGGTGGTATTACGCCGGGCGAGCCGGCCCATTTCGTGCTGCAACGCAGCGTGGCTCTACCACTCTGACAGTGTCACTCATTTAGCACCACCCAGGGGTCACGTGTAGTGTCTCACTCAAGGGTAAACCTACGGACGTGAGTAACTTTAACCCCCAATATATATTTCAATCGCTCCTGCAATACTTGAAATTATGCAGTTACGTCGTTGTTCTACCAATTGAGCGATTAATGCAGTATTTTCCATTATCTCCCAACAAATTTAAAACCAATTGGTTTAATGGTTGAGGACATTTATTCTCATTAAGAATTATACATTAATTCACTTACATGAGAACAACGCAATTAACAAACAAAAATTATATATTATAACTCCGAACCAGACCAACACCATTTGTCGCACTCTGATTTTGTACAAAACATTGCATCTTCTTTACTTTATCGTCCATACGTGTGCTTAGGTACACACGCCTGCACGTCAACCTATCCAAAACTCAAATTTCCTCAATAGACTGAACTTTATGCCTAAGATATATGGTAGAAAATGTATTGAAGAAATTTGACAGTTTTGGATAGGTTGACGTGCAGCCGTCTGTACATACTTACTTCATTTTATTAGGTAAGTACCTATCAACAACACCTAGTCAATTTCAACCAGTGTTCAACCAGTCAAAATTTCAATAAAGTTATAAATAATAATATAGGTTAGGTTCGCCGCCGGTTATCGTCCGCTGAGTGGAGTTGCCACGTTTGAACAGCATAAAAAAATAGTAAGTAGGTGCAACAATTCAAACAAAAAAAAACTAAAAAACTTATATACCAACACTCTGAGGAGCTCGATGGCGCATGGCGCAGTGGTTAACGCGCCCAGGGTCTGAGAGTGCTGAGGTTAAGCAACTTTCGCAAACGCCGGTCATCGGATACCAAAAATTTATCATCTCGAGCGGAGGACGCTCCACGTTAACTCGTTGGTCCCGGCTGCATTAGCAGTCGTTATCAACCACCAATACGCACTGGGCCCGCGTGGTGGTTTATGGCCCGTTCGTTTTTTTTCTCCCTATCCATCCATAGGGAAGGCTCGTGCCCCAGCAATGGGGACAAATGAGCTGATGATGATGATGATGATGATACCAACACTATTTTAATATTATGAATCGGTTTAAAATTTGGGATAAGGTTCTTTTTAAGAAAAACAAAATTAAAGCTAAATGCCGTTTTCCCCAGTTGTCTTACAAAAGAATCTGTTCTCGCTCGGGCCTGAATCACGGTAATTTAAAACATGAATAAATATCTACTAATATTATAATATAAAATATAACATTCTAGTTTTCGTCCACTTATTGTAGAATAGGTTTTGGTTGAAAAAGTACCTATGTATTAAGTATTCAAAGAGAACATGATTCATATTTTTTATAATCTCCTTTTAATATTGTTATCGATTAGTTCAATACCTACTTAGTAAAATTTATATTTATGCTATTATGAGTCAATCAATTTAAATTACACAATTAATGTAGGACAAATTTAGTTCTGTAGCTGGTAACCCGAATATTATATCTAAAAAATAACTTACCCCATTTATACACTAAATACCTACCTACATAAGCTCGAAGTGATAATAATTATTTTTATTTTGTCATCGTCATTGTTCATTCTATAGAAAAATACCTTGCAATACTGAGAGCAATGGCAATACTCGATAAACGATTTAAGTGTTACCTTTAATAAAAAACGGAACCACATAAGCAGTTAAATTAAGGTGACCAAGTGAATAATTGCCACTTCACCGAATGCTGATTTGTCTACTTGGAGCGACTGTGACGGAGATATGAAACCTTATTTAGTCCTTATATTGATTGTACCGGATTCCTTTTATATTTCACATAATCGCATGAATGTAGTATGTACCAAAAAATGACCATACCAGATCAATGTTACAACTTATGTGGCAGCTACAAATACCTACATAAATCAACTAAAAAAAGATAATTGGGACGAAGATTTAGAGCAATTAAATAGTCAACGCCATAATAGCAACAAGTCAAAAGGCCAACGATTCAAAAAGTGTTGATACACTGCATAACATCAACAGTTCATTTGATCAACAGCCGAAATACAACAATTTATAATATCAAAACTTATTTAATCAATAGTGTGAATAGTAGGTAGTACTTACTTCCGTTTGTTTTAACGTTGCACCAGTTATCTTCGCGTCTGGACTTCACTTCCACTTAACATCCAGGTTCCCACCTGTAAGTGGAAATGAAGTCCAATGTGTACATAAAATGGAGTAATTTGCCGAGCTATCAATAACAAAAAATAATAAATAACATCTCCCTGAAAGAACTCAGGGCTGCGTTCGTAAAGTTCGTCCGATGACGCTCGACGATGCAACACCCGTTCTAAAAGTGTCAGTGCGTTCGCTCGACGATGATCTGTCGTCGTTCGAAGACATCGCTCGACAACGCACCGGTGCCGGTCGGTGGCCCTACGAGTTCTCGGAGTGAAAGTCGCCCTGTTTAATTGACAGAAATTTGACAGTTTATTGAATACAAACAAATAACTTTCATACTATGTGAGGTTCTGATTTTCTCGCGCGCTTTTTTTTTAGTTTGTGGTACGCTTTGGTCTTTTAGAATTTATGACCGTTTGATTTTGTATTTGCGATACTATAAATTCTTCTTCACTATCGCTGTCATTATTTATTTATTTATTAACAAAAGCTCTCGTACCTCACTCATGAAAACAACTAGCAGAAAATAACTGGAATAACTCATGAAACAACATGAAACAACATACTTACATTACTTACATAACTGAGAAAAAAAAAAATAGTTATTTGAATTCAAATCGGGTTATTTATGATAATAAAGAACAACTCCGTAAAACCGATTTCAATCTCTAAAAATATTTAGAGATATAAATGTTATTTTAATATTATATTTGATGACATTAAATCAAAGTTGTCTCTAAAATTGATATGGATTTTGACAGCTAGCTGTCAAATTTAGGGACGATTATCAGTGCTGCCTCTAGTGATTGGTGATGAGATGAGAGTATTAAAATCCGTTGTCCGTTTATGTCTGAGTCGCTGTGGTAAATTCATTATTTATATGGCAGCACTATGTGGGGTAATTACCTATTTATTCGGCTGGACTATGACGTGTACATGTTCGTTCATGAATGAACTGAGTGTCCTACCTATCAGCTTTTCTAACAGCCAGCTTGCTTGCTCTAAAAATAAGTAGATCGTCCATCTAATCCACCATTTTGTTCAGTTCATTATCAACTTTGAATAACGTACCTACCTATTTGTGGAACTTGTGTTGGATTTTTTGATTTTTACATTGCGATGATTAATTAAACAGTGGCAATGACGTTGAGGTTGACTTCAGCATGTAAGTAGACTTCATTTTATACTGTAGGTATTTAAATTGTAGTTTTAAATTCTTTTTTCATTATTTTTGGTCAAAAAGTACAATTAAAAACACACTGACCTAATGTATCGTAGCGGGGCACCAGTGTACGACACTTTAGGACCAGTGTTAAACTAAGTTTTCGTTATACAAAAAAGTTATAATTTTACGGGATAACAGCTAGTAGAAGCAAATGGTCTGTATTCAGTTTTTTTGCTAAAGACTGATAGCTGTTGCTGACACCTATTTTTAAAGATTGCAGGAAAAGTAATTCGATCACTGATACCTGTAGGTACTGTACCTACCTAAAAGTTATAAAATTGCGTCTCGTTACAAATTGTAAAACTTTAAATTACGGACCCGCGTATTTACGGAGGGGGAGGGGGGTCCCCCCTAATCTCTACCAGCTCCGGTAGAGCCGGAGCAAATGCTTTGTTCCTGAAATATTTGAGATTGAAATTTGAGGTTCGAAGACAAGACAAAGCAACATTTTATGCATTTTTAAAGTTGGGGAAGGGGGTAGCCACCTTAAAACCCGCATCTTTAGCCCCCTCCCCCTCAAATTACCCTTTCTCCCCCTAAATCTACCCTCCACCCTCATATTACCCCTAAAAATAGGGTTTAAATGTAAAATGCATTAACCCCCCCTCCTCTACCGTTAAATAAATAAAAGGGGATAAAAGTGGGGAAGTCACTCTACTCACTACCATGTATATTCTAAATTGATAAAGACACCTAAACTGACAGTTATTTCTTACTAGGGGTAAGTAAATAAAACACATTAAAATATGATATAATCATTTATTATTCATCAACATTGTTGTACACATATTAATCGCTTTTAAAAGTTCTTCAAATGGATCTAAGTGGTTAATTTCAATATTTCGCCTGCATGTATATTCTATTAGCCAATCAGTAAAATCAGATTTATTGTGTTGCTGCCGGAATACTTTTTTCAACTCTCGCCATTGGGATTCGATTCTCTGCGTGTGTGTTCCGTCTGGTGCCACAAATTTATTTACAGGGTCACTGTGGTTGACCCTTTTATGTACAAATCCATTTTAAGGAAGGCATTGGTAGGCTCTCCAGAAATCTGTGTGTATAATGGAACCTTCTCAAACATTTTTTTTTATAAGTGGCACCAAAAATTCAGCTGAACTTTTATTGTCGGGACACACTTCTAAACGTAGGTCTTCGCTCCCATCTCAATCAATCCTATTACTCAATGGCCTTCAATGTGTCTCCCCCGGTTATATTTTCTTCAACCAAATTTTGATTTGTCTATCTGTACAATTCTATTTGGTCCTCCTATTTTAGATGCAGGAGAATAATGTTCAATCATATATATACATATTGTTTCCCGGCTGTAACTGTACCAATCGGCAATTGTTTTGTGAGATAATATTGGTTGCTCTCCATCGGACACTTGCTTCTGTGCAGCTTCATAAGTAAGACTCTCTGCAAAGGCATACATTAATTGAAAAGTAGCATGGAGACCTAAACAAGCATTTCCAAACCAGGTCCCCGTTGCTCTGCTATACACTCTGGTACGGCAACTGCTTTTTCTACATCTGAACCTTCCAAATAATCCCGAATCCATTGTTAAGGACATTGGTCTGTGATGTCTGTGGCACATTTTTGATGTAGGAACCATCTGCCTTGCTTCAGCAAGGTCCCAAGTTCAGAAAAAAAATTCTTCCAGTTCCACATTGATCTGAAACAATTAGAAAACAAATTGTAAATGCATTCTATAGCCTTTTAAGTCCTAAGCTATTAAAGTTGTTAACAAATTAAAGACTTCTGAACATCTCCAATTGGTCTTCAGATATAGTTGGTAGATCTGACATGATGGCGTTCTGCTAGCTGCCGAGTTGGGTAAAGAAGCTAACCCACTAGGGCCAGCTAGGTCGCTGGGACCAGCAACCGGTTTTTCCAACGCAGACGACGAGAGCACAAGTGGCTTATTACAGTCCAGTTACAGCGTAGAAGTAGGCATAAGCGGCTCACTAGTCTATAACTTGCGCACTACGGGGCACCGAAGAAGTAGCCACAAACGGCTCACTAGAGTCTATCACTTGGGCACTACGGGGCACTGAAGAAGTGTCCACAAGCGACTCACTAGAGGCTGATTTGAGTCCAAAACTTCACTTCACTCAATTCTTCAGGCAAAACAGCGGAATCCGAGCAATGTGACTTCGAAGACGCCATGGTAGTCACGATGTTGTTTAGCTTTAACAGGAGTACGTAAAACGATCTCGACTGCAAGGCAAACAGACAGTTCCAACGTCATGGCATTTTTGCGTTTCGTTTCTCGAAATGGAAAAAATGTTTTTAAATTTTCTTGACAATTCTTATAGTTGATTATTTGTAATTTAGCTTTAAATATTATAATAAGTATAAATATGAATAATTGTATTATTTTGCTTCAATAATTATAACTATCAATCAATATTGTACGTTATTCACAACAATAGTTAAGTATTGTGTGGCTGTATGACATAATTTGTCTTATAAACTTCAAGAAAAAAAAAAGACAAAAATCTGTCAAAATAATGTCAGATCCTTGTGAGAATTACGAAAAAATATAAAATTTTGAGAATTTTTTTCTCGAATACTATAAGTTTGCTCATGTTGCGCCTTTGCTGAATTACTTCTTATTAATAAACCTTTACAACGAAAAATTGTGAATCTCCTACTTATGGGTCCGTAATGTACAGTTTAGCCTCGTTTTTACCAAAAAAATTTCTTCTTTACATACGTTGTCCTGACAATAACAAACACAGGAAAAAATAAATATCCAATGTTGTGCAGTCGATCGGAAGTTATGCGCGTTCATACATTTCAGTGATTCATTTTTATTTATATCTAGCGATCCGCCCCGGCTTCGCACGGTGCATGCTGATACACGCAAACGCTATATCCCTGCATTTTAAATCTGTAATATCTTTGAAAATATTCATTTAAATTACATGCTGTAAAGGGCCATATTGGAAGAAGCCTTGCAAAAGGTATGCAAATGTAAAAAGAGGATAGTTGTATGTGGTGACTTTAATATAAATATTTTAGATGACTCACAAAACTCGGTAAGGTTTCTTAATCTTTTCAAATCGTTTAACTTGCAAAATCTTTTTGATGAACCTACAAGAGTTACAGCCACATCAGCTACCTGTTTAGATAATATTTTTTCTAATTGTAATGTTATTGAGAAATCAGTAATAAATTTTATAAATTCTGATCACAGTGGTCAGATAGTTAGATTTGAGCACCAATATGATCGTTCTTCCGATTCCGATTTAAGTTTTTAACACCCTCGCTACGCTCGGGAGTAAACCTCGAGTCCTTCGTTATGCTCGCGATTTAAATCGTCATCCGCGGCAGAAGACACTGCTTTATCCCCTTGGTTAATAATCTACTATTACATAGCCTAATAATAGCGCTTTCTGTTATTGGTTTCCTGCGCCCGAGCCACTTCGTGGAATTCTATCCTTGTTAGATGAACAATAGCCTCTACTCACAATAATTTAGTTATTGTTCGGTTCTCCGAATAATAACTATATCTGTGCTATTACCCGAGATAGAGTGTCAGCAACAGCGTCATCGCTACCTTTTGACGTATTGCTGCCGTTCATGTTGCGTTCTTTGCTACCTACATCAGGGTGCCTAGTGTGAGTTTTATTTACTATCCGTATTTATTCGATTACGTTTACGAAAACGAAAATTAGTACGGCAATAAAGCAGCGCCTCGTGGCGACATACGAGAAGAGTTAACATTTTGCCATACAAATTCTCGTTTTCGTTAACGCAATGTATGGTTTTGGTCGCCAAAAAAATACTTTTTCATTAAATTGGGAGGAAAAGACTGATTGATAATTATTATTTAGAAATATTACTTTGATTTATCTCACTGATTTAAATTTAGAAAACTTTTTACTAAAAACGTCCCAGGATGTCCCAGGACTTTGATCCTGGGTGGTCTCGTGTCCCGAGACTTCTTACACCCTTTCAATCGCATTTAATCTGAGTAGGTTAGGTACCAAGAATACTAAGGTTTAGCAATACTCCACTCATTAGGTAGGTAGGTATGCCATTTTCATTCAATCATCATGGAATAATTCATTTAATCATCTGTATTAAAAACTAATCTTGAATTATTGAAGATAAATACATAGGTACATTAGTATCACTTAATTTCATCGTAATTTCTTCTTTATCTATAGATATTCGTGAAATGGCAGATTACATATCTCTAAATAATAACCACCTAACTTCAGTAGGTAGGTACCTACTACCTAGTTACCACTAGCATAAGAATAATAATTAATAACACAGTAGAACGGACGGGCTCAAGGTCGCGATATGAGAGTAAACTGTTAAACAGAATGCTCAGTCGGGCTGTCACGGCCGGCGTCACTGCACACGCGTTTGCCTGTTTGTGCGTTCCGTAATTTATATTATATTTCTGTTTTCCGTATTTTATATTTGTAGGTAAGTAAGTAATTACTTAAATGGCTTCATTATATAAAAATCAATTTATTGCTGTTCGTTTGCCTCGCTATAACTCGAGAATGGCTAGACCGATTTGGCTAATTTTGATTTTGAAATATTTGTGGAAGTTTAGGGAAGGGTGAGAAACATAAATAATAAGTAACGGAAATTACTAAAAACGACAATTTAATTTTCCAATACAAAATGTTCCTAGCTGTGAAACATTTGATGTCTTTTTTTTGTTTTGTTGTCATAGAAACTGTCAAAGCGGTACGAAGTCCGCCGGGCCAACTACACTTGAGAGCAAAAATATCGCACACCCCTGATATTTTTTTAATAAAGTCTTATTTTCTAAGTTCTAGTCATATTTAAGTATAACATTTATATGTTTCTGAAAACCTTGTTTTATAATATCTAAGTAGGCTTCTATCACAGCTAGATAGGCTTTACAAGTTTACGAGTAACAGTCGACCAACTTATAAAATGTACTTTGCGCAGTACAAATTCCTCATTGGGAACGACTTAACTTTGTCAGGTGTGTGAAATATGTAGTACCTACATTAAATAAATGTTCATAAAAGTCCTCTTCTCAGAGTCCGCATTATTGAGATGGGCTACGGAACACTGCGCTGGCCCGACACCCACTTGGCCGGTTTTTATTTATATAGATTATGTACGAAGTACTTAGATACTTGAACTAAATTGTAGTTATTTATATTTTTTTTTGTACTTAGTTTTTTATTTGCTATTTATTATTCTCTGTTCTTTTTAAGTTTAGTTGAGTTATGTTTATTTTTGTTGTGTATATTCTAGTTAAATAGTAAGTATGTGAATAATATTAAATATAAAGATTTCAATGAACAGTTATTCTGGTCTTGAACTAAATACTATAACATAAGGAAAACATTACTTAACTTAACTTGAAAAAAAAAAACAGAAAAATAATTTGAAAATTAAATCTATGCCACACCAACGGCCTGCCCAGCTTTCAGGGCCCAATGGTCATTCCGTCAGGTCTATTGCCATCACCACAGATTACTGCCATCACTTCGAGAGATACTAGCTGGCTCTAAGACAGCCGGTAAACCAATGGTCGCAAACGCACTGCGGATGATGCTGTTGAATGTCGAGTGACGCATCATACGGTCAGCACTACGAGCGCAAGAAAGGCAGTGGCGGTGAGGGTTTTTTTTTTTGAGAGAGATTTCAGTTTAGGCCCAAGAGAGTCTTGGGCCTAAACTGGTGTGCATGTTTAGTGTATTCTGTAAATGTGTGCTGTCATTTAGAGGATCGGGCGGGGGGCGGTGAGGGTGGACTAATCTGGCGCCTAAACGGAGGCAGACCGCTAGAGTAAGAGATGGCCTGTTCAACAAGGTACCGACATTGGCAGATGGCAATGCCTGGAGCCAGTGGCCTGACTCTCTGTCGGAGACGGCAGTGAAACGAGCGAGTTCGGCCGTGTCCGCCGATGTGGATATAAGCCCCTCCAAAACTTGCTTGCATAACGGCTCGTCCCATTGCTTCTGCGATTGTGGTAGTAAGGGTAGAATAGAATTTTGACAGGCGGATAACCAAGCGTTACTCGCATCTGCCTTGCCCGACAACTCTACGGAACCCAATGATGGGTTGATAATCTTCCTGTAAAGATTGTACGTGCTATGGCCAAAAGACAAAAACGCGGTTTAGGCGCATTAGGGCTAATTCTCATTGTGGCAACCGACTCGCTAATGGACTATTTCTCATTATGGCCACTTCTCATTAGGGCTACTTCTCAAAATTTGAGAATGTTTATTGAAATAAGTACTGTCTTTATCAATTAGTATTATTATATAAACATGTTTATTCATTCATAATCATAAGAGATCAATGACATTATTTTAAGAATAAATCAACATTAATTGAACCAATGTAATAGGTAATTATACAATATTATAAGTATTACTTCTTGTAATTACTTTAGTCTGGTTTGAAACAAACATTTATTTATTTATAACATATACAAATCAATATGACACGTAGTATACGCGTAGCGCCATCTGTTATTTCCTACCCGATTTTCTAGTAAAGGCACAATACTGCCATCCATCTTATACGTCCACAATAATATAAGTTGTCACGTAATGCAAATAGATGGCGCTGGATAAACAAAATGTTGTTGTAGTCGATAGGTAATGGATTCAATAATAATAGATAATAAAGTATATGCTCCAGGAAATCATTGTATTTAATAATTCATTAGTTCTTATTATACCGGTAATGTTCTGTGGAACATTTCCGGCAAGCATGACATTAGAAAGCTGGGTAATTTTGGAGAGAAGAACTCTGCCGGCGTCTCCAGAGGTACTAGAAACCAAATCTTTCAAGTGCTGCAGTGATAGACCATCGAGAACACCGGAAGAGCCATTTTTAAAAGAGGTTTTGAATACTTCCGTCTTCGTTGGTCGAAGGCGAAGTATCCGTAGACTCGGGTGGACCGAGGAGACCGAAGTGTTGCTGAAGAAGGTGGGTGCTTAGAGAGTAGAGAGGCCTCCTGAGAGTCAGGAGCAATGATATCACTAGGAAAAATCAACTGAGTGGCACCTGTTACTGAGTTCAGTTTTTGATTTTCTACTTTGAGATAGGCGTTTCTCGTTTTCTTCGCTTGTCTCATTTAAACGGCGCTCATACGAGCAGCGCGAATACTAAACGTAGGTCTACCCATATTCATTTACTTACTTACCTACAAATATAAAATACGGAAAACAGAAATATAATATAAATTACGGAACGCACAAACAGGCAAACGCGTGTGCAGTGACGCCGGCCGTGACAGCCCGACTGAGCATTCTGTTTAACAGTTTACTCTCATATCGCGACCTTGAGCCCGTCCGTTCTACTGTGTTATTATTCTTATGCTAGTGGTAACTAGGTAGTAGGTACCTACCTACTGAAGTTAGGTGGTTATTATTTAGAGATATGTAATCTGCCATTTCACGAATATCTATAGATAAAGAAGAAATTACGATGAAATTAAGTGATACTAATGTACCTATGTATTTATCTTCAATAATTCAAGATTAGTTTTTAATACAGATGATTAAATGAATTATTCCATGATGATTGAATGAAAATGGCATACCTACCTACCTAATGAGTGGAGTATTGCTAAACCTTAGTATTCTTGGTACCTAACCTACTCAGATTAAATGCGATTGAAAGGGTGTAAGAAGTCTCGGGACACGAGACCACCCAGGATCAAAGTCCTGGGACATCCTGGGACGTTTTTAGTAAAAAGTTTTCTAAATTTAAATCAGTGAGATAAATCAAAGTAATATTTCTAAATAATAATTATCAATCAGTCTTTTCCTCCCAATTTAATGAAAAAGTATTTTTTTGGCGACCAAAACCATACATTGCGTTAACGAAAACGAGAATTTGTATGGCAAAATGTTAACTCTTCTCGTATGTCGCCACGAGGCGCTGCTTTATTGCCGTACTAATTTTCGTTTTCGTAAACGTAATCGAATAAATACGGATAGTAAATAAAACTCACACTAGGCACCCTGATGTAGGTAGCAAAGAACGCAACATGAACGGCAGCAATACGTCAAAAGGTAGCGATGACGCTGTTGCTGACACTCTATCTCGGGTAATAGCACAGATATAGTTATTATTCGGAGAACCGAACAATAACTAAATTATTGTGAGTAGAGGCTATTGTTCATCTAACAAGGATAGAATTCCACGAAGTGGCTCGGGCGCAGGAAACCAATAACAGAAAGCGCTATTATTAGGCTATGTATAGTAGATTATTAACCAAGGGGATAAAGCAGTGTCTTCTGCCGCGGATGACGATTTAAATCGTGAGCATAACGAAGGACTCGAGGTTTACTCCCGAGCGTAGCGAGGGTGTTAAAAACTTAAATCACGAGCGAAGCGAAGGATTTAAGACGAGTCCTGAGTGTAGCGAGGGATTTAAGTTCACCCAAGACTAAGACACCTTTATCACCGAGGAAAATACTCTACTTTTCGTACCATTTGCGAAAAAATTAACACAATAATAATATGAGATAAGCCTTTATTAAATATAATGGCAATTAAAAGTAAAAGTTAACATTCGAAACATTGGTCCAATTATTGATAGAGAGAGTTACATTTTTGTTTGGTACATTTATTGATGATGAGTTGATTTGAGTATTTATATACAAACTCAATGGTGTAAACACAGATGTAGTTCAGTATAAATTTCGGTAAGTATTCCAAATTTAAATCACATTCTCCCCCTAGAGGATGAATGAAATTCAGTACAATTTTCTTTCCCTGTTTTTAACAGATTAAAAATGACTATTGTTATGTTCGCTTTTTGTGGCATAGAATGTCACTTTTTTGAGCAAGTGGTACGAAAATATCATATATACATACATATAATCACGCCTCTTTCAATCAACGCTCTAATCTCAACTGCATTTATTCTGCTTTCATGTTTCTTCTGCCGTACCCAACTTTCACTTCCGTACATGAGTGTCGGAACAAACACCCCCTCATGCACAGCCAAACAAGCCTTGTTAGACACCTGTAAATATCGGGAGGTTTCGTTGCTGACACTGATTCCGATTTTGGGTCTCAATACCGGAATTCCGGTATTAATATCGGAATTGAATATACATTTAAGTACCTTTTAAAAAAGTTTTGCATACAAAAATAAGGATTTTTTTCGAATTGTAATAAGAAAGAAGCTTTTACGTAACCAAACTCTTGTAAAACTTCCAAATAATCATCATTGAGTATTGAGTACTTTATCAAAATCAACCTAAACAAATCAAAAGTACACACGCCTGCACATCAACCTACCACAAACTGTCAAATTTCCTCAATAAACTTTGAACTTTATGTTTAAGGCATATGGTTGAATATTTAATAAAGAAATTTGACAGTTTTGGATAGGTTGATGTGTTTGTACAATCAAAATTTCTATCTAAGATCATATTTTGAAGCAAGTGTAAGTTTTTGTAGGTAGTTTTACCTTTGTACTGAAATACCTTCGTATTTCTATATAGGTCTCAAATTCTAGATTTTAAATTTTTGATGTCCTAAAATAAACCTTTTAAACATGTAAATAGGCAGATATACAGCTACTGCCTATTCACATGTTTAAAAGGTTTATTTTAGGACAACAAAAATAGGTGCGAATATATATTAATGATTTTAATTCCAGATTATTAAAAACAAAAGTAACAATGTCTGGACAGTTTGGAGAAGGTACTTCACAGAGACTAATAGGTAAGTTGTTTTGGAATTTATTTCAAAGTCAAAGTCAAAGTGATTTATTGCAATTAAGTGTACAAAAAGGTCTTAAAAATATTAGTATTTAGTGCTAACAACTTAATTAACTTTTACAGGTACTGCAATATTGTTTACAAGCATTTATGTATTTTGCAATGTATAGTTATGGACAATGGGACATTAAGACTATTTTAATAATAAATGATCATATAGTTATTAATACTTTCTTTATCTTAATCGTAAGACCATCATCATTTTGAGTCCAAGTCCAGTAAAATTTTTCCTAAAATACTAAAGACAACTTTATGTCATAGGTATCTGTATCCAATTCAATTATAAGCCTTTATACATTTCCGTATCTAGAGCTGAATATATTTTAACCCAAATTAACATATTCTTATAAAATGTTCCATGATTGAGCAATAGAACTTAGGTAGTCAGTCAAAAGACAATTTTAAAAACAAAACGTCTAGTTACTCTATTTTTGTGATTCACGATCTACAAGTAAGTTCCCATTAGCGTTTACTTGACAGATAGTCCATACAAAACTGTCATTTTTACTGCCAAGTATCTCCTAATCAGACATTGTGAAACAGGCCCTTATAAAGGCCAAAGTGAAGTTTGTGTGCAATACCGGAATGTGTAAAGGCAACGAGTATTTTAATAGTTAGATAAGGTCTCTGCTCGTTAGACCATATCATACCATGACCGTGCTAGGAATGTGCCAGGCACAAAAATATTCTTTGTATTGAGAAGTATGAGACTATGCCCACTAGACCGACCAACACCGTAGCGTGCTATGCATAGAGCGTATCGGCACCGGCAAAATCGGTGGTCATTAAACCCGTTATGCACGGGTATGATACGCTATTGATACCTACGTTGTAGCGGGTATAGTACGCCGTGTCGTGTTAGGTACTTCCGTGCCTGATACGTTCCTAGCACGGTTATGTTATGAACTTCATCCATTTTTTCAGGTGAAACAAGTCAAAGAAGTGTCAGTGACATAAATCATCTTTTACCTGGTGAGAGGCCGGTACCCCAAATTCCTCACAGTCGTTCTGGAAAACAAGTTCAATCACAAATAAGGCCTTTGGGCCAGCCAAGAAATACTGGTAATTTTAATCAAAATCAGATAAATTCACCTCTGAGGTGTACAAATCAGAACAATGCGCGGCAGTCACAGGTACCGAATCACAGACGGCAAGGTCGATATGATCCTCGACGCGACGGTAGCCAACCCCCACATCACCCCGCACCACAGTTGAATACTGGCCAGCAACAACGACATGGCCAAGCAAATTCAAGGAAAAGTTTCAACAAAGGTAATTTTAAGGTCTCTGCTCGTTAGACCATATCATACCATGACCGTGCTAGGAATGTGCCAGGCACAAAAATATTCTTTGTATTGAGAAGTATGAGACTATGCCCACTAGACCGACCAACACCGTAGCGTGCTATGCATAGAGCGTATCGGCACCGGCAAAATCGGTGGTCATTAAACCCGTTATGCACGGGTATGATACGCTATTGATACCTACGTTGTAGCGGGTATAGTACGCCGTGTCGTGTTAGGTACTTCCGTGCCTGATACGTTCCTAGCACGGTTATGTTATGAACTTCATCCATTTTTTCAGGTGAAACAAGTCAAAGAAGTGTCAGTGACATAAATCATCTTTTACCTGGTGAGAGGCCGGTACCCCAAATTCCTCACAGTCGTTCTGGAAAACAAGTTCAATCACAAATAAGGCCTTTGGGCCAGCCAAGAAATACTGGTAATTTTAATCAAAATCAGATAAATTCACCTCTGAGGTGTACAAATCAGAACAATGCGCGGCAGTCACAGGTACCGAATCACAGACGGCAAGGTCGATATGATCCTCGACGCGACGGTAGCCAACCCCCACATCACCCCGCACCACAGTTGAATACTGGCCAGCAACAACGACATGGCCAAGCAAATTCAAGGAAAAGTTTCAACAAAGGTAATTTCCCTGTTGTATTTGTTTCTATTATTTAATCATTATCATCACCAGCAAATTTTTTATGTCCCCACTGCTGGGGCATGAGCCATCCCTGTGAATGAATACACAGTATAGGTACAGGTACAACAGTATAGTCAGGGTTTTTTCAGGGTGCCTAGTGCGATTTTCATTCGCATGGCAAAATTTTAACTCTTCTCGTATGTCGCCAGGGCCGCTGCTTCAATTGTATGAAATTTCCGTTTTTGTAAACGTAATCGAACGTCAAATGAAACTCGCACTAGGCACCCAGGTAGGTAGGTCGTCACTAAAACTGTGAAGCGCTCTAACTTCTCACTGTACGAGCACAATTCGCAGTTTCCACTGCTTATCATCTAAGTAGATATATCATCTATATCTGACAGTCGGAACACAACAATATTACTAAAATTATGTTGTTATGGCGACAACATTAACTCATGGGCCAGGCCAGGGGCCCGACCGCCTAACTCGATTATTTTGCTATAGGCTATATCCGATATTGCTTTTATAGGCGGTACGAAATGACAAGATAACGTCATAATCTATACACGTAGCCAAAGCAATCGGTTAGGCGGTCGGGGGACAGGTGTATTTAAAACAAGCCTTTGGCTACCATCAATCAAACCCATACAATTACGTGTACGGTCAGTAACGAGAATCGCTAACACTTAAGCACCGTCTCATTTATATCATTTGAGGCCGTCAAACCCCTGTTTGATTCGTTACTTGCTTTGATAAAGCCCTAGTGTTCAGCGATACCTACTTGTTTTATTGCTACGGGACCTCTAGGTCGGTATTTTTTATTTTGTTTAACAGTGTAACCAAAAGTTCCCAAATTAAATAAAGAGAAAAAAATAGAAATTTACATTTATCAATAGGCTCGTCGTTCAACTGGTGTAGCTTAGTAGGATAGAAATCTATAATAAAGATTGATGTATTATCGGTTATTTTAGGTACCTATAACGTTAAAAGCTGATTCTTAGTTTCAGGTTTTAATATGAATCAGTTGCACAGTTCGACTAACAATGTATTACAATCTGGACAACATAGAAATCTTTCAAAAAAACTGAGATATAAAAATAAAGAAGATGATAGCGTGAATGAAGATCAAGGCAACAATCGACAGAGAAGCCGTAGGGAAATGGGCTTTCAAGCTTTGGAGGAAATAGCTAATTCAGACCCTAAAGATGCTATTGCAAAAATCAATGCCAGAAAAGATTCTCTCTTGCAACTTATCAATTCAAAATTAAATAATAAACGTGATATATATTTTCTCGTTTTACAAATACTGTCAAAGGTTTCTCAGTCATCGTTTGACGAATTGAAATCGAGGCTGATTATAGAAGTCTGTCATTCAGAATTTATAACGAGTTTGAGAAACTATTTAATGGATTTACCCTATAGTAATAGCTCGCTTATAGCTGCTAATAGGTTTTATTGGGATAATCAAGAAATGTTTTGGGAAAATTTTATAATATTAAGCGAAGCTATATTTGATATAGCTCCATCTTTAGCACTGCATAAATGCCGCTCTTTGATAGAGGTTTCGTCCAAGTATTGCTTAGATGAGTTGAAAACTAAACATAGTTTTAGTTTATCCGCCGAAAACCAAACTAGACTGACAAATTTACATAAAAGATTGTCTGAATTTGAACAGAAAAATGTGGTAAGTTCTTTTTATATACATATTACACAACATGAAGCAAATAAATATTATGCTTATTAATATTATAAGTGCATTTTGTTATATGTTACACTGCACTATATCGGTCCAAAAATACGTGGCGTGTTGGACCAGATGGAACGATAAAACTTTGCATCAATTTCAATTATTTTTGCTAGTCACGTTGCAAAACAAACCGTGTCGTGCATCCCGACAGTAAACTGTCAATCCTGTCTCCAGTAGTCCTGTGGTTCTTACCTACCTAGACTTGTCTACTAGAAAGCATTTGTTATCCTATGCAGTGTGCAGGCTAAATTGAAACTGTTTTAACTATAACTTATTTTGTTTTTATGTTAGCTTGTGTGTTAAAGGTCCTAAAATTAAAAAACCGGACTCAACACAACATTTAGATAATGAACGATAGAAAATATGTATAAGTAGAACATCTCGGTAACCGAGTAGCAAAGCGCTCGACCCAATACCTGAAGGGCATGGGTTCAATTCCCGTGTGTTTGGATTTTTCGATGCATAGCCAGAGTTTGTGTGTGATCACCGGGTTGGTGATCACACACAAACACATGGCAAGCGTGGCGATTAAACCATTTATACATCAATTGTATGACTTGATTTCTATGATGGAGGCCTTTGCTCAGACATTTGCCCATTTTGACCATGGAGACTTCTGGTTCTTGCTTAAAGCCAGTCGTCATTTTTTTTTAAAGCTTCCAATTAACTTGCGAAGTAGTAAAAGGCAATAATTTGGGATTAACTTATATAATACCTAGCGTTTTCGCTCGCACACTTACACAGACAAAGAGCCTAATAAAAGCAGGACAGGCCGAACACATCAATAATTGGTTAGATATATCCAGTTAAGGCAGGACACCCAACAACCCTAGTCGTGATTCACTTTGAACGATCGGACCACTGTACAATATCAAATTAAAGCGAAAACGTTGCGCTTAATAATTGTCGTCGTATACTTAACACTACTATTTTATAGGGAGAAGAACAACGCAAACGCTATACGAACGAAGAGAGCGAGGATAACGAGCCACCGGAAGACTTTCGCCAACTAAGTGTGGTGCCTAGGCGCAACGATTTGCTGGAGGGCCGGCCCTACGTGCGCGCGAACGTGGTGCGCGGCGCCTACCGCGACATCGAGCATTACCTGGACGTGCAGTTCCGGCTGCTGCGGGAAGACTGCTTCGGCCCCGTCCGCGTCGGAATGCGTAAGCATCTACTAATTTGCCACACAATTTAAAATTGCATTATGGCCCCTATTCACGGGCACCCCACACCATCACTCCAATCATAGTATAACTTTTTGGATTGCGTGGCATCGTCGCTCCGAGCGTTGGATTTCCATACATTCCATAATCCATTAATTTGGAGTGATGGAGTGGCGCGAAGGAGTGCCCTTGAATGGGGGCCATATAACTACGTGGATTACGTGGCATTGCTCCGAGCGTTGGATTTCCAAACATTCCAAAATCCATATCTATTTTGGTGTGATGAGAGTAGAGTGCCCGTGAATGGGGCATTAAAGGTAACCTTTGAAAATGGTGTCACCAGTGAACTGAAATAAATTAGCAGTAGGAGAATATTGGGAGTAGATCCAGGTCACTCTATTCAAAATGATGAATGCATTATACATCTTCTCTATTCAATATGAAAATTATTCTAGTTTCTCAGAATGAGGAATGCATTTCAGTGACTCTATTGAAACTCTATTTGAAACGGCTTATGTACCGAGGACCCCGTTCTCCCAGTCACTCGTGTCGGAGGACCCCGATTTCGATAAATTACACATTATTTTTAGGTATCTGCCGGCACAATAGCGGTTTCACATATGGGACGACGTGAACTATACGTAAATAGGTACATTGTCATAGTATTTTTTACTATTTTTAAAGTTGATAATTTACTACGCTATTATTAAAAAAGGATTGTTAAAATCTAATTTTCATATAAAATATGCGAAATCCGAATTAGATTATCACATTGTAGTCTCCATGTGGAGTACCTATATTGATTAGTTTTGTTATTTTTTTAATGCTCAATTGAGCATTAACAAAATAAGTGACCATAGTTTTAATTAAAAACTAATTATTATGATAATTATTATTATTAAAAAATCTTAAGTATTACAAAAATCGTTTAACACTTTCTTGCTGATGGTACTTTTAAGCAAGATTGACTTTTAATCGACATTATCAAGTGTACGAGCCCGTATGAACCCGTACTGATGTCAAGAATATTATGTCAATTGTCACGGGACGTTCTACGTAGATGTAATATAAGTTGCCCTAAAACTAGACACTGGCTAAATCTTAGCGAGAGCCATTTTACAAGAAAATGAATTGAATTAAAATACGTCAGTAAAGGTCGAATGTCTTTAATACACTGTCAAACACCGTGAACAAATGCATTTACATAAAAGTAGGTCATTATTGAGCAATAACGCAATGCATCACCGCAGAGTGCAAGCTAGTAGAAATATTTAAATGGCTTGTACATCAAAAAAACTACAAACCTGGTCCTCCGCAACGGGTGACTGGGAGATTGGGGTCCTCGGGGCATAACCCTTTGAAATGATGAATTCATACCGGTTTCCCCATTTAATATTTTACTAGAAAATATCAGCTAGTCTCGGGAAACTCCAGTGGGAATAGCGTATCGTGGAGGTCTCGGTAGCTCAGCGGTCAGAACATTGAACCGGTTCTCCAAAGGTCGTGGTTTCGATTCACTTAAGCTTCTTGAAACTGGTTAATTTTTTCCAGTCAAATATTATCTTGTAACTATATAACATTAGTTATTATTATTATTATTGTAAGCCTATAGTGTCCCACTGCAGGACAAAGGCCTCCCCTCCCTCTATATAACATTGTGAATGCAAAATTCAAAATAATAAAAAAAATGTTTCCTATACTTATAAGGTCACCATTTATATGTATGATTATATGTTGATTGTATGAGTATTGCGGGAACTGGATCATCTTATCTTATCTTATCTTATCTTAGTGGGGCCCGCCGAGGTTTCCCTCTTACAGTAACACTTCGACCCATCGGGATCTTTTGTGCAACCCCATCCTTTCACTCTTCTTCCTCTGTAAAGATAGATGCCATAAGTTTGGCAACGTCCTTAAGGGCGAAGAGCCTGAAGTCTTCCGGTTTCGGATAGGCCGACCCCAGGAATCCCATTCTTTCCTAGCCAGAGAGTCGCAGTCACACAGTAGGTGTTGCATTGACTCCGTTTTCTCTCCACACGCCCTACACAAACTATTTGTTGAAAGGTGCATTCTGTGAAGCATTTGTTTTGTGGCATAGTGCCCTGTCAAGGCACCGATGGTTAGTCGGGCCTGCCTTCTACCGCCTCCGCATATGAACTTACTCCGTCCTAAGGCGTTTTCGCCAAGGAAGGGTTTGGAATGTTTCATACCCGGCTGCTCTTTCCATTCGATGCTGTGCCTATTTTCGATGTAATCTTTTAAGGCCTTGTTAATGGTACTTGGTGCAAGTGCCACGACCGGCTCAGGACCAATGAGCTGGGTCTCCGAGCCCTCCCTGGCAAGTGCATCCGCCATCTCGTTGCCGTGGATTCCCATATGGCCTGGGACCCAGATCAATCACACCTTGTTATGTCCACCTAGCTTGTTTAGAGCTTTTGTGGTTTCTAGAACAAGGCCAGAGTCGATTCGGGGCGATTTGAGTGACTTGAGCGCGGCCTGGCTGTCACTCAGGATGAATATATTTCGCTTTTTCATAACTAACTCTATATTCTGCTTTACGCATAGGAGAATTGCGAAAGTTTCTGCTTGGCAAACAGTAGCAAATTTTCCCATGCTTTGACTAAATGCTTAAAGTAATTATTATACACGCCTGCCCCTGTTCCCGACTTCATTTTTGATCCGACAGACAGCCTAATCTGGTATACTGACTATACCAGATTAGGCTGTCTTTCTCCAGGGACGGTGGCCCTCGTTTCCATTCAACCCTGGTTGAAACATAAATTTTGAATTTCTTTTCGAAAATGAATATGGGGGATATTTTATCGCACCCCATTTCCATGACCCTGTCAGGAATGTCACTTGGATCCCATTTTGTATGTCTGGTCAGAGGTTTAGATGTGTCCCATAGTCCGGCCACCTTTAGTCTATGTAGCGCTTTCTTTGCCTCTGTTTCTATCACAATGTGCAGGGGTGAAAAGTCTGTGAGGAATGGATCATACTAGATCAAGGCTCCCCGACACTCTATTCAAAATTACCTAAACTGCTGTATGTAATATATAAATTGTGAAAACGGTTTCACAATATAGGTATTTTACAGTTTTTTTTTCGTTTATTGGGGTCAAACAAACGGTTGTTTGAACCCAATAAACGAAAAAAAAACTTCTCTATTCAATATGATAAATGTAGTTCCTTGGTTCACCTCTTCAAAATTATATATAATGATTCAGATTATCTATTCAAAAATGTACATTCACATCACTATTCATGTTACTTCTTAGTAATAAATAAATATTTATTTCAGTACAATTTATTGATGATCCCACCAAAAAGGAATATGATAACATAAGGTGAGTTGTCCTTCATCACATCACTAGCTCTTTTTATGACCCCACTGCTGGGGCACAAGCCTCTCTTTGGATGAGAACGGGCCATAAATAACCACGCGAGCCCAGTGCGGATTAGTGGTTGTTAACGACGGCTAAAGTAGCTTGAACTAACGGCTTTACTTGCCTTCCAAAGCACGTAGGAGCTCAGATGATACATTTTTGGTTACCCATCTGATGACCGGTCTTGGCAAAAGTTGTTTAAACCTATAGCAATCGCGTCTTTGAACTCCTCGTCCTTTTATTGGCGTTATAATATGGCGCTATTATGCACGCGTCCGATCTTACGATACAGATACATAATATAGGTAGTAGGTAGTATCAGTAAGGGCAGCGAAGTGCAGGTGTGTTGCCATTGCCAGAACTTAATTCACCTGTAACGCGTTTCGCATTCAAGACAAGAAAATGAGTAACCCGTTAAAATGTTGAATATTTTCCCTTTTACTGCAAATAACTAATAAATCAACTACCTAGTTAATAGCAATATATTTTTAGATTTAAATATGATTTGTAAACGTTGTTTTATTACTTATTTTTGGTTCTACTTGGGTATGGTTAACATATTTTATTCTGACTCTTCGTGCTGTGCTCACATTTGTATAAAGTGTTATTATTAATAATATTTTTTTAATAAGACTTGTGTTCGTGTTAACTTTCTAAAAAGCTTTGATTGTGTTCTTATTACGTTTCAGGGTATACCGCGACGTGCGATTTGTTGAGCCTTATGTTGGCAAAAATCATATCGGCATAACCATTCAGTTAGATGGGAACTCAATGAAAAGACTGAGGCACGTTAATTGGCCGCACAGCAAACGCTTCTTATTCGGCTCCCTTTTATTGTTCACTAATGATTACTGTCAGAGTTTCATTGCGACCAGTATTATCGACCGTGACATAAAGTATTTGGCAGAAGGCAAGGTGACTAATTAAAATATTATAATAATAATAATAAAAATCTTTATTGCAGTAAAATACATGTTTTTACATTAAATTGTTTTGGAGGTCTTCTTTTTGGTATGGAAATACCTGTAACAAAAGACCTCACTCTTCCATAGCCAGTATTTTTACTTAAATTATAAGTATTATTTAGGTGTCTTACAATATTTGACAAGAGACAGATTTTATAGGTAAATAAAATATTGAATAAGCAATATTAACAACGTGTTTTTAAATAAGTCGCTTATATTATTTACAAACAAAGAAAATACAAGTAGGTAAATTAAAATACTTAAAACTAAACTTAAGTTTAGTTTTTAAATAATCAAAGTGACTTATTTAATAACAGCATTGACTTATTTTATAACAACTTTTAAAAATATATATTTGTATATACATATAATATAATCAATACGTGTAACAGAAAGGTGTGGTCAAAATGAAAAGATCCAAAGTGTATCCGATCTAGATCTTGTATGTAGAGATTATTAACTTTAATTTTGAAAATTTTTTTTTTTGTGATAAAATATGTAATCCGCCATTATGTAGCAACATTATATATTGAATTATATTGTCATCAGAACTAAAGGTGTATACCAAATTTCAGATCAATCCGTCAACAGGAAGGGGGTCAAATTTCAATTACTAGATTTGACCAAACGTTACAAGGTCAAAGCGTTTTTAAACGGTTTATATTACCTATATAAAAACGTTACCTATATAAAAAATAAGGGTGATAACTGATTTGGGTTTGAGCAACAATTGAATACAGACTAGGTAGTCTGTAAGAATTCAATTTTTTTTGGATTTTTTTGGGTTGTCAGCTATGAAGCACCTGCATCCTAGCTGTCATTCCGAAAAATTTCAATGACAACCAATTTTATTTTTTGGTGACGAAAAATGTGTCGAACGCTGGTGCCACTACCATACTCCAGCATTATTAACATTTCTTGTGTAAAATTAAATATCGTAGGTGCAAACAAGATCCTTGTAAAGGCACAGCGCGATTCCTCAAGCCGTGGCGATCGAGTATCTTCAGATGGTAAGGTATCACGCACTCGTTTCCTAGGTTCTTGGTTCTCCGAGGCGTTCGAATCGAAATCAAGAGCCAAGCGGTACAACCTGAGGGCATCTCTAAAAGCTATTTCCTCTGCTCGGGTTAACCGAATCGTGGAGATAGGCACACTGAGAAGAGGTCAAAGGGGATCGTGGAATCGTTTCGTGTATTTTTTGGTCATGCGTATTTCTGATTTTTTGTTTCGCGGTAATGATAGAATGAAACCGGAACTTTATGTCGTATGACTGAAAATAATGTTTGTCAAATTGTTTTCAGATACCAGTAAGAGTTATAGAAAATGAAGACTCACTGACAGTTACAAACATAGATTATAAATCGACGTACACA
Source organism: Eudonia truncicolella (assembly GCA_949315975.1). Lineage (NCBI taxonomy): Eukaryota > Metazoa > Arthropoda > Insecta > Lepidoptera > Crambidae > Eudonia > Eudonia truncicolella. The sequence goes on along the minus strand of OX438835.1, from coordinate 12,806,988 downwards.
ATGATAGAAAGTGAAGTATACTTTGAGCCATACCAGCATGTACTGAAAGCTTTGCAGCACCCAAATTTCCCAACACACTTAGCTATGAGCCAATACATCGTCAAAACACAAGTAAGTTTAATTGTTAGTAACTAACTGTAACCTGAACTGTTCAGGTGCCTAGTGCGAGTTTCATTTTTCTCAGTTTTCTCACACTAGGCACCCAGTTTATACACGTACCTAATAGCACGGTTTAGTCAATACAGTCAAACCAACCCTTACCAGGGTTGGATTGTACACCTCGCGATCCCTTGCGGGAGACATCTGTGATTGGCCTCTTGCAGCCGTTAACCACTCGACGACGGGACGTTGGAACAGAGCATCGCAGTTGCATTTGCTAATAGGTACACGCACGATACTGTACCTTTCGGAGAGATCAAATTGAATATAATTTTTGTACTTGACTTTTATTTTTCAACGCAACGTTGTATTTTTTTTTAGACGGAGTCTAGCCCTCCTACCTACGTTACAGATAAGCTTTCTTATTCAGTTCAAATACTGGATGATCAAGTAATTGAGTTTGATGTGCTGAACCCTTTAACATGGCCGTCTCAAGAAATGCTTGGCTTCAATAAGAGTCAATTTGAAGCTTATAAGCTAGCCCTCACTCACGAATTCGCAGTAATCCAAGGGCCACCGGGCACTGGTAAAACATATCTTGGCGTTAATGTGGCAAAAACCCTTTTAAATAACGTTTCTAAAATTTTTCCAAACAACAAATTTGTGATGCTTGTCATTTGTTACACAAATCATGCTCTTGATCAGTTTTTGGAACATATTTTAACAATAACCAGATCTATTGTGCGTATTGGCGGTCAGTCAAAGAACCCGGCCATGGAGGAAATTTCTATCAATACCTTGAGGAAAAAAGACAATTCTTTCAAAAATAGTGCGGCTTATAATTTGTATAAATTAGAGAGATATAAGCTGAGCTTGATAGTTGGTAAATTGGGAAATGCTCAAAACAGTATTAAATCTTTGAACGACGGAATTATATTATATCATGATCTTCAAATGTATGTTCCCGAAGCCATTACTTTACACCAATTTTACAGACAGTGTAAAAAAGATATTATAGAGACCTGGTTATTTGAAAACATGCCTTATACAAATATACACCAAATACTAGAATTAAACTTAGTCTATGATGATGGTGTTGATAATGATGACAGTAATGCAAATAGGACTGATATTGATAAAGATGAACTCTGGGATACCGTGGAATCAATCGGAGATCGCAAAGAAATAAGAACTTGCAAAACACTCGAAGGATGCAAATTGAACCGACTTATTTCGGGTTACAATAACTGTACTGATGTAAATGTAAGAAGAAGAATGGCAACTGAAATTCAGTATTTACATTCTCGTATGACCTTTTTTATGGTAAGTTTCTACCTACTTTTTAACATAGTTATCCACAGCTAAAAACAATAGTAGCGATACTAAAGCAGTTGTCTGTACAAGTAGGTGCTCGCGTTGCAAAGCAGAGTTACACACAGTGCTATGTATGTAGGTATTGAGCTTGTCTGTACAAGTAGGTGCTCGCGTTGCAAAGCAGAGTTACACACAGTGCTATGTATGTAGGTATTGCTCCGGGCGAGGATCCTCTACACTTTTGTTGTAAAAGTTCTTATTTTCTAGGAAATGAGAGATGCCTACAGAGCTAACGGCGTACCACGAGACATAAGAGTAGATGAAAACTTATCGCTGTTATCAAATATCGATCGATGGTCATTATACTTTTCTTGGATAGAAGAAGTGATCAAAAAACTTTCAGAAGAAATCATACCTTTACAAGTAAGTAACCTAATTGGAAGGAGCTCGATGGCGCAGTGGTTAACGTGCCCATCAATCTGCGATTGCCAACCTTAGCAATCGCAGATTGGGCGCGGGCGCAACATTGGCAAAGGCCGGTCATCAGATGGGTAACCAAAAATGTATCATCACGAGCGCCTCCGTGCAAGGGCAAGTCGAGCCTCTCGGCTGCATTAGCGGTAACAACCCTAAAAGGTTAGACTGGTTAACCCTGAACATAAAATCATGTAATAAATTAATTAGGGTAGTTGCACCAGTGTCGACACACCTATCATCGCCTAAAAATAATATAGATTTTCACTGTTTTACGAGATGACAGCTAAGAGGCAGGTGGTCTGTATTCTATTGTTGTATAGACTAAAAATAGTTGTTGACCCCTGTTTTTAAACGGTTTTATTTAGCTTGCAACATTACAGGCGTTGGGTCAAATCTAGTAATTGAAATTTGACCCCCTTCCTGCTGACGGATTAATCTGAAATTTGGTAAAAACCTTTAGTTCTGATGACAATATAATTCAATACATTCGGTATCATTGTAAATCCAAGATGGCTGCCACTACATAATGGCGGATTACATATTTTATCACTTCAATATGGGTATCAAATGAAAGGGCTTGATTAGTAGAATAGTTCTTTATGAAAATAAAATATAAAATGAAAAACTAAAAACTTGAAAATAAAAAAATGAGTAAAATTTTTTTTTTATTTAAACTGTTTTATTGAAAATTGTACTAAAAGCTAAAAAATAATTCGGTAGGTCCTAGGTACAGGTACAGGTAAAAAATAAAATCGTTGGTCGTGTGAAATTTCTATCAAGTCAACCGCTACATCATAATAAAAAATACTATTTTAACGATGAACATTTAAGGATAAAACTGTCATCGATATCTGGTGCCGCTACCCTACAAGCAAACTATCACACATCATTAAGAGTTAAATTTGCCATTCGATCATTTTGATGAAAACTCGAACTTTTGTGGCATTAAAGCAACGGCCAGCGATCGGCTGCTTGTGACAAAACCTTTTGTCACAAGCAGGCGCTCCACAATGCACCCCGCCCGATCCTCTAAATGCCACTACACATTTACAGAATACAATAAACATGCACACTTCTAATAGGTACTTTTGAAAACGGTCAACATGTGGTATCAATAATATAAAATTAAATAGTGTTGAATAATTTCGGCGGGCTGGTTAGAACCACGATAGCTCAATTGGGAAAGCACCTGACCCGGTATGTCAAAAGGGTGCAGGTTCAAATCCTGCTCGTGGAAATTTTTTCAACATTTGTGTTTTTGTAATTGGTTTCGCAACTAAATTTGCATTAAAATTATATAAACAATAAAAAAAAACATTTTTAACAACAACATGTTCACGAGAAATAGAAACTCTTTATTGTATAACTATGTATTTACAATATAGATAATTCAATATGTTGTTCACAAACAACAAGTTTGTATACATAATATAATGCCGTACAAATTGCTTTTCGATTTAATAGAATAGATTGTTTATTATTAATTATTATTAATTATTCTGTATTCTTAATGTAGTTAGTGCTATTATTTCATTGCCAGATTGAAGTGAATTCAGCGATAGCGGCATGTGAAGAGGCAAAAATGATCTTGGACTTACATTTACTTCGCAATGCAGCAGTAGTCGGCATGACTACTAGCGGGGCTGCCCGTCAGAGAAAGTTACTCGAAGCGCTTGCACCACCGATAGGTAAGATTTTCCATTGAAAGTATCAAACTATATGAAGTTTCAATCGGTTAAAAGCTTATCTTTCTACGGAGCAATTGACGGGTAAATGAGGATGGATTTAAATAGCTTTCTATCTGGGGTCTCGCGTCTTGTAGTAGATACGAATTAATTACATACGAATACGAGTTCATACGAATTCACCTCGAAGTGAGCGGTTTTACTACTTTGGATAAATATGCACTATTTCATGGTGACAGTTTCACGTCAACAAGTAAGATATTTAAACTTTTGGGGACTTAGCTAGTCACCAGTAGCTACGGGAACCCGCACGAAGCGTAACAGTTCGTGACCAACGCGTGCGACGCGCTGTGCATCCGCTCTTATCTAAGCTCCCGTAAATGACTTGGATGCATTATTGTAGGCTACTTTCAACGAGTAAATGTGATCTCTGCAACTCTTCCTCAAACAGCGTGGGAGTGGTGGAGGTGAGCTGTACGTGTTATCTTCCATTAGGAAGGGTGGAAGGAAGGGGCCGAGTTTGCGTATATTTACCACATAATACCTATTATATGAGCAGGGGGTAGGTTGCTCAGCGCGTAGCTCGCGTATTAGTGTCCATATATTTGGGATTTTTTACTCGTAATATAAATAACTTACTTTTTCCTAATGTTATGCATTTTTTTAAACTTATTAACCCAATTATTATTAGCCCCTATGACCGAGTAGTTTAGCCCGGTTTGTGTTTACCAACCTACATTCGGCAAGCGTGGTGACTGACGGTGACCCATTAACTGTAGCGATGACTTGATTATGGAAGCTATTTCCCAACAGTTAACAGGAAAAAGGCTATATTTTCTCTTACATACAATACATAAATACTCTTGCGTCCTTCTTCCAAAAAAGGGTACTTAAAATTAAAATTTAAAAAAAATATTTTATTTAAATCACAAATTTTGAGTACCTAAACTTGCCGTTAGTTAGTGACTTCGGCGCGACATTTAGCAAAATTAAAGTAGGGCTCCGTGGTGCAAAAGATACATCAGTGATAGTAATAGGTTGCTAGCCGATCGCCTGATGTGCGAGCATCTTGGAACCCTTGTCCTTTGTCGACCTCCGTAGCCGAGTGGCTTGCACGCCGGACTTTGGGCGGCGCTAACTCTGAAGTCCCGGGTTCGATTCCCGGTCGGGTCAATGTCGAAAGAGAACTTTTCGATATTGTGTCGGGTCTGGGTGGTTGTGGTACCGTCGTTGTTTCTGATTTCCATGAAAACGAGTGCTTTAGCTACATATATATATATATATGTAGTGTTTCTCCACTATGCGATAAATAGGACAATTTTTAAGTTTGGTGAATCATTCAAGTGACCTTTATTAATTTAAATTCTTACAGTGATTGTGGAAGAGGCCGCGGAAGTATTGGAACAGCATATCGTCACATCCCTGACATCGAGCTGTCGGCACCTCATCCTTATTGGTAAGGAAAATGAATACACCACCACGCAGCCACGAACCACCACCAAAGCGAGTCACTCATTTCAAATTTAGTTCTTAGTTGATGGCTTCGTGCGTAATTGTGACTTTATTAAGACCACACGCGGACTTGAGAGAACTTGAAAAGTGACGTTGCACTGTTTTGTTTCATTTACCAACGCTCATGCACGTCTAGAAACACTAAACGGTTATTAATCCACCAATATTTTCACATTAATATTCGACACAACACCTATTTTAAAAAAAAAACTAAACCAACACCAATTTTACACCGCAGACGTGATTCTTCACTTTCCCGCAAAGAAGTCCATGTATCCAGAAATTTGTTGGTTTCTTTCTTTTCGTTGATGGCTTCGTGCGATTAGCACATTTAGCCAGTGTCAAAGTAATTTTTCTTACAAGTAATACATAAATATACAATATTTCCTTTCAGTCAGTATGATGATGAATGATAATAAAAATGAGAAGTGAGAAATGATATACCCCCCAACCCTTCGAGTATCTCAGTAAAGATGTGGGCCTTTACTGATTCCTCGGCGGACTTCTTGAGAGAATTTGAAAAGTAAAGTTGCACTGTTTTGTTTCATTTGCCAACACTCATGCACACTTACGAACACTTAACGGTTAATAATCCACCATTATTTCACATTAATATTCGACATAACACAAATTTCTGAAAATAAAACAAAACCGCAGACATGACTCTACACTTTCCCGCCAAGAAGTCCAAGTTGTTGGTTGTTAAGCATCTTAAAGCGTTTCTTTTTAATTTGATACGGTCTTGAGAATATCGCAGCGTTAAAATAAAACGTTTCTCCTTAAAACACATTTTTACTGTTTTTAGTGTTCTGCTCTAATGTAAAGTTTGAGAACCGTGATATAAGTCCGCGACTCGCAACACGAAACGAGAGGTAATGAGAGGTAACGACAGCGTCGCCTGTCGCTTCGCCATTTTCAGGAACGCGACAAGATATTTCCAACAGCAGCCAAATTGTTAATAAAAAATGAGTCCGTACTTACAAATTCAATCAGAAAAAGACGGGATGATTTGCGGTCTCCTGGCTCGTTAATATCTTCTATCTCGTATCTGTGCCCTTTGTTTATTTCTTTTGCTCGGTGAAATAAAATAGTTAATTAAAAGAAACGCTAAGGAAAAAAATCAATTAGATAGGTAGGACTTTTGTCTGCTCCGCTCTAATATGCTGAGGGGTCTACTTACTAAGACACCAGAGGGTATCCCGCCGTATTTTGTAGCCTGTACCTTTTTATTTATTTTTTACTCAGGGGAAATTTTTATGTGATACTACTGTTGGATTAGGATCCCCAGGAACATACACTCCTGCCCCGTCCGTCTCTCTTTCCTCGACACCGATGCACCGAATGAAAGAGGGAGGGAAGAGAAAGCGACAAAACCACTGGCAATTTAATCCGACTGATGTATAGTAAGCTTAACACCCCCTAAATATTAAGAAACCGCTGTAGCCTACCTTAAGTTATTTTGTATTTAGATTTAAAAGATTATATCACTTTTTATTTATTGTATAAGTTGTTGCGTGTGTAGGCGACCACCAACAGCTGCGGCCGTCGGTAGCCTTCATGCGCCTGGCGCGGCACTACAACATCGACGTGTCTCTGTTCGAGCGCATGGTGCTGAACGGCATGCACAGTCGCCGGCTCAGCGTGCAGCACCGCATGCGACCCGAGATCGCCGCGCTCATCTCCCCCCACGTCTACCCCGACCTGGCCAACCACTCGTCGGTAGAGAATTTCCCACACGTGCGCGGCATGACCACTGATCTGTTCTTCTTCACGCACAACTACAAAGAAGATGTAAGTAATCTATCATAGATAGAGGTACCTAACCTACATCATATAAAAGAAATCTAGTTTAGTAATTGTTTAACTCACCACCAATGAGAGTTCCAGTGAAAATGTGTTGGTAAATCTGTCAACCCAGCGTGTGAATATTTGTTTTATTGTTTTATATTCTATAAGTACGGCGGTGTACCTCATATGCGTTAAAACAAAATAGCAAACATTATAACTTCCCATTCCTGTCAATATACTCATAACTAGAATGTAAATGTTCCTTTTACATAAACAGGTGGCATAGAGCCTGTGCGGCCTTTGGCCTAGCAAATAGTTTAACTTTACCACCGCTTATCTGCTAGAACAGTCTTTTGTAGTACCTACTACCTAAGTACAGCGAGATTGAAACTGCTGTTTAAGCAAAAGCAATACCATGAAGTTTAGTCGCTCAACTTAACGAGTCTACAAACAAATATACATACATACATACATACATATATATAATCACGCCTCTTTCCCGTAGGGGTAGGCAGAGACCACTTCTTTCCACTTGCTACGATCCTTACATACTTGTTTCGCTTCGTCCACTTTCATTATTCCCTTCATACATGCTCTTCGGTTTAGGGGTACTCTTGACCTGGCCTTTTTTCAAGACGTCCCTGATTTGATCTCGAAACGTCCGCCTAGGTCTACCCCTACCAACACTTTCATTCACACTCGCCTTATACACTTTTTTCGTCAATCGTTCTTCATCCATTCTCTATAACAAATTTAGTTAATATAATTTAAATTAAAATGTAGATTGGTACGATTGATCATTTTCAGAAGACGCCGGGGGATCATACCACTCGATCGAACCAAAAAGAAGCCGAAGTAGTTCTTGGCCTGGCGAATTACCTCATGCAACAAGATTATCAACCCAGTGACGTCACTATATTGGTGGCTTACGTTGGACAAATGTTTTATATGAAAACGGTATAGTAAAAATTAAATTATATCATATATAAAATGAAATTATCTAATTTCATTTTATATAAAATGAAATTAGATCTTAGTGACATTTCTAAAAACAAAGTAATTGCTAAGTAATGGCTTGTTTATAAATACGGATGTTAAAGATATTTCCACAATTCTTTGACCTAAGCCAAAGTATACGTTTCGATCACTATTAAAAATTTTCGCAAGAGGGCTTTCAATCCAGTTAATGTTATTCGCACAGTGACTAGGGACCCAGTCACCCAGCGGCAGGGCGGGTCAAAACCGAAGAGAATCGAGTGAATCTTGTCATTGAGCGCAATCGGGTATTGGACAGTCCATTTCCACTTAACATTAGGTGGAGTGGAGTCATTTGCCGCGGTGCAACTTATTAAATTTCAAATTCAAATTCAAATGTCATATCATTTGAATTTCGACAAACATACTATAGGGCTCTGGCAGCCCTGGGCCCTGTTTATAACATTTACAAGTCTACAAATAAGTAGCAAAGTTACATAAATGTAGAATTGTATGACAAGCGGTCGCCGTCGAAAACTTTTTCTTTATACGAACTTTGTCCAGACAATTAGGATCATAACAAAAATTAAATCAGCCAAATCAATCGAGTCGAGCCTTTCTTAAGTGTTGCTATGACATTTCAGTGGCACATACATATAATTGATTTAAAATAATATAGATTAATACTTAATATCAAACAATAATAATAATATTAAATTATTAATCAATTTATTTACAGCAAAGTAAAAAATATCCATTCCTTAATGGGGTTAAAATCACTGTGGTTGATAACTATCAAGGCGAGGAGTCAAAGATAATTCTACTGTCTTTGGTGAGAAACAACGATCAAAATAAGATTGGTTTCCTTGGCACTGACAACCGTATTTGTGTAGCTCTGTCAAGAGCAAAAGAAGGTAAAACACTGAAACATCACTCTTATTGACTCTTATTTACAAAACAGCACAAAGATTATTTAAAAATATGTACAGACGCCTGCACATCAACCTATCCAAAACTGTAAAATTTCTTCAATAAATGTTCAACCATATTCCATATAAAGTTTAAGTCTATTGTGAAAATCTGATCATCTGATTAGATGTGCAGGCGTGTAGCGTGTGTACCACCGGGCATTTACTCGTGTGGTGTGTACTACGGAGGTACGAGTACGAGAGTCAAAACTGGTATTTTTATTTAAATAATAGATTTTGTCTAGTAACTAAATTTCTGTATCATCTGTATTTGACGACCTCCTTGGTCGAGTGGTTTGTACTCCGGTTTTCATGGTGTCGCCATCTCTGAGGTCCCGGGTTCGATCCCCGGTCGGGTGAATTTAGAAATTATTGTTTTTCTAAATGTCTCGGGTCTGGTTGTTTTCTATGTATAATAAGTATGTATTTAAGTATTTTAGGTATGTTTATCCGTTGTCTAGTAACCATTTAACGAGTTTCATAACGAAGCTTCTCTTGGGCTTGATAATTGGTGTGAGTGTAGGAAAGTTTATTTTTTTATTTATAGAAGTTTCATTACAATGGCTTATTAGTTTGAAAAATATTAAACGTTATAGTTTTTATGAGCAACCGAAATTTATAAAGACTTTGAAGTATTAAATTTATAATTTCGTAGACAAATAAGGAATATTCACTTTATTGAATAGTTATAGTCCCTTATCAGATATTATTTTCCAAAACACTCAAATTTTGAAATTCGGATGCGATTCTCCTTGAGTTTTCGATTTTATTTGAAATTGTTGAATATTTCTGGGCTCTTCAGTGGTGGTGTGTAATTTTTAAACAATATATTTTTTCATATTACATATATCTGGATTACGTAAGAGCAAATTATTTTACAAGCACTGACTTTCCCCATATATAGGTATTAGGTACCTACATTACCTACGCTTTCTCTCTGCCTGTCATGTTTGGAAATTGTTATGTTTCCTACGGGATTTCGTTTTTTATCCGTGATGTTAAGAACCCTAATAACATGAATCGTAATAATTGAACCTGTACTTTTAGGTTTTTATATATTTGGAAATATCAATACCCTAACATCTAATTCTAAGCTGTGGGCTAAGGTAAACCAAACTCTGGAAGATAAGGGATCCATCGGTACCGAACTAAGGTTGAAATGTGAAAACCATCCAAATCAATTGACAACGGTACGTATAAAAGTACAATAAGAACTTTGAAGTTTGTATCCCGAAATGTAAATGACTCTTAAAAAAAATTCAGATATCTAAATTGTAGTAGAAAACATTTTTAAAAACGTTTATTCAGCTGAATTATGTAATGCTAAGTGCAATTGCATAAGTTTCATATGTTGTCTACGATCACAAACTATTATTAGCCTTAAAATTTGTTACTTATTACAAAAACTTTATAAGATCACGCTGTTGATTTACATAAATAAATAAAATTTAAAAAAGTTCTCCTTGGTAAGTTTTAAATCGCGTTCACAAGGGTAGTAACTTCAATAATAAAACATTTATTTGATTATACAATAGCTGTTTTATTTTTAACAAATGGGGATTTGTGAACTTTTGTTCAACAAATCCCCATTATCAATTTGATTAGCACTGAATGGGGATTTGTGGAAGAAAAGTCCACTAATCCCCATTGATTGGGATTGTCGATGGGGATTAGTGGAATAACCCACGTAACTTCATAATGACGTAATACCGCTGGCTTGCAGCGTAAATCACAAACTACTAGAAAAAATCAATGAGTCTTCTGAAGGTCTTCCAAAGGTCGTGGGTCCGATTCTCACTAGAGCTTTCTGAGACTAATTGATTTTTCTAGTAAAAAAATATCTTTTATAAATTTTGCTCACATTTATGAAACAAAATAAAAAAAGAATAGTATTGTCTAGTACCTATTTAGATATCTGAACATTTTAAACTTTTAAGTTTGTATGGGAAATATGTGCGGCGTCAGGGGATATCGTGTTTCACCATCGAACAAGTATAACTAAAAATGTATGTAAATCGTAAAATAATCTATCTATCCATTTAATCTGTGAAAGCTGAGCCATTCCCTTTTGCCTCTGACCCTGTGTTACTGTTTTATGTCTTTTTTGTTGTAATTTTTGACGCAATAAACTATTTCATTATTCATTATTCTTTGTGTAAATAAAATGCATTGCAGTTCAATTCCACTAAGTCTACTAGCACTTAGTTTAGATGCTTGTGATCTTTTATTATAGATAACGACTGTCGACGACTTTAATGCGGTTCCGGAAGGAGGATGTTTACTAAAATGTAACCACAACCTCCCTGCTTGCCACCACCGCTGTCCCCGGATATGCCATGGCTACGACTTAAACCACACCGTCACAAAATGCCAACAATATTGCGAAAGGTGAAATTAACCATTATATTATTACTAAATACTTATAAAGAAGGTATTTTGCTTCGTGTCGAATAATGTGCGGCGTATGCGGTAGGTGACGCCGCCACAGATATACATTTAAAAAAAAAGAGATTATCTTGGAATACCTTAATGACGCTTTCTTGTAGCTTTATTTAGCAGGAATACAAGAGTTTTAGTGGCGATGAAATAATAGTGGTACGTACCGCATTATTTAAGGCCGAACAGTTACATGCAAAGTTTTATACAGCTCCTAGGTAGTCAAAGTTAAAGTTAATTGTCTTCATAAAATGTTTTTGTTTTGTTTATATAATTTTAACGCAAATTAAACTGCACGTGGAAATTTTTTCAACATTTGTGTTTTTGTAATTAATTGTCTTCAACAAAAGTATCAAATACATTTTTGAATCGGTATCGTAGCTATTTGTATTTGCGTTTGTTATTTATACAGGGTGATCTGCGAGCTCGGACATGTATGCCCGTTAAAGTGTGCCGAAGAGTGCAAGCCGTGCCTGCAACTTGTGCAGAAGACCCTGCCTTGTGGACACAAAAAGCAGGTTACGCTAAGTAGCATTTGATTTTCATAAATTGCATTGCAAATATATTGCATTTATTGAACTGAAGCTTTAAGGTCGGTGACGCATTCGTGATACCTTGGTGTTGGTAACATCTTTGGGGGCTTCAGTGGGATGATTTCCATTTCCATCAAGCGATCTCTGCCTCTCAAGCCTGTTCAGTAAAAGGTAAAGTAGAATAAATAGCCTAGATACTGACCCACTGCTGGGCAAAGGCCAATTACCAAATGCGGGTTAGTGATCACAAACCGATTGTTGCATCGAAAAATCTGAAACACACCATGCCCTACCTGGCAATTGAACCAGGGTATCGGGCCAAACGCGTTGCCACTCGGCCACCGAAGCGTTAGGCCTGCTCATTATCATATGTATAACAAAGACTGGGACTAATTTCTGAACCGGTGTCATTTATTGTCGCACTGATATAAATACGAGTGCTGCCTCCACAGATCCTATCGACTAAAGTGGTCTGTGGTTGCATCCCAAGGGTACCACTTTTTTAACATTAAAAAATCTTTAAGCTTGATGATCTTGAGATAACTAATCTAGCCACTGCAAGGCTGGTTTACTTTGCTTACTCCCGTAATGTCATACGGGGTATTGTTATGGGAATCGGCAGCAGACATAATTATGTAAAAAAAAATGAGACAACTTCACATACATTTTTCTGATCCCAAGGCAAGTAGCTAAAGCACTCGTTTCATGGAAATCAGAAACAACAACGGTACCACATGTAGACATGTAGAATTATTATTCTACAGAAAAGGGTGGTACGGTTTGTTTACCAGTTAAAGCCACGTGATTCTTATATAGGATAGGATATTTTTAAATATATAGATATTTTAACTTTACTGTCTTTGTATGTGTTTGTAAATTTTATGTATGCGCGTAAAAGTCTACATGTTTTTGTTTTGTTTATATAATACCTTTATACTAAGAAAACCTAAGAAATCCTTAGAAATCCTTAGAAATCCTTTTTTCTATAACAAAATATCTTAGATATCACTGCGCTGACAGATACCAAATTCAAAACACACATTAAACTATTTTTAATGAAAAAATTACTATGTTGCAGACAAATGCATGCATATGGACATAAGTCTTCTCTGCACTAGTTCAAATATTATTGTTAATGAGTACAAAGTTGTACTAGTTCTATTTTATAATTATTACATGATTGTTGTTTAAAAGATGAAGCTAAAGAAAAAAGCCTCCCGAGTTTCATGCCAGTTCTTCTCGGGCGAAGGCTCTCCTAATATGTGGTAGATTCAGTTGTTTAATTAAACTAAATTTTAGTTTATTTTTTTAATTTATACTTAGTTATGACGTTAATAAGTGCCTGTAAATGGCTTATATTGAATAAACGATTGAGTTTGACTTTGATTGAACGTGTAACATTTTTTGTAACCAATTTATTTCTTCTATTGAGATCAGGAATATAATAATATAATAAGTGATCTCAGAAGTAGAAATAAATTGGTTAATGTAGAATAATATTTCACTTAGTTCACGTTAGTATCCTTGCACCACAGGTTGCCTGCCACCTGAATCCTGACGACCAAGCCATCAAGTGTACCGTCGTAATCGACGTCACCCTGCCTGAATGTGGACACGAGGCCAGTAACATTTTATATCATCGCTTAAAAAAAATGTGAACTTGAATTACTTTTTTTTTAATATAAAATAACAGCATTGTTAAAAATTTCAGAAAGAAACAAGTATATCATATATGATGTAGAGTAGTGGCCCCAGTGTTGGACCGGAACCAGGGATCATTTTTTCACATTGTTTTCCTTAAGTTATTAAAAATGGGGTCAGCAATTACTGCTTTTTAACATTCAAATACAGATGCCGCCTAGCTGTCATCCCGTTAAATATTCATCAAAATCTATGTTACTTTTTGGCGACGAAAACTGTGTCGAACACATTATGGGCAATAAATTATATTTATTTATTTCAATAGGTCTACTAACAGTTGTTTACATCAATACTACTAAGAATTCTTAATTAATAAAGCTAAGTGTAACAACTAATTACAGGTAAACACAGCATGCTTAGAAATAAAGCCAATTAAAACACTAATAACATTAGTTAATATTAGTTATTAGTGTTTTAGTTGTATTGTCTTGTGTTGTGTTTGTTTGTTTATATTTCTGGCCTAAATTATTGGCCAAAAATATATACACACATAAAACACACATTAATTGAGGTAAAAAAGAAAAACTTGGAATTCAGTTATTAAAAGAGACATCAGACACATCAGGGCCAGAAAAATGCTTCCAAATAGATATTCTATTTTTTCACAGGATCTTAACGTGACGATTATGACGTATTTAGTTCGTTCGCACGGTCATGTGTGAATAGAACTTTATGTTACTAAAAATACTTACATTAAATTGTTTATTACAGGCGAAAAAGCAATGTTATGTACGACTAGAGCGCGTGAGTTGCCCCGTCCCATGCATGTACCGGTTAGACGGCTGCGGCCACGCGTGCCGGCGCTCCTGCCACGTGGCGGATGACCCCGATCACGAAAAGGTTCGTACCTCATCTCATAATAGTATTTTTTAAGAAAGAAGTTTGCTCAACTTCGTTCCAATTGTTGCCCAGTAATGGAAGTACCTGCGCTGGATTCTGTAACCTTTTGATGAAGATACTTTAAGGTTTTATATCACTAACATCAAATACAAATACAAATATAATTTTTGTAGCTTACGGACTTGCGTATTTGCGGATTTGCGTTAAAATTATATAAACAAATTAAAAACATTTTACGGACTTAGTTACCTTTTGCAGGTATTGCAAAATTTATGTAGTTTAGTAGATATCGGTACTACATTAATAATCTTAATGATGAAATGAAATAATATTAAAGTAGAATAATATTGATGAATAATAATAACAAAATTAAGATAATTCAATTGGTAATATTAAAATTAAAATTAAAATTAAAATATTAAATAAATAATTAACACTTCAATTCAAATTTACAATTAACAACAAATAAAATAATCAGTAACTAACATTAAAATATTCATCTACTGAATAAAAACATTTTCCAATTAGAAATACATTCAATTTTCTTTTAAACACTAGAATTTTCTTCATTTTTAATACAAACTAGCAATTTATTAACTACTTTTATAGACATACACAGTCAGGTCATAAGTATTGTCACACAGTAAAAACGTTTCTTTTAGAATGCTGGCCACAAAAAAGTTTATTGAATTCGAATTTCGAATTGTTCATGAAAATAAAAATGTATACTTTTTAGAATTTTACTCATTTTTAAATATGGAGTGGACGCTTAAAGAAGACCGTGTTGCAGTTATTGCGTTGCATCGTTGCGGTTACGCGCCAATTAAAATTTTTGACACACTGAAAAATTTGAATTTAACCAAAAGATTCTGTTATCGTACTATCAAACGATACAATAAAGACTCTAGTGTAGATGACAGGTCAAGAAGTGGTCGCCCTCGGTCTGTTAGGACTCAAGCAGTGATAAAAGCTGTGAAGGCGCGAATTCAAAGAAATCCCAAACGTAAGCAGAAACTGTTGGCCCTTCAGATAGGGTTAAGCAGAACCACGGTGAAAAGGGTGTTAAATGAGATGAAGCATATCGAAGAAAAACAGGACATCGTTTGAATGCTCGTCTAATGGACCTGAGACTGAAGAGATGCCGCGCTTTGTTGAAGCGGTACGCGGGAAAAAAATATCGGGAAATTCTTTTTTCGGATGAAAACATTTTTACCGTAGAAGAGAGCTACAACAAACAAAATGATAAGGTGTATGCACACAGTAGTGAAGAAGCGAGCAACCGTATTCCGCGTGTCCAACGAGGTCATTTTCTATCCTCGCTCATGGTATTGTTGGGAGTTTCTTATTGGGGCTTAACAGAGGTACATTTTTGTGAGAAAGGTGTAAAAACGAATGCAGTTGTGTATCAAAATACATTCCTGACGAACCTTGTGGAACCTGTTTCTCATACCATGTTCAATAACAGGCACTGGGTATTCCAACAAGATTCGGCGCCAGCTCATAGAGCGAAGAGCCAGTCTTGTGTGCTCACAAGACTGGCTAGCGGCGCGTGATTTCGACTTCATCCGGCACGAAGACTGGCCCTCCTCCAGTCCAGATTTGAGTCCGTTAGATTACAAGATATGGCAACACTTGGAGGAAAAGGCGTGCTCAAAGCCTCATCCCAATTTGGAGTCATTCAAGACATCCTTGATTAAGGCAGCCGCCGATATTAACATGGACCTCGTTCGTGCTGCGATAGACGACTGGCCGCGCAGATTGAAGGCCTGTATTCAAAATCACGGAGGTCATTTTGAATAAACTTTATTGTCATAAGAATCTATGTTTTGTTAAGTTAATTTTGGTATATAAATGGTTACATAATGAATAAACTTGTCTCAATTATTTTATATTAAACATGTGACAGAATTTATGACCTGACTTATTATGTGGACTACGATTAAGTATATTTATTCTAGATGGTGGTAAGTACAACCTATGTTTATTGCATAAACTAAGACTACCTATTTTCTGCACGTAAAGACTGAAGTCAAGATTTTAAAAATAATTTACAATAATCATAATAAACAACGTTTAACATATTTTAAACTCATAGCTTAGAAAATCACTGATTTGACATTTTTGCATAGGCTGGTTAATGGTCAGCTGGACTGTCCTGTACTTTGGAATAAAATAATAAGATTTTATACTCCTCGCAACCTACTATGTTTAGAAGGCTTTAACCTACTTTGTTTTCTACGAAAATGTATAAAAGTAATTTTGGTCACTTATCTTCAATAAACCGTATGCAAGTGCTATCATCTCCAAACGGCTGGTTGACACTTCCCATGACCCAAGGGCTGGCTTTTACTTGGCCAGAGGCTAAGCATTGCCATACAACGTGGCAATGCCGCCAGTCTCTTGGGTACATTACCAGTCGACAGCGACGCGGAAGAATTTTTTGACGCCATATTTTAGTTTCGTAATAGTTTTAGTTAGCTGATTTAAAAAAAACTAAATAAGTGTTTTACAACAAGATAGATTACAAGATTCTAAAGGAAACATTATCAATATTTACAGTAAGTTTAAAACTTTTATTGAATCTGTAATAAATTACAAAAACATAAATGTTGAAAAAAATTCCACGAGCAGGATTTGAACCTCCACCCTTCTGACATACCTTCTTGTCTTCTGACATCTGTAATAACTTCACTGTAAGTAACTCGGATTAGTGAGTAAAACTCGATCCCAAAATGTACACAAATCGTAGGGCTAATGCGGTGGCCGTGGATGTTATTTCTTTTCACATTTTTGCACGCTGATTTTGTTAATGTTATTAAATTGTCTTTAAAATCATTTGATTATCAGTGCACCAGGGTGCGCTTTATTTGATAGAAAATTAAATGATCTAATTTTATCTGGTATAACGTTCCTTTTATATAATTTTTACTTCAAATAAATACAGTTTCTATAATAATCTGTTTCTAAATCATTTTGTATACCACTCATGAGATATAAAATTCATTTTATATAATGCTTCATTTGATAGAAAAACAAGTAAACAAATTTTAATTGATATAACGCTTATTTAATATAACTTTGCTTAAAATAAATACAGTTTCTATAATTTAATTTCGTATAATCATTGTTTGATATAATATACGGGTGTTATAAAAGCATTTTGTATACCAGTCATGGGATATAAAAATAATTTTATTTAGTGCTTAAATGTTATAACTTTTATGAGATATAACAATAATTTGCTATAAAAAATTGGAATTTATTTCTACTTTAGGGCGAATCCGACTCAGTCAACCTCTCCCACCACGTGGTACTTGTCTGCCCTACCCCTAGAGTGTAATTCAATAAGGCGAAGACGCGGAGGGCGGCAGTCCCCACCCGCCGTAACAAGACACACCGGCGGCCGGGCCCTCCGTAGCTGCTGAGGCTGGTCGCCGAAGGCGACCAGCAAACCGAAGCTGCGAAGGAGAGCGTGGGCGCCTGTGTCTTGTTACGCCAGGGTGGAGGGGCTGCCTACCCGTAGCGTCGGAGCACACGCAAACCTAATTGCATGCTGCATGCCTGCATGCTGCATGCCTGCATGCTGCATGTCTGTATGCTGCCTGCCTGCATGCTGACTGTCTGTAGTCTGCATGCCTGTATGCAGCCTGCCTGCATGCTGCATGCCTGCATTTGACATTTTTGCTGTTTGATGTAGGGCAGGCGTTATACGATATGAGACTTATATTTATCAATTTTACATTGAATAATAATTATAGCATTTGAATAGTATATAAAATGAACTTTAGAGATGGTGATTGTTATATCAAATGAAATAAGACAATGTAAATTTATATCAAACGTAAACTATATTAAATGAGTTGTTATACCACAAAAGCATTATATTAGATGATTTTATATCATTTAAATGTTAGATTAAATATACTTATAACAAAATTTCTACACATAATATTTGAACATTATATGAAATGAAGTTTAGAGTTATTGATTGTTATATCAAATAAAATTAGATTTCGTGAATTTATATCAAACGTTTATTATATGAAATGATTTGTTATATCATAAAAGATTATCTTAAATGAATTTATATCACTTAAATGTTAGATCAAATATACTTATACCAAACATTACACACCCAGTGCACCAAGTAGCAAGAGAAGTCAAATTACTTTGCAGTATGAGTCAGTCATGACTGAGAATTCTTAATTGTCATAGATTCTATTTCGATTTTGATATGCAATAGTTCTATGGGGAAATTCTTGTTACAATAATAAAGCCTTAGTAGCACAAAAGTCATGTATAAGAACAATTTATAATGTAGACATTATGACATAATGCAGGCCTTTATTCAAGAAATGTGTATATTTATGAAATATGTGTGTTTGTTCGTTCTTATGCGAATTTATTAACGAAGAATAAAGACTAAAAAGTAGTTATAGCAGGCGATATCCCAATACATTAATATTAATAAATCTTTTTTTTTTTTTGTGTTTGTCAGAACAAGGTTTGTAAAGAAGAAAATAAAAGAAAATTTTTTTTTCTTTTAAACGACAATTTAATTTTCCAATAGGTACAAATTGTTCCTAGCTGTGAAACATTTGATGTCATTGTTTGTTTTGTTGTCATAGAAATTGTCAAAGCGGTACGAAGTCCGCCGGGTCAACTAGTTTTTTATAAAATTATATTTTTCATACTAGTTAACGTTTTTTCAATTTTCATAGCATCTATTTATGTTAACACTATAAAAATTGTAGGGCAGTGTGTTTGTTTCACCAGCTAAATAGAGCAGACCTTAAAATAAATACAATACAATGAAACAAAAGGTCAATTAAAAAAAAGAAGTCAATTTAAATAAAAGTTTTGGGCCAGTAAGACACAAAATTAAAAATTATTGTTTTTACTGAAGCTTAAAGCCGGGTGTTCATTAGGCAACATTTGTTAATAACTGTTTATGACGAGTTTATAAACAAGTTTACCATAAACACTGTTTCTGAAACTTAAAGCTCTATGAGCTATGTAGCAGGTAATGCTATTACAACCACATCGTATGGCAGGAATAGTTACGCCATGGCAATTACATTTTTTAATAAATTGTATCAGAGGATATTAAATAGCTACCGGCTGCCTTTACGAAATTAAAAAGTTGACTGCGGTCGGAAATTGCTTTTACTTGTATTTCATGTCTCAATAACGTTGTAGTAACTCAATAAAAATCTTCATTATTCTGAGATTAAAATAGTTTAAATAGTTATCTCTTTACATACTTACCTAATTTAAATTGAATGTTGCATGCCAGCTCCTGGTAAATTGTGTGAAACCTTTTTTTAACATAATTATGACCTTTTGTACCACATTTTATGCAAAATATTTTTTTTTTCCTTTATTATTTCATTTCATTTCGCCGCTAAGTTTGTAAAATGTTAATCATTGATCACATGTATGTTTCTAGTACTTGTGCAAGCAACGTTGCGCCAGAGCAAAGAAGGATTGCAGTGCAAACCTCGAAGGAGACCTCGGCGACCACCAGTGCCCCATGCTGTGCCACGAGACTTGCACAGACTGTATTGTACTAGTAAGTGCTCAATAAATATAATATTTCTTGATAAAATAAAAATAAGTACCATAAGAATAAACAATAACACAGTAGAACGGAATCTTCTTTGACCGAGTCCCAAACGCCGCCATTTATAACCTACTTCCCCCTTCACGTCGTTACGCCCTTCTGTCGTTCAGGCGCGTTGCTAGGGTAGCTTACTGTTGAATATTCCTTAAGAAGTACATAGTTTTAAACACATGTAACGTTAAATTGAATTATTATTTTAAAGTGTTACTTTAAAACAATTCAATGAACACGCATATCCTCTCCACTACACTTTTCAAAATGACTTCAAATTTCTGTATGACTTCTTGGCATTTTGTTAATGTTCAATGAAAACGTAATTACCTACTTACTTAATTAATTACCTAAGAACTGTATAACTAATTAACGTCAGCTAAACGATATTGCACTCGAATCGC